>OX376174.1:6737737-8082024 GCA_947363495.1 Euzophera pinguis | reverse complement strand
ATACGCACACACTGCTGGTGAGAATGCTGCTGAATCGCCTTACCGGTATGGCTGACTCAGACCTCATTCCCGAACAAGCTGGTTTCCGACCAGGAAAATCATGCTGCAATCAGACACTTAACGAAAATCCTCGGTGAACTGCTTCATAATCGCCGCTTTCAGGTGCACCTTCTCTCCGAGAAAAGCCGATGGAAACCAACAAAGAATGGCCTACCACAGGGTAGTGTGCTCGCACCCACGCTTTTTAACATATATACAAATTACCAGCCATCACCACCAAACACAAATAGATTTCTGTCCGACACGCAGCTGGAGGATAATGAATGAATGAACTTTATTGCCTTACTACTTTATTGATACTGCTCTAAACGACACGACACTTGTCGAATTATTACAGGATGCTGACACCGACACCAGTCGTTAAGCTGTATTCCCTAGCTGATGTTGCCCCCGGACGACGCAGGGATGTGGCCGGCTCTCTGGAAAGGGCCCGAAAAGAAACCGACCCCCGGCATCCCTTGAATAACCATGTATCGGTTACACCAAGACTGAAGAGCCGACATAACTTCGTCAAAGAAACTCGACCTCTGACAATACAAGTCCAAGTCTCACGAGTCCAAAACAGACGTCTGGAAGAAGCGTTATCCCGCGGCATCTCTTATAGCCCTTTCTGAGAGTCTCCCCCTGGATGTGACCTACCATGGTCGTCATGGAAGTCTTTGAATAAACTCGGACTCAGGTCGGCAGAAACAGAGAGGAAATGTGCAGGTGGGGATATAGCGCGGTGTGGTGCGTGCCTCTTCTCAGACCATGGCTCATCTCTTGTCTTGCCCTGCGTGCCCGGCCATCTGCACGGTTGGTCAATGCCTTGTCCGTGGCGAAGTTTAGGTCATCACAAGTATAGTTGCCAGAGTCTACACGCTAAGAATTGGGTTGATAAATTATTAATTGTTAGGAAAATAATGATTGGCATCCTACTGTATGTAGTGTGACTTTAACACATGAAATGTAAGAGCCCTGCGTAGAAAGAGCTCTTTAACTGCTTAACAAGTGTTGTACATCGATAGTAGTAAAACAAATTTTGAAACTTAGGCCTCATTTACATTTGCAAGAAAACTTTGGTAAACTATGCGTTTTTCGTTGTAAGTTGCTGCCTGAAAGATTGTCAGATATTTCTTGCAGTAGTTTTCTTGCAGGTGTAAAAAGGTCTTAGAGTATCCCATCCAATTATAACAAAAATATATAAATATAAAAGCGATAGTAACATAGGATGTAAAAATATAAGTTTACCAGCATATGCTGTTGCCGGTGCCACAGTCGTTCGTGTACAAGATATGGCGGCGCTATGGACATGCCGTCGCGGCGGCGGTCACCCACTGAAAAATACCAAATTATTTAACTCTTAATATAACCAATGCTTCATAATACCTTAAGCATTGGTTTCTATTTCTTTTTAATTAACGTGGGATTCATAGCAACACCGAGAGAAAGAGATAGCATATGAGTCAGATTATGTGTATGAAAGGGATGGAAAATGCAAGGAAAGACAAGGACGTATGTATAGGTGTGAGAGAGAAGGAAGAAAGACGAACGACGTCGCACGAGAAGTTAGCTCTGAATTAAAGACGTTGAAAAATAAGGAAAACACAAGATTTAAAAGGAATTTCACTTCAGTAAACGCCAAATACCATTTTTTATAATTTACAATTAAAATTTATTTTTTTAAAGGCAATGCCATGTTTTGAATTCGGGCATGAATAAATTCAATTTAAATAACATTTATAAATCAATAGGATACAAGCATTACACATTTTTTTTTTTTTTCAATATTAATTATTACCTGTTCGTCACAATTGGCAAGTCAACTTTTTCATGAAAATGTCTAATTCGTAACCCATTTCGAGGAATAAGCTAAGGGAACATATTACATTAATCAGATCTTTAGATAAGCAAGTATTTTTTAAGAAAATCGCAGACAACTCAATGACCTTCATTTTTTAGCAAGGTTAACGTGTGACGTAGCCGGACAACTTACGGCTTTCAAATTTTTTATTTTTTTTGTTGGCAGCACAGGGTAGTGAATAAATATTTTTTGTTTGGTAGCGCTAATTATCCCTTCACATACTTGTTACCCATGTCAAATGTCTCTGTTCAAGTAAACATAACCCATACATTTTTCAATATTCAATATTCAATACTTTATTGCTTCCTTAATGTACATAAGTTTACAAGGCATATTTATAGAATCAATTAAGGACCCAGACGGGCGCTGCAATGGGAGAGGAGCTACGATTTACATTAGGTATTATGTATCCATTATTCAAATTTTATAATTATATTATAAAAAAAAAATTTATTTAGGCGTATTAGTTTAATCTATTTTTTATTTTGATAGACAAGTCATTTCATTTACATTTAATTATTTCAATAATAAAATATATAACTTATTTATATTGCGGCTTTTTCATTGATTTTCTTTATTATGTACCTATTTATTATATTTATTATGTTTTTATGATTTATTTTATTTAATATTGGATTCACATTTTCAAATTAAAATTTTGTTTTAATTAATAGACCACATACTCAAATATATTTATTACATTAAAGTTGATCCGTCAAATATTCGTTTAAGTTATAGTAGCACTTGCTGATCAATAACGTTTTAAGCTGGTGTAAAAATGTTTTATCGCTTTTTATGTTTTTTATGGATTCTGGAAGTTTGTTGTATATTTTTATGGACATTACTTTCGGGCTTGCCAGGTGAAGCCGAAGGCGTGAGGTTGGAAATTGTAGCCTATTTCGGTGCCTGAGATTATATTTTGTTATTATGTCTTTCCTTTGTTCGAACAAATGTGTATGCTTACGTACAAATTTGCATGTTTCTAATATGTAGATGCCTGGTAAAGTAAGTATTTTATATTGTAAGAAAAAAGGTTTACAGCTATCTTTTTGCTTTATATTGGCTATTATTAGGGTCAGTTTTTTTTTGAAGTGTGAGAATTTTTTCCCAGTCTGTCCCATTACCCCAGAGCAATATTCCGTAAGTAAGTTAACAATATGCGTACGCATAATAGGTGACTAGTGCGGTTTCGATATCCGTGGTTTTTTTCACCTCTCGTAAAGCGTATGCAAATTTAGAAAGCTTGGCACTGAGCCTTTGTGTGTGGGACTTCCAGTTTATGTTACTGTCTATATCTACCCCTAACAAGGTGAATTTCTTTACTATCTCTAGGTCCGTCCCATTAAAATTTATGTTTATTTCTAGTGGTGGCTTTTGGTATGGGTGGAAGACCATTAATTTAGTTTTTTGATAATTTATTTTTAAATTATGTTCTTCCAACCAGTCGGTCGTTTTCACTAAAATTTTATTTATGTGTTCGTCAATATCTTTAACACTTTTGTCAACCTCCGTGAGGACCGAGATATCGTCAGCAAACAAAACACAGTATTCGTCATTCATTATTTTTGGAAGGTCATTTATATAAAGAAGGAATAAGAGACACCCGAGTACGCTTCCTTGGGGAATCGAATAATTTATTGATTTACATTCGGAACGGATATTTTGAATTGTGTTACTTTCATGGTTAAAAAAATCTATTTCTACAAACTGTTTTCTTCCTCTGAGGTAAGAAGTAAACCATTTATGTGCTATTCCTCTAATACCAATCCTATATAATGTATTTAGTAGAATATTGTACTGGACCATGTCGTAAGCTTTTGTCATGTCCAGCAATACCCCAACAGCGTAATTTCCCTTGTCGAGCGTTTTTAAAATTTCTTGAATATATTTATAAATGGCTAAAATGGTTGATCGACCTTTTCGGAATCCATGTTGACATTCATCGATCAGCTTATATTTTTCACAAAAGCTAAACAAGCGATTTGCCATGGCCCTTTCAAAAATTTTTGATGCTGTCGGTAATAATGCTATCGGTCTATAATTATTTAAGTCCGTCTTCTCATTTTTTTTATGCACGGGTCTTATTATAGAAATTTTTAATAAATCTGGAAATATCCCTTCATTAAAAGATTGGTTTATCAGCAAAGTAAACGGTAAAGCCAGTTCATCCGCACATTCTCTAATCAAGTTGCATGGCAGTTCGTCTATGCCGTGGCTCCTTTTATTTTTTAGGCCTTTGATAATTTTGTATATCTCAGTAGTGTTAACAGGGCTAAGGAATATGCTATTTTCTACTGGACAGGTCATCGTAAGTTCCGTTTTTTTCTGAGTGTAATTTTTACCTACAGACGCAAAGAAATTATTAAAATGATCTGCTATTTGTTTGGGATCCGAGATTATTTCTTGGTTTATATTTAATTTGATATTATTTTTGTCTTTGACGTTTTTTTACACACATACTATATTTTAAATACACAATTTATTTTTTGGTTGACTAGCGAATTTGTTGCACCATTAGCCACACCAAACACACTTTGGAGGTTATTGGGAAGCTCGACTGTTAGCCGATGTTGTCGCAAATGCGCAATATGAAAAATGCGATAAAAACTCCACATATTGGTGGTTACAGGGAAACTTATTAAGTCGCAGTTATGATAAATATGAAACATTATGGCTTTGAACGTTTTTAACATTTTATTATATTATGTCTAGATATATAATAAACTGCCTGACGATATAAAAGAACTGCCATTTAAGAAGTTTCGCAGTGCTTTGTTGAAATTATTAATTGATAAATGTTTTTATAGTTTTTGGAATATAAATAAATATAGCTTTCGCACGGGGATTCGCTCCCATTCATTGGATTCATAATATATTGTACGCCTGGAATGGCAGAATTTGGAGATTATTGTTATTTTTATTGACATCTTACTTGTACCTAAATTCAAACAATAAAGGCTTTTTATCTTTATCTTTTCTCAACTGTCCTTACAAACATTCATACTTCAATACTAATAAAAATATAAATGTGAAAATTTGTCTGTCTTTCAAAAACGAATTTAGAATTTCAAAAAATATATAAATTGACATACCAATACACAGCTCCAACATAAGATAAATTTATCGTATAGTTGAAGATAGGTACTTACATTATTAGTTTAACAGTAACCGGAAAAAGTGACGACCATTTAACAATACAAACTTTAAATCAATAAGTGCAACGCTCAAATGCACTAGCATAAAATACTGTGGCGTTTGACTGAAATAAAGCTATGAATAAACAGTCAAAGGTTAGTGCGTAATGAGGGTATACGACAAAATTATCACTCTACACATTTTTCTCCCTAAGAAATACTTATAAGAATATTGATAATTGTTTAAATATAACCTTTCTAAATATAGAAACCGTGTTAAACTTTAGTGATACCATTTTCACAATTTCTGACGTGACTTAAGTAAGTATATAAATTCAGATTTAGTATAAAATCTCGAAAATATGGATCACTCACACGGGTCGTTGGACAGGAAATGTTTTATTTAATTTTCTTTTTTACTATTATGTTTTCCGTCAAGGCTTTTATTTCACAAATTGACTATGAATTATAGTTATAAAACAAAGTAATAATATCAAGAATTTATTTAGAGTAAGTTGGAAAATATTAAGAAATACTGTTTGCACTCATAAGAGGATTGAGTGTTCTAAATAAACCTTTGTAAAACCTAAATAACACATTAAAATAAATTGAGTAATTGTGAATAAGATTTTCCAAATTCGTCACTATTATTCCACATAAAAATGTTAAACATAAATGTAGTATATTTTGAGATATCGATTTTTCATGTTGGCAGATTAAGTGTTAGTTAAGTGACCACTACGGTCTCAATATAGATTTCACATTTTTTTTTCTGCGCCACGACGTTTTCACAATTATTTTCTAAATACTTGCTTGATTTTGTAAACATATAATGAACTTTTGAAAAGGATCACTCACACCACACGCACATTCTTTTTGACGCGACAGAATCGCGGGAAACAGCTAGTAGTTTATAAGCCATACTACCAAAACGAATCTCTGCCACTTGAAAAATAAAAAAACATTATTTTATATCGCAAAATTGTCAGTTTGAGAGTAGTAACAAAAATACTTACTATGCGCATGCAACGGCGTATGATGAGTATGCGGCAACACTGTGTGATTGGCGGGCGGCGGGTGCGGGGGGTGCGCGTGAGTCGGCGCGTGGTTGTGATGCGGCCCGTGGTTGTGAGGCCCGTGGCTGTGGTTGTGCGGCCCGTGGTTGTGGTTGTGAGGCCCGTGGCTGTGGTGAGCCAGCGGCGGTGCCAACGCTCCGTACGGAACGCAACAGCAACCACGGCATGATACCATGCAGCCGCCTACGCGGACCCTGCGCGAACAAATATATAATCGTACCAACAGGTGACTTTTTTAACACCAGCTGGTGTGCCTACATGAAACTTTCAATAAATGTGAGATGGAGTATAAGAAAGACGTATTCGTCTTCAAAAGTCTTTTATTTTTCCCAGTACTGCCTGCAATCATTTAAATTACAAAACAAAAACGTAGTTAAAAAAAAATCTGAGAGCCCGGTTTACCCAGAAAACAAAGAAATATAAAAAGGCCCCTTTACAGTCCCACATTATATAAAATAAAATCGGTCCAGTGTGCGTCGATATGGCGTAGATCTTTGAAAACTGCAAAAGTTGTATATTTATTTTATTCTGTTTTTCTGTGTTGTTAGTATTTGTTTTTCTGTGTTGTTAGTATCTGTGAAAATGTCAACTGTCTAATTATCACGATTCATGAGACACAACTGATAGCGGACAGACGGACGGACAGCGTAGTCTTAGTAATAGGGTCCCGTTTTACCCTTTGGCTCTTCCATACAATTTTAGTGAACAACTGAACTGATTTTATTGAATGGGATCAAGTTTCAAGTACTAAACACACTATAAGTATTTGGCTGGTGTTTAAATAGCCAAAAGACCAGGGGTACAAGGGTGGCTTGTCCCAATTTTCCCATGTCTTAAACTATGTAGGATTTAGATATAGCCTAAATGGCGCATATAAAACACCGGGCAATAGGAGTAGCCAAGTTACTGACTGCCTCTGTGGTCCAGTGGTTAAAGTGTCTGCCTTTGACCCAGAGGTCGCCGGTGCTATTCCCACGGGAAGCATACTTTATTTAGTTGTTTCCAGTTTGTTGAGGACATTGCAGGCTTCAATCACCTGATTGTCTGATAAAAAAAAAGATGATTCCGGGCTTCGGAAGGCACGTAAAGCGGTTGGTCCCGACTGCCATTTAGTGGTAATTAAAGAACATCATGACCCTATTGGTCTGGTTTCCCTACTAAAAAAGGTCAGAGGCTCAGACGGCAGTTGCTCCAATGTAATAACTAGTACTGCGAAATCTAGGACCATTATTTAAGCGTACCCTGGGCTCCGAAGCGTAAGCTGACGATGCATCTAGGAATATACGCTAGGATGAAGAAGAGGAATCGCCAAGTTAGACACAGTGACAATAATTAGCCATTTATAATACGAAAAAGAACAAAAATCAAACTAAATCAATCTCGAAAAGCATAAAATATAAAAAAAAATAAAGGTAATTTAAAATAGCAATGTTTTGACTAAACCATCGCTAGACCGACTAATTTACTATCCACAGCTTGTAGGTCACTTAAGTGCGTTGGAAACGCGTGTAACAACCAAACGCACAAACATTTTGAAGCATACCGACTGTATTCCATACACATAAGGGACTGCCCACACTGATTAGCGCGGAATTGGCTACAGCCGGTCAGAAAAACTCTTATGTCAATGGAATAAGGTCGTCGCTAATGCCATTCGCATCGGCTCGGCGCAGACGACGCGACGCGACTACGGCCGGCGGCGAAACGAACAGTTTGCCGGTTATCTGATCGCACCGTATGCCGTTGAAAGTAGCCGAACAGCCACGTCGACGTGTCTACAGTCATTGTCAGTCATTTGTAAGATTTCGTCTCCGATGGCAGCCGAACGGCGCCGAAAACAGCTGAACGCTGGAGCGCAGGCAATCTCAGTTTGTAACTTTGTAAGTAAGCTCGTTGCAGTCGTCATTGTTTATAGTTTTTTTAGACATAAATAATAATGTGGATATTCTGACAGCTAATTACTCACAGCGTCCATCCGGATGATTAGACTACTGAACGGATATGAACAGCCGTCGCAATGGCCGTTCGGACGAGTTTAAGGTCATTCGAAAGAGTCGACGGCCATCCGGAGGAGTCGGCGACCGGTTGCCTGTGATCAGCCGCCGCGACGGACGATTGGCGTTAAGCCGAGTAGTGTGGTCATTCCATGGAGTAATTATAAAGGGGAGATGCCGTTTGAAATGGCGCAGTGACGTACTCATTGGCGCCTCGCCGACACTGCAGTGGGCGGAGCTTGTCGTTGCTCGTGCTCTATGATTGGAGCCACGGCCGAAACCAAGCACCCCGTACGTCTGCCTTCCGCCCCGTGTAGCCTCACAAACGCTTTCTTACAAAACGCTTATTAAGGCATCTCCTCTTTATAATTACTCCATGGGTCATTCGCTCTCGGTTTAAGCCGATTCCGCGCTGATAAATGTGGGTAGTCCCTAAGTGATCTACCCGCCGCCGTTGTTATTTTTGTGACTTTGTTATAGCAACTGAAAATCTTTGAATGGCCATATCTTCCAAACGCATCAAGGTATCATGTCAGTTTTTGTACTGTTCATATGAGTACTGTATTGAGTATCATGTTGTTGTTGAATCAGTCAGTCTAGTGATCGTTTAGTTGACTGAACGATGACCCATGTTTAAACGTCTGTACCTACCAAACGCACCAACGTCATGATGGCAGACCAAGTTTATCAAAAGCACATAAGTGACTATGGATATTAAATGAGTCGGTCTAGCGATGATTTAATCAAAACATTGACACCTCTTAATCTATAAGCAGTCTTATATTTTCTTATATTTATGTACGAAAAAAATTAGGTACGTACATTTATAATCAACCTTCATCCTATATGAATGATACCCTCGAACGCTGTTTCTAGTTTCAGGTGTTCTACAAAACTGACATACAGCGAAACTAAATCAAGTTTTAATTGATTATGTATGGTAAAATCAAACCACTGATTATAATTTTGATATACACATTCTTGGTTGACATAATACAAAATTCGTTTAACCCATTTGAAAATTGACAAATACTGCCTCCGAAGTCTAGTTGTTAAGGTGTTTGGTTGTGGTATGGGTCGCGCAACTAATTCTTTTTTCTTTTTATACAACTAAGTAGGCAAAGGCGTACGGCCCACCTGATGGTAAGTGGTTAGCGTAGCCTATGAACGCCTGCAACATCGGAGATGTTACGAGCGCGTTGCCGACCCTAAGGGAATTTATTTAAATCAAAAGTATATTCATCAAAATTGCCGCTTGTTCTTAAATATTTCCTAAAATCATAATTGGCGAAAATTGGGCTATGTGCCGCAAATTTAATCACATACGTAAGCACTCCATTAATCAAATACTTTGGAAAGTATCAATTCAATTAAATTCATTGATTGTATTTCATAGTTGTACAATACAGTTCTAACTATGTATGTATACTTAGTTTTTTCAAGTTTGGTAAGGACACTGCAAGCTTGAATAATCTCATTGATAATAAAGATGATTCCATGTTCCGGAGGGCACGTTAAGCCGTTGATTCAGGCTGCCTACTACCATACAAAGCCGGTTCCGAAATACTCTTGACACCACGGAGTACAATAAAGTTTAAATAAATGAAGGCAAATACTTCTTTAAAGCTTGAGTGAATAGGCTATTAATGAGCCAGCGAGCTCCATCATAGACCACATCTGCACTCAACATCAGGTAGGATCGTGGTCAATTGCTGGACATTTAAACATAAAAAAAAACAATATATACCCACCTAGTCCTCAAAAGATGCGCATGCGGCGGCTGCGAGTTGTGTATGAGCGGCGGGAACACGCGCGGCGACTCGAACGTGGGCCGCGGCGGGTCCGTCGGCGGCGAGCTGACGCGCCCCGGCGAATTTGTTAGGTCTATTACTACGCGCTGAAAGAACATAAATTCTGTTTATTGCACAAAAATAAACATCTTTCATTCATCACATTGAGTCAAAATGGCTATTTAATTACATTTTATCAAAGAGCATCGTAACTGTATATAGGTGGAGTACGCATTACGGATTAACCCCCTCTGGCATTTTGATTTCAAACTAGACTGAGTCCAGCATGAATGCATCTCTGAAAATAATGCCGAGTTGCTCAGTTAGATATTGTGTTAAAGGGGTCTGGGACTTCAAACTTACAAAAAAATCTATAACTAGTTGTTATTCTGTAAATGTTAACCTTAAACAGCAAAAATTACATAAACTTATATTAAACAAAAAAATACTTACAGGACTAGGATCTTCCTCCAAAAGTTGCACATCATCATCAGAGCTTGAATCTGATACCCAATCAAGCTGCAGGTCTGGTGCAGATAATACTGTGTTTTGGCCTGAGGATTGTGCTTCCTACAAAATAAGAAAACAATAATAACAATTTACTATTTTATTCTACTACTAAAAGCAAACAACCTACTAAAAATAATTTGTTTTCAGGTGATTTTTTATGCAATACATATTTCCAGGTTTAACCTCTTTGAGATCTAAGAACTCATCATCATCCTAGCATGTATTCATAGTTGCGTCGTCAGCTTACGCTTCGAAGTCTAGGGTACGCTGTAAATCATGTTCCTGGATTTGGCAGAACTGGTTATTAAAATGGAGCAACTGTCCTCCGTAACCTTTTTTACAAGGAAACCAGACCAACAGGAACATGACCCGTTAGTGGCCAACACTGTCAGAATTTTTCAGGCTGCCCTAAGGCATCTGACACAGCCTCACGCCTGCTATCTATTGATAACAACCGGGACCAAATTCTAAGAACTACATCTGCATGTAGTTCTTAGAATTTGGTCCCGGTTGATGTAAAGGTTTGTTAACAATTAATTAAATTTGCTACAATAACATGACAAATAAATCTCAAACCTCAGTATTAGCAGATCTGGTCTCTCCAGTTGGTTGATGTGGCTGACACACTCTGCCTGAACTAGTGCCAGGCTGTGGAGAAGCACCGGCAGGTCGGTCTCCTGCTGCATCTACATCACAACACCGTCTTGAATTATCTTTGTTTTGACCTTCACATTTAACCGTCACATTCTGTTGAACTTCCATAGGTCTTGGAGGGCTCGGAGCACTCTGTTCCACTTTTACACGGATTTGACTGTTTCTCTCAAGTTTCACCGGACATATCAGAGGTAGTGCAGGATTTTCTTCCGATCTTTGTGTTTGTGCTTGTGAAGAATTAGTCTCCTGTTTGATATTTTGTGTTCCTGGCTCCTCCTTCACCTGAGATGTTGGATTTGGCAGTACAACCCCTTCAGTGTTATGTGTGCAAGTTGTATGCATTCTGTGATGATGATGGTGGTGAGACCCATTGGCGTGATGAAAGTGACTAGAATTGCGCCTATGTAACTCATTCTGAGATAAATGGATATGTGAACATGTATTGGATAAGTGATTAAGTCTGCAAGCACAACCATGGTTATGAACAGCATTTTCTGAGTTCTCTTGTTTAATGTTTACCACTGGCATGTTTGAGGCACAACTGTGATGAGATTCTTGAGCATGCATATAGTTTTGACTGGCATGTTGTTGTTCAGTCTGTTGTAAGTTGGCAATATTTACATCTCCACCAGCTTGAATGGCCACATCTACTTGTTCACTCGGTTCTCTTTTAACTTCAACTCTAAGAGCTTGATCATTTGCACGGCTACAGTTTCCTCTGCTGTTAGCACTGCTGCTGCCTGCTCCTTTATCACACAGCTTCTTCCTAGGATTAACAGCATTGTCTTCTTCTTCTGAACTTACTTCTATTAAATTAGTGTGAGTCTCATTCTCTTTTGATTGTCTTCTTCTGGGAGAAATATTTAACTTCCTGCTAGGTCTTTCCAAATTATTATAAATGTTATTACTACCAACAACATTACTTTCTCTAGTAGGTAATTGATTGTAAGTATTAGGATACATCCTCGCATAGCCAGCAGGCACTGGATTGCCGTCTTCCATTTGACCCTGATTAGGTGGTATTGTGTAGGGTAAGGGATGAGACACATAGTTTGAATCATCACTGAGAACAATAACATTGTTTGAATGATATGGGGCAAACGAATAGTCTTGACTTGGTCTCATTCCAGCTGCATAATGAGAATAGTTAGGGTAGTAGTATCCTCTTTGGTTTATGGAGACAGGTTTTGGTTGGTATCTTATGTTTACATCTGGATATCTCCGTGGACCATTAACAGACACACCCTCAGAGTTCTCTCCAAGTACATATCCTAGTGAGCTAGAACTATCAGGTAGTGGCTGATATTCCTCTGGCACAGGTGTATGGGATGGTATGGGATGAGATAGAGGAGCCAAGTTCACTTCATAAGGACGGGTAGGAGTGGTTGAATTCACATAATTGGATGAAACTGGCTTTGGAGATAAGTTTCTTGTCATTGATTCAGGCTCAGAAGACGCTGGCATCACTTCCACATCATCATCACTCTCTGCAAATAAGGCTTCACACTCCATTTCTTCTGAAATAAAATAAAAATCTTTCAGCACTCTTTAATAAAGTGGTCTTACAAACAAAGAAATTAACATTGTTTGACTTTTTAAAGCAAATAGACATACCAGAGTAAAGTACTATAGGTAATTCTTACTAATACTATAAGTAGTAACAAGCAAGTAAAGTATTAATCATTTTTGTAGATATTTACCACTTCTTGGAGGGTTGTCAGATGCTGTAGACATATAAACTGTGTCCAGGATAGCAGCTAGGGAGGACGGACCAGGGATATCCCACGAAGATGATGAATGATCACCCTCCAATCCTTTTTCCGTCATTTTATGGCTTAAAAAATTATAGCCATTTTTGTAATAACTGTGAAAATAACTTTAGCTGAGTTGACACAACAAAACACTGCCCTGTCTTGCACTTTCCACAACCAACTGCACGACCAATATGGAGTGCCTATTTTTTCTTACAATGATTGTATCATGATTATTTTTTTATTCACATTCACTCATACAATTTGTGGATGAAATTCTTGAAATTATTTATCTTCCAAAAACATCCCAAAAAGAAATCACGAAAATATGAAACGAAATAGATAGGTAGCACACAAACAAACTATACCTACCCAACCTACCTAGAGATTTTTTCTTTTTATGGCTTTTACTTCCGTATTTAGCCAGTAACAAGTTAAAATTATATAATACATACAACATAGTTGTTTATCTCGCGAGAGTCTGGATGCACTTTCTCGGCGAGAAGTCTCGGAAAGATCCTCGCGAGAGTCTGAGGGTTTACCATGAAGTTTTTGTAAATCATTCAAGTTCCAGGCAGTTCAATATAACCAATATCCAGCCTGCCAAAGAACGGATTTAAACCGTACCCTCATCTCTAAAAATCCTTTCTACGGAAACCGGCCGGAGCAGCTATGGTTGTTGGATTAATATTGGATAGTATAGATCATGGATATATAGATCAAGATAGATAGCGCGCATGCATACAATAGGCTGATACAAGTATCAAAAAATTTGACCTGAATGCATTTCGTTACCCACCTCTCTCTTTCTAACTCGTGATGTGTTAGGGTGCCCATGATTTTACATCATTCGCGGAATACATATGGAACGGAATAAAAATTCCGATTAAAAAAATAGATTTTATTTGCAGTTTAAACATTTATTATTTGTAATTGCATTTGAAAATGATCCGATTGATCTATGAATTTCATTATTGATATTTTATGTTAATTCAATATTAGACATAATGTTTTCGTTACACTCTTTCTTAAAAATAATTAAAGTTAAATTAATAGAGCTAAGTAGTCTAGAACTTGCGCTTCTAAGCCTCCGATGAGCGATAAACACGCATCATCGGAGGAGGAAACTAGGCTCAAAACAAAAAAATATATATTTTGCTGTAAGTTTCGCAGCAAAATATTTAGTAAAACAGATGTTATGAATGATTATATACACCCTAGTTCATGCCAATATGTAATGTCTAAAATCGACAAAGTACTTTTAAATATAACACCCCTTTAGTGATTCGGTCGGAAGGGTCAAAAACAATTGATGAGTATAAAATTTCGAGGTTATATCGATAAATTAGAGTATAAAGATACTGCAAAACAAATCAGTTAATTGAATTACATCATTTACAAATTTAAGCACTTACTTATGAAATATCACATTACATCCTGGATGCCACTCACTCTTGCAATCGTCAACAATACACTACACCACCATTTCATTAATGTTAGTACGATAAATTATAATAAATATTGCTCGAACTCTTTTAAGTGTTTTTAGGTGATACGAAAAATCCGCCATTTTAGGCTGTAATACATTTGACACATGATGACACTTCGAATCTGGATTTTCATCACAGCACTAGATAACAACCCCAAAAGTTGGAAAAAATTATAAATAATGAAAAATAATTATACTTGTTTTTGATATAGAAATATAAAGCCCAATTATATTAAGCGAACTGACATTTTTATTCTACTGTATTTCTCAATAGGCAAAAATTTTTAAGTGATGGTAATTCTTTGGAGAAAACAGGGGTTACTCCAGTCAAATTTTCCTGAGACAGCCTGTTGTATGCCTGTTTGGCTTCCATCTTTATGTAATATCATATTTATTTCACAAGTAAGTGCTAAACTTTGTAAATGAAGTTGGTCATTAACCTGATTTATTTTGCAGTATTTTATCTTACTTTATCGATAAAACTTTGAATTTTACACTAATCAATTGTTTTTGAACCTTGCAACCGAATTACCTCAGGGGTGTTATATTTCAAAGTGATATGAAAGTATTATTTTTTTCGATTTTGGTCAATATATTAATGGAGTGAACTAGGGTGCATATAATCATTCAGCTGCTAGGATTTTCTTTTAAAGATAACATCTATTTTCGTCTCTTATTATTATTGATATGGATGGTGTGCTCAAAGCTCTCCCCTTTGTTTTGGTGACAATTGCTTTAAACGTTATAAATCATTAATATTTGTATAATGACGTCACATGCTTGATTTGAATAACTCACAAATCAAACTCAACATATAGAGAAAAATGGTTGTCAATTGCAACATGCCATTTTTATAAATGCTAAAATATGTTAGTCTCCATTTTGAACCTGCAGACTATTTAGTATCTGGAAAGAGATTGAAGCATGGAGCTATTGCATTTATTGTATTACAGATATGATCCAGGTTCTTTATTCCACGTAAATAATCATTGCTAAAAAAACTACAACCACTAACCACATTTGGTAGAAATTTGATTCCTTTGGCACGAAGTTGGTGGATATTGAAGTTCCAAGGGAAAACTTCCTCACTCTTCAGATGCGGAAATGGATGGTTTGCGAGATATTATCGTTTTTGTAAATTCTAACCTCAAAATGTAAATGTAATGAAACTTAAAAGTATTGAAAACATTTAACTTTGTCCACATGCTTAATACTTTTTTTTTTAATGAGGCGTTGTTACAAGTTGATTATGAATAAGTAAAATGGTCAAAGACTGCATATGTGATTGGAAGATAAAAAAATGAAACTAACTGATATTAATAACGTTTTCTATATTTTTCATGATATTTTTGAACTCGGTTTAGGCCCAAAACCGTTCCTGAAATTTGGTTTCAGCAGTTGGTCGGACACTAAATATTTTGCTGCGAAACTTGCAGTAATTTTTTTTGAACCTACTTAGTTCCAACCTCCGATGATGATTCCCTTGCAATATTCAGTATCGCTGTGTGTTTATCGCTCCGCTCATTAGCTTAGAATGACAAGTTTTAGAATATTTAGCTCAAATCTTTTTTTTTATCGGAATTCGTAATTCCGTTCCACATGTGAACCACGAATGAAGTAAAATCATGGACACCCTAACACATCACGAGTTAGAAAGAGAGAGGTGGGTAACGAAATGCATTCAGGTCAAATTTATAGGTTATTTATTATTTATTGCCGTCTTTTCATCCGTTGACATCTGATTTTTCAATAATTAGACAACGATTTTTCATTATAATGTATGACTGAATGTAATGAAGATGTAATTAGGTTATGGGTTATGTTTACTTGAACAGAGATGAGATGACATTTGACATGGGTGACAAGTACGTGAAGCGCCTAATTAGGGCAACCAAACAAAAAATATTTATTCACTACCCCGTGCTACCAACCTAAAAAATTAAATGTGAATAGCGGGAAGTTATCCGGCTACGTCATAAGTTAACTTTGCTAAAAAATGAAAGTTATTGGGTTTTCTGCGATTTTCTTTAAAAATACTTGCTTATCTAAAGATCTGATTAATGTAATCTGTTCTTTAAGCCTATTCCTCGAAATGGTTTACGAATTAGACATTTTCATGAAAAAGTTTACTAGCCAATTTATACTTGTTACTGGCTAAATAAATATAATATATAAATGTTGGATTTGATTATTAATTTTTGGGGTAACCATGATAATGTTTTTAATTAGGATAACCCGACAAACTATTTTAAACATCGTAAATACTGCACATAGGTTGCTAGCTAGATAGCTTAGCGGGACGAAATGAAATGAAATGAAATTGTTTATTTTTCAATATAGGATATAAATATCACTTATTGACGTCAATTTACTTATATTAAGTTTACCACCACTTCCAAAGCGCAAGTGGAGAAGAAGCGGCGCCACAAACTCCACTGCAGCATTTTCTTCAAAACGTCACATGTTTGTCATCATTTAGCACAATGGTTATTTCAGATTATTTAAATTAAATTAAAAAAAAATAATAATAATTAAAAAAATGTCAAAAGAACAGAAATGTCCGAACATATAAAGATATGTCAATAATTTGCTGAGGACTCTGCACCAAGCTTAAGTTCAACATTCCTGTCATTAAGAAAATCACCAGTACTATAATAAGCCTTTTTACAAAGTAGATCTTTAACATGGGCTTTAAATTGTCCATTAGGCAAACTAGTGATCGATTCAGGAAGCTTATTGTAGAAACGTATACAGTTCCCCACTAAAGAGTCTTTAACCCTACACAGTCTATAAGAAGGTAAAAATAATTTATCTTTATTGCGCAAGGGTCTATCAGTTATATCTGAGTTCTTTCTAAAAGTAGTAATATTTATCCTCGTATACATGATAACTTCAAATATATATTGAGAAGCTACTGTTAAGATATTTATTTCTTTAAACAACTCCCTAAGAGATTCCCTTGGGGCTAAACCATAGATGGCACGAACTGCTCGTTTTTGTAAGATAAATATTGTCTGTATGTCACTTGCCCTTCCCCAAAGCAGTAATCCATATGACATTAAGCTATGAAAGTAACTAAAGTAGACTAGCTTAGCAGTTGCCACATCTGTTATTTGTCTAATTTTCCTGACAGCATATGCCGCAGAGCTAAGTTTTTTGGAGAGAGCCGAAACGTGTGAACCCCATTGCAATTTTGAATCAATTTTGATTCCTAGAAAGGTGGTGTCATCTACAAGAACTAACTTTCCTCCATTTAACATTACGTCCACTTGCGTCTGTCTCACATTTGGTAAAGAAAATTTTATGCATTGGGTCTTATTAGCATTCAGCATTAAGTTGTTGGCGGAGAACCAATTTGATATTGTGGGCCATAATGCATCATTCACATGGTCGACATTTCCGCTATGGCGATCCATTTTGAAAATCAAAGACGTATCGTCTGATACAAAACTATGCCAGCCTTTTTTTCAACCGCGTAAGGCAAGTCATTGACGTAAATCAAAAAGAGTAAGGGTTCTAGTATCGAGCCTTGGGGTACGCCTATCTTTACCGTTGAACCGCCTGACATCGTTATTTATGTCAACAGTCTACCATAATGTGCAAGCTTGAGCAGAAGTGTCTCATGATCAACACAGTCGAATGCCTTGGAAAGGTCACAGAACACTCCGATAGCATCCTGAGACTCCTCCCAGGCGGTGTAAATATGAGTGATGACAGCCACTCCCGCATCGGTTGTTGATTTGCCGGCAGTAAAACCAAACTGTTGCCTATGAAAAATATCATAGACCTTATACCTATAGGACGTGATTGTTGGTGACGATTACGCGAGTTAAGCAACAGCAGGTGCGACCTAACTTAGAGTGGACAACACTTGGCGTATTCCGTTCAGCCATTAGTATCTAGTGTAGCCAAGATCACTAATAAAGTTTCCTTGTCTTTCCCGAGGGAGCTAATAAGGGAGACTTGTCTACGAAACGTTATTTTCGACTAGACTCCAACTTTCTTAAAGTCTGCACAGGTCTCCTTACTCGGAACAATTGATTGTGTTTGAAGAAAAAATCTGCATAATGTAGCACCTTTCCCCTTTTTTCCCAGAGGAGCGTGGTCACTCTATTTTGCACATGTACCAACGTGATAAAGCTTGTATTTGCTAGAAAGAGACAGGTTCCTTCACTATTTCTATCTCGCTTGGCTCGGCCTTGCCTCTTTGCTTTGCACATTTACTCAGTCCTGTTTATTATACGAAGTCCATGGGTTTGTGATTTTTAGTAGTTTTTATTTTAGTGAGAATTCAATCTGTTTAAGTTTGTTTTTTCTTTTAATGGCGAATAAAGTGAAACTAATTTACTTTAGAAGATAAACTAGTGACTCGTGATACAGAGTTTTATTAAACACAAAATTCATGCTGATACATAGATTACTGAGCAAGGCATTTGAAGTTAAACTTCCTAAAATGTCACGCCCTTTTCTGCCTCTGTTTATAGAAGGGGAAGTAATCAAAGGGTTTGGAAGAGGATCCAAGGAGTTGGGTTGTCCTACAGGTAACAGATATCTAAAGAGCTGATTATTTTATCCAACTGGCTGTTTATGATTATGTACAACTGGGCGTATTACTCTTTTTTTTTCTTCCGTCTGCGTCAAAAAGTAGGCTATGTTTGACCCCGGGTATTCAATTATATTCATAACAAATTTCGTCAAAATCCGTTCAGCGGTTTTCATCGTGAAAGCGTAAGACAAGACCATAGAGTAAGATTACATGCTTTTCATTTGTAGCCACTTCAGTTTCTCAGCACACACACTCTCTTTTCTGTTATCTCACAGATACTTCTGATTTTTCATAATGACCACAAGTTGTTTTACAGCTTAAAACAGCAAACAAATTATAATTTCATAGTACAAAATAATATGCTCATATTCCTACCCAGGTGTTGTAATAATCTTTGTTTGTGTAATCTTATCAGTCTCTCAAACATTCCTATTTGCATGACAATAGTGTTATGCAAAGAATTGATAACCTTTATAATTTTATATGAAATATAGCAGCACTTTATATTTACTATACAAATATGCCGCAAGTGGTGGTGCCTAATCCAAATTACAATCATGTTAATATGTAGTTACAATACAAACTTAAGTTTTAATATTGTTTACAGCAAACTACCCTATCTCTGTTGTGAAATCTCTGCCATCACAAATAGAGCCCGGCGTTTATTACGGATTTGCAAAGATTGGTGAAGGGCCTGTCTATAAGATGGTCACAAATATTGGCTGGTGTCCATTCTACCAAAACAAAGAGATGTCTGTTGTAAGTGAATTTTTATTAACTTTTTTGTTAAGTCAGCATATTGTGTATACCATTTTAGAATAAATATATTTAGTAAGCTAGAGAATTAAGAATTTAGTGTGAGTTAATTTAATTAAACAAGAAATAACCTAAACTAAAATAAATAACATGTGAAACCACATGAAATATTTATTTGCAACTGTTCTTACTCGGTGGTCACAGCCACCACTACAAATGTAACATACATCCATTCATATATCATATCACACATTCATACAGTAGACATGCATTACTCTCCTATCATATTACACTATTATTACAATAGTGTCCCTACACTATGACTGGCTTATCATACATAAAATAGAGATAGTCTTTTTTTAGAATGCCACATTTTATTTATGAACTATTAGATTGCTATGTGGCTGTCGTAAGTGGAGGATAAGGAAATAACAGATCAACAGAACAGTCTCAATTTAATCTTACTTTCTACTGAAATGGGGAAAAACTAAAACATTGCCAACAAGCTCCAAAGCCATAGGCGTAGATAGCACTTGCATATTGATGAATGTTATCATTTACATGTTGTTTCTACATAATACTTCAAGCTGTGAATGTTTAGTGTTTGTGTTAGTTGTTCGTAGTTTCCTATTTTTTTTTTCATTTACAACCAACTACTCTGATCTCAACACTTTTAAACTGTTCAAAAGCCTCATCAACTATTTGTATTGCACAAAATAATGCACCCTTGGAGGCTTAAAGTTATAGATTTCTTATCTTTTCCGGATTGTTACACATTACACTTAAATAAACACAATAACAACTGTATTAAAATAGTTAGTTTAATTTACCTAAAGTTAATTAAAAACAGACAAGAGTAAAGTAGTATGCCAAAAATATCCCCAATCTATTGTTTTTGTTGTATATTGCTTTAATTTAATCATTTCAGGAAACCCATGTAATTCACTATTGTGGTCCAGATTTCTACGGAGATTATTTAAAAATTGCTCTTGTTGGATATCTGAGAGCTGAAATGAACTTTGACTCTGTTGACAAGCTGATAGAAACCATCAACCACGACATAGCTAATGCTATTAAGTTTTTAGATTACCCTGACGCCAAAAAGTTGGTAAACCACCAGTTCTTTTTCCCTTCTAAACTAGGGGAGCAGTAGTAACCTGGTGGGTTCATATTTTATACCAATAATTAATTATACCAAAATGAATTTATTATTTGTAATAATGTTATTTATAGATGATGTGTTAGTATTTGTTTATATTATTTTTTTTTATTGATATTATACTGTATCCAATTTTTTAATACACAAGAAATAACTTTATGGTATAAAGAATATACCAAATATTTTATACAACTACCAATTACTGTGAATTACACTGTTTGGCTAACATATTATGATAGATTTACTTTTATTTATATACATAAATCTATACTGCCACTGCTGCTCATGCCGTTGTGAATTTTTTAGAACCTGTGCAATAGAGATAAATGTATAGTATGATGAAGACAGTGTGTGCTCAAATACTTCAGTGTGAGCATTGTCGCCAGAAACTTTTATAGCAAATGACTAGTGTAGGTAAATATGCCAATAATAATGCACTTGAAAATAATTTATGTATTACGATTCCAATAATAAAATTGTAATCGTAATACATATAACATACTAATATATAATATAGATGCCCATTTAACTGTTTTTTGTTAAGTATTTGCTGCTAATTTTTTATTGTTATCTTTGTATGTAAAATACCCTTATAAATATTTCCCGAGTGAATATAAATTTATGTATAGACTATTTGTAATTATAAATTTTATTATGAGTACTTTATGTACTTAGACATTTGTTTATTGCAAATTCCTGCACTTGTGATATTTTATATTGTTATAATAAATATTTTTCTATATATCAAGTGATTTTTAATTGTCCTTGGGTAAAATGTTAATTTTTTCAGGAATGCAAATTTTGTCTATCGATTTTTGAATCATCCATCTGTCTAAAAAGGACTTTTGGGCCTGGACTATATTTTTCAACCACCTTCCGAATCGAAAAAGGAGGTTCTTATTACAAGATCATTTGATATTTCATAACTTTTTAAGTTGATTGTTGGGTTTAAAATAGTTAGGAACATTATGTTAGTGTGACACTCACACACACATGCGTACTCCCCTTACGGCTTGCGTTTACACACAATGATATCTACACAGTACTGCGGTAATGGGTATAATATGGTAAGTACCTATCTTATTTATTTTACGAATTATTTGTATATATTTACTTATTTATATTTTTAGATTTATGTTCACAGGTGCAGCCAGGGGATGCAGCGACGCTTCGCGTCGTCTACACGTGGATTACCCTTTAATCATCAAGAATGCTGTCCTAAAAAAAAGGAGGCTGCGCAGAATTTGGTAGCAGTCCAGATAGGATGAAGATAAGCGTAATTTTTACAGGGCGAGTCGGGAACTCAAAAGAAATGTTGATGAACCAGTGGAAAAATGACACATTAACAGAACAATTGGAATCTCTCACTCCGACGGCATATACAAATTACTCTTTGTGAAAACTAACAAAAAATTATCGACAGACCCCAGCCTGTAGTGCCTCCTCTTAAAAAGAACATGGATGGGCTAGATCACCTTCGCTGAACATCTGTCTAAAGTGCTCTGTTCCAACCCGTCTGCTGACTCTGAAGCAGAGTTAGAGGTGGAGAACTTCATCAACCAGGACAGCCAGATGTCTCTCCCGCCGCGTCTTGTTACTGTTGGTGAAGTATGGTGTACAATTAAAAACCTAAAAGATAAAAAAAGGTCCTGGAATCGACCTAATTACGAAGGAAAGCTTAAAACAACTACCAAAAAAGGCTGTGGTATTTTTGACGACATTGTTCAATGGAATCCTCAGAGTACAATATTTTCCTTGTCTCTGGAAGGTCTCGCTAATTCTTATGACACACAAATCAGGCAAACCGGCGAATGATGTGTCCTCAAATAGACCCATAAGCCTTTTGCAGATACTGTCCAAGGTCTTCGAAAAGCTACCATTGCATAGATTTAAACCAATCCTTGGAAAAGAGAACATAATACCGTCCCACCAATTTGGCTTCAGACCAGACCACTCAACTGTGGAACAGGTTCATAGGGTTTGTGACAGGATAAGACAGAGCTTGGAAGAGAAAGAGTACTGTTCCTCTGCCTTTCTAGACATACAACAGGCATTTAACCGTGTATGGCACAAGGGCTTAATCTATAAAATAAGAAAATACCCGCCACACAGCTACTTGGAACTACTTAAGTGCTATCTTTCGGAGTGGTTATTTCAAGTTAAAGTGGCTGATGCAACATCCAGCCTACATGAAATAAATTCCCGAGTCCCGCAGGGCTCGGTGTTGGGCCCAGCCACGACCACCATCTACACAGCTGACCTACCCGTACAAAAAGGTGCGTCTACGGCTACTTATGCTGATGACACGGCTATCTTGGCCAGCAGCTCGGATACTGTTTTAGCCTCAAAGACATTACAACTCTTGATGATATATCCGGATGGTTGAAGACGTGGAGAATTAAAGCAAGTGCATCCAAATCTGTGCATATTACATTCACCCTGCGCAAAGGCGATTGCCCGCATGTACAGCTTGACGGAACAACCTTGCCTCACAAAGAATGCGTTAAATACTTGGGTCTCCACCTTGACCGGCGCCTTACCTGGATAAATCATGTCAGAACTAAAAGAGAGGAACTCAACTTTCAGCTTAAAAACCTTGAGTGGCTAATCGGACGCAACAGTGTCTTGTCCATTCACAACAAATTGTTAATATATAAAACAATCCTGAAGCCAATATGGACTTACGGCTTACAGTTATGGGGAAAGTTGCAGCAATTCTAGCATTTCGATCATACAAAGGATGCAGAATGCGCAGTGATGTGCCATGGTTTATCAGGAATGACGAAATACACGATAAATTAAACATGAATACGGTCAAGGAAGAGATTCTATTGACGGTTCAAGAATATCGAGAAAAACTGGGGCGACACCCCAATCAGATGGCTGCCAAGCTGATAACATGCGATTACCGGAAGAGACTTAAAATAAGGTTTAAAGAAATTGTTGTGTTAAGTGGACCTAAGATTCCAAAGCTATTAAGGCTGGAGTCATAGATTTAATAATATATTATGTGTATATGACATCAATGGCAGTCCAAGAGAAAACATTACGATGATGCCAAGGAGCGTTGATGTCAAGCAGTGATCATAAAAATATAAATTAAGTTTTGGATACTACCTCATGAAGGGGAAAGGTTGGCCAGCAGGCGAGATGTTTACTAAATTAAACATGTATTCCTTTTGAAAAAGCCTTTATTAATGCTTCAATGGATCCATTAATGAATTTGTAAAATATCACTCCTTCATACTCTTGGAAATAAAAACTTAAATTACGGGCTCTCTCTCCAGGACTTTTTCAATGTTGTTTTCTCCTAAACGAACATCCTGAAACAACCATACATAACAATTTATTTATGTAACAATGTATTGATTTATTTTTTAAATAGGATGTCTCCCGCTACTGCCCTGCACCCAAAAGTAGCCATGTTTGACTCCAAGTCTTCAACTGTATCCATACCAAAATTCACCAAAATCGGTTCAGTGAATTATGTGTGAAAGACATTGATATAGTATAACAACTAGATACAAAGTCACAGAAACACCAGTGAAAAAGAGTCCAAAAAAGACTAGCAGGTACTCTCACACAAATATACATACTTGCTAGTGATTGCCTCAAATGTAAACAATATAAGGATGAGAACCCTAGAACACGATTACACAACACACTCATTGAGCTGGCACTTACGGTAGTAAAAAATAGACTGTTCTCAAACTCTGCTAATTGGTGAAATGACATGGGCTGGGACACTTTTTAAGCGTGATTGTGCATCTAGTTATTATCCTATAACAATGGTAAAAGAGTAACAAACATTCATCCCTCCACATATACACTTAAATAAGAGATTGCCAGATGTAATAGATATCTTTATTAGGAAAGGGCTGTCAAGACTATTCTATAAGATGGAGGGTTGTCTTGAAAGTTTAACTAACCTTATCCCAGTTATCTCAACAATTAGCAGCACTATTCTTGAATATCAAAGGCAGCCTAAATTATACAATCAGAGAACAAACTGGGATTATTTTAGGGAAATAGTTGAAGATAACATTCAACTACAAATATCCTTAAAAACAGATGATGAAATTGATGAAGCAGTTGAAGCTTTCACTAAAGTGGTACAGGAGGTGTGTTGGCAAAATACTCCAGAGACAAACTTCAAAAATCCAAGACAAAATTTTGTTCCAAAAGAAATAAGAGATCTAATATTGGAAAAGAAAAGACTTCGTAGAATTGAAGGAAACAAATTTGCTAGATCAAAACAAGAAAAAGCAAATGCATTTGCTCAACATCTGGCAGGTGTATTTGTTCCAAACAAGGCTCACTTTGAATTGGACGAAATCCTGTTGTGAGACTTTCAACTAGAACCAGCATCACCCCGAGGGCAATAACAAGAACAATCTCCAAAATGGAAAAAATAAGGCTCCAGGCTGACAGACTTAATAGATGAGAAGGTCCTGACAGAACTACCGTGGAAGGCTATAGTTCTGCTGATGACTATATTCAACTGCTGTTTAGGAATGGGATATTTTCCTGCTTCATGGAAAGTGTCACAAATTATCATGATGCATAAGGCAGGAAAACCAGCTCATGTAGACCCATTGGTTTGCACCCCATAATTTAGAAAATATTTGAGAAAGTTATATTGCAACGCCTTATGCATTACATGAATAACAACTTAGTAGCACCAGATCATCAATTTGGATTTAGATCACACCATGGCACCATGGAACAGATACATAGAATGTGGGACTGCTTGTCATCATTTCACAACATACTTGCTGGGGTTCAGCAGGGTTCAGTTCTGGGGCCAGTGCTGTATATAATTTTTACTGCTGACCTGCCTTACACATTACTGTTGCCACATATGCGGATAATACAGCCATATTGGCCAACAGCAAAAGCCCTATACATAGAAGCATTACCAAGCTACAGAAAAGTCTAAACGAGATAAATGCATAGTTTAGTAAATGGAGGATAAAGTGAATACAAAAGTGCAAATCAGTGCAAGTGACCTTTATGCTAAGAAAAGATATGTGTCCGCCGATGTGCCTTGGTAATAGCGAGCTTCCTTAAAGCGAGACTGTGAAGCATATAAGTCTTCAATTAGATGGCTGAATGACATGGAGTAAGCACATAGATTCCAAATGCAATGAAAAAATACAGAAGGTTATCCTGGCTCCTGGGAAGAAATTAAAAACTAATCTTCAAGTTTCTAAAATTCATATTCATAGTTGAGGGTTGACAAATCAAGTCAGATAAGATAGCATTTCTAATATTAACATGTTTACATTGTTTAAAATGTGACTGAAGATTGATAATATATCCACCTAAACCTTGGTTTGCAGAAATGTTCAGAATGACCTGATAGCCTAGCTGACTATAGAGACATAAAACCCATCAATAGTACACAAGTAGAATTTGTTGCAACTTTAAGCATACATTTCAGACTTATTCGTTAAAGAAAAAGAACTAACCTTCAGTTAATCTAGCACGACCTCCGGTGGGTTGGCAAAGGATTGTGGAACAACCAGCGCATACGACCACCCTCTGTGCGTGACTGAAAACCGTTGTGATTTTGTAGCAGCCTGGGCATTTTACATCCATGAAATATGAATTAGGATGTGGCACCAGCCTCTTCAACTTATGTTTCCTCCTCTCCGACGCGGGCGAAGGATGAAGCAAATCAATTGCGAGCTGAAATGTTGACGTTTAAGGTTAGCAATTGCACCATATTACTCCATTTTGTTGTAACTTCTTCTCATTTTAAGACAGTAAAATACACATCTAATCTACATGATGAACCTCGAAAGTAACACAAATACGATCGTAATTCGTAACAACGATTTATAATTTGACATGTCAGTATTTGCCATGTGTATCACGCCGTGTTTAGAACAACTAATTGTGCGTTGAACAAATGGGTGGACATAACTATTTATCATATCAGATTTCATAGAAGAGTAAGGATCACGAATATTAATTATTTAAATATATCACTACACGATTATTTTTTATTTCTAAATAAATTTACACACCGGCATGATTACAGCTTAAGTGCAGAACCGGAAAAGGAAAGATACTCAATGTGCCATACCATAGAGTAGAGTAGGCTTGTAGTCATCTCAGTGTTGCCAGAAATTTATCGTTTTACACCCAAGGGTCAAAAACCCGCTAAATATTCACGCGAGATCTTTTCGAGAAGCTAGTAACGACTAATTAGACCAATGAGGTGGAGTAAGGTTGGGTCAACTTTGAGTGAAGGTTTAAGAATATGGGTGTAAGGTACCAGATGAAAATTTCAAAAACACTATTGTTTTTTTATGGTAGGAATAAGGTTTCATACAATCTGATAAAAATATCAGATTTTTACCAGCCAATTAATTTGAAAACATAATCACATTTTATTTCTCTGAAAAATAGATATGTATGGCCTTAAGGGCTTAAGCCTCTGGCCATTTCTGCCACATCGGTAGACATATGAAAATTTTAAAAAAGTAAATGTCAGTGCCAAAGTCAAACTATTATTACGGTTGAACGACAGTTGTTGTTTTTTAATTTTGATATATCTATTGATGTGGCACAGACATAGGGTTTTAAAGCCATCTAAATCAAATTTTCAGGGCCCTTACTATCACGAATGAACGAGATGGCGCAATATTAGGTGTAAGGCAACATCTCGCTTGCTCACTCGTTCTTATCCTGCTATTAAAAATGATAGTAAGGCACCAGGGTAATAACATATGATTAATTTTTAAATTAAATGGCTGATCCTAAAAATCTGGGCCCCATAGACTAACACCCGTATTCAACATAATCTTAAGGACGTCCTTCACTCCAACTCATTGGAGGAAGCCATAAGGAAGTACTCGAACTTGCATTGAAAACGATATTCTTAGTTGGTTGCTTGAGCAAACTCCAATGAGGAACGACACAGGTTATAATAACAATTATAAGCACAAACATTTAAAATTTCAAAAAAATAGAGTAAAAAATAAATTAAAGTAATGGATACACATGCAAAAAGTGGCAAAAAACTGATTTATAACCACTTTGATTCATTTCAAGGACGCCTCAATGTTTTTTTTTTTTTTTTTTTTTTTTTTTTTTTTTTTTTTTTTTTTTAACCGGACTAACATTTCTAGCTACAGAGAGCTTTGGAAATTACAGCGGGACAGTTTTAGGCGAGGGCTTTTGGCCACTCAGCCTCTTCGGCAAAAGCGCAAGGGGCTCCCAGTTGGGACGAACCTCGGCCATGGGCTTTGCCTTTAAGCAATGCGAGCAATGCAAACTCGCGAGCGGTAGCAAACGCTCAATGCCTTAAGGGCCGACACTATTGTGCCTGAAGGGCCTACTATGAGCCTATCTGTGGCGTGAAGCGCCCTGGTACATTTTGGTACCTAGTAAACGAGCTACTGTTCCTACTACGTCGCACCCGCCGGCGGGTGCGGTGGTGTGATCCTAATGAATATCCCGATCTCCGGGGAGGCCGGAGATTCTCAAGGGGGCGATTGGCCACCGTGATGGGGTCGTCAGGGTCAAAGAGAACATTCCTCGGACGTCTGTGCCGCAACGGGACATTATTTGCTGGGTTGTAGTTTGCAGCCTGCACAACTAACGGGTTCGGATGTGTGGAGGATTTCTCAAAGTAACGTTGGGACGTTTCTTTAAGATACCTCAATATGGATGGCAGCTCAAGATCCTTGTGTAGGTCTCGCGTGCGCAGGCCCAGGGGTGAACCCGTGGCTCTGCGTGCGAACCTGTTCTGAATTAGTTGGAATTTGTTAAGCAGGGATGGAGCCGCGTGAGAGAATATCACGCTGGCGTAAGTCATGACAGGTCGGATGCATAGCTTGTAAAGTGTCAGCTTATTTCTAAGCGACATCTTTACGTTGCTGATCAAAGGTGAGAGTCTGCCGAGATAGAAGGCTGCTCTATTGCGAACTCTTTGGATGTGAGGTCCAAACGTCATCTTGCTGTCAAGAATTACGCCCAGGTACTTTGCTTGGTTTACCCATGGAATGGGCTTGCCAAACATCGTTACCGTCTTTAGGAGCGAGAAGGTACTCCATGGAGGAGGGCGTGTTGCACCGCGTGAATCCTTTGAGAAGAACACTGCTGCGCTCTTTTCAGGATTCACTTCGATGCGCCACTTTCGGAACCAAGCGCCGAGGGAATCGACTGCTTGTTGGAGGCGTTCGGAAATGATGTCTTTCCGATTGTGGGATGTGTACAGCGCAGTGTCGTCGGCGAATAGAGCCAGCTCCACGTGCGGGGTGCGGGGTACGTCGTTGGTGTACAACGAGTATAGGGTCGGGGAAAGCACGGAGCCTTGCGGGACTCCGGCTCTTAGGGGTCTGGGACTAGAGAGCGTCCCCTCAACTTTGTACCGGAAGGATCTGTTCGACAGGAAGTCCCGTACGATGCGCACGAGACTGTCCGGCAGGCCCATTACGGCTAATTTGGCTACCAAGCCAACATGCCAAACTTTGTCGAACGCTTTCGCTACATCGAAGAAGAGTGCTCCTGTGGGTCTTCCGCGACGGCGGTTGCCTAGGATGTGTTCGGTTAGGCGGTGCAGTTGGTTCACGCAAGAGTGTTTTGCGCGAAAGCCCATTTGCTCGTCGGGAATCAGATTCATGGATTCAATGTAATCCTTGAGTCTGGCTGAAATGATTCTCTCGTATATCTTACCGATGCAGCTTAGGAGACTGATCGGCCGATATGAGGACGGGTTTTTCAGGTCTTTGCCTGGTTTGGGGATGCCTATTACTGTTGCTTGTTTCCAGGCGTCTGGAAACGTGCAATTTGCTAGGCAAGCATTGAAGATGCTCACTAGCAGCAGTAGTAGGGTCTGAGGGAGGCATTTAAGTAAGCCATTGGATATCCCGTCAGCTCCGGCAGCTTTACGGGGTTTTAGGGACTTTATTATCGATTGTACCTCGTCAATCGTAGTGGGCGGGAGTGCGATAACGGGTGGACTCGATGCAGAGGCGGCTATGCTCTCTACATGCGTTTCCATACGTTCTACATGTTCGGGGTCTACTGGCTCACGACTAGGAGAGCATTGGCTCTCCAGGCTGTCTGCAAGGCATTCAGCTTTTTCGTCATCATCAAAGGCGATGGAGCCGTCTGGTCTATTAAGAGGAGGAGTTGAAGCTATCTGATCGCACTTCAGACTTCGCGCCACACGCCAGTAAGTGACATGTGACGGTTTGAGTTCAGAGAGGAATTCCCCCCACCGTTCGTCTCTTAATTCCTTCATTCGCTCCTTAACTCGACGTTGCAGGTAGCGAAGTCTGGAACGGACTTCATCGGTGGGATAGAGGTCATGTACTCTTGTTACGGCGTTTTTCTCCGTCAACAACCTCCTTACATCTTCCGGCAGCTCGAATCTGTGGTTCGGATCCACAGAAGGGACCTGCCTGGAGCAGCCATTAATGGCCGCTTGCAAGTGGTTGGTGAGGGAGGAAATCGCCGAGTCTGTCTGTTCGGTGGACGTTATCCTATCAGGTATAGCGTCCAGGTCTGGGGAGGATTGGTTGAGCACTCTGGCGAGTTTCTTCCAATCAGTAATCGTTCTTGTATGGGCGGGACGCCCATTGTCAGTCTGTCCTAGTTGTAGGAGGACCGGTCTATGGTCCGAACTCAGGTCTGAGTGCACCTCTAACGAACACACTTGAAGGGTGATATTCCTTAGTAGGGCAAAGTCCAAGACACTGGGATTTTGGTCGTCCGCGATAGGATAGCGGGTCGGGGCCAGGGGTGCTACAACGTCGAAATCCAGAGACTCCTCGAGTCTCGTGAGGGTTTCTCCGTTCGTCGAGTTCGTTAGCGAATGCCACCTGGTGTGTTTGCTGTTGAAATCGCCGGCCAAGATGGTGGCGTTTCCCATGGCGAATAGGGCTCGGAGATCGCTCTCAAGCAGAGATTTGGAGGGGCTGAGGTAAATGGAGGCGATATTGATCGGCGAGTGGCCGGTCATCGCTACGCGGAGGATCGAGCATTCCATGTCCGTTAAGGATGGTGGGTCTAGTTGGCAGCAGTGCAGGGACCTCTTATAGTAGATTAGCGTACCGCCTTTCGGCCTATCTAATCTATCATTGCGAATGATGTTGTAGTTCGCAATTTTGGGATCCCTGTGGGCGGGTTTCAGGAAGGTCTCCTGCACTAGAAAGATGTCTACCTGATGTTGGGTGAGGTACTGAGCAATCTCAGTCCTTTGTTCGCGGAAAGCTCCGTTGGCATTATAAAATGCCAAGGTCAGCGAGCGTGGTTTGTTCCTTTGGGTTGTACTACCCATCACGGTTACCCATCGGTTCGAAGGTGCGCGGGGATCTGAACCGCTTGCACCTTCTTTATGATGTCGGCGTACCTAACCATAGCCTTCACACGATGATACCAATTATCACCGGCGGCTATGATGGCGCTACCCAACTCCTCTATTAAATCGAAGTTGATGTCCCCTAGGGATTCTATCATGTCTAAAGCGACATTCGTGGCCTCTTCAGAGGTGGCCACTCGCGGCTCCCTGTACCTTGCGGTAACTGGTGCCGCGCGCGCCACTCCTGTGGGCTGGGGCGGTTGGCTTCGGATAGCCGTGGGGGGTCGAGGTGCTGCGGGTGCTGGGACCACGGCAGCGGAGCTCGACGCCTGGGAGGTGGACGGTGGTAGTGTAGGTAGGGGAGGGCCGTTAGGCCGCCTGCCTAGACTGGGGAAATTCGCGTTGTCGGCCACAAAGTTGGGACGCTTCGCTGAAGTATGGACTGGGTGATTCTGTGAGGCCCTCGGGTTTCTTCCGTTCGGTGGCCGCTGTGGGTTCCCCCTCGGAGCCTTCGGACAACCCCGCCAGTTGGCTGGGTGTCCGGATTCTCCGCAGAGAACACACGCAGGACCGCCCGGAGACTCCCTCGTGCGCTCACAGTCCTTAGTGCTGTGATCGCCCAAACACTTCACGCAGCGAGGACGCGCGTGGCAGTGACGGGCGGAATGGCCATAGAATTGGCAGTTGTGACACTGGCCAATTGCCCCGCGTTTCCGAGGGGTCTCTATAGAAATGCCGCTTAACCCGGCGACAGACTCGACCTTGAAAATGGCCTTTCCTTCGGTGGTTTTGTCAAGAATGACGAGCACCATATCGAATGCGACGCGGGGGCTCTTGCCCCTGTACCTCTCGACCAACCTTATATTTGACAGTTCCTTTTTTTTTATACAACTAAGTAAGCAAACAGGTGTACGGCCCACCTGATGGTATGTGGTTACCGTAGTCTATGAACGCCTGCAACATCGGAGATGTCACGAGCGCGTTACCGACCCTAAAGGAATTTTTTCACGCCCTTTTTGAAGGCTCCTATATTATAGTCTCTAAGGAAAACCATGACAGGGAGTTCATTCCATAATCGCAGTGTACGAGGGAGGAAATTCCGTTTGAAGCGTACTGTACGCGATAACATGGGATTCAAGGTATGGGGATGAAATCCCTGACGATGGCAAGAGGTGCGATGGTAAAAAGTGGTTGTTGGCATCATGTCAAACAATTCCTCCGAGCATAGCCCATTATACAAGCGGTAGAACACGCATAAGGAAGCGAAGTCTCTCCTGAGACTCAAAAGCTCAATACCTCTTGTAATCACGGGATCTTCGGCAATTCTAACAGCGCGTCTCTGTATTGAGTCAAACGGCTTAAGCTGATATTCAGGTGCTCCCGCCTACAGGTGACAACAATATTCCATATTTGGCCGTACTTGCGCCTTATATAGGAGCAGTCTATGCTGCGGCGTGAAAAATCGCTTTGCCCTGTTGAGAACTCCGAGCAATTTGGATGCCATTTTTGCTGAAATAAGTTAAACCTTTGATTAAAAGGTTTTAATTAGCTGAAAATCATAGTACAATTTGTTTTCACATTGATGAAGACACGAGTGACAATTGACATAATATCTTCATAAGAAAACCATAGAAATTAGTAGACGATTTGTGAAAGGAGGTCCATATCATTCTCCCGAACTAGTTTTTGTAACATAATCAAAGAACATAAGAACACTTACGCCTATCTTGATGACATTACTGTCGGAGGACGTACAAAGGATGAGCACGACAACAATTTGGAGCACTTTATGAACGCTGTAAAGAAATATGGTCTCACTCTTAGTACAAAAAAATGTAACTTTTCACAAGATTGTATTAATATACTTGGATACACCATAAACAATCATGTAATCAAGCCTGATGCCGAACGCCTTAAGCCTCTGTTAAATTTACCACCACCTTGTGATATATCAGTATTAAGATCTCTAGGTATGTTCGCTCATTACTCTAAATGGATTCCCAATTTTTCTGAAAGAATTCATACACTGGCCAAGACGGTAAATTTCCCTCTTTCAAAAGATCAAATGGAATGCTTTGACGGGCTTAGAAATAATATCGCTAAGTCTTCTATCTATGCAATTAGTGATGACATACCTTTTACAGTCGAAACCGATGCTTCTGATCATTCAATTGCAGCTGTGTTGACACAAGATTCTAAACCTGTAGCATTCTTCTCCAGAACGTTAAACTCAAGTGAACAAAATCATTCAGCCGTAGAAAAAGAGATATGCTATAGTGGAATTATTAAAGAAATGGAGACATTTTCTGATTGGCAAGGAATTTAAGTTAGTGACTGATCAACGTTCTGTTTCATTTATGTTTCATAAAAAACACGCAAGTAAGATTAAAAACGAGAAAATACAAAGATGGCATTTAGAACTTGCTCCATATAAATATGAGATAATATATAGATCAGGAAAAGAAAACCACGCCGCTGACGCATTGTCTCGGGTTTGTGCAACATTTGGATCGAGCAATGACAAACTACTTTCGCTCCATGAAGCTCTTTGTCATCCAGGTGTGACAAGAATGTACCACTGGGTTAAGTCCAAAAACCTGCCTTATTCAATTGACGAGGTAAGAAAAAGACTAGTTTCGAAATCAAACCCTATCTTTTCAAAAATAATGATAACACAAAGCTCATTATAGAAACATCTCCTTTTGAAAGGCTAAGTATTGACTTTAAAGGGCCAGTCCCGACAATATCTCATAATAAGTTCATTCTTACAGTTATTGATGAATTTTCACGTTTTCCATTTGCATTTTCATGCTCAGATGTCAGCTCAAAAACGATTATAAAACATATTAATAATCTATTAATGATTTTTGGCATGCCTTTATATGTTCTTTCCGATAGAGGAGCCGCCTTTCTTTTCGCCAAAGTACAAGACTTCCTACATTGTAGAGGTATCGCCACCAGTCGAACTACTGCTTATAACCCCCAAGGTAACGGACAAGTCGAAAAGTAAACTCTACGCTGTGGAAAACGATACTTCTAGCTTTGAAAACAAAGAATCTATCGGTTGAGAACTGGAAGAAAGTGCTGCCTCAAGCTCTACACTCTATCCGCTTCTTGTTATGTACCGCTACTAACTGAATACCACATGAGCGAATGTTTAGTCATCCACGTAGATCTTCAAACGGTGTATCAATACCCACTTGGCTAACAAATTCGGGACAAATACTAATGAAAATATTAAACCGCGCTAACAAGTATCAACCTATTGTGGAAGAAATTGAACTACTACATTGCAATCCAGACTTTTCTTATGTCAGACTGAAAGATGGACGCGAAACCACAGTCTCAAATCGCCATCTTGCACCTTTGGGTGGAGGAGAAAATATAAGAGGTGAATGACCCTCTTCAGACCGACTTTATTCACGAAGATTTGTGTCCTGGAAATCTATCTATTGACCAGTCTGAATCAATCTCTAGTGATAATAATTTGGATACTCAAGCTCAATAATCTTCCGAGCCTTTGTCCAACATCGAGCCACCAGCATCACCACAACTACGAAGGTCTAGCCGTCTGAGGAAGCCACCAAGATATTTAAAAGATTGTGTTACAAAAACTAGTGTGGGAGAATGATGAATATAGTATAAATCGTCTACTAATTACTATAGTTTTCTTATGAAGATATTATGTCAATTGTCACTCGTGTCTTCATCAATGTGAAAACAAATTGTACTATGATTTTCAGCAAATTAAATTTAAATAAGTTAAACCTTTGAATATAAGGTTTTAAACAAGAGGAGATCCCCCGTGGAGCGACCATGGCGAAAACCATATTGTCAGTCATAGATTAGGTTCTCATTCTCCAAATATCGCAACATTTGCGTATTGACTACACGCTCCATGACCTTCGAAAGAAGGGAGGTGATGGCGATTGGCCTGTAATTCGACGGGTCTGATCTATCGCCTTTTTTGGGCACTGGGTGTACGAGTGCAGTCTTCCACGAAGTTGGGACTTGCCCGGTAAGAGAGTACGAATAACCGCGGTATGACCGAACACAACTAGCTAGCACATTTTGTTTAAATATTACGCGTCGAGAAATATACACAACACTTCCTTATACATTCTATGATAGTTTTTATTTCTTTAATTCAATTACAATCAGACATGCTACATAAGATCACCGAAACAGAAGACAATGAAGACAACCGAGTTATTTTCTTTCTTACACATTGAATCATAGACCTATTCTAATATCTATCTAACCTTCTTGGCTAATCCAGCTCTTTGTTCACATCCCCGTACTACCAATCTAGCTTTGTATTTCTACTTTAGTATCCAACGATTGGTAAGTCTTTTTTTTATTTTTCATTTCAGATTTGTCGACTATATCCCATACATGATTATCTTTTAAGGATTTCTTTTCAGCATTTATAGCAGTAATCCAATCTTCTTTTTCTGGGCCTTTTATTGCTTCTTCATAGGTAACTGGTATTCTTTTCTCTCGTTGTGGTCTTTCTGATCTATTATTTACATTTCCAATATTATTTTCAGACATGTTAGAACTGTCGGGATGGGTGACTTGGAGAGAAAAACCGAACTTCACTAATATTGCCAATTTAATATATAGTATAGTTTGTGCGTCGTAAATGACGGCCAAGAGACGACTGGGGACGGGGGAGGTTCGTTCGTCAGTCGCTCTACAAAATATGCAATTCTGCAAATGTCGCTACATTATTCCCCCCCTTTTTCAGAAAAAAAAAGGTAAATTTTTATACAATTCATACAAAATATTTTTTTGGAGAAAAAAAACTTAGTATTTTTAAGTAAATATAGATAAAAGTAGTTACATAAATTTTTATTAGACTACGTATCGCAAAACGCACTATGTCGCACTATAACACACTATTTACGCAAAAGATTGAGAAGTCGCGGGCGCAGGGTTGAGAATCACTTGTGTGGGAGCTACTCTGACTTGCGTGAGATTCGGCATGCTGGCTGCAATCTGCTTGCGCATCCAGGACCGCACGCGGCTTCGGAACTGCCTCCAAATGATGTATGCTACCACTAACAGCAGAATACTGACGATGGCTATCATGAACATATTTTGTTGAGACATATGGGCCTCTACTTGATTGTTACTCTGCGCTACGATGACTGCATCTTTACTCTGAGCAGTGCCCATTTTCACACAATTAATTCAGACGTTCGAATGTGCTCGAATAAGAAAATCTACTGTCCAAACTAATGAAAAATTACTAAAGTTAAATTGCGAAATTATCTACAAATTACATCATAAACATATTGCGTTACATATTCCATACCTACGAGTAAGTTAAAGAAACAATGCATCTTTCCTGACGCTTTTAAAATCAAAGTAATGAAATATGATATTCCCATCTACTAATGAATACTTACTTACAAGTACATTGATTGGATGCAGTTATGTTCCATATTACTGACTCTACAATATTAAGTACACAGTAAAAATATAACAGAAAGTAACGTTAACGATTTTAGCAATGACATGTATGGTAATTTGTACATTTATTACCAACTACACGTACTAAATTAAACGAAATTACAATTTTTAAATATGGGTTTCCTAACTATCCTAGGAAATGAACAAAACGAACGGGTTTTTTTATAATACGACCGCTACGCGTTACATGATGCGTATCTGTACCATTACCTTCTGTGCTGTGTTCCAGTTGCACAGGACTTGACAAGCTTCTCTGCGGCACGATACTTTTAGATATGTCTAACCGTCTATCTGTACCTTCTTCACGATCCAGTGGTACAGAGCACGAAGTGCTTCTCTGTGAAACGGTTAAATCATCGTCTTGAAGTACATACGCGGGCTTTAGCCTGTCTATCGATATACGCGATAATTTTTCTCTGACTTTAATTACGAATACCTTACTTCCTCGTTGTATGACTTTGTATGGACCGTCATAAGTCGGTTGTAAAGGTTTTCGAACTGCATCATTACGGATGAAAACATATTCGCTAGTCTTAAGGTCTGGGTGAACGAAAATTGAACGAGAGCCATGTTGGGAAAACGACACCGGTTTATATTTACTTATCGTATCTCTTATCCGTTCGACTAATGTTTCGGGATTGCATATCTGAGTTTTTGTAGTTTCGAAAAATTCACTAGGCAACCTCAAGGCTTGGCCGTATACCATTTCCGCAGCGCTTACTCCACTGTCACTACGAAATGCTGCGCGAAATCCTAACATTACAGTTGGTAACTCTTCTACCCAAGAAGTGTTATCTTCTAACCGAGCTGTAAGTGCTGCTTTAAAAGATCTATGAAAACGTTCCAAATCACCGTTACATTGTGCGTGATATGGCGTAGTTCTATTTTTATTTACACCCATATAACGCATCAGGCGGTTAAACAAATCGCTTTCAAATTGACGAAAAGCGACTGACGAACTTCACTAATAAATGTTTATTGCCAATTTAATATATAGTATAGTTTGTGCGTCGTAAATGACGGCCAAGAGACGACTGGGGACAGGGGAGGTTCGTTCGTCAGTCGCTCTACAAAATATGCAATTCTGCAAATGTCGCTACAGAACCATCAGTTAATTGTTGTTCAAGTAAGTATTCTTGTGTGTCAGTTTCAGTTTGGTTATTAGATTCTTCATTCCCTTCGAAGTTGTTTTCATCAAAAGAATGCTACATTTCTCTTGTTTCAGTTTCAGAAAGTGTATCATCATCTGGTATTAAATCTTCTGTTTCTTGTATAGTATTTTCAATTGTTAGTATAGGTAGTATATTTTCTGTGATTTCTTTTGTATGTTTCTTATCAAGTTGTTCATTTTCTGGTTTTACAAATACAACATCCCTTCGTACTACAATTTTTTTAGTTACAGGGTTCCAGAGTTTATAGCCTGTAGAAGCATATCCAACCATAATTAGTTTTACGCTTCTTTCGTCTAGATTCTTTAGTGGTGTCAGTATTTTTGAATATACTTGTGATCCAAATACTTTTATATTTTTAACGTTAGGCTTCCTTCCAGTCTATTTTTCTATAGGTGTTTGTGTCCCTTCTTTTGGTATACGATTTATCAAATATGTCGCTGAATACACTGCTTCTCCCCACATATTATGATCTAGATTTGATTGATACAGCATCGCTCTTACTTTTCCATCAAAGTTCGGTTAAAACGTTCTGCTTTTCCGTTTTGTTGTGGCGAATAAAAAACAGTATAATCTAGTTTAATTCCTTTCTTTTCGCACCATTCTTTCAGATAAGAGCTAGTGTACTCACCTCCATTGTCACATCTTATTTTACAAACAGGAAGATTTGTTTCCTTTTTAAATTTGTTGAATATAATTTTTTAAATGGTAGAACACCTCATTTTTAGTTTTTAATAAGCGAATTTCTGTATAATCTGTAAAATCATCAATTAATAATAAAACATACCTTTTTCCATCATATGAAATTGGTGTTATCGGGCCAAGGACATCAGTGTGTATGGTATGTGCTTTTCTTTCGCTTTTATATCTTACATGGAAAGGCAATCTTGTTTGTTTTGCTTTGAGACATATTTCACAGGTATTTTTTAGTTTGTCTATGTCATCGTTGCTAATATCAATCCCTCAACTGATTTGACATTGTTTTTTAATGTTTCTTTACCTGGGTGTCCAAATTTTACATGCCAGTCTTCAGCAAGGCAAGTAGTTTCTTCATCAGATAATTTCATTTTTATGTAGTACACTCCATTCACATTTTTATTCCCTTCCAAAATGACTTCATTTTGTTTTCTTACAATCACCTTATGTTTTTTGAATATTACTTCTCCATCATTATAAGTTATAGCATTAACAGAGAGTAAATTTTTCTTTAGATTTAGTACAAACAATACATTTTCAAAAATTACATTATCTGTTTAAATTTTTCCTTTTATTTCTGATTTTAATTTTTTTTCCTTTTCTGTAGTCTGTACTTTTATATCGCAATTTTCTTTCTCATGTAATATATTTTCTTGATTTGTCATATGGGTTGTACATCCGGAGTCAATAATAAATTCTTCTATTTCGGTATAAAATGTGGAATATTTTTTCTTAATTGTTTCTTTTTTATTTTTAAAAAAGCAGGCATTTTCTTTATGATTGTTCTTTTTACAAATCGAGCAGGTTTGTTTTTGTTTGTTTTTAAAATAACAATCCTTATCTGAGTGATTATTCTTTTTACAGATTGAGCACTGTTTTTTTTTTAAAATTTTAGGGCGACTCGTTTCAGCTTTGAATGCGGTTGTTGTAGTCTCATCTTTTGTTTGTCGCTGTTCTTCAGTCATCAATCTAGCAGTAAGGTTATTTAGTGTTCTCTCTTGTAGCGGAGTACATTCCCATGCTGTTATAAAATACTTATATTTTGTTGGTAAAGTTGATCATATTTTTGATACAAGCATAGTGTCTGAAACTTTCTCACCAAGTACATTATGTTTTTGACTTATGTTTTGCAGTTGTGCTATATTGTACGTGACATCTATAGAATCATCATAAGTATATCGATAAAAATTTTGTTGTTTTTTTTTTGTTGTTCCGCTGATGATCCGTTTTCAAAAATGAAACAAAGTTTTTCGTACATTTCTTTAGCATTTTCGCATGACATTAATAACGGAATATGCTTTTTATCTATAGTATTACAAATTATCCTTTGCACTTGTGCATCTTTTTTCATGAAATCAGGCTTATCTTCATCGATTTCGTTTCATTTTTAATTAAATCAAACAATCCGAAACTTTTAAATAAGATCGTTACCTGAAATTTCCATATTGTAAACGTACAAGCGTTGGATAGTTTCTGTATGTTAATTATTTCTTCAGCCCGTATAGACTCCATTTTTTTCTTTGCTTAGTTCTTAGTTTTTAAGTTGCTGCATCACATTTAATTTGAATTACTGAATGGCTACCATAAAGGGTTTTACTATATTTTATGTTATTATATTTACTCGGAGGTTTTTAAATGCGTAGAATAAATTAGATATGTGATCAGCAAGCAAGATAGGTTTCTATAAGATCTTTTACAGAAGACGATATTATATAATTTTTATAGTGTATTATTATAAGCGTTTAGGCAAGGGAAAGAAAGTATTAGGTTTATTTATTTTTTGTTTTAGATTCGTATGTTCAAGAAAGAGATGATATCCCTCAGGATGACCTGAAGGATAATATGAAATATCATCTCTAATAAGGTGAAAATACAATAAAATAACTGTTTTTACAAACCATTCATTTATTAACCTACTACTACTATTAAACGATTAATAACAATCAACACAACATTAGATAAAAAAATACATGAAAACTAACAAAGTAAAAAATGAAATAAGTTCAAAAACTAAAACCAGACTACTGCAAAACCACGCTCTTAATGTATGAAATAAGACAATAATTTATCATTGATATCATACATTATTTCAGTAGTTAGTAATGTACAGAAGACGGCGTAGTCGCAAGCCACTTTGCTCTTTTTCTAGTTTTTCTCCAGTTTTAGTTTTTGAACTTATTTTTATTTAATTAGTTTTGGCGTCCGTCATCAACGCACATTATTTTGCCAACTGCTCATATGAAGAATCGCTTAAAATTTTAATAAACTATACAGCCAAATGACCAGCGAAATGGCGGTTGAGTTTGAGGTTAGGTTTTCAGCTTTACATCTGATGGTGCGACCACACATGGTTTCACCCCCGTATTCTTAAACATAACCTTATTAACGATCTTCACTCAAACTCATTCGAGGGCGCCTTAAGAAAGTCCTCGAACTTTCCTTGAAAAAAACATTCTTACCCCCATATTCTTAAACGTATCCTCAAACTCACTCCAACTCATTGGTATGGTTAGTCGACACTAGCTTTCTTGACTTAGATTAATTCTCATTGGAGGTGAGTATTGAACTGTTAAATATAAGGTTGATCAAGGCGCCTTGAAATGGATATTAATCGGTTTTTTGTCACTTTTGACCTAGATATCTACTTACTTTATTTTACATTTTACTCTTTTCTTTTGAAATTTACAATTTTTGTGTTTAAAATTGTTATTATAACCTGTGACGTTCGTCACTGGAGTTTGCTCAAGCAACCAACTAATAATATCGTTTTCAAGGAAAGTTCGAGGACTTCCTTAAAATAAAATAAAGTAAGAAGATACATAGGTCAAAAGTGACAAAACCCCGATTTATATCCACTTTATTTCATTTCAAGGACGCCTCAAGGTACCTCTCGACCAAACTTATATTTGACAGTTCGATACTCACCTCCAATGAGAATTCATCTCAAGTCAAGGAAGCTAGTGTCGACTAATAATACCAATGAGTTGGAGTGAGGTTGAGTGGAGTTGGGTGTAAGAGTTATTTTGAAAAAACATACAATGGCAAATAGGCCATATCTGGTGACCATGACGTTTGTGGATTGGATAACCGGGGGCGAAAGGATGAAGTACGGAAAGCAGGGGAGTTGTCAAAAAGTGCGTTTGTAATTTTCTAGGCTGTGATTGGACGTTCGGTTTGTGTTTTGGGTTCGAATTATTCGGCGTCGAGTATCGATACCTAGTACTCATGTGGTATAGGGAGGATGGTATCGATACCAAAATAGTATCAGTTCCACAGACATATAAGACGTAAACAGACGGAACATAAGATAACGTAGTAGGAACAGTAGCTCGTTTTCCAGGTACCGAAATGTACCAGGGCGCTTCACGCCACCGATGGGTTCTTAGTAGGCCCTTCAGGCACAATAGTGTCGGCCCTTATGGCATTAAGCGTTTGCTACCGCTCGCTAGTTTGCATCGCTCGCTTGATAAAGGCAAAGCCCATGGCCGAGGTTCGTCCCAACTGGGAGCCCCTTGTGCATTTGCCGAAAAGGCTGAGGGTTTATTAACCCTCACCTCAAACTGTCCCACTGTAAATTTTAAAGCTCACAGGAGCTAAAATTGTAGGTCATTTCAAATAATAAAAAAAAAGGAACATAAGATAGAGTTATACTTATGTAGCAAGTAATTGTTGTTATCCTTTTCTCACGTATTCGGATCTATATGGCGATATCTCTTTTTTACACCTGAAGCAACATTCACTCACACATAGATACTAGTGGCTCTGTGAGCTGTAGACCTCGCGAGCTTTTAGAGATTGCAGATCGAAGGAACTTTTCACACCATATGTTTTTCATTGAATATTAAAATCTTGATAATATTCGTTTGGCGTTTATACAAACAACGATGTAGTAAATTATTCAATTATAATAATCAATTCAGTATTTTTTTTCTTTTACAAGCTTTTTATTTAACTTGCAATCTATGTATGTATGTATATTGTATATGTAGATAAATTCTTAAAAATTGTGGTTAACTAGTAATTTTGGTACAGTAGACTAAACGGATGTTTCCTCTAGTTACATAATAAAGCTCCTACTATAGCGGTTACGGGAGCAAATTTAGGCAGTTAAACATGAGTAAATTTTGAGTTGCTGCTATTATTTCGTTGATATAACTTTTAAAATTAACTGTATTTAGATGTATTGCCATGCCAATCTAGATGATCTCCCCAATAATATAAATAAAATAAATGAAGATCTTTCTCGGATTTCTGATTGGAGTAAAGCACATGGACTTATCGTCAATCCTGCTAAGATTCAAGCTATAATTCTGGGTGGTTCTTGGAATATGTCTAGAATAGATTGGCTTGTCCTTCCACCCATTATTTTTGATGGTGAGCAAATAGAGTATAGTGAGAAAGTTAAGAACCTTGGGATAGTCTTTGATAAACGTCTAACATGGTCTCCTCAGATTGCGGAAGTTAGTAGGAGGATATTTGCTTCGGCTCGATCACTTACGCGGCTTAAGAATTTTCTTCCTGCTGCTACTAAAACCTCACTTGCACAGACCTTACTTCTCCCTATCTTAGACTATGCCGACTCATGTTATCTCGATCTCTCTGAAGAGCATTGCAATAAACTAGAGCGCCTTCAAAACTTCTGCATTAGATTCATATTTGGATTACGAAAGTATGATCATGTTTCTTCTTTCCGCGTGCAACTCAAGTGGCACGCGGATCCCGATCAGACTTCGTCGTAATTATCATATTCTGTCGCTCCTGTTCACTATACTCTTTATTCCTTCGTCACCTCATTATCTAAAAGAGCGCTTCACCTTTCTCCATCAAGATGACCAGCGATCTGTTCGTAGTATCAACGCCCTTCGCCTTAAAACTCCAACTCATACTTCTGCTGCATACTCTAAATCTTTCACTTTACAAGCAGCACGTTTCTGGAATGCTTTGCCTGAAGATATTCGCACTGCTCAGACTATAACCAGTTTCAAGAGTCGCTTGAAAGAATACTACCTCTCACTTTGACTTGATACCGCTGTTATTTTCGCTTAGATATTCATACAGTACGTATGAATGTTACAGTATGTAAGTTATTTAAGTATGTTTATTTTTAATGCAATATTTGTGTATGTTTATAATTTTCAACTATATCTGTTGCTGTACCCACCCTAACTTAACTGTTTCTCTTTCACCTCGTAAGGGTTGAATGGAAGAGATTGCCTAGCAATAAGTCCGCCTTTGCTCATATTATGTTGAAGTCTTTGTAAATGTTATATTATTTGTTACTGTATGTGGGCAATAAAGATATTTTGTATTGTATTGTATTATATTATTTCATAGTATATATGTAAGTATATTATGTAAGTACCATAAGTAAGTTTATTATCATTACAACTTTCTGCGTTTATAGCTATATATTTTTAATAGATACCCACATGACGATATCTGTTTAACCCAAAGGTTGACTGTTAGATAATGCTTTAAGCATTAAGTTCGCCTATTGTGCTATACAACTGTATTATGTACAATAAAGTTAAAATACATAAATAAAGAAATAATTCCCAAGAAAACAAAAAAGTATACTCGTACTTTTAAAAAACTTAAACTTCAAGATATCGGTCGCAAAATAAAAATAAATACATTGAACTAAAAAGTGAACACCTTCCGGTGAGATTCGAACTCTAGACGCTTAAGTCGATCAGATCTCCTTAAAAATAAACTGAACTATTCATCTTTTGACAATGCTGGTGAAAATATCTCTATATCGTCTATTGTATGTCATAATAGAAAATAAAATTCCTTTGTTATTTCGTTGTCACTACAAACACAAAATGGTCGTAAGAGCCATAAAATCCAAAGGCGCTTAAGCCCATTGTGCCAACTCCGTCATTTTCAAAAAATCCAAAAAAATGGTTCGACTATCGATTTTCATATATTTATCGAACCTGCTCCCAAAATTTCACGAGAATCGGTTGAGATATGCGACCTCTAGAGGAGAAAACACAGACATACCAAAGTATTTTTGGCCAAGTTGAAACGAAGACCTCGCTTGCGTCCCTCGCTCTGTCAATTATGCAAAGCGTGGCAATTTTTGGCCGTGACGCCATTTTGTAAGCTACGTTGTGGGATCGGTGAATACTAAAAATAATAGAGTAGAATACCGTATAAATGATCTCAGATCATGCACTCCACACAACATTCACACATTTCTTGAAATCACGGGAAGCATTATCGTAAACGTCTTACCCTAGACTAGATACAGCCCAGGCTGCATAGTTTTGCATGTGAGTGTTTTTGCTACGCTAAGTAATAGCATACCTTTCCTTTTATTTTTTATTTTTTGAACCGGACTAACATTTCTAGCTACAGAGAGCTTTGGAAATTACAGCGGGACAGTTTTAGGCGAGGGCTTTTGGCCACTCAGCCTGCATACCTTCCGTTTGTTTACGTTTTACATGTCTTTGATCAGTCCAAAAGTATCGATACTACTCAGTATCGAGTACTTGCTTCAATAGTTTGAACATCAGATTTTTTTCATGGGAAAAAAGGGGCAACATATTAGTTTTGGGAGAAAAAAGCAGCAGCAAAAAAAAAAAAATGTTTGAAATTTGTATACGAAAACCATTCGGACGTCCTAAAACGTCCGCTTAAAAAATAACAATTCGTTTAAACGCTTAGGCTTCAAACGGTTACATGGTGGCCATTATAGTCCCAACTTTTGAAAACAGCCTTTCGGCTGGCACAGAGGTGGCGACCGCCACAGCGTAACGTCTAAATTCTTGTCCACTAATAAGTTAAAAATAAAATTTGTTATCATCGGGTCGCGCGTGTACAAATGTAAAGTTCAAACCGACCGAACGATTTGAATGAATGGAATGATTGAATGAACAGATGACGAATGAATTGAGTGTTACCATACCAATTTTATCAAAAAATATAGTTGTGAAGACAAAGTAGTACTTGATACCAGCGAATTGCATGAGTAATCGCGAGTAAATACCGAGTTGTGGTAGGGATGATCGATATTAGAAAAACATCGATGTTGACATCGATGTCAACATCGACTCAAGAGTATCGATGTACGATAAACATCGATTGAAAAACATCGATATATCTAATCACATCGATGTTTTAGGTGACAAATAAAATTGTCTATTATATTTTAATAAACATGTTTATTGTTACTGAAATTAGAAAATTTTAAGAAAAAAATTAACACTCTTAGTAATTTTTGGGCACACTCTCTAAAAAAATTAACTTTGTTAGTTTTTTCCCTATTGTCTGTTTCGTTGCTGGCTCTAACGATATTTTAATTTGAGAACACTGATGTGCCGATGATATCGAAGTAAAAACATCGATGCCAGAATATCGATACATTCTCGCTAAACATCGATGTTTATTCACCATCGATGAATATCGCTCATCCCTAAGTTGTGGTATCGCGTTCCAAAGTATTGATACCTACTCGGTATCGAAAGTATCGTTCGAACCCTATTTCTATTTGTGTTATTTATTTTTGCCGTGGTTCGCATCGCATGTGTTATTATTTTGTGATTACTTATTCTTTCTAATTTGTGGTGATTATTATTTATCTATTGAGACTTCTTTTGTACTATATTGGTGTATTGTTTGTGATTATCATTTAATTAACAATGGCCGATGAAGAATATGAGGCAGAGGATGCCGGCGCAGACTACGATGATATTGCTGAAGAGGACGACAACATTGAAGAAACTGAAGAACAGGAAGAAGACGGTTACAACACCCAATTTCTAGCACCAGGGCAAGGAGGTGGCGGGGTTGAGAAACACAAAAGAATAACTACCAGATACATGACTAAATACGAACGTGCTAGAGTTTTAGGTGAGGTTATGTTTTGTTAGTTTATTGTAGTTGTTTGGTGAATTACTACCATATTTTTCTCTCGACGACCTAAAAGTCGGCTTCAGTCTCATTGTTTGTAATTAAAACCCATCTTGACTATCATTTATTTAGAGTTGTGTGTTTCAGGTACAAGGGCATTGCAAATTGCGATGTGTGCTCCTGTCATGGTAGAGTTAGAGGGAGAGACAGATCCCCTACAGATTGCCATGAAAGAGCTAAAGCAGCGAAAGATACCCATTATAATCAGAAGATACCTTCCTGACCATTCATACGAAGACTGGAGCATAGACGAACTCATCATCATAGATCATTAGATTTAGATTAAATGTATGTTTTACTTAGGTTAAGTGCTATTGTTTTTTAAATAACTTTATCACTCTAAATATATTGGCTAGAATATCAATTGAATATCAATTTTTGTTCTTAAATTGTGAAAATGTTCTTAAATTGTCATCTTCATCATTAAGTTATTTGTGCAGTCACCACAATTAGCTTTTGTGTTTGCCGATTTACACAATATCTGTCGGTTTTTCAAGAGACAAATATCTGAACACGCAAATATACCAGACACACATGGTCAACCTGTTTGATACTGACAGTAGCCCACCCCAAAAACTTCATACCATGTGTGGAAAATATGCAATCACAAATAGCCGAATAGCCATGTGTGATGCCAGCGTTAATCTTACTCATAATGCATTTAAATTTGATTTATTGATGATAAATAGTCTGATGAACTGGTTATGGTCACCATTTGAAGCTGGTTGATCTTACAGCTGACATCATGATATCTTAGAAAATAGTTTGTTATAAAGAAGACAACATTGTTCTTGCACAATGTTTAACTGAGTAACTAAATATTTAATATTAGGTTAATAAATATATTTTTATGACTGAATGTGTTTATTTATTTAAAATCATGCAAAATCATGACAGGTTGGTGGTTTTTGAAAAAAAATTTGTTGTGGATATCGTTAAAAAAATCTGTCAAAATTATGTCTACAAACACTCATATTATTTATGATGCACTAAAAAGCATCTTTGCATCTAATGCAAATTGTTTCTTTATCATGCATTATATTTTGGGAAATAATGACTATACCATCCTCAATATTTAACCTTACCTATCAAATAAACCCAAGAACGAATGTTGAGGATTAATAAGCTGGAAGTTACAGCCACAACTTTTATAATAATTAAGAAGTTAGTCTATGGTAGGACGGGTCTTTGTTTTTTGGATTTGGGGGTTTAAAAGAAAACAGGATGTTGGGAGTTGTGGTGTGGTGTTAAAAATAAGGAATACAAAATGTAGAAAGGATATTAATAAAAGAAGTGATTCAAGATTATATTGTTTAATTCATAAACTGAAAAGCCAACAACGAATCTAAGCATTTTTCATATTATTGAATACTAGCTGTGCCCGCGACTTCGTCCGCGTGGAATAGTTATTTTGGGAATCATGGGCGAGCGCTCATCACGTTATTTTAAAATTGTATTATCTTATAAGATGTTTATTGAAATTAAGTGATGTCAAAGACAATTTTGTTCACAGTTAAATATTCTTAATCAATAACATATTTATTTGGATAAAGAACAATATTATTATGTTGTGTTAGCCGAATGGTCTTCAATAAAACTACTGTATAACTAATAAAGTTTTGTATTACTGATTATTACTCTTTCTTCAAATTAATATTCACTTTTTCTGTTCCTCTCTCAATTCCCGTTGCTCACGCCGAATGACATTCCCCGCCGCCTGTCATTTTTCCTTTTTTTTCTTAAAAAATCTCGCGTTTCGATACACGCACAACTAATCACAGTCAACTGTAAATCTTTCTTATTTTATAAATTGCCTTATTAATGAAATAAAAGGCGACGGCTTACACTCGACCGTCCTGACAACGTGTTTGTCCCCATACACGATACTATGTACACCTTACACTCGGCAGCTAAGGTCATTCGGCATGGCATAAGATCACCTCTATCTTTAAATATACCTTAAAACTAAGTTTACACTTGTTCCAACCCTACCCGGCCCACACGAGTAAAAGAACAAGTAAGAAACATCTCGATGGGGTTTGTTCTTTTCCGCGACCGCCTATGTGATCTTAATCTTATCTTTACATACATGTTAAAAAGAAAAAGAAAAATATATCCGAATGGCAAAACAAGGTGTCAACAATAACTATTATTTTATGGATCAAACTAATATACTAAAACATCAGTTACTACTTGCAAACTCTATATAACAAGACTAATAAAAATTTAAACAACAGGGAATTCCCTTAATGTAACAGCCATATAACAAGAATAACATCTTCATTAGCTTTATATAAAAAATAGAATAAAAAATAATAATCTTCTTTAAACATGATTTTCTTCAATATAATTTCTTTAAATATAATGTCTTCAACCATGATCATAATATAATATTATTACCACTTTTTGTTTACTTCTATCTTTATGTTGTAATATGTAATTTCCATTTTTCAACTCAATATATTCTAAACAAAGCCATTCGCATCACATACTCATAAGAGTATAATTTAAAAATAATCTAATCAGAAAAATTGAATCGGATCACTCAGTCGTTGGCTCACGACATCTCGTGACAAAACTTCTCTTATATGTGTTTAGCACTTTCTTAGCACGCTCGCTCACGTGACCTTGAATCAGGGAATACTTCAAGCATAAAACTAGACGAGGCCAAGCCACGAACCCGCTCGCTCACGTAGTCTCGTTGCTTGGCCTGAAACAATAAAATACTCATATAGCATACTTTGTCTTAAATTTTGTCTAAAATATTATACTAATCAACTATCAACAACCTATTTATTCCTCCTTAATTATCATCCAACGATTCATCCTCATTCTCATCACCCACCTCCTCAATGTCATCATCATTTAGCTCTAAAGAAGATATGTGAATCCATGGTTGCAACCTGTCGGACGCCACGGTTGTTTTACGTTTATTTTTCGTTCCCGCAAACCCAGAAATAGGAGCTACTTTGTAACGATCGTTTCCTAATACCTTTACTACCCTAAAGGGACCTTCATAAGATTGCATAAGTTTTGTGCTTTTACCTTCATTATGGAAAGCCATTTTAAGAATTTTAACCAGATCACCTTTATTGTATTCTTTGGCTGGTTTACGACCCCTATTATAATAAAGTTTTTGTTTCACCTGCTCTTTATCTATTCTATCCTTAACTTCCCTACGCAACGACAATAAATCACACTTTTCACGAGTCAAGTCGGTTATTTCGTTTAGTGCTGAATGACTCTCACCATTCATTGCAGTACCAAACATTACTTCTGAAGGCGTTTTACCGATTGTCTTTTGTAAGGTATTATTGAGACCCCATTGTATCTTCCCTAATTTGATGTCCCAGTTTTTTTCATGTTCTCTTAAATTTTGTGCTGTAAGGGAATCCAAAATGGTTCTATTGTAGCGTTCTACTTGACCATTAGACCTTGGACTTGCAACCGCATTCAATACGTGTTTAATGCCCCGTTCTTGGCAGAACTTTTTAAATTGGTGGGAGGTAAAACAACTCCCGCGATCACTGATAACCCTGTCTGGATTTCTGAACATATTAAAAATATCGTCCAATGCTTTGATAACATTTTGTGTATTGGTATTCCGCACGGGTTTAATGAATACGAACTTGGTAAATGAATCTACGGTCACCAGTATATGTGTATATCCTCTCTTGGATTTCACAAAAGGACCGAGGTGGTCGGTGTGCAAAGTATGAAACGGTTTATCCACTTTATTTATAGGATGAAGTAATCCTTCACGTTTACTTGACGTTTTTTTTGTGTATGCACAATCAATGCAAGAACTTACATATTTTTTCACAAAACGATTCATCTTAGAAAACCAATAGGATTTTTTTATACGGTCTAATGTTTTCTCGAATCCCACATGTCCTATATTATCGTGGTTCATTTTGCATATCTGCCACCTCGCTCCCTTTGGGACTACCCATCTTATATTATTCATATCTCCATCAAGGTACCTAAACAACTTGTTATCCTTAATAACATAATTTTCTTTAATGTAGTCCAACCCTGTTTGATTTAGACCGCTTTTAAGAATATTTCTGATTCTAGTTAACTCTGAGTCACCCAATTGTAGTGTTAAAAGCCAATCTTCATTACTGATTGCTAAAACAATGGGAAAATTATCTAAATTTAGACTCTCTGTGTCCTCAACAGGATTACGTGATAAAGCGTCTGCGTGAGCCATTCTTGAACCTGCTCTATATTCTACCGAACAATCAAATTCTTGTAATGCTAGCCACCATCGAGCTATACGAGGTATTAAGTCTCGCTTTTGGAATGTGGACCGTAGCGCACTACAGTCTGTGATAATTTTAAACTCTCTTCCCAATAGATATACTCTAAACTTCTTTAATGCACAAACCACCGCTAAAGTCTCCAGTTCGTAAGAGTGGAAATTTTTCTCTTCCGGAGTTGTCTGGCGGCTGTAGTACACTACGGGCTTGAAAGCATCAGAACTACCGTGAGGACGTTGCAACATTATGGCGCCTATTCCTAGCCTACTGGCATCCGTATGAAGCTCCGTTTCTGCAGAATGATCGTATATAGCAAGAACGGGTCGATTAACTAACTTTGACTTAAGTGTTTCAAAGCATTTCTTCTGATCCTCACCCCACTCCCATTGGGTGTCTTTCTTTAGGAGCTTGGTGAGAGGTGAAGCCAATTCAGCAAATCCTTGGATAAATTTCCTGAAATAGCTCACCAGTCCCAAAAATTGTCTAACTGTGTGAACATTGTTCGGCTGAGGAAACTTTACAACGCTTTGGGTTTTTGTCTCACCAGGTCTCATACCATCAGCACCAATTTCATATCCTAAATAATCTATTTGATTTTGCAAAAACCTACACTTTGACAAATTTAATTTAAGCTTGGCCTCATCCAATAACTGTAAAACCTCCTCAAGACTAGATAAGGCCTCATCAGCGCTCTTCCCGTAAATTAATAGGTCATCAATATATACAGTAGCTTTGTTGAACCGTAAGGGGCCTAGGATGCGATTCATCATCCTCTGGAAAACAGCAGGGGCATTCGCCAAACCAAACGGCATACGATTAAATTCATATTGACCGTCCGGTGTAACAAATGCTGTCACATGTTTGTACTGTTCGGCTATAGGTACCTGATAGTACCCCGACATCAGATCTAACGTGATGAACCACGCCTGCCCCGCTAGCCGACTAATTTCGTCATCTATTATTGGCATTGGGTACCTCTCTTTTACAGTTATTGAGTTTAGCCTTCTATAGTCTATACACAAACGTGCCTTCCCATCCTTTTTCTTGACTAATATAATAGGACTGGCATAATTAGAAATAGACTCTCTTATTATCCCTGACTGCAGCATATCTTCTACCATTGTACGAACCTTTTCTCGCTCGTGATGTGAAAGCCTATATGGTCGGTAAACAACTGGATGATCACTATTTAATTCTATTGTCATCTGAGTGGCATTAGTACAACCTAACTCTGACAAATCAAAAGCAAAACAGTGCCTGTACTGTTCGAGCATCTGTATAAGTCTATCTTTATGTTCCTGATCTACTAACTCTCCTAGTTTAATTTGGTTCACGTCAAAGACATTTGTAAAATCCTTTCTAGCCTCTACATCCCTTGATTGTACTGTCTCAACTCTTTGAATAGATTCTATTTTTACAGCCCGGGAACAAATTGAATTTTCTTGTATTGTACATGGTATGGAACATGGAGATAATAAAAGATGAAGGATACCAGCCTTTACTGGGTACATACCTCCGCATACAGCGTATTGTTCATTCGGTTTTCCTACTATTTTTGTGTCCACAAGAATGTTACCCACAATGTTAGATTCCGTCGCCACTTTCACACTAGCCATACCGTAGAGCTTACTATAGGCTATTATTCTAAGACTTATTGATCTATCGTCAACATTATCACAGCAAGAAGCTACTTCAGTACTAACATCAAGGAACTTCAATTTGTGTGCATCTTTAATTACAATTATGTGCGGCTGCTCAGAGTATGTCTGCCCAATGAGCATCGGTCGATCAAGAAGACTATCATCTACCACCCTGCATATAACCACAGCCGCAACCCCATCTATTGATAATTCTAGTGTTACCGAACCCAAAGATTGGACCAATCCGTTACCGAAACCTTTCATAACTGACGGTAACCCATCATGAGTCACACCTAACTGACTCATACTGGATTCCCGGATCAGAGTAACTTCACTCCCAAAATCTACAAATGCTTCCAAAATCACACCATTAATTAAGACTCCCTTAACAAACTTGTCATTTGGTTGAGAATTGGTAATACACATAGTTTTATACACATTGGTGGTCTTTGATAATTGATCTTCTGGTTTGATTGTACATCCAATTCTATTATGCCCTATTTTATTACACAAGTCACATTTTACTAGTGGTTTAGGACACTTAGAAAATACATGTCCTCTTTCCTTACAATTATAACAAAGCAACCCCATGCTGTGGTAATTTGATCTACGATAAGTCTTATGCTCATTAGTATTTTCTTCAGTCTTATTCCTCAGATTATTAGATAAATGTGAATTTTCTTTATTGCTTAACAAAAATTGGAATAGTTGATCAGGTTCCGTACACCTCAACGCTAAAGCACTTGACTTGGTAGTTTTGTCACTGAGACCATGTATTAAACAGTCAACTGCTCGTTTTCCCCCTATCTCACATTGATTGACAAGCGCTAGCTTTTCGTAAAAGTAATTCTCTATAGGTTCATTATACCTACTTTTGCGTTTTAACATGTCTTCTAAAACCTGACCATAATTTTGCTCGCACGGAAAAGCTTTAAGGAGTTTTTCTTGCCACTCCGTCCATGTAAACAATATCGTGTTAAGGCTCTGATACCACAATTTAGCTAGTCCCTGTAATTTTTGCATAGCAAAATGTACAGTGCTTCTATCATCCCAACCATAAACTGAGGCACATTCGTTAACTTTACGAAGCCATACATCCATGCGTTGATTTTTCATGGATGGGTCAAATTCTGGCAAAATATTATTATTTTCGAATTTATTATTGGAATGTGCATGAGTTTGTAATGGCTGTAACGCAGAGCCACCTTTAACAGACTTTAATAAATTAATAATATCTTTGGAAGTAAATAATGGACTACATGACCTTGATCGATCCATAGCACAAGCATTGTGACTTGTTGCGTCCCGCTGCTTTAACTTCTCGGGCCGTTGGCTGTCCTCTCGATGACTGCTCTGCCTGCCTGTCTTTGATCGAGCATCACGTTCACGTTCGTCTCGCAGTAGACGCTGCAGCTGCCGAAGACGTTCTTGTGCCCTTGTAGAATCACCCCGCTGTAACCTCTGGCTGGAACTGCGACGAGCTGCTGGACTGCTGTGGCGGCTCCGTGGCCTACTTCGCCGCGTATTGCTCCGCTCATGCCGTGAAGAATTAGCTTGCCGTTGCCTTGTTGTGTCTTCATCAAAAACCCTGGAGTGTGCTTGGTCACGGTGGCTGCGGCTTCTTGTTCTTAATCGGTGGCGATCAGTACCACTATGATGACTTGAATCTCCCATTATACCTCGACAATAAAAAGTAAACATAATTATTATCTTTACATACCTATTATAAATTTTACTATGTATATACCTAACTTGAGTTCACATTTTATGTCATAGGTGCCTCTCAAAACTAATAAATGGGGTATTCCTTTTCTAAAAATTAATGGGTATGCCTATTATGGGAACTAACACATCATGTAAGCATATTTTATCGAAATTAAAGTAAAGGTGAATGTATTTGGGTGACTGAATTTACATACAACAAAATTGCTTTAATAATGTACAATGTTCGTACTAAATCACAGAAGTATCCAAATTGCTTACACCTAAGACTTTAGATTGCAAATTCAATTGATCATTGTATGTCCTTATGTCGGTTTTTCATAGGATAAAATGCCTACAACGCACAACAGACTCCATTTTGTACTTCACAAAGTAGGCTTTAAAATATAGTATACTCACGTTTCGGATCCCACTTCTGACGATGTTAGCCGAATGGTCTTCAATAAAACTACTGTATAACTAATAAAGTTTTGTATTACTGATTATTACTCTTTCTTCAAATTAATATTCACTTTTTCTGTTCCTCTCTCAATTCCCGTTGCTCACGCCGAATGACATTCCCCGCCGCCTGTCATTTTTCCTTTTTTTTCTTAAAAAATCTCGCGTTTCGATACACGCACAACTAATCACAGTCAACTGTAAATCTTTCTTATTTTATAAATTGCCTTATTAATGAAATAAAAGGCGACGGCTTACAGTTGATACAACTCTGACAAATAATTTGTAATAATGCATTAATTTCGACCAAATTTGATTATCATAAAAACGGTTATTGTGAGTTAATCTTAAAAGATAGACATATACTGTCGCGGACATTTTTTTAGATAATTTAAAGAGGAATAATTATTTCATACATATTTTTTGGGTATCTCGAACGGTTTTCGCAGCGCACACAACGGAAGCCCTCAAAGATGAATAATTTTCCCCGTTTTTTTCCACATTTTCGAGTGTTTCTTCGCTCCTATTAGTCGCAACGTGACGCCTAAAGCCTTCCTCGATAAATGATCTATCCAACACAAAAATAATTTTTCAATTCGAACCAGTAGTTCCTGAGATTAGCGCGTTCAAACAAACAAACAAACTCTTCAGCTTTATAATATTAGTATAGACTAGCTGTTTATGCTTTTCTTGTCTTTAACTATATTCATACCAAATTTCATCAAAATCCGTTCAGCGGGTTGGCCGTGAAAACGTAACGGACAGACAGACAGACTTTCGCATTTATAATATTAGTATGGATGAGTACCTAACAAACAGGCCTATAGGTTAGTTAGTCTATTAAAGGCCTGTTGATAGATGGTCTATTATCCCTTCGCTTGCTACAAACTAGATAAAGGCCCAACTGTCTGCAACTGCAACATCGGGAGTGACACGCGCGTGTTGTCGACTGACAAACTCTACAAAGCATACAAAAATATAGCGTAAGTATATATCTAGAGGGTGTTGAGCGTATTTCTAGGTGTTTGCATAGCGGAACATGAGGGGTCGATCCTATTGGTCCGGTCTCCCTGTAAAAGGGCCATGGTGGGTCAGACAGCAGACGCTCTGATGTGATGTAACCAGTGCCATCAAGATTAAGACAGCGTACTTAGAACTCAAGCTAAGACCGTATCTAGGATACATGCTTGGATGAAGATGAACACGGTTATATGGACAAGGTTTGGGGGAGGCTAATACTCCAATACATGTATGTTAATTAAAAATTGCCAATCCAACTCTCAAAAATATAAATGGACAAGGTTATTATCTGCATCTCTTTTGTTTTGGTGAACTACTGTCATACTTCTGGTAAATTAACTCCTACGATAACACAAGGATTGGTCGAAAATAGCCACATTGCCACCAATGCGAGCTATTTACGTAACATTGCTACGTGGGATCATGTCAGTGTATTGCAAGAGGGTTACCAAGTAATAAAATACACAAAGTATCTATATCTAGGTACCTAGGTATATCTTTATTAATTCCCCATACAGAATCACAACATCTGACAGAGTTGGCCACTATCAAAACAACACCTCGGCAAGTACCTACTATTATCTATTAATCTTGGGGTCAAGTTCCTGTTGGTCTGGTTCGTGGTCTGGTATCCCTGTAAAAACGGTTTACATATGGTGGTTAGATGGCAGTCGCTTCATTAAAATAACCAGGAGCCTTATTTTTAAAATGTATGACTCATACTCATACCTATGTCGAATGAAAATAGTTCCGACTCACCGAATATATATTCGAAATCTTTAAACTCACCGTCGAGCTTTGCGCGAGTCGCACTATCAAGAATAGCACTCTTGGACCACTAAGTCTAGCGTCCATAACAGCGTACTTTAGGCTCTGGAGCGTAAGCTGAGGACGCAACTGGGAAACACGCTTGAACGAAGAAGAAGAATCACAACAAATATGTAAATTTACGTTAAGTATAACATGGTAGATCTTATGACGGATAACTAAAATAACAACTTTTCCAGTCAACCTTGGGTAGTGGAATAGGTAGTGATCTCATCATACTATTGTGATCCAATATATACGGGGGGTTGATGATACATCTTTTTACTCGACCTCTACTAACGTGTCATTCATGTACCTTAGATTAATTATTGGTCTCCGCGGCGTCGAGCTCGCGAGACCAATTATTAATCTATGGACATGACAAAATTAGCAATCACTTTGTTCTGTTTATTTCGAAATATTGTTTACTCATCCCAAAATGTAAATACCTGCTCCGTTGTTGACCCATTTGGAAATTCCTCCATCTGGTTAGTACAATCGATCTTCTTTCAAAATAAAAAATGAAACTAATTTTAAACATTTGTTTCAGTGAGCACTGCTCACTGAGCAGGCCTGGACTCCTCAAGCTTCTCTGCCGATAAGGCTTGGAGGCTTGGGTACTCGCAAAATTAACAGCATTGCTCTGCCGGCATTCCTGTCCTCAATCCACAGTATGTCAGATCTCGTAAGTAATATTAGGTCCTTACATATGAAATTGGCGTTTTGTCGTACTGGCCACTTTAATAATAAATTTCTCCTCTTTGGTTAGTTAGGAATTCCAAATTCAAATTTTAACAGCTATTTCCACATGTATTTATGTTTCGTAAACCGTTATTAATTTGTTTTTTTTTCTTCTGTATTTTTCTGTTGGCGGCGGCGCTCAGTTTACAAAATGGAAAACTTGAAATATCGCGTTATTTACGAGTACGAGTTCCACCGTGGCACCAGTGCTGCGGAAACGGCTCGAAGGGATGGTGATGGTGGATGATGTATATGGCGGTCGTGACGCAAAAGAAAATACAGTGCGTTTTTGGTTCCAACGTTTTCGTTCTGGAAATTTCGACCTGCAGAACAAGCCCCGTGGACGGCCGGAGACCCAAGTTGACAATGAAGAATTGAAGGCTATTGTGGAAGCGGATCCATCGCAAACCACGTCCGAGTTAGCTGCAGGCTGCGGTGTTAGTAATAAAACTGTTTTAATCATCCACTTGAAGCAAATTGGGAAGATAAAAAGCTTGAACGATGGGTTCCTGACGAATTGAGTGAAGCAAACCGGCAAACGCGCGTCGACTGCTGCGTTACATTACTTGACCGGCACAATAATGAAGGGTTTCTTAATTGAATCATTACCTGTGATAAAAAGTGGATTCTCTACGATAATCGGAAGCGCTTTTCGCAATGGCTGGACCCTAACAAGCCAGCCAAATCCTGCCCCAAGCCAAAATTTACCCAAAGAAAGTTACTTGTAAGCGTTTGGTGGACTAGTGCCGGTGTCGTTCATTACAGTTTTCTCAAATCTGGCCAGACGATTACGGCAGACGTCTATTGTCAGCAATTGTAAACCATGATGGATAAGCTAGCTGCTAAACAACCGAGGCTGGTCAATAGCTCTACTGCTGCTTCACGACAACGCTAGACCACACACTGCACAACAGACGTCTACCAAATTAGAAGAGCTTCAATTGGAATGTCTAAGACACCCACCGTACTCCCCGGACCTTGCTCCAACAGATTACACCTTTTTTTTCGAAATTTGGATAACTTCTTGGAAGGGAAAAATTCAACTCCGATGGGGCAGTCCAAACCGCCTTCAAAGATTTTATTGATTCCCGTCCGAATGGTTTTTTTAGTAAAGGGATCAATGAACTACCTATGAGATGGCAAAAGTGCATAGATAACAATGGTTCATACTTTGATTAAATTAATATATTAAATTAAAAAATATTCGTCATTTTGTTCCTCCCATACAAAAGGCCAATTTCATATGTAAGGACCTAATATCATAAAAGCTTCTACAGCTGTAAACTGCGACATCGCGTGCTTGACTGAGGTCACGAATAAGCTTGCTGGACCGAGCCTAAATTTACCCCCTACGCCCAAAAAACAGAGGGCCTGGGACATCATATCTTCCCAATCAGTTTTACAAACATTATTAGACTCGATTTCAAGTAAAGATAAGGCCAGAATTTTAGCTGTATCGAGATCTGAATCTGGCCACTGGCTACATGCGTATATGCGGAGCCGAAGTGTGCGTGGATCACAGCTGTGCTACTTGTGGAGCCCCCGTGGATCGGCTCGGTCACCATGGTTCGTTTGTTCGTCGGGCGCCGTTCGCCAAACCCGCCATGCATATTTGGAGCACGGCGGGAGCGATGTTGTTATGCTCGACCGCCGCAAAGGGAATTACTTGTTATGCCTAGGGAACCGCGGCTCCGACGGTGTTCTGTCACTAGGTTGTATATATTGCTCCAATCCTTAGAAACTCTGATATCGCGTTTCAATCCTCCATACTAAGAATTAGGCTTCTTGTATGGGAATTTAGAATTAGTCTCTTTAGCGCCATCTGTTGCGTTGTGTTGTAACTAACTATTTACTGTGCGATTGTGTCGCACATACATTAATGACATCCGGAGAAGGGCGCTCGTTAGCGCCAAAGTACTGGAATTCTCCAGTTCTGCAGCCACAAATTGTGCGGTACCACTGGTAGGTACGTTATACCTTTTTACAGAACAGTTATCTGAATGTCCTTCTTCAAGAAAGATTATAGGTACACTATCATCATCAACCCATTTCAATTGGTGTTGGCTCTCCGTATCTTCATGCAACATTCTTTCCTAGTTTCCTGCAAATATACCAATAAGACCGTTGGCAAAATAGTTGTGTACTAAGGTTTTAAAATTTTTAATGGCAGTTGCGAGTCCTAGATTGTTTGACAAACCAACAATCTTCGTGATCCTTGGTAGGGATAAAAAGTTGGTTCAAGGAATTGAGTTCTGCCTCATAAATCTTAGATTGTTTCTAGGCTTTTTGATTTCGTACGTAGGTATAGCATTTTGTAATTAAGTAGGTGCTATGAGGTAAGGTACGCTTCTGTGTGCCACGAAAATTCGACCACCATTATGGTCACCCTAATTGCACACTGAGAAGTGCAATACTAATGTTGGGTACGACAGGTTGAAATATAGGAGCGAATGCGGCAGGCGCAGGGCTCGGGCCAAAGTGGTGGCGGCGGCGCCGACAGATATTAAGCGTTGAACTATTTCAGCGGCTTGCTTGTCTTCGTTAATATTTTTTTATTGACGCACGGCAATTGTTATGTGAAATTAATAGTTATGGCTGACAAGGTCATACATAAACAATTGCTTTCCTTAACGTAGGTTAGGTATCTGCCTTCCGAGACACGGATATGCATCATGATCATCATGAGTCGCCATTACACATTCGTTATCTTACTTATCACTTCCATGATTGTATTAGGTACAGTACACCATACAGCTATGTAAAAATGGGGATATGTCTTTGCTTGACACAGTCAATTTCGTGTTAATCCGTACTGATATTATTAATGAGAAAGTCTGTCTTTGTGTAACGCTTTCACAGCCAAACAGATGAACCGATTTTGATGAAATTTGGTATGGATATTATTGTTATAAGTTGAAGACCCGGGTCAAACATAAGCAACTGTTTTGGAAGCCGCGGAAAACAGCTAATTTTTAATAAACGGGGCGGGGTGTAGTAAATAAAATATGCCCATAGGTAGTGTTTGAATCCCAGAATGTACTTGAAATGATAACTACTCAAGGCGATATACTAGTTTCCTGTATTTCGTATTGACTATTAAGTAACACACAAAATATTATGACACATTAATCAAACGAAACCATATCGAGTTTAACTTTAGAGTGGCGCCATCTAGTAACGACATGTATAAATTCTTAGAATACATATTGAATGAGTGGCGCTGCCTTTGCAGACTTAAACATTCCGCCCACCATGGACGTATATGTCCATTACAACTAAATAATACAATTCAAATAGCAACCAAAATTATACAACAATATTCAATATTAACTAAAAATTTATATAGAACAGCGGACTGTAAACGCTTATAAAACAAAGTATTAAAGAAACAAAATCTTTTAGTAACTTAAATCCAGTATATGTTTTCGAAAGAAAACAACCAGTCAGTTAATACACTACTAACAAATTATTGCCTATGAATAATAAGAAACTAGTGCCTATTTTCTTAACATTAAACAATTATTGAACTTACAACAAGGATAAACAAGTTTTTATTCGGTAACAGGCAAAACACAAATCTTTGACACAGGTCTCTTAATGACGTTCCCTTTGCATTTTAAACTGACGACACGTGTAATTTTGTCCAAACCTTCGTGCTTGTCTACGATTACTCCATAAAGCCATTTTGCTGGAGGCAGATCGTCTTCGCGCACTAGTACGACGTCACCAATATTTGGCTCAGGAACGCGTTCTTGCCATTTGCGACGGTGAAAGAACTGTGTAAGATAATCGTGGGACCAGCGTCGCCAGAAATGTTGCAACATCTTTTGAGTCAATTGCCAACGCTTCAGACTAGTAACATTACTATCTTCATAATTGGAATCAGGGGCCACTACCAAGGGTTCTCCTACAAGAAAATGTCCTGGTGTAAGGGGGATTGGATCACCAGGATTGAGGCTAATTTGAGAAAGGGGCCGCGAATTCAAACAAGCCTCTATCTGTGTCAGAACAGTGGCTATCTCTTCATACGTAAGTGTTGCATTTCCGATAACGCGTTTTTCGCGGACTTCACTCCTGCTTCCCAAAGGCCCCCGAAATTAGGACTTTGAGGGGGAATGAAATGCCAGGTTGTGCCATTGTTGGCAAGAGATGCAGCAATATCAGTTGCTATGCCAGACCTTTCCGAAGTAAAAAGTGATTTAAGCTCCCTAGCAGCACCTGTGAAGTTTGTACCGTTATCACTCCATATATCGGCACAATGTCCTCTTCTAGCGACGAAGCGTTTAAATGCGCCTAAGAATCCTTGAGTGGTCAAGTCACTCACAGCTTCTAAATGAATGGCTCTTGTCGCCATGCAAATGAATAGACATATGTAACCTTTATAGGAGTGATGACCTCTACCTTTGGTTGTGCGGATGCTTATAGAGCCGGCGAAATCTACACCGCTTCGAAGAAAAGGCCGACTAGCTGTCACTCTTGCAGATGGAAGTTGACCCATCAGTTGATTTTTTATACGTGATCCATGACGAACACACCTGACACATTTGCGAACATAGAATTTCACTACGTTTTTAACATTTATGACCCAGTATTTTGTTAGTAAATAAGTAGTCATGAGTTGAGGCCCACCATGAAGTGTTTTTCATGGGCTTCAGCAACCAGCAGATTGGTGAAGTGTGATATTTGTGAGATAAGAATAGGATGTCTCATGTCTTCGTTCATTTGAGAATGCTCCAAACGTCCGTCAATGCGCAAAATGCCAGCATCATCAATGAATGGATTGAATGAGATAAGTCTACTTTTCCTATCTACTTTACCGGTTTTAGCTAAACTATCCAATTCTTCTTGAAAGTTAGTCATTTGACAGTTTCGAATACAAACATTCAAAGCTTTACTAAACTCATCAAAACTAATGAAATTTTTATTTTTTATAGGTTGGTTAACAGGACGTGGTTTGAGGAACCTTCTACAAAAAGCGACAACTCGAACGAGTTTACATAAGGATGAATATCGCTTCCACAATGGAAATTCTTCTTCTGTAGTTACATAACATACTTTGTTTATCTTTTCTTCCAGGTGTGTATCTTCTACTGTTTGTCTATTATAAGCAATTTTTTCAGATTTCAGCCAACAAGGTCCAGTGCTCCACAACTCATTTGGATAATCATGCGGTTTGAGCCCTCTAGAGGCGCAATCCGCAGGATTGTCTTTTGACTGCACATGCGACCATTGAGTGCTATCTAACACTGATAAAATTTCTGAAACTCTGTTAGCGATGAATGTTTTCCAACGACTTGGGTGACTTTTAAGCCAAGCTAGTACTACTGACGAATCAGTCCAAGCATGGATGTCTTCTTTCTTGATTTTGAGAACAGTCGACATTTCCGAAAGCAGCCTTGCAAGCAGAACGGCACCACACAGCTCAAGTCTCGGAATTGAAATCTGTTTGACTAGCGCGACTTTTGTTTTAGACGCCAGCAAATGCACGTGACACTCACCGTTTTTGCTCACAACTCGAGCGTAAACGACTGCTGCATATGCGATGGTTGAGGCATCACTAAACCCTTGCAATTCTACGATCTGATCGTCTGTCCGTGTGTTAATCCACCTTGCAATCTGCAAATTTGTAAGTAACGACAGTTCGTTTCTATACTTGGTCCATTCGTTTAACAATTGAGAGGGAAGTTCGTCATCCCAATCTATTCCAGAGATCCACAATTTCTGGATGAAGACTTTGGCAGTGACAATGGTAGGTGCAATCCACCCGAGAGGATCATACAAGCGTGCGATATCTGAAATAACTTCTCTTTTTGTTACAGGAATCTTTAACGGAGGAAGCTGGACGGAATATTCGAAAACATCCTTGCGGCGGTTCCAGGTAAGTCCAAGGATTTTCATTATTGAATCTATCTTTAGCTCTAGATTTCCTACTTTGCTTCCAACTTCTTCCTTGCTTTCCTTTTTCAATTTCTCTATCAACTCCTCACTGTTAGTGCACCATTTGCGTAACTGAAATCCCGCCCTTCCCAGTAGTTCTTTGATTTCCCTGTACACTCTTATTCCTTCTTTAACGCTTTGACACCCAGTCAATAAGTCATCAACATAAAAGTCATTTAAGACTCTTAAGGATGCGAGAGGGTAATCAGCACCATCGTCAAGAGCAACTTGCTGCAACGCCTTCACAGCTAGATGAGGCGCAGAAGCCGTCCCAAACGTGACTGTCAAGAGGCGATAATGTTGCACGTCACAATTTGGATGATCCGGTTCACGCCACAAGATGCGTTGATAGTTAGTGTCTTCAACAAAGACCCTCACTTGTCGATACATCTTAGCGATATCTGACACCAGACAGATGGGATGCAGCCGCCACCGCATTATTAGATGTCGGAGATCACATTGGAGAGTAGGCCCTGTCATCAGGTCACCGTTCAGAGATGCACCATTTGCATCCTTGCAGGACGCGTCGAATACCACCCGAACCTGTGTAGTTATTTTGTCTTCCCTGATGACGGGGTGATGAGGTAAGTAAACTGCATCTTTGCTATCTCGTTCTTTTTCAGGTACCATTTCCATATGCCCTAAATCTAAATATTCTTGAATAACTTCAGAATATTGCCGCTTGAGTTTAGGATCCCTTAGTAATCTCTTTTCCAGCAAGTGAAACCTACGAGTGGCGATTTCTCGTGAATTGCCATGTCTGCATGCTGGGTTTTCATCTCGAAATGGCAATTTTACAACGTATCTACCTGAAGAATCTCGTGTAGTTGTTGCAGCGAAGAAATCTTTACATTTTTGTTCTTCGGCCGTGAGATGTTTTTTGCTATTGCACTCGTCGGAATCTAATTCCCAGAACTTTCGAAGAAGTTCGCTATCACTGCATTGAGCATGCATGCTTATTACAGCATAACAATGCTCCCTTCCAGGGCGTTGAATTTGCCCGGATATAATCCAACCCAACTTAGTTTTTTGGGCTATTATTGAGTCAGACGATCCTCTTAATAGGCCTTCTTGTAAGATCTGCCCATAAACTTCTGCACCTAACAACAAATCAATTTTGTTGGGTGTGGTGAAAGCAGGATCAGCCAATTTTAAGGTTGATATTTCTATGGACAATGGTACCGCAATTTGTTTTTCTGGCAGGAAGGTGGTAAGCTTCTTCAAAACATGAGCCTTAACCTTAACAACAAAGTTGGGGTCGTGAAGTGATTGAACATTCAAAAACACAACAGACTTGGATTCCAAGGAACCTGTCTGATCACTTCCCAGCCCTGATACATGGCTCTTGTGTGAATACTTTTTTAACCCAAGAAGCTGTACCGCTGCTTCAGTTATGAACGAGGCCTGCGACCCCTGATCCAGTAAGGATCTGAGGGTGATATTAGTACCAGTCCTTGATACTACTTTAACCAATGCTGTGGCCAAGATTACTTGATTATGATTTTTTGCAAAACATGATACAACATTTCCAGTTTCGCCTTGAGTTACTCCAGTCGATTGGTTAATCGTTCCTTCATGATCGACTACTGGTTGGAGTACATTCCTAGGATGTAACAAAGAGTGATGACGTTTTTTGCACAGTCTACAGCGAGTGGTTTGATAACAATTCTGCGCGGAATGCTTGCGACCTAAGCAATTAAAGCACAGGCTATTTGTTTGGACAAAACTACGACGCGCGTCTACGTCTTCCTTAGCAAACTTTTTGCAATTGAACAGTTTGTGTGAATCCTTACAAAAATCGCACTGTAATGAAGTTGACACATGTAATGACTTTGGATTTGATGCTCGATTTGATTTAATAGTTTTAATATCAATAAATTCCAAGGATCTAAATCTAGTTTCTAGAAATTCCTTAAATTGATCTAACGTGGGTAGTTCATCACATATTTCGCTAATTTTAACTTCCCATAGTTTTCTACTTTCTGTATCTAATTTCAAACAAATGATATGAATCACAATTATGTCCCAAGATTTTACGTCTACTCCAACATTTTCGAAAGCATTTAAACATTCAGTCGTGGTATCCAATAACTCTTTAATTGCGTGAGCTGATTCAGATGTAAGTGATTTTTGACTTAAAAACCGTTTTAAAATAAAACTTGCTAAAAACCGCTTATTATCGTACCTCTTTTCTAAAAGCTCCCAACATTTCTTATAATTATCTTAAGTTATAGGGACGTGTCGTAACAACTGTTCGGGTTCATCCTTGAGGTGACCCTTTAAATAATGAAGACGCTGAACATCGTCTAGGGATTGGTTATTGTGTATAAGGGATTTGAACAAATCTCTAAAACTGACCCAATCAGAGTAATGACCAGTGAAGACAGGTATTAAAAGTTTTGGCAATTTTATTGGACAATTGTCTGCCTTAGTAACGGTTACCACCCTTTCACCAGACACGGTATTGAACTTGCGCAAAGCTTCCCCTAACTCACTTTTATAATCCAGGTATGTCTCCTCTGCCACATCATATATATCTAATGTTGTATATGTAGTTTTTTGGAGTTCCGTTTTAGGTATTTCCTCAATAATCGTAGCATGAGTGTCGGTAAACTGAGTCCAAACCTTTTCTAAATTTTCTAATCTAGCTTCAATATAAGACACATTAATTCTTTCTTTTGGTGTTTTTTTAAAGTTACTTCTAGCCTTAAATATTTTAGATTTTAAATCATCTTGTTTATTTAGTAATGACTCCATATTCACCGACTCTCAATCCCAAGCCTTAAATGAATATAAGAAACAAAGCAAAACACTGTCCAAACAACAACACAAATATTTAAAAATGTATGTTTAAAACACTGCGAAGTGTTCACAAATCCGATATAAATGTTTATTGTCCAAGTGTCCAAATCAAAATTCCACAAGTACAGCAATTTCCAAGCGTTCAATTCAAACTAGTTAAGTTCAGCTTCAAAAAAAGTGTTTGATGTAACTCGGCGAAAGTTTACAAGTTCAATCTTGTCGATAATTTTTCAAAGTGTTTGGTGAACAAGACGAAATTATTCTAAGTCCAGTGTCGACGATTCGAAATTTTTCTAAGTGTTTGAAAAAACTTGCAATTTTTCTTGGCTAAATCCGGCATGGATTCCCCGTGTTTACACTTTTTCTTGAAATATTTTACAAGTTGAAAGTACTTACAGTTTGTCCGGACACTGGTATGCACGTCACTCACACACACAACACTTGTTACCGCAATCCTTGACTACTAGCGCCCTCTATAGGCACTCCGCAAAACTCCTGAAGATGGCAGCACAGCACTCCAGTGACAAAATCCGACTTCGTAAAGGACCAATGTTTGAATCCCAGAATGTACTTGAAATGAAAACTACTCAAGGCGATATAATAGTTTCCTGTATTTCGTATTGACTATCAAGTAACACACAAAATATTATGACACATTAATCAAACGAAACCATATCGAGTTTAACTTTAGAGTGGCGCCATCTAGTAACGACATGTATAAATTCTTAGAATACATATTGAATGAGTGGCGCTGCCTTTGCAGACTTAAACAGGTAGATACCTAGAAATAATGGTGAACTTCAAATATGCCAAGGTTGTGACGACATATACTTGCGGGGAATGTTGCACAGTGCAGTGATAAAAACGCTTCTGACAGTTCTGACCCATGGCCACAGTGACTTGTTACATCTAACTGCTGTTTTGATATTTTTTCGCATTTTCGCTTTTTGCCTTGTTTTACAACACTGTGGCTAAGTACGATGTCAATTTTTCCCTGGGTATTTGCTATCGTAATCGGGATATTATGACATGTCTCCTCCCATTTGATACGTTTTCCTCACTCTGGGTAGGTCAAAAACGACAGTGTGTGTGATTATGAAATGGAATCCAGTGGTACTTTTTTAAGGATTTCTAAAGAAAATAGAGGTGATTTTTCTGCCAATCAAATCTGTGATCAGCTGATATGATTTTGTATGGAAGGTGGAAAACTTTGCTCGGTATTCGCTTATTATTATTAAAATTTTGCTTGTGTTAAAAAGTCAGCCTGTATAAGTAGTATGAGTATCTCAAAAAAATAATTATATTCTACATACAATAAATAAAATTCAGCGATAAGTTCCCTTTGAAAGGATGAGCTGAATGTTGTGTTGTATAAGACGTTGTCTCGCTTCAGCCGGTGGTGAGACGGTGAGGGTCGCGGGCGGCGGCGGCGTGTGTTGGTCGTGGGCTGCACTTGGCACTCGCACCAGCCTGAAACTCGCGAGAGCCGCGTGGGGAGCGCCTCGCCGCCGCGCCAGTACCCCTCCGACCAGCGATGCTGTGCTGTCTCCGGAAATAGAGTACGATCCACGACTTACATTCAGTGTCGCGTATTACTGAAGTCGCAACCAATATCACTTCGCTATTAAACCGCGGTTTACCCAACGCTATTAAATTGATTATCAGTTGTATATAACATACATATTATTACCACCCACAATGTTTGTATAACCGCGGTTTAATGGCTCTTTGGTTCGATCAGCGTTCCTACGGGAACGCTATTCGAATCGAAGTGGTTCGTGAATAGATGTGCTTTCGTAGATCGGTCGACCGGGTGCGCGAGTGTGAGTGCAAATGACTTATAGCCCGACAGTGGGTTGAACTTGACAAAATGTGGACCAAAAGATGGTTATGGAGGTTTATGTTGTGCACGTTGCTGGCGGTTGCGACATTGACGACCGCGGCGAGAGGTGAGTGAGGATGCGCGCGCGCAGGCGAAAGCGCTCGTCGTCGCTACCCTACGTCACTACAGTTGCTATTTTCGTCGTAACTTGCGCTGAAATTATGTAAAAAGCTCGCGTATGTGCTCTATTTTTGGCAATAACCTTTGGTGAAGATCTCTATGATAAAATGATCTAGTAACCTACATTTCGTTTGAAAGTCATCTTTATCTATCTTCCTCTAAAAATCGAGAAAGGCGTTGCCAAGCGGTAATTCCCAAACTGCCTAACCAATGCTAGATACGTAAATAGAAATACTGGGATTTGTCGTTGTGCGTCGCCATCTTGTGAAAAATGATAGGATCGTGGCGAAGACATTATAAAAATGTGACAAGAAAATAGGTCATACATTATTGTAAATACAATTTCTTTTAATGTAATAGGTAGGAGCATTGGTACTCCCACGTTGTCTAAGTCTAAAGTTGAAATAAGGACGAGGTACCTACTTATCAGCAATCAAACTCTTCATCATAAGATGATACTTTTTCATATTTTGTCAGGTTCCTATTAGGATTTCCTTTCAGGAAAAATCCATTCTAAGCGGATGAACGTTTCGAATTTATCTTTTCTAGACGACTAGGTCGAGGTTTGTCGGTGAAGCCAGCAGCATTTTGTATATTAAATATTTGAGTAGGTACTTAGGTTAGGTATAAAATTATTAACATCCATATCAGTTTATTGTACGACTTGAGCGATTCATCACAACACATCGAACTTCCTTGGAATATAATATATTCGTCACTATCGGTTTCTTGTGATAGATCTCTTTGCTACTGCAACTATCGCAGCGTTATTCCGGTTGTGAGCTCTAGGCTTCGCATAGCTTTCAGCATTCTTGTCTTTCAGGAAAATCGTATTAATTACCTGTTAATCGCCCGCTGCACAGCGAATGTACATAATTGAATGTTTACTTTTAAAGTATTATCTGAAAACTTCAAACTTCTTTAATGACTTATGGTTCATTAAATGTTTCCTGATAAAACAAAAGCAATAAAACTGAACTCGTATTAAGTTATTTAATTCTATGAAGTGTTTACTGACTTTCTGCGGCGTCGGCGAGGCGCTACAACACTGTGTGTTTTGGCCTCTATGTACAATTGGTTTCTTCCACCTATAACGCTTCCTTAACTTTCTTCCTTCATCCGATAAATCCTTCAATCACTTTCTTGGTCTACCTCTGGGTCGTTTCCCCTTCAGCTTCCATTTCGACATCCATGCCGTTAGGAGTATGTCATCAGGTATACGGTCATTTGTCAGCCCATCTCAATACCTGAGATTAATAGTAGGTACCTGAAGGGTTTACTTATTTAATCATTACACATTAAAAAAAAATAGATACAAACAAATGACATAAAATACATTTCACGAATCTACTGAGGTTTGTTTAGAAATGCAGTTGCATTTAAATCAAGCTTATGTTTATAATTTAGGTTAATATTAATATTTTTTTATATAATTTACTTCTTATTCTCACAAATGTCTAGTTTAGGTAAGTACTTCTCTATAATCTGGGAGATGTATTATTACTATTTATTACAGCTTTATTACGTGTTAGTATTATCGAAAAGCTGAAAAGTTTTGAGTGTTTGAACGCCTTTAATGCTGGAGCTTTAAGGGTTTTTAAAAATAATATTTCTTGGGGAAAGTTGGGTCTTTTTGTACCTCATGGTACAAACTTAATTAAAAACATAACCATTAAAAAAAACCAAGCCCACACTTCACAAGTATCGTAGTTCTTGTGAAGTGTGGGCCAGATTTTTTTAAAACGAAACGATAGGTCATTATCATGGTCTACAGTCTAGGGCACGAAAGTTACGTCTCTAACATTATCCATACTTCCATATTCCATACTTACTTAATTATTATAAATGCGAAAGTCTGTCTGTCTGTTACGCTTTCCCGGCCAAACCGCTGAACAGATTTTGGTGAAATTTGGTATGAATATAGTTGAAGACCCGGGGGAAAACATAGGCTACTTTTTGACGCAGGCGCGGGAAATAGCTAGTATTATGTAAACACAAGTTTGTATAAAAGCGGGTTTTGTTCCCAAGGTGTAAATTGTTACAGGAATTTACCTAGGCTTATTTGTTTATTTCATTGTTTATAATCATCACATAAACAAGCAAGACGCCTTCGTCATTTTTGTCTGGTTGTGTTGTAGTTTGTTTTGTATCATAATGGCGATTAGATAGTAGTTCCCTTGATACTTTTTCTCCTCTTTTAATTTTAAGATCCACATGTGAATCCGTGGATATTGTCATATCCTTGTGGCGACACTATCGCACAGCAAATTATTACAACAAGACGCAAAAGATGGCGCTAACAGCAATATGATAATTCAAGCAAAATACAAAGAAACCTACTTAATTAGTATGGAAGCCTAAATCACTATATTGATATTTCTACGGATTTGAGCATAAATACAACCTCCGATTACAACGTCGGTCAAGCATGTTCCTGTCGCTCCCGCCCCGTATTCCCAAATTATTTTAAATCGGTGGAAGTGTGAATACTTTCATCCTGTGCATTTATCTCTTCATCATACATGCACAAGTGTCTCTCTCTTTCTTATCTCAGCGCCTGTCCGAGTAATCTGCTAGCTATAGTTGTTGCTTCCAACACAATGTAAAGATGACGCTTTGACGAAAATGAACTTAATTAGAATGAAAATCATACAAAACTGTATCAAAGCTTCTTTGAACCTTTAACAAAAATATTTTTCTTGTTAAATCAAAATGACTGGAGCTATTCAAGGCAAACAAATTAGTATTTTTACTGCTGGCACTCAAATTAGAATGCGAGGTCAATCGACCAAGTATAGTATTTTAAAAACCACATATCAGCCTTTATGTCGGCCGGTCCCGTAGGATTGGACCCATGACTTGTGTATGTAGATGTGGCCACCTATCTTTATTTACTTCCACGAAGTCAGTTCCGGTTATTTCCTATCACTTGTACTTAATAATCATAAAATTTAATTTGATGCTTGATTTTTACGTATATTCCTTTCAGCGGAAGAAGAAGTACCTTCAGAATCACAGTGCCGTCCATACATCGAAAAGGCTCTCAAAGAGCTGGAATCGGGAGCTGAACCAGGTGAGAACTAGCTTTTATTACGATACGGTAGTTTAAGACCTCAATATTAAGCCAATCTTATCTTTTCTCTGTCATCTCTTCTATTGTCTATATATTGACGTACGGTGAACCAAACATTCTGTATATAAGTACTCAGTATATGTATATCTAAGTATTTTAACTGTGTTTTGTTTTTCCTTAAAGTTAACTAAGTATTTTGTTTTTCCTATAGATGCCTGACTTTTAGCAGTCCTTATAATGTCTGTGGGTTTTACTTGTGGTAATAAAACTAGTACTTAGTTCTGTGTACAGTAGACTTCGCGAACTACCTTCAAAAACTGCTATGTACTTCCCCCTCTCGTCAAAAATATAAATCAAGGAATACGTGTATCAAGTTTCATAAGGATCCGTTGAAAAATGCGACGTCTAGCCCGGAACGTACATTTTTTCGTTTATAAGCAAAATTGGCCAGCCCCGAAACGTAGACTTCGCTTACGCTCAGACAATAAATATTTATCCTTAATACATGCTTAAAACTATATAAATTTGTTAGGAGTAGGATGCATTTTCCACACAAGGGCAGTGCTAGCCAATTTCTTCCACTAATAATAACTAATCCCTTGCAGCTTCGGCTATGTTGACTATAACGTCTATCAAAGTTAATAATTACATCCAAATTATTGTTTTAGCTTATTTTGCGTCGTTAGTTTATTTTTAAAACTTTATTGTTCCACAAAGTACACATATACCTATAACAATTAGCGGACTTAATGCTACCAATCAACCATTGGGAGAAACGGAAAGATCGTTTGGCGCAAAAAACTTAAGGGGAAAAATGTATTACTTATAGAGCAAATTTTATCAAAAGCTTAAGTTCATACACTACGTAAACGTACATAAAACATACATAAATACTGTTTCATTTAAAATATATCTATATGTACATATAAAAGCGAAAATCACTCACTCACTCATCACGAAATCTCGAAAACTACTTAGCCAACGAAGATGAAATTTGGCAGAAAGGTAGATTGTGACTAGGAGACGTCCGCTAAGAAAGGATTTTTGGAAATTCCATTCCTAAAATATGGTCCAAAGTATGTTTGGAGTAAAGAGTTTGGGGTATAAGTACTATCATTGATCGTCAATGAATTTTAGTGCAAGTGGGTTTCTTTTGTGAGCAAGGGGACTAAGCAAATATTTTCCAAATTCACCTGCTAAGAGGGTGAAATGGGGTCCAAATTATGTATAGGGAAATATGTCAATTTTATTCAAAACTTCACAAAAATATTTCTTATGAGGAATGAGTAAATACCTATTTTTGGATTTGCATTAACCCATAACCACCGATTGGTTGACTAGTAGAAAAAGCCTACGGCTTTAAGTCCGCCATTTCCATGTCATGTGATAAATTTAAATAAATAAATAAAAGGGGGAAAAGGTTGTGTATCATTGATTGTGTTTATTTTAGCAGGGAGGAATCCTTTTTTAATCAGGGGGTGCTTCAGAAGGCACGTTAAGCCGTTGGTCCCGGGTATTATCGATAGATAGCAGTCGTGAGACTGTGTCAGATGCCTTTAGGAAGCCTGAAAATTTCTGTCAGTATTGGCCACTTACACACTTCGGGTCATGTTACTGTTGTTCTAGATTCTCTGTAAAAACGGTTAAGGAGGTCAGACAGCAGTCGCTCCATTGTAATAACCATTGCCGCTAAATCTGGGAGCATGACTTACAGCATACCCTAGGCTCCGAAGCGTGAGCTGACGACGCGACGCAGCTAGAAATACACACTAAGATGAAGAAGTAGGTATTTTATTGTACAATTCAGCCCCTGAATGGGGGACATGGGTGTTATTTGTACCTATAGTTAATCGGGTTGCTGACTACGAAATTAACAGTGATATAATATCAATCCGTATTGGGATCCGCTAGGGCAATATTCTTCTAAATACATAAAAATAAAATCCTGAGAGACCTGCAATAAATAATCTATGTAATTCAAATGTCATTAGAAATACCTTTTGATCAAGCGGGCGAAGCCGCGGGCAACAGCTAGTATCTATATATACACCAACATAATTACCAGTGATGAAGTCACATTGAGAAGTTTTCATTAAATGAGCGAGTCCAAAATGTGCGCTTTTTAAATACAAATTTGTTAGGCTTAGGACTTTCCATAATATCGTAGGTAGTTCTCGTTGGTACATTTATATCTGGAGCTTCCCAGCACGTTTAGAACTTCATTTCCCTTGAAATTTACGACTCTGCGGGAAGTAAAAGTCGTCATTAAATTTGACCTCTCCGAAACCAGAATAACATCGAATGATTGAAGCTTTGACTGAAGTATATACGTACTTCTAGTCAAGATTTAAATCTTTTCTGCGACCGATTTAATAGCACTACCTAGATACAATAGCCGTGATAATACGCACAGCTTAATAATAGAACAATTTTTTTCAACTCTTTAGACGCAAATGAATCAACCAAACAATTTATAATGTTCATTGCGTAACGGAGAGAAAATTGTGTAGGGCTATATGTTAGCCAAATGGTTTAGTGAGGGACGTCGATGAGTAATGAAATAAAAATACACTGCCACTCTCATTAATACTTACGTGTTTTTGTTACGTTTTTCATAGATATGTGCATTAAGTAGATTTTTATGCCGCTTCATGCAAGTTGCCCATTCAGATTCTGAGGTTATTCATTTACAATACAATCACATACTTGAAATTACCTAAATCATTGTTTACAATATGGAGCAAAGGCGGCAAAGCAAAGACTACTTATTGCTAAGCAATCTCTTCCTACCAACCTTTGTATAGTAAGAGAACATGATTTCATTTAATGAAATTTTAGATGCCTCGGACTTCCTATTAATTCCAATGTGTCTACTCAAAAGCAGAACTTACCATAATAATTTGTTTTGTCAGAACTTTTCTAATAAGAATTACCTACACTGAACCTCGTGATTGTTCAATAATATTGTCTATAAAGATATATCGAGCAGGGTAGTTTAATTTATATAGGTATCTAGTATTATATTAATAACACGGCGACGTAAGTTTAGTTGGAGAATGACAGTGATGTCAATGGAAATTATCTAGATAGAAATCAGAATTTCAAATAACTACTATACTACTATTTATTATAATTTTCAGATTCCTCTGAAAAAAACGACAGTAGTGAAGTAAGTGTAGATGACGATACGACTGAGACACAATCAGCAGAAAATGGGGAAACAGCAGATGCGGACAGCAAAGAAGACGATGTGCCGTCTGTGGAAGTTGCAGACGAGCCTTACGTAGCTGAGGCGTCCGCAGAAGAAAATGTTGAAGAAGGCGATGACAACGATACGAAAGAAGATGCTACAGTAGAAGAGAAAGATGGAGATAGCGGAGAAGATCAAGAAGAAAACAAAGAGGATGTTGACGGAGACAGCAAAGAAAAAGCATCCGCTGAAGACCAAACAGCCGATCAGGGTAATTATCATTTGCACTATCTATTTCATTCTCTCTCACAGTAACTCCGATGTTAGCGTCGGAACCAGATGTAATCTTTGTGCGTTTTGTATGCATGGTCCTAAGGCCATTAAGGATGAACTAATCACGAGGCCGACCTAGGAATTTTTGTGGAAATTGCTTTACTATTTCTACTCTTTGAACCGCATTGTCAAAATCAAAATAACAGTAACTACTTAGTTTAATAATGCAGTAGTAAAAAGTGCAAAGCAAAAGTTTTAGTAAACACAGGAGCTGAAGAGTTTTCTGTTTTAACGCATATATGAGTAACTTAGCAATAACTGGTCGCATTTCGAAAATTATTGCTACTTTTGGTTGATAAGCTTGATTCTTGAGGAAGGCTACAAGCTACAATGAAGTACAAATAAGCTGCCTGGGTCGCGGGGGACTTAAAATCAGTATTTTTCTGAAACTGAAATTTCGGTTACAATTTGCTTGCAAGCTTGCGAATGTAAACTAAACGTTCAGTGTAAAAGTCTATAAATGGTACAACGGATCGCTCTTACTAACTGAGACTAGGTTTTAAAGCCACATTCTAACAATTTGTTGGTTGGTGGTAGGTGTAGTGGTTAAGGCTATGTCTATAGAACCGAATGTCGTGGGTTCGATTAACACCGAAAATATACTCTGCCATCGAGATATATGTACCAACGTACTAGAGAAGCTACGTAGAACATTTGCATTGTTCCATTTTTGGTAATTTATCTTTTTAGCCGCTGCAGCGCTGAAACAATAATACATCTCAAAACATAATTCAAAAATGCAGCGCTACATTTGCTACAAACGTGTATTTTTTTCAAAGATGTCTTTCCTATAGTTAATAGCAGGTACGGTACAGAATGGACAATGTAGGTATTTTACCTATGTGGTCCCAAAATAATAAAAAAAGACAAATTGCTTTTTGTGATATTTTTATTTGTTCCCTATAATCATTAAACGATGCGAGTTTAGTTATCTTTTGTCTATTTGACGTGGTTTAAGTTTGTTGGCAAATCTGAGACTATTTTTGTTTGGAGTTTATTACGATTTATCAATAACTGGCAATTTATTTTCTATCCATCTTGGTTAAATAACAATTTCTTATTTACAAATCAAACAACATACAATTAATGGTATATTTTAGAATTACGTTGCCTATGCCTATAGTTAATTAACTCGTTTTCTAAGTTATTGAAACACATTGATTTTGATAAATATATTATATGCGGGGAAAAACATTCATGAAATATGGTACTTAAAAAAAAAAAAATACAATTTGAATTTGGATTAGGAGAAGTACCTGTATTAGGAACATGTTAGATAAATACAGTTTTCACTATCGGATTAACTTTGTCTTTAGTACCTAATTAGTTTTCTCTTTTCATCACTTAACATTTATATTCACTTAATATTTATTACATTAAAACAGATAATCATACCCTTGGCAGTTGGCACTATGTCAGTCAAACTAATTTACCTACGACCTACATACATTTCACTGTGAATTAGTTAGTCTATGACGAATGATTTAAAATGGCGCGCGGCAATTAAATTGGTCGTATTTACATTTAAAACAGTGAAATTAGATTACTTACCGATGAAAAGTTAAGCCTTTGCACTTTGTCTTGTTCCTTGAATTATTGCTACAATACCTCAATACACACCAAGGCATTATTTAAAGATTTTCACAGTGTTTTTAATTTTTGATTGTGGGAAGTACAAGGGCCGAAACAACTAGCAAGCGACTAAAAGTTTTAAGTGACTAAGCGGCGCGTTTGCCGCAGTTGAACGAGACAAAGTAAGGAAGTGCGGTGTCTTCTGATCTTCTCTAGTACGTTAGTACATATATCTCGATGTACTCTGCTTAGTTGTTCCCTGTACGGTTAGGGGGCATTGCAGGCTTCAATCACCTGATTGCCTGTTAAAAAACTCGGTGCTTCTTGATTTCGGCTGACATCTGGTGGTTGTTAAAAAAATAACACACTCGTTAAGCGATCATGATTCTATTCTCATAGTCGCGACAGCAGTCGCTTCATTGAAATAACCCGTACAGCTAAATCTAGAACTATGATTTGAGCGTACTCTCTGTACAAATACAAATCTCGTAACATAATGTGAATAGGCTACTTGACTGTGTTCAAACTTGGTTAATATTTTTATACGAAACAAAATATACACTGGAAAGTAACCGATTCCAAAAATAACAACAAAACTATCTCTTCGCACGAAATAAAGTGTTTTTTTTTACTTTTTGACAGTTACTCCTTCCAACGAATTATACTTATTTATTTATGAACGGATTAAACATTTCTTTATGTGTTCGGTTTCTGGTACTAAAATTATAGATTTGAAAGATAGAAATAGATTGAGAAGAATACCCTATTATAATTACAGAAAGTGGCGAGGAAGAAAAGGACAAGGAAGATGGGGCAAATAATAGTGAAGAGGATAGTAATACTGAAAACCAAGTTGTAGAGGATGTTGATAGCAAAGAAGATGAATCATCTAAAGAAGATCAACAAGAAGCTGAAAACGCATCAACTGAATCAAAGGACGAAGATAACGATAACACACAGGAAGACGATGGATCTCAAGAAAAGGCTGAGACTGATGATAAAGAAGACGCTGATTCCAAAGAAACAAAAGACGACGATGATTCTAAAGAAGATGGAGAAACTAAGGAAGATTCCGAATCTAGAGAAGAAAAACATGATTCAGCGGAAGATGATAAAGAAGATTCCAAAGAAGAAAACAAAGATGAATCAGGAGAATCTGAAAAGGAGTCTGCAGAAGAATTGGAAGCTGAATCTGGAGAAAGCAAAGATGATGATTCTGGTGAAGCTGATAAGGATGCTGACAAAACTAAAACTACTTCAGGACAAGATGTAGAAACAGAAGAGGAATCTGACTCAGATGCCGAAGCAAAAGAATCTGAAGATGCCGCAGCAGAAGAATCTGAAGATGCCGATGAGACTGAAAATCAGTCTGATGAAGAAGAACCATCGGAAGAAGATGGGACTCCCGAAGAAGATCTTTTGATTGTAAGTTTTAAAAAGTCGAGTAGCTTAATATTTTTGCAATTCTGCTTTTGAAATATTTTGCACATAAAAATATTTTTTCAGACTGGAGATATTCCCGAAAACTTAAGACCTCGTGACCACATCAACCAGATTCTTAGGTTAGACGAAGAGGCTAGCGAAAGTGAATTAACGATTGAAAAATCTGCAGAAATAATACTGAGAGACTTGAAGAAACTCTATGAAAACTCTATCAAACCTCTAGAAACTCTATACAAGTACAGAGATTTAAGTAATAGACATTTTGGTGATCCTGAAGTATTTTCTAAGCCTTTAGTTCTTTTCATGGGACCGTGGAGTGGTGGAAAATCTTCCATCGTAAACTATTTGACAGGTTTAGAGTTTACAGAATGGTCTTTAAGGACTGGTAAGTTTATACAGTACTTTATAAGTAGATACTTACAATTTTATGTTATAGTACCTAAACGCCAGTACATAACAACAACTTTAATTTTAGGTGCAGAACCGTCTCCTGCTTATTTCAATATCCTTATGCATGGCAAAAATCCTGAAGTATTAGATGGAACTCAACTAGCCGCAGATTGGACATTTTCGGGTCTACAAAAATTCGGACAAGGTTTGGAAGAGCGATTGAGGGGTTTAAGACATCCAAGTAAAATTTTAGAAAAGGTAAATACTTAAGCGTTCATGCGGATTCACACTTAATTGTTAGTTAATTCTATGAAGATTTTACCTGATAAGTAATTTTGTTCAACCAGGTGAACATTGTAGAAATCCCTGGTATCCTTGAAGTAAGAAAGCAGGTGTCCCGCGTGTTCCCCTTCAATGATGCTTGTCAGTGGTTCATTGACAGAGCCGATATAATCTTCCTCGTGTATGACCCCTCGAAGCTGGACGTCGGCCCCGAAACTGAAGCTATCCTTGATCAGCTAAAGGGTAGAGAATCACAGGTAAATAATCATTTTCACAATATTACATACTAATTCCCCTTTAAAAAAAATATTTAGATTACATAGAAACCTAAGTATAAATTTATTTTTTTCATGATCTTAGGCTAGTTAACAAACTTTTGACTGCCTTTGTAAAAGACGTGAGTTTGAGTTGCCCAAAAAGTATTTTTGTGGTGGTTCAATACAGGTTAGGATATTGCAGGGTTGAATCACCTCGGTACTCTTTAATACATAAATATTAGAGTTAACTAAGTCAAAGTCCGAAAAGCGGTTACGAAAAACTCTGACACCAGACTGTACGTGGTCGATATGTCTGAATGAATACTTATTGCTCGGAATCAAAGGGTCCCGAACTCTACCAGCGGAAAATGACGATAAGGAGGAGTTTGATAACTAAGTGCTTCCAGCAGATAATTAATCATCTTGTGGTTTCATAAATTATGTTATTCAAACTGTATGAGCCAGATACAAAGTTTCACATATAGTTCAAACAAATACCTTCAAATTTAGATGTCAGTGGTCATAAAGTCGTTTAAATCTCCTTGTTTCTGCAGACGCGCATCGTCCTAAACAAGGCGGACACCGTGAAGCCAGAAGAGCTGATGCGCGTGCAAAGCGCGCTGATCTGGAACATCTCGCCGCTCATGAGTTCCGCGCAGCCGCCTGTGATGTACACCGTGTCGCTGTGGTCCATGCCTTACGAGCCCAGCGCGCCGGTGCGTCTGCTGCAAGCCCAGGAGCGAGAGCTGCTGAGGGACCTGCGGCAGGCCATTGACAAGCGCATAGAAAATAAGATCGCTAGCGCTAGAAGGTTTGCGGTACGTCGTCTCTTTGTCTTCTTCTTTTTCTTTACTTTGGGCCACTTTGTTATGTGGGGTCGCCACAGTATGTTGGTTCCTTCCACTTTCTCTCTATCTCTAGTAATTTACTTCTCAACGCTCTTCCTACTCATCTTTTATTTCAGTACATACTTATTCAATTTCCTTTAATAAAAACAAATGAACTTGCCTTTGCTTGGGTAAAAAGTAACGAGCCTAACCTAACGCCTCAGTTTGGTTTCCGCGAATATACCACTCAATTGTATCCGTAGATGTTATGGACGGTGAAGTTCTTAACACGAGAATTGATTGCTTCCAGATGCCAACTAATTTTAAATTATTTTTTGGTGTAGGTGCGTGTCAGGAATCACGCGAAAATGGTCGACTGTTATCTAACAACATACTACAACCACAAGACTATCTTCGGCAACAGGAAGCTCATAGCCGATGCAATCATTGAAAATCCTCAAAACTACCACATTTACGAGGGTCTCAGTACTCTCACTAACATTTCCAGGTATGTCAAGTCATAAAACATAGCTCTAAGTATTTCGATCGAGTCAGTTTGCAAAGAAAAAACTGCGTTATAATCGCTTCAATAAATCTAGAACCGGCGGTTCAGATCCCTGATTGTGAAGTTCTGTGTTCCAGACATTAAAAACATATTTTCATGTGATGAATGAATGATGTTTATTTATAGATATGACCTGCCGGATCCCGAAACGTATCGGGACTTTTTCCGGCTGAACCAGCTGTACGAGTTCCAGCAGCTGTCGGCGACCTGCACGTACTTCCGCGGCTGTCCCATCACGCGGCTCGACGTCGCCATCGCTTACGACCTGCCCGAGCTCGTCGGCAAGTACAAGAAGATGGTGGAGACCGCCACGCCACAGGGCATGCCCAAGAGTTGATGCCCACGCGAACGAACGAACCCCACGCGCCACACATAACACCCGCTTTTTAATTTTAGTCAATTGATTGGACTTATTTTGGGCACATTTTGCATTTCTTATCTAATCAAGCGTCTTTATTTTGTTTTCTTTTTTTGTTATTATCGCATTTCTGTATTTATTTACACTTTTGTATTATTTGCTTAAGTATTCGCTTGTTCCTGTTTTGTTGATGAATGGTGGTAAAAGAATGAATATAATGACTTCTTCGTACGTTTATTAGTAATGACATAAGATTAAATACAAGACAATTTCCAATTTCCCAATTAACACTGTTTTATATACAAAAACATGATAAATTAATCTAGTCATTTATGTTAAAGTTTGTTAGTAAAAGTTGTTATTTTATTTATTGAGGTGAGTTCCTTCTACATTAGGACTAATAAATTATAATCATAAGCGGTCTCTACCTTATTTCTTGTTAGGTAATTTAAGGGAGACAATGTGACTATTTAAGTAAAAATAAAACTTTAAAAATATTTGTTTTATTTTCTGAACCTACCATGGCTGTCATTATACCTTAGACTATGGATCCAATAGACGGGAAATGCGAAAGAAATATTGTATAGGATATGCGTATGTTAGAATGAGATAGAGAGCGAGACCATTTCGTATACACAATAATGTCCCATAGCGGCCTTATGGATTTCTTGTCAAAAACAAATATTAAAATTTTAAACAAAGTATCTAGACGTAAGTGTTAAAAAGTGTTCAGTAGAAGGGCATTATTATGGTTTCATGTGCAGTGTCTAAATGTAACTCAAGTAACAAAATAAAACCCACTTAATTTCACATTTTACACTTAAGTACCATCAAAGTTTATCACTGAATAAATCCATGATTTCATAATTGTTTAGATAGTTTTTCCGCACTAATATACGAGAAATATCACGTAGTTTTATTACCTTAATAAGTAAGAAGCATAAGAATTCAAATTTGGATTAAAATAAATACGTGAATTTTCACAATTTTTATTCTAATTCTTGAAGTTTAGGGATTGACATCGATGCTGTCAAATATCATATCGATAGTATTGCACCCATGGAGTAATTATAAAGAGGAGATGCCTTAATAAGCGTTTTGTAAGAAAGCGTTTGTGAGGCTACACGGGGCGGAAGGCAGACATGCGGGGTGCTTGGTTTCGGCCGTGGCTCCAATCATAGAGCACGAGCAACGACAAGCTCCGCCCACTGCAGTGTCGGCGAGGCGCCAATGAGTACGTCACTGCGCCATTTCAAACGGCATCTCCCCTTTATAATTACTCCATGATTGCACCCAAACGCTAGGGAGAAACCACAGTTCTAGAAAAATTAAGAAGGGCTTTAGAAGACTTGTATCCATGGCCGTAAAATCCATTACTAAAAAAAATTGTGACAATAATTGACATTCACATCTGCACTTTGACTTATAATATACTACTCTTTGACTTTGACTTTTAGCGGGAAGCTGTAAAATTTGTGCTTATTATTCGCAAAGTATTCGTTAACAAGCGTGAGTGTTGGGAAGTGAAACAGTGTTTGATTTGTGTGTCTTTTTATGTTTGTTGCCAAACGCTCCTAGTAATCGCTAAGTGCAGTTTTTCTACCACTTCACTTAGCCTAATTCTTCTGACTAGACTAGGACTTAACGAAACCACACTGTAGGACTGAAGAAGATAGAAAAATTAAGAAGGGCTATAAAGGACTTGTATCCATGGCCGTAAAACCCATTACTAAAAAAAAAAACATCTACACTTTGTGAATCTAGTGGGCTTATGAATTTTAATTAATACTAATTAAATTTAATTCAAGCTGTTTTTATATCACTCAATTCATAATTAACACGTAAGGGATGCACACTGATTTGTCGCCACATTTACATACAGACGAATGTAATGTTTTAATTAGGAAATTGATGGACTGCCATACAGATGTAAGTAGCTTCAAAATAATCTTAATAACTTCTTGAAATTATTTCCCTTTAAATAATCTAGAGATCCCAAGATTCTTTCAATATACTATTATATTTAATAATTGCTAAGTATTGAGAAATGTTTATATTTTATAACCTAGCAAACAAGTATACAGATAAGATCTGTTTCCATTAATAAATTAGAGGACCATTAATGGGTTGGATCTAAAAACGAGTCGCCTTTTTTTAAGTAAAAAGGGAGGGGGTAGGAGATAAGGGGAGTAACCCCCTAAATAATAACCCCAGCGCGAAAACGTGTAGTTTTTTTTAAATGAATTATTGAAAATCAATAAAAACAATGATTCATCCATGTATACGCAAACGGGAAATTGCCATGTCGCCTTCTTTGAGGTCTATTGAGGTTGTGGACGTGTCTTTGGGTTTCGCCCGAAATGTTTTAAAGCAAATTTAGCAGCCGCTGCAATATTAGGGTTAGGGTTTACGAAAGAGGGTCCCGGACTTTTTTTTTTCGAATTTTTTGCCCCCCATAAGGGCCGCTTTTTCTATTGGAAATAGCTAGAAAGGTGTTAGATAAAAAATAAATGTCCTATTGACTAATGACGTCTGACTCGCTTTTCTCAAGATATTTGACTTTGATGATGATTTGAAAGAAGACTTTATGACAGAAAGTACGTTAGGTTAGTGTTATCTTGTGACCATAAAAGTGAAGCGAGCGAGCGACGACTTTGAAACAGAAGCGACACACTTTATTAGAAAAAAAAAAACAAAAATTTTCTAATTCGGGACCCTCTTTTGTACACCCCGACGAATATTAGAAGACCCTTTTAAGGAAGAAAACTAAACTTCTATCACTCATAACTTGAAAACTATGCAACTCCGGCAGGTGGGGTTTGAAGGGAGGGGTCCCCCTCAATAAAACCCCCTCCTACCCCCTCAATAAAACCCTATCGAGGCGACTCGTTTTAAGATTTTAACCCCATTAATAATTATACATTGTTTTTACAGCATCCTTTTCGGAAGTTCTTGGGATATTGCAATGATTACGATGCAGATATGAGAAGGTGTTTGAAGCAAGAAAGGATTAGACGGCAAAAGGCTAATTTAGAAGACTCAAGAAAACGTCACATCGAAATTCGCGCCCGAATATTAGCATCGGAAAAAGCAAAGGCAGCTTCTGTGAATGCAAACGCATAATAATAAAAATATGAATTGCCACATTTTAGACTCAATACCTGACTTGTCAAACATTAAGACATTTACTGATAGATATTTCAGTAAAAGGTACATTCTGGATTTTAATGGAATCAAACACAATGACATCATGCTTATGTTTCATTCAAATAGAATAACACTTTTAAGTTTGGCTCCTAGCCATTTCTTTTTCCAGAAGGATAATGAGTACAAGATTAACTTTTCTATTGGCAAAGTTGATCGTCTCAAAAATACTGTGAAAGGCAAAGGAAAAAAAGGTGGTCAGATATTAACGCCTAACTGTATAATTTGTAAAATAGAATATAGTGATGGTAGTAGTTTTGATGTTCCTTGTGGCATGAAGGGGACTCTAATTGAGGTGAATGAACAGTTAGTAGAGCATCCGGAACTACTGAAGGCAATGCCAGATGCAGATGGGTTCATTGCTATAATATTATCCAGTATTGCTAATTCAGAAGCCGTTAAGAGTGAATTATTGGCTCATGAGGAATACATCAAAATGCATGCTGATAGGTTACCTAAGTAGGTAAAAAATAAATAATTAGATTAGAATTAACTTTTTTATTTTAAATTACCTGTTTAAGATATTAGTAGTTTATTTTTGTAAGTAAACATTGGCTAAGAACTTACTCCTTGAAACCCCCACAAGAACCAAGCCCTAAGCAAAAGCTATGTAAATATCATAGACTTAGGATGTACAATGATACCAAGGCAGCTTGGAGACATGGAAAAAAATCCTATGAAAAAATCGTTTTACAGTTCATCTTCAGCTTATGCTGCAGAACCCAGGAGCCCTAGTTTTTAAAAGTATGACTCACCCGTGAATCATACTTTTGTAAAATTTGGCTCCAGGAACAGTATTAGTAACAAAACACACACATCCTAATTGACAGCATTGTCAAGTGAGACAATATCAGTACATTTCTAAATGATGCAATCTTATTTATTTTCTGTATTGAACATTACCTTATCACCCAAACCATTTTCGCTTGATCTTATGACCCTATTATGAGATGATAAGTAATGTTACAGTTTTATAACGTGCGGCGAACGAGAACGTCGTTAGGTGAAAATGTGTTCTCTACAGAGTTTAAATTGGGCAAGTCTTTTTAAAAACTTGTTGAACGGAAATCAAAATTGTGCTGCATTATGCAGTCTACGTGCTTACAGTGAAAGTGGTAAAACGCCGTCCAAGACACCTTTATATGACTTGCACTTGAGACATGGGGGTAAAGTAGTTGATTTCGCAGGGTTTCTGTTACCCGTGCAATATTCAGATCAGACTGTATCCGCTTCTCATTTGTTTACAAGAAAAAGTGCATCTATATTTGATGTCTCTCACATGCTCCAGACCAATGTTAAGGGCAAACATTGTATCAGTTGGTTCGAGTCGATGTGCCCTGTAGACTTGAAAAGTATCGAAGATGGTTATAGTTCCTTGACTGTGTTCTTGAATAACAAAGGAGGAATTATTGACGACTTGATTGTTACAAAAGTGAACAACGAAACTCTCTACATTGTCTCTAACGCGGGCCGACTAGAAGTTGATAAGGAACACATGAAAGAATCTTCAGAATTGTTTAGGAAGAAAGGGAAAGACGTGAATATTGAATTTTGGGACGTGACCCAGAGAGCATTGATAGCCGTCCAAGGGCCAAAGGCTGTTGCAGCGGTGCAGTCGTTAACCGATATACAGATGAAAGATTTGTTTTTTATGACGTCACGCATTGGTACGGTGGCGGGAGTGTCTTGTCGAATCACACGCTGCGGATACACAGGGGAAGACGGCGTCGAGATATCCATTCCAGCTGACAAGGCTGATACAGTTACAGAAGCTTTACTGCAGAGTGATGACGTCAAGCTTGCCGGGTTAGGCGCGAGAGATTCACTGCGTCTGGAAGCGGGTCTATGTCTGTATGGTAACGATATCGACGAGAGCGTGACCCCAGTAGAAGCTAATCTGACGTGGTTGATATCCAAACCTAGGAGAGCCGAGGCTAATTTTCCAGGAGCCGAGACAATATTAAAACAAATAAAACAAGGTGTAACTAAAAGGAGAATAGGAATCCGAATGGAAAGTGGCGCGCCTGCGAGGAAGGACGCTTTATTAAAAAATGCGCAAACATCTGAAGTCGTAGGAAAAGTGACGAGCGGTTGTCCCAGTCCGTCGCTCGGCGGGAACGTTGCTATGGGGTACGTCGCGGAGGCACTCAAGAAAGCCGGCACCGAGTTGCTGGTAAATATTAGAGGGAAAGATGTCCCTTGTGTAGTCGGAAAAATGCCTTTCGTCCCATCTCATTATTATGTTAAGAAATAAAACATTTAAATGTCTAAAAATAATCGTTTTATTTGTAATTGCTTCCAGAACAGGAACGAAACCTAAATGGCTCCTTCACCATGAAGCTGTAGGTAGATAAAATAAAGATATAAATTGGAATTTTGTTTTGAAGAATTCATGTCTCTTGTTCTTCAATACGTTATTGATCACCCTAGTGACTGCATTTTGATCATAACTTGAATGAAACTAGAATATAACTATCTCACTTAATTGCCTAAAAATTGTGTCATGAGAATCAATGCATGTCTACACATCACTATATACCTTCAGCTTCATGATTTTCGTCGAACAGCTTGTCCAATCGCACAATTAATCACATAAACTAAAACTAATTAAATTAAAATATCTAATATTTTAACATTAAACGAAAATCAACATTATTTATAATACTAGTTTGAGCAGATACAAATGATAAATTCGAAAATACCCAACACTTCGGCTATGACAGTGTCTGGAATCAATAGGAATGTTGAGGCATATTTTGAACTATTCATAATACTGGTCATTACTCAAATCCATACCAGACTATCACAGGTATACAGTTTTATATCATGGAATGATTTTATCAATTCAATTATTCAGTCTACAATATATATGCATATGTATAATATAGCATACAATTCTAATACATAATAATAAAGCTAAAAGTGGGACAATTGCGATTGCTTGAATAAATTGCAGTCTTTCCGTAAATTGTAGATACTCGAATTATATCCTTGCTTACTCCTAACAAATGCAAGATTCTTCTAATAAAACTTGTACAAATTCGCCAATGAAGGCAATGTATTTACAAAATCAAATACTTAAATTACCACATCGATTCTATCGATTATAAAAAACTACACAAACAGCTATCTTTAAATTGTGGTTCTATAAAAAGTCTGTTCTTTTTTAAGGCGCAAAAATGTTACCACCTAAAATGCACTCGTGAAATTACCAGCACCAATTTTATTTATTTTTCAATGTTGCAATAAATATTTTTGACAAATTGATTATTTAAAATCCCAACTTTTTTTAGAAAATTTAAATGCAAATAAACGAGATTAAAAGTTGTATCGCATGCAATGCCCGACCTACACAATACCTCAACCCTAATTCCTAGGACCTATATGGACGAACTAAGTTTAAAACTGCTTTAAACTTCGTCATCATATCCGCTCTCTGTCGTGAAAAAAAACCATCGTTTCACATTCTGTTAACATTCGTACTGGTTAAACTTAACTTCCTTATAAGAATTCGGTTAACAATAATCGGGCAGTTGGGTAAGAATAAAAATCCGGTTAAAATCATAATGTTGCATGTCATGTCACAGACATATTTAAAAAGTTATGTCCCTAGAGTTTCGCAACAGTCTGTTTAAATGCATTAAAAATTTAATTTCATCACTAGTTAAATTACAATAATTTACAAACGTGTATTTAATAGTTAAGTGGTTAAACTACTTTTTAAATCTTTTAAAAGACTGTTAAAATTCACCTGTTAATTTTTTTTAACATAATAAGGCAACAAATTATTATAAGTACAGTAAAATTGTACTTTTGCTGACTCAAAAGTATTTTAAATGTACTTTTGAGTACGCAAAAGACTTGGTCGCCCATTCACCATTGGTAAAAAGGGCCATAAAGATCAGATCAGAATATTAGTAAAGGCGCTGAAGTACAACATTTATAAGTTACGTACGATGTAAGTAGTCTAATTTTGTTTTTTGAAGACCCGCTAAAATATTTTAATGAATCATACCCCTTCAATTAAATTGAGTATGTGTGTGACTGAGCAAGACCCATATTGGGTTTTAATTATTTAATTTCAAATGTTATTGCGAATTTATCATCATCATTTCAGATTTAAAAATTTCATATCTCAGTTAGACCAGTTCAAAGCGGAAGCACATAGCGTCTACTTGCCACTTTTAGATCAACAGATCAGGTAGGCGGTTTTTAAAGTAAATTTCCTCTGGACGAAGACGCAAACGCCACTCCTAGCATTCTTTTTAACTTTAACTATTCCAGAATCTTTCAAAGCAATATATCTTTAATTGAAGTTCCCATTGGTTTATAAACGTGGTACCACTTTGCAGACTATAACATAGTAGGTAATGTAAAATAATAGTAAGGAACCTCACAATAGGCCACGTGTGTGTAGGACGGATGTGTGTGTGTGCATGATGTCACTGCTGTGCGTGTTCGCCATTCGCAGGAAAACGCGCCTGCGCGAGACGAGCGAAATCTTCGTTCAGTTTTTCCATTTTCTCCGAGTACTGAAATTAAATTCGAATGAATGAAATCTTTATTGCGTCGTTAAAAGTAAATTTTAAATGTCATAAGTAGATCTTGTATGTCCAAGATAGATAAGAGTAGTAAATCAAATAATAAGCCACAGAAATATATTAAAAAACAAAAAAAGTCAGGTACTTAATTCTTTCAATGAAATTAGTTCCAAACATCTAAAGGCACCAATTCGAAAGCATATGTATCACTATAAACAAAATCAGTATCCTCTAATACTGTAAAATTACAGTGGTCACTCACATCAAACGGCTGCGTTTGTCGTTTCTCCTTGCTCCGCTCCTCCTGCATCCTGCAGTTCATGTGATAGTTGATTTGCGTCTGCAGCTTCACAAATATCTTCCTGTACTCGTCCTGAATGCGGCTCATTTCATTGTTCACGTGATCGTCCTTCTTTGCAATGTATTCCTAAAAAGAAAAAGAACGGCTCAAGTGCGAGTTGGACTCGAGGACGACAGGTTCCGTACCATATAAAAAAAAAAAAAACAACAATATCGTGTCTGTTGTATGGGAGCCCCCTTAAATTTATTGTATTCAAATTTTTAGTTTTGCTATTATAGTGGCAACAGGTAAATATATACATCATCTGTGAAATTTTAACTATAATCCCGTTTTACCCTTTGGGCACGGAACCCTAAAAAATAATAGTGACATACGAACCAACAGATAAACGCAAGAGTGGTCTTAATAAAAATCGGTTGTTCTGGTTTCTACACTGACAGCCCTGAGGAATCTTTGGATTGATTGATCTATTTAAATAATTAAAATAGTGTAAAAGGTGGACTTAAAGCTGACGGCTTTTTTTACAGACAACCAAGAAATAGTTGTAAAGCGTAAAAAACGTACACGTCAAATGATGGTTGCTATGAAATTTTAGTATGGGTTAAAATTTCTTTGAACTCAAACAAAGTTAAATACAGTGCCTGTGGCAAGCTACTCTAAGCTAAGCTGAAGAGTTTTTACGGGTTTGATAAAGTTATTCCAAAAGACGTACCTTATAAGTATAAATAGTTTTCTTAGAATTCTTATATTTGTCTTGCAAGGTCGCATGCTCCGCCTGGAGTTTCTCAAACTTCTGCTCCAACTGCGAATGTTTGGAATGCAACTCCGCCACTTTATTTTTCATCATTTCCCTTTCTTTCTTAAGAGTCTCCTCTAACGCACAAACTTTACTTATTTTATCTTTATACTTCTCCGCTCGCACTCTCCATTCTCCTAAACTATCCTTGGCCTTCTGACATTCCGATTGTAATTCATTATGCTCTTTAATAAGTACTGATATCTCGTTCTCTTTAGCTTCCAATATATGTATTATTTTTGCTCGCTCTCCGAGTATAAATTCCTTCAATGTTTCCACTTCTTGCGCTTTTCGTTCTAACAATTCTTTCAGTTTAGTGATAGCACCTAGATGTTCGTTTTCTAATTCCTTTATACGTCTCGCGCAGTTCATTTCCATAGTTTTCATTTCTAGTGTGAACTTCTCGGCTATTTGATCCCTTATCGCTTTTTCTTTCATCATTAGGGCAGTCTGCAAAGTTAAATAAAACAGTTTTAGTCGTCAGTAGTTTCGCGCGAAAGTTGCCGTGGCGAATTCACCCATGGTCAGGCTGTTAGGCCTCATTTACACCTTCAAGAAAATACATAGTTTGTTTATTTATTTAAACTTTATTGTACAAATACAATTGTAAAGCACAATAGGTGGACTTAATGCTAAAAGCATTATCTAACAGTCAACCTTTGGGTCAAGCAGAGAGCTTTATGTGGGTGTAAAATAAAGTTTTATTACCAAAAAGCATAAGAAAATAATATGCAATACATATATATATATATATATATATATATATATATATAGCATATACTTACATATAATATAAACACGTATTTACAATATACCTACATATACAATAAATATATACAATTATTAATGCAATGCAAAACAAACAATACAATACATGTGGCAACTAGATTCTCACATCACTCAGCTGTGCGAGAAAATGATCGTATACAAGAGCTTTGAAACCCGCACGGCTGGAGGCTTTCCTAATTGATTCAGGTAGCGCGTTCCAGAGTCTGACAGCCGTAACGGCGAAGGAGTTGGAGTAAAACCCAGTATGGTGAGAGGGAGTGGCAAGAGCCAAATTGTTTGAAGAACGCAGAGCCCTTTCGTGAGTCGAACTTAAAAATTTGAAATCTGTTTTGAGATACTTTGGGGAAGATGGATTATTAAGCACATTATATAACTGACAAAGGATATGGAGATTCCTGCGTTGACGGATAGGAAGCCATTTAAGCTGGGATCGATATTCTGAGACGTGGTCGTACTTACGTAGGCAGAAAATGAACCTAATACAATTGTTCAGAAGGCGTTCTAACTTATTAAGTTGTTCTTCAGTAATGTTCAGATAACACACATCAGCGTAATCTATCAGCGGTACCACAAGAGATTGAACCAACATCGTTTTGGTCTTTATTGGTAAGAAATTTTTCAGACGTTGTAGGTAATGTAGAGAAAAAAACACTTTTCTACTGACCTCATTGACATGTGATTGCCAGCTCAATGTATTATCAATAAAAAGACCGAGATCCTTAACTACTGGACTAAGAGGTATCTCAATGTTGTTGTAGATGATTGGTTGTAACGACTGAGTGTCAATGTTGTTTATTTGTACATTACTTCCCACTATAATGGCCTGACATTTCTTTGCATTTACGTGGATTCCAAAGCTGCCGGACCACTCTAGTACTCTGCAAAGGTTACCATTAATTAAAGAAATTGCGGCATCAATGTCACTTACATTGGTTTGTGTGTAAAGCTGCAAATCATCGGCGTAGAAATGATATGTACAAGTGATATTAGATGAGAGAAGATTTATGAAAATCGAGAATAATATCGGAGACAGAATTCCGCCTTGCGGAACACCAGCCTTCAGCTCACACCAGTCAGACGTATCATGCCCGTTGCGAACTTGTTGCCGGCGGCCACGAAGATAGCTGGAAAACCATTCAATCACTGGGGACGAGATATTGCAGGAGGAAAGTATAGCCAATAAGATGTCGATATCAACCGTATTAAATGCGTTGCTAAAATCAATGAGAACTAATATAGTAACTTTTGTATTCTCCATACCAGCTCTGATGTCATCTGTGACTCTAAGCATCGCTGTGGCAGTACTATGACCGGGTCTGAAGCCCGATTGAAAAGTATTCAAAAAAGAGTTATCAAGCAAATGTTTTAAAAGTTGAGCAAAAACTGTAGCTTCTAATATTTTAGACAAGAAAGATATGGGACGGACATCATTGAGGTTGATTGGGTCGGCGATCTTAGGAAGAGGGCGGACATAAGCGAGACGCCATGATGAAGGGAAACAATGTTCAACAAGACTGGTGTTTATAATGTGCGTGATGACAGGTAAAACGTGGGGAAGAATAGATGATATCATAACGCGACTTATTTGGTCCGGTCCTACAGCATTCGACGTAACAGATTGTATCGTCTTAAGAACCTCATCCTCAGCGACTGCGGCAAACTCAAACTCACTACCGTCAGGGACAGGCAAGGCAAGTACAGATGAAATAGTTGATATTTTTAAATTATTATCCAAAAGAGGCACTGAAGAGAAATGATTATTGAGATCACTCAATGAAAATGGAAATTTGGAGTTATCGTTCTGCACCTTACCTTTGCCCTGAGAATTCAAAAATTTCCAGAGATTAGCCGGTGAAACATTTTCAATATTATCCGAGAAATATTGGCGTTTAGCATTTCTACACAGCTGGTTGCACCGATTTCTTGCAGCCTTATACAATGACCAATTGTAGTCGGTTCGTTCTTTTTTAAATCTGCGAAAAGCAAAATTTCGACGTTTCATGGCAATGCGGACTCCATTTGTAATCCATGGCGCAGGTGGACGGCGTATTTTGATGGCTTTTACCGGTGCGTGAACATCATACAGAGATAAAATACAGTTATTGAACAGAGATACTTTATCATCTACTGTATGAGCAGTGAAAACGGGAGACCAATCAGTTTTACTCGCGTCACTCAGTAAGGCATTCCCATCCATTTTAGAGAAACAGCGGAGGTATAACACAGTGGGTTTCACTTTCGGTACTTTAATTTTGTATGAGAGGTAGAGTAAGTCGTGATGTGAAAACCCAGGAGCCGAGGTTTGACCATGTGTAGCAACGTTTTTGTCTGCCGATGTAATTATCAGGTCGAGCAGGGTAGGACCATGTTCAGTATAATGTGTAGGCCCGGAGGGGAGCACCGTGAAATTTACTGATTTAAGGATATTTACTAAATTCGAAGTTCTTGAATCACCCTTCAGCAGACAAGTATTAAAATCGCCAAGGATCAGATGATGCGTATAATCTGAACATACCGATTCGAGAATAGTTTCAAAAGAAGAGAAATAGTTGACTCTTAATGATGGAGAGTAGAAAACTCCGAGAACCGCTTTTACACCTTTTATAGTTACCTCCAACAGTAGATATTCCATGCCTCCGGAGTATTCTGACGGAGACTTTGAGATGATTTGGTACTTTAGATCGCTGCGTAAATAGATTGCAACACCACCCGAACGTGGCCCGATACGATCGTTCCTTATTAAAACATAACCGGTCAGTGAGTAGCTGGTGGACGGTAGACTAGGCTTTAGCCATGTTTCCGATACAAGAATCGCACTTAAGTACGCTGACGAGAAAGCTTCCAAGAAATCAATGTGATGTCCAGGAATACTCTGGGCGTTAATATGGCAAACGTTAAAATTCGATTGAAAATTATGGAAAGTGTTATTTAAGAAAGTAACAAGAGTGTCATTGTCACAGGAAACAAAACTTGAATCGAGTGATTCATTTGCGGAGTGAAATGAGTTGCCAATATCATTAATGTTACTTGGTTGCATTGCAAAATATATAATAAAATATAACGTATAAAATAATTAGTATAAAATAAGTAATCAAAACATTACCTATTTCTCTGCACCACCCGCCGGTCAGACCAAGATACAGTGGAAAAAAAATTGATTAAAAAGAAACTACAAACATAGGTACATCAATTCCGAAAACATGATACTCCATTTCTGGTCAGTCGTGTAAAAAGTAAAGCCAAACAAATCTCTCGCTGTGCATTGGAAGGTCACTAAAACTAGTCAAACACTAAAAGCAATTTTACAATAAAGAAAAAAAAAAAGTCACAGCGGGAAAATAGCTGAAATTTGTTTGTAAGTTGCTGTCGAACAGACTGTCAGACAGCAACTTGCAGAAGTTTTCTTGCAGGTGTAAATGTGGCCTTATAATAATAACAGTACGTACCGTATCCCACGTGGTAAACGACCCCTCTCTGGTTTCCCGGTGGAATGACGGAATTGCACAACCTCACACATCCACCGCAAGCTGGTTGAGAAACGTTCAGGTCGACGTTTGGAGAACGCCGGTCGCAATGATGATGACGAGTACATACCTTAGCTGCAATCCCATCGTCCGGATCGTGTTCGCCATCGGCCTGTTCGGTTTGGTCCTCACATCCAGCTCGTTGGTTGCCGGTGTTGGTGGCCACACTCCGTTGCTCGCTGAGTTTACGGAACCGCTCCACTATGTACTGCTGGAAGAACTCAGCTTTGCCTTTCAATTCGCGCATTAGCTCCTCGTTGCTTTCTTGTGATGCTGTTAATTCATTCATATGTTAATCTCGTATGATAATTCAAACATACAAACATTAAATAACAAATCTGATAAAAAATGCTTAAAGCTCCTGTCATACTGACGCAAATACCACGCGGGACGCCCACAGAAATAATACATAGAAGTGCCTTAAGCAGGCCAGGTAACTTTTGCCCACGCTATGACTATGACACTTCCACCTTATTTTACTTCTGTGGGCGTCTCGCGTTTTGCGTAGGTTTCGCGTCAGTTTACAACTACGTCTTTCTAGTGAATTCAGATCAAAAGAAGCGCAGCGGAGAGGATGTTTTAATGCAATCGAAAATCAACTTTAAAACTTTCACTATAAACTGCCGCCGCTTGCCCGCGAGGGGACATTTTTTTACGTTTAAGCATGTATTATCTTTCTCTCTCTATTGTAATAGTTTTGTTACTCTCCTCTCAGTCTACGCCAATCGTTATTCACTAAAAAAATGCATTGTAAACTTCAAAAACAAACAAAAGGGCAGAACATACTTAAGTTAAAATTAATAAACCTTTTTCACAAAGCAGTGCAGTAATATCGAAGCAGTCACTAGATTACAAAATATAATATATTTTAGAAGCATAAAAAAGTAAAAAAAAACACACAATAAACAAGTAAAAAAAGAAATGAATTATGGAAATTCATACCTAATTTAATGCTACATTTGCTAAGTTGGTCCTCCAACTGTCGTATATGTTTCACATTCTTGTCGCACTGCCCGCACGACTCCATTTCTTTTCTCATCGCGCTTTTTTCATCTGAAATTATTAATTAACACTTACTAAAGTAGTACGATGTAGTCTTATCAAAGCAATTATATAAAAATAGCAGCCCGTCTTGACTTCGTCCTACCCTCGTATTAAAAATAATTTGTTAACCACATGTTAGCTAAAATATGTTTCACCGTTTTCTCTCCTATTTGATTTTTAGCGTAGAAACGAGACGCAAAACATATTAACTAACATCAGCTTAATAAATTATTTTTAATACGAAGGCTAGGCTATCCAACACTGAAATAATTTTTCAAATCGGATCTGTTGTGTTGTGGTTCTTGAAATTAATCTTCATAATATTAGTATAGAAGATATAGATTAGTAGATTAGTATAGATTACCTATTCTAACATTTTTAAACTATACTAACTGTACCTAGTACAAGAGCCATTGCAAATCTAACATTAGCGCTTATTTAATAAATTCATTGTGTAAGATCTTTATTTACATTAAAATTTAAACTAGCTGCATTCCAAGTCACTATCGGTCATTATTATATAACCAAATACCACACATAATAGTCCATTATATTTTGTTAGACATGAATAGAGAATTTTGAAAGAGTGTCATAGACACAAAATAAAAAAAAAAAGACACAGAGAAAGGTTTTACACACACTCAAAAATAGGCCTAGGAGAAGTCTTCTTTATTATTACTCACCATCAAGATACTTATTTAATCTATCCGTAAACTCTTTCTGCTTATCAGTAAACTCCTTTTGCAACTCCGATATTCTCTTATTGGCCTTCTCCAACTCTTCCTTGGTATTCGACAGGTCTGACGTCATCTTCCCCACTTGCTGTCTTTCCTTCTCTATTCGTTCGACGTAGTCTTTCTCTTGTGATTTGAAATAGTCTCTCTCTTTTTGTATCTTAGATTGTATGTCTTTGCATTCTCTTGAAACTGCGTCTCGAGAACTACACGCCTGAAAATGATGATAAGTGTAAATAATCCTGTGAAAGATTCTATACTTCCACCGCCGCCTTTGCCACTATATAATGAGAGAGAGATAGAGACCAACAAACTCACCTGCAAGTACAAGTTCTTGAGCTCTCCATTCTCCTTGAGCGTGTCTTTGAGCTGCGTGCTGTAGCGTTCGAGTTCCCGCAACAAATCAGCATTTGCATCTTGGACGATGGACGCGCGGCTGCCTTTCTCTGACTTTAGTTTGTCGTGTTCCATCTCTAGCTCTGTGTATTTGAGGTCCAACTGAAAGACATGGATACTATATGAATATACTAAGCTAAGTAATATTCAACAAGTTTTACAATGAGAATTTTCTAAACAACCACGGACTACAAAGTTGTTTTCGCGTAAACTTGCATTTCGGATTAAACCTTATGTCAAAGTATTAATAAGTTACCTTTTTAAGTTCGGCCCTAGCTTCCTCAATATCAGCTTGCAGCCGTCTATTCTTTACTTTATAGCTCTGACCCAAAAATACTCTACAAATCTTTCAACATATTTAATACCATATGTCAAAGTACTAAGTTACCTTTTTAAGTTCGGCCCTAGCTTCCTCGATCTCAGCTTGCAGTCGTTCATTCTGTAGTTTGTAGCTCTCCAACAATTCACTGTCAGAGTTACTGCCTAACAATTCCAACTTATTCTGAAGCACCGCTATTCGAGAGTTCAGTTGCATCTCTATTCCTTTCTGCTCTTCTAATTTAGACCGTAGTTCTGATTCTTGTTTACGATGTTGTTCCAACTTTTTGTCTCTATGAAGCCGAAAACCATAATTTATTGATGTTCAAAATAACATTATATCTCGAAAAAACGTAATCAATGCTTTTTCCTAAAATGCCATAGGCGCGAATTTAACTACAAAAAGTTAAAGGTAACATATACAAAAACTTTAAATGACATGGAAGAGATTAATTGCAGGCAGCATTTTCTGTAGGTATTAGCTTTGTGGAAAGTCAAAATTTTGAATTCTATGTATCCAGTATAATTGTGTTTAATAAATATAAAATGTTAATGTTCACGCCACAAGCTAGAATTTATTAGGCTATTTCCATCAAACCATAAGTAATAAATAAAAACTGCTTTTACCTTTTGGCAATCTCTTCTTGTAATGTCGGAAGTTTTTGCAATTGTAGTTTGTATCTGCTTAGAATTTCCTTTAACGTAGTTAATTTACCTGGCGACGGTGGTTCACCTTTAAAAAAAACATTTATGAGTTGATTACAAAGGCATTTAAATAACGGCATTCCTATTTGTCTGTGGGTTCAGGTGGTGAGAATATTAGGCTTAAAATTTTAAAAAAACTGACCAACACCTTTCGTAACGAAACTTTAAAGAAAGCATAAATACTAATACCTTTAGTTTAGATAATAGTCGATCTAAGCCAGAACTTCCAATTAGTTAACTTGCAAAATCTGATAAGTTGACCTTACACTGGAATTTTTTAAGTAACTATGGCCGTCACAATTTAATGGAGAAAGGTGGAGCAATGTCGAGCAACATGAAAAAAATTGCACATATTTTTCAATTTACCTTAAATTACGAGATCTAAAGCAATTAAGTCTTGATCTAAAGTAAAAAAAGTAATTCTCACTTACCTAAATAATTGCTGTCTGGCAAAGATTCACATATAATTTGATTGAGCGTTGAACGCCAATTGTCATGCTCCTTCTGACTGGCCAACAATTTGTTGCGACACAAAACTAACTCGTGCGCCGTCACCTCTAATTTCGTCTGTAAAAATATATTTGTTAATATTAAGATTGATTATCAGAAAAGATAAATTAAGTTGCCGTAAATTATCACGATGTTACATACATTTGAAATCAAATATGCAGATTTGTGTCTCCTTTTTAATTTTATTACTTCTCCTCTTTACTTTGGTTAGAATGCTCGTTAAAACGCTCCAGAACATTCCCTAAAAAGTTCATTACAAAATAATGCCCAAGTATCAGCATAATAAGATTCTTAAGTATAATAAACTCACTCCTTGCGTGCTCTACTAGTTAAGGCGTTCTCGTCCTCGACCTTCGAGGGTTCGGTTTCTATGAGAAGCATAGTTTGCTTAGGACATAAGAGGCTTGAATCACCTAATGGTCTGATAAAAATGATGCCGTTGGTCCCGGTTGCCATTAGATGGTTGTTAAGCAACCAAGTCCCGAAAGGCGGTTCCGATCTCCGATCCGAAAATCTCTGACACCAGTCGATTGGCTATGTAACCCACTTATGAATAAATGACCTCTAACAGTATCTCCTCTTTATTTTCCTTTTGCTAAAATGCTCCAGAACATTCTCTACAAATACATGCTCATACAAATGAGTGCACAATCAGAATGTACAAGTACAAGGCGCTCACCCCAAGTTCCTTGACCTGTTCCCTGGCAGCGTTCCTGTCGCCGACGAGTTGCGCCACTCTCTCTTTGAGCCGAGCAGTCTCTCCACTGACGAGCCGCGACTGCGCCGTCTCTAACTCGCTGGCGAGCCTGTTTATGGTGCCTCCCTTCTCTATGAGTATCTCCTCTTTTTCTCTTTCTCTTTCCATGCAACGACGTTCGAGTATTTTTATGTCTTTTTCCTGAAATAAAGCCATTAGTGTTTTCTTATGTTTTCGCGATGGTTGAAATACTAAAATTATTAATATTATAATTGTTTGAATGATTGTTGATCGATTACTGTTTCAAATGTTAGATGTAAAAGTATAATAAATATTTCTATAAACGCGATAAAAGCCGTATTAAAATAGTTTAATTTAATTTGATTAGTATTGTTATTTGAATATGGTGGTGCTGATTGTTCATATTTTTTTACAAGTATAATACAACATTTAAAATACCAATAAATAAGTTAAAAGGGAATAAATAAACATTACGTTTTAATATTCTATTGTTATCATATTAATGAGAAACATTGTGCTTACTTTGTCTTCTAATCTATTCTTCGCTTTCAATAAATCATTCTGTAATCGGTCCATCTCCTCTCTATGTCTGAAAACAATAATAAAATTTATTATTCATTTACTATTTAATAGTAATACTATGGTTGTAAGACATTATATAATATATCTACCTATCTTGCTGTTCCCTAAATAGTGCGTCTGTGTCGTGGGTATGTGCTACCTGAAAATAATACATGAAATTTATTAATTCCTTAGTATCTTTTTTTCAGTATATGTGCACTGTTTATACTCCCAAGTAGCAATCAAGATTAAAGATAAATCTTACTTTTCTTAACTTTATCTTAAATTTGAATTTACTAATTAAAAAAATACTTCATTCACTAAATAAATAATTAATTTAGCCATTTTAATCTTTAAAACTTAATAGTTTTAAGATACCGTCACTAAAACAAGTTAAGAATTACCAAAACTAAATTATTAAGTCTAAAAAGTATTTTTTACTTTACTCAGATTATTTGAATAAACTTAAGATTCAATGGTTTATTCAAAGTTTTAGTTTTGAATTTATAAGATTAAATGTTTTTTCTAGATAAACTTTTGAATGTGAAACTAAGTTCTAGTATTTGATTTTCAGAAGAATGTTTTATTCTTTTATGTCTAAATTTAGAAAAGGTAAAGAAAAAAGTAAGCTTAACGGTTCGTTTTCATCATAGTAGAACCAAGAAAAAAATGGATGAATGAAAAATTATAAATGAAATGAAAAATACTAAAAAGTATTGTTGGTTTTCATTGGAGAAATAGTTTCTCGTAATTAGGTAGGTATTAAGAAAACAATCTGCGTTCGTGTATACCATAAAATATATATTTTTTTTATTGAAAGTAGTTTCACGTACAAAACAGCGTAAATTGGTGTTAAAAATAACACCAATTATAAATTATATATATTATTTGTACGGGCCATTACTTTAGATAAATTTCGCCGCGTCAGCCATATTCGCCGCGTTCATGTAAATTCACAATTTAGCAATTAGTTCGTATTCGATCAGCAAGCGCATCGTACGTTCTCATTATCATTCACAAACATTTATCAAGTATTTTAAGGTTTGGACAATATAACTCAGTTTTTTCTATAAACACTTTTATCATTTTCCTCCACATTACTAATAACCCGTACATAAGCTCGTCCTTCGAGCCTTCGGAACAGGTGGGACATTCGCGTGTGTTCAGTGATTTTGTGCCACGTGTCTTACCTTACCCATTGGATCACTTTATGGATATCATCAGTATCGCCCTTGCGTGTGGAAATATGTTCACACGCTAATAACGCCGGTCTATCAAGGTACTGGTATCAGCAGCAGCATATCAAGAAGCTACCAGGTATTTACTTACCTAACTTATTCAAACATTTTTATAAACTTTTCTTAACATATACCTATCCAACAATGGAAAACTTACTCTCAAATCAACAACTTATCATTGACGCAATTGATCAACTATATGTTAACTTTAAAAAGGATGGCAAAGACAGGAAAACAGTAGATTATATCAATCGCAAGGTTTCTACTCTCGATGGCTATTGGCAGGAGTTCCATAACAATCATGTTCAGTTATGGGCTTATTCTGACAAATCTGACGTTTATTTTACCAAAAACATGTACGATGTAGTCAAAAACAACTATGAAAAAATACGAACAACGATTCAAGCATACGATCCCAAGTCGGAAATTAGGCCGTCGTCGCCGGTCATCAAACCTGCGACTCTCTCCACACCATCTTTTTCAGGAAACCAATCACCATCGTTTCAAAAATCCCAATCACAGGGAACAGACAGCAAAACAGACAATTTACTGAAAAAACAAGCAAGCAACTTTAGGGCTTTTCAAAGAACTGTAGCAAACATTGATTTAGATAGCGTAAAGGAGAAATGGGAGTTCGAAGACTTACTTAGCTCACTGAAGTCTCGGTGGTCGGCCATCGACAGCCTCCACTGGGAAATCGATAGTGAGACCCAGGGTTCGAATCAGGAGTATGAACGTGCCTATTCTTCACACGAAAAGTCCTATAACAACATGAAGAGGTCCATCAATAGCAAGTTATGGTCGGAGTCCCATCGCGAAAAAACCACTCCAAAGATGGATGTACCTACCTTCCATGGCAACTATCATCAGTGGGTATCATTCAAAGATTTATTCACGGAGGTCATTCATCGGAACGCATCTTTATCAAGTGCTCAAAAGATGCAGTTCTTAAAAGGAAAGGTACGCGGTGAAGCAGAGAGACTCATTCAACATTTATCTATCTCCTCAGACAATTACGATACTTGCTGGGAGATATTAAATCACAGGTACAAAAACAAAAAGCTGATATTTACCTCATATCTTAACAATCTCATGAACATACCTACTATGCAACAGCCGTCTATAAATCACATCAAACGTCTTCATGATACCACTCTGGAGACACTCAACGCTGTAAAAAATCTCGGGGTGGATATCAGAACATGGGACCCATTATTAGTGTATCTACTTTCACAAAAATTAGATTCTGAGTCACACACCGATTACAACGAATCACTAAAACAGCCCCGGGAACTACCAACTATACAAGAATTCCTGGAATTCCTTGAAGGAAAATTCACCTGCATGGAATCGTCGCGCAGAAAACAAGATTTCTCTAACAATAAAACTGTAACAAATCAGCCTATTAGGTATCATAAAACTAATCATCAATCATTTTCCAATAATAAGGTCGCAGAGAAGACAATCAATCGTAACCAATCAAAGTACAAGTGTCCACTCTGTAACAACGATCACGGACTTTATTATTGTCAAAAATTCTTAATTATGTCACCTCAACATAAAAAGAGTACCGTATCAAGACTGCAGCTTTGTCCCAATTGCCTCTTTAATCACCATGGCAAAGCGTGCACATCAGAAAAACGCTGTCGTGAGTGCAATGCCTCACACAACACCATTATCCATGATTCCTACACTACTCATCATAACAACGAACACCAACCATCTACGTCAAGAGCGGCCAATCACACCAGCAAGCCGCAACAAGGCGACTCATCATCCGAGGTGCTGTTAGCGACCGCCATCGTCCAGGCGAAGGCTGCTGACGGTACATTTATCCCACTCCGTAGTTTAGTGGATCCGGGATCACAAACAAATATTTTAAGTTTCAGGGCAGCTAAATTATTATCCCTTCCGATACAAAAATGTAAAGGCGTTTTAGTAGGTATTGGCGTAAAAGAAAACAACTGCAAAGGCGCTACTACAATCACTATGAAGTCAACTAAAGGCGACTATACATTGGAAACGGATATATTTGTAATGAAGACATTAATTAACAATTTACCTAACTGTACTATACCTAAGCCAGCATGGGCACTACTCGAAAACATTCAACTAGCAGATCCCAACTTTTATCTCAGCCAACCAGTAGACATATTACTTGGAGCCGAGGTATATTCCCATATACTTATGGACGGCATTTGTAGAGCAGAGGAACAGTCCATCATCGCGCAACAGACGCGATTTGGGTGGATTTTAAGTGGAGGCGTTAATACTAAACAGTTGCAGTGTAACGTAGTTATCAACGATACAGACAGCATCCAAAAGTTTTGGGAAATTGAGGACATATCATCAACGTCAACCTTATCAGCAGAAGATCAAGCCTGCATCGATTTTTATAAATCAACAACAATCCGACGAGAGGACGGGTCTTATCAAGTGAAACTTCCCCTTAAGTTGGATTTAATACACAAGTTAGGTACATCAAAACAAAAGGCCGTTGCGCAACACTTACAATTGGAACGGAAATTTATCAAGCAAAATGAATTTGCAAATAATTATAAATTATTTATGCACGATTACTTAGCAGCCGGCTACATGAAACCGGCGGACGGTAACAAGACTCCAGAATATTACTTACCTCATCACGGGGTTCAGCGCACGGAATCTAAAACTACAGCTTTACGTGTAGTATATAACGCGTCCTCAAGGACATCATCAGGACTTAGTTTGAACGATATCATGTACAAAAGTCCAAATTTACAACAAGATCTTCAGAGCTTAATTCTTAAATGGCGTCAATATAAATATGCATATACAGCGGACATTCAAAAGATGTTTTGTCAAATTTGGTTAAGTGAAGATGATCAGCAATATCAAAAAATTGTATGGCGTGATAACTCCAAAAAACCCCTGCAAGATTATCAGTTGACAACAGTTAGTTTTGGCGTCAAGGCCGCACCCTTCTTGGCTATGATGACACTCAAACAGCTGGCGAGTGATGAAAAGCATAACTATACATCAAGTGAAGCTATCAAGGTCTTAGAGGAATGTCTATACATGGATGATTTGATCCACGGCAATCATTCTCTTTCATCAGCTTTGCAATTAAAATCAGATATCACGAAATTATTAAAATCAGGCGGTTTTAACCTTCGGAAATGGGCTTCAAATTCACCTCAGTTACTGGAAAATGGAACTGATCAGGCTAGTTTCGACTTCCGGGAGGCGAATTCTACAAAAACCTTAGGCTTACGTTGGAATCCAATAGAAGACAATTTCACTTTTCAATCTAAATTACAAACTGCAATTGATAATCCAACAAAAAGAGCATTACTTTCAGAAATTTCGAAGCTATTTGATCCGTTAGGGTTAATTTCCCCGTTATTCTTAAATTAAAATTAATTTTCCAAGAAGTATGGACATCAAACATCAGCTGGGACGACGAGCTTCCAGAACATATCATGAAACAATGGCTTAAACTAGAAGACGACATTACAAACATCAATCAAATTAAAATACCGAGATGGTTAACTACACAACACAATGATAAGATACAATTGCACGGATTTTGTGACGCTTCTGTAAAAGCATACGGTTGTGTAATATATTGCAAAATCATACGTGGAGATCAAGCAACAGTGGTTCTGGTTGTAGGTAAAACCAGGCTTGCACCGATAAGCAAGAAAATATCGTTACCACGACTAGAGTTATGTGGCGCAGTTTTGCTTGCTACTTTAATGAACAAAGTAAAACAATGCTTACATCAATATCAGATTGAGGAATATGGGTGGACTGATTCGACTGCGGTCTTGGGCTGGCTAAATGGAGAACCAAACAAGTGGAAATCTTTCGTGGCAAACAGGGTCAAGCAAGTGACCGACATCATGCCCAAGGGATGCTGGCGTTACATCAAGTCACAAGAAAACCCAGCAGATTGTGCCAGCAGGGGCCTCTCTGCAACTCAACTAAAGGACCATTCCCTGTGGTGGCAGGGACCAAAATGGTTACCATCATATCAAGATCAACCCCAACAAGAAATCTTCGAAACAAGCGAAGAAAGAAGAACAAACCAACAGGCCAATGCCGCTATATACGAAAAAACTGACAACGATGTCATTCATAACATGATAAACAAATATAGCTCACTCAACAAATTAATACGCGTACTAGCATGGGTACGACGTTTCATTTATTTTAGAAAAACATCATCCAAACCTACTTACTTAACAATACAAGAAATCAAGAATGCCAAATTACTTATTATCAAGTTTGTACAGCAAGAACATTTTCATCAAGAAATCAAAGATTTAACAAAAAACAAGTGTGTCAGTTCAACGAGCAAGATATTGAACTTACATCCGTTTTTAGATCAAGACGGTATACTTCGCGTTGGCGGAAGGCTGAGGAACGCACAGATTTCCTTAGATATGAAACACCCTATCATCATCCCCCATTCCAGTCGAGTTACCGAACTTATAATCGATAGCGCACATGGTCTCACATTTCACGGCGGTGTTCGTTTAACATTGTCATTTATCCGACAACAATATTGGATAATAGGAGGCAACAGGGCCACCAAAAAACAACTTCGTGCTTGCGTGAGATGTAGACGCTACGATTTCAACAAGCAGTCTCAACTCATGGGAGACTTACCATACGCCAGGACTAATTCTTCGCGTCCCTTTTCCAACACCGGAGTGGATTTTACAGGTTTCATGATGGTTAAATCAAGTAAAGGAAGAGGAATCAAGTGCACGAAGGGTTACGTATCAGTGTTCGTCTGCATGGCAACCAAGGCCATACACCTCGAACTCGTGTCCGACTTAACAACTTCAGCATTTTTAGCGGCACTAAAACGAATGGCAGCTCGAAGGGGAACACCACAGCATATATTTTGTGACAACGGCACAAACTTCGTGGGAGCCAGCAGGGTCATACAACAAGAGTATGAAGCTCTCCAATCGGTGATTAATGCTGACAATCAAGAATTACTACAGGAGGTCACCGATATGAACATAAAATTTCACTTTAACGCTCCGAGGTGGGCTTCAGCAGGAGGCCTTTTTGAGGCCGCCGTGAAGAGCTTAAAGTACCACCTCAAGAGAGTGGTCGGCGAACAGCGCTTGACCTACGAGGAGTTTACCACTATATTATCACAGTTAGAGGCATGTCTTAACTCTAGGCCACTCTGTCCCCTCTCGGAAGATCCAGATGACCTGGATTATTTAACACCATCACACTTTTTAGCAAGTGGCCCCATTTTAACACTTATGAATACCGAGCAAGATATGCGAACAAGATGGTATCTTACTCAAAAAATATATCAAGATATATGGAAGCGGTGGCTCACCGAATACTTATCAGAACTTTCATCAAGATCAAAGTGGAAGCGTCCTCAAAACAACATGAACATTAACGACATAGTTCTAGTTCACGACGACAACTTACCCCCAGGCAAATGGATTATGGGTAGGGTAGTAGAGTTGCACCCCGGCAAGGATAACTACGTACGTGTCGTCACCGTGAGAACCAAGAACGGGTATATCAAGCGCCCTATCACCAAGTTATCAATTTTACCAGTACATCAAAATTCTGAAGAGCATAGGGAGAAGGAGTTAAACGTTCGGAATAAACCAAAAACTGCATATAGTAACTTCTGTTCATTCGTTATTTTACTTTTATAATTTTTAAGCATATTTACTACAGCACAAGCATCTTTCAACGTTACACCATTGAAAAACGATCAAGGTTTATACTTCGACAAGATATCAAGCATGCAGTTAATTAGGGACGAATGGAAAATCGTCACATATTATGACATGGACCCTTATTGGCAAGCAACCTTCGCCTGTGATAAATATATAAAATATCTAGATCAGTTATGTATCAACATGAAGGATTCCCATTGTGATGTTATAACAATGCAGTTACAACACGAGTTCGCCGAGTTGGACTACTATCACCACCTGTTGCAGAGTCAGCAATCCAGCACGCGCCGCAGCAAGCGCGGCCTTATTAACGGGATCGGGTATCTCGCTCACAGTCTGTTCGGTGTACTCGACGAACGATTCGCAGAACAATATACGTCAGACATTTTATCATTACAAAATAATGAGGATCATTTACTTAAGCTTATTAAAAACCAGACATCTCTTGTCGAATCCGAATATAACGTGTTAAAAAGGACAGAAAATATAATTGACAAGCAGCATAAGGCCCTAAACAGATTAATTATGAAACAAGATAGTTTAGCAAGTACTATGAAAACGGAAGCGGAAAGGATCATACTTATGAATGATTTTAGTTTAATTTCTATCGCCGCAAGCAATCTATTACATAACCTAAAAAATATGCAAAACACTTTATTGGATACTGTCACCGACATTTATCACGGAAGAATGAACGTTCAACTTATCACACCAACCCAATTAAAGGCAGTACTTAACACCATTTCTTCACATATTTCAAAGGATTTATTGTTACCGATCAGCGATGTGGAGTCTGAATTAAGCAAGATTTATCATTTAATCAAGATCAAAGCTAGAATAAGTGAAGAGTTTTTAATTTTTGAGTTACGTGTCCCTCTCGTTTATCGGGATTCTTTCGAAATCATGAAGATCATTCCAGTTCCTCAACTAGTGGATAACTTTAAGATGGTTAGCATTTCCCCAATAGCCAATTATATTGCTATTAATTTGAAAAAGGACTCCTATTTAACAATGACTACGTATGACGTCAGAGCATGTTTACACAGCAAAACTGATACTTATTTATGCTACATACAAAGGCCAATTTATCATTTGAAAAATGACGACAAGTTGTGTTTGCCGGACCCATCTACAGAACAATGCAAGATCAACATTTCCCCGTGCACCAGCCAGTGGACTGAAACAAATAAACCTAACAAATACTTATTTTTCTGTTGTGATCAATGCCCTATCAAGATTCTATGTGACAATCAAGTAGTTGCAAAAAGGTTAACGTCAGTTGGAATTATTAGTATAGAACATACATGTATCATCAAAACGGAACAATTTACTATTTATTCTCATAATCAAGGAATGAGTCAAATAAACGTCAGTTCTTCCCTGCCCGTGGAGGATATAGAGCCAATTAATCATATCATAAATATTGACATCTCGCCATCAACCTTGCAAAAAGGTTTAGATTTGCCAAACAAAGAAATTGAAGATATGAAAAACAAAATTGAGAGTTTAAAAGTAAACGAACATTTACCAGAACAAGTATCAAGCCACGATATTCATCACTATTCGGTGATATATGGATGGATAGGTATCACATTAGCCATCGGTTTCATAGTATTATTACGACGCATCCGCTCCAACCGGTTAGCAAAGGCGGGCGACTCAGGTGTTACGCCCGACCATTTGGAAGTCGAAATGCGTTCAACATCAAGGGAGACGCGTCCTACATCAGATGAGCGTTTCACAACATTGCGCCTTTCATCAGGCCAGGCGCACCCTCCACCTGAACGAGCAGAAGCAGAGCTCCAGGCGACCGGCTCACAGCCCGAGCTGTGGCAGCCGGCACCATCGCGTAGGTTTGTGACAAGTGTAGATGAGTGCGATGGTCAGGGAAACATGGGCATTTGTAGTTCCGCGAGTGTAAGTGAAAAGTGTGTAGTGAAAGTAGATAAATGCACGTCGCCACATTTAGGACATACTTTTATTCAAAAACTTTAATTATCTTTAATTTAGATTGTCTTTTGAAATTGTATATCACGTATCTTCGTATATCAAGTACTAACATACTTTTAGTCAATGAATTGTATTTCATCTTGTTAGTTTTAAATCATTGACATTCATCTAGCATCTATTAACCCCCTCATCTTGTCGCCCGGGAGCATGTACGGGCCATTACTTTAGATAAATTTCGCCGCGTCAGCCATATTCGCCGCGTTCATGTAAATTCACAATTTAGCAATTAGTTCGTATTCGATCAGCAAGCGCATCGTACGTTCTCATTATCATTCACAAACATTTATCAAGTATTTTAAGGTTTGGACAATATAACTCAGTTTTTTCTATAAACACTTTTATCATTTTCCTCCACATTACTAATAACCCGTACATATTAACACCAATTTACGCTGTTTTTCAAAACAGTTCTCAGACTCAACGCCAATTTGCATATTATATTCGAAAAACATTATGAAAATATCTGACACAAAATCATAAAAAAGTGAAATTGTTGTTATAGCACTAATTACTGCATTGACTTGTCGAATATTTACAGAAAAGTAATCTTCTGTGCCGTATGCCAGCAAATTTTTCATTACGCGTTTTATTTTTATTGAAAAATATTGTCTTTTTTAAGGTATTTTGTTGGCCCCTCTGTTTTATAACACTTTCTATCTATTTTACACGACAAACAGTCATTCGTTTAAAGTTTTACGTGCTTATAGTGACAAAAACCGTATTTTCTAAAACGGTGAAAAATGATTATGTAATTTAGTTATGTAATCATTTTAATCCATCTTAAGTTCGGATCGGATCTATTTAGTAAAAAAGTTCACCATATTTTCTTAAATAATATGTAAGTAAAAAAAGTTTCGTTTAGTGATGATTGGTGCAATTCAATGTTGATAGTCTTAAGTAAGCATTGTAGATATCTTCAAGTTACGTGGGGCGCACTATAAGTTTCCGGAATGAATATGAAAAAATACTATTAAAGGTACAAAATTAATTTATTGTTTTTCAAAATAATCTCCCTTGGCGTCTATGCACTTTTTCATTCGATGAAACCAGTTTTGAAAACTTTTGTGCCACTCCTCTGTGGTGACCTCTGAAACGTGTTTTTCATACTCCTCGACAGCCTTTTCTGGTGATGAAAATCGTTGACCGCGTAATTGGTTCTTAATTTTTGGGAACAGAAAAAAGTCACAAGGTGCCAGGTCGGGACTGTATGCAGGATGACTCATGAGTTCTACATTTTTCGCCTTCAAAAAGTCGTTTGTCTGTCTGGCCGTGTGAGAACTAGCATTGTCGTGGTGCAGGATGATACGGCGTTTACGGTTATTTTTACGGAGTTCGTCAATAACTTCCGGCAAACAAATGGTCGTGTACCAGTCACTATTCACTGTACGACGATTCTCTAAAGCAACAGTAGCCACGTGTCCAGTTTTATTAAAAAAAGAAGCAATCATCCGCTTAGATGCACTTTTCACGCGCGCCACTTTGGTTGGTTTCGGCTCATCTTGAAAGACCCATACGCTCGATTGCTGCTTTGTTTTGGGATCGTAGCAATAAATCCATGTTTCGTCACCTGTTACTATGTCCCACACCAAATTTGACGCACCTTCGTTGAATCTGGTAAGCATGGCACTGCACCAAGTGACGCGGTCCGTTTTTTGAGCCTCGGTCAAGTTGTGTGGGATCCACCGCGAGCACAGCTTTCTCACACCCAAATGTTTGTGTAGGATTAAATGTATTTGACTCATGCCTATTTCTAACGATGCGCGAATTTCATGGTAGGTCACATGCCTGTCTGTTTCAATCATACGGCGCACAGCATTGATGTTTTTGTTGGTCACAGCGGTGGACGGCCGACCATCGCGAGATTCGTCACTGAGATTGATACGACCACGCTTGAATTCTGCAAACCAGCTATAAACAGTTGTCTTGCATGGTGCTTCATTGCCAAAAGCTGTTTCAAGCCGAGCGATGCTCTGTTGAGCTGTCAAATTACACTTAAAATCGTAGAAAATCATACTACGAAAATTTTCCCGAGTTAAATCCATGTTGATGCAGACACACAATTTTTTAAATGGCGCCACAAGGTAAAAACAAAAGACAGTCAGATGAAACAAACTGCATTCTACAGCCAAAGAGTTCTATTTTCAAATGTTGCAATAAATTTTTAAATATTGTTTATGTAAGTGGCCAGTTCCGGAAACTTACAGTGCGCCCTATGTATTTCTTTGTTTAAAGTCAATCTTCAAGATATGTTGAAATCCAAGTTTAGAGCTCTGCAAACCTTCTCTCACAAGAGTTTAAGTCTATCTTAAAAGTAGTCTCAACTCTTTCTATTAAATTTCTAAAAGACTGTGCCCACTTTGTCTTAACTGTGACTTGGGGTATATCTAAGATATCTTCAGGGACATAATAGATTTAGCTAAGGCAACAGCTAGAATTTATCAACTTCACATCTACCTTATTTAAATCTAATATACCTTTTTGAGAAATTTGATTGTTACTTGGGCTTTTAAATGTGTATTCATTTTAAATCAATGTTGGAGGTTGTATTGATTGTTACTTGGGCTTTTAAATGTGTATTCATTTTAAATCAATGTTGGAGGTCCTGACCATAGAGCAATTACAAAGAGGAGATGCCGTTTGAAATGGCGCAGTGATGTGATCTTTGGCGCCTCGCCGACACAAAGTGGGCGGAGCTTGTGATTGCTCGTGCTCCATGGTTGGAGCCACGAAACCAAGCATGTCGCACGTCTGCCTTCCGCCTCGTGTAGCCTCACAAATACTTTCTTACAAAACGCTTATTACGGCATTACTGCTCTTTGTAATTGCTCCATGGTCCTCACAGTCCACACAACAAATTCTTGTGTCTCACTGAATTAGAATAAGAATTTATAAAAACAAATAAGAAATCAATAATTGTAATATTCTATACATGAACCATTTTACACTTGAAATACCAGTTTCTAATATACCTAGTGCTACAAAATAGGATTGGTAATATAGGCATACCCCGAACACTGCAAACAACAACGGCGAGCCCGATACCTATTACTATACTACCGAAGTGTCATCCTTGCATTATTTTGCTTTCGATTTTTGCCCTAAATCTGCGTGGAGAGGTGCGGTATCTGTTTCGGGTGGTAGCATGTGAGTGTCCATTCTTCAGAATGGAACGTAACATACTCGTTAGTACTATTAATATTCTGTGATATAGGTACCTGTAGCGTATGAAGCCTTTGTTGCACATCCTGCAGACTGATGTTAGCAGATCGGAGTTCCATTTTCAGCTGCTCTTTCTCCTGGTCGCTTTCCATCTGTCTCTCAGTGAGTGCTGTTACTTGCTGCTCCAGCTCAATCAACTTATGCTTGCTAGATGCTGTGAAGTCAGAAAAATAAAAATTTGATATAGTGAATAGATCTTAATACAAAATGCACTACTCTTAGACATGCCATAACTAGCTGATTCCCGCAGCTCCGCCTGCGGCCTATATTTGATTCAGGGTCTTCAACTATACTCATACCAAATTTCATCAAAATCCGTTCGGCAGTTGGGCTGTGAAAGCGTAACAGACGGACAGACTTTGGACGGTGAGAGGAGATTTTGGGCGGTGGAAATAAGATAATTGATAGAAATTTCTGGATCAGAAAAGTTAAGAATTGGAGAAAAATCTGCATTTAGAAGAGAACAAAGCAATCGTAGTTATTGCGTTTTTGTGGGGACTGTGTGAAAGTTTTTTGAAGCTAAGGACATCAATATTGAATGATGGTCTGTGATTGTTGATTGAATAACAAAGCAGTGGGCAGGAATAGGGGACTTCAACATTGCATGATCCATCCAGGCAGCTCGGGTCGCGAGTGGGGAAAGTATGAGCGGGATGAAGACCATTGATTGCGAACATGTTCAAATCCAGCTATGTTCTGTTTTCAACGTAATTTTGACATTGTTAATATTTATAGCTGTTTCATTATTTAATTTCATAGAGAAGACAGCTAGCATCAACAATCGGCGGTTCAACCACAGTAACTCCGGCCAGAGAGCTGTCATAGTAAAACTAAATACATCAACTATGCGTAATGTGTATAACTTGGTAGTTTAGGCAAAACAGGATTATGTTCTAGCCAGCATTCGTTCAGTAATATTACATCAGACAGGAATTTAAGTTCATTCAAGAGTACCAGAAAATTAGGAAAGTTTGCCGACAGGCTACGTATATTTTGGGATAAAATGTGAAGGGACTTTTTTACCAATTTAGTAATAACTTAATGGGCATCACACTCGGCAGAAGTTGCAACGGCGATTTGATCGATATTATGGAGCAGGTGGTTCCTTTCATTCATTTTAATAACAATTCTTCAGTTTAGAAATATGAATAAGATCGAGTGTAAGTAGGGATAATTTGCTTCCCAACGGTAAATTAGTTTATAAAAAAAAAAAAGTAAAATGTAAGTGTATAAGTATAAGAAGTATTCTACAGTAAAATTATATACTTAAGTGTATATATAAGTATTTCTTTTTTTTAATTTATTTATATATACTTACGATAATCTAGTACGAGTTAGATTAAAACTATTAAACTGTCTTGGTGCAATATTTATTAGTCATAAATTATATCTTATTACTTACATTAAAAGACTATTAAATCCGATGGACTATTTAATCCAATGAATAGTGTAGCAATTTGATATGAGAAAGTATCTACTTATATCTAGGGAATGCCCACAAAGATGTCCATCTACCGAAAATGTAAGGAAGTACAAGGTACCGCAAATTACAGTAAGCTATTTTTAAGTATTTCTAGAACTTGTCAAACAACAAACCTATTCAATTATAACGAAAAGCGTAGAAACCCTATGCCCATGCCGTAAACAATAAATGTAATTTTTGCTAAAAAGAGAATATTGACATCAGGCACCAAAAAACAGTAATAGATATAAGATATTAAAACATTTGTGCCTCGGAGTTGATCACTATCTGTTATCAAACTTCAGAGGACCAAAATTGTGGTTTCGTAGAGGTCCCTAAGCGTGCAGGTGGCCGGGCACGCAGGAAAGGACAGGAGATGCGTCATGGTTTGGGGAGAGACACCGCACTTCACCGCAGGCCACCTTCAAGCAGTAGCCTCACCTGAACATGTTTTCCTTGCTTCGGCCTACGAGAGTCCGGAGTCTGTTTAAAGACTTCCATGTAAGCCATGGCAGGTCATGTCTAGGACGGAGACACTCCGATAGCGGCAGAGATGAGGCCGAAGGGTATCTCTCCGTCAAAACATCCACTCTAGACTGAGAGGCTTCGCCATTTAGTGGTTATGTACTTCGAGTTGTCTTCTTTCCGTAGCAGGACCCTGCCACCAGACGTCCAGCAATATTTGTAGTATTCATGAGCGGCGAACTCGCGGGCTAAGTAGTGCAGACGTCGAGCCTTAGGCGTCAAGTGTTCCCTAATATAAATTACTTGTTTCTGAACTTCAGCTCCAAATTTAGTGAAATTGAGAACTTTACCAGCCTCAACTTTATTGTATTCTCTATAAGCTTTTAAAAATTAATTTTTAGAGGGAACGGAATTTAGCGAGATTAATATGGTCTTATGTTCAGACTCGGTAGAGAGGTGGTGTATATCGAAGACGTCACCGGCAGACAGCTCAATTTTAAGCTCCATAAAAGTGGTAGTCGCCATTTGTAACAATTGTTCCTGTGTCGATTTTGAGTGATGAGATATGTTACGTAATTCGAGGCATGCATCAAAGGAAAACCGGGCAGTCTCTTCAGTGATTTCCTCGACGTTAGATACACGTTCTAAGCAATCCTCCGTCTGGGTTTTAAAAGAAGACAGTTGTTTACTTAAATCCTCGTACTTCACTGTCAAATCTCCGATGGACTTTTCAATTTCTGCATTGGAGGCAATAATATTCGAATTTTGTCGTTGAATATCGGTGATAGATGACTTAATGCTAGAGAAGTTGTCGTTTGAATCTTTTTTCCATTCGGTAAGTTTGTTCATAAGATCATCTAACTTGGACTCAAAGGTTGATGCACAATCACACTAGCGTTTTTTTTATTAGTACGAAATGTTATCGCATCTATTTCTGGGCTTTCGCAAAGCAAACAAACATCCGGAGCTGATCCAGAGTAAGGAGTTTATTTATAGGCGAGCGTTGCATCGTTAAAAAAGATAAATCGGTAGCATTGGCGGTGATGTAGGCCTATTTGAAACGACTCCGCCGCTAGCTACAGAGAGTACATCCAGCAATCAGGTGGGCATTTATAGGTGTACCCGTAAATTGAAGTTCCTGCGCAGGTAGGCTTCGCAGGTAGGCTTGATTTCGATGCACGTCGACGGGCAAGAGCCGAGTTAAGCGGGGGGTCAGCAGTACTACAGGTAAGTAATTATATACCATTTATTCACTCACACACTGATGGGGTCCTTTTCTATCAACTGGCTAATGAACTCTCACGTAATACTGTGATTCTGGTACTTTTCTTGAATATTATGAACTTTACTTATTTAAAAATTTCACATTAAAACAATTTATCGACACGTCAGATCTTATTCAGCATCCAGAGGCGAGAGGATGGAAGAGGAGGGAATTATTTGGGTCTAATTCTGTATGGTGTTCCTCTTGACAGTGGCGGTCTAACAATTAACATATAACATTTGAGTTCGCCCTTGTTAGGTGTAGCCAAGTCCATATATGCATTTTAAAGAGCTGCTATGGCTGAAAGATGAGCTTATACTTACGTTTGACTTTCCTCATGGGGCTGGCAGTCACAATATGTGACTGAAGCCTCAATAATGAAAAAAAGATGAAATAAACACACAGATGGATGGCTTTATAATTAATTATATTTAGAGACTGGACCGCGGAAATAAGCTTGTGCTAATGCGAGTCAGACTCACGCACGTAGGATTCCGAACCATTATCTGTAAAAATCGCATCAAAAAAATGTTGTGTGGGAGGATGTATCCCTTAAAAAATTTTAATATATATTATATAATGAATATACGTTAATATATAACTAAATATTTTGTGAATATTTAGCGTCTACCTGTTGCCGTTTTCAATATCAAGCAAAACGAGCAAAAAAACACGTTTAGCCCCCTTAAATATTTATTTTATTCTGTTTTTAGTATTTTTTGTTATATTAGCGACCACAGAAATACATCATCTGCGAAAATTTCAACTGTCTAACTATCACATATTATATTAATGAGATATCCTGGTAACAGACTGACAGACGATCAGCAAAGTCTCAGTAATAGGGTCCCGGTTTACCCTTTGGGTAGGTACACAACTCTAAAAATAACTGTGCATGAGAAGAAATGAAAAAAATGTGTACAATAATTGGTTTCTGTATGTGGGGAAAAAAGATATTTTGTATTGTATTACCAAGTAAGTGATGAGCCTCCTGCAGCGACAACTCAGCTTTGTCTCGATCGCTGACTGCAGCGGCGAGGCGCGCGCGCAGGCCGTCCACCTCGCCGTCCAGCTTCTCTATCTGATCGGCCATCTGCTGGCATTCCTTTATACGCAACTAAAACAAACATGAAGTGAAATTGTTTATTTTTAATATATGGTATAAATATTACTTATTGAGGTCAATTTACTTATATTAAATTTACTATTACTTCCAATGCGCAAGTGGAGAAGAAGCGGCTACAAACTCCACTGCAGCATTTTCTTCAAAAGGTTAATTGAAGATAAAAATTCCGATAATAACTAAATGAACGAATTCACATGTTAGACAGCATTTTTCACAATATTTTATTGTGATTATAGATACACTGGATGGTCATTGCTAGAGATAGGGAAGAATGGAGAAAGATGGAGGAGGCTTTTACCCATTTTACCCACAGGGGACCACTGATTTCTAAAAATTAAAAACTAACCACCCACAGGATACAAAGAAAGATTAGTGGAATAACAAGCTAAATTGATTGATAGATACATAAACATGATTATTCCTCATGTACATGTGGCGACACAATCGCACAGTAAATAGTTACAACACAACGCAACAGATCGCGCTAAAGCGACTAATTTGAAATTCCCAAACAAGACGTCCAATCAGCATCGAAAGACTAAATCGCGCAATTGGAGTTTCTGAGAATTGGAGCTATATACAACCTCCGACAGAACACCGTCGGAGCCGCGGTTCCCCAGGCATAACACCTCGCCTGGCGGGAAGTAATTCCCTTTGCGGCAGTCGAGCATAACACCATCGCTCCCGCCGTGCTCCAAAGTGGCGACCCCGACGTGATTCAAAGCAGCCTTCTCTGACGTGATTGGAAGCAGCCTTCTATCATCATGAACATTCTACAACATCTCTCTTCCTCTCAAGCCTCATCATCTGGTCAGCACTTCAGCAGCAAGCAGTCTCACAGCAAACCAACATGAGGGTATCTCCAGGTCCATCGCAGCCGACTCACCCAGCTTCCTGGTCTTGCAACTAACCCTCACATCTCAACGGACTTCAGCGACCGGCACATCCACCGCAGCCCACGTCTGGTACTCACGGCCGGCCACCGCACACCAGCGTGGCAGTTCTGCAGAACATCTACCGGCGCCAACAAGTCGACATCGCTCAACTACAGTCTCGACTCACCGCAGACTACGAGCACGCAACGCAATCGCTCACACCCGACTCACTGGGATTATCGAGCAGCAACGACTACGCTCCCGACTCACTGGGACGTCAAGCAACTACTGGTACTTACAAAGCTACATCCTAAGCACAGACTGCACATCAAGATTATCAGACCTTCGGTCTTGGGAGGGAGTCCTGTGGCGACACAATCGCACAGTAAATAGTTACAACACAACGCAACAGATGGCGCTAAAGCGACTAATTTGAAATTCCCAAACAAGACGTCCAATCAGCATCGAAAGACTAAATCGCGCAATTGAAGTTTCTGAGAATTGGAGTATATATATACAACCTCCGACAGAACACCGTCGGAGCCGCGGTTCCCCAGGCATAACACCTCGCCTAGCGGGAAGTAATTCCCTTTGCGGCGGTCGAGCATAACACCATCGCTCCCGCCGTGCTCCAAATACATTTATGCGTCGTCAGTGGGTTCCACTGACTTTCACAAAGCGTATATTATAATACCAATAGGCTACTTGACTTGACTGTATTCATACTTTGGCAATATTTGCATACGAAACAATATGTTCTATTAAAAAGTAACTGATTCTAAAAAACAACAACACACTTGTATTTTAGAAATTGAAAAACTAGTAAATACATACCTCATACATTACTTTCATTTGTTCAGCGTTCATTATTTCTTGCCTGGCATCAAAGTTATGGATGCCATTAAGATGACCTGTAAATAGAGCAAAAACATATGGCATTAATATTACAATACTAAAATTCGTACATTGGTCAGTTTTCTTAAATTAACAAATTAGCTGACAATAACGCAAAGCACCGTTTTCCGACCGGTATCCTCAATCCAACCGAATTAGTTTTTATCTATTAGAACGTATAAATTTTGAGCCAAAAAATTATAAAACAAAGCTTAATAAAATAAAAATGTTGTTTATTGCCACACAATTACAAATTTTTACAATAAACATGCAAAAGAAGAAAGAATGTAAAAAATTATAATAAAGGAAAATAACAAAGTGTAGCAAAGGAATGCCTCAGCTTGTGTTAACCTAGCCTCGACTGGAGCTGTTTTTCAGGCATCCCCAAAGCCTGTTTTTTTTTTTTTTTTTTTTTTTTTTTTGTATTTTTTTTTTATTTCTCCCAGAGGTTACACCACGACTGGGAGGAGTTTATTGCCATTGACTGCCACGGTCGAGTCTTGGCACCCTTTTTTACATAGTTCTTAATTACTAGTTACAAAGTCAGTGTTATTTACTAGTTACAATAGCAAAGCTCTAATACAATTAAGTTTATATTATACATTTCAATTTTAAGTCTCGTTTGGTTTGCTCAATTGGTAAACTCTTATATAAAATCAAATAATTTAATTTTACATTTGTCTATATCGTTCTTAATTACTTTATACAATTTATAAATAATCTGTCATGTGTTTTATACATTTTATAATTAAAAAATCAAGTAATGTTATTTTACCTTAGTCTTATCATTCCTAATTACTTTGCACAATTTATAATTATTCTGTTGTGTATTTTTATACACTTTGTGAATTTTACACAAATGTCCCCTAGAGTTAGCACAAGTGACGCCACATCCACTGTAAACAATGAGCTGTAGAGCCACCCATACCACCTCCATTACACAGTTAGGCAATTTTTAAAATAACTTTGATATATTTCTGTAATCTTTTCTATGTCATAAATCTAGGGCTTGGCCCTTCTGTTTATTTTGTCAATACATTAATACTTAAATAACTAAAGTGTTTTGCCTCATTATTTTCTATTAGTTTATGAGTCTAAATGTTTTATTCATATTTAAACTAATCTTAGAATTGCATAATGATTGACTATCTGAATTATTTGTGTACCGTCATTAATAAAATGTAAAAACAAGGTTCTATTTGCATGTCTTATGTTTATGTTTACATGCACGATTTTTATCTATTCTAGTCAATTTCTAGTCATTTAAATGTTCATATATATTGTAATTTATGTTACTTGTTTATTATTTAACTACACAAATGTAATTTTAAACAATTTTATAGGGATCTTTGTTTGTATGTCTATATTATCCATACTTAGTCTTCAAACAGGTTTTAAATTTCATTGTGATATTTGATTTGGTTTTTCATAGTGCTAGGGATTTAATTATTTGTGTACAGTCACTATTTTTTATTTTCTTTGCATGTTTTGTTGTTTACATGCAGCAATTTTATTTAATCTTAGTCAAGTTCTAGTCATTTTGTTAATATTCTATATTATACTTATGTTTTTACTTGTTATATTTATTTCATTATTTTTACTGTTTTAGATACACAAATGGGTTTTTATGCAATTTTACTAGCGATATCTAGTGTTTAATTTTACTAAATATAGTAAAATAAGCCTACTTAATTCTAACTTATATAAATATGGTGCTGACCTTTCTTCCTCAGTTATACATGAAGCACCATGCTACACTAACACTTCACATTACATACATAACACTTCACAACACTATTGCTTATTTTATAACTCTTTCACTCAACTGTCTTGTAATTACAATCCGTTATTGCACCATGTGGATAATATTTATCCGCCGTTTCGTTTTTTGCTGCTATACAATTTAGGCATGTGGGGGTCGCTCCGGCGAGCCAGCTCGGACACACCTCTCTTTTATGTACTCCACCGCAGTGGCTACACTTTTCTTCTGTCTGCCTACAATATTTTCTGCCCTGGCCATATCCCAGACACATTGAGCACTGAATAAGTGGAGAATAATCCTCCATATAAATTCTCTGCATGCCAATGTGCGCTGTATTGGCTGCCACCATCCTCGACCAAACTTCAGGTGATACACTTAGCACTATGTGGCTTAGTAATTGATTGCGCGCTCTTTTCCTAAATTTAATTTGCAATCTAAATTGTTCCTTGTTAATTTGTTGAAAAATTTTCGTGTTTTGTTTTTGAATACCTAATATTATTTCGTCATCTGTGTTTTTGGCTAGTAAATTTTTGAGTATTATTAGTGGATCTTTGTTTTTAATCTCCTCAACCTGAAGTTGGTTCGATTGCTGTATTTTCTTTTTGAATTTTTCTCGCTCCTACACTGTCCTGCACTGCACCCCACTATGATTTTCCTATCGCTTGCTTTTCCCATCTTCTCAACCCTTATCCAATTCACTCCCTGAGGTTAAAGTATGGGAGATAAAGGTGTAGACGTGAGTCCCCAGAAGATGTCCTTAAAGACGGAAGTGACCTTATTATTAAATATATATAGAAAATAAAAATTAGATATGTATAAAAAATAAAAAGAAGTATAAATCCTTATCCTATCTTATTGACATAATCGTTAAAAATCTATAACTATTCTATTGACAATTAGTACAAATTCGTATCTATCCTATTAACTTAAGTACATAGCATTATATTTATTAAAGTTTGAGGTGTATGTGTAGTGTTTGTGTGATGTGTATATAGTGTAAATGTTGCATTCATTTACATTTGATATTTGTTTTTCTTTCGGTGAATCCGACTCGGCTTTGCGGCGTCCGGGAAGCTACGTAGCGTCTTCTCGTCCAAAATACCTCAGTCCCTTAAAACTAAGGTCTTCGACCAGTGTGTGTTACCAGTGATGACATACGGGTCCGAAACGTGGTCTTTGACTATGGGCCTCATAAGAAAGCTCAAGGTCGCCCAGAGAGCTATGGAGAGGGCGATGCTCGGTGTTTCCCTACGAGATCGAATCAGAAATGAAGAGATCCGTAGGAGAACAAAAGTCACCAACATAGCCCAGCGGATTAGTTCTTTGAAGTGGCAGTGGGCGGGGCACATAGCGCGGAGAACCGATGGCCGATGGGGCAGAAAGGTTCTCGAATGGCGACCACGTACCGGTAAGCGCAGCGTTGGACATCCACCGACCAGATGGTTAGATGACCTGAAAAAGGTCACAGGCAAACACTGGATGCAGATTGCTGCCAACCGATCATTTTGGAAATCATTGGGAGAGGCCTATGTCCAGCAGTGGACTGAATGATGATGATGATGATGAATGCATCGGTGACGGTTAAGGTTTCGGGTCTGTAAGCAGTACCAAGGGCTAATGTTGCACCAGGAAGCTGAACTTCTAACCACATTTGTTCTAATGCCGAGGGGGGATGTTGTTTTACTTTTGCTGTGATACCGTTTCTTATATAAAAACCGACACCTCCACCTTTTTTTTTACGTCTTGCTCTATGTACAAATTTGTAATTAGGTAGATGAGGTGCGAGCATCTCCTCTCCTTCTTCTATCCAACTTTCATTTATAGCTAATATATCAGGCTTATGATTAAAAACTGTAACAACAAGTTCGTCTTGACCAGTATTTAGAGATCTTACATTTATTAACCCTAACTTCAAACTTTTATTTTTTTAATTAGACATTATTATATTTCAAAAGAGCGTTATATTTATTACGCATGACAAGAATCAAGATATGTATTATGTATATTTTTGTGATGTGTGTATGTGATGTGTGATGTTGTGGATGAACATATTTTTTAAGAAAGTTATTTAAAATCTTTATACAATAGTACCTTATACCTAAAGGAAAATATAATGAAAGTGTGTAAAAATAAAAGTTTTCTTAAGCTAAACACGTTATCAGATAGTAAGTAAATTTTACGGCTAATATTAGTACTTTCCAAAAACCTGGCTGCAATCCGCTTCTGATCAAAAATTCTGTAAAATCTTAACAGAAATTCTGTAATTTTAACTAAAATTACACCATGGTGCAGTTTGTAAGAAATTGAATGCAGTTAGGACATAAATCTGCAACTTTATACCTGTGGATTTTTTTCCCGGTAAGTTCGAAGAAAGAAAAACAACCAAAAGTTTTGTATTTTGATTGATTTACCGAGATAATAAAAATGGACGGAATCAGGAGCTTTATTAAATAACAACACTCCAAAACCGACTAAGTGGTCGGTAACAGGAATTTCACACTTTAAATAAAGCAAATTTTTAATTATACCACTTATTTTGTGATCATTTTGCATTCATTTATTTATTCTTAATACTATGCTTACATGCTACACCTGTATGCAACCAACGTTTACTGCATTGGATTCACTATAAAAAGCCTTCAACTTTCGTAATCCGTAAGTTACTTATCGATTTATCAACTACAGATGTTTTATTACATAAATAGTTTATATACAAATTAAGTGCTTATGGTTTTGGTTGAGCTTGGCAGACTTTGCATCGGTTTATTTCAGGTGCATCTTCATGAATGATGGAAAATTGGTTAAAGGTACGATAGAAGAATATTATTACGAGAGTTGTTGCATAGAAACCAGCAAAAATGTTTTAAAAGCGCTCAATTTAAAAAATGATTTCAACAAAAAATTGTATTTTTAAAAACAATTTTTTTTCTAAATTGGTATAGAGATATTCTTTAAATGCTATATCTTTTCTAATTGATTATTGACTTTGATTCATATTAATAAATGATTGAATGATTTAAATTTTATTTTATTTTTTACAAATTCCAACTGTATTTTAAAGCCATAAAGTTAAATTTAGCAGGCGAGATTTGTCTGGTCGAGACCGGTGCCACAGTGGTCGGATACAGGAATAACTGTCGTCAGCCAGTCGGAAAACGGTGTGTTCGGTTTTATATTTAAAAACCAAATAAACAACTAACTTTAACAGCCTTTGAAAAATTCGAATTTCCACTTTTTATGAAATTATAGTATGTAATCTTTCAGAATAATATTAAATTTCATGAACCATTGAGTATTTTTTTTAACTTTTGATGGATTTACTAATCCAAGTCTATCAGTGGTTGGTATATGGTGCTTTTGCATTAATACCTCAAAATGCTATAACAATAGAACTTCTATTGTCATCTTGACTGTCAGAAAAAGTGTTGATCTTAAATGGTCAATCGACCCTGGTGTCAGAATTTTTCAGAAACGCCATTTGGCCTCTGATGAAGTACCTTTATTATCACACATACAGGTGATTCAAGCCCAAAGTATGTTTCACATGAAAATCAAACCCACGACTTCCAGGTCAAAGGCAAACGCCTTCACCATTGGACCAGTAAAGTTGTATATGTGGTAGTAATTTATTTCAATAAAAGTTAAAACTAGGTTCAAGGAATAATTGGATACATAATTTTAGAATTAAGATGAGATTTTATATGATTACCTCTGAACTCTTGCTGAAAGTAATGGTTTTGTCCATCGCCCGCACCGTAGGGACTAAACTGATGTTTAAGCGGCTCTTCCTGTTGTCTCATATGGGAGATGTGATTCTTAGGAGTTTCACAATAAGGCTTCGGCGACTCTGAGGCATGCTGCTCTTTGAGATGATTGAGAGATTCCACATATGTAGGAGGCAGACCAGATCTTGTGTGTGGTGTTGCTGTAAAACAATGTTCTAATAGCAAAATAAAGAAAAATCAAAATGACCATGCAAATAAAGAAATTAAGATACCCTCCTCCTTCCCCGTCTTTTGATTCACGATCGACTAGAAGTTTAACAATGAAAATTAATTGTGAAGTACTCAGAACTAGGCGAGACTACTAGGAATAACAATTTACAAATTACACCTACCTCCATTAGTTTGTCCCCCATCTAGTGTAAAGTTACCACTGCTGTTCACTGAACTAGCCTCATCTTCGTCCAAAAGATCATCAAATGCATTAGCAAGCTTATGTTTCAACTGTAACAAAAATTCAACAATAATAATGTGATGTTATGTTAAAAAGTAAATCTTAGTTGGCTACATAAATTTAAAGCACCTCTTCATTACGTCGTTTCTGGTCTTCCAACTCTTCTTGTTCTTCGAGTCTGTCTTGAGCGCTGTTGTTTAAATGGATGCTTGGAGCGCCTTGAAACAAACTCATGCCGGGTGCTTCCATTCTATTAAAATTTATAATAAATATCAGCTTAAGATCGCAGATTTCCTTTTTAGATCAAACAAATATTTTAAAAGAAAAAAGAAATTTAATAAAAATCGTCAACGACTTGTTTGCTTGCGTTGGTTGATTTGTTGTTTGTGTTGATGACAGTTGACAGTTCCGTGATTAATATGACATTGACATTTAATAATATTTTTAGAGTACCTAGTGCAAGGCGTGGCTCTAATTAAAGTCCGAATAACATGGACTTAAGCTCCTAGAAAATAAAAGATGAGTTCAAGGGACTCACTCCCGTATTCTTAAACATAACCTTAAGAACGTCCATCACTCAAACTCATTTGAGGGCGCCATAAGGAAGTCCTCGAACTTCCCTTGAAAACGACATTCTTTTTTTTTTTTTTTTGTAGTTGGTTGCTTGAGTAAACCCCAATGAGGTTATATACCTAATAACAATTTTAAACACAAAAATTCAAAATTACAAAAGAATAGAGTAAAAAAAAATACCTAGGCCAAAAGTGGCAAAAACCCGTATTTTATCTACTTTATTTCATTTCAAGAACGCCTCAAGGTACCTCTCGACCAACCTTATATTAGACAGTTCGATACTCCCCTCCAATGAGAAATCATCTCAAGTCAAGGAATCTTGTGACAACTAATCATACCAATGAGGTGAAGTAAGGTTGAGTCAAGTTTGAGTGAATGTTTATTAATACGGGTGTTACACCTGTATTAATTAACATAACTTTAAGGACATCCTTCACTCAAACTCATTGGAGGGGCCATAAGGAAGTCCTCGAACTTTCTTTGAAAATTACATTCTTAATTAGTTGCTTGAGCAAACTCCAATGAGGAAAGACACAGGTTATAATAACATTTCAAAGTATAAAAATTGAAAAATACAAAAGATGAGAGTAAAAAATAAACAAATCAAGTAATTAACTAGACGAAAAGTGGCAAAAAACTGAATTATAACCACTTCCGCTTCAAGGTGCCTTTCGACCAACCTTATATTTGACAGTTCGATACTCACCTCACCTTCAATGAGGAAAGGAAGCTAGTGACGACTAATCATACCAATGAGTAAGGTTGAGTCGAGTTTAAGGAAACTTTTGAGAATATGGGTGTTACTATCACCTATTAATTCCATCCAAACGTGAATTTTAGAAGTTGTTGTTGTTGTAATAGGTTTGTTAAATTTTTACTTTCTATTGGGATAATACGCTAAGTAAAAGCCATAATAAAATAACAAAAAAAAAAAAAGATCATTGCCTTTGATTTGATAAATGTCACTATCACATTTGATTGTTTGAAATTTGTGTTTTGAACATGGAGTTAGAGGCTAAAGGTAAAGATGGAAACCAAAACGGCATACAATAGGCTGATGGCAGAAAATTTGAACTGGAGTAACTCCTGTTTTTTCAAAGTATTACCATCACTTCAAAAAATTTGCCTAGTCAGAAATACAGTAAAATGTGAATGTCAGTTTGCTTAATATAATTGGGCTTTATATTTCAATATTTTAAAAACAAGTATAATTATTTTTCATTTTTTAATAAAAATCTACCTCAAAATAAAGATTATATTGCTACGTCGGAAACTGTTTATCATTTTTTCCAACTTTTGAGGTTGTTATCAAGTGCTGTGATGGAAACCCAGATTCACACCCTAACACATCACGAGTTAGAAAGAGAGAGGTGGATAACGAAATGGATTCAGGTCAAATTTTCTGTCATCAGCGTATTGTATACCTACGCGCTCCCCCTTTTCGCTTTAGATCCATCCATGGTTGTGAACGACTTTGAATTAAATTTTTGCTTTGTTTTGGTTGAAAACTCTGCCGTGTGGCTGCGTCGTTCTTTCGTTGGTTGGATTTTCAATTCAAATAGCAGTTCATCCATCTGGAATAGTTAAAATCGTTTTAATGGAGTTTAAACCAGTTACCCATGTGTTATTTGATATGGATGGTCTAATTCTAAGTAAGTATACTCGTACATCACAGTTCGTATTTATAAAAGTATATTTTTATAAGATTGCATAATTTTTATTCGGCAGTTTTCGGCAAATTCCAAAGTGACATTATTATCCGTCGCCGGGCATATTGTTCTGCCGGCATGTAGGATCAAAGCCAACCTCATCTATACTTATACAGTCAATGTTCTGGGCTTGATATTGGCGACGATTTCTCCCTTTTTCACCCACCATGGAACAGGGTTATTTATGTTGACATAATGTTGTTAACGCTACGTAATCATAGCAGTTTAATAACTTTTAATGCCACAAAAAATGGTTTTGATAATAGTGCATGATACAGTAATATGTTAATAATATCACCTAATACTAGCTTATAAGAAGGGCACTTTTTACCAACATACCATAACCAATCTAACATTATTAATGTGCTTCAATCTAATGTAATTATTTAACTAATGTATCACTTTACAAAACTATTTTTTAAGATACTGAAGACATATACTCAGTGGCATTCCAAAATGTGGTTTCTCAATATGGTAAAGATTATACTTTTGATTTGAAGTTGAAATTGATGGGCTTTCAAGCACACGAAACAGCTAATATGATTGTTTCCAGTCTGGATTTACCGATCACGCCAGAAGAGTTTATGACACAATCTAACAAAGAGTTAGATAATTTACTCCCTGAGGCAGAAGTCCTTCCAGGTAAGAAAAACCAAAAATTACATTTCTTATGTTGTAATTTTATGTGAATTTTCATCCTATCCAGCCTGCAATCCAGCATCTTCCTGATATTTTAACCAGATTTTAACCTTGGCAGATATAACTCTTTTATTCACAAAAATTATACATTTGAAAGAGATAATCAACATTTAGAAAATCAGTATTGAAGTTAATCATAACTATTGATGTTAATATAATTATTTTAGGTGCCAGACGTCTCATAGAACATTTGCACAAGAAGAATATCCCAATAGGACTAGCAACTAGTTCTAGCCAGCATTGCTATGAAATGAAAGTGAACAAGCATCATAAGGAGTTATTTTCTTTATTCCTATACAAAACTATGGGCTCCTCTGACCCAGAAGTTAAAAGGGGGAAACCACACCCTGATATATTTTTTGTCGCCGCATCTAGGTTTCCCCATAAACCTACTTACGAAAAGGTATGAGTTTAAAATTAAAATAAAATAAATCCTAGACTTTTAAGTTCTCTTTTTCTGGAAATTCCAACCATAAAATATTGAAGTATTATAATTGTGCAAAGATTAATAGAGATGGAAAATTATATAATTGAGTGAAAAAAACATGTAAATAGGCCCTGCAATATTTTTGAGTTTGTCACAGTTTTTCTAAACTGTATCACAGCTTTTGGCATGGTTTCCTTAACAATACTCAGGTGGCAACCAAACCTCGAACCAATGTTATGACCAGAAGTTTTTTGGTAGGATGAGGATACAAAGTGGAGACGGCGTATCGACTGGTGCACCGTTACGGTCATTGGCGCAGTGACGTCGAAAAAGTGGGCGGAGCTTACGTCATTCTTCGTTCAACTGTGAACGATGTGTGACGACGTGGAGGGAGCTCTTATGTTCTTCTCAATTTTTTTTTAAATTTATGTTAGTTTCAACTCAGAATATTTGTAAAATATTTTAAACCATTTAGTTTCAAGTGTTGCAATGCAGTTCCATTATGGGATCACAATAAACGTAAGTAAATAATATATATTCGAATTTAATTAATTGATTTAGTATTACACAAAATGTCTGTTTTTAACAGTGGCGTCTCTAGCCCTTGTGGCGCCCGTGTGCAACCAGTACCCTGGCGCCCTCTAGTAGAAGCGGGGTCAAAATGGAATACTAACAGTTATAATTTTCAAACGGAAATTCGGGTGCAAATGGTGTCGGAAAGCAAAAACTTTTTTTTTGGATTGAAGGGGTTAAGTTACATCAAGAATAAAAAATCACAACTTTGTAGTTCTTTGAAACATATTTAATTTAAAAACTAATATAGTTACATTACAGGACGCTCGTACACACAAATATATACACAGTACACACACACAAATGTATTTACAAAAAAAGTTACTTTTCGTGTTTTTGCATTAGCGAAATCTTTAACAATGTCACTAACTTCTATTTTGATTTCATGTTCAATACTTATTAACGATAAATTTGTCAGTCTACTTTGCGACAATGTTGATCTAAGATAGTTTTTAATAATTTTTAGTTTAGAAAATGACCTTTCGCTATGTGCGACCGTGACTGGAAGTGTCAGGTATATCCTCAGTGCTGTGGACAGATTTGGGAACACTGAAATTAATTTATTCGTAAACAAGTAATTTAAAATATCCAACGGCGTAGTGGAATCATCAATAAACATCGGTAATAATTCGATTTCGTTATAGAGCTCAAACTTTTCCACATCTGAAGAACCAGCATGGCTAAGTTTATTTTCTAAATTAGAACAATGTGTTTTTTTTTTATCTGAGTCCAAATCTTTCCAGTCTTTAAATTTTGAAGAAATGAAAAAATTACATTATTTTCATTCAAAAGTTCGAACCGTTCGTCGAACTTAGTAATTGCAGTGTCTAACAAATAGTAGTAAAAATTTACTTTGAAATGTGTTTTCGGGTCTGTTATCGGTTCATCCTCCGCCTCATAATTAAAAAACCTTTTACGAGCGCGAGGGCGTGCAGGTGTGGGAAATTCTGCTATTGCCTGGACTTCTTCCGCTACAGTTTTCGCGCTGTTAAGGAGCTCCTCAAAAGCAGACTCATTGCGGAATTCAGACAAACTTATTTTTGCATTATCAATCATTTTCACCGCTTCTGACAATACAACGTCTGACTTTTGAAGTGCCTTGCTAACTATATTTATCTTGCTTAAAATTTCAAACCAAATAAGCAGAGAGCAGATGAAGTTAAACGACTTAATTTTTGTCAGTAATGAATTTGCCATATTTCTTGACTTCGATGTTTGCTCCTATCGGAATATATGGTAAACAAGGCATCAAATACTTTTCCCAGTTTAAAACGTAGAGCTTTTACTGCTTCAACCCTGCTCTCCCATCGAGTATTTGAGAGTGGTTTTAGACTTAAAGTTGGCACTTCTTTAGCAAGTATTTGCCAACGTGCTGTTGACGCAGAAAAAAAAACATAAATTTCCTGCACAACTGAAAAGAAATTGACAATTTCTAATGAACTTTTAGCAGCGTCATTCACCACCAAATTTAGGTTGTGTGCCGATCAAGGTACGTAATGCGCGCGGGTTTAAATCTAAAATTCGTTTTTGTAGACCTATATTTTTCGCTTTCATGTTTGCACCATTATCGTAACCTTGACCACGCATATCTTGTATGTCAATTTCGTTTGAGATTAAACAATCTAACAAAAATTGAGTTAAGCCCAGGCCAGTAGTGTAGGAAAAAACCCAAAAAGTGTTCTTTTACTTCAGCCTTGTTGTTGCTTGCATTTAAAAGAACGTACCTACGACAACCGATATTTGTTCTTCGCGTGCAATATCTGGAGTGCAATCTAAAATAATCTATACTAATCTATACTAATATTATAAAGCTGAAGAGTTTGTTTGTTTGTTTGAACGCGCTAATCTCAGGAACTACTGGTTCGAATTGAAAATTCTATATCCTTTATCGAGGAAGGCTTTAGGCTATATAACATCACGTTGCGACTAATAGGAGCGAAGAAACAGTCGAAAATGTGGACAAAACGAAGAAAATTATTCATCTTTGAGATGATGAGAGATCAAAACCGTGCGAGATACCCAAAAAATATGTATTAAAGAATTATTCCTCTTTAAATTATCTAAAAAAATATCTGCGACAGTCTGATGAGATGTTCTCATCAGACTAATGTCTGAGATGTCTATCTTTAAAGATTAACTTCCAATAACAGTTTTTATGATAATCAATCTTTAAAGATTAACTTCCAATAACAGTTTTTATGATAATCAAATTTGGTCGAAATTAATGCATTATTAATAATTATTTGTCAGAGTTGTATCAACATAATAATATTAATCTTTATCGAAATAAATGTGTTATTGATTCTGCCACAAGAAAATAAAACTAAAAATATAATATACGCAGAAGTACTTTAAAATATATACTTTTTAAAACTACTTTAAAATATATTCTATTAATTATGTAACTAAGTCGTCTAAAATAAGTCGTGGGTAACAGCTATAGGTAATTTATAATAAAGCTGAGGAGGTAGGTTTGTGAACAAAAAATATGATTCCAAAAATAACTATACCACGCGGACGAAGTCGCGGGCACAGCTAGTGGAAAAATATTTGGATTGTGTCAATTCCAAAACAATAGCTTTTTTATTCTTTCTCCTAATAATTGTTTTATTTCATTCTGAATGTTATGGCCAAGATAATGAGTTAGGCGTGACTCAGATTTTTGAATAAGAGCAATGTGTTCCGCAAGCACATTATACAATACAATACAATACAAAATATCTTTATTGCCCACACATAGTAACAAATAATATAACATTTAACATTATCAAAATTAGAGGTATATTCAACCAGCTTTAAAAAATTACCATTATCGGAATCGCAAATTTTTTGAGATCTTCCCCGAAAAGCCAGACATTGCCACGCAAAAAAATGAATTATGTTGATTATTCGTTCGAGTACTGCAACCCAACGATTTTTTCCCCGATCAATTTCATTTTGGTGCAAGAAATCTACCGACTTTTCTTTTAAAATAACAGTTTTCAACGTAATTTGTTTCTTAAGACATGATAGGTGCCCTAAGCTCTTTTCATGACGTTCTATAGCAGTAGACAAATGCTGCCAATCTTTGTAACCTATTTCACCATTAAAAGGAGTCGCATCAGCATGAAAAAGTTTACAGTAAAAACAATAAACAGAATCAGTTGACTTAGAGTAAACCAGCCAGTTTCTTAAAACGGTTTCATTATTTAACATCTTTTTAGTATAATAAGCATTTGAAAAAGATCTTTTTGAACTATTCGAAGGATATGAACCCACTTTTACCTGTACTGGCCCACGCTTCATCAAAAATATTCTCTGTTTATCGGATAACACCTTTGGCCATAACGCGAGATCATTCATTACATCTTCTCGAAGTATATTCTCCGGGGACGCTTCGGCACTAGGAGGTTCTTCGTCTTCTTCGACTACCGACGACAAAGACAGCGGCGACGGCGGCGCACTATGGGACAAAAACGAGAGTTTCGTCTCAAAAATTAATTTTACATAAGTCGGAATTTAGAACTATTCTAGATTGATTTATGAAGAATAATGTCCTAAGTATCTAAATTTGTACTAAATAACCTTTAGTCAATATATTATTTTAGCTTAGTAGAGGCTTGAACTGGTTCAATGAAATTCCTGCTAGCACAGAATAGGAGAAACCTCAAACTTTGCACTATGATATTTTCTGATTCTGTGACATTGAATTATTGTGTGGTATATCATTAGAAAGGTCTGTTATTGAACTTTTTGGAAATGCTATCATATTCATAAAGATTTTGGCACGAAAAGTGTAATTACTCAGATTTAAGACTCATGTTTTTTTGTATAGGCCTTAATTTTCAGAAAAGCTTTTAGGTGTTAGCGAAGTTTGCCGAAGTCGAGATATTTATGATTTTGAATACAGTAACTGATCAATAATACGAGGCAGAAAAAAAATCTTGCCCAACTCTGCCCCCTTGGAAAAAAAATGCATTTTAGTGTTATAGGTCAAAAACATAAGAAAATTAAAAATGTTAGAATATATTGTTTTTATTTTCTTATCTAAACTGTATAACCACAAAACGTTTGTTTTCGATAAGTTTTATCAATTACCATTAACAACAAATCATAAAGGAAGAAAATTGTGGTATTTATATTTTCTAGATAGTGGTTAATTGTTTCTGTTTTCAAAGATAATAAGTTTATTTCCCATGTGAAATATTATTTATCAAGTTTGCACACGGAAAGTCGAATTGAATATATACAATTAATTTTAGTGATTCTTCACCAGTCCTCAATAACACTAACACTATAGCATTTGTCGACAACAAGTTACTTCGCGACCGTCAAAAAATCTTTTATTATTTTTTCTATAATGAGTGAATTTGTTATTACTCGACGCGAACTCTGCGTTTTTCTCATCAATTTTGGAACAAACCCAGAAGATATTAAGAAATATTTAGAGCAGCAGCACAACTTATCGTCATCAAGAAGCCAAGAAGTTTTAACCACCATTCAAAAAAGCTTTTTGACCCAATTCAACGATCGTTGGTCAAAATGTAGTCGTACTAAGGAGAGGTTCCTGACGAAAAATGCGACTTGGTTAGATGGTGAATTCAAGGTCAGTTTTGATGAAAGTACATCCGCGACCCCATCATCATCATCTGAAAAGCGTGGAAGACCATCAAAAGCCTATGAAGACCTGTCGGACAAATCAAAAAAGAGAAAGAACATGGAGTTAGTTCAGGAGTTCGGGTTGGACTATGTACGTAACGCATATGTACAAGGCTTGAGGTCTGAAGGTGAATCTGAAGAGGCTGCTGTTGTAGCTGCCATAAGAAGTTTAAGCAAAGACGAAAAATCAATTATAAAAAAGAAGATTCTTGGGGAAACTGTAGAAATAAATTCATTTTCTACGGAAGAAGCTCTAGGTTTATACACTGATCTAGATTTGTCCAAGGCTCAATATGGATTCTTAAGAGCGTGCCTTATCAAACAGAATTGCCCCATCTTGCCTTCGTATCATGCTTTATCTACTGAAAAACAATTATGTTACCCCCCATCTTCAAGCATAGAAATAACAGAAACGGGTGCTAAAGTAAAGCTGCAAGATTTGTTGAATCATACTGTTGCTCGTATTTTGATGATTAAAAACGTTTGGAATCCTACCCAAAGAAGACTGCAATTATTCACGAAATGGGGATGTGATGGTTCTTCGGGTCAAAGTGAGTACAAACAGGTGTTAACAGGCGAAAATGTGAATATATCTGACGCTAATTTGTTCATAAGCTCACTGGTGCCTATCAAATTAACAGATTCATCAACTAATCAAGTTATTTGGCAAAACCCAGCATGCTCTTCTGTCAGATATTGTAGGCCTATATTAATCGAATTTGCTAAAGAAACGCCAGAAAAAACTCGATTGGTGGTGAATGATATTCGTTCAGAAATAAATAATTTAGAAACTACCGAAATTAACAAAAATAATCAGATCATAGAGATAACGCACGAGTTATTTCTAACTATGGTTGATGGCAAGGTTGCACAAGTGTTAACTGACACAACTTCAGGTGCTGTGTGTACCATATGTGGTGCCAAGCCAAGTGAAATTAATGACTTGAGCAAAGTATCATCAAAACCAGAAAATGAGAGTGCCTATGAATATGGGTTGTCTACTTTGCATGCATGGATAAGGTGTATGGAAATGATATTGCACATATCTTATAACATTTCATTTAAAAAATGGGCAGCAACAACACCAGAAAACAAAAAACTTAAAGAAGATATAAAGAAGCTTGTTCAGAGTTTATTTCGTAACGAAATGGGATTACATATTGATAAACCACGTCAAGGAAGTGGTAATAGCAATGACGGAAATACAGCTCGCCGATTTTTCGAAAATTATCAGTGTTCATCAGAAATAACAGGTGTCGATGAAAATCTTATAAAAAGATTCTACATTATACTTCAAACTATGGCATCTGGTTTAGCTATTAATCCTGAAAGATTTGGAGAATATACCAAACAAACAGCTGAATTATATATCCAAAAATATAGATGGTATTACATGCCATCTTCCGTACACAAAATTCTTATACATGGCGAAAGTATTATAAAACATTTTGCTATTTTACCAATTGGAAATTTATCAGAAGATGCTCAAGAATCAAGAAACAAGGACTACAAGAAGTTCAGACTAAGTCATGCAAGAAAATGCTCTAGATTAGCAACAAATGAGGACGTGTTTCATACTCTTCTATATACATCCGACCCCTATATATCAAGTATAAGAAAACCTACAGTTTCTGCAACAAAGGAGTTGTTAGATGAAGCCGAAAATTTACTTGTACTCGATGAATAAATATTATGATTACTACATGCACTATTTGACATTTATATTTTAACATTTACACAGAAATTTACTCTTAGTTTTATATTAGAAATTATATTAAAAGTTTTTTTGACGGCCGCGAACTACTTATTTCTTTTGGGAAAAAAAATTGGAGACATATTATTAGGAGTTAGGTAAGAATTATGTTAGTTAAAATTAATAAAAGTGTAATCAATTTAGTATTTAGACATAAAAATTTATTTTATTTGTATGAAAAAACACACTTTAAGATTTTGTGTATTATTTATAATATATGTCATATATATATTTATATATTTAGTGTTTTCATTTCTTACCCTATATATTCAAGAAGCTATGTGCAAAGTTTCAGGCCGCTACTATGACTAATACTGAAGTTACAGATTTTTGAGACAAAACTCACGCTTTTGTCCCATAGTGCGGCGGCGGCGACGTTGAAGGGACGAGTTCTGCTGTAGAATTATCTTGGTTTTCATATGTCTCTGTCTCCTGGTGTTCGTCCGAGGATGGACCGAGTCGAACAAAAAACTTTTTAATAGAACATGTATTCTTTTTCAGAGACACTTCCTTCTCCAGCTTACTTTTCGACTTTGTGCACCAGAAAGTTTCTTTTTTCCATCGCCATCAGACATCTAAAATAAATAATAAACTAAGTATACGCACCTAAAAGTACTATCAATGTAAATTAATATAGGCCCCAGAGAAATAGTTGCAAATTGGACTAAGTATTATATATACTAGTAGGTACAACATATTAAAGCACTTTAACTTACCGTTGTTTGTTCCGCACTGCAGTAGGATAAACAAATGACAAATCCTAGGTCGTGGGTATTTAACTTCGATATCACTATCTATCACTCGATAGCACCTCGATAGTTGTTTTTTTTCATGGATTTCGCTGGCTATTTTTGATGACCTCTGACCTCGATGCTTGTCGCAATAATTGTGCAAGAAAATAACCAAATCTTACCTTTTATATAATTTTTATCAAAAGAAAAGCCGATTTACTTCACATTTACATGTTTACTCAAAGATAGTTAATCCAATTGCATCAAGGCTTATTTCGCAAAACTACGCTGTAGCGGTAAAACAAAAAATGCGGCACGCGTACACAAGCCTTTGAAAATAACCGCCGCACGTCCCTGGGAATTTTAATTTGAACTTTATAGCATTCCAATACAGCAGCAATGATAGTCGGCGTATTGTCAAACAAATCAAAACAAAAAGGTGCAACGCCGGCACGCGCCTTTGGCAGCGATGCGACATTACGCCAATATGATCTTTAACTATCTGTTTTAAGGCTGATTTCACGTTGAAACAAAAGTTATTGTGTAGAGTAGGAAAAGGAGTAACTTGTGGTGGCGCGCCTTGCTTTGCTACCTTGCTTTGCACAGGCGCAGGGTCTTTGAGAGCGCCGGCGCCGCGAGCGGCGCATCTTTGGAGGTGTCGCACTAGAGGGCGCTCAACGCCCCCTTAGACCCGGCGCCCGTGTGCGCCGCACACCCTGCACCATAGGTAAAGACGCCTCTGGTTTTTAATAATAATAATAATATAACTCTTTATTGCACCAAGAAATTAAAATTACAAAATTACATAAGAGATTTGCAATGTACAATGGCGGCCTTATCACTATAGCAATTTCTTACAGGCAACCAACGGGTAGGATTTAATAAAATAACATGGGTAAGGCGCAGACATAATACACAGACACAAAAATAAAGAATATATACGTTAATTTACACTTAAAAAAGTAATTTAAAAGTTAATCCATACTTAACAATTATGCGTTCTATATACATTCAAAGTACATATGTAGACACAAGTATTGCACAATACTTATTGCAAACTAGACACAGGTTTATCAAGTGGTTCCAATGGTGAGGTAAATAAGTTGTTAACATAATCATATAGATAGGAAATGGGCTTTAACAAGTGACTTAAAAACGGGAAGAGTTTGAGCGCGTCGAATGGTAACCGGAAGAGAATTCCATAAACGGATTGCTTTGCCAGTAAACGAGCGGGAACAAAATTCAGTAAAGTGGACAGGTGTTACTAACCGTAGGTTACACGAGCTGCGTGTTCTATTTTGTTCTTCACTACAGAACACAAAACGATCTTTTAGATATTGAGGAAAAGAGGGATTAAAAAGAATAAAGTAAAGCAATTAAATTTAATGTTCAAAATATCTGGAATATAAAGAAATATAAATATATTTTGTATGTTGAAATCTTCGATTTGCTAGCGATATCTATTGGTAAGTAGAGGGAATCATCAACAGGGGCGGAGCTGACCGTCCAAACAGAGCTCCCCTCACGTCTGATTTCTGCCCCGCGTAGCCTCACATAATTTTTCTAAGGAAGCTCGAGAGCTTATCGAGATATGCCATCTCCTCTTTGTTATAACTCTGATGAGGACAAATACTGTCATTTGAATTCATTTAAAAATGTGGTTTAATTTTTTTGCAGTGTTTAGTGTTTGAAGATTCTGTGAATGGAGTGAAGGCAGCAATTGCAGCCGGTATGCAAGTGGTTATGGTTCCCGATCCCCGGGTTGATGCCAGCCTTACCACCGAAGCTACTCTGGTGCTTAAAAGTTTGGAGGAGTTTAAACCAGAGCTGTTTGGTTTACCACCATTTGATGATTAGGTTTGTCCTTATACGTAGACCTAGTACAAATATATTCCTTATTTGTGAAGAGATAGGAAGGAAGTATAAAGATTATTGTGTAATTTAGCTGTATGCATTTTATTTTTACTAGATTGGTTTACTAGTTTTGCCTAGATTGGTGTAAGTGTAGATGGTGCAATTATTTTTCAATAAAAGGTCAGGCACATTTATTATTTATGTAGATTTAATTTAGTCAAATATGTAATGTGTTGAATAGATGACATAATTCTTTGATACATTGACTTAGAATTTATTGATGTGCAAAGGCAATAGAATATTTATCAAGTTACAAAAATGTAGCTACATACTCGTAATTTATTTTGAAATGTTATAGGAGTTCACCTATATGTGATATAATAATAATTGTAAAATATATGTTTGTTTGCAATATATTTATTATACAAAACATGTTTTTATTTTATGTCCTATTAAAATATTTTCACTAAATTTGCTGCTTTAACTGAAACTTAAAACTGTTCAATGAATTCTCAGCTTGTTCTCGGCAACACTGAAGTTGAAGGTCAAAGATGATAAAATGTGATGTGATGTAATCAGATGTAGAGTAGACAAGACATGATAGTCAGTAGGTAGTAACAGATGAAGCAAAAGTTTGTAGAATTCATTTTGAGTTATTTCCATAAAATAGTATAATTAAATCCGTGAAAATGAGTTTTAAACCGGTATCTCACATTTTATTTGACATGGATGGTTTAATTTTGAGTAAGTTTATTTTGTGATGTATGTACATTATCTATATTTTGACAGCAAAACTTTCCGCCATAGGAATCGATGTCCTTCGGATATAGAATATTACTTCCGGTATAATATATGCACGTCTTTTGCTTTTATGAAAACCTTGAGGCCTGTAAGTGTTTGAAGTCTAGAGTCTAGATTTTAATTGAAACGATTTCTTACTTAATGTTTATTTGACTAAGTCGAAAAAGAATTTATGAATGGGTTTGTACAAATGTTTTGGGATTATTATTTGTTAAATAAATGGATTTAATTTTACACCTCGTAACGAAGAGTGATTTAAAGTGGAATCACTACATCAGGCCGAAAAATACGTACAGGGTTGATCGACCATATGACATACTCGATATGAATGAATGACAGATATGCATTTAATGCAGATATGGAATTTTTATAACATTAACTATGTATGTTTTTAAAAATTTATTATGGTTTAAAAGTTTTCAAAAATTATTATATCCAGGTGTCTATTTTTTTTTAAATGTATGACAACAATGTCGAATGAAAATTGTTCGACAAAAATCCTTCGTTAACGAACGAAAATTATTCGTTATCGAACAAAAATCATTCGACTCGTCGATTATGCGTGTCACTTTCAAAAATGACGCTCCTGTTACTTTTCGCGAGCCTAATCGATAATAATAAATAATCGATTTTGACAAAAATTTAACAAAGGGCTTCTTTACCTACTTGTAATGCCTACAATTTTTTTTCAGACACGGAAGATTTGTACGCATTAGGATTTCAGGAGATAGCGTCTAGATATGGCAAAGAGTTTACTTTCGAGTTGAAAAACAAGATAATGGGCATGCAGACTAGGATGTTTGCGGCCACAATCATTGACGACCTCGGATTGCCGATCACTGTTGACGAATTCGTTGTTGAATCACAGAAGATTTTAAAAGAGTTATTTCCACTGTGTCAAGTAAGGCCTGGTAAGTATAGGTTGTGACTTAGATTAATAATTGGTCCCCGCCGCGGCGCCGCGAGACCAATTATTAATCTAAGGGTTGTGAATTAAGGCTATTTCCCGTGGAAACAGCATTTTTTTTTCAGTAAGTAGATAATTTCTTGACATTGCTTAGGCAGCAACATAGATTTAAAATATTTTTGACTACGTCGGCAGCAAGGTGGCTTTTGTACGTGAACCAAAAACCCAGTCCTAAAATCCTAAAAGTGAGGCGAAAATAAATAATATCTTATTTTCAGGTGTAGAAAAACTAATCCGTCATCTTCACAAACACCATGTGCCAATCGGCTTAGCAACGAGCAGTTCCATCGAGTCCTACAACGTGAAGGTTGTCAAACACCAGGCATTGTTCGAACTGTTCGTCACCAAGACGTGGGGATCGTCAGACCCTAGCGTGAAGAACGGGAAACCAAGCCCTGACATATTTCTGGTCGCTGCTGCCAAGTTTCCGGATAACCCTCCACCTGAAATGGTAAGATTTGTGCAACGTGTTGAAAAATGGTGCTCCCACACTGCTGTTACAAAATGTTTATTAACGTTAGTAAACATTTGTTTACAAAAATTTTATATACATTATAATTAATCTTAGTATGTAAATGCGGCAGCGTGGGAGCGCTAAAAGTAGTATTTATTTATATCACTTATGGCTTTTACCGGCGGCTACGCTCGGGTCTTTTAATCCCACGGTAAGAGTACTTTTTAACCCCTTTTTAAACAATGACACTAGGGTAAATATGGTTGAATGACCCACGGGGTAAATCGACCACTGGATAAAGACTCGAGGAGGATTGGTTTAGTAGATAAAGTATAAGTAGAGGTAATGAACGAACATACAAACATTCTTTCGCTTTTAATATTAGGATGTCTATAAGTTTAACTTTGATTGATCCACGGTGTCATGTCAGGTATCCTCATACACGTTCACTTAACGGTGGGTGTCTATTGGTTGTGACAGACAGATATGTGCGGTGGAGGAGCCATTGTCACATAGTCTAGACCTGTTTGGAGATGTTTTAATCTGTTTTCTTTGCTCCATGTTGCAAATTAACACGAGACTATTTAATTTCAGTGTTTAGTATTCGAGGATTCCTTGAACGGCGTGAGAGCAGCGCGAGCGGCGGGCATGCAAGTGGTCATGGTACCCGACCCGAGACTCGACCGCGCACTGGCTGAAGATGCCACGCTTGTCTTGGACTCCATGGAAGATTTCAAACCCGAAGCGTTTGGATTACCGCCTTTTGACGATTGATTAGAGCTCAATTTACGACGGTTAATTAATTTGATTAAAGACGATTAGAGCTCAATTTAGAACTATGATCTACAATGCTCTTGGCCTCGTTTATCATAACTGATAGTGTATAATATGGCTAAAATACAATTATCATCGCGGCGCTTTCTCGGTTGTTTTTGGAGCCGAAATACAAAATATTTTTTTCCCGTAATAAAGTACTTACACGAGACGTAAATCGTAATTTTCTTTCATAACAATTTCAATTATTTGCTTGAATAAGCAATGATTGTATTTAGGGCAAGGAAACCATTGATAAAAGCTTGTTATAGATTATTAGGAATATAATGTAGGATGTAGGCCAATTATCTGAATAGGGTCTGATTTCTTGAAATTAGGGTTAGGAAGCCATCAATAAAAGCTTGTATAGATACGTTTAGTAATATTATTTACTAGCTTTGTTACTTGGTTTCACTTGCCCAAATGAGTAAGTATCTTAGTTTTCCTCAAAATAATTGATAGAATTTTTTTTTTTTTAATTTGTCATCTTAAATGCGGTCAAAACTGTATTAAATAAATACTTTGTAATAAATTAGGTACTTAACATCTATAGTTCGATACATACTTATCATTTACCTATGTAAGTTTATAAGTGTTGGTGATGAAATAAAAATGAGGTAAACATTGTTGAACAATTATTTTATTACCCTAATAATATTTTGACTAGACGTAAGTAGAACACAAATTAATGTATCTACATGCACTAAACACTCTTGATACTTATTGTATTGAATTACTGAGGTATATCTGGTTTTAAATTTAATACATACAAATATCAACAAAGTTAAGTAAATTTGAACCAAGTTCAAAATAAAAACCTGTACTTTACAATTAACTACTAATTATTGTTTTGGTCAAAATGGCACAGGCAGGATTTTATCAATAGTTATAAAGGTAAATATAACATGCTATGCAAAAACATTAATAAAAAGTAGTAAGTACAAAATAATAGTCTGTGATCTAAACTAATAATTACATAGCCATTTTGATCGTAACTTTAAAACCCAAAATTCCATGGAGATAACATAATTAATAACAATATAATTTGATCTAAAAGGTAGTTAATATTTCTATACAAAAACACTCCCCATTACAGCCCACATTTTAGTATTGTCAAACTCAAGGTATCTCAAGATTTATAGAATTTCCCTAACCTTTTTAAATAGTTTTTAAAACATGTGTACCTAAAATAAGGCCTTATTCAAATGCTGGTAGGCCAAATAGTTCTGGTTGAAAGTCCTCCAAAGACTTTAGTACTAATGTTGCTTGTGTTAGGTGTTCGGGAGGAATGCGTGGGTCAGGTACCATCACAACTTGCATGTTGGCTGCACACGCAGCTTTTACTCCATTCACAGCATCTTCAAATACAAGGCACTGAAACAATTAACAAAATTATGTTTTAGTATGCTGTTGGTGCTGAATTTAAAAACTGCTGAATGAGGTTTTTCTTTTGGTTTTCTAGTTTGCAGACAAAAATACTACCAAACTGTTTTTCTTGTGGTTTTCACCTGAAGAGAAATTATTCTCGGGAATGGTTTGAGTATTTAAGGGTTTTTAAAATTGGGTCAAACATCCAGCCTTTTGGAAGAATTCTTGTGTAGTCGGGGATCCTGGTATTACATAAATATTTATATGTTTAGAATATGTTCTCTATCTCAAATTAAAACAAGTATAAATTAAATTAAACATACATTTTCCGGCTTAGGTTTGTCAGGAAACCTAGAAGCACACACCAGAAAGATAGCAGGGTCAGGTTTTCCTTTAGTGACCTCGGGATCAGATGTTCCCATGGTCAGATGGTGAAAGTATTTTAGGAAGTCTTGGTGGTTCTGCATCTTCATGTCCACACTCTCCTTGCTGGAACTGGTGGCCATTGCTATGGGAACACCTTTCTTGTGTAAATGTTTAACTAATTTGTAGACACCTAAAAATAAACAATATAATGATTAGTGGAACTTAACTTTTTTGTTGTAGGAATGTGGTAATTTATGGTAGACTTATTCATATTAAAGTGTAAAAATGTATAATTACGATGACCATTGTGATATCTTGTTGGGTTAGTCCAATCAACATCACTTTCCCTGAAATCTAGTAATCAACATCATCTCGGACTCAAGACGACCGTCTGTCTGCTGCTGTAGGCCTCTCTCATGGATCTCCAATCTGAAGTCTCGTAAATGCTCTTAATAAAAAAATATTCCTATTGCCTTAATCAAACTAGGTTTTTGAAGTAGCTAGTGTTGAGTTTCTATTTTATGCACCAAGTGTAATTTTTGCAATAATTTCTGTTCTATGAATTTTTTTAACATTGCAGAACACAAGTTCAAGCATGAATCAGGGAGCTGATAATTTACAAGTAAATGACTTACTTTCAAGACCAACAGGATCAGTGTGACAAATAAAGCAACCAGTAAGTGGCCATGCAATTTTTTGAATTATTTTTACCTGGCATAAGCTGCACTTTAGGGAACAGTACCTCATTGACTTTGTGACATTCTGCCATGAATATTTCTCTTGTTATTGGGATATTCAGAGCAGCGATTATTTTATCGGCGCATTCCTGCCCTTGAAATCCGAGAATACTTGACTTCAAATCCCAAGTGAAGTTCTTTCCATATTTGGCGCAGACTGTAGCAAATGTTTCAGTATACATATCTTCTGAATCTGTAAGCATAAATAACATAAAATTGGCAATACATCTTAAAATATTACGCAATTTTCACGTTTCCAGAATATTTCTAATAAGTACTCGCCTATGAGCAAGCCGTCCAAATCAAACAACACGTGGGTAACTCTTTTGAAATCCATTTTGTAAAGTTGTTTATAATTTCTTATTCTCGCATCAAATTATGAATTTTAATTATTTTAAAATTAAATAAACTTGGTTTTAGGTCGATCTATCTAATTTTCACAGATCGCACATTTGTTACCTACGTTACGTCATTAAGTGTCAATGACTAGGATAATGACACTGTTGATTTGAGTCAGCACAGCACAGACATTTATGACGTCTTAAATGTCTGTGGTTGACAGTGTGTGTGACAGATGTCAACTTATTTTTTTCTTTTTTGTCATTGGCTTTTACCCACAGACATATAAGACGTACACAGACGGAACATAAGTTAATAGTTATACTTAAGTAGCAAGTAATTGTTGTTATCCTTTTCTCAAGTATTCGGATCTATATGGCGATATCTCTTTTTTACACCTGTAGCAACATTCACTCACACATAGATATTAAGCTACGCGTGGCAATTTTTGGCCGTGACGCCATTTTGTAATCTACGTTGTTGGATCGGTAAACATTAAAAATAATAGAGTAGAATACCGTATAAATGATCTCAGATCATGCACTCCACACAACATTCATACATACCTTGAAATCATGGGGAGCATTATTGTAAACATCTTACCCTAGACTAGATATAGCCCAGGCTGCATAGTTTTGCATGTGTGTGTTTGTGCTACGCTAGGTAATAGCATACCTTCCGTCTGTTTACGTCTTATATGTCTGTGCTTTTACCATTGATGTGGATGGAAGTGTAGATTAGATACCCACCGGTTTATATTTCCACAGAAATACGAGGGCGTACTATGACGAGGGCCATGCGTGGTCCAGTTATAACTCTTGAGTCTTAATAATGGCTAGCTTACCTGTAGCACGTAGGTGACGCTCACATGGGCCTTCTACATAATCAATTCTGTGAATATTGGGTGTGTGTGTTTACAGTAAACTCACTTTTGTAGATCACGAGGAGTCTACCTTTTTCCATATGCAGCACTGGCATCACAGACCTACAGTTATAAAACTAATTATATCATTCAATATAACCTTCAGACTATTTGCTTCTTCATCTTAGTGCTTTCCCGGTTGCTTCCGAATCCAGGTTCGGTAAAATATTTGTTTATTAAAAAATCGGCTGTGTGTGATAAGACATGGGTGAAGAGACGAAGAGGGAACCATTTTGTCATTTTACGGAAATTAATAAAAGAAAACAAGGTACATGTAAGTATAAAATTCTCGTAGTCGTACAGTTGAGGCCTAACCCCTGAGCTCATGTAAATCCATTAAGGGGGAAATCAAGATCTCGCTATATGTGGAGCCCGATCTTTAAAGCTGATTAATATGGATATGAATTCAACCAAGAACAATCTGTGAAGAGGAGATAGGTGCTTGAAAAATCATCATCATTTCAGTCGCAGTCAGTCACACACACTGGACATAGGCACCCCCCAAGGATTTTCGAAATAACTTCTTCAGGTCAACTGACCATCTGGGCCGTTGATGTCCTAATTTTCACTTGTAGGTGCGTGGTCGCTAGTACGTACTTAAAAAATGTCCCAAATCTTAACAAAAAAATAATCTCTATCTTCTTTACAATTTTTGTAAAAAAGATGTCGCGTTCTCCATCTTTTGTTATTGATTTAAAGTTACTTAACATTAAGATATGGATAAAACTACATGAGCAGCTCTATGACCTAGTGGGCATACGTGTTCGTAACGAACGTGCGTGGCTAACTTATCTTGGATCATCTCAGACTCTTACTATGAATAAGTAACAGTGCATAGGTGCGTGCGTAAATTGTCATATTATAATCCCTGCTGTTTTTAAAAGGCTTTTCTTACTCGTAGGGTTTATAAAAAAATGAACTGCCGATTCAAATTTCCATTTTACAGTGGCAACAAATCAAATTTAAACGTGGAACAAAACTCTAAACAAAGTGCCGAGAACAATCGCTAAGGCTGGGTGCTAGTTTCGCCAAACTACGTACCAAAATAATTCGCAGGACATCGTAAATTCATAACGTACTTTTGCGCTCTATAACTTAAAGTAGTTAACAAAAAAAAAATTATTTGTACTCCCTTCGCGAAACAAAGGTATAAAGTCTGTGCCACCCCATAGCCCTAAAAATGGACTAATTCTAAAGCGAAATTTTCTATTAACCTACTTCTAAACAAAGAGTTCATTACTTCACAGTTTTTTAAATGTTTTAAAGTATACCCTAAATAAATAAAGTTTGATAAAGAATGGAAAGCAGAAATATGTAGAAACAAAGAGGGAAGGCCTTTGCCCGGCAGTGGGACATAAACAGCTAGTTAAAAAAAAAGTATAAGTACAAAGGTTCTAAACATTGTCAAATTTCATAAGTGAAACGTGCAGATATAATATCTATTATCACACTGGCAGCTATTGTAGTAGAGTACCCAGTAACCTACTTCGAACTCCCATTCATCCACTAGGTCATCATCAGTAGGTGAATCATTGATTTACCAATACTTGTATTATGGTACCAAACAATCTAAGAGTAAGTACCTAATATTTCATAACCATTTAAATTGACGCAAGATGGACCCCATGTACTCTTATATCATGCAACATGATAAGAGGACTGGGTCAAAATTTTATGGTTGCAAAGTAGGCCATCGGGTGTAACGGTCTGTATGGTAGAATGTGGTTACTGGTCTATGGATGGATAGACTTGTAGCACTAATATCTATTTTCAACCGACTTCCAAAACCAAAATGGAGTTTCTCAATTCGAATGAATAATTTTTCTTTTTTTTATATTAATTACGTTACCTCATTGTCTCGGTCATTATTTCTTGTTTGAAAGGATATACTTCATATATGAGAGCAAATCATAGAAATTTTATTAAAATCGGTATAGTTAAATTGTAAACTCAAAATGACCGGAAAAATTAGGAAATGATACTGAGTCCAAGTAAGCCAAACTCAACATTTTTAATCTTTTGACCTTTTCCAGTTGCTTGCTTGATTATAGAATAGTTTTTAAGTCAAATGCACTAGGGTCAGTGTTATAAAATCCCGTCACGGCCGTTAAAGTCTTTTTGGGATCAGTTTTCCTTGCGATTAATACGTGTATTATGGCATTGACTTCGTTGGCCAATCGATCCTCCACACCCAATCTAATAAACTAGATTGATCTCTTTGATACCAGGGTGTGAAAAATCGTTTGACCTTAACCCTCCACCTCGAAGAGGAATTATTGTTTCAAAACCGCCTCCGAAGTCGCCGAGTCGAACGATTTTCATTCGACATATGAGTCGTACATTTCAAAGATAGGGCTAGTGGGTGTAACAATTACGGCTTCAAGTTTGCCACAAAAAACGATTGAAAGTAGGATTTTGTTTTTTGGAAAAAATATGTATGTATGTAAAAATCTTTATTGTACACAAAGAACCTAATATCAGAATACAGGTTACAACAAAAGGCGGACTTATACCAAATCCTCTTCCAGTTAACAAAACTAACATAGGACATAGACATATGGGCACAGAAGAGGGCACAACACGCAAAGAAATCTTAGGTGCATAGACTTACATCTAACATACAAATTTAATTACACATAAAAACAGTAAGCTCAGCTCAAGTCCGATCGTTCATAGTATTCCCTAACCCGAGATTTGAAAGAGTGAGAAGACAGCTCTTTTATCTCCAAAGGAAGCTTGTTCCTGAGATTTGCAGCGAGAATTGAGAAGAGTTGGCGTAACACGGTGAGGAGTATACAGGTATGTTCAACTTTAGGTGATGAGATGCTCGCAAACGGGGATCAAGATTTGATCTGAGATATTCAGGGGAAGAAGGATTAAACAAAATATAAAGAAAAGACATAATATGTAGTTTACGACGTATCCTTATTGGCAACCAGTTCAGACGCTTGCGAAACTCGGAGATATGGTCATATTTCCTTAGCCCAAATACGTAACGAATACACGAGTTCTGTAGTCGCTCTAGTTTAGCAGTGAGTTCGTCTGTAAGGAACGCGACATCAGCATAATCCAGAACAGGTATAAGGAGCGAGCGAGTCAGTAGTGCTTTAGTATCAGTAGGTAGAAAATTTTGCAAACGTCTTAAGGAGTGCAAAGATACAAAGATTCTTCGGCTCAGCTCATTGACATGAAGAGACCATGATAGAGATATTACTAAAATAAGTATTTGTTTTTAGATAAGTAGTATTATATCTAGCAAATGTATGATTATTATTTCTACCACAACAATCACAAACTGAAACGCAAGTACCACGGTATAGGAACGCCTGCGTATCTATGCAGTTAATGATCAGTAAAGACAGCGGGTCTGCGTATCAACCTTGATCTAAATTAGTACACGATCGTCCATAATTCGTCCCTTATCGTACTTATTGGGTCAATCATAGCGACCGAGAACTCGCGTGGAAAAAGTCGGGCAAAGTAAGTAATGCAGGCATATGCAATAGGCACTGGGTGGTGCTCGATATTCAAGATCCATAGTTAATACATTCTTCGATATAGAGCGTGAAGTGTTCAGTCAAAGCTAAGAAGTTACCACTGTATATGGGGCGTACATCGATGAAAATTTCTCAGTCGGCTGTGACAAGGCGCACGCGTTGCGCGGGCCCCATACTCCGACAGTGATACATCTATCGAGATAGATAAAGGGATACTGGTGTGATGTTATTAAACAAAAAGTGTATAAATAAAAAGCGTGACGTGTTCGTCTCGCCAGTCCAGTGGTGAACTCAGGCTGTATATCATGGCTCTTCCGGGAGTTTTACTTTTTTCGCATTACGTGGGAAACTTTTGGGTAAGTATTTAATTAAGTTCAATCTTTTTTATATTTTTGTATATTTCAAAATTTTAAAAATATTTTAATTAATTTTTGCCGTATTTAGCAAATATTATGAATCGAAGGAACAAATGTTCTTCGCGATAGTTTAAATTCCCTTCGATTGACTCTACAGTCGATTCGAACAGTCTTTTAATTCAAAGCAACTCTTACAAAGTAGGCACAGAAAATACATTATTCAGAAAAATTTCTTGTGAATTATAAAGCGCTACATGCAGCTTGCGTGTTTTGGAGCTGTTGCAAGCAGCTTTTTGTTAATCGCAAAAAATATACCAAATATGACGATTTATGATAAAGTAAATGATTTCTTTTGAAAAATACGTTTTTATAGCTCTCCGCTCGTATTACATTTGCGTACACTGGGTATGTTAGCTTTTATTATTATTAGTCTATTGTTGTTAGGTAAAACGGTCAAGTGTAAAGTTCCTTCGTAATAGTTGGTCCAATGTTCTATCTCATCTTCAGTATTATAATCTTTAGGAACCTTGTCCATTAGAAGTTAATTTGAACATGTCTATTTGTAAGGACTATTTAAAATGTAGTTAGTCCTTACTTCAATACCAACTATTTATTTTGAGATAAACTGACAAACGCCTACACAAATTTATGGATTCTTAAAAAAATTACTTCAGTAGTGCGTAAAGAAGAGGATGTGCTGTCCTCGTTACCTACATGTGCTAACATCCCGACTATATAATCGACACGTTAGTTTCAATCAACAATTAAGTAAACTTGCTTATTCGTCCGTAACAGAGTTACGCTTGAACTGTTCTTTTAAAGTTCACAACTTCCTTCGTACGTGGATAATTGTTTTAGAGCACTTGACCTTTGGGAGCGAGACAATTATAGCAACATCAGATTAGCCTACATTTTCATTACGTTTCAATAAGGCTAAGTAACTAATTCTTGTTCCAATAGTAATTTCATTGAATGCGAAATATTACACTTTATTTATATTTGCGCACATTAGGTATAGATTTGTAAAAACTTGTAGGTACTTTATTTTATTGCTGACCAATCGCCGTCTGGCTGGATTTGTGTCGCGATTACATGATACCTTTCATTCATACGAGTTCATAGGAGTATTAAGAACGGAATCAAACAAAAAGCACATGTTCTTCACAAGGTGACAAAATATAATTTTCTAGGTATTATTGCATCTCTTCCTTGACTTGAGGTTACTCTCTGACTCTACGTGTAGTATCTATGATCCAAAATAAGTGAGATTCTTATTTCAATGGATTGGAATTTTACGTTTTTTAATTAATGAATTATTACTCGTAAACTATTATAAAACGGCAGTGATAATTTTCCTTTGAAATTAATTATATTTACTACTATCATGTTTTTTTTTAGGTGTCTAAATGAAACGGTTTTCCCAGAAGTGGTTGGGGAAACTCACCTCAAATTTTTTTTTCAACGTTATAGCTAAATATTTCATAAGCGAAACCGTTAATCGAAAAACACTCTGAGAGTGCTCATAATGTTTTTAGAGACCTATTATATGATACTCCATATAAATAGAAAGTAGAAATAAAATGTTCAACCCCCACTTTACATGTAGGGGAGGTGTACAAAAAAAATTATTATCATATTTTTATCTCACAGTTCGCTCCGCGTGAGTAATACATACATATACATAGGCATACCGAATTTCTAAGTCTAATAGTCTTTGAGAAAAACGTAGGGCAGACAGACGGACAAACGGACAGACATGACGAAACTATAAGGGTTCCTTGTGTTTACTACGGAACCCTAAAAATTTGAGTTTGAATTATTAAATTTCAACCTTGTTACTACTTCAGATGTATAATGCGTATTGTGCAAAATTTGCTATATTATTATTTTTCTTCATAACTTTTATTCAGCCCAATCTTTGACCGGCAAAGAAAGTACAGAAATAATGGTAGAGAATATATGTTCACTAGTGAAGTTATAATTAATTATTCCAAGTAAATAAAGCAAATTTTTAAACAAGTTAGAAAAGCATTTTATTAACAGCATGTTGTTTAAACATATATAGAGTATTTGTATTTCCAAAACTGGTTCATTTTCAGAGGTTTCCAACTCAACGTCTAAAAAGCGCTATCTTTTTCAATTTACCCCGTCTTATTACCCCGTCTACTGTTGATCACTCTCTCGTCTATCCAATCCAATGAGCATCGAAACCGCCAATGACGTTTCTTTCTCAATGATCCAATCCTGTGTTAGAGGACAGGCGAGGCTCGTGCTGAAGCCAGTAAGCCAGGCACCTGCTGCCACCAGCGACCACAAGAGTGCGTGCGCCTACTTGACCGCGACGTTACATATTCAGTATTTGTTCACTCATCGCAATGTTTAATATTCAAACGGTCGCTACCTCCTCTGATTCAAGGTTTAGTTTTTGCCAGAGTAATTAAGAATAATTGCAATCGACGTTTAGCAGATTTATATCTATTGTGGAGTTATCATGACGTCGGGTATACTTTTTGTGAAAACCCCGATGGTCGGGCTCTACATGACTTCGGCCGACTAACATGAATCGGCCGTATTGCTGCTACAAGCTTAGGCGAATTTCGCACAAATTTTATTTGTATGAGGCTACAAAGTAAGGAGTAATATTAATCAATTCCACGAATTTTGAATAAAGTTATTTTGTCAAGTCTAAAGTCAGTAGTTAAGTCAAGTCATAGTCAAGTCGAGTCTGAAGAGTCAGGCTAAGTGAAGTGATAGAAAATCTGCACTTAGCGTTTTCCAGGAGCTTTTGGCAACAAGCAAAGATATCACCTAAATCGCACACTGTATCACTTCCCAACACTCACGCTTGTTTTTGAACACTTTGCGAATAATAATCCACCATTATTAAGCACAAAAACTCACGCTGATACTGCAGTTCGCAGCTTCCCACGAAAAGGCATCAAGGTATTTGTTGCGAGAGAAATGTGAGGGTGTAAATTTCTCTAATGCGTAAACTTTAAAAGACCATGCAACTGATATTTAAAAACGACTCAATTACAATGCATTTTTGATATGCTTGGTGTTCTGCTAACACAATTTTGAATCTCAATTTAATTGCAACTAAAACGTAATTGAATGGTAATAGTAGAAAAAATATAAATGTAATAAAGTAGCTGTTTCTTAAAAAGTAGCCTATGTTTGACCCCGGGTCTTCAGCTATATTCATACCAAATTTCATCAAAAATCCGTTCAGCGGTTTACCGTTTAACGCTAACAGACAGACTTTCGCATTTATAATATTAGTCTGGATAACAGAGTACAGATTATTGAAAAAAATGATAATTTTGATGATTTTGATTAGCTAAATTTTCCAGTTGTCGTTCAATGGCATGCCAATGGAATACGATTGGTAACAGCGTACCAGAAACGTCAAAAATTGCTATTGCAATCCAATTACGATTCAATTGTGCACTATTTAAATAAGAGAATTGGTACCCTGATTAGCTTAATTTGCAAATTTTCTCTCTAAATGAAAGTTTAACTAATATAATGTTTAGCTGCATTAGTTCCATAAGAGTTAATAAGTAAATAACTACTTATATGTAGGTACCTGTGTTATTTTGTTATATTAGAGTTGTTTATCCGACATTTCGGCGTTTTCCTCCGGCCTCTAACTGGTTAGTTGACTAAAACTACCCCATTAGTATGATAATGCATTACATGTTCGACGGCTGATCGTAAAGTAGACATAAGTAGTTGGCGTTCGTTATGGTGTCAATGGCAACACGTGTTACATACCTACTCACAGGTTCCACCATTTGTCTCCATATTTCATTAATCTTATAAAAATGAACTAAAACAACCGAATTAATAAAAATAATAAACACTTAATTTTATTCATAAAGTCCTCTTCTTTTTGGGAGTTGGTTAATAATTTATGGTTTCTGTTTGGATTCTTATACACCGCCGGCTAAGTCTTTTTTCGTATCTTAAAGGTCACCTGGAAGAGATTGCGCTGATGCCTATTAATAACTAATATGTTATCTTTGTTACAGACAACATATTTCTGTATCTATGTAATTTTTTATGGTTTAATAAAGTGTTTCATATCATTTTTAGGAGAGGCCTATGTCCAGCGGTGGACTGACTGCGGCTGAAATGATGATGATGATGAAAGTGTTTTTACTTCATATTAAAAAGTTTATCAACCTTATTAAAATAAATCCAAATGTGACTAATTCATTCAATGTATATTCATGGCTATGACCATTGATGAATTAATTGCCTTGACACTCGCTCAGGGACAGCGTGTTTTCAATACTAATGGCTTTATACAAAATGACTGACGAGTGATTAGCAAAAAACTAAGAATAGCTTAGAGTTAAATTAATTTATTAAATAGGGGCTCACTATCGAGGTGCCTGCTTCTCTATCTATCTATTTTTAAGAAATTAGCGGATATAGGTTAGCATCTCTACATTTAGTACCCATATTCTATTTTGTACTCTATCTAAATCGCAAATTATTATGAAGACTTATACTTTTATTTTACTTGAAGCTACTTTATGTCGCGCTAAGAAAGCAAGGTAGATTTGTTTCTAGACAGACAAAGTTTCTATATAAATATGTACAGTTTTATCACGTTTACCTTCTCTTTTTAAAACTTGAAGTATCTATCAAATTACGCTGCATAATATTATTTTTCTTAAAATTATTAATTTCCACTTTTTAATAACTTCCGCGACTGTGCTTCTTATGGAAGTATAATCAACACCAAAAGCTATAGTGTTATAGTGACACATATCCGATACGGCACGGGGAGAGGCGCGACCGGGCGTCCTTCGGTGAGCAAAACGAATCAGCGGGGCTGCGGCGTCTGCAGGAACTCGGGCTCGGCTGTCTGCATCTGCATGTCTGTTGCAATGTTCACATTGCTCTATTTCTCCCTATAAAATACAATAGCTTAACACTGTGATATTAAGACGATAGATAAAACGAATCAGCGGGGCTGCGGCGTCTGCCCGAGCCCGAGTTCCAGGGCTAGGTTGTCTGCATCTGCATGTCTGCTCCATTTCTCTCTATAAAATACAATAGAGTTGTAACACTTTATATTATATCTCTACGTTCCACTATTATAACAAAACAAATCGGCACTGATTGTCCGTCCACTTTGTCTGAAGGAATCTGAGCTCGATTTGATCTGAAGAAAAAAATAACAGGAATGAAACAGTAGAGCTGAAGTCGAAATAGTCGTATGATTCGACATAATCGGTGAGTCAAACGATTTTCATTCATCTCACCGGTTTTGAGTGAGACATTTATCTCAAAAATAGCACTCCAGATTGTAAGTGAGTAGTTAATCTCCATTAGCATTAGCTCGACCAATCTGAACTAGATTTAACCTTGCCCACGTCGGCAAGGTTTCATTCAACTCCCAATTATACGCGATCGTTAAACTCAAAACGCGTTTTAATTCATTTCATTGTTATCGACGCTTTTATATTATTGTCGGTTTCGTGATTTATTATTGCGTGTATTTAATTTATACATTATTTTATACATATGTTTTAATAATAAACATGAACATCCTATGTTAATTTTATAGTATTATAACAACACTAAATGTAGGTTAAAATAAATTATATCATTGAAAGGTTTCTCATGATATTGGTAGCTCGTTAAATTAAACTATTTATGCATTGCGTTATATTGCTATGTGTAAACATTACCATCCATGTGTTTAACCATTTACCATTACACATTATGTTATTCTTATAAATTTAGGATTTGTTACTAAAATCTGTACAAATGATCAATAATTTAAAAGAAAATTAGTCGGTAATTTTGATAAAATTAACCCTGGTAGAGGTATAAATATTTTGTTAGTAAACCGTTTAACAAAGTACAATTAACTACCTACGTAACTAAATATTTGTATTTTAAAATGTCAAGATAAATGTTATGCGGTGGTAAAAAGTATTGTGAAAATTTTGTTGTGAAAAAAAGCATTGCTTTTTAAATCATTTTATATAGATATATTTATCAAGATATTTGATTTATCTCAGTATCGTCTACATCACCTTAATCACAATAAATTATAGCAAAGTTCTGAGCATTGGTAGAGACGACTAAATTCTTTTCTGTGGTACAAAAAGTCGAATAAAGATTTTCCAAGCTATTAAGAGTAGGTAAGTAGGAGTGTTAGCCATTCAGTATTAGTATCACAAAATTATTTAAATAATAAACAAATAATGAAAAAGAATAAGCAACCTAAAACAAAACTAATCTAATATAAAAAAAAACTTAAAATTAAAAAGAAATTAAACTAAATACTCACTTAAAATTTATAAAAAACTTAATACAAAAATGGTCCCTGCGGCATCGTGCCGAAGATGCTGGGAGTATTTCCTAGTTGAATGGCCAAACTAAATAAAAAAACAATTGACATATTATTAGTAGTTTCCAAATATTTATAAAAGGATTTTTGATCCCCAAAGTAACACATTAAATTAAACGAATAATTTTAATTTTATCTACATATATATTTCAAAACAAATTGCCTCATAGAAAAATCATAGATTTATACAAGCAACAAAAAATTGCAGTAAATTATTGAACATTCAATGTAAGATAAATCCTATGCGTCTGTGTACGTATCTCGCCCTTCAATATTATTATTCACTTTTTGCGAGACATTCTGCAAAGATAAATTAAAAAGTGAGGGCATCAGCTACAAATGAGAGTTCTTATCCAATGTCAAGTATATGCGCATACAAAGAATTAAGTAACGTATTTGCCCGTCGTATCTACACTGTCTACGCTATAATTAAACATTGAAGTAAAAAATAGAGCAACAGGTTAAGCAGTATGACGAAATATTGATATTAGTCACGCTGTCAAGGGATTTTTTATTGGGCAAAGTCCTTGAATATTTTTTTTTTGGCTAGCAGTTGGTAGGTATGTATAATGTTTGAAAAGAACTAAAAAGTTGCCTGGGTTTATTCCCAGCAAACCTTTTTTTATAATAAGACTGATTTATTGACGAAAACACTTCTTCATGTAATTTCGGCATTTTTCTTTTAATATAGGGAACGGAACAGAATAAATGGTCATTATTCATCGTGGATAACGTGGATAGAGGACTTATTTCAAAAGCAAAGTACGCTCTTGTCGATGATTTGTTCACAACATATCTTTCCCAACCTATTAAAAATAATATAAGTATTTGCGCTTGATGATATATATTTTATGTTTGAAACGAATACTAGTCTAAACAAATGGCGTAGATAGAGTCGAATTTTATGAGTTTTTTGACCTAAGTATCTCTGTTTCTAAAGAAACAAATAACATAATAAAATGTCCGCTACACGTTCTCGAGATAACCCCAAATACCCCAATATTCGTTAAAACTATTCTCGATTTTTCTTGGTTACTAATTTATTAACAATTGGAATAGATTTCTTAAATTATACATAGGGCGCACTGTAAGTTTCCGGAACTGGCCACTTACATAAACAATATTTAAAAATTTATTGCAACATTTGAAAATAGAACTCTTTGGCTGTAGAATGCAGTTTGTTTCATCTGACTGTCTTTTGTTTTTACCTTGTGGCGCCATTTAAAAAATTGTGTGTCTGCATCAACATGGATTTAACTCGGGAAAATTTTCGTAGTATGATTTTCTACGATTTTAAGTGTAATTTGACAGCTTAACAGAGCATCGCTCGGCTTGAAACAGCTTTTGGCAATGAAGCACCATGCAAGACAACTGTTTATAGCTGGTTTGCAGAATTCAAGCGTGGTCGTATCAATCTCAGTGACGAATCTCGCGATGGTCGGCCGTCCACCGCTGTGACCAACAAAAACATCAATTCTGTGCACCGTATGATTGAAACAGACAGGCATGTGACCTACCATGAAATTCGCGCATCCTTAGAAATAGGCATGAGTCAAATACAATTAATCCTACACAAACATTTGGGTGTGAGAAAGCTGTGCTCGCGGTGGATCCCACACAACTTGACCGAGGCTCAAAAAACGGACCGCGTCACTTGGTGCAGTGCCATGCTTACCAGATTCAACGAAGGTGCGTCAAATTTGGTGTGGGACATAGTAACAGGTGACGAAACATGGATTTATTGCTACGATCCCAAAACAAAGCAGCAATCGAGCGTATGGGTCTTTCAAGATGAGCCGAAACCAACCAAAGTGGCGCGCGTGAAAAGTGCATCTAAGCGGATGATTGCTTCTTTTTTTAATAAAACTGGACACGTGGCTACTGTTGCTTTAGAGAATCGTCGTACAGTGAATAGTGACTGGTACACGACCATTTGTTTGCCGGAAGTTATTGACGAACTCCGTAAAAATAACCGTAAACGCCGTATCATCCTGCACCACGACAATGCTAGTTCTCACACGGCCAGACAGACAAACGACTTTTTGAAGGCGAAAAATGTAGAACTCATGAGTCATCCTGCATACAGTCCCGACCTGGCACCTTGTGACTTTTTTCTGTTCCCAAAAATTAAGAACCAATTACGCGGTCAACGATTTTCATCACCAGAAGAGGCTGTCGAGGAGTATGAAAAACACGTTTCAGAGGTCACCACAGAGGAGTGGCACAAAAGTTTTCAAAACTGGTTTCATCGAATGAAAAAGTGCATAGACGCCAAGGGAGATTATTTTGAAAAACAATAAATTAATTTTGTACCTTTAATAGTATTTTTTCATATTCATTCCGGAAACTTATAGTGCGCCCCACGTATGTAAGCGTGAGTTGTTCCCTATCAGAATAATTTATGTTCTTTACTTCTTGTCGAGTAGTGGCCAAACCATGCTCACGCCATGTACCTACCAGAAATGCTCGAAAGCTACTATTTCTACTGAAACTGGAGATTTGTGCAGAAAGAGAGAAAAGATTGAAATCTGTCATCAGTCGGCAGGTGACAGTAAATAACACGGTATATATGATTGTGATGATTATAAAAATATCAGCTACTTTTTGGCCTTGGCGTTAGTACAATTAGTGATTCTGTGCCTTGGCTACATAATGAAATTTAATAAATATTTTCCCTGCTTCCTATTTAAAAAATAAAGTTGACTACAGGTTCTTTGTCAAAATGGCTACTCCAAAAATTATGTCGTAAAATGATTATGTTACTTATGATCTTTTTGTGGGTAATCGGCCTATTAGAATTTCATCAATACCTATGTGCAGATTGTTAAATGGCTGTGACTGTATCCAACTATAATTCATATGACAGACATATATTCGTTAGGTATATTATATTCATACAACAAGAAGATTTATATGGCTACGGTCGGAGTGCAAGTTCGATTTACGACTCCTAAAGTCCAGAGCAAAAAGGTTGGTTATTCAAATAAACGGGCTCCTTTTATCGGCGCGATTGATGCACGCATACAATTAATAAGATGCAGGGTCGCAGATATTCTTAGCGATGAGCAAGTCGTCCTTGAGGGAGCGTTTACCGAATGTGGCACACTGGGATTTGAATGCTCTTCTTATCTTATCAGTAGTGTAGTACTATTGTGATACGAATCTGAACTTTGTTAGACCTTCAACGTTGTTCAACATTTTGCAAGATCTTTTAGTTGCTACATTTTTGTTTCTTGCGACTGTGCTTTATTGGATCTATTGCTGTTGTAGGTAATTTATAAAAATCTGATCTGATTGAATTTAATTGATAATGATTTTAGAGCTTCATGAAATTAATAAAATGGCAATTTTCATTTGGATAAACATATTATTTTGAATTTAGAAACCATTGGTCATTTTTATTGTGTGTTTGGAGCACGGCGGGAGCGATTGTGTTATATGCTCGAACGCCGCAAAGGGAATTACTTCCCGCCAGGCGAGGTGTTATTGCCTGGGGAACCGCGGCTCCGACGATGTTCTGTCGGAGGTTGTATATATGCTCCAATTATCAGAAACTCTGATATCGCGTTTCAGTCCTCCATTCTAATTAGGCTTCTTGTATGGGAATTTCTGTTCTTTCTCTTTAGCGCCATCTGTTGCGTAGGAGTTGTAGTTATTTACTGTGCGATGGTGTCGCCACAGGACTCCCTCCCAAGACCGAAGGTCTGATAATCTTGATGTGCAGTCTGTGCTTAGGATGTAGCTTTGCAAGTGCCAGTTGCTTGATGTCCCAGTGAGTCGGGAGTGTAGTTGTTTCTGCTCGATAATCCCAGTGAGTCGGGTGTGAGCGATTGCGTGCTCGTAGTCTGCGGTGAGTCGAGACTGTAGTTGAGCGATGTTGACTTGTTGGCGCCGGTGGATGTCTTGTGCAGAACTGCCACGCTGGTGTGCGGTGGCCGGCCGTGAGTACCAGACGTGGGCTGCGGTGGATGTGCCGGTCGCTGAAGTCCTTTGAGTTGTGAGGGTGGTTGCATGACCAGGAAGCTCAGTGAGTCGGCTGCGATGGACCTGGAGATACCCTTGTAGTTGGCTTGCTGTGAAACTGCTTGCTGCTGACCAGAAGATGGATGAGGCTTGAGAGGATGAGAGATGTTCAAGATTGGAGAATGATGTTGTTGAAGAATGCTGCATCACGTCGGAGAAGGCTGCTTTCAATCACGTCGGGGTCACCACTTTGGAGCACGGCGGGAGCGATTGTGTTATATGCTCGAACGCCGCAAAGGGAATTACTTCCCGCCAGGCGAGGTGTTATGCCTGGGGAACCGCGGCTCCGACGATGTTCTGTCGGAGGTTGTATATATGCTCCAATTATCAGAAACTCTAATATCGCGTTTCAGTCCTCCATTCTAATTAGGCTTCTTGTATGGGAATTTCTGTTCTTTCTCTTTAGCGCCATCTGTTGCGTAGGAGTTGTAGTTATTTACTGTGCGATGGTGTCGCCACATGTGTTTAGTATGTAGTAGAAAACGAAGTAAAATGACCAGTGAGACAGATAGAAAAAAATAAGTGAAAACAGAAATTTTTTTTTCGACAGGTGATCACTAAATTTGTGTGGGAAGATGGCAATACTTTCTTGGTTTCAACTTATTCTTTGAAAGTAGAGAAGACAAAGCGTGAACGTCTGTTACTGGGGCTGATCTGAAAACTACCGTCTATTTGTATTGCAATACATACCACTAGTTGAACAGTGTTTGAGTGGCATAGTTAAGTCTGGCATTCGATAAGGAGCGGATCAATTAAAAATCCATGAGTCAATTATAAGAAATTAAATCGATTCCTACCACGTCTGAGCGCAGACTGAGCAATTATTCTAATTAAGTAAATGAAATTTTAATTATCACCCGTAATTGCGTATGGAGTCTTTCTCACATGCAGTACAAAAGGAATTTAACTATAAAACAGATTGCTTACATTTTCAAGCTGGCGAGAAATTCTTTTCCATTCTACTTTTCGAGTCGAGGCTATGAACTCCTTATATTGATTTGACTAGTATTTATTGACCACTTCTTATTGATAGAATTGTATCCATATTTTGCTAGTCTTCAATTCACTGGCAGATCCACAGATTTAATATTATGTAGAAGATCTGCGACACGCAGGTATCGCCCACATGACACTTCTACCTAATCTTATTTCTGTGGGTAGATCAATGAAAATGACTCCATGTGGTACTGATCAGTTCTCACGAGGAGATTTCATTCCTGCATTCCATCTTTCTATTGCTGTAAAAAGCTTTTAACTGTAACCTTTGTGAAAACCCAGGATAAGCCCCTATAGCGATGCTTATCTTTATGAAAAATCGTTGTAAACCGAAAATATCCATAACAGACATTTCTAACCCGTATGGTCTCACATTGTAGATGTCATATCTGATATTTAATCTGTACATGTGACCTATAAAATTGTCAGACTGTTACTATGTACAGTTTATGCTACTACTTACGTAACTAATATTTATGTACATACATATGTATGTATGTATGGTATGTACCATCACGCTTTTTTTGTAGGCAGAGGCTACGGATATTGATATATAATATTTATGTATTTTTTATTTTAAAAATTATTAAAGAACAATCGAAATATCTTATTTACTATTTAGTACATCATGAAAAATTTGGTGTATTTGATTCTAAGTTTATATATGTGTGTTACTTAGTATGTGTTCTGCTAAGAGCGAATTGTTCAGAATCATTATGAGAGCCGTGTCATGAAATAAATAGGGTTAATAAGATAGCAACAAAAATACAACAATTTCTTTATAAAACAGATAGCATAGATAACAGAGTTCTCCTTTTACTCGTACATGAATTCAACATTCCTAACAGCAGTGTATGACTATAATTCACTACAAACTACTACAATCAAATCAAACTCTACAATAACAAATTAATTTTGAATATTTTGGTTACTTTTGTTTTCCAAATTCTTACAACAAAGATAATTTAAATATTGTCATACGTACTGAAATTAAGTACGTAACATATTTTTTTATCAACAACGTTAGCAAGTTAGCAACTAACTTTAGACTCAGCTCAGCTACCTATGTAGTTCATTCCCCTATCGTAATGACACAGGGAGCGGACTGATAAAAATGTTTATTTTTTCATATCATTGGACATTTTTATATCACTGGATTACTTATTGCATAACAAATCAACGACACTTGCGTAATTATTTTTTTTATTTGGCCATAGAGTTAAAAACCTTAAACATAGAGTTAAAAAATGCATTTAAATTATGATAAACTTATAGTAGTAAACATGTGCGCGCAGCTCATACAATAGACATAAACGCGTTTCTATTTATGTTTAGTTCTTAGCTCGTGTGGAAAACGGTTTTTTCTGAATATCCTTATCACGAACTATATTTATACAAATTGTTAAAGAAATACTTAAATGTAAATAAAAAAGGAATTGAATTGGACGTTATGTTATGGACGGACGGATATTATGGACATTTATAATAGTTATTTAGGATGTTAGTATTCCTAAACGGTTATCTCTTCTTTAAGCCTTTTATAATGTGAGACGAGAATGTGGTATTTTGAGACTATGAGAGATCAAAGATTTCAAAAATAGCACTCCAGTATTCCGCTAAAACGCAATATCTCAATGATGTACAGTGGATCACACAGAAAAGTATCTATACAATATTAGGTATGAGTCCAAGAGTCAGATGGTATAGTTTTATGTGGTCCACTTGACTTGATAATGATTTCAAGATTGCACATACTATGCAAAAAATGTTTAAGTTAAAGTAACGGCTTGGGCCTTTTACAGTAACTTCGAGGAATTCTCAACAGGTCTCCAAGAATTGGTCCCGTTAAACTATTCGTAAAGTGGTGCAGTGACCGCTGTTTTTTATTAAATTGCGGTACTTCAATCACAAATCTAGGACCATGATTAAAGCGTACCCTGGGCTCCAAGCGTAAGCTGACGACGCAACTAGGAATACACTTTACGATGAAGAAGAGGTAAAGCCATACGGGAAGACCAACTGATGACCTGTGCAGTCAAGTACCTGAAAAAAAATTACATTGAATCTGTTTCCTCATATTTTTCCATTTGATTTTTTTTTTGATAAATCTATGAAATAATACGATACTTACGATTGAATCCAGACCATTACGGTAACACTTCTGAAGATGCTCTCAAAGGACTTTATTCCGTGAAGTTTAATACAATTAATTAACATCATGATTTTTGTTACATTTATAACATTTTGATATGGCGTGAAAATTGTTAATTACATGTAAACTTGACTAGTTTTTAGTTTCAACAGTCGTGGGGAAGATTTAATATAAGATTATGCGAATATTTGGATATGTATCATATAAAATGTAGTGATATACTGCACTTCTTCCATGAGATTTTCTAAAGCAACTGCGATGATTTAGTATACAATTTCTAAGTAGTGTTAAGGCGGTATACAGATGTTACTATACATACTTGCTTACATACTACCTTTTAAATATCTCGTTCATTCATATCGAGTGGGTTACATGGTCAATCGACCCTGCGCACCCTATTGTCAGAGTTTTTTCAGAACCGCCTTTGGGCCTCTGACGTGATTAAATATCTTATGATAGAGCTCAGAAGTGCTATTTTTGAAAAATGTGATTCACGCAAAATCGGCGTGTCGAATAATTCTTGTATTTGATCGATTTTAATTCGACATTAATGTCATACATTTCAAAAATAGGGCTCTTGATAATTACCAAAACGGACAAATCACTATCGGCGGTTGATATTCTCGGTATTCGGCCGTTGCGTTTGCTTCTCATACAGACGTTACGTAACACACTCACTGGCAGTTGCGCAAACTCAATGCCAAGATCAGTACCACAGCTGAACTGTGAACATCAACAGCTTCGAGGGTCGTCGACCGCGATAGCAAACAAATCCAATCCCGAACAACACGTCGAAGACGACAGACACCGATGCGATTAAGGAAAAAATATGGCGTAATTACTGGCGTTGTTTGAATAAATTTATTTTTTCTCATTTCATACAATATATTTGTTTTGTAGAGCTTGTCAGTAGAATATTTGAAATTGCTAAAGCTACTAAAACTACATGGTACTTATACCTATTACTTGCCCATCATCATCATCATCCTAGCGTGTATTCCTAGTTGCGTCGTCAGCTTACGCTTACGTACCCTACGTAAGTCATGGTCTTAGATTTGGCGGAACTGGTTATTACAATAGAGCGACTGCTGTCTGACCTCCGTAACCCTTTTTACAGAGAAACCAGACCAACAGGAACATGACCCGAAGTGGCCAACACTGTCAGAATTTTTCAGGCAGCCCTAAGGCATCTGACACAGTCTCACGACTGTTATCTATCGATAACAATGGGACAAACGGCTTAACGTGTCTTCCGAATCACCATGAGCTCAAGATACGCGGGTCGCGCTCGACTATGATCCTCATTACTTCCTCCTTATGGTATAAGGAGTAGGTTACTACTTGTCCATATTTGTAGCTATTGGGACTTCAGTCCTGTCTTTGTCTGTCCCGCAATGAATAAATGAGATTTTTTGAGACCCAGTTTTGAATAGCAAGTATTTTTATTATAGTGTTTTCAGAAGCAGACTTCACGTCACTTGTTTATTGTTATCTTTTTTACTAACGTTACTTTATTTACTTGTACTTATATATATTCTAAACGGTTTCTGATTGCTTTGAGATTAAGAAACCCCGACACGACCCTTTCAATATTCATATCGAGTGCGTGACATGATCAATCGATCCCGTGCAATCTGGTGTCAGAGATTTTTAGAACACTGGAACCACTTGACGTTTGTGTATTGGTACGAAATACCCAAGAATATATAAAAGGACTTACTCCTGAGCAAAAACTATATTGATCTTTACTTCTTTGCCGACAGAGCACTCCACCTCCTCTGGTGGACTGGTCCGGACTAGGGATCCCGACCCTGGTGCTGCTGCTCACTGCGCTGGTGATGGCAGCAACCGCGCTGATGGCGCGACCGGCTGACAGCAAGCAGGCCACGAGGCTGCCCGGCCCACCCGCCCTGCCGTTCCTTGGTACCCGCTGGCTTTTCTGGAGCCGGTATAAGATGAATAAGCTGCATGAGGCTTATGAAGGTAAGCCCTTAAAGATATAGAATATAAAGTACTGTAAGTTAACGTTTAATCGGCACAACGAGAAAATACTTACCCACAAATACATTTAAAGCTTTATGACAAGTTACTTCATTTTCTCCTTTGAACATATAAAAAAAATACATAAAATTGCTATTGACACGTTTCAACCACGTCTTTATAGACGTGGTAACCATAATTTCAGAAGGGCATTTTCATTTTAACAAGGTAAACTTTTTTGGCTTTCCATTTTCGTAATTTTTGTAACTTGCACAGTACCGCAATGGTAAAATGTAATAAATCTGCTTTCTCGCTACCAAAAAATACTGACATGTCAGGATATTCCTGACATCTGGTAACCTTACACGCAGACATGTTCAGGCGTTACGGGCCGGTGTTCGTGGAGACGATGCCAGGGGGCGCAGCCGTGGTCTCCATAGCGCAGCGCGAGGCCCTGGAAGCTGTCCTGAGGACTCCGGCTAAGAGACCCTACCGACCGCCCACCGAGATCGTCCAGGTCTATAGGAGAAGCAGACCTGACAGATACGCGTCTACTGGGCTAGTCAACGAGTAAGTATTTAATATTACTATACGAGAACTAACTATATAAGAACTCCATGGCATTACAATACTGGTAGCCACAGTATAAATTGAAGTCACTATCAATGTCTAATCACGCAACGGATTTGGTTTTTACTTATTTGTTTATTTAAATCTATATTGCTCTTTAAAAAATACTTAATAATTTCTTCTTAAATAAGAACAATTTTCTGGAGGAATTGTATCTATTTGTATGGATTGTTACAAATTTCCTAATAAAACCATGGTGTAGTGGCAAAAACATAAAATGTATTTTTAAAATAAATTTTCAACAACAAAACATTTCTTCTGTAATCTAAAAAGCGGGAAAAATTCTATAGACAGACAATATAATTCGAACCCGGAACAATACAAGATCTTAATCTTTTTCATAAATATTCTTAGTGGCCAGTATTTGAATTAGGAACCTTATTTTCTCTATAGTCCTGTTCATACCGCCCACCAAGGACATAATCAACAAAATGTCCTTAAATCACCGCCCACCGTGCACAGATTATTCAAATACATATTATTTTACTTTGTTGACAACTGTTTATTCGATTATATAATTTAATTTATTGACAATTAACAAGACCAGAAACTATCCACCCAAATGATGTGTTCTGCGCAATTATTGATCCCTCTCTACACCTATCTAAGCCTGTACGCAGAATGTTACAGTAAACCTCAGCCCCTAACAGCAAATCGACTTTATTAGGTCTGTTATAACTAGGGTCGGCCAAATTTTTCTCGATTCTGTCATCCCATTTTACTCTAGCCACTGCTGTTGCAGGTATAAAAGACGTAATCGTCTTAATCACGTTTGCTTTGACATGAACCTCAAAGCTAGGGTCTACTTTAGATCTTAACTTGAGGATTACCGAATGTCTCGATTTAATTTTGTTATCACCGACACCCATAGCAATGTCTTCAGAATGAGTTTTATTCAAGCCTAGACGCTGAACCATATCCTCTGTGATGTATGATTTTTGGGATCCTTGATCTAAAATAGTTCGAACTATATTACGACAACCATCCTTCGAATCAGTCTCAACTACGGCTGTTGGCAACAAACATTTTTTTTATAATCTGACAAACCGCACGAGATAATAGGATTTACAGAATTCGCTGGTTTACTTTTAAACTCATTCACAATTAATTTCTCTTTTAAATGGACTGGTGATGAGGATACGCCAGCGTTAAATAAACCACATTTTCCGTTAGACTTCAAAAAGCCTGTAGGATGAAGCAAAGTGTGATGTCTTCCTTTACAAATATTACACTTATAAATAAATTTACAAAATCTGGCCCTATGATTATGTCCTAAGCAAATAAAGCACAAACCTGTTTCCTTAACAAAACTACGACGGTTTTCACTGTTTTCTGTCCTAAACTTTATACAAGAACTTAATTTATGATCACTTGTACAATACTCGCAAGACAATTGTCTTATATGAAATGATGAAGTTTCCTCAATACCTCTGTCTAAATAAGACAGCCTGGACTTACCGTTTAAACTCTCCAGACCTCGAAACCGATCAGTCAAAAACTTAATGAACTCTTTATATGTAGGTAATTCGTCCTTACTTTGAGAAGCTATATACAGTTCCCAGGCCTTTAGAGTTTTCTTATCTAATTTAGAGCTAACTATATACACAATGATGATATCCCAGGAAGTAATATCTACACCAAGTTTAGCAATTGATCCCAAACAATCGGATGTTATATTTACAATATTTTTAATATCCGTAGCCGATTCAGAAGGTATGCTTTTCTGATTTAACAAACGATTCAAAACTTCATTTGCCAAATACATCTTATTATCAAACATTTGATTCAGTTTTTCCCAACTACAAGAATAATTATCGGATGTAACTTCGACATTGCGTAATAGCTGTTCAGCTTCCCCACTTAAATGACTCTTTAAATAATAAAATTTTTGAACATCATCTAAAGATTTGTTAATATGTACTAGGCCAAGAAAGAGTTCGCGAAACGTCCGCCATTCTGTGTACTTTCCGGAGAATATAGGAATTTTAATTTCTGGCAACTTAACTTTACTGTTTGAACTACTACTGCTACCGCATCTACATTCTGAATGGCACTGCAAATCGCTTGATCTGCTTAATTTAAACAATATTTGTTTCAAGTCTGTTTTATACTGTATGTACATATCCTCAACCTCGTCATATATACCTTCCTTATAATATACGGAACTTTGAAATTCTGTCTTATTTACAGTAGTAATTAGTTTCGTATGAGTTTTGCTAAATAGTGACCATTGTTGTTCTAATTGTTGCAATATTATTTCTACGTAGGAAACAGTAATGCAATCTTTAGGACTTTTCTCATAGTTACTACGACCTCTGCTAATTTTTTCCTTTATATCCTCTTGCAAGGCGATTAAGGGCTCCATTTTTATATTTTCTGTATGTAATGAAGCTAAATATATACAATTTGTTTTAAATGCTAAGATAATAATTAACCGCTATAGCAATAATCAAAATCTAAACACACAACTAGGTATATATAATGTTTAATACATAAAACAAAACTATCAAACAAGTATCTAAGTCACTTTAATACGATACACCATTAGGCTAAATGTTTCTTAGTCTAAGTCTAAATGTTCATTTGTTAATGTATCTTCAGATTTCTTAAGCTCAACATAACACTTCGGGAAATAATTAGTTACTTGACACCTAGTTGCAGATTTCCTTTCAAAAATAAATAAAATGTACTCACAGCATAGCTCCACTTGTTTGCAACTATAATATATCACTCACTAATATTTGCCTGGTAAAATAGTGCTTCTACCAAAGCACTAGGGGTAAGTGCGGTAACGCCTTCGTAAATTCCTCCGGGATCTCAATTCCCTGTCCGCTTTTACGCCTCACTGTGGTCGTTCGTAGGTATTCCTAGCTTATTTTCCTTGCACCGACTTTCGTGCTCCAAATATCGGATTTTTAACCTCCAAGATAAAAACAACACGACAGTGTGCCACTACTCAGATACTGGTGTTTATCCGGCAACGAAGTACCAAAAATGTATGGATTGTTACAAATTTCCTAATAAAACCATGGTGTAGTGGCAAAAACATAAATAGTATTTTTAAAATAAATTTTCAACAACAAAACATTTCTTCTGTAATCTAAAAAGCGGGAAAAATTCTATAGACAAACAATATAATTCGAACCCGGAACAATACAAGATCTTAATCTTTTTCATAAATATTCTTAGTGGCCAGTATTTGAATTAGGAACCTTATTTTCTCTATAGTCCTGTTCACTATTTCATTATTAAACTCGCTATTCTCGATAAAAAACATAGAAACACCATAAAACGCAAAGGACCACAGAATAATACGAAAATAGGTATTAGAAAATGTGGTTTATTACGTCGTGTATGTCAGAGACGTAAGTAGATCATTCGAGATAAACTTCATCATTACTGCAGTTAGTAGACCCTAGGTGTCACATGTAATAACAGCGATAGGCAGTGTAGTGTCAGGTGGAGGTATGCTGGCGCCTAATAAAACGTCTAGCCAGTCTATACCATCGTTCTATACCTCTATCTACTTATATCTATATATATATAAAAGAACAAGGGTGACTGATTCATCAACGCCCAGCCTAAACCATAAAAGCTAAAACTTGAAATTTAGACCGAAGTTTTATGTTAATACGTAGTGCTCAGATAATAAAGGATTTTTCAAAATTCCACCCCCTAAGGGGGTCCAAAGTATGTATGGGAAAGAAGATTAGTAAGTCCGATTCATTTTAAACTTTACAAGATTATTGTTTTTGATAAATGATTAAACACGTGTTTCAAGATTTTTCAGAATTCACCCGCTTGATAGGGGAAAAGGGGGCAAACGCTGTAAATGCAAAAGTTAAACGATCACTGACACATCAATGACTTTTGGCATGTGGGTTCTTTTGAGATAAAGGGGTTTAATTTTTTAATTTAACTCCTGAAAGGGACAGATGTGACAAAGATTAGTAAGTCCTTTGCAGTCGAAATTTCACAAGAATTTGTTTTGATAAATGATTTGTTACCTGTTTTAAGGTTTTTAGAATTCAGCCTCTGAATGGGGGACATGGGTGTTATTTGTATAGTTTATGGTGTTGCTGAATACGAAAATAATAACCATTTTTAAATCCGACGTGCCGGGTGTGATATACTATCAATCCCTATTGGGATCCGATGGGGTAGTAATCTTCTAAATTGGTACATAAAAAGAAGATTCCGAGAGACCTGTCATATAATTATAATCTAAGTGATTCAAACCTCATTGGAAATATCTTTTGATCAGGCGGGCGAAGCCGCGGGCAACAGCTAGTCTACATATAGAAGTAATGTTGGTTGACTTATCCATTGGTATTGTATGTCCAAATCATAATGTATTGCTCGTTATTGATAACACTATGAAAAGGCAAGCAAAATTTAGGTATCTCTACCTAAATTTTGCTTTGAATCATTCAACCAATACTCTCATTTGGCCATCGATTTGAAATCATGTAGTTGAAAATTATCTAGTAGTATTTAACCTACTTAAGTAATTCGTAAAAACTTAGATCCGTTTAATATTATCTTCATTATAAACGTAGGATTATGGTATTTTTTTGTATCAAAATGAAGTTTGGTAAATCTGCATTCAATTCCGTAAAGTAGGGATACTTACATTTCTTGTGACGTATAAAGAAAAAAAGTAAGTAGTTTCGGCTTCAGTTTCTCTAATAAAGGCAACCCCATAATATATGTTTTTAACCGATTTCAATAAATGAGGAGGTTCTATATTCGTGATTTTTTTTTTCTATGTTTGTTTACCGATTACTCCGCCAATTGCGGACTGATTTTCATAATTCTTTTTTTATTCGAAAGCGCATGCTCCCGAGGTGACCCCATTGTCACCAAGTAAGGATGTGATGATGAGATACCAGATAAACCGAGGGCAAACCTTAAACTTTTTAGGCACGCGTCACATATTTTCTGATGCTAATCAAGACTTATCGTCCAGTAGTCACCATATTATGGTTGAGCTGATGGTGGCACCATATTGAGCTGATGGTGGAAGGTATAAATTCTTTAACGGTTAAGAGTAGGAGAATAATTCTTTGTATCTTCACCTGATTACTGAGATTCTTATTCATTTTAAAAGGAACATTCCCAATGGTCTTGAAGTCATCATACGAGTATGAGGTTCTGATGATAATGGAATCTAGGGGAAATAGAGGGAATTTTTCATATTTCACTACGATTTGGGTATTAATGTATTCTGTCTCCGTGGTCCAGTAGTCACGGCGTTTGTTATAGACCTTTAGGAGGTCGTGGGTTCGATTTCATTAAAATGTTTGATAAGGAACTTTTAATAACCAACAATTAATTGATTATTTCTTCCTTTTCAGATGAGTTTTGAAGTCGGTTCAGATTTTTTTCAAAAACTTTTATTTTAATTTCTAATATGCGGACACGCTCGCTGTCTTTACAAAATTTCATTATAATATGTGTATGCATTTATCAATTATTTTCTAGAAGAACACAACATAATTTATCTTACAAACTAGTCTATGTACTCTTTGTATCTATATTCAATAGATTATGATTAGCCGCAGGTGGCTTGACCTCGAACTACATATTATTAAAAAAAAAAATTAAAGGGCATAGGTATTTACCTAGCTATTTATAATAAAAGGTTTGCAAAGTGTGTTATAATATAATCAAGTACCTGTATAATTCTATAATATTATATTGGAAATAGACGTCAATAAGTGATATTTATATCCTACATTGAAAATAAACGATTTCATTTCAGATATGGGTACGATTTAAAATTATTTTGCTATACAAAATCCCAAATTTAATGTCGTACCCTGCGGTTGTACATTACTATCTCAATGACAAAGCTTGTCTCGATTTAGAAAAAAACTAACTTTGTCAATTCATGCGTCTCTATAATTCAGCCTTCAGAATTAAACCATAGGGATAACAAGCAATTCCTAAGACTAGACCAGACGCAATAAAAAAACAATATAATAATATGCCGTCATGCAGGCCTTTTGACAAGGATCTGTATTTGCCGGTCACGTAATTTTCGGCAAAGTTGCGCAATAAATAATCATGTTTTTATACTATACACTGTTTGACGAGGTATTTCCGTTCGCCAGTTGTAAAAATGAAATATCAATAATGTTTTTTAGATGTTACACGATAAGTTGCAATACGTTCACATTCATCACATTATGAGACAAATGTGTTGTCATACATAGGTTGATACTTTAAGTTAGGAAAGATATAATTTAGGTATGATTGCAGATACCGCGCCGCCTAGAAATATTATTCACGCATACTAGAGATTCGAGATTTGACAAAAAAAATGTCCGGTTTTTCTCTAAAAGCGTGAGAATTGCACCCTAGGCATTAATTTTCATTGAGATAATAAAAGCAATTTTCAAACCGGTCAAAAGTGCTAAAATTTAATTAATTTGTTTCAGACAAGGGGAGAAGTGGCACCACCTCCGTCGTCACTTGACAGCAGAGCTGACGAGTCCCCACACTATGCAGAACTTCCTACCGGAGCTTAACAACATCTGTGATGACTTTCTCAACCTCTTGCAGTCCTGTCGCAAGCCTGACGGAATTGTCAACGGGTTCGACCAACTCACCAACAGAATGGGACTTGAATGTGAGCATTACTCCTTCTTTTACAGTCAAAAAATGGTTGTATTGTCCAACAATCAAAATTATTATATCGTAGGTATATTTTGAATCAGTGCCTCTACCATGGTACATTTCAAACTCTGTTGCTAGCATCACGATATAGTAATTTTGTTTGGCAAAACGTGAAGAGAGTGATTCAAAGCAACATCACAACATATCTTTTTACCTCCACTAGCAAGAAAAGTTTAAAAGTTACATTATAACGTTATTAAATTGTAGTTTAAATAAGCAGAAATATTTAACGATTTAAGAAATATTTAGGGACGGATGTTATAATAGGTACTTAAATTTATTATCCTTACCTTGAGATTTTATTGCTATGTAGATTAGGGTTTTAGTATCTACCTATCAAGGGTTAACGGTCACGTTTAAGGTCACTTGCGAAATGCTATACCGGTTTGAACCTTCCTTCCTTGCGACCTTGAAGTTTCTACCTCTACAAGTAATATATCGGTAGAACAAAAAATATTTTTTATAACTTTGTATATGAGCAACATAAAAATAAAAGACATAATTTACCAATGTTACTCGCAGATGTAGGTAGAGACTAAAGATTTTCACCTAATGTGATCCTTATTTCGACCTATATATGCTTTAATCTAAAATTTCGCCACTTCATAAAAAGTCAAAATAACTATGGACTGCAATATATTAAATTTGCCCAAAACTTTGCCACCTCTATTGGAGTAATTATTTAAAAGATTTGAAAAAGATTAAACACAATATTAGAACTATACACACGATTAAGTAGGTAGGTATCTAATTTAGGTAAGAACTAATGTGTGAGGCGGGTTATGCTGATTCACTTTACTCAAGTTTTTACAGCGCGGTGAATTAATAAGTGCATAAGCAATAACTTTTTTACAAGATTATATTAACTTTACAACTTTATTACATCGTCCTTGACTTATACCGAATATGGACGACTCATAAGGGGCTACAGGATGCTAGACAAAATCGCGATTTCACGGTTGTTGCAACAATCCGCAAGCGCTGCAGTCGCGTTAGCTCGACATAATTGCGGGACATTTACAGAACAGAAATAAAGCTTTACAACTGCACTGTAAAGCATTTTCTTTCGGTAGCTTCAGAATCTGCAGATGGTATGATCGAAAACATTTGATGCGTCTCGTTATGTCCAAAACCAAAAGGATTTTTTAACCCTCAACGTAAAAGGTTTGACTGATTGTATCAATATACAGTGGAAGCAAACGACGGCTTCGATTCAAGTTAAGGCGAAAAAACATTAATTGTATGTATGAATAATAAATAAATAAATATAAACTAATCTCAGAAACAACCCTATTGTTTTCATATCTGGCGTTTCTACAAACTACAGACAGAATTCTTACCTATGACGAGCAAGTGACAAACTCAACAAATTGCCAAAAAAAAAATGTTATAGATATATTTGCAGACAGCGTTATTATGGTCAAGGGTAAATTGATGGGTTAATTCTGTTGTTTTGACGTATTTAAACTTAATTTGGCACAAATACTTGCTACTCAAATTCACAAATTTTTGTCTTGCCTTGATAGTGTTGTGTACATGACTTTTTATAAAACATATTGGTTCTATTTGTGAAAACCTATAAGTGGCTTCATGTTTCATAATATTAGCTCTAATATGTTTCTTGTTTAAGTCCTGGCTTTCCAAATAAATAAATAAATAAGTATATTTTCATCGGCCCGAACAACTGCTAGTCTAGATACCATAGATTTGTATGGGAAAATGGTCAGAAATTATTTGTCAGTTTTTTTATTGAATGTGGTTTAGTTTCATATAGATAAATAAAACCATTCAAATCATTATCTATAAAAATCGCAAAACATCGATCAATCGTTTGTTGTATAAGAGCCCCCTTTAATATTTATTTTATCCTTTTTTTAAAATATTTTTTGTTATAGCGGCAACAGATAGGTATACATCATCTGTTAAAATGTCAACTGTCTATCACGGTTCATGAGATACGGCCTGATGACAGACGGACAGCGAAGTTTCAGTAATTGGATCCCGTTTTACCCTTTGGGTACGAAGTCCTTAAAAGTCTAATAAGTCAAACTTAAAATAAGCTATTAGAAGTATGATTTTGAACAATTGCAACAATTAAACTTTGGTTTCTAGTACTGAAATTTTTGATATGAATAATAAAAATAAATTGAGTAGCCTTATTTAAAAAGTATCAAATATACCATTTAGGCTAAAAAAGTACAAAGAGCAAAATTTAAAAAATCTATACGCTTGTTTTTTACATTTTCTTAACAAAATAAATTTCAATTTTTTGTAATGGCTGTAAGCGCACTAGAAAACTTATTCATCGTAACAATCTATCAATTCCTTCCCCCCCCCCCCCCCCCCCGAACTAGTTATGAATAGAATTTATTTGCTATCTTCCTCATTCCGTTTGGGATAGACAGAAACAAAATGAGTTATTTTACCTTTTATTTTTATTTACCATTTACCATTACCATTCTCTAAAACATAAAAGTTCAATTTTCTCGAAACCAACATAAATCTGTTTTATGTTATTTGATTATTTATAGCCCTAAAAGTATTTGTATGTAAGTTAAATCCACCTTATGTATGTTTCATTCAAGTAAACAGTTGTTGAAATAACCCTGAAAAGCCAACTATAAGTCATTCATGGTGCAGGCGTTTGGTCACCTAGCACACGACATCACGTGTATTTTGTATAGTTTGAGGGGGGTAACCACACTTGCACCGGTATTGTGTGTCGCAAGTAATTGCCCACTTCCTTAGTTTGTCTCAACATCGACCAACTTGGGTACGCAACTTGGGGTCTATTGAGATACTTCCAAAAATAAAGAAGACAATGATGGAAAATGGTGTTAGCGACACTGGTTTTAGCTTTCTTATTTTATTGTGATTAAAGTATTACGCGTTAAATCTGAACCAATTTGGATGTATTTTGGGTACGGAAGTTGGTTACACTTTGTAGTTAGTTGGCAACACTAAAAGTCTGACGGTTAAGATTCGAGAACGTTCGTTCACTTTGAATTGAGACTTGAGAGCGTGCACTCTGGACCGTAGTATTTGTGTCGTGATTATACGTGTTTGCGACTATTTGTAAAGTCGAGTCTCAAAGCTAGCTAATCCTGTCCAAAAGGGCGTTGTGCCTGGATTTTAGAAAAGCGATTAAATGCGCTAGTGATTGTGTACCCCTAACCTTTGTTTACCATTGATATTGATTTTTCATGAGTTAGCATGAGAGGGATGCAGGTAGACTATTAGTTGTGCATCATCGCATGCCATGAAAATAGGGATACGCCCCCCGTCGGGACAATATGCCCTCGCTTGACCTTTGTGATACTATGTAAAGATACGTTGCTGAAGTTTCGCTGTGAGCCATCATTCTGATATCTAACTTTGCTATGTACATTAAAGTGGACCATATTAAGATATTTCTCACAATGGAAAAATAAGATTCTGTTTTGGAAAGATTTAGCTTCAGACCGTTGTTGTTGTAATAATAGTCTACGTCATTCAGCGCTAGTGAGAGATTTGATTCCAACTCCTCAAATGCTTTTGATTAGGTTACCCTATCTAAATCTGGTGATATCAAACGAAGTGATTTTTGTATCTTCTTTTTCATCGGTACTTATTGTTGAGGATTTGCTTGGTATGAGAAATTACAATAAAAAAAATTAAGTCGGTTGGATAGTTTTTTTTTCTAATAAAGAGCTTTCTTTCTATGAAAATACTAGTATTTCTGTGAATAGTGGACTTTGCGAACTACCTCCAAATACGAGATTTATTCATAAAACGCTGCTATGAACTTCCCCTATTTAACTACCCCCCCCCCCCCTTTTTGAGTTTTTTATAGTATGATTAAAATCCGATAAAGAATGTTACACCAATATCTGCCCTCATTTTACCCGAATTCAAAAATCCCTCGATAAAAATATTTAAAAAAATAAGGAACACGTATGTACGTCAAATTTCGTAAGGATCTGTAGAGAAATGCGATAACATATATTTTTTCGTACAAAAGCTAAATTGGTCAGACTCGAAATGGAGACTTCGCTTACGCTCAGTCAATAATAGCTATAATATTTTTTCCAAATTTCAGCCAAATCGAGAACCTCCTGGGTTTTGAATTTTGTAAGCCGGTTGAAAATCAAACAGTATTTTTAGTCTTACATAGTTTGTGATGTGACTGACGTGCTTTGAAATTTTATGACCGAGAGCGACTCGGGTATATCTCCTTCGACCGCCACAGCGGGACTGGTGCGGGGATCTAGGGGGTGTTTTTTTGAGGTTATTTTTCTAAAATAAAAAAAAATTATACATTTTTATAATTTCGAATGATGAAATCCCTTCCTTAAGTCTTTTTATTTTATAATACCAATTTTCATGTTTTATTATTATCGATTAAATAAATGAGAATAGTTTTCCGTTTTATTTCCACATTTATTCCCATATTTCGCGAATTATTTCTATCGAGAAAATTCTATTGAATCGTGTTTTTTAGATGGTGGGAGCATTGCTATCACTCGTCAAGAATACCATATATTTATTTCAGAATAAATGTTGGGGTACGTTTTACATTCAAATGAGTTTTACAAGACCAGTATTTATTATATTTATTTATTATGTATAGTATTTCGAGAGTAGTATTTCGAAGAAGACTTTTTTAGAGCTGTGCCGATCATGACTTTGGCCGATTAGTCGGTTGTAAAGAGGCCGACTAATCGGCCGATTAGTCTTACTATTAAGCAGGTCAGTTTGCCTACTAAATTGTTTTAAGGTTCGCAATGCGCACGTGCGCATCCCGGTGTTGCATTGCAACCGTCTATAGACTCCTGTGAAATCTAGGCGGGCCGTATGTATAGTTGCCTACTAATATGTTTAAGGGTTGGCAATACACACATTACACTTCAGAAGATGCAGGTGTCTATAGACTACTTTGACTTTGGCAGGCCGTATGCTTGTTGCCTACAACATTGTTTGACGGTCGACAACACGCAAGTGACACTCCTTGCGTGTTGCTGACCCTACGACTATTTGGAACCTACTACATTAACATAGTAAAATAATCGCGAGGTCTATGTTCGCGGCGAACAACTAGTTTAGACGAATTCGTCGCGTTAAGACGATTGCGTTAAGAACGTTAGTGCGCCCCGTGCGGTGTCTAAGAGGTCCAGGTTCGAATCCCAAACATTATTAATAAGGGTTTTATTTCATTATAAAGTTTTATACAAGATTTTTTTTAAAGCAAGTGACCTAAAATAGGCATCAAATTAATTTATTGAAATTAAATTATATCGGTCAAACATACTTGGTTGCCTGAGCGTAAGCGAAGTCTCCATTCCTGTTTTTGTCGAGAGCTTTTTTATATTGGGGGAAAAATGAAGAAAGTTCAGTGTATCTATCATTATTTTAAACGGATTTAATGATACTTATTTGATAAAAACATCTTATGTCGGGTTCTCTACAAGTTCTGTAAAAAACTCAAAAAAGGGGGACAAATGGGTGAAGTTCATAGCAGCGTTTTATAAATAAATCTCGTATTTGGAGGTAGTTCGCGAAGTCTACTGTTCACAGATCTACTAGTTTTAGAAACTTTTAACAAAGGAGAGATGACTTTGCTTTGTATTTCAAAATGTTTTCTTCTTTTAGTGCCTCTCCGTTACTGGAGGATAGCCGCCAGCTCTGCTTTCACTCGATCTTTTTCCACTTCCAAAAGTTCTTCGACTTAACAATTCAAAGTGTGTTAGAGTGATTAAAATATGCAATCATAAAATAAATTAAATTAAATTTAAAAAGGCGATTAGTCGGCGCTATTTGCATATCAATTTCCGACTAGTCGACACATCTCTACTCTTTTGTTTATCTTTATTGCTGTCTGTTGCCGATCACCGAGTAAAATACCTTCTCCGAAATAATAACTAGGTACCTATATTCATCGATAAAAAAATACTATATACCTACTATTGAATATTATCCCACCCGAAAGCCTAACAATAAATTTGACATGACTATTACCTGCTATCCTTTATAGAACAACTTTTAGAAATTATTTAGGTTTTGTAAACTATTATTTTAATCCTCATTTTTTTTTTAATTTAAGTTTGTTTGCACTGATTACATCAAGCTATCTATAACTGTAACACAAAGGCAACTTTCGTTCCTAAATTCCCAAGGGAGCGAAGGCCCGGGCAAAAGCTAGTCCTTAGTAAACAAGTTTGTTATTTAGGTTGACACAACACTATTTGTAATTATCTTGTGTACTTGTCATAAAAACCGACAGTGATGTCTTCCCGGTACCAGCTGTAACCTATTTACGAAGACATAACTTCCCCTCATCAAGATAATACATAATGCATTTCTAATGTACATTTGAATATAAGTGCATTCCTAGAGTGCGGCTATTGTACAAACCATTTCTAAGATAGCTGACCTACATTTTCTTATCATCTAGACGCACGTCAAGTAATCGTCATAAATTGCATGCTTCAATGGTCGCTTCTCCATTGGCAAATACGACACGAGATGACATAGACAGCACCATATTATATTCTGTATCAGTTCACTACTATCAAACTCTATGTTGCTATCTGCTGAGCCTCGGGTCACTCTTCGTGTAGATCAAGGATTAGCCGATACGATACGAGATCACTTAGCAACACCATACCCGTATTTTACCAATTATGTACACTGGTACTATACTGATATGAAATGAAATAAAAACGTTTATTTTACTCATAATACTCGTAGGTATACTCCTATCAATCCTATGTATACCAATGGATTCGAAGAAGACCACATTGCCTTAGTGTCTGTTGGCTTGCACTTCCTAAAATTTAACTTTAATAATTAGCGTGCCAAGGGCTGGCTAGGAGGTCTAGGCGTAGAATCAGAATACCAGTGGGGACGATGTAACTTAAGGCTGGTTTACACACGATCCAGTGCGGCAATCCAGTGCTTTCACGGACACACACACACAAACAATTATTTGAATGTGTGAGTAAATGTGTGTGTGGGGTGAATTTCGTGCCCGTGAAAGCATTGGATCGCCACACTGGATCGTGTGTAAACCAGCCATTACTCGGGAAACCGCTTACAGAGATACTTACTGTCGTGTTTAGTAATGGTCGATATCGTGTCGTGTCGGCGAGTGAAAACGTGCTTTGACTGCTGCAATATTATAATAGGATGACGCTGTTGAATTTTTATTAAGTACTCTTCACTGATAGTATTTAAATAAATTAATAGACTCAAGTGAATTCAGTAAAGAGAATAGGGATCGATGTTATTGGGTCACATACTCAGTTTAGAGTCTTGCGTACAAAATAGATTATGTAGACGGGGTCATTCATTAGTTAATGAATGACCTTATGATAATATTTCGGTCTTTCGGAAGTGCTTGCATTAGCAACAATTGTCCTAACTAAAAATTAAAGTACACTTTATTTTTACTGAGTATAGATTCTATTATTTTGATCGGCTTAGGTTTAGATTTTAGTTACAAAATTCATGGCTTAGTAAGGCCACGCGGAAAAATTCTAAATCTTCGGTAAAGGCACTGAGGCAGCTAAAAATAAGCTTTTCGCTGTAGCATATTTAATATGGTAAGTATCCATGCGTTTTTGAATCAATGTTCAGTGGACCTAGCAAAAAGAAAGGTTATAAGGTTGACTAGAAACCTACAAAGAAAGTGATAGTCATACATACTTTTTAATATATGTACTTCTACAGCTGTCAAACGCAAAATTTAGGTTTACAAAACAGGCTTACGCAAGCACTCTTTAGATTAGCCTTAGATTCTATTTAGATTTTTTTAAATATCTTCTTTGTCCTTACCGCTTCCCGTTTACTAATTGTTTAAATAAAAATAAAATAATTAATTTTTCATAGCGGTCTGCGGCCTTATGCTAGGCACGCGACTAGGTTTCCTCGAGCGATGCATGTCGGGCCGCGCAGCCACCCTGGCCGCGGCGGTGAAGGCCCACTTCCGCGCACAACGGGACTCCTACTACGGAGCTCCTCTCTGGAAGTTTGCCCCTACTCAGCTCTACCGCACCTTCGTTAGGAGTGAGGAGACCATACACACGTGAGTCGTGTAGGGTACGCAGCGATTGTTTTGATTTTAATCCTTCAACTACCGGAGGAGGGTACAATGGAATCCATAAAATTATGTGGGAGTCGGCTCTAGAAAAGTTGATTTTTAAAAATTATTTCGTCGCTAGAAGGCACAGAGCCTTTACTATTAGATTTTCTTGACGCAAACGATAGCGACCGCGTTAGAAATTTATATGGCAGACCTGTACAGCGCCCCTGGTAGATAGTAAGGTAACCCAGAAATTCCATATAAAATTTTAACGCGGTCGCTAGTGTCTGCGTTAGTAAAATCTCATAGTAGAGGCACTGATAGACCTATGTCCATTCGTTTTCATTCTGTCATAGATTTAGGAAATTTAAATTTGTCGTCCGGACCATTTAGTAGGATGTGTTTGTACCTAGTATTCCAAAACCCTTGTGCCCCTACGGCCATCAGTATTGAAATCAGAATACAGACCAGTATAAAACATAGAATGCAAACTTTGTCAATGCATCTGTTTCTGTAACTTCACATCGAGTACTTAGTTTATTTCGGATGTTAACAAATTTCGGACCGTGTTATGTAGCTAGGTAGGTACCAGAAGGTTTCACTTTTTGTTAATTGTATCTATGTAATCATAGGTCGTTTTAAATGTTTATTTTTTGATACAGCCGCCGCAACACAAATAAGCATCCAAAACTCTAGCGCCTTATTACCGAAACCGATCAATCGACTATTTTTATCCGGTCGGATCACGTCTTTAGGCAACTGATCGAAATGCTACATCAGCAATGCTTGTCGACAGGATAGTATCGGATCTAATGGAAGAGGCAAGGTCCCGGTCACTCGGCACTTCCCAGGACGACGGCATGGAGGAGATCTTTCTGAAGATCCTGGAAAACCCTGCTCTGGACATGCGGGATAAGAAGGCGGCTGTTATAGACTTCATCACGGCTGGCATTGAAACTGTAAGTCTAGAAGCTGTAATTGGTATTCTAGATATCTTTGTTTCCTTTTCATGCCCAAATTCATGAACTGAGTAATTCTGGTATGCTAACATAAAAGTAAGTAAATTATACGTATGTACGTAATATAAGCCGCAGCTTCGCCTGCGTCAAAAAGTAGCCTATGTTTGACCCCGGGTCTTCAACTATATCCATACCAAATTTCATCAAAATCCGTTCAGCGGTTTGGCCGTGAAAGCGTAACAGACAGACAGACAGAAAGACAGACAGACTTTCGCATTTATAATATTAGTATGGATATGGATGCTTGGATATCTGTCGTAGGGATATAAATCTCAGGGTTTGAAAGATACGAGATTGACTCTCTCACTGAAATTGCTGGGGTCCCGAGTCATACAAAGAAAGTAAATGATATTCTCAAGGAGTTACAAGCATCAATACCGTGCCATATCCTTGACTACTTAACATAAAACCGTTATCTTCACAGTTGGCGAACAGCCTCGTATTCCTCCTGTACCTGCTAAGTGGGCGGCCAGACTGGCAACAGAGGATCCGTTCAGAGTTGCCGGTCTGCGGGTTGCTGAGGCCGGAGGAGATGGCAGCGGCGCCCGCTGTGAAAGCTGCTACTAACGAGGCGTTCAGATTGCTGCCCACCGCGCCCTTCCTGGCTAGGCTTTTGGAGACACCCATGACAATTTCTGGACATAAGTTACCAGCTGGGGTAATTAGTATTTTCCGTAGAATACAGGACAGTCGTATAGCCCAGCGGATAAGTTCGTACCCATGGAGTAATTACAAAGAGGAGATGCCGTAATAAGCGTTTTGTAAGAAAGTGTGTGAGGCTACACGGGGAGGAAGGCAAACGTGCGGGGTGCTTGGTTTCGGCCGTCGCTCCAATCATGGAGCACGAGCAATGACAAGCTCCGCCCACTTTTGCGTCGGCGAGGCGCCAATGATCATATTACTGCGCCATTTCAAACGGCATCTCCTCTTTGTAATTACTCCATGTATGGTCCGATTACCTTATTAAGGTCGCAGAATGAGACAGGGCTACCTAAGTAAGACTTATTGTGGTTAAAATGATATTTTCATTTGAAGAAAAAGAAGGCAAACATCTACCTAAAATTTTGGACAGTCACTATTTAAATTCTCAGTTTCTTCTCCGTCCTCAGCCAATCGCATCAGAGCCAAGAGTTCACTTCTTAGTGAGACGAAATGGCTATTTACTATATGTGTTTGGACCAGTATGCGGCTACCATCATCGCCCTGTTGTTCGCCTCCAAAACCTCAACCGTGAAGGAGACTAGGCATAGGCAATTGGGGCATTTTAATAGGTGGACCGCCCCGCAATCGCACAGGGAATCGCTCGAAAAACCCCACCATATTCTAGTCAGGTGGCATCTCCCGACTCCCAACCCGGAGTCTAATTATAATTAAAGGGTTCACTACTTACTCAGAAAATAAATTTATTTCAGACATTCGTGCTAGCCCACACTGGGGCAGCATGTAGACGTGAAGAAAACTTCTGGCGTGCGCAGGAGTACCTCCCAGAGAGATGGGTGGAGCCGCGCGAACCGCACGCCGCGTCTCTAGTCGCGCCGTTTGGACGCGGACGGAGGATGTGTCCCGGGAAGCGATTCGTCGAGTTGGAACTGCACTTATTGCTCGCTAAGGTGATTTGATCTTGTTTTTACCCTCAGTGAAAGATGATATTAGGTAAGATTCAACAAGGAGCTCGAAAGAAAGCCAAATGGAGCGAAGAAAACTTCTGGCGTGGGCAAGATTACGTCCCGGAGCGGCGAGTGGAGCCGCTCGAGCCGCAGGAAGTCGCACCGTTTGGACGCGGCCGGAGGATGTGTCCCGGGAAGAGATTTGTCTAGTTAGAACTGCATTTATTGCTGGCTAAGTTAATTAGCTCTTATTTTTTCCCTCAGTGAAAGATGTGGGTTAGATTCGAAGAGGAGCTCGAAAATCAAACGCAACGAGATCAGAAGTACCTCTACAATAGTTCGAGTTGGAACATTTACATTTAATGCTTGGTAACAAGATTTTGTTTCTATCTTTAGTGAAAGATGTCATTAGGTTAAATTCGTTTATGAGCTCGATAACCTAGCGGATGGAACATGCGTGTTTCTACCGAATACTTTTGCCTATGCAAAAAATATGAATGATTAGAATAAAGGAATGGACTTGTCCTATGAACAGATCACTTCTCATTTAACTATAATGTACAGCGATTGAACACGGTTCTAGATGTAGTCGCTAGTTATTTGACTAAGCAGGAGTCGCCGCTGTTATACAATCAAGGTAATTTTAGCTTGGAGTGGTACCTGAAGATAACAATTATTGTATTTGTTTCAATTCCAGATATTGCAGCGATGGCGAGTGGAATACGATGGCGAACTGGACATTCAATTCGACTTCCTCCTCTCTCCCAAGTCGCCAGTAGCTTTAAGACTTGTCGAATGGTAGGCCCAGTGGACCACTGTGCATGTCTGATTTCAATTTGCTTTAATGCTGATTTTAATGCTGCTTGAGCATTTATTTGTTTAATGCCAAAACGTGTATTCGGCGCGAATTTACCACCTTATTCATAAAAATAATAATGTAAAATGTTGTCTTGTTGCCTTTTTCATATTTAACATGTAAGATAGAAACAGACATATTTTTGCTACTACTGGTTAAGCAATCGTTTTAGCCAGAGAGCTAATTTTGATGAATATGATGGTATTCTTACAACGTTTAAGTTTTTCTTATTGGCATGATACTACTTAATTGGTAAGCTAAATCTAATTTTATATTTTAAGAATATTTTTATGTTTGAGATATTCAAAATCATGATGCCATGACTGTTCGTATAATTAAGTAAAAGAAGTACAGTACAGGGTATGTCCACATTTAGCTCAAACACACCCCGTTTCTATAGATTTAAGAACTGTCCACAAATTAATTAAGATATTAATTATGTATGATATTTTATAGAGTTAAATTAACATAAAATATGGCTGTGTTAATATCAAAAACATATTTATATATAAATATTATGAACCATAAATACCTCTTGTTTATAAGACTGTTGCCAGCATATGCATTTGTCAGCATCATTGAGAAAGGAACGTCATAGTTCCTTTCCGTCATAGGTCAGCATTTATGATGTAAAGTATGAGTAAAATCACTATAATTTCTTCAAGTCTGTTTCTAGTGTGCTGACTGAATAACACCCCCTTTGTTGACTATTCTTACAAGTTTCTTCATCATTTTAATACGGGTTTGTATCTACGGAGTACTGTTAATAATTCTGTTATCATAAAAATGACTGGATCTTCGCCTGAAATATGAGTAATTATCGACTTCTGTATTTAGCCCTATTTTAGTAACTTTATACTATGTCGTTTTGATTATGGTGGTGGTGGCTAGCTTATAAAGCGTTGCAATTCCACTGTCAACTGTTCTGTTTCCAGAAACTATTGGGCTCAACTTTACTACAGATTTCAATAAATAAAATATTCATTTGTGATTTAGCAGATAAAATGCCCAATTCCTTCCCAGTGCTAGATTCTAATGTTATGACAACGTCACAAGTTGTTGACCAGCTTTATTTTTCAATAGATCTCAATAAAGAAAATCACAGTCGCAGTTAAGAGGGAACATGATAAATACTCAATTTAAGCCACTGTCTTTTTTTTTTTGCCCTTGAAACATACTATAAAAATAGATTTTTTTTGCAAATACCATTGTTGAGTATCTCTTGTTGTCAGCGTACTAAAAGTTATATATTTTATAAAAGTCTCATAATACACATATATTTTATCATAGTCAGGAAACCTTAATAAATGACAATCTGATTGTATTAAGATTTGTAAAAGGTACTTACGTTATGAACTGTAAGTACTGAGAGTATTTTAGAGGTAAAAATATAAAACGGCCATTCCTTGGAGACCTAAGTCCACTTTCTCTGTGCCTAAGTCCAACAGCAGACTTGCTGCAACTGAATGGTAACGATGATAAAACGAACGACCGTTCCATTAGCTACATTTTTCATAGTTTAGATGTTTTCACCGGTCCTGCTTATTGGTCAGTTACAATACTAGGATGTAAATGTATTTTGCATGTACGGTGTTGTCAGTGATTACCTCTGTAACTAGATTTATAAACATCGAGCAAATTTTATAGAAATTTTAACAAACTCTAAAGTTATAGACAAATTGTTTCGTTAAAATCATCAATGGCTGAACTTACTAGATACAGTGTTTTGGAGCCTCGTAAAATGACTTTATAAAAACACTGCCTCTTGGGTCATGCCACAGAAATGAATAAATAGAAGCCATGTGTCCGCCAGTTAAGCCTCTTGAGTCTTTATTCTATAACTTTATATTAACTTTGGCACACAGAAAACGCCCACATGGCACTTATAATCTTATTTCTATGGGAAATACCGAATATTCCAGAGCATAAGCATTGTCTATTTAGTTTAAACAATACTCCCTAAGTTAAAAGCTAGATTTATAAGTAAATTAAGCTGAGTTTTACTTTACATTTTGCCTATTTATTTTATGGCAACGAAAGACAATGGAAACGTGATTACATCCTTGTTGACTTTTGTTTGTTTAGATTTTGTTTATATACTGTTTGTTATAAAACCAGTTTTTATTGTGAATAAAACATATTCTTACACCAGCATATATTCATCAGATACAATAAAATATTAATTACTGAGTTATTACTTTTATTTAATACTAGCTGACCTACTTTATGTACTTCGTTCCGCCTAACAGTCGATTCTTTAATTTTTTGTTTTTTTACTTTATTTTTCTAAATAAAAGATTTTTTCCTAAAATAAACGTAGCCTAAGTTACTCCTTATTACATCAGCTACCTGCCAATAAAAGACCCGTCAAAATCGGTCCAGCCATTTCAGAGATTAGCCGGAACAAACAGACAGACAGACAAAAATTGTAAAAAATATTATTTTGGTGTATGTACCGTATATATATTCATATGCATGAAGTACAAAACGGTTATTTCAATATTACAAACAGACACTCCAATTTTATTTATATTGTTACGAGCTCGGGGTTCGCAATTTGGAGAAAAACACCTGATGACTCTTAAAAACGTTTATTCCAACAAGGATGGTCGCCGACGTCACTTAACTTCACTTATCACTAACAATGTCCCAAACACTTGCTAATCACAGTCACTATAACTTGCCGAGGTCGCTTGTATCACTTGTTATTCGTTCCGGATATCGCTTCTTGATCGCACTTGTAGCTCAGTTAAATTAGAACTGCCCTCCGGAGGCACCTTCCGATATTTATATGGCCCAGGAAACCCGCTCCATAAGTTTCTAGAAAGATCACAACTACTCCGGAATAGAGAGAGAGGGATACTCTCTGTCTCGTTCCCTTAGTACATACTAGAAGTGCGAGAGCGAGACAAAGCAATATGTCAGAGCGAGATAATCGATGTACTAGATCGTTCGCGATATTATTCCCGTATGGAAACACGCGACGATTGTACGAGAATTTTCCGCGGACAGCGCTACTCAAACTTCCGCGGGCCGCATTTTATTTTTATTTATTTTTGATTTCGTAACAATATGTATAGATTACTATAATAAGACTTGACTTGATTTTCGGAATCCAACACTTTAACAGGGGTTTTGTTGAAAAATATGTATGAAATAAGCAGTAAAAATATGTGTCAATTACCCTTGCTATAATGAAAGTCCTTTCACAATATCCTAAATTTAAAACTTTTAGGCAATGCATATTAATTTTGTGTGCAATAAATTGGAATTAAATTCAATGAAAACTATAGAATTGTCATATTTTGAATGTATATTTACATAACCAGATACAAAAATAAATGCATGTTGAAATGTAATACTTGCGGGGATTACTACGAATCTCCTTTTGCTAATCCGTTGTTATAAAACTGTTTGACCCAGTAATGTTTCTTCACTTCACTCAAAGGCAGCCTCTCTTTGCTGGCCGGCCGCAGAAGCTGAAACAATAAAGTATTTATCAAGTTGTGGACTTAATACAATCTACAATATTTACAACCCATAAACAGAAACAAATCCATACTAATATTATAAATGCGAAAGTCTGTCTAATATAATAAATACTCACTTAAAATAATGTAAAAAAAACTAGAATAACGAAAAGAGAGCCATGGTTCCATTTTGTGAATTGTGTGGCCATTTATTTTGGTTGCACAATCAACTTCTAGTTCTTATTTTTATTATTATTACACTTTTCTTTTATTAATAACAACTGGACTGGTATTGTTAAAAAGTGAAAAAAATTAACATCAATTTTTATTTATTACGCTTTTTAACAATACCATTAAATATAATTAAAAGAGGTACAGTTCATTAAGTTCTTTTTTTATCCGATTTAACTGCAATCAGTTCTCTGATCAACTTTAAGCAGTTCTTGTATACATCGCAAGCACTCTTTTGTGGTCTAAATCCATTGACATGCCCACATCAATATATCGTTACTTACATACAGTTTATTAATTAATTTATATGTATTTATTGTGATCACACAATCACACCGACATCCTGTAGACTAAATATTTCCACTTATGATCCTTCATAATCAGAATTTCGTGATAATATTTTTTTTATTTTCAAATCTCATAAGTTTTTAAAATTTTATAATGGTATTGTAAGATCTACATTTCGTTAAATTACATTTATACCTTAGCCGCTTATATAGTAAAGTATACATACTTTTGAAATAAGATCCTTGGCACCCTCCGGAACATAATCCGGGTAGACCATGTCCAACGTAAGGATTCTGTTGTAAGTCTTGTCTTGGCCCTCGCTCTCAAACGGGGGCTTTCCGACTAAGAACTCGTAAAGTAGCACTCCGATGCACCACTGGTCCACTGACACATCATAGACTTCGCGTTTTATCATCTCAGGAGGCAGGTAGTCCAGTGTCCCGCACATAGTTTTACGTCTGCAAATAATTAATTTTTTTAGCTTGTATTGCCTAGAGATAATTTATGTTAAAGGTAGTAAAGAGTAGGATAAAATCCGGTAAGAACCCCGAAAATCATTCCTGCAAAGATGAAAGAAAAAACCATTTCAAAGTTAAAAATTCAGAAAAACACAGATTTACTACTCCCCTAATTCATTATTAAACACTACTCCTACTTAGCTGATCCTACTTAACTGATGTCTGTAAAGTTGAAAATTACCTATGGTCCATTTATAAACCAAATTTCATCAATCTCTTTTCACCATATGAGTAATTGAGAGATATTTTCTTTACTTTCGTGCCTGTGCCATGAAGGACAAAAACTGTAAATCAGTGTTTTTGTGGAATATCGAAAAATGTGTTGCTGTAACTCTTTTTTGTATTGCTGCAGCACAACAGTACCCTTGTATGTACACAACAGTGTATGTAGCAGTTTAAGTAAACTTTCTATCTATTTTATTAATTTGGAAATAGCAATACCTTTCTGAAGGTGCATGCACTGACCAACCAAAGTCAGCTAGTTTGAGGTCTCCGCTGAACGCAACCAGGATGTTCTCTGGCTTGATATCCCGGTGCATCACATGGTGCTGGTGGCAGTACTCCACAGCATCTGCTACCTGTGATTGTTTAAAATATTTTAGATAGTGTATTATTATGTCGATAAATGTCATAAATTATCCATTAATTTTATGCATTATCACATATAGACTTAGATTCTAGTGCATTTGTTTTTTCTTGGACACGCTTGGACAAACAAGGTATTTATTATATATATATTCTTGAACATAAAAGCAGCTTATATAGCAGTCACTCACTGGAGGACTCACTCCAAACGATACAGTGCATCCAACAAACTTGCTTAAAGCGCAGAATCGCTGATTGCAGATAGAAATAAAAAAAAAAAAAAAATTAGCTTAATAGCTGATGCACTGCATCTTGAAGTTTGGAGAATTTTAAAATTGACCTATCTGTTTTTAAATGTGTTGATCAAAGGTGCATTGATGACACTCGTGTTTTACACCAGTAATGAATACTGATAAAAACTATATTAAGCAACAATGCATGTTTACTCTGTGTTAGTTACTTGATTCATTCATATCAAGTGCTATTCATATATCATTCATACATGTCAATCGACCCTATGCAGTCTGATTGCAAATCAATAATATTGTGATACTATCATGACCTTGAATAATAATTCAAGCTCCTAAGCTTTCAATGAAGGTAACAAACAAAAGACATTTCCATTTACCTGATAAATGTACTTTGCTGCACGAGCCTCTGGGAATCTGCCTTTAGGGGAGTTAGTGAGGTGCTTGTAGAGTTCTCCGCCAGCCGCAAACTCTACCACAAGGTAGATACGTCTCTCGTCGTGGAACCATGTCAGCAATCGCAATATGTTTGGATGTCTGCAAACACATTATGAATTCCACAATATTATTTTAATAAATAAATATTCTTTATACTGAGTTCTTATTAGTTTTTAAATCATTATCATCCTTGCATATATTCCTAGTTGCATTGTTAGCTTACGCTTAGGAGCCTAGGGTATGCTGTAAGTCATGGTCCTTGATTTGGAGTCAATGCAGCGACCGCTGTCTGACTTTATATTTTAAATATTTTTTTATTATTATTATTTTTATTGAATTTTCATATAATTTAAATAATCTGAAATGACAATAAATTGTTGTGCAAAATGTTGGCATGTGAATTCATTCATTTACCTAGTAAGGAAAGTTTTTACTTATTTGTAAATTGACGTTTATAAGAAAATGCTGCAGTGGAGTTTGTGGCACCGCTTCTTCTCCACTTGCGCTGATGACCCGAGGTGTGTTAGTGGCCGACACTGTCAGAATTTTTCAATCTACCCATAGGCATCTGACACAGTCTAACAACTGATATCCATCAATAACAACCTGGACTAACGGCTTTACGTGCCTTCCAAAGCATGGAGGAGCTCAAGATAGAAAATGTTACTAAATTGCGACCTATCCAACAATGGTCGCATCTCGTCGTTGCTTTACACACGCTATCTGCTATGGATACATGGGCCTAGCTCGATTATCGAGCTCCTCAAATTATATTTGAATTATTATTCCCTGAGAGTGTCGTCAGTGCACCCTCAGTTAACACTTTTAAAAATAGATTGGACAATTTTCTCCAAACTTCAAGATGCACACGCATCATCTAATTATAAGCTGCTAGTGTGTTCAAAAATATAAATAAATAAATTTGTGTTTAAATATACTACAGATATCAACTGCAACCAACCTGGCTAGGGTAGTCAATGCATAGAAGCTCTTTTACCGAACATGGATATATTTTATGATTTCAAATCTTTTATTCACTCATATTTGTCTGATAAACATTTTCTGTTTATATAAATATTACTTGGTCATAGCATGAATTGGGAAATTCAATAAATTATTAAGTTAGATAGTGTTTGTACCTTTAATGCAGCGTGATAGTTAAAATTGACGATTATTATATTCTCATTTACTTTATGAGGGTTACATTATTTACAAGTTACAGAATTACAAATGACTAAGGAATTATGTACTCACTTTAGATGTGACTGTATTTCAATTTCTCTCATCACTTGGCGTTCACATCTTGACTTCACAATCTGAGATTTAAATAAAGTCTTGATTGCTACAAGAAATCCAGTCTTTTTCTCTCTTGCGACATGTACATGTCCGAATTTTCCTTGTCCTAGCGCCGAACCAAGCTCAAAATCTCTGGGGGACCATTTGTATCTAGAAGAAAGATTTTCATTATCACAAGACATAGGCACAATACAGAATTATTGTAATTGTAAATATTATTATGGGTTGATCGTCCACAGTAAACAATTATGATGAATTATTTGTTGCTTTTATGTATACTAACGATTGCCCATATGCATCGTGGTTAATTATTTTAGTTTCAAGATCTAAGACTTCGTTCTTCATTGTCATAATTATCTATAATAAAATCACAGTCTTAGCGAAATAAATTAACACAACACAAACAAAAGCACAAAATAAAATAAATATTTATATTTATTAAATCTCCGTCTTTTGCCGTTACAATTTGATTCAATCAATTTAAATCAAATCAACAAACTTCAAAGCAACTGTCAAGGACAAGACAACTGACAAATGACAAACTCTGAACATACATAACAGTGACAGTTATGACAGTAGGTCTGACCATGGTTCTAAAGCTAAAGGGATAGCGCGCAGGCATACAATACGCTGATGGCAGAAAATTTGACCTGAATGCATTTCGTTACCCACCTCTCTCTTTCTAACTCGTGATGTGTGAATCTGGGTTTCCATCACATCACTTGATAACAACCCCAAAAGTTGGAAAAAATGATAAACAGTTACGTAGCAATATAATCTTTATTTTGAGGTAGATTTTTATAAAAAAATTAAAAATAATTATACTTGTTTTTGATATAGAAATATAAAGCCCAATAGGCTTCTTGACTGTATTCATACTTGGGCAATATTTGCATACGACACAATATGTACACTATAAAGTAACCGATTCTGAAAACAACAACAAAATTGGTTGTTAATTAAGGCAGTATTTGGAATTTAAAGTTTTCTCAAGAAGAAAAGTGGAAGCGTGGTGGGGACGTCTTGTTATCTCTTTTGTACGCACGAAACCAAGTGGCAGTGACGTCACTGCACACACAGCGCATCCTTTTCTTGTTTTTTGACAGTTTCCCCTTCCACCGAATTTCAAAAGCTTAGTTATAAGCGTAGTATTAAGCTACTTATTTAAGAATGAATTTCAAAAATCTTTTTGTTTTCAGTTTCTGGTAGTGAAATGTTTCATATGAATTATAAATATAAATTTAGTAGAATACCCAATTATATTATGCAAACTGACATTTTTATTTTACTGTATTTCTGATTAGGCAAAATTTTTGAAGTGATGGTAATAATTTGGGACAACAGGGGTTACTCCAGGTCAAATTTTCTGGGACTAGCCTGTTGTACGCCGGTTTGGTTTCCATCTTTACCTTTAGTTCCATGGGTCTGACCATGGAGTAATTACGAAGAGGAGATGCCGTAATAAGCGTTTTGTAAGAAAGCGTTTGTGAGGCTACACGGGGCGGAAGGCAGACGTGCGGGGTGCTTGGTTTCGGCCGTGGCTCCAATCATAAAGCACGAGCAATGACAAGCTCCGCCCACTGCAGTGTCGGCGAGGCGCCAATGATCACGTCACTGCGCCATTTCAAACGGCATCTCCTCTTTGTAATTACTCCATGGGTCTGACCAATAAGGTTTTTTTTAATGTGCTTCGGTCCATGTTACGGTCTTGGATACAAATATAATTGTCATGTCTCCATTTTTAGAGTTGCGTACATAAAATATTAAAACATAACTTTTAAACTAACGCACTGCATATTTAAAATATATAATTATGAAATATAAACTTCAAGATGCACACGCATCAGCTAATATAAGCTGCTAGTGTGTTAAAAAATATAAATAAATAAATTACAGGATTAACCGACGTTTTCACCGTCTTACAACGGCCGTGGTCACGAAACGACTGGCTCAGCATTTCTACAGCTCCATACTTCCAGCGGAATCGTCTTCCACCGGCATATTTTGATTTCTCCAAGTACCGTCACAAAACACAGTGTGGTGTGTATCGCAACCGATGCGTCCGTATTCTGGTAGGATTGCACCGACTTTTTTCTCCGAAACGGGGCTTTGTTATTTGGATCACCGGATTCCACATAGATGATAATTTGAGTCCATCCCGGTTAAAGTTATTAGGAACAATTTTTATTCGAAATATATGTCATACATTTCAAAAATAGGGCTCCAGATATCTTTTGGAAAGTAAAAACAATAAAATCTTTATATGTTATATAGTATAGTTATGTCTAGTCAATAACTAGACGTAACTAGTAATTTTATTAGATGTACCTAATTATATATTTTTATCTATTGTTGAGCATTAGCTTTTTCTTTTTACCACGTATTGCCTTTGTACGCATTTAGTTTTATTCGATTTAACTATGTGTTCGTCCTGTTTGTAAATAGTGCAATAAAGTGTTCATTCATTCACGTGTGCTTGATCTGGATCAGTGTTATTTTTGAATAATGTGACTAGTGCAAAATCGGCGCACGGAATAATTTTTGTTCGATATCAAATAATTTTCATTCGACATACATATCATAGGAGCCCTTTTAAAAAATGTATGACATATATATCGAACATAAATCCTTCGTTAACGAACGAAAATCATTCGAGTTCAAACAACAATTACTCGACTCGCCGATTTTGCGTGGTTATTTTTCAAAAATAGCACTCCTGTTTCATATTTATGTGTAAATACTACTAAATTCTAAACAATTTACCAGACTGGGGGTTGTTGTTAACATTAGATGTGTGGATTCTGATTATTGATGACGTGATGATGATCAATAATAGTAGGTTATGATACAAGGGTGCGAAGTTGGTCATTACGAGAAGCCCAGTGAATTTTATGATCTTCATCCTCATCCAGGCAAACAGGTGTACGGCCCACATGATGTTAAGTGGTTAAGTAGCCTATGAACACCTGCAACACCAGGAATGTCACGAGCGCGTTGCCGAACCTGAAGGAATTTTTTCACGCCTTTTGTGAAGGCTCCTATATTGTAATGACTGGGGAAAACCATGGCAGGGAGTTGATTCCATAATCGCAGTGTACGAGGGAGGAAATTCTTGGGATCCAAGGTATGGGGATGAAATCCCTGATTATGGTAAGAGGTGCGACGGTAAAATGTGGCTGTTGGCATCATGTCAAATAATTCCTCCGAGCAATGCCAAAATACAAGCGGTAGAAGAAGCATTAGGAATCGAAGTCTCTCCTGAGACTCGAAGGCTCTTTTTTTAAAAAGAAGTTTTGCCGTGCTCTCTAAATGAATACAATACTATAACGACATTCGTGTTCGCGATCTTTCGGAATTAATCCCATACATTTTTTGCTTTCGAATGTTATCGTTTTTCAAATTGTAACTTGTCTACGGGCCCTGGACATCGCTGGAGATGTCGACGCAAAGTATTCCAATCTTGTCTGACATGAGAAGAGTCGAGGAATTGTGGACCATCAACAAATGGAGGGGTTAAACTATTTTAATACGGTTTTTATCGCGTTTATTACTTATTAATAATACTTAAATAAGTAATAAACGCGATAAAAACCGTATTAAAATTGTTTAATTGAATGAATAACAATCGCGAAAACATAAGAAATCAGAATGGAGGGGTGTTTCCCTGTTGCTTCGTTCATTTATTCATATCGAGTTACATGGTCAATCGGCCCTAAAGCCTAAGCTAACACTTCACAGCCCAGGGTACGCTTTTAAATTATAATCCTACATTCAGCGCTTACTTAAGATTCAGCGGTTACTTACTGGTTAATTATAAAAAAAAAATAAAATTAAAAAATTAAAAAAACTCTTTTATATCAGACCATAAGTCCATATAGGTAAAAGTACGCGACCGATCGTCTCGAAAGAGGTGTCGGTGGATGCGGGCGGACGAGAGGAGCTAGGAAAATGAAAAGAGATGAAAATCGGTTGAGAGGAAAATTTTTCAGAGTCAAAAAAGTGATTTTTTATTAAAATTTTAAGTGAAATTCAAAGGTAAAACAGCGGAACTACGATGAAGAAGCAGGAAACTGATACGGAACGACGTGGACAGACGCCGCGGAGAAGATGCAAGCAAATGTGGAAGGATGGTGAGTATAGAAGATTTTTTGTATATATGTACATAGTTAGGAAAATAGAGCCGTAATTTAAGAAAATAGTAATTTTCTAAGTGAAACACTAGAAAACTGGGATAGAACGTAGGGAAATGAGTGGGATTAATGCTGGGAAGTGGGGAGAAGCAAATTAGATAAGTTTTCACGAGCGTTTTATGAGCAAAAATCTATCCCATGTATATATTTAATGGGCGAGAGAATGACATAGAATTTATTTTACGAGAGTAAAACCAGACGCAACAGCTAATAATACCTATAATAAATAGACTATATATATAAACAATTAAACATAAACCTATGTTAGTAAGAAACTATTTATGTAAGCTTTAAATGATAATATGCTGCCTTAACACAGTGCTTGATAAAGCTACTGTCCAGCCGGTCCGCTATCATTTTTAGGATGCTGTTGGTACTACCGCGAAGTCTGTGTGTCTGTGCATTATAGGTATACCACAGGAAAACAAGACCAACAAGAACATGATCCAGGATGTGTGGAAGACACACCCGCTGTTTAACTTTAACAGCTAGGACCAGTGCTTTTTAATGCTTCTTTACATGTTATTACTTCTTCCTCCTAGCGCTATGCATTGAGTTTATTACATTAACCGATTTAACTAGGAAGGCTCTCTACACAAGAGAGCGTAGGTACTTGTTGTGGGCAATAAAGTTATATTGTATTGTACTAGCTGCACTTTTATAATTAGGCACATTTATGTTTTTTTTATCCATATCATTAAAAGCTTAAGTTTAATTATTTCAAACTTTATTACCTAAAACGGTACAATGGATCGACTTAATGCTTAAGCATTCTCTACCAGTCAACCTTTAGGAAAACAGAAATCATATCAAAATTGATTGCTTGAAAGAAATTACTTACTTTTGTGATAAGCCGCCTTTAGTTATTTATTTAAACTTTATTGTACAAAATATACAATTATATATCACAATAGGCGGACTTAATGCTAAAAGCATTATCTAAAATTTAATTTTTGTAGTCTGTGTCTACTTTTTATTTAGGTGCATTACATTTTATTACTTCTTCATCCTAGTGCTATCCCGGTGACAATCTTAGCTGGTTGATTCGTATCGTAATCCAGAGTTTATTCGCGATTAAGAGTTTGCATAATTTTTCATACAGGATTACTTTGAAACTATAGTGTGTTTAGTAAGTGGAACTAAACCACCTTCAGTAGAAAATTAAGTGAAAACTGACAAAAATATTTTAATTGTAGATAAATTTATAAATTAACGCGAGTTAAAGTAGTAATTATGATGCTTGACTTTACCAGGAAGGCTCTCCACACAAGAGGAAAGTGTACTCGCGTCTTGTTGTGAAAACACTATTTTCCTTCGCGGAGGGGACGGGTTACGAGGGAGGGTCGCTCCCTAACCAACCCCAACGTTATGGGGCTAGACCCCCTGGCTTATCTTTGACGCGATCTCGGCTATATTGTACGACTGAAATGTAACTTCTTGAGAAATTCTTTAGTTTATTTTATTCTTGTTGGTATTCTGGTTTGGCGATGGAACTGTCTTTTTTGATTGGTTTATTTTCGATGTATTTAGGCACATTTTAGGTAGAAAACTACTAACCACTTAGCACTTACCTATACTTCCATACTAATATTATAAATGTGAAAGTCTGTCTGTCTGTCTGTCTGTTATGCTTTCACGGCCAAACCGCTGAACTGAAAATCAGTTGAAAGTCAGATGTCAGATGAAATTTGGTATGAATATAGTTAGTTAAAGACCCGGGATCAAACATAGGCTGCTTTTTGACGCAGGCGAAGCTGCGAGAAAAAGCTAGTTTCTTATATTTTTGTCTAAAAGAGCATCGTCAGTGTAAAAATATTTTTTATCAATAGCTATGTCACATTGGTTGGCATAAAACGTATCTAACGTTTTTACCTTAATGTAACTTTTGATTTTTTTGTTAACTAAATGAACTAAGTATAATTGGTAAGTAGAAGTTGTAGTTAGGCACACAGTAATAGGTTAGTAACTAACATTAGAAGTTAAGTCTTCGTTATGTGTATTGAAATGAAAAAACAATCGACGTCGCACTTCCTGCAATGCTAAGTGAATTTTTGTAAGTTTAATGTTCTACATCTTTCACTAAATATTATTACGTATAAGTGTAAATTGCGCAGCGCGGTGATTTCGGTCCTAACCTCGAACTCGAACCTAACAGCCGAACCACCCCTTGGCGGGTTAGTGGGAAAACGCGGAAAACGTGCGCACCACGAACCACGACACGGCGATACGGGGTTGAGCTCACTCGGAGAGTACACGCGCGGCCGCGCGCCGCCCAATCGATAATAACCATTCAAACATCTAAAAACAACAATTCTATATATTTACACTACATGTGAACTCTACACCGGATATTGAAACATTTTTTGTTGTGAATCAAATGTGACCAAAGGATATAGTGCGACGCAAATCGTTTTGAGGTGAGTGTTATAATTATTGGCCCATTTAATGACCTAGTTACCGGCTTACAGTTCATCTGGAAAATATTGTGTAGGATTGTTCGGGTATTTGGTTCGGCGTGGACTGTAAGATTTTGATCGGTTTTTTGATATACTCATATCAAATGAAAGTAAACACTTCACATCGTAGAATATTCAAAGTATACATAGGCATTTTTTAAAAGATTGGTTTAGTTAATGGGTTAACTAGCTAACCCATAATAATAAAACATAAACTATAACAGTATTGAAACATCTCACGAAGTGGTATACTGTCCAACTGTACTTACGTACGTCCTATTTTTATGAATATCTACTATTTTTTCCGGATATGACTGCAGTCATGAGTCGGGTGTAACTTATTCCTATATACAATGCTAGCTTTTTCCCGCAGCTCCGTCTGCGTCAAAAAGTAGCCTATGTTTGACCCCGGGTCTTCAACTATATTCATACCAAATTTCATCAAAATCCGTTGAGCGGTTTGGCCTTGAAAGCGTAACAGACAGACAGACAGAAAGACAGACAGAATGACAGACAGACAAACTTTCGCATTTATAATATTAGTATGGATAGTATGGAAGTATGAAAGTATGGATATGGAAGTATGGATGCATATAATTATATGGTACATACTTCCTGTTTGGTAGTGCGTTGGTATGATACCAGAATATGCGACCCCAGCTTCTTCAATTGCTACGCAGACTATGACCTTTAATATGAATCAGTAGTATCTTTTTAAAGGTATCTTCTTCTAAATCCCTTCCAAAATTATCAATTTTATGTTATTTATTTATACTCTATCACTTTGTTATTCTGTTAATTGTTTTCATGGCCAAAATCCTGTGTATCTTTATTGTTAATGGCTTGGTGTGACTATTTCTGGGCCCCATATTCCAACTCGATACTGGTCAGGTCCACTATTTTGCTAAGCGTGGGTCAGTATATCCCACAAGGGATTAAGAAGCATACTTTGCATAGATCTATCAATGATCACCAGGGTGTACAGGGTTGTTTGACCACGTAACGATACGATACGATATAAACGTAAAATCTATGCCTCAGATAGCCACAAATGACACATAAATAATGATTAATTTTGCTTTCACTTCTTTTTATCAGTTTTTACGAAAGCGCTTATAAACATTATTATGTATCTGTTGAAGGTGTGCAGGCGTGATCTTAGATTGACGTTTTAAATTTGATCTTTACGAGCGTCGCAATAAGAGCATATAATCGAAAGGTTTATATCGCGGTTGTGGCCCTTACCACAGAAATAAGTTTAGATAGAAGTGCCGTGTGTCGACCAGTTAAGCCTCTCGAGTCTTAACTATATAGCGAGGCTTAACTTTAGCACACAGCAAACGACCTCATGCCACTTCTAGAAATCTTATTCCCATGGCCATTACGGTCGAGGAAAGCTGTTTATCGGCATCGGCTTGATAGTATTCGAGAGGTGTATCGAGTACGGGAGAAAAGTCGCGCGGTGACTATCATTTCTGAGAACGCGGGACTCGCAACGAAAGGTCGAAATTGTGATTACACGCATTTCGTTGTAATTATTAGGCTTAATTGCGTAATTGCCGGGGTATTTTTGATTAATACACGCCCGAACAGGTGTGCTATGTTGCGTAACGAGAAGTGTGCGAGCGATCGGGTAAAAGTTTAACGGGATTGTAAAGATTTACGTAATTACAATTAAGTTATACAAAAAGTAATCGTGATGTTTTTATATGAGGTATAGTTAATAAAAAACAAGCCCTCATTGTGCTTTTGGTAAAATAATTAGGAAGTGCATCACCACCGCAGTTCCTAATCTCTGATTTTATGTATAGGTATTTGTGTGCTAAAATGATGGTTAATATTTGTATGTGTTTGCTTTGTCTCAATTTCCACATGTATTATTCACACAGAATATTACTGTCTGTCAGAAACAAGAGACACGACAGAGAGTAGCGGATGTACGTGTGAAAATGTTTTACACATTTTTTTCCCCTTCACCCTAAAGACAAATTGATGTGAGTGTTTTTCAAAAGTAGTCAGAATCTATTGTTACGTGAAAATCACCAATTTTTTTTTAAACGTAGCTTAAGAAGTATTTTTTTTGTTAGTTATTAACTCCTTGAGGAAGATTGATTCATTGATCCTGTAGTATTGATTGACATAGTATTGATAGTAAAAAGATATTCCGTTCATGCACAACTAAATATACCTTTGTTGCTAAGTTTTAAACAGGAGTCTAAATAGAAACTTATTGAAAGCACTGCCTAATTTACATGTCAATAATATAAGTAAAATTATTTAAGTAAATTTATTTATTAAAATAGTTTAATTTAATGAATAACAATCGCGAAAACATAAGAAAACATTATAAGTAAAATATTAAAAATTAATTTAAAGAACAATAAAAAATTATACCTACTTATTTAAATTACCTACCTACTTACTTAAATGTAATTTTATTCCGAAAATTTCTCATTAAACTTTTCTGACCATACAAATTTTCTATTTTTCGTTAGAGAGCTAACCGTAGCTTCAATAAAGTATTCACATAATAAACTATATTTACAATTAAAAAAATGTAGGATTTGAAGATACTTCCATATGTCCACCGTACGTCCATGTCATCATCATCATCATTTCAGTCCTCTGCTGGACATAGGCCTCTCCCAATGATTTCCAAAATGATCGGTTGGCAGCAGTCTGCATCCAGCGTTTGCCTGCGACCTTTTTCAGGTCATCTGACTATCTGGTCGGTGGATGTCCAACGCTACGTTTACCTGTACGCGGTCGCCATTCGAGAACCTTTCTGCCCCATCGGTTCTCTGCGCTATGTGCCCCGCCCACTGCCACTTCAATTATTATTCTATTCATTTCTGATTCGATCTCGTAGGGAAACACCAAGCATCGCCCTTTCCATAGCTCTCTGGGCGACCTTGAGCTCTCTTATAAGGCCCATAGTCAAAGACCACGTTTCGGACCCATTTGTCATCACTGGTAACACACACTGGTAGAAGACCTTAGTTTTAAGAGACTGAGGTATTTTGGACGTCCATGTATCCATCTTTATTCTAAGAAGTTGGTGTCCCCAGTGTGTGTAAAGTACCGCTAACTGTTTGGTAGGGACACTTTCACTACAGACTGCCCCGCCTAGCCCGGCATCATGACTCATGTAATCATGATCCATGGTTAATGCAGCTTGGAAGCTTACGTTGTGTTGGTTCCAGGGCCTCAAAAACAACCGTTTATTTATTTACCTTTTTCATCATTTTAGTAGCGTCTTAAGGTGAAACCTCCAGATTACAAATGAAATTTTGCTCATGAAATGTTTATTGAGAAATATTTTTATCATCGCTTTCATTTAATGACAGAGAAGCAAATGTGGCTACGTTTAAATTAGGTAAAAGTTGAACTTAATTTGAGAACGGAATAGGAAACGCGAATACGGCTTTTGAGAGATAGAGATACATAATTGTTTCGTTAACTGCCTTCGTGGTTTTTATTTATACAACTAATTAGGCAAACAGGCATTCGGCCCATCTGATGGTAAGTGGTTACCGTAGCCTATGCTATTGCCGACCTGTCCGCTATCAGCACAACGACCCCTCTGGAGCCTGGCGGCCCTACTCACCAGCCGGAACACAACACTGCATCACAGTGTTATTTGGCTGCGGTCTTCTGTAGGTTGGAGGTACTTCCCCAGACGGACTACTCCTTACAAAATGTCCTACCTCTTTTAAAGTCCAGTGGTTAAGGCGTTTGCCTCGGACACGGAGGTCATAGGTTCGATTCCCTTGGGCATTTGTTTAGATGTTTCCAGTTTGGTTAGGACATTGCAGGCTTGAATCACTTGATCGTCTGATAATAATAATGAATCAGTGCTCCTGAACGAACGTTAAGCCGTTGGTTCCGGCTGACATTTATTGGTCGTTACAGGAACCATGTCAGAGACCGAAAGACAGTTACAAAAATCTATGACACCAGACAGTATAGAGTCAATTGACCATGTAACTCACTCGTAGGTAATAAATGTAGAGACAAGTGATAACATGGGGAAAGGAAACACACAGTGTCCCTTGCGGTCGATGTGGGGAACCTCTTTGAAAAATATCTATTTTTGTTCCAATACTATTCGACAAGAGTTAGAAGACTACTACGACTAGACTAACTCGTTTCAACCGTTTTTTATAAACCGCGGTTGAAATCTCTACATTTTTTCATTTCCGTGTTGAGTTCGAATAATGTTCCGTAACAACCATGTATTCATTGAAAATAGTGAAGCGCGACCACGGTTGACAATGACAACCGGTACTGCGACCACCGGATCTAAAGTCAATTACAGCAATTGTCTTCTATAGATGAGATCGTGACGCAAAATGAAAAGTATGCTAAATTACACTACTACACGACACTATACCACGCGTATGCACTTATGTATAAGTACTTATAAATTTTGCACTATAGACTTGTTTACATGTATTTAAGTAGCTTAATTGTGACTTAATCTTGCCTAAGGCCCTAAAGGCTATTCAGTACAGTTCCTTATCTTATCTAAAGCCTTATAGGTAATAAAAGACAAAACAAAACACATTTATTTCATAAAAACTTAAACCTAGAAACATAATCATTGACTCGTACGTCTAAATCAATAAGATAACAAAAATAAGAGATAATACTGGGCTAACTTATTTACATGTCGTTCGTCGTCATTATTTTGCAATCCTCATTCGTGACTAGACCTCGCACTTTGATATGATCTAGGATATCTGTTGGTGTATTGCATAGTATAATTTTATTGTAGGTATATTATCTTAAAGGCTGTTCGCATGAGTCAGAATAATTATCTTTTTCAGACAAAATATTTGAAAATCGTTGTAGAGTCACGAATACTAATGAATATTGTTCTCCAATAGTCCATAAGTATATGTTTTATTGACAATTAGTGCGTTCGCTAGATGCCCTACGTATTCAATATAATAATATCTTCAGGTTGCTGTTGGGACTGCCTCGATTCTGTAGTGAATATGAAACGGGACGGGACGGGACTCACTATCATACTGATGGCTACCACGCCATAATTCGTAAAAAACCGCATCCCTGATCACCAGACTGAGGGGTAGTCGCAACAGCATCCTGTGGCTGATACAGTGGCTGATAACATGACTTCGTCATTGTGGGTAAATTTAGTGAGACGTACAATTTATTTTAGTAGATTTTATTTTAATTTTATTCTTAATTATATTTTAAATTTAATCTGTCCTATTTTTAATTTTTATTAAATATTTTAAAATGTAATGTGTAATTTAATGATGATATGGATTTTAATTATCTGAAATAAAACTTATTTTATTTTTATTTAACTTAAAACACAAGTACAATAATACGGGACGTGTATGTACCTAAATATATATTTATACCCAAGAGGCTGGTACGAGTACGTCCATAAAGGTGACGTTTACAAAAAACACCAGTCAAATTTTAACGTGTGTTTAGCATTGAGAAAGGAACGTTTATTTCAATGCTCTTTGTTGTTTAGTACGTAAAAGAGAACCACTATACGATATCGATGTTAGAAATATTTGAGAATATTTTATCGATGTATAAACAAAAAGTATTAACTTGTTTCTTGTAGAAGAGTTTAACAAAGCTGGACGTCGTTTTCACGTAGCTTTCGCATATGTAATGAGTTATGACCCAAATACATGGCAAAAGCGTTACAAACGGAAACTTTCCTAACATACTACTCAAATACATGCAATTATAATAAATCTGTCATCTAGTTCGTTTTTTATTTAAATAAATAGTTCAAATATTTCATACAAATGGTGATTGCATTGATCACAAGTGTCATATCTGGGTACATAGATTGGAATCATATTCGCATTTGTATGGCTATCTTTAAGCAATTCTGAGTTTTTAAGTGGTGATTTCAATGCTTGTATCATCTATAATTTGGATTTTAATATACTGGATTTAGAAAACATAAAATCGTATTCTGGTTTTATACTAGGCTGCTTTCTGTGGTCGTAGTGGGCTCGCGTTTTATTGGATAAAGCCGCTCTAGAAAAAAAAAAAGATTAACCAGCAAAAAATAATAGCCAATTCACATATGACCAATTTATTAAATTAAGAAGAAGAAGAATTCAGAATTATTATTATGTATGACTTCCATAGTATTATAAAATATTCATGCTAAAATCTTATAAAATCTTATCATCATTATGGAAGTGTTTTTTTTAACCCACTGGGAACTGATTTTGGAGTCTAAAGTGGATCGTAGAAGAATCCAAGCGAAACAAACATTAACTCAAAACGTCTTCAGAAGTGTTTCACAGATTGACAAATAGGCATAAAAACTATTTTTACATTGAACATAAAAAATAAATTTTAGACACAAAACAAAATTATTATTGTTTTGTTTTTTAAATTTGATTTTTTAATTTCTTCGATAAGATTTGTACTGGGTAATATTTTCTACATATATGATAAAACTAAGACTAAACTAATTTAGATTTTGATAATTTCTGTATTAATGTCTATTTTCCCTCGTTTCACTTAATATTCTGAAAATTGCTTGAATAACATTGGAAACCGTTGTATTGCCACCGCAAGCGGGTAGTGCGCCATTTTAAAATTAAATTATTCCTGCGGTTATTTTGACCCGCTCGTCGGAATTCTGTTAATAGAATGAAAATCAATGGGAGCCGTACAAAAATACCGTTGTTAGGACCAGGTTAGGAGAATAAAACTGTGGTGGTAAGGTGATTTCTGTTATTTATGACATCACTTAAGCCTTAAGGTATACTAGCTATTTCCCGCAGCTCCACCTGCGTCAAAAAGTAGCCTATGTTTGACTCACGGAGGTTTGACCCGGGTCTTCAACTATATTTAAATAAAATTTCATTAAAATACGTTCAGCGGTTTGGCCGTTACGCTTTAACGGATAGACATATGCAGACAGATAGACTTTCGCTCTTGTAATATTAAGTATGGAAGTATTGATACCTATTTGTATAGTACTTAGGTATTAAATGGACTAATTCCTCAACTTCACCTGTTGGTTGACTGGTTGAAAAAGCCTATGGCTTTAAGTCCGCCATTTATATGTTTTGTAATGAAGTTTAATAAATAAAACCAGATAAAGTTTCGTGATCCAAAAACAATAAAATACATAAGACACTCCTTGGGACTCTGTCGAAAATTTGTTTTTCATTTCGAAGCCTTGACACGCTAATCGATATCAAATTTGTCTAAGTGTAAGTAGGTAAATATTGATTTCACAAATGTAGATTTCGCTTCAGTGTCATCTGGTCTAGAGTTGGGGTGTGATTAGGAAGCTCTGTTTCATTAAGATTTTGTTTGGAATTTGTGTAAGTTCCAATAAATTTGTTTAAATCATTTAATAAATTGAAAAAAAATTGAAATAAATTCTCTTCCAGTGAACCTTAGGAAAACACAAATACTTTTTAGTGTTAATTTAAGTAAGTAGATGGAAAGTTTTGGATTTATTTATGCCACAAATAAACATACAACATTTAAATTAGTTTATTAAAATACATCACTCGTTTTTGCACTCAAATTAAATTAGGATTATTGAAGTTACCTTTTTTATCTATCTTATTTATGAGTACAATATTTACTTATTATGCCTTAACCAGTCACAATTTACGTATAGTGACTAACCACTACCTCGTACCTTAGTAATAAATAAACAGCAATTTGTCAGTCTGCTGGGCAGAGTTATGGTTAACGGTAAACAATGGTTCAGTCTGGAGGATTTCAAGTATTTCAATGCCAACTCCGTCGACGGGTTCGGAATATCTTTAATGATAAATTATCTACAAAAACATTCTTTTTATTTACTTCTTGAGAAACTAGAAGACATCTTCTACATCCTAGCGTGTATTCCTAGTTGCCACGTCAGCTTACGCTTCGGAGTAGTGGTCCTAGATTTGGCGGCACTGGTTATTATAGTGGAGCGACTGCCGTCTGACCTCCGTAATCCTTTTTTACAGGAAAACCAGACCAACAGGAACATGACCCGAATGTGTTAGTGGCCAAAACTGTCAGAATTTTTCAGGTTGCCTAAAGGCATCTGACACATCCTCACGACTGGTATTTATCGATACAACCAGGACCAATGGCTTAACGCACCTTCCGAAACACGGAGGAGGTCGACATAGAAAAAGCCCTTAAATGGCGACCAATCCAATAGTGTTTACGTCTCGCCATCGTTTGACACGCGCATTCGGTACGGATACGCTGGTCGCGCTCCACTATCTAGCTCATAGAGGAACTAGCAGACATATTAGGATGTATTAGGGAGGTTTCATTATTTACTATTTAGATAGAAAATCACCAAATATCATCTGGGTAGCGCGCAGTCTCCATTATACATGCACCCATCCGTGATAGATATGAGTATTTCCATAGATTAATAATTGATCTCCGCGGCGTGAGCGTGCGAGCCAATTATTAATCAAAGGAGTATTTCTTTAACCTTTACTGTCTTATTCACAATTTTAACACAAGCGAACTTAATGGTAAGCTAAAAGCATTATGTAAAAGCCGGTATGTACTGTTGTGTAACCGATGATTTTCCTTTGACGGAACTTTTCTGGGTGAACTTCTCACAACATAATGATTGAAGCATTATTTCAAATTTTTACTTTTCAATAGAAAACAGTGTAGAATACTATACTGAAAACGAATACTATTTGTTTATAAATATGGACACATTCTTTGTAATATTATAGTTATCAATGTGTGAGAATAACTGATGTTACGATCGCACAATTTTCTTTTCCATAAGTTATTACATAATAACTAGATATATTATTTGCCTCAACTATTATGACACAAGAACAAAAGATAATAAAGGACAAAAGCGTTCTAAAATTAGGTATTGGTTTCACAATCTGTCCGCACAATGTCTCATCACTTCAATTCGACAGTAATTTTACTTTCATCTCATTTCATCACATCACTTAGTGCTCTATCAAGTTTCTAATTGGCACTTTTCTCTTTCCAGACATTACCTTCGCAAAATTGGTTATTCGTCAACGTAATACAACTACGGAATATGGAAGTGAAATTATAAAGTGTCGTCAGTTTTTCAAAATGGCCGCCGCAGCGCCTGCAGCGTCTTGCATCAGCATGGACCGGGGGTGTGGGTTTGACTGCTTGGTTCATCTCTGGGAGTGGTGAGTAGATGTCGATAAAACTTCCATCGATGGTATTTTCAGGACATTAAAATTGTCACGAATTTAAAGTGCGCTTTAGTTATTTCTACCTACAAGCTGACATGTAAACTAAAACTAATCATGAAGTTTGGAATCGTTTCCTCCATTATCATCTACAGTACGCCGTATACGTCTAGTTTTATGCAAAATAGATACACGTTCAGAATTTCGTGTATGGCAGCGGACATGTGACAAGCGCGATAGTTATTTTCGTACTGAATTTCCCACGTATTTTCACGAAGTTAATACATCAAACAGTTGAAAGTTCTGCACTCGGAAGTGACGTAGATATAAATTAACATTTTTATAAATAGATAGATATAGCCATATTCATATTATTGAGCTGGAACCAAAGGTTTTCATTTACCTTTGAAAATGCTCAACATATATGAATGAAATCTAGAAATCGCACTTTTATGACTTAATGATGCACGTTGCCATTAGTTTTTCCTTATAATAATAACTTGGTAACAAATGACACTTAATTAAGGCTAAATGTCCTCAGCAGAGTAATAAAGTAGTTAAGTGAACACTAGAATGATTTAATAGCAGAAATTAAGCTTCAAAGAACTCATATAACCCATTTCTCGCGTAAGTAGATAAAGTACTCCATCTGAGTGGTTCATGAAATTAAACTTTCACATTAAATTATTATAAGTTATACTTTAGTGTATATCAACTCAGAGAACAAGGCGTAATCGGACATAAAGTATTATACAAAATTTTGTTTAATTTAAAGTAGAAGCACGCAGCTTGGAACTAAGTTTTTTAAAATGAAGAACACGATGTACGTATTTTTATTCAGGGTTGGAATGTTTTTTAAATATCAAAAAAATTCATCTTTCCATAATAATTTCAAGTATTTATCACTATAAAAATTGGCCTATCGTTCCAAATAACCCCGCGATTTACGAACTCATTATAAACATGTAGCTTATGCTTGGGTCCTTTGCTGTACTTACTTGATAGCTTTCTCAATAAAGATATATTCTATTCTATTCATCAATATTTTACATGCGAGTATATGAAAATCCTTTAAAATTTTAAATGGATGTTATTGATTCAGCATGCTAGCCTTAAATCACTTTATATACGTCTGATATCTTATTAAGCTCTTAGATCCGTTCCAGAAAAAGTTAGTAATGGCTGATAAATGGATATGCTTTCACTTCGCTCCAGGACTGCTATTTTTGAAAAGCGTGACCCAAAATCGGTGAGACGAATAATTTTTGTTCGATAACGAAGGATTTTTTCGATTATTACATTATTTATTTACAATAAAAATCGCTCGAAAACAAACAATATAATAATACATATTAATATTAGGTATATGCTAATACATAATTATCAAAGTTTCCACTGTTAAGTTACACAAAGATTTCACCAAGGAAGACAATAAATAAGTAGATGTCATACATTTCAAAAATAGGGCTCCAGCATTTGTCTTTCTGCAGATACGATATTGTTGACCTCGTCGGGATAAGTTTTGGGGATCGTCTAGACTTCTTTGTCACATTGCCAAATATTTTACAACATGTGTTTCCGATTAGGTGCCCTAGGTGGTCATGTGTGGGCAGAACGCAAATTGTAAGGCCATTAGGGCTTCGCTCTGGGCTTACAATTTGAACATATCAGCGACCAAACTCACTTTGAGAGGCGTTTTTAAATAAAATTAATTTCAAAATCCAAAAGTCCCTATTAGCTATACATATATTTGTATTTGTTTAAAGCGTAATAAGTTAGAGAACATTATGATCCTATTGGTCTGGTTTCCCCTTTTAAAAGTTAGTTGGAAATTTTGCATTCTGTGCCTAAATTTAGTTCTATAATCGAATGGTATCAAACCATAATATAGCTCAGTGTGGGTTCTAATTCAATTTGATGTGGATGTGAAACCCAGACGTCATTACCTATGCACGCCAAGATAATAATAGGATTATGTTTCAAAGCTAACTATGTTTAAAACCAGTCACGGTAATGTAGGTTCTGAGTTATAAATTATAAATTTTCTAATAATTTACATAGATTGTCTTTTGGGATTTAGTCAATTTTAGTAAGTTGTTTTTAGTATTTTAATCCATACTATCCATACTAATATTATAAATGCGAAAGTCTGTCTGTCTGTCTGTCTGTCTTTCTGTCTGTCTGTCTGTCTGTTACGCTTTCTCGGCCAAACCGCTGAAAACCGCTGATTTTGATGAAATTTGGTATGAATATAGTTGAAGACCCGGGTTCAAACATAGGCTACTTTTTGACGCAGGCGGAGCTGCGGGAAACAGCTGGTTATTAATAAAATATGGAATTTTATTACTTTCGCTAATGGTATAATTTAGTAATTTTTAGTTTGTGCCTTACACTATAGGTATGGAACCTTGAAGGCGTGGAGATTATTAAAGTAATTCTTTAGAAAGAGGAAACCTAAGATGGGTTCCCTCTATCTGGCAGAATTTCAATGATCTTTTGGTCTTGGCATAACCACAATTTGATTCAAACGAATTCTTTCTTATATAGCTGAATGTTCATATGTCAGAATATACCATGGCATACTTTATGATGGCAGAATAATTGGCAGAATGATGATGAAATCAAACAAAGTCACTCAGTTTCGTTGGAGGGATTCGTCAGATAAATTCGCCACGGGCATTCAACCGCATATACTGTCAGCTACGCCATTGCAAAGACAACTATGCCACGTTGATGTAAAACCACATTATGATAGATATTTCCACGTTTAGTGCATTCGTAACCAGTTTATATGGCAGGTTTCACCAGTTACGACTTTAAACCGGCGAAATTGCGAACTTGCAGCTTCGTCGAGTCTTCCAACGTTATGGACAAATAATATTAACATTTTATTTATTAACTAAACCATTACGTTACTTAAAGTAGGCAAGCCTCGAAATGGCTTCATATTTACCTCAGTTAAAATTTATCAAAGCAAAACAGAACAACAAAAACACTTTATGTAATAATCCTCTAGTAGGTTCCAGTTGCAGGCCACTGCAACGTAACAAAGTTTAATACTGTGTATTGTTATATAGGACGTGCCTGTCATAAGTTAGAAACATCCTAAATATAGTAAGCGAGAAACTGTCTGGACTCACTGCAAATCGTTCGCAAAGGCATTTATAGTCTGTAAATTTATTTTTTAAATACCTTTCCAGAATACAAATTCTGTTGTCTATTTTGTCAGTTGTGTCATGCATGATTCCAATATTTTAAGGCTAAGCTCTTCCTGGTCGGACCATTATCATAATCAGGAAGTCCACTGCTGGACATAGGCTCTTACCAACGATTTCCTTAACGACGAGTTGGATGCTTTTTTTGGTATTGCCTTGATAATATTTTTCTAGCCAGACTTCCATGGAGTGCCTTTCAATCTCTTTTTATCTGGGAAAAGTTTTTTTTTATCTGGGGCCGTTTTAATATTTCAACGTTTCCTTTGTGCCTTGCGTCTTGTGTGTTTTGCCACGTTGAGCACCCACCCGAGGGTACGTTTTTAATGAAAAATAGTGCTGATATTTGATAGCGGAAACGAAACGTTTAGATTGGTATCTTAGAGTGGTATTACGTTAAACAAAAAGGTTTTTTTTAAAGTAGGTAACAGATAAAGCGAGTTACTGCAGCTAAAGATGCATTACCAGTAGCGCATTATTCCAATTAAAACATAAATATTAGAAAAATACAAGTAGATGAATTGGATGATATGCGTATTGTCGTTGCACTGGTCAAGAAATAAGCCATTGCCTCAAGCCGGGTCACTGTTCAAATATAAAGGGAAATTGTAAGGTTGTTTGCAGTTTGCTTAGGACATTGCAGGTTTGAATCACATAAGGAAATAACTATACAATTCGTTGCTTCGAAAGGTATGATGACTCATTGATTCCAGTCGTCAAATAAATCACTTTAGACGTTGATAGGTGGTATCGAAATTCAAATATACAACAAAGTTTTTTATGTACTTATTATTAAGTAAATTGGAAATATCTGAATTTATTAAGTATAGTTTCTTAAAACCCGTAGAACAGAAGTTGTTGTGTATACTACTTACTAGCCGTTTCCCACAGCTCTGCCTGTGTCAAAAAGTAGGCTATCTTCAACCTAATTGATCGTAGAATACATTTATTCAATAAATAAAAAAACAAACAAAATGAATGTTAGTAGCAATGTTCTTAAAATCTATGTTAGTAATATGTTAGTATCTTCAACCATATTCATACCAAATTTCAACAAAATCTGTTCAGCGGCTTGGCCGTGAAAGCGTAACAGATAGACTTTCGCAATTTATAATATTAGTACGGAAGTATGGATTAGTTTAGTTATCTAGTCTGTGTTTATTCATGTTTTACGTCGAAACGAAATTCTTTCAGATCAAACGTTATGCTCTACTAAAATTGGTTCAGTTCAAATAAAACAACTCAATTCCAAACAGTTTTGACTCGCAGTCACAAATCTCCAGTTTGGCAATCGGCATCGTTAATCTAATCTCGGATCAAAGTTTTCGGTGGGGAAAGCAATGTCGGTTTCTCGTCAAGTTGCGCTCGTGACCACCTGCGCCTGCGCACTAAGTGACATAAAACTAATTTACCGAAATAGAACCCGCGGTTTTGTAAACAAACACCGATTGGGTGGTATTTAATGTAATAATACTTGATGTATTGGTATTTAGTATCGTTACATATCATGTTTTCTTTGAGTTTTCTTAAATTCGTCTTGGATCAAAGTTAATGCTGGGGAAACTGTGTCGGTTTCTCGTCAAATTGCGCTCGTGATCACCAAAGAGAACATATAATCACTACGTTTTAGTGACCACCTGCGTCTACGCAACAAGTGACATAAAACGAATTTACCAAAACAGAACTCGCGGTTTTGTAAACAAACATCGATTGTCGTATTTAATGTTATAAACTTGACATATTGATAAGTTAGGTAAATATTCTAGATATTTTGTTATTTGAAAAAAAAATATCCAGGCTGGATACTAAATTGTACAACTTATTGCTTCCGACTGTCGTGATTTTACGAGAAGATGTAGGATAATAGGTACGTCTTAATCTTTATATATATATATATAGATAACCAAACAAGCTACTTAAATTATATATGCTGCGAGCGGTCTACTTCATACTTCGGCCTTTTATGGATCATCGAAGTATGGAACAAGATGTATGTTCTTAGAATCAGAAATAATCCTCGTCTTAAAGGATTTAAAACAAATGGGATCAGGATGATCATTCTTTTCATCACAAGGACCTGATGGTCCTTGTTTGCCTACTAATGCTTATAAGTATTTCTAATACTTGAACAGGTACACATTCGAAGTAGAATAAACTATAAAACGACTTAACATTGGATAGTAACTGTATGAGTATGACCTATTATTACACACATAAAAGTAGGTGTTCATACAACAATAAACAGGTTATCGATTGTCAGACCTCAAATCGAATGATCAATTCTCCCGCACGCCACAGCCTACTAAGCAACATGTATATTTGATGTGTTGGTATGTCGTGTCGTGTCGTGAACAATTCAAGTTAGGGCATTACTATTCATCGTGCAAAGGGGTCACTCGATTTTCATTTACTAGCAGGCATATTCTTTAATACTGGAGTGCTATTTTCGGCTCACCCAAAATTAGTGATTCTACCTTTTTCGACTCACCGATTATGTCGCATGAAAATCATTCAATCACCGCAGCTCTGCCTGCGTCAAAAAGTAGCCTATGTTTGACCCCGGGTCTTCAACTATATCCATATCAAATTTCATCAAATCAGTTCAACGGGTTTGCCGTGAAAGCGTAACAAACAGACAGAAAGAAAGGCAGGCAGACAGACTTTCGCATTAATAATATTAGTATGGCTGAAAGGCATTATTGAAATTTAATTATAAAATAGAAAAAAATAGTGTAATAAAAAGGCATATACAAAAAACTAGATCGATTTTCCAAGTTGGCTGAAAACTTTTCGTGATAATATATATGAATCGATTTTAAGATATCTTACTCGGGTTTATTGATGCTATCGAAATTATTTTCATTTATTTTGTAAAACAATACTACTGGAATGCGATTAGTAAAAGGGCCTAAGCCGTCCAAATAGTTTTAAGTTTTTATATTTACAGAATAACTTACCAAGTCCATTTATTCAAAGCACGAAACGACATCTGACGAAAATTGGTGTCCGTTTCACTCCACTTTGCCGGTTACTGGCACAACATCCTGTTATAATTATTTTATCCGTCTCAAGAAAATAAGCAATTTTGTGAGCTTTTATTTTTCTGTTGAAATGATTTTTCTCTTGACTATACATTAAGAATTTTTAAAGGATATGCGATGCCCTGTATGCCACGTAAATATTTAGCTGGTGTTTAAGAAGTTAACCTGTTTAGTGTACCTATTCGCTTGAAAATTAATAAAAACATTTCAAATGCCCTACCTACCTACTTATGTGTTACCTAAATGAAAAACAACTGCAATAGGATATTTTTTGTGCGCGTGCTTTTTCATGTCATTTAGGTTGCCATTTTTTTTCTCACATTTTACCCAAACCAAATGTGTTAGAATTTACAATATAGTGATATGGACCGTGCTGTAAATATAATAATTTATGAATCGCACTTTAAATACGGACTTTCGGAGAAATATTGTTAATGTTTATTACACAATTTCGCATCGTATCGTTCATATTACCTATTTGCTGTTTTGGGAGATAAATATCACCACAAAAGAGGGTACGGAGGACCTCACCCTCTTTTTGGCCCGAATACCGATTGGAATCATACGGATCCCGATATAGAGGGCTAAATTAATTAAATTACTACTTCAGTTGCTGTCACTGCACTTTATTTATAGATTTATAGTATCGGAATAGGTGGGCTTTAAAATCAAACTGTACTATACACACATCGTTATATTTAACATCAGGGTGTACAGGAACCCTATATTTAAAAGTGTGACTCACGCAAAATTTGGCGAGTCGAATAATTTTTATTCGATATCGAATGATTTTCGTTCGATAACGAAGGGTTTTTGTTCGATATCGAACAATTTTTATTCGAAATATATGTCGTAGATACATTTCAAAGATAGGGTTCCAGGTTCGATTGAGTGTGTTAACCACTCGATATGAATGCATTGTTTGAAAACTTTTTGAAAGTAGAAAACTTAGGTATGTTTATAATAATTACATAGCCTTTGCAGGTGCAAAGTTCTATTGACATGTTCCCAACCAACATTTTCACGATGGTATAACAATGTTATGGACTTTTTTTGACAATATTATTGCCATATTCCCACACACATCCAACAAAATTAATACACTGTGCTGAATGCTGAACACATACTCACAGCAATTCAAAACATTTTCAGTATAAAAATATTCTGATGAAAAGCAGTGCAATACTAGCTTTACAATAAACCATGCACGATGCAGAAATATCCTTGGAATAGGAAACGAAACTCGGCGACGGAAGTCAGGCTTGTGTTGAATGATCGTCAGACTTTTCTAAGCATTTATCTTGTTTCCTTTGACAGACATTATGATGTTTTAATTTATTCATCAAGTAAATGTTGCTATTTCCTTTTTGATAGAAAACGCTCCACTCGCAGTAGCATACATGGAAACGGCCTTATGTTTGAGGACATCTCTTTGAGATTGATGTTGTTGGTGGATTCAGTTCTAAGTCGCAAATGTGCAAGTTTAATTAGACCTTAGTTTAACTTTTAAACTAACATACTGCATATTCAAAACATAAAATTACTTATGGGAATAAGTTCCGTAACACGGTTTTACCAATTTTATGTTTTAGAGACCTTTGTTTGTCTTTAGATTTGCCTCCTGTGACATCCATGTGAATAGAGGAAGTGTTTTATAAGTTCTTTTTTATTTTGACCAGTTTTATATTTCATATAAAAAAATTAACAGCAAAAGTGATAACTATTCTTAGAAACTCAGACTGTGGAAACAAAAACATCGTTCTATTCGCCAAAAGTGTGTCGATATCGAATAGATTTTCACTTGTTTTGGGAAACAAAGCGCGTCTGTCGGCGCCTTCATGCTAACAGTCTAATTGGTAAAAGTGAACCTTTTCCTAGCCAACCAATAAGAAAGGCAAATAGACTAGTAGCCGCATTCTCCGGATCTGATTCACGATGCAAACACTAAACAGAAGGGCTCTTAGTAGTGTTTTTGCGAGGTGATATAACGCTTTAGTGGGCAGTTTGATTCCATACTAAGTTATTATCACATTTGCGCAATAAGCTCAAGAAATTAGAAATGTATGCATCATTGCCTTTTGTAATATATGTTAGGAGATTCGTCTTAATTGGAATAACTTGTTTATTTATTTTTATTTTTTCTAACTGGTCATCTTTTGCTCCCGTGGGAATTTCAAGATAAAAATTATCTTATTAAGGTTGGCATTGTGTGTAAGCTTCAATATGGTTCTATTACAGATATATTCTCTTTATAGAAAGCCTTTTTATTGAGCTTCTTTATATATTTTTCATTATAAGAATGAACATTGAAAAGGTACAAAAAATCTAAACGTAATGCAAATCTTTGAAAAGAAATGTCTTCACCTGAATGGCCGTCTGTAACCGTTAACTAACGAACTCTATATTCAAATTGAATGTATTAACGTTCTTTTCAAACATGTTCCCTTAACGTATATGTAGACAAGTATACAGCCTCCGAAAGAAGCCTCTGTCTTTTTCACTCTACAGGTATTCAAATTACCTTATCGGAGTGCGGCCAGCACAGGTAAAACCAGTATTACTCTGTAAGAATGTAGATGCGTGATTATGCTGGTAATATTATTAGTTTGGAGGACAATTTTCATTAGTTGCATTATAAAGGTACTAGTGGAGACTCTTTTTGACGTCTCCCTCGCACTTCAGTATTTTTCATATTTCTGTCGCACAATCCTCCCACTCTGCGATGCTTGCCGCGATGCCAGTACGTATGCTACTACAGTCAGTCGCCGCCGAACGGCCGCTTACGTTTCTGATGCTTCGTGCTAAGTTATAATTTAAACTGTCGACGATAAGAACAAAATAACAAACGATATTAATAAATGAAAATATAACCAAAAATATAATTATTTTATAATAGCTGAAGAATTCAAAGTGTAAATAGCAGTAGATAGAAGAAACATTAATTTCGTTACAAAGAAAGCCGCAAAAGTTTTTGGTGTTTTGTGAAGTGTACAGTGATGCAACAACTAAAAAGCGTGGAAGACTAGAAAAATAGTTAAATGAAGAATAATATTATTGAAAAGAGAAGAGGATTAGATGCAACCAGTGAATAAGGTACGAAAAACCGGATATGGTACTAGTTTCTTAGCAGTCGTCGGACTAGTTCCAACACCTATAATTACAGTTGCATTGGGATGAAAAAGGATCTATAGTTTTTTGTATACGTTCAAATGATCCAAAGAATCTCCTTGGACTGTGTCCTTGGATCATTCCATTTAAATTCAACCCAGAATTGGTCACGCAATGTTCAAACTTAAGGGATAAACATGGTCGAACGTTATGGCGTGGTTGTGTGGCCTACCCTTAATAAGCCAGGTGCATCGACAACAGGTGGAGGCGCATGTAATTTTAACGTTCATTTAGCGTTTCTAGTGTGTTAGTTAATAGGAAGGTAAACAAACGTGATACGAGTGCATTTGTTTTGATGACTCACAAGAATAACCGGCTATTAAAGATATTTTAAAAATATGCACGTATATAATTATACTTGTATTCGAAAAAAATACTTGACAGTGTAAAATAATGACTATTGACGATTCGGACTAATGGGATTTTTGTTCTAATGACATCGCAATCTTCACAAATTATCACACAAATACCTCCTTACTTTATGTCAATGGATTCCAATATCACGTCATCATTGTTTTGGGTAGTTACTACTGCTTTTGATGACAAAAAACCTAAAGACCTGTGCAGTCTGATAGGTATTTTATTTATGACTCACTCAAAACAGATCAGATTCTAAAAATAAGCAGCATCCTAATATTTTGGATAACATCAAATATGGTTTGGCGATGTGTCATCGACATCTTCAAAATCCAACCTCGATGGGGCCTTTTCTACGATCTTTGTAGCAGGTAGTTGAACGTGGACCTTTCGCAGGTTTTTTGTCCTCAGACCTTTGTTCGTGGTGGGGATTCGAATGGCGACCGTATATTTGCCTACCGTGCGAAGATTTGTCTTTGGCGGCACTTGTTGCTTGCTATTGTGGGTACTTTGTACTATGGACCCTTTTATTATTTATCTAACTACTTTTCTACGAAGAATTTAAAGTAGAAGTACCTAGTTAAAATCATCAATAGTAAAGTACTTTTGATAATTTTAAAGTACTTTAATTTGTTGATTATTTAGTTATCGCAGGGAATGATATAATCCATAAAGTTACGCGGCCGCTGGCTGTCACCACATTTTATCACATTTAAAATAATTTTTTAAGATCAAAAGGAGTTGGTCTATGCTAGCAAACTTATTGCAGTAGTTTCCGGCCCAGGCAAAGGAATTAACTTAATGTTTGTAAAAGGACGGCACTGAGCTTGCAGCTGAGTTGCGGCACCCCATCCTCCCACACTCCGCAGGGTTACTGCCCGATCTCGCCCGCAGCCTCTTCGTGTGTTCATATGAAAAAACTTACTTCCGTCTGTTTTATTTGAGACGTTTTTTTCGAATTCCGATCTTCACCAACGCGCTTGGTTAATAAATTTTAAAATTTAGTACAGTTCTGGTGATTCGAGTTTCGAAGTAGATTAAATTAACGACACATTTCCAATCTTCGATCATAAATCAAAGTATATGATAAAAAATAAAGCGGTTTTGTTATTATAATTTTTTTAGATCGGATTTTTTTTATAAATAGAACAATAATATCGGAATTTGCTTATAAACAATTATTAGAAAGGATTAAAATGGATTAGCTCATTCGCGAATTGTGAATTCCATAATAGCCGTTCTAAAAGCTACGAAAGCGAATCAAAATTGATGAAATCTATTTGTTCTGGCCTTTAAATCGGTCATCGAATCGGGGCCTCGGTCGCGGATATTGGAAAAAGTTCATCAGCGTTAGCTAGGTACTGATTCAGATAGTGTCAGAATTCTGAATACTTATGTTATAGCCAGGGTAAATATCTCGTTACATAAATTAGTATATCCACTTATTGTTTATTTATCTCGATTGATAGGTACATATGCTAAGTACTTATAATAAAATATAATGTAATTATAAGTTCTGGTAGTATATAATAACAATGTGTTATAAAAGCAAAATCAAAATAATAAAAGTACTACATAACGTTCATGACGACTTTTACCATATTTTTATTAATTCTAGATATTTCTGGACAAAAAAAAATTGGGGTGGTCAAGACTGCTTTGAATTATTTAATTTCCGAAATTCAGATTCTAATTCATCTTTATTTCTATTCTTTCCATATGCTTTTCCTCAAATTTTAAGTTTTTTTATTCGATTCTATAAAAGCAATCAATATTAATATCTATATAATAAATACAATTATTTATAAGCCTTCAGTTATATTGCTATCTGAATTCTCGTAAGGTCGTGCAATCTACTCTTCGACATTTAACCGTTGGCACATTGCAGAATATTGTACGTGAAAGGAGCTTTGGAATGCAGCAGACGCGTTTGTACTCTGAGCTTTAATAAATACAGTACTTATATTGACAACTATAGAGATGTTGGAATATGGTGTATTAAAATAGTGAATAGATAACTACTATAAACTTTCAAATTTACGAAAAATGGTAATGTTAACGAAGAATGCTGAATCTATGGGAAAAATGTTCAGAAATTGTTGAATATACTCAAAAATTATAAAGGTAATATTTGTTATTATGTAATAATAGAAGGGAGTGTAAAACCACAAACCTTGAGAGATCTCTGTGTCAAGTAAGATGTAAGCCGTGAAAAAAGCATTTTATCTAAACAAAGATTAATGCACCTACTTACCATTTCCCATTATATCATATTTGGTAATAAAGCTTGAAATAAATAAATAATGGACGTCAAAAATTAAAGATTTCGATAATTCTGCTTTTTCGAACATAATTCTTCTGTTACTTTGAAACAAAGAAAATAAAACTACATATGCCTTTTTTACGTAAATCCCACTAAAAAAGTATCTACTTTATTTTTTGGAATGAAAGGTACCATAATTAGGTAAGTCCTTCTCAGTTTTCCTAGTTTTCGTGGGAAGGCTCATACAAACTTACTTTCGACTTAATACTTGTATAGGATGGGATAGGTATGCAAAAATGCAAAAATACCTAGGCTGATAAAAAGAATCTCGTGGATACCTGCGATTGTAGTTTTATTATCATTGTTAGGTACATTCAACTGTACACAAATAGCATTATCTCAGATGAGTATTTGTTGGCTACATCAAAGAAACACCAAAATAAATTTCTTTGTAACTAATATTATAAAACGTTGTTTGTTCTTAATTACGTTTATTTTTGTATCATGTTGTTTCAGAAAAATGTGAAACGATATTAATACCGTTAGGATTACGATGAACGAGTAAGAATATCATATGAACTTTAATGTCAGCAATACTTACTTCATCAATGTAAACAACTATTGTCTACAATTAACCACAACAATGGTATCGAATTACCGCTTTAAAAAAACAGCTCTGTAAAGATATAAACTTAAAAAAAAAAACACAACTAACTTGCAAATCTATGAACAAATGTCTGTGACACAAAGAGGGGGAGGACCTATGTCTGTTATCTATTTTGTGATGATTTCTTGACCACTGTCAATAGCTAAAATTCTCGAGTTGTAAGTGAAGTGCCTTTAACGGTACCTATGAATAGAGTGATCATCATCTCAGCGAGAATAATTTCATTACTTGTACATAACTAGACGTAACCAAATGCAAAAGTATGAAAAGAGTACGAAGTGTTGGGTAAATTTATGTCACTAAATCTCGTCCTGGAGCATTTCTCTCTAAAACTTTTTATATTTTCTCTCTGTCCCTGTGCCCTTTTTTCTATTATCTTCTCATTCGATCGCGTCTTTTGACACTTAGAACCTAGTAGCCAAATGCATTTAAGTAGTTAGCAAGCCGGTCGATACTGCAGCCTGCGCTGTTGCATAACACCTGCATTCATACAGTTTATCTCCAAATCACATGGCACCCTGCCTAATGCTAAATGCAGTAAATTTCTTTCAAAAAAAAAATTGAGAATTTGGAGCTATATCGTATTCAAGCGAAATTCATCATTTTGTTTGTTTTCATACAAAAACCTATATATACCAATAGGAAATGTCTTGTTAGCTCTTTGGCAAGCAATTATAGGTGGTTATAGATAACATCAAATTTAGTCCATTGTGGTGGATGGTCGGTAAAAATATAAAAGAGCAATGGTAAGAGTTGTTCAATGCAGTAAAAAGTTAATATGGTTATGGTTTCTGTGATAATTCAAAACTAACTGCGTATCAATCAATAGAATCTAAAGCGTTGAGAGAGAAATGGAGTTCTGTACAATCCTTAATTTACATCCAGGTACTATAAGCACGTTTGCCTTCAATCCCACAAGACAAGGTTGTTTACGAACAAACATTTTAAACTGGGTCTGTCCACATTACACAAACTAAGATAAGCCTAATGCTTCTAAAAGCCAGATATTCGGTGCCCAAGCTTTGAGAGACAAGATGGTGTCGTAATTATGTAATATTTACCGACAATGTAAATTGTGAGTCAGGTTTTTCGTTGAAACATTATTATTTGTAAATTCCAGTATTTTACAATGATATTATCTAAAACCGGGTTACTTAATCGCTACCTCGTAACTTCCCAAAAATTATGTTAAGAATTAGCATTTGAAGAAGTTTAATGATTTGAAGTTTACTAAATACGTAATCAAACTCTGTCATCAAAGTTATATAAAGTATCTATTCGACACAAAAAATGACGTCCCTTTCTCAATGACTCGACATCAACAGCGTCTTTTACTGTTAATGCCAAAAAATAGACGTGGTTAGCCTAGAGAAAATTAATTTCGATGGATTGGTGCAGGATGAGGGACACGTCATACGACCACATTAACAATTGAGCTTTGTAAATCTTTTTCGTCGCATAGAATTTGGTGTGACAGTAATGTGGTTAAGTATCGAAAACAGGCTCTATTTACGATGGCAGCTTAGAAAATTTGAAAACAAACCAAGGTTTGACCTATGACCTTACGCTACAGCCGTTTAACTAATTCTTTAGTCCTACAAACTCAGTAGGTATAATGTTTCTTTGAAAGCCGGATTGTTATTTCAACAATATACCACGTATATTGTAATGATAATGTGATGGGTAGTCACTTCATTGCATGCTGCTGTAAAGTACGTTCTTGTTTTTATGTGATTTTTAAAACTTAGTTCTTATGAAGGTAGGTGAATAGAATAACAAGACGTCACGCACTTATTAATGGACACACTTCATATTATTGTATTTAAACAAATTATTATAAAAACTTATAGATATCATAATGATATGGGAAGAGTGAAGTGAATTAGAAACAATAGGATAAAAACGGGCGAAATTCGATTCTTGAACAGATTTTTAAATTAAATGTATTGACTTTTCACTAGTGTAGTAGTAGTGAATTTCACGTGGTCTGAGTGAAGGTATGAAAAGGGGATATCTTTATCTTGTAACTGAATGAACACTTAATACAGTGACCAATTTCAAAAATACTGACTTTTATTTTGGAAGGCATCCATTTGTTCTCTTGAACAAATGCCTTCCACTGAAGATACTGGGTGAGATAATTAGATTTACATTTTCACCTAAAATGTTTTAGAGAATTATAATTGGAGTGGATTGGAATAACCCTGTGCATAGGTATTTTTATCTGTTTGTGAAGCTAGCCATCTAGAATGTAAAATCAAACCGGCAGCTGAAAGCATGTTGCCAGCTTGCCGGAAATTTCAAACTTACCGAGCTTTGGCACAGCTTTAAGTTTGAAATTTAATTACGAAAAGGAAATCGTTTCTATACTCGTATGTTTACTTCCCATTTAGCAGTTCGTACATTTATTTTTGCTAAATTACATGCTTTTGCAATATAATTTCAATGCAGTATGTTTAAAAAGCGTTACGCTTTTCAACAGACTTCCAAAATTAATTTTTAAGGAGGTTCTCAATTCGAGTGAATTATCATATTTTTATCTTTTCTTTCTCATAAAGTCCACCATAACCAAGAGAGAGCAGGCAGGCTCATTAATAGCACAGATATATTAATACTTGTTAATAGCATATACTCAAGCTTTGAAAATACCCAAGATTTACGTATCCGGAAATACGGCTGGTAGGGAATACCACTCTTTACCGTTCACAAACTATAAACGTTAACTAAATAAATTTATAATTATACATAAATATTTGAAAAAGAATATATGTCTTCTGCATTTGATACTCATTTAAGTATCAAAGATAACTTAACTGATATGAAATCGAACTAAAGTTATCATTTATTTAGGTCATTTAATAATAGCTAAACATATTTTTGATAATAAGTTGTTTGAGAGACCAATTGGTCAGACAGGGCACTGACTTCAAAATAGACCAAGGACATCTTGGATGCTTATTTCGTGCCAAAAAGTATTTTGGTGCAGTGATAAATTACTACAGAAGATTCTCAAAATTTCGTACCCATAATACCTACGCAGAATTTAAAATGATACAGAATATAGAATTAAGAAATGACGCAAATCTTTTTTTGGCGCATGTGACAGTCACCTATCCAGTTGTAAAAAAGTACATTTAATACTTTATCTCGTAATTGCCCAAAAAGGAGATAAGTGATCGCCGCGGGTCTGTCTGAAACTAGTTCAATGACCCCTGAGAAGCCATACTCGCAATCGATGTGTTCTTTAAAGATAGGCGATGCAAGCATTTAAATTGTTCCTTCCTTTAGATATTCAGTATTTCTAAAACTTATTTTGAATGAAAAAGTCGATAAATTGTTTGCGAAATAAACAACCATAATTAGTATTAAGTTGAACTTAATCATTTATCTAAAGAAACATTTTTATTAAAATCATTAATAAATTATGGCATTCAAAAGAAGAAATAAGTAGATACAAAATTAAAAATAACGACTGATATCTGTATAAGTTCCAAGAAGTCAGTCAGTCTCATAGATTTTGTACAAATAGCAAGTACATTATCCCCTTTCTACATCTACACTAATCTACACTAATATTATAAAGAGGAAAGATTTGTATTTTTGTGTGTATGTTTGTAATGAATAAACTCAAAAACTTCTGCGCCGATTTCAAAAATTCTTTCACCATTGGAAACCTACATTCACCCTGAGTAACCTAGGCTATATACCGCAGGCGGAGCTGCGGGAAACAGCTAGTATTTTATAAAATAGTAAGCTGTATCTTAATTACCAGTAAGCATATTTTAGTATAGTCACAGTAGGTGACGAAATATTAGTTTATCTGCTAAACGCGACATTACTTGTGAAAATATAATTGTTATGACCTCGGAAATGTCTTCTGCTTTCATTGCTGGAAAATGGGGGTTATCAGCTCTCGACATCACAATTTCACAAGCGGGCACGCGCGCTACCTAGCGCAAGATGTTGTCTTATTTTATATCTTTTACTTGTTTGACAGTTTACTTTTAAGATGATATTACTTAGCACTGGAAGAGTGAACGCTGATGTGAATAATTATGAAGAAAAAAAACAATTTTGTTAATTTCTTCATTCCTTAATGTATCAAAATAAAATAAAGTCTTGCGTTTGACTCAGTCTGTTCAATGTGTTAGCCGAACTTAACCCCAGTACCTATACCTCCTTTAATTCATGATTTTATTGTTTTACAATATCTATTGCCGCTCCTCTTATTAACTGGAGTCTCACCCTTGACGGTGTTTTCGATGTTGAGCGGATTAACAATGACTTTCTTCTCTCACGATCTTCTGTTTTGATGCTATCCGCCACTGAACAGACTACTGGCAATGAGATTATTATCTATAGTTAAATGTAACATAAACTGCAATAATCTTATAGCTGTTTCATTTAATTGTGACAAAAACTGCTCTTTTAATCTTATACATAGCAAGATATAATTTCCCATGATGTTCATTGTTGCCATTGAGAATGGGTTGCATATAGATGTAGGTTAAAAGTTGTAATTACCGACCTAGTTACATTATCATTGTTGGAAATAAATTCCAGCATACTATATTTTAGATTATTGGATTTTGTAGTAAGTATTTTTTTTATCCTCGATCCCGTAAGATTAGGGAAGTTACTGCTTGTAGATTTGTTGTAATTAAATAGAACGGAACTATATATTGCGTATTACCTTTATATAACGTTTAAATAAGTAATTGGATTTCACGGATGAAGATCAATTAGCTGTTGTTGCCTACTGTAACAGGTTTACAGATAATCCCCTAGGTATACTTACGACCAATTCTGATGACGTATTAAATCCATTTAATAAGGCATTCTACCCGAGGCCTGCCTTGTTCAAATTAACAACTAACATATTTCCAGTATGTCTATTTTCATGGACTTCCAATTATCCCATACGGAACGAGTTTGCATTAGTATACTTTAAAAAGAATCATCATCAGATATATAGAGAATCGGCTAAGTTTTGAAGTTCAACATCTTATTGTGTCAACGTTATTGGCCCTTGAATGCCAAAACTGGACCTGGAGGCTAGTTCATTTTCTCTTATTGGTGAGATGGGTTCAATCAAGCGGTTGTTAATATTCTTTACTAATAACACACTGTGTTTTGAAAATGTCTTCTAAAATGACTGTCCATTCCCTAGTAATGATACCTTTTTCAATTACTAGCTTTTACCCGCGGCTTCGCCTGCGCGAAGAAGGATTTTAAAATGTGTGTTTTCGTCGTCTGCGACCCCAATAACCATGAAAACGATAACCACCGTTTCCCGCTTTCAGGGGTTGATTTTTGGAAAATTCTAAAACAGGCATTTACTCATTTATATATACTAACTATAAATATAACCATAGAATGAGTCAATAATAGAAAAGTCAATCAACCATTTCTTTTGTGAAATAGTTCTACAAAGTTCAGAAATATTGTATTGCGTTTTTGTCGCCAAGTATTACTGAAAGGTGGATTTCTTCTTACTACGTGTTCAATCTATTTCTAATTAACTAGAGAACAGTTACTTCGTGTTATTTTTATAGATAGGTATTTAAGAAAGTTATTTACGTGTAATGTTATCATTTCATCATTTAGAGTGATTAGATATTAAATTGTGTCAGTATGTTGCATTCTCTATCTTGATAATTACTTTATTTTTACTTCGAAATCAATTTTCATAAATATGGTTGTTTATACCATATGATTTCTCAATATGAAAAACGTTGCTACTTGCGTGAAATTATGCTCTTTAATTTTCGAAATAGTCTAATATAAGTTACATAGTTTCGACTACACTATTGTTATCATCATTACGAGTATCTTAATGTATTTGAAAAAACATATCATTACTAATAACAATTAATTGACAATATTATAATTTGCTTCATCCGCCTCCGTGTCAGAAGTGGTTTCTAGACTACCAAGTTCGTGACGTCACGGAGGCTCGGCAAGAATGCGTAACTAAACTAATATAAACTAGTATAATCTGTGACATAGTACAATGCAATATCACGGTCTACTCCCACAGCGACGTCGTGGTCGCGTATTGTGCCGGTTCTGCACGCATGTACTTCCTTTAGACGGAATAGGCTGTATGTAAGCTTAAATACATGTGTTGAGTAAAATGTACATAGATGATAACTAGTTTCCATTGATTTGAGGATCGATTGTCATAGTTTTGTCTTACGATCATACCAACGAAGGATGTAATCATCATTGGTATAAGATCATCAGTTGATTCAAGCTTTTAATGTCCTTAACAAACTGCAAACAACTAAACAAAGTATGCTGAGGAATCGAACCCACAACCACCGAGTCTAAGGCAAACGCCTTAAACATTGTACCACGGAGGCATATTAATTAATATAGATAGGAAGAATTCATCAACACGTTAGCTCACCATATATATTTCCAGTAGAATGATAGATGCACTTTTAAAAGTAAGTCCAGTAATATCGGTAGGTATGTAACTAAAACCAGTTAAAACCTATAATATATGGAGTTGAATTCTAATTGCAACCTTGGTGGTACCGATGAATGTCGACAAGTGTTCGCGTTTCGTATTCTGTCAACGTAGATTTCGAGATAAATATGCCTTATTTGTATGTGGTTGACCGATTTAAATCCAAATGACCGCTAGCCTACATGTACATTGAGCTACATAGAAAAGTATACCACTGCATACTTCTATTTTATATCCCAGGTAGATAATAAAACCTATGTCAAAGTGTTGCCGCTATAGCAAGAAATTATAAAATTTGTTAAAGGAAGACTCAATACAAACAACAATTTGTTTCATACGTTACATACTGGCACTTATTTTGGTATTGCACAAATTTGAGACACGTATCCAGATTTAAAATAAATTCTATGATAAATACTTCAAATAATTATTGAAACTATGTAATTTTGACTTTCATAAAAACACCTGGGTTAACAGAGGTTTATAATCATATGCATTGTATGTTATTAAAATAAAGATATTACAAATATTTAGATAATGTCAGATACAATAGTAGGTACCTAAGTAACTAAGTAGGTAGTATTCAAAATATTTTAACAAGATGACGTACAATGATATCCTTTTGTCGGTGACGGCATAAGAATAATTTTGTTTAAAATAGATAAACATTGAACAGGAATTGATGCAATGTGGTATTAATAACTGGTTAATACAATTATGTAATGTTTTGTGAAATAATCAAATTAGTGTAACGATGGCTAGTTTCAATAAATTTAGTCTGGGTGGCCATCGAGTGGGGTGCGCTCTTAATTAAACTTGATTCAAAGTAATGATTGATAGTTGCGTCATTTTAAGTAGCGTTTGTTTAGGAACTTTAATTGATCCTTAGAACGTTTCTGATAATATTGTAGATTCCTACCAAACACTGGTTATTTTTATTTTTAAATTCTCTTTTAAATTTTTGTTCTTTACTTTAAAGCTCGTTCTTTTATGTGGCAAAAGAGACTAGTGAAATCAGAGGTTATATTTTGGCGTATTCTATTTATCTTTCTCTCTCGACCTCGTGTATACTCGATTAGAAAATGTTGCCGAATCTTTTTTTGATATTGCACTTCGAGTAGGGTCTTGTAACTCTTAAGTAGTAAGTTGGAGAGAAAATAATAAGACTTCGAGCTAATACGAACGGACAATGATGATCCAACATACTAATGCCTAAAATTCAGTTAATAAGAATGAATAAGCAAATACATGCATGCCACTTATGAGACTTTACAATAAGAAGCTTCTGCCTGTGTGGTTTTGTCCTAAGATGTTAGGGAAATGGGTCGTTCACGTTTAACAAACAGCATAATAGGTCGTAAACAGAGACCACCCTCAAGAAAATAGCCCACTGTAGATTATTCATTTACGGCTTGCTATAAAAACTCATTTTGAGTAAGTACAGATATTTCGAATAATAGAAAATTGTTGCTATCTATTTAACAAACATCAACATGACTAACTTTAATAAATTACTATAAAAAGTCTATCATACGAAACGCATCGATTTAAAAAATGTATTTAGGTTTATTATATCTCGTGAATATATTTGGCTTTTTACATCTATAGGCATTACATGTGAAGTTTTCTTATTCAGACAGTTAAAAGGCCAAGCCTTTACTTTTTCGTCTTACCATTAGTGGCAATCTCTGCCACTTAACTTGTAGTAGAAAAATGGTAATTAATTTCGTCTACTTTGTAAAGTCTTTACGAAAATAAGAATCTAAATAAAGTACTGTTTTGTTGGAGGTTGCCCTATTGTTTTTAGTTTAGTGAACTCCGTTGGTTTTATAGATTTAGGGTTCTGTATTAGAAATTTATGTGACAATATCTTCTTTCTTCAAAATTATAAAAAGTTGCACAATAACCATTCACTGTACATTTAAAACTACCTAACAACTAATATCCACATGTTAGTTATTAGGTAACTATCAACATATATTAAAGTTATACCCCTTTACGTGGACCGTAACCGTCGTTGAACGATCTAGATTGATTCAGACTATTTTTGTATCAGAATACTCACGAGAGCTTTCCGATGTAGTCTACGTTATGTGTTTAAAATGATTAAAAAAAAATGTTTATTGAAATGTTTATTGTCATGTGGGCTTATACATGATTCAAATACGGGGTTTTAATTTAACAGGAATGTCTAGCTCATGCTGTTTGTCATCTGGAAAGTTCCCAACTATACAGTGGGCTATAAAAACATCCTATTTAAGAGGCAAGAGAAAAGATGCAGTTATGTCATACTTTTCTGTGTCTCACTGTACATAGTAACTCTACACCGGCGGCTGAATACTGAACAATCCTCGAAACTGCTTTGTTATCTTTTCATGGTCTGCCGACTGTTACTGCTTCTGTGTATCCGATAATGTTTCTATTTATACTAGAGGAAGGTTATTATCACACACACACACAGGTCAACTAATTGTATGATACCGGAATTTGTTTTATTTTAAATATTGTCTTCATTCAGCCAGCACTCAAAATATGTGCGAATGTTAGTTCTCTTCTCAAATCAAGCATGTATTTAGGGCTCTGGCTGGATGCCCATTGCCCAAACATCTGCGCAATGAAATCTGTTCTTTGTATGCAGACTTTTAACATTTACATATTGTTATACTTATCAGAAAAATACAAGTTAGATGCGTTTAGGCGGTATGGTAGCTGTAAATTGCCTGCTAGTTTTATTTAATTTATTAAAATGTTTAGCGCTATATTTAAATATACTTATCGTAAACTTTCTTGCTTAGCAATTTCTAGGTTCAAATTTCTAGAATTATCATAATTTGCTAATTTATAAAATATACGAAAGTTTCTATATCTAAGTTACTACTTATTATTGGAAAGTAATTTTTATCATCATAAATTATTTACAAATATTCATTCTTAAATAAGAATACTACGAACAATAATATAAAGAAATATCTGCGTAAAATTGGAATCTATATATATTTCTTGATAAGCAAAATGTGTTCACGTGCTTGAATTAGGAAAATCATCAGTGCGACGGTAATGATAGGTATAGGTTCTAAATTCCCGTTTATTATCAGCACTTACTACTCCAATCCACGAAATAGGTTACACCAAGTAACGTTAAACAACTAAATATTTATTGTATGAGTACCTACACTCCTAAGTACACATGAGACGAGTTAATGACGCGTCTCTGCACTGCAATGCGAGTTCACTCGAACGTTAACTACTAAGTACATACGAAAACATTTTTTCGTTATCTTAATTCGGCACAACTGAAAAAGAAAAGTTCGTGGAATTGAAACGCTTACAGTCCTGTTCAAACTAAGAAAATGTAAAAATAGTGTACCTTATTTATTTACACTTTTTTTGACACAGTTCAATAAAATAAACTTAGCTTAGTACCCTTAGCTGGCCTTCCATACGTAACTGTGTTGTATAGAAGGATAATATACAAAATGCTCTGGTGACGTTAAGCCACCATAGCATATTTTAATTCGTACATTCCAGTCCACTCTCTTCTTTACTGGCCACAATTTGGCAAATGTAAGCGTCAACATATCTTTGGTATTCGTTACACACGCAACTCTACGCTTTGCTTGAACCACAGTTTGTTCTCTCGAAACAAGTTTGCGAGTGTTAGGGTCACGTCTGTCAGTACATGCCAGTTGATAAATTCGAAGTATAAACTAAATTGTTATTTCAAGATTTGCCAGTTTTTGAAACTTAAATTTCTGTAAATGTCTGAAAAAGGAAATTTATAAAAATGTAATGTTTCTTTTCCCTAAAATACCTCCGGTCCTTTTTACCCGACTGCGCCAGAAGGAGGGTTATGTTTTTGGGGAGTATGTAGGTTGTTTGTATGTATAATTGTTTGGCACGCCCTGCAGCCTCAATGGCTCGATGGATTTCAGTTTGAGAGGTGTCATTAGATTCGTATTTACTGTGAGAGTGACACTGGGTACATATAATTTAAAAAAACTAAATGGCGGATTTTTTGGATTTTTTGTTTCCAAATTACACAGAAAGGCAGTCGGGTGTTTTAGTTTTTTAAATTACCATTCTCTTGTTGTTGTAATTTTGTAATTTTATACGCGGACTCTATCGTATCCGATCCAATCGCAGTATAATATGTCGGTTAACAAAAGAAAAAATCTAACTTATAGAATGAAACATTTCGCTTAGTAGCTCTTCATTGAAAATTGAATGGCGTCATGCATTTGAATGAATTTCATTTAACTGTGCTATTGGATGATTCATGACACACTGGTTCTCCCTTGATATTAGCGTTTGCTATATAGTAAGGAGTCTGTAGTCTGTAACATACTATGGCATGGTAGAAAGGCTCCAAGGACGATGCCGTGCACGCCGGTTGTTCACCTCAGGCCAAGAATGCGCGGGAACGCTTGCGGTGTTGAACCGGTCTAAGGTTGCCATATCAAATTCTCAAAACTGGAACTTGGCTAACACTGGCCAATATCTAGACAAGTATCCGGTGTCGGCATAGATGTCGATGATCTTTGATTGAACCATAAAGTTAGAAAAAATCACTTTGAAAAGTAGTTTTGATCGAGGTGTCCAACATAGACGGGTTCGGGGTGGCAAATTAACTGTCTCAAAATAAATTGTATTTTATTGAACGTTCTCTTATGAAATAGTACTAAAATACATTCTATTTTTGGAGCATCAAACTGCTAAATTCTTAATTTGAAATTTAATACGCTGCCAATTTTGTACTATTTATTTGATGTCATGTTTCAGGAAGATATTTCGTTATTAAATAATGTATTTGAACGAAGCAATTAAGGTAAAACCATACTACACTGTGATCTTATTTTAAAACTTTGTTCGATGTTTATACAACTTTGTTGATAATTCCATTATCAAACTAAGATCTGTACATAATCACTTTAATTAAAGCCTTTCGAGGTAGAGCAGAGCTCTTATTATTTGATTTGATAATACTATAATAGAGTAGGTTGATTTTAATGTCGAAGCTCTATCTCTTGCTTATAGACTTTCTTATATTATGAAGTCTAGTCTCCATATTTGTGATATATTATTTAGCTTTATATGTATGTGATACTAAATGGTGCTAGTGCCACATTATTGACACATTGGGAACATATTATTTTACTAAACCAACGATCATTGTAAATGTCATTTCTAACAATATAACTTCAAACCCCCTTATTCAGCTCTATATATCATGGTTGTTTGAAAATGTATGATAAAGGAATATAATTTTCCATCTAGCGTCAAAAGTGAAAAGTCGATTTATTTTAATGATCATGTCGAAATCACAGGAAACGTAACGACATTTCGTAACCGATGAAATGAGAACGGAATTTATCTCGAATATATTTTTTCATTAGGCTGTCATCGAAACTTGTGCTTATGTAAATGTGAGTTATGTTAGTAACTCAAAGCAGCGTCTCTCAGATCAGCGGGGCTAGTAGATCGATTTCGATCTGCTGTGATATCGATTACTTGATTATTTACTTACCGTAACATGATCCACATTGCACTTGTGTAAATATTATCATTATGTGTATTTTAATCGTCTAAGGATTCAATCATATTCAGGAATCTTGAACTAGATAAGTGTTTAAGTTTGTGGCTGTGTTATTGTACTAAATTGTTTATGGTGAAGCTGGAGCATAAATAATTGGTACTATTTCAGAAGCTTCTTTATTTTTCACAGGCTGGACTATGTGTTGTTTGAAAATTTCAGGTTATCAAACAAATGGATGAAAAATACACTGCGTTCAAATAATTTTGTTAATGACGGTTCAGTCATAGAAGTCGTTTAATTTGTCTTGAAAACCTTTATTGTGTAGCCTATTATGTGGTTAAGACTAGATGTTTTAGATCCCTCAAGCTACACTCTCCAGGATGTGGTTAATTTTACTGAGCTATTACTGGTTCAAGACTGGTCCTACTGCCGAGTGAGTACCATAATTTATAATTAGGTATGATTGTTTCCGTTCCAGCGATCTGCATTTACACTGCAATTAACACGTTCTTATTATACTTAAACATTTTTATAGCTACACTTAAACTTTTCGGATAATAATAAATTACTCATGATTAATTTAGATATATTCTCATGAAAAATACCTTGAAGTGTTGTAAGTATGTTAGTAATAAATAAATAAATAAAATATCTTTTTATTTTTTTTTATTTCTGACCGTCCGTAGTCCATATCTGTTAGTAATACACACACTTACATACTAATGTTAGTTCCTTACATAACTAAATTGGGATTTTAGTACAGCGTCCCAGTGGCACTGCATACGCCCGCCCCATCTCTCTGACAGCGCTCTCAGAATGCTATTGCCGCTGCCACGCATCCTGCCCATCAGAGAGTGCACCTTTTTACGCATCACAGCATGATAATCATCAGTGTGGGCATCTGCAAACATCCCTGATGCGCTACAAAAACGTGGCAACAGCAACAGTGCCCTAAATATATTATTGTATAATGTATCGTATGAATATTATTGGATATTTTGTGTTAAGTAAAATTATAAAATTACTTAATATAAGATTTCATAATTGTAACGATAGTAGAGCGACACCTATCCCTACTAAGTTGATTGAGGTAAGTTAAATTAATATCCACTACTTTTATATTAATAATATATTATGTCATTTATTTCAGATACAGATCCATATTCGTTAGTATTATTAGTAACAATGAGTCCTATCAATAACATTAGCATTGTTAGTATAATTTTTAAAATTTCCTTTAATTCAGTTCAATTTCAAATTAGCACAAATTAATTGATTATTACGGCTAAAGTTAAGCCGTTATCGGAAATTCATGAAGGAAACTTACTTATATAACCAGTATTGAACGTCTTTTGGCTGAGATGATGAAGAATTAGGCGCCGCTTATTTTCCACAATTTACTTACATATTTACTACGATGGCAGACAAACTCAAGGTGGATCATGGTCTACGACACGTGAAGGCGCCATTTTTTGCGGTCTTATACCAGTTGCCGCCAATCGCTCACTCCCAGCCGCAGGTATTCTCACTCTGCTATATAGAAGAGGCGATGAGATCCTACGGAATCGTAATATCCTTTACTCAAAACAAACGACTTCATTTCAATTCATTATCTACTTACTGATATGAATAAGTACAAACGCTAGCATTAATACTACTTAAGTCAAAATAAATAATCCGTGTAACATAAAATAAATTAGGGAAGGAAAACGTACTGTTGATTTGTCACACACGGACGGTAATGATGTCTTAGTCGTGAACAACAATCTTGCATCAATAGTAATGATTGTCTTATATACTTAGATGATTCATTCAACAGCTTCGCTAGTGTTGTGACCCAAATGACGTGTGGCGATAGATCCGGCCCCGGTGAAGAGGTTTTGCACATCACAGCTATTCTTCGAAATGCTTGTGGTAATCAATAGTTCCGTGTATTGCTAGAAAAAGTCCTCATATTTGGCACTCCTTGGTGTGAAATTACTTTGTGTAGTTTTGTGACATCAACCATTATGCGGAATTGTCTAGTGTTATTTTTGTTCTTTTGATACCTCAATGTTATATCTCTAAGCTAATTATTCAAACTTACTAGATTAAGTTCAGTCAATTCATTCTTTATGAAATCTTATTGTTAATAACGATTTTAAACATCAAATGGCATCGTTCTGATTCAATATTTAAAATGAAAATTTACTTCTACTGTTTGAGAATAATTGTCAGCATCATGACTTATAAAATACGACTTATTTTTGGCTTTCCTCTTCGTCGACAGAAGTACGTCCGTTTCCTGTCTGTCATACCTTCTGGTTAATTTTAAAGTTTTTGTTAACTATTTTGGTACACTAATACATTCTTCATATATCTTAGTTTATCTTTAAAATTCATCTTAATTAACATTTTACTCCTTGCTATTCTATAACGTGAAAAGTAATAAATACCTACCTACAGTATAATAAGAAAGAAAAATGTGATTTTTTCGAGAGAATCGATCTAAGTATTTGTTTTTAATCGATGAATCTACTCCAAAACTTGATATTAATTATAATTTTCTATGCACATCCAGGTCTATCATGACACGGTCAAACAATACTCACAAAATTGATAAATGAAAATGGATTTTAGTTCTATCTAGGTCAATCACTGGTTAGATTGACATTGAAAGGGGATCAATCAGCCGTCGCGGTCTAATCGTGGCTTACAAGTCGCCTGGCGGGTAGCCAAGTGGACCACTGTTTCAAGATAGTATCTGCACCGCAATGCATGCGAAATACAGCACGTTATATTTTTAATAACCCAGACTAAACAACTCAAGTGTATTATGAATTATCAAATTAGTCTGTGTTTCACCACGTAATAAACAAAGTGTGTCTTCAGGGCACGGTTTTACAAATAAATTAAGATTATTTTCATATTTAGATTTTGGCTTCCTTTTTTGTGTGTGTAAAAAAGCAAAAAGAGGGCAAATTGTATAAAAAGAAATTGAGTCGGGTAACTACAGAGATAATTTTAATCGTCTTAAGCTTTAAAATTAAACTAGATGATACACTACTTTTCTGAGTAATATCGGTGTCAGGAGCTGGAAACAGAAAGCTCAATATTAAACAGTCTGGACAAATTTACTTGACCAGGCCCAGGCCCACACAGGGCTGTAGCGCCTTGATGATGATGCTTTTAAGAAGTTATATCCTTAGAAATGAAATCAATTTCATCAATGCTTTTTTCTTATGCGAGAAATAGACATGAAAATCTAATGAACGACGCGTCTCATCATGTGTGGAAACCATTAAAGCAATGTAAGTGTATTAATTCTTATTAGCCTTCTTAGCAGCCATCATATACTCATTACGAAGCGGCCATTCACGAGGCAATGACTGACATGTCATTACCAGGTTACCAGTGAATATACTTGGAGTGACAACTATAGTATTTACTTGTATACTTTGCTTCCGGTCATTAGTGTACTATTCACTTTCCCTTACCGGATATTTCCGGAATAATGTAAGCGACTAGAATAGGACAGAAGATTATTCTTGAAACTAAAATGTAACTGTTGTTATTTATTAATGTTAATTCTTAAAAATATATTGAGATATCTGCTTAGCATCATTATCTTAAGGATACGAGAAAAGGATGCGAAAGTCTGTCTGTTCGTCTGTCAGTCTGTCTGCCCGTCTGCCTGTCTGTTACGCTTTCACGGCCAAACCGCTGAACGGATGAATATAGTTAGAGACTCTGGGTCAAACATAGGCTACTTTTTGACGCAGGCGGAGTTGCGGGAAACAGCTAGTACAAAATAAAGTAAGCTATTTGGAAAAACTTAATAATGCGAAGTACAACGAAAAAAGAAGACTAAGTAATTAGAAATTCATTAGCCATATTTGACGAGTGATTTACCAAAACTCATAACAACGGTCATCAGAGAGCAAACAAACAAATATTAGTTCTTGTATAGTTTGTAGCAGGTGTTTCACCTGCTTTGTTCCCACGAGCAAGATTGAGGTCGCCTTTGGAGAGTCTACGGACACTATAAAGAGGTGTAGTTATATGTTGTAAATTGATTGGACACATTTCGCAATACGAGTCAAAAATTTGACCTATGTGCAAAGAAATGAATTTATTGCTTTTGGATTTAACGTTTTAACAAAAATTCTCAACTTATTTAATTAATAGGTGTAACGATAAGTGCTTTATAAAAAGGAATAGGTATTATAGGCATCAATAACAAAACAGAGTTATTGTTAAAAAAAATTAAAATTGATATTAAATTATTTAAATGATATAAAAATACCATGGCACGTTTTTTATAATATTCCATGTGATAGTAAATACATGAAAGTTTCATTATGAAAAAGTTATAGCGAATACAGTTTCCTCATAGATGTTTATAATAAATTAATTTATCTTCACTCCGTTTACCTCAGAATTTCTCATGGAAAATTGCAATACGTTCCACTCAAGTGACATGCAAAAACTTGTAAAGTATTAGCGTTAAGTTCGCGGCTAGGGCTTTGGATATGCGATTTCACACAAGTGGTTAAAATCACATCGATATGCGTGAGATTGTCCTCACGGATCTTATTGTTTTACCCCTGTATAAATACAAATTTTGAAATTTGTGTAAAAATCTTAAAATATTGCAAGATATCTGTTTACACCGTTAATGATATAGTCTGTAGATTAACAAATTAGACTTGTTAGAAGAACAGAGCGTTTTTATCAAAAGTATCATTGTTATAACGTTTTATAAATACATTTATAACATTAACGATGATAACATTAGTTTAATTTGTGTGATAAAGGATAAAAATACGTAAATACCTGTTTATTTTGTATTTACCTAGTAAATATGCTGATTATAGATTTTTTTGAGAATATGCAAATTTTTTCGTTTCTACTGTCAAGGTCAACTAAAAAAGTATCATTTCAGAGGTTCCTCAATGAATGAGATGACGATGTGTGCTAAAATAGCATTCAAGTCATCCTTACGTGATACTACGCTATGTAGCTCTTCTACTTCTTTCAAACACGCACCTTATCGAAGTTGAAACGATAACGCCTCTTCGATTAAGCAATTCGAATTAAATTGTTCCGTTCCATGTGATATCGTGCATGCAAGACGTTTTTATACCTTACGTCAATACTTTTTATAAACTTTGATAAATATTAGAATATATTAATGGCATAGTCATAATAAATGTTGGATTGACCATTTCGCTGCCCCAAAAATATTGACAAGAGTTATTTTAATTATTCTCTTGACTATTAAAAATATTGTTAATACTTCTGTATAGGTCTGCGTTTTAAAACTTAATAGCTGGTAGAAACTTTTATTAAATTAGTATTCCTTTTGTTCCAGGCTTGACCCACCCATAGTGCAGTCACAATATCCAATGGAGAATAAGAAAGCAGTACCGGCGACGCAGCAACCCCTAACGCAACAACACCTAATGGCGCAACATGTTCATCCAGACCAAATATACTCCTCGCAACAAACACAGCTGGCAGCACACCTCACTTCCGTGCAAACTGGCCAAATTCAACCAAATGGCGTCATGCACCAACTGTTACAAAGTCAATACCATTCAAACCTGAATGCCCGTTCCCCGTTACTAGAAAACAGACACGAGTTGTATGGTACTGGACAAAATCAAGACTACACAAGACATTACAGTGCTAATGATAATTACAACTATCCACAGTCACCACCCAGACATGAAAGAACTGATGTGCATACTGATCATAATGTCAATCACGAATTGTTACATAATATTCCTAAAGGATATAATGCAGAAGTCTATCAGGACTATTTGAAACGTAACCCACCGAAAGAAGCCAATCAAATATACCAAAATCATCAACCAATGTATAGACCAAATGCAAATGCATACGGTTCAAAGCCCTATCTTCCATACTCAAATAGGATAGGACCACAAAGTAATACTGAATTATTACGGAGACAGTATAATGAACTACAACAAATGAAACTTCAACAACAGATGCATTACCAAAACCAAGCACAGATGCATCAGCAACAAAAGTTCGCTGAGCGGCAATTATTACTTCAACAAATACACGGTGTCCAACCTCCACCTAATTTACAAAATAGTATTTATTCAGACGGTTCTTACAGAGATTTAGATCAATATAGTAGTAAAAATGACTTCAAAGATTATAGTAGTCCTGATATTCAGAAAGATATAGAAATGTATACGAGAAGTGAAATGGAAAAGCAAAGCCGAAATTACCAAGAATCTCAATGGCAAACTAACCAGCCTATTGAATATCGGGACGAGCGACAAAGACGGCAATCGGAAAGCGATAAAGGCAAACTACAATCACCACCTTCTGAATATAATAATCATCATGAAAAAAATAATGTCGGATTTGTGTCACCCATGAAGTCGAGTGAGTCTAGTTCGCCGAGTGTAAAATCTCCATCTTCGGAAAGTAGACGGAGTAGTGGCGGCCATCAAGCACTAAGATCTCCTATTGCGCAAAGGCTTCCTTCAGCCCCAGTAACAATGTCCGGCATATTATACAAACAGGGCTCAGATGGACTTAAAGTTTGGCGAAAGAGGTGGTTCGTTTTATCTGAGTACTGTTTATTCTATTACAAAAGTGAGTATTTTTCAAGTTTATATGGGTCAATACTTAATTCCTGAAGCAGGTGATTTATACTGGCATAAGCCTGAACCTAGTTTTCTTTTATGATCGAGGTAAAAAAAAAAAATTGTTTTCTATTTAAAGACAAATAATTATTTTCAAGTCCAACATAAAAAATCTAATTTCTTTTGCTACATTTTGTAATTCTTAACTTATTGTTTTTAACATTTACAGGCCAAGATGAGGAAAAGCTTCTTGGTTCAGTACTTTTACCATCGTACAAAGTGTCGGCTTGTACTTCAGAAGACAAAGTACTCAGGAAGTTCTCTTTCAAGCTGGAACACGCAAATATGCGAACATATGTACTTGCTGCACCGGACCAAGAGTCAATGCTGAAATGGGTCAAGGCACTTACCATGGCCGCCTTGATGCAAAGCCCCAAGTAAGATAACCTCCACATTAGATTGCTGTTTTAGATTATGTGTTGATTGCTCTCAAACACTTGTTCAATCATGGAACGATAGTATCATGACACCTTGTCATTGATCATTTTGTTTAAAATACTAAACAAAAGCTAAAGGCTTTTGTTTTAACTTTGTGCTGATAATTAAATTGAAGTACCTTTTGAGCCCACAAAAATTGAAGTTTCATTTAAGATGTAAATATACTTAAAATTGATAATTGTATACATATTTATTAATCTAATGAATATGTGATTTCTATAATGATTGGATTGACATTTTAATAAACTGATTTATTTACAGTGAACAGCAACAAAAGCAGAGCGAGCGGCCACCTGCAAAAACAGAGGTGGGTATTTATTGTGTGCATGGATGTGTGATGCAGGTGATCGCCAATTAGTTTGCTAGAGCGGAACCAAGGACAGCGATTATAAGTCGTTATAACTGCGCATAATGATCTGAGTGTCATGGCTACTGATACTATTATTAACAATTATTAAGTATCAGTAGTATTAACGAGTGGCGCCATCAATTAAAAAACTAAAAGAAAAAAAGGGTTAGATCTACGAATGACTTGAATTATTTCGAAAACTTTTAAACAGTTGCATAAGCATCTTCGCCGTGTCCTCGGCATTCCCTCTAAGCTCAATAGCAATATTAGACACCGAATACCAAATAATATATAATAGTTGAGATGTAATCAGAACTCTTTATAATGTGGCAATGAAAGAGATACCTGAGAGAGAGAGAACAAATAAAAGATACAATGGATGGTGAAATATTTTTTACAGTTTGTGTGATTAGTAAGTTAGAGGTATCTACTTAGTAGTGCAAACTATAATTATTTATTTAATTATGGATTTATGTTGCAGGAGTGCGATGAAATACCTGGACCCACTTACGCTAATGCGCCGCCTAAACCACGACGGTCGAACGAGGGATATAGTTCACCTAGTCCTGATATGTAAGTTTTTTGATTAAGAATTTAAATTTTATTTATCCCTTCACATGCTTTGGGCCCCCGCTACCGCTACGCTACTGTGCTTCGAAACGCTCCCGCGCGCGCGCGCGTTACAAGTGTTTTAGATAAAGCGTTGTTTACAACTCGAGTGTAGGGTTACAATAACACGTAAAATTTATTTTGTTCACAGATAATCGACCTTATCGACAAAACTGTTTGGATAACGATATCTTATGTGGTTCTTTTGTAGTAACGGGTTGAAGGAAAATATTTCTTTTTTGTCCCCGTAATTTTGTACTATAATGATTTTTTAAATAAAAGTTATACCATATATATGCCTTATTTTTTTATAATCTAACAGTATCTATCTAGTTCTGTAATTAAAACAAAGAATACTATCCTGCTACAGTAAACTTTTGAATGAAAAATAAATTACAATTTCGAAATTCGCGAGTTTTTGTACGAAAAAATGATATATTTTGCATCAAGACTTTGTTTTACAAATTTCGTTAAAAGCAATGAATACACATATTTTAATGAAGCCTAGCTATCTTAGAATAGATAACAAGCATTAATAAGTTCTCAGAATGTTCAAATTGTGAAAAAACTGACAAACAATGGACCTCCGTCGTTTTTTATCGTCGGCTCGACCGATCTTTACCCAAGGTCAGTATTTATACTACTACACGAATCCAAAAAAAAAAAGTTCAGTATTGCTTGGAAAGGAACGTACTGTCGAAAAAAAATACAAACCAAAAATATAGTTTAAGTGGACTGCTTCCATAGCATCCGTTTGTGGCGCATTTTTTGCGCGCCCGCTGTCCCATACTAAAATGCTACGTTAGACAAGGACGCGATCCTCCACTCGCGCGTTCTTTTTTTGAAATCATGAAAGATCGCTTGAGTTAGCGTGGTTTCTTGTTATTTTTTATTGCTTATTATTAAATTAGTAATATAAATAGAAAAAGTTGCACAGAAAATAATGAATTTTATAATTTATGAAAAAATGTTTTTTGCGTGGTCAGCCATTTTGTTCCCAACTTTTTCGATAAAAAGTGGAAATAACACATGAAAACATAAAGTGATCAAATAAGTTTGTATTTTATATTAAAATAGACTTATTTAAGCATTTTCTCAAAAAATTTCATTAGTTATAATAAAGAATAACATCCCTAGCCAGGCATTTTCCCGTACCGTGATCCTAGAAAAAAATGAGACCCGTCAAGCTCAACTTCAAATTCGTGTTTAAAAATTTTTTCGGCCCTGGATGGCAATGGAATTATTTTTAATCGATAGTGGCAGGATCGTAGTTAGCCGAGAAAAAGCCATAGACACATAGAGTTACTCAGTGTTGTGTAACTAAAAAATGATGCAAGCGAAAACAGTTGGGGCTGATCGAGCCCAGAAGCACAGTAGCGCAGAAAAAGTTGGGCTCGATCGAGCCCGTAAGCAGGTTAGGGGATTATATGCTTTACTAAATACCTATGAATGTGTAACATAAAATATTTTATTTTCAAACATTGACGACATTACAGGTATGATCCAAATTACGACATACTCAAAAAGCCAGCATCACACTACAGCCAAGGCACTAGTCACACTCGTTATCAAGATCACACAAACTATCCAAGCAGTCCAAACCAGGAGAGTACATACACACGCAACCCGCCACCGGTACAACAGACTCAATATCAGACGAAACGACCTTACGACACGCATCACCTTTCCCTGCCATTGACTAACACAGTCACTGATAGATTAGAAAACAATCAACCAAGTACCTCTGCAATTTATAAATCTAATCCTCAATCGCCTTACTTTAATGATAGGACAAGAAATCAACAACAACATCAGACAACCGAGGACATCCCACAAGAAAAATTGTACGACACGCAGCGACCAGGACCTAGAAATCCTTTCATTCCGGATAGTACACCACAAATGGAAGACAGGAATGTACCTAAAGATCTACAAAATAAAAATAGTCGCAGCACTTTGGACCAAGATGGAGTTCAATCAGAGTTCCAAGAAAATTATTCAGAATCACGGTCAAATTCCAAATCTAATTATGACAGTGCTGCTTATAACAGAGAAATTTACGGTGAAATGTCTAGGCAAGAGAACAGAGGCCACATTGCAATAAATGATCGAATAAATGATAGAAGAACTCCTGATGCATATGGACGTGCTAACACAATGGCTCCTTACACCAAAGGCAAAATTGGTGACTATGAAGATGTGTATGGAATGTATGCCGCTGAGAATGATTACAGTAAAACATATTCCAAGTCACCGCCACAGTCATCACAAACTCGTGACGTGGGTAATAACATCCCTAATCATCCACAACAGCAGCAACAACAAGAATATGGAGCGAATTACGTAAGTTCAATAGTACCTACAAATATTTTTATTAAAATTTTAAATGCAGGAAGGCAAACATCCGTCGATGATTATTAATATAATTAATATTGCGTTATTTTGCTAATTTAATCTTAATTATAACTTGTTGCATAGCCAGCAGTGCCAGCACACATATAATTTTGAAACCGATTTTGCTACTGAAACGTTTAAAAATGTGTTTATAATACGAATCTGTAAATTTAGAAGACTAGGTTAAAGAAATAAGAAAAAATAAGCCTAAGGTATATAGCAAAAATATACTTTTTAATTTCAGCAGCAAGAAAAATCCTTTAGCGGCCCGTCTGTATTAAGAAGAAAAAAAATGCAATCCTGTGGTATTCAGCCACCTATGCCCAGACCTCATAGCGCTGACTTTCTAGAATATGAGTCTAAGAATGATATGTTGAATAAGACCATGCCAGCGCGAACGACATGTGATCCACCCAGACAACCGCAACGGCCGAAATCTAGTCTGGATATCAATTCTTATTATGATCCAAGCTCTGATAGATATTATTCAGAAAAAAGTTATGCCGAGAAAATGAGGAAATCTGCGCAATATTTACAACAACAAGGATTAGGTTCTAAAAATATACATATACCATTAGCTAAATACGCGAGTGGTTTAGCAGAAAAACAACTAAACTCCCCTTACTCTCAGGTCACAAACAACAATTATGAGACTGAATTTACCGCAAAGAAAACAACACGTGATGTTGCCAATTATAATTCAAAGTATAGCGATTTAGAAGGGTTGAATTCTAATTGGACACTAAAAGAAAAAGGTATGCAAAACCAAAAAGATGTTTTAAATAGGAGTGGAAGCGTCTTGAGTGATGGTTCGAATGTTAATTTTGCCAAGGAAAATATGGGCAGATTTGATCCCTCTTCTGAAGGATTTATGAGATCAGCTAGTGCTAGATTACCATCTACTGCAACTGAAAAAGAAGGCGATAAGAAAATCCAACAGGTAAAATCACTTTAAAATCTGTACTTTGTAATAATTTAAAATCTGCACTTTTTATTTAAACTATGATATAATTTATTAAACATTTGTACGGCGTATTACATGAAGTTCACTAATTTTAGCGAGAAGAATCAATGAAGCGATTGCTCGAGTGGAAACAAAGAATGCTCCAATCACCTTTGACAAGGAAAAGCACTCCTGCAGCTATATCTCTTGCTCGGTCTTTGAATCAAAGTCGACAATCATTAAAATCAGACCAATACAAGTCTAAAACCTATGCCAACGCTACCTATAATAGCTATTCCTCTGACGATGAAGGTATGTTTATAATGTTATATTTAATTAATATCCGCCTTAGTTTAATTATACGTTTAATAAGCATGTAACTCAAGATTATTATTTAATTTATTATAAACCTACATAAAAAATCAAAACGAGACGCATGATATATTTTGCGTGCATGAAAATATGACAATGATGATATTTATCATTAGCTAATAGTCGTGTATCTAATTATTAGATAAATATCGATATTATAACTTATTTGTTTAATTTATGTATGAATCAAATAGCACTAGACTCTAACATATTAATTACATATATAATACGTAAAATATTGTATGTAGATATATTTTTATTAGATAAATCAATATTATCCAAATCCGAACACCAATGTGATTTCTGTGATGCCTTTATTTATTAAACATACAAAATTTCGAAAACAATTCTTACTATATTAATAAACTTTTATATTTTTACCATATGTATAATATTCTACAATTAAGTATTTCATATAAATACTTGGAATCATCCTGCAGTAGCAATATAATACCTATATAATGACTTCGCTTTGCGGAAAGGTACCTTCCTGCCTGCGGGGACATTGTGCCACTAACAAGACTTTAGCGTAGTATCGGTGGAGGGATCAAATATAAATATATTATAAATTTACGATGATAAGTTTTTATTTCATTATGTTAACATTGTTGATTGTCTTATATAAAAACTAACAGAATAAATAAGGCAAAAACGCAATAAAAGCGAAATTGATATTTTTATTTTATTGACGCTGAGTTGAGATATAAGTAAAATATCGATTTCAATTTTGCACCTCAGAGGAAACATCGGGCACTGATGTGGAAAATCCAAGAGATAAGCAGGCAGGAAGGTCTGATAGAACGAATTTAACAAGTCCTAACATTATACCACTTACAACTTCGAACGCACCCTGTACTGCTGATCTAGATATTTTAAAAATAGATTACTCTAATATAATCGAAGAAAGCAAGAGTAATATATCTGAAAATACTTACGAAAACATCCACGTGACATTATCGACATCTGATATTAGCAACACAATAGAAGAAATGTATCGTGAAGATTCTAATCTCAATACAAAAGAAGAAGAAAATCAGGAGAGTAAAAATATAATAGAAGAAGATGAAAATGGATACGAGACACATGAAAGTGAAGCTGAATCCGAAACTCAAGCAGAATACACAGATAACGATTTGGATGAGGTTTTGATGGAATCCGATGCTGAAGTTGATAACGTTAACAGCCAAAATACGGAAATAAAATTATCAGAAAATATAGAATCATCTGAAGGGAATATTAATATTGATAACAGTAATCAGTCCAATACTGAAATAAAACCTGAAACCCCACCAGTGACATTTGGGGGAGAAGATCATTATCTACCTATGAGCCCTCGAAAGACTTCCACAATAGAATTAACTCATCAAATGATGCTTCAAAATTTGAGTGTTTTTAATGATACCATGCCTGTAAACTATGAAGATAATCCTTATGTTGAAATGAACGTTGGAAACGAGGAAGAAGACACGCAAACATATGAAGTGGTTTGTGTTAGCAATGGTAAAATTGAACCTGTGTATATGGAGTTAAATGATTTTAATAATGATATCAAATCGAATAATGAAAAGCCAAATATTAACATTTTATTTGATTCTGCATCAAACTTTGCAGATACTAAAGAGCATACGGTAAAAAGAGCATCAAAATCTGAAAAGACATCTAAAAAATCTGATGGATCAGATTCAACAGATGAAGAAACACAAAAGGATGACATGCTCACAGATACTCCATTCAATCGCTTTAGCATATCCGATACATTTAGGCCAGCATCATATTATTTAAGCCGCAGTAGACAAGCGTTGGTTAGAAGAGATAGCTCCGATAGTGACGTTCAACCACCTATGGCCATTTCATCACAATCTTGTGATGAATTATCTGATGAAGCACTTTCAAAATATGTTTTAGACAAGTTAGATAAATCTGACATGTCTCAAGATAATTCAATTTTAAAGATGTTAACAAGTGAGAATCAAACTATAAGTCGAAGAAAAACTACTTCTTTAATGATCTATGGTAGCCGAACTTCAATTCACGATACTCTTATACGAGGTGAAAAGATTCGAAACAGTAGGGCAAGCTTACCCAATGAAAGACAAAAACTGTACGAAGGGTCCCCAAAATTATTAAATCATTCTATACTTGAACATTATAATTCAAGCAGTTTAGAATCGGACTCTTTAAGGAGTTACAATGCTGACAAAGGGTCATCTAGATTATCGCTAGAATCTGACATAAGTAGTAAATTTGAAATGGCCCCTTCTAACTTATCATCTGAGGTTGCTAGCTTAAATGAAAGTGAAATGGCAGTTGACTTGAGATATCCCATGAGCAGTTATCAAAATATGGAAATGTTATTGAAAAGAAGACCGTTATCTGATGACTCAATTTTCGAATTATCTGCTTCTAATTTAAATGTTAGTAATGAAGCAATAAATAATGTAGACTTAGATAGGTACTTAAATAAACTTCAGCCTATTGGAGAGTCCCACATAAATGCAGAGTCAAATATAAACATATCGTCTTCAGATAGCACTATGATACACAAAGACAATGTTTGCAAAGGTCCCCATTCATCAAATGTCATAAGCCATATACGTTGCTCAAGTACACCTATAGGTCGTGGTAATAAAACAAATTATGAAAATAGACCAAATATAATGATGAATGCGCACAGTAAAGAACATGTTAATTCAAGTTACTCAGAAAGTCAATTCTCTTGTAGTTCAGTTGAAATTACAAAATCTCCAATGTCGTATTACACCAAAGGCTACGATGAAGAGCCATTATTAAGCAAAAACTTAAATAAAGACGTATCAGACAAAATCAAGCAATTTGAAAATGAAAAACTTGCCCTAAAATCAGGAAGTGAAACGAATGCTTCTTCTACTTCAACAGGCTTTCATAGCAGAGATAGCTCTACAGAACACAGTGCTCCATATTATTACTCAGATTTATCATCGCAAGAACATATAAACGTTTTACCTACCTCTCATTTTCTAAAGAATACTAACCTACACCGGAGATTAAATAATCAGCGACGTCGAGGACCACTACATAAAAAAAATGAAATAACACATATACACAATCCAATTCATAATAACCAAATATTTACATCTGAACGACAATTTGAATTGGTAGCATCGGCAAGAAGTGTTTCGGTAGAGTTTTTAAGTGCCGCCGATAAAGATCCAGAAATCGATTTAAAAAATATTTATGAGTCATCGGATGGCCGACATTCTAAGATACCCGAATCGATGAACTTAATGTCTGACCTATGTTGCAAAAGAAATTCTTCCTATAATTATACCGAAACTTCATCTCCAGATTCAAACATAGTGAATAGAAATAGTATGAACGCTTCATCTATTCAAATTTCCAACGCTAGTATGTCTTCACATTGTAGTGGGACTTCATCAAACACGGTATATTATGACGCAGAAGCTGAAGCTGGCGCTTATGAAAACGTTTTGTGTCATGGAGAAAAACACTGGGATGAAGATACTTTATGGATAGATAATTTGAGAAGAGTATCTCATAGACATGCTCGTTCAATGGATGATTTAGATACGGCTGAATCTCAACTACTTGAGCGAAGAAATTGTGATATTAGTGGCATGAATAGCATAAAACGTGTTAAAAAAGGAATGTGTTCCAAAATATCTCGGCATGTTACTTATGTGAATTGTGATATTCAAAACCAAATTAGAATTAGAGAAAATATTGCTAATTTACAAAATACTTGTCTCGAAAAAGAAAAAGTTGATGATAATGATGTTTACGTAAGTCTTGCTGAAAATACTGAAGCTGAAAAGACTCCTACTGATGAAGGAGTATATGAAAAATTAGTTATTGAATCTCCGCCAGGGAAATCTGGTATAGATCTAAATATATGCACTAAAACCAACACTATTGTTGAACATAAAAAAAAATTTGAAATTGATAGAGAAAAGCTGCGGCAATGGGATTTACTGTCAAGTGGGCTCATGAAAAAGGGTTCAGGGTGCGTACGGGGTAAGAATGTGGGTACAAATAGCACTCTATGTAATATGGACACCGGGACTGATAATGCAAGCACTGAAGGTATCCTCTAACAATGTATGGTCCTGTAAGGTACAATATGTAAGTTCTATCATTTAATTATTTATTATGGTAAAAAGCAAAGCAAAGTCGTTATTTCGAAGATAATATTTTTGTAAATATATTTTGGAGACATTTATTATAAACATAGTCACGTCTATTCACAGCATGCAAAAATTATAGGAATGTTCCTTGTTGTAAATAGCCACAAGCATACAATTGGTATACAGATAATTCAGGATTTATGTACACTTTAGTCTATTATTAAAACTTAATTAAGATCTAACTTGAAACGATTATTTTCGAGTTAAGTTAGTTATACTACATTCTTATTTACATAATTAAATATTACAGCTTCTATGACAATGTCAGGCGCACACATGGATTCTGGTTCAAACAATAATTCGTCAAATCAGCAAGCATTATCAAAGAAAGCTTTTCTGGGAAGTAACACCTCTATCGGAAGAAATACTAGAGACACTAATATACCCGTACGTGCTGTTAGCCCTAGGGTTAGATGGGTTGAGGATAAACCATCGATTGATCATTATGGATCACAACAGATGTCGACTTCGCAACAAAATGTATGTATCGTCTTTGTAAATATGCTAGCTAAGTTATATTGCAAAAAAATAGATTACAGTTTATAATTATTATGATTCAATTTAATTCGTTTATTGTCTCCATGGTATTACAATTGGTCTTTTATTTAATATACAGAACATCATGGACCCTGGCAGGGCACTACAATTTTACGATCTTATGACCTGAATGTTACTTTAAAATTATTAAAAGCATGCGAAAAATTTAGTGTACCATAGGAATTATTATTAGAGCATGCATGTCAATAACATTGATCAGGAAATTACAAATGTCAATATTTGAATCATCGATTACAATTAATGTCAGTATTTAATTCATCATTTTCACATTTTGCAATGTCAAAAATATAGGCACACTGGCTAATAGGCTAAAAGCATTATTATATTGTCACACAAAGCATACATTGAACAATCTATAAAATAAATAAAATGTCAAAAGTAAATTTTTATCAATCAGTTTCCTCAAAAAAAGGTTATTTCTTGCAAATTTACAAAGTTCTAGTATGTGATGTGAGATACCTGTCAAAGTAAGTATGCATAACTTTTTGAAATGAGGTCGGGAGCTTTCGGTATGATCCCTTGCATTCGCTAAAATACGCATACACCTTTTTTCAGTATAAATAATTGCTATGCGTCAGTGTTGTTACCCCATAATATAACACTATACTGCAACCACGCATTCATTCGATGTTTTACATCCGTAATTGACAAATTTTGTATAAATATTTTGTGAAAATAAGCAACAGTATTCGTCAAAAAATTTTCCTACTTAAATGAAAAATAATTGAAATTTCAAATTTTTATTATTTGTTTTACTTTGAGAAACTCACGAAGCCAATTGATTTTTCTGAGAAAATAAATTTCTTTATTTTCCCACTTTTCAGTTGTTAATTAATAACGCCGAGGATTCTTGGGCTAGAGCTCGATCACCTTCAAGAGCTTCTCAACAACCAATTCGCGCTGTAAGTCCAAGAGTTCGAAGAAGCACAGAAGCCGAAGATTTGGTAAGAAATTAATATTTGTTTCTGTTTGTTTTTTGTAATTTCACTAGTTGCATTTTGTTTTGTATGTTTGGTAGTTTGTTTCATTTAGCTTTTCATTTGTGTTGCATTTGTTGGTATTATTAGCAAAGGAATCGGCGATGGGGTCAGCCTGAACAGCTAGGGGAAGTCCCAACTGCCGGAGAGCTTCTAGGTCGCACTCACGAGGAGTTAGTACTGCTCCTCATTCAGTTGAGGCGGAGGCATGCGGCGACGCATCGTGCAATTGAACATTGCTGCGCTCAAATCACTAGCACGGAGGTGTTTATATTATTTTTTATGTATTTTTTTTTTTATTTTTTATTTTTATTTATTAGATACAGCCACAGATTACAGAACAAACCATATTATAATCAAAACCCTTATTCTAAATAATTATATAAACTTTATGTATTTTATTATTTGTTTTTATAATTTTATCAAGGTAATGATTTTTGTGACGTTTCACTCTACATTTTGTGATCAAAAGGGTTTATTTTTTATGGTGATGGGAATTAAAATTGTTCTGAGATGGCTACGTGTATTGCATGCAAAATTCAATCCTGTTCCGATGAACTCTAGAAGTAAAAAAAACTATACGTAATAATTTTTATAGGAATCACTTAGTTCTCTGAAAGCGATGGAACGTGAAGAGAGCCTGCATCGCCTAGAACAACTCAAACTGCAATTGATGGAGCTAGAGCATCAGTATGAGAAGAGCAAACCTTTAGTGCAGCTGGTCGATAACATGGTCAAGTTGGGGTCTTTGTACAATAGACCGGGTTCCACAGTCGAGCGGCTTGAAAGGAACCAGAGGTTAAGGCAGAAGGTCCTAGCAGAACATGCAATGGAACAACAAAGGTGAGCTTGAATTTCGTAGATTTTGGTAATACTTGTGACTATGTTAAATTGTACATAAATTTCAAGATCAACGGGATATTTGAAGAATTTTATTTCTTTTAATAATAGGTGGCTTGAAAGTGCAGCGGCGGGAAAACCTTTGGAGACAGAAGCCGCTAGAGCTAGAGTCGCAGAACTTTGGGCACTGGAACAGGAGTTAGCTGATGAAGCTGCCATACTGCAAGGTTTGAAGACTGATAAAGACACTCTGGAGTCAATACTCACTGGTAAGTCATCATCACAAACAAGAAAAAATGTCTTCATGGAATTAGTTTTTGAATGAAGGATTTGACAGGTTGATTGTGCGGCCATATTGTTATTTAACACCAGACTTTCATTGCAAATAAACTATTTCTTTCTTTCTTTCTTTCTTAGTATGTAGTGGCGGTGCAACGTCAGTGAATTGAATCAAAATAAATTATGTAAAAAGTTTTGAATATATGATTTGCACTTTGGACCAGTAATAGAAAGGTTTAAGTTTTTCGTGTTTTTGCGAAGACTTGGAAGAAGTTTTTTGTATTTTTACTTTTTCTTCGAACTTTAATTCGAAAAATATTACTTATTATAGGTGTTCGAGGAAAACTCGACAGTGTGCCTCGGACAGACCTAACCCGAAGCAGTATCAGCAATATGAGTAACATCATGGCGAACGCGGGGGCCGCGGGCGCGGGGGGAGCCGGGCTCGAGGCGGAATTAGCGCGAGTGCACGCCATGCTCGCGCACAATTCTAAGGTTTATAAGGTTTTCGTCTATACTTGCACTTATATTTTTATTTTACCTTATAGTCCCTTGATTAACCTTCTGCTATTAATAGGCTCTCTGGGGGCCGATTGTGGCAACCGTTTTAACCGTGAGGGCTATTTTGAAAATCGTTCGACAGGTTTTGCATTCACAAATATAGCCCTCGTGGTTTTGGTAAATACGTGAACGTGTTACGGCGATCAGCCTCCTGTTCTTTGAGTCAAGTACGAGAAAATCGATTGTTCTATATTGTTTCAATAATGTAACCCTCATTCCACTTGAGTCCACCCCTAGGATCCACCAGTGGATCCCAGGATATCCTAAATCAGTTGCAAATGTAGTGTATTGATAAGCATGAGTTTGCATAATGTTTTGCCGGTGTTGGGTTGGATGTAAATATATTTTTTTATGATGCATGTGAAGTAGAAAGTATATATAAGTATATTTAAGAACTTCTTTGTAAGAAGAACCGCAAATGTTGGGGCAAAGTTTAATTAGTATGTTTCTGATTGAAAACTCCTCCAAAACGATTTGACCGATTTTTGAGGTTTTTTGCTGTATGTCTGATAGATCAGAGGGTATTTTTCAAATCTCTGGGATGATCATTTAGTTCGAAAATAAAATCAACACTTTCACTGCCTTCTTGGACAAGTTTGGTGGTTAAGGCGTTCGCATATTTTCTTTGTTTCCAGTTTATAAAGATGGTTCACTGATCACCCACTGTATTCCATATATGGCGGTATTCCGAAGATCCACGAAGCCAGGAGGCTGTCAATTCATTTTACGATTGACAGCCTTCCTTTTTGTATAAGACTGAGCTGCAATACACCATTCGCAAATAATAATAATGAAACTTACAAAAAAATGATGACGATCAACACTTTGTTGTACAGAAACTAGAGCAGACGGTGGCGGACAACGCCCGGCTGGAGCGCGAGTTGCAGCAGCTGCGGCGAGCGCTGCAGGCGCGCCGAGCCGCTGTGCCGGCGCATCCCACCGCTATGCTTGAAGACGGTAATACTCTTCTACTGACTGACTTAGACCCCTTTTGCAAATGTATACGTCTGCTTACATCTAACTAAAACGACATTTTAACACACATTTTGATGTGCCATTCAGTGCGATCTTAAGGAAGTGAACTTTTCAGGAAGTGTACAACATGATGAATACTTAAAATAGCATTTCATACATTGTAAATCAAAAAATATATGAAACATATACTGAAGCACACTAATCACTGATTAACTAAAATATTGATTAACATTAATGTTAACAAAGTTATTTAAGAAATTAATGGTTGAGGTACTGTTGATAAACTCGGTTGTTAGCCAGTTGGTTCGGATTTTGTTGACTTTGCCATAAATAAGACCCTTGTCAGTGGTGTCATACGTCATTTGAAAGACCGCAGTTATGACAACGGCTCCGAATATGACCCGGATTCAACGGTTTTCCACCGCGATCTTACCAAGCTTTGGGCAAGGTACGATCAGATGCAAAATTTTCTGATGAATAGAATTTGATTTTATCTAGAATTATTTGTGAATTATTAAAGGAAGAAAATGATTTAATTGCTTTAATTCCAGAGGTGACGCGAGTTCAACAATTAGTCTCAGCGTTACAGCGTCAGCGACAAGAATTGAGCCGAGCTGTAAGACACCTCACACAGCAGTCACAGGCTTTACAAACTACACATAATTCAATGCCAGGTAATCTCTCAATGCTTTTAAAATTTTCTGATGATGGAATATTGCCATCAGATTATCAAAGTAGATAATCTGATTTAGCTGAAAACTGACAAACTCTAATATTTGCCGGAGCTAATAATGAATATGACAATATTTATTAAAATAATCATAGAAAATACATAGATATCTCAGAAAGATACTGGGAAATGGTCAAGGTGAAAGAATCGTCAATCCCAGACATACGGAAATAGTGATATTGTAGGATAATGCCGAAATAAAACTGTCTTCAAAACGTATTAAAATTAACACTTAATTCCAGGTAAACGACGTCCAACATCCAGCTGGCAAGAAACCAACCTCGACACAGGCCATACCACTGATCATGGCCAAGCGGATTACGATTACGACATGAATGGACTTCTGCCCCCGGGCCACTACGAACCTAGTAACATGGAGACTCCTTTGTATGTGGATACGAGGCCCTCTGCTCCTGAACTCACGTCTCCTATGACTAGTGAAGAGTTGCAGCATGGCGGATTCGGTAATAAAATAAGTTTTATACTATTTTAAGGCCAATAACATACTTGTTAAAGATAATGTTAGAAACACAGTTTAATCGTCCGTTTAATTTCCGGGTTCCAAAAGTAACCTAATAGTTAAGTATGTGACCCGTTTTCTCAGTTGGTAATTGAATTTATAATGAAAAAACAAATTCAGATCAAAGAAAAACAAAGTAATATAAATGATTTTGTTTTGTTTGCAGCAAACTTATCGAACGTAGAAAAGCAAGAAATCAAAACAGTAAGAATTGTTAAAAGAGAGAGCGAAAGGCGACAGCGCGATAGAGAACGCTCTCTGCAGCCAATGTCCGATTGGTCTTCAAACAATATAACCGCCAACCTCGATCAATTTATAGAAGAAGAATTGGTGCAATCTTTAAACTATACCAGAGCTTCATCTGTTCCTCGAACTGACTTAAGCAAATTTGAAGAATATTACTCAAAGCCTCAAGAACCTCCGAACTACCTCCGCATTGGTGATAAGAACATGGAACTTAGCCCTAAATATCCATCGAGTCCTTCACTATCTAACTACGATTACTCTCGAGACATGTCGTCTTTGAGCAGCAGTTACCATAAGAGTTACGATAAGTCTGGTTATGATCGAACCATTTCGATTTCTACTCAGTACCTGAACAGCCCCACTGATAGTTCTAGGACCTTAACCAATGATCCTTTATCGAAGACCAGTAGTATAGTTAGTTTGACCAGGTCACACATGGAGTTGTCTCCGATATTTAAGAGTGAGGCGGCTAAACAAATAATAACGGAGATGTCTGGAGAACCGAAGAACGGATCTTTGCATAGGAGGCAAGTTCCCAAAGAAAAAAGACGGCATAACACTGCACCGCATCATCTTAGTGCAAAAACATTGAATGAAATGCCTAAAGACGCGTATATTCAAGATGTAAGTAATTATATGTGGTTTTTTTAACATCTCTATAAATAGATTCAATTTACATTAAAAAGCTTATTATCCGATCCTACCTTAGATAAACTGAGATTTTGACCCTAAATCTGCGCGGTGAAGTGCGGTATCTGTTTCGGGTGGGAGGGGTACTAACAAATTTAGCCTCGACTTTGTTACCTAGGCGTGACGTCACCGTATATGTTCCATTAGCATGAAGCGTTTGGTATCGTCCAAAATGCACATGAGTTTAAGTTCGTGATATATTAGTTAGGTTACCTTTTATTGACGGTTTTTTTACCAATTGCCAAGTGCCTATGGAAACTGACGCCAATCCCGCGCGACTTGCGAGACGCCCACAGAAACAAGAATATATAGAAGTACCATTAGCAGGCTAGTTGACTTTGACTCACGCTGCGGCACTTCTACCTATTCTTATTTCTGTGGGCTCCCGCCAGCCGCGCGGGATTCGCACCAGTTTGAATGGACTGTTATAGTGAGGTCTTTAATTCAAACACGAAATTGTAAATTATTCGCCATGTATATTCTGTGGCAGAAGTTGGGTCGTTCGCTGGACGACGCGGACATGGAGCGCGCGCTGCGCTCGGCGCCGGCGCCGGACGTGGTGCGCTCGGCGCTGCCGCCGCGCCGCCTCGCCGACTCCACCATCGACCAGCTGCTCGCCGCGCCGCAGAAGATACTCATACCGGAGCGGTACATTCCCGAGAAGGTTGGGTGTGCTTTTTATTACGCCCTTACTTTTTACGAACAAAGACAATTTAATAGGGGACCGGAGAAAAAGTTGAGGATGCAACCGGGAAAACGCTAAGATGATGATGATGATGAGGAGAAACAGTAAACATGATCAGTTATGTATAGATCATGATAAATTATCGGTGGATCCGTTTGGTATATCAGACCAAAATGGCTTGATCAATGCTCTGACGTGGTTACTTTAACGGAAAAAGGAACTTTTAAAATACGGAAATAAATCTTAATTGTGAGACCTCAAAAATAAATAACATAATGTTATCCACTTTAGGTTATAAATATGTAGCTACTAACTTTTGATTGAACTTTTTAACAGCCTCCAGAACTATCACCTGAAGAGCAGCAGAAGCGTCAAGAGAAGGTGGAATCCATCAAGAAGATGCTATCCAGCTCTTCAGCCGATCCTAACAAGGTTTGTAACTTCAAATCAGTATTAACATCATCCTTCTAATCATGTGATAGAGAAAGTCTATTAGTATCCAAATCTTGAATCTGTGTACTAATATTTAGGCATTGCTTTTCCATCATCATCTTTCAAAGACTTCACATCTACACGACTCTTTGCTATCTCATTCACCCATTTAAAAAAATCAATCAATAACAGAAAAGCAGATGAGCTTCGCAGTGGCCAGCTCTCATTGAAAAGCAGATGGGCTTCGCAGTGGCCAGCTCTCATTGAAAAGCAGATGGGCTTTGCAGTGGCCAGCTCTCATTGAAAAGCAGATGGGCTTCGCAGTGGCCAGCTCTCATTGAAAACAGATGGGCTTTGCAGTGGCCAGCTCTCATTGAAAAGCAGATGGGCTTCGCAGTGGCCAGCTCTCATTGAAAACAGATGGGCTTTGCAGTGGCCAGCTCTCATTGAAAAGCAGATGGGCTTCGCAGTGGCCAGCTCTCATTGAAAAGCAGATGGGCTTCGCAGTGGCCAGCTCTCATTGAAAAGCAGATGGGCTTCGCAGTGGCCAGCTCTTATTGAAAAAGAAACTTTTTACTGCTCTTTATCAGCTGTGGTTGTAACTTGGAAATCGCTAAAATGAGAGAGATTAAAAAAAACAACACAAAACAATTTTAGTTTTTCTTATGAATATTCGAACGAGAAATTGACGAATATTTTAATAGGCACTGGATCAAATAGTATATGTAGTATTAAATCTTACTGAATGGCATTTGTTTCCATGAAAACTGTCATTTTCACTTTTCTGCACCTTGCATACGCTCGCCCTGCTTTCATTGTTGTTCTGAATGAACTTTTACATATTATTATTTGCATGTCCATTTTCCTTCTAAAATAAACTAGTTTTAAGAAATTACGAAAGAAACATTAGATGATTACGTTTGTAGTTAAAATTGATTTTATACATTGCTATAATTTTGAGGTCATGAAAATAAATCAAAATTATTACCACCGACTTATTCTAATTATTGCTTGTGGTGTTCCTCAACATTAAATAAAGCTTCTTTGTTAGCATAACTGCAGATCGTCATTGTCAATTTTTTTATCTACAAACGTAATCCAGCTTATAGCCGCTTAGAATGTTGGCTGTAAATATGTAAACAGCACAGTACATGTTGCTTGTGACCGTTAGAGTCCGGACGGGGAAGAGAAGCGGCAGCGGGAACATTTGCTCCAGATGAACCAGATATTGGCCAAGCAGGTCACCGAGATGAGCAAAATCATAGCCGGTAAGGGGATTCAGTAGTTTTTCTTTGTACTGGTTTATTTGTTGACCTGATCGTTTGGGCTTGAGGCAAAACATTTTTAGTCAATTTGATTGTATAAATTGTTGACCACTTTGATTAAAATTTCATTTTCGTCGTTATAGAACATTAATAGACTGAAATGTTTTGCAGAGTACCTACGTAAAACCAATATTTGGCCTTGGAGATTTCTATTTTTTCAATGTTCGCCAAGGCAGACTTGTTTAACTATATAGCACATTGCTTTTATGTAGTTCATCACACAAACCAGCTTTTGTTTTGATGTTGTCTGTGTGTTGTATTCATTCACTTGTTTTAAATTCCATTTTGATGTCGCTTTTATTCTAAATACTTATTTGATAAAAGTGTATAGTTTTTTTAGTTTCATTTGCAGTAATATTTATCTATTTTTGTAATCGCCTTTTTTCTAAGAAATTATCTCACTTTCGTCACGATTATTCAATTTTTTTTTATATCAGAATCTCAATATAATAATCAGAATAATATTTAAAATAAACTACCCATAAAATTATTAAGTGCATCGTATGCTTTATGGGATGTATTTACCAATTCTATGGATTTATCCAAAGCTTCACATCAAGTGTTTGCAGTTTTTTTGCACATTTTTAAAATGATATTCGTCTGTGATTAGAATTGTATCAATCAAAAGGTTTAGGCAACAATATTTTATAAACTTTTACAACTTGGTCTGCGTTTACGATTTTTGAATTGACATTGTAAAATAAAATTATGCTTTAAATCACACTTGTATTTTATTCTTTAAATTCTATGAAAATAATATAAAGATACCGCTCAGTAACAATTCTAATTGCAGAACACGTGACTAACTGCTAATTTTGTGTCAGCATGTAACAACAGAGCTTGATGTTTGTACCATTCAACAGGAACGAACACTGACCAAGGGCCGTCTACTGCAAATTGAACCATACACACTCATTCTAATATACTACAAAGCACACCAAACCCAATACACGTAATTTCACAACATTTGTAGCCACACTTTAACAGCTAGTTTGCCCCTACTTACATTAATTTCGGATGGCCCTTAGAAGAGTCCTGCAGTCCAGTTTGTCGCAGCATGGTTTCGTTTTGTTGCATTTTGTTGTGAGTATTTAGTTTTTTTTATTTTATAGTTCTACGCTGTACTTTTTAAATTTTTATTTCTTGATAATGAAATGAAGTATTATGCATTGAACACATTACTTTAAACTACAAGGCCGTTAAAAATATTTATCTCCCATGGCAGAATTTATATATCGCATCGTTTTGTGGTTTCACGAGAAAGGATAAGATGAAACTTAGGTTCCAAGTTCTGTTAATTGGAATGAAATTCCAATCAAAGGATTGGAAAATAAAATATCATAATCTATGTTGGATAAAATAATTATTAAGTACATAATGTCTTTACAGTTCAATGTGTAATACTAAGGAAAACAACGACTACTGTTTTGAAAATGCATGTAGATTGTTATTTTCTGTGAAACATTTTAATAAAACTTTGCCAACATTCCTATACCTACTAGTTTTATTTTTTTGTTATATTTAAAAGAATATATAAACGGGGTAATATTAAGAAATTAATTGCTATTTACTTTCAACAGTGAAAGCGTTAGAAGAGCTGCCAGAACGAGACAAAAACGATGATTTAGACGATCGCTCACCCGATGTCGAACTCCCGATATACCAGCAAAGAGACAACTTTTTTACGTAAAACATAATGACTCAAGTCATTTAAATCTTTATCGAGATTATTAACGAGGTTAATGACATCAATACCTTAGAAATTGTGTCTTTCCTCCTATCATCACTGACTTACTGAACTAATTCTTGACAAATTGTCTGATATTGACGAATGATTATTTTCTAAGCAATTTAATTATACTCTGTGGGCTTTAATATATTGTAAGCTGTGTAGTTCAATTATATATAACAGTACCTATATCAAATTTTGGATTAGTGATGTTTATAGTCAAAGATTTTAATATTGACTGTTTTAGTCGTTATTCATTATTAAATTTTAAGTACTTACTAGTTCACTTGAGTAATGATTAGTATTAACATAAGTATTTATGCCAACTAATAGTCTTTCAGAATTTCTTATGAAAATGAGTTAATAAGTTTTCAGATGTTTTGCGACACCTACTTTTACTGTGAATCTGATAAATATAATTTTTTTTTTTTAAATTTCAATTAAACTTTCACCTTATTAGATAATTATTGAAATTAGTAACTGATTAGAGTAAAATTATGATAAAGATGATCTAGATTCGATAAAATATTTTTGTATTAAATAAATTCATATTAACTACCTACACACTCATTTGTTTCAAAAGTAAAAGCTAATTTTATAAACTAGAAGTATAAAGTCAGAAAAATATATAAATTATATCATTTATACCTACGCATGATTTTTTGAAGTAGAATTTTTTATTTTATTCAAACATGTTTCTTCAAATAAAATCAAAACTCAAAAGTGTCGCAAAGGACCTGAAATTTTTAAATGTCATCGCTCAGTAGTAAAAAATAAGACATCGCTTCTCACATATCCAATGAATCTCATATCTGAAAGGTATCGCTTAACAAATATAATAAAAGGAAAAAATATTTTGTAACATTGCTCAATTTTACCAACATTCCTTCAGTAGTTGTTTTATATAAATATTTAATACTTTCAATATTATTAGCGATTTTTGTAAGTACTTGAAATATTATTTAGGCCAGTTTTATAATATTTTTTTTAACTGTGTACTTATGTATGAAGTCTTCTATGTAAAGGGCCTTGAATTGTTATCTTAGATGTAGGTTAGCTTATAATAAATTTGTATTTAGGCAATACTTCGTACGATGCCATGTTAATCAATTAAAACTAACCCATCACTAGTAGAAGCACACATTATGGTTATTAATTACTTATATTAAGTTAAACGAATGACAATGCGTTTTAGTATTATTTCGTTTTTAGTTTTTTATGCACTAATACTGTATATATAATGTATTTTTATTTCAATAAATTTAAATTTTATTGTTATTTTTGCATTTTGTTTTTATTAATTTAGTATATTACAGGATTTACAACTTAGACAAACGAGTCATTTGCCAATTGAAGAAAATAATGAAGCTTTCAATAAAATACCTAAAAGCATGCAATGATTTTTGGCAAATTTCTTTTTCCGTCAAAGTTTTAACAATTTCGTAGATGAAGGCCGTCGTGGGCCACCGTAATGTTTTCAACGAAATTATTAAATATGAAACTCGTTTCAAACCAAACACTATTCAAATCTCAAATTCGACTTAGCATCGGCCTCTAGTGCCCAATCTTTGAAATGTATGAGATTAGTATAGGACACAGTCCTAGAGTACACTTCTTAAGTACCACCGCTGGAATGCCATCTGGCCCACATAACTTGTTGATTTCCAGTGCTAATAATTCCCAATAGTAATATAAATAATTAATGTCGAATATGTTGAATGAAATTCGTTCATTATCGAATAAAAATTATTCGACTCGCCGATTTTGCGTGAGTCACACTTTTCAAAAATAGCACTCCTGGTCCCAATAGCGAGACAATGGTTAAATTAAAGCTAAATAGCTCGCACAGTTTGTATAATTGTTGCAATATTGCGTGAAATCGATGTTGATTGAAGTAGATGCTATGCATTTTTAGAAAAATATTTATGTGAAAAATAATGTATTGCACTGCTTAACTTAATAAATGTGGTTAGTTGGCGCCTGCCAAAATGATGTATCCTTTATTAGACTTTGCTAAAAATTGTAAGAAAAATGTTGTTGGAAATACAGGAGTCTTTTAAAATACTTACTTCATCTACATAAAATACAACACAAGAGGTTATGTATCACGTTTAACATCGAATACTTGAAGAATTAAAGTCGCTTCAGTCACTAATTTGGGTCAGTCCCACTCGTCACCACCCACGTTGTCCCCACTAGGGACAAATGGGATTTTTACTTAAAAACCTTCCCATATTATGTCCCCACTGGTAACGATTTATTACACATTTTTTTTTAATTTTTATATTTCAAATTCACTTCCATTTCAAGTGTAAAAATATAATTATAAAATTTATTTTTATTAGGGTTGACGACTGGGATGTTTCATAAGTGAAATCACATTCACCACCAGTGGGCACATATGGGATGTTTACTAAGTGAAATCCCATTTGTCCCCAGTAGGGACATATGGAAGGTTTTCTAAGCAAAAATTCCATTCGTCCTGACGAGTGGGACAAACCCACCAATTTAAGGTAATGCAAAATATAAAAAAAAAAAAAATGATGATAAATATGTATGGCATTTACATATAAATAAGATATTCAATATTTTACAGAACTCACAGTCCTCTACACTAGCACCTCTCACTGATTCACCGCTGTGAATTAATACTTTACACCTCGCAATGCAGAAGCAAGTATAATGCTTTACCATGAGATTCAACTAGTCTGTGGAATTTCTTAGTTACCTTACTTTCCAGCAAGGGGACCTCTAATAGATATGTAGTTTAAATCACATCCCGTCTTAATGCATTAAGATACATAAATAAAATTATACAACATTATTTAGTAGCCCAATCATTACTCATAAAGACTGTAAACATCTTTACCCAGTTCAAATATACCTAAATGTTATTAGAAAAATATGAGACCTTAGATATTAGAGACTGATTTTAGGATGTAAAATCTCCGTTTCCTGATTTAATAACTAATAGTCAATTATATAAATATTTTAATCCACTTTTATAAATACCTTGTTGTCTTTGACTGAACTTATTCTGCCCGTTCACTGTTACAAATCTAATCCCAACGTGTCTTGCTATTTTAAATCTATAGGCGTGTTGTACTAAGAAACATATATTATTAACTATTACCCGCATGCAGGAATAAAAACCGGGCGTATTTTATGACTCAAAAATAATTGTTGCTGTAAAAATACTTGGAGAGATAAGTGAGCTTTTTTTTATTATAACCAGGTTTCCGACTCCTATACCTTAAATAAGAACACTATTCGGCTAAAGATGGGTAAATTAAGGAAGTCGTGTTTATTCTGTAAACAGTAAATCTTCAGGGAATCGTGCATAAACTTCCTTACCTAGTTTATACTGACCTATCCTAAAAAAACTTGTATCAAAATGTAAAATTGTTGTTCACCTCTGAAATAAATATGAATGCTAAATACTGGTGTATTTATTCACATTTTTTTTTCATTTCCGTTGGTTGTGTTTTGGTTGGTTGGTTTTACATCTCTTATGAATAAACCTACTTCACTACTAAATTTATAATGCAAAAGTTTATCTATCTGCCTTTCACAGATTTACTGTCTAACATTTGATCGCATGCACAATAGTGAGAGCTAAAATGTATTCATACAGATATTTTACGATAATAGGTAATAGAAATAAAAAAGAGATTTACTGGGCACAAAAATAGCTCAAATAGTATTAGGAAATAGAAATAAATTAGATAAACATGACATAACAATAATGCCGAGTCTTTTTTTATGCCGGAGGGAAAAAAATGATTCTACCTATTATCTAACAGTGCAAGTGATCGAAAGGAAATAGGGTAGCATTTTCATTTTGAGCTTTTACGTGCTTCAGAAGGCACGTTAAGCAGTTGTTATTAATAGATAATAACCTTTAGGCTGTATCAAAAGCCTTAGACAGCCTAAAAATCTCAGAGTGTTGGCTACTAACACACATCGGTTCATCTTGCTGTTGTCTTGGCTTCCCTGTAAAAAGGGTTGCGGACGTCAGACGGCAGTCGCTCCATTGTAATAACAAGTGCCACCAAATATAGGGCCATGGCTTACAGCGTACCCTAGGCTCCAAAGCGTAAGTTAAGGACGCAACAAAGAAAACCACGCTTGGACGAAGAAGAATCGGCAAGATTTTTGCTAATATAAATCACTTAATGCAGAAGCTGAAGGCTAATTATCTTTCAGAACTATCAGATCTAGCGATGCCTGAGTGGAAATAGCTAATTCCATGACATTTCCTGAACGATCAACGTTGTAAACGTCTATGTGACTTGCTGTTAGCCGCAGCTTCGCTCGCATCATAACTCCAGACCTTCTTAGTACTGCTTACCATGTGTATGAGAAATTCAGGAAAATTCGTTGAGAACCTGTACATACCGGATATGTGATTTATTAAACTTCAGTTAAATTATTCTTTTTAGTACGTGTTATTAGTCTGTTTAGTACGTGACACTGTCTGTCAAGAAAAAATAATGGTATAATTTCCTACTAAACCTCACATACAAAATCCTATCAGCTGATCATTAATTTATACTGGGTTTCTACTTATTTTTTACTGAAAAATGTTTAGTTAAAAAGTCGGTAAAAGCTCACTTTTGGATTTATTAAACTTAACTGAGTAGGTACTTGTTCAGCGGTGATTGCATTACTGTTTTCCTGTTCAAAGGGTGCCAGACGCAGTTAAATATGGCCAAAAGTCAAAAGGGAGCTGTCCGAAATGACACTTTGGTTGCATCACAATCTTTTAGAAGATACGGTGAACAACTTAATAAGCATTTACTTATGCGGGCTGTAAAATTTTCGAGATAGAAAATTGTTGATAAATAGAGATATATAAGTAAAGCCATTATACATTTCTGCGATGTTCCGTAACCTAATGATTTGGTAGGTCGTTAGGTTATCTGCGATCAGACGCGCCCTGGCGTTCCCGGCGACGATGACGCCCAGAGACCTCGATACAAACCAGCTTCTTTGGTGCACATGGGCACCAATTTTAAGGGGCATCTTAAGACATAATTCGGCTTTACAGGGGTTATTTCGAAAATAGAAGCGACCGCGACCGCTGGTCGCGAAATCTGACAAAAAAATTCGACCTCGAAGCGAAACTGTTTGTTTTCATGATTTTCATCATTAGGGACGCTTACTTCGAAATTGTCAATAAATATAGAGAGACTTTGATGAAAGTTAGTTGACACAAATTGACATTTATTAACTATAATGATTTCTTATGTTTTCGCGATTGTTATTCATTAAATTAAACTATTTTAATAGGATTAACTATTTATTACTATTCTTATTTCTAGATCCAATATAAGTGGCTGAATTTTCCTAACGTATTTTTTTTGTCGTCGTTGAAATTCATATGTCAAAACCATAACATTGTAGTATACCTAAGTAAATTTGCGAAGAACCGTATTCTGTGACAACCCAGGACAGACTATTCTAGAACCATATTACGAGTAGGTTCGAACTCAAAAAAAGTGGAAGGTGGCAAAAGAAGAAACAGTTTGCTTTTAGAACTCGCTTATTTCAGTCATTTCATATATACGTATTTACTTTAAAGTTAATTCTCAATACCTGACCATGCCTTGCTCTGTAGTTAAAAGCTGCAATGGTATATAAAAAGTACATACAAATGATTTATTGGTAAAGAGAATGAAGTAGGTAGGTAAAATGTTTCACTGGACCCAAAGTTACAATATTTTAAATAGGTACGACCTAATCGTCTTGATTTGTCTATCATAGGGGCGGCATATTAAGTTGTGCCTTCGGACGCTGTTATTTCCCGGGGCGTACCTGTAACACCGCCCAGTCTTCCTTAATGGTTTCTAAATCGATGCACCGTCTCGGGATCTGCTTTTCCTTTTGGTTAATCATGGTCTATAAACGTAATTGAAATAAATTTTCTTAACTCTGCGAGATTGCTGAATTGCCTTGATCAGTATACCAATACAGAATAGTTAGGATAACTTCCCAAATAGTATTGATCATAAGGAAAAATGCTTACGTTTTCATTTGAAGTACTCGAAATAAAGATATTTCGTTCTAAGAAAAGATATGTTTAATTTTATATGACAGAGTTATGTTTCTTAGCGTTTGTCCGGTTGTATCCTCAGCTGGTTTCCTCAGAGTTCAGGTTCTATAATTACATGGAAAAAGGTATTTTATGATAACGAAACTGAGACAATAATAGTGAAATTATGAACGCAAGTTTGTGACTACAAACATTTTAATACAGAAACAGTGTGTATCGCATCGATAAAACAATGAAGTATATTATATTGTTAAAACTAGTTAACAAAAAATCATTAAAAAAGGTTAATTGTTACCTATTTTTTTAAACACCTAATCTATCAGACAGATGTGGTCCAAAATGTCGACACCAATTTAATCTAGGTGAATGATATTCAAATCATTCGGTAGATGATCTGACTCACATTTTATAAGTTCTTTGTTCATTGTTATCTCTGCATTGAGATTCGATGCGCATACGACGAATATGTTCAATGTCAATCAGCTTCCTTCCGTTATATGGAGATATACTTACTGCTCAAGTGTCGATGTGGAGTTTCCAGTTTTATAACTGGAGTGCTATTTTTGAAATGTATGACGTATATATCGATTGAAAATCGTTCGATATCGACCAAAAACGAAAAAAAAATTGATATAAAATTAAAATTATTCGATTCGCGGATTTTGCGTGAAAAGATCCTTGAAAGAAACGCCTTACAACGCACAGAGAGAGTCGACTGACGCTTACTCCCTTCGGTATCAGAAGGAATATGTATGTGTATGGCTTTCAGAAGTGTTATTTATGAATGGACTCACGCAAAATTGATGTGTCGAATAATATTCGTTCGATATCGAATGATTTTCATTCGTCATATCTGTCACCAGTTTCTAGATTGCTGAGTGAGAATGCCAGTTTCTGGACGACCGGTTGGTCGTCCTATCGTCGATTTAATTTTTTTTACTATTGAGTAGGCAAACAAAACAAAATAATGATAATTTTCAAATAGGCAGGTTTCTTTTTCTTGTAATTGCTTGTACTTGACAATGTATCCTTGTTGTGCAATAAAGAGTTTTGTTTGTACGTAACAATAACATAGCCTAACATACTTCTCGTAACTAAAGAATAGAGCAGTATATCCAAACAAGCAATTCTTAAGGAATGAAAGTTTATGCCACTAAAGCGGCTGTTTAAACTGCCTAACGTGCCATTCATTTAAAGCTCTGGATAATCTTTCAAATCGATAAGGAATTCAAGCGTGCAGTTTATTATTTTATCAAATTTATTTATTTATGTTTTTAAAAGCATCTATGGGAGATTAAACGATTTCTCTTGATCGTCTCTACTTTCGTTTATATCGGGTGGGTTACATGGTCAATCGACCTCTGACGAGGACTTAACGACCACCAAATGGCAGCCGGGACCAACAGCTTAACGTGCTTTTCGAAGCACGAAACATGTAATGACCTAACCAAACAACAACAACTAAATAAAGTATGCTTCCCGTCTAAGGCAAACTAACTCTTCTTTGAAGCTGCACAAACATGATACATGTTTGGTGTAGGTACTAATTGAAAAAGTTGACCAGGTCAATTAAATTGGCTGATACGCTCAACTCAAAATGATTTAAAATTGTTACAACAAATTTTAGGGTTGTGGGTACCACAAAATTAAAATTTGTGGAACCACCTATTTTTGTCATGAAAAGAAGTGAATTATTATTTGACTGAAGACTACTACGATTCCAGGTATTTCTTAGAGCCAAATACGACAATAAATGTAATTTATGAGACGAGGCTGACATTTTATAAGTGCGTGTTTGCCATCAAGCAGTCGCCCAAGGGATGTTTCAAATGGAATCCAAAAGTAACAGGCTACAAATATATGAAAATTTGTTTCTAACCTAGTAACAAATAGGTAGGCGTTAAATGGAGAAATTATTATTGTTTCTCTAAAGTAATTTTGTAAGTATTCGTAAAAGAATCGAGCATTTACGAAAATGCATTTTTAGTTAAGTTTGATAAAATTACTATCTTCTTTTTTAAAATATTCGTTTAATACAATGAAAGAGTAAAGTAATCAGTCCAAAAACAATCTTAAAATCTACTAACTGAACATTAAACAATAAACAGAAAATAAGGCAGAAAGAAATAAGCAAAAACTTTCATATTACCACTATAATTCAGAAGAATAAAAATCCAAAGTATCTCATTAAAGATTTTCAATTTCATTAAGTTGTTGAGGTCAAAGCTATAAGGGGAGATTAAAATCGGGGTTGGTGGCATAAGCGGGACATTTTTACGTTGGCATAAATTTTATTATCTTGGTATTTGGTACGTTTCCCCGCATACTGGTTTCGTCCGCACCGTTGGCTGACCTGAAGCATTGATCTCATTGTTTGATACATTGCACTTTTGGGACTGTCATCGATCAATTAAATACAGGATGATCCGGTATTCGTTGCCTATTCGCGCTTGTATTGACTTGGGACAGCGTGGCGATACTTTATTTTGTTGATAGAATTTATTTGTACTAGCTGATTCAAAGAGAGAAGTATTTTATTTTATGTCTATTTGGTAGTCAACAATAGATGTTTTTTTTTTATTGGGGCGTTTTCAGATTGTCCGTAGCACATCCGTTGTATGTGAAATTATCTTCGTCATATCTCGGTAAGTTTTTAGTTTATCAAGGTTATTATTTTATAGTCATGTATATTTTACTGAGGTCTTATATAAATATTCAAACAAAAATTAGGTTACTACCCTAATCTTGATAATCTTCGTGAACAATCATCTGATCTCAAGCATTTTCAGCAAGATTGCTGAAAATTTTAAATTCACAAAAAAATAAAAAATAGGGTTATCCGAATCGATACCGCGCACCCTGTGAGTGCGGGTGTAGAATGCTCGCGCGCATAAAACCGCGTTGCAGCGGCGGCTGCGACACAATCGCACCACGCACACCGCAAACGTGAGTATCGCACTTTCTTGCGCACACTATTTACAAAAAATATATGACATACACAATAAAAATAAGAATAATATATAAATAACTAATTTAAAATTATAAAAAAATTATTAAGTGACATTTTTATTTTTTGGAATTTGAAAGTAAGGTGAGTAAATATTTTTATTTATTTTATATGATATATTTTTTTAAAAGTTTATAAAAATGTATGTGACGTTGTGATTTATTTAATTATATTTTTATACGAGCTATTAATACTAAAATAAATAGACAAGGTAATGTGGTAGTAGGTAGTTATATAAAATAATATTATACATATTGTGTGTATAATCTTCAAATAGCGAATATTAAGTGATATTTTTCTCGATCGTATATTTTATAACAAACATTCATACTGAAAACCATATCTATCATAATATAAAAAAAAAATCCTTTTGATGCAAACCATAACAATACATTGTTATAAAATTAATAGTTGAACCATAAAGCTGATGACCTACTAAAACAGTAAATATACTTATATTGTGCTGTATAGTTTGAAAATGTCAACATTAGTGGAAACAAAGTAACATTTGCAAATTTCGTGAAGTGATTCTAAGCGTGATAGGGTAAATCTATAACTTAACAAGGATCAAGATTCGTGGTCGAAATAAGTTTAAACTATTAAAGACAACAAATTAATCTTCTACCAGTTTAACTTGAGGCAGTACGTAAAATAACTTGTTTTAGTAGAATAGTTAATTAAAAAATATCAAATTAAAAATTTGAAACTATGCTTAAACAAAAGAAAAATGTTGCTTGTTTTCTGTGAATTGTGCGGCCTGTCAATATGGACAAAATTAAGCTCATTCAAGCTTAAAAGCTTAGGTAGTTATAAAACTACGTTTATCTAAAATCAAACACGGTCTTAAGCTGTATCAAACGGTATTCTACTTGCCTTATTCATAAAAATAACAAGTAATCGTTAAGCCTAGTTTATCTAAAATATGTTTTGTCCCATTCTGTTTTATCGATAATTTAATGTGAAAGAACGAGACAGAACATCCATACTAATATTATAAATGCGAAAGTCTGTCTGTCTGTCTTTCTGTCTGTCTGTATGTTACGCTTTCACGGCCAAACCGCTGAACGGGTTTTAATGAAATTTGGTATGAATACGAGTATAGTTGAAGACCCGGGGTCAAACATAAGCTACTTTTGGATGCAGGCGGAGCTGCGGGAAACAGCTAGTACTTTATAATGGGCTTAACAGATGTTTTTATGAATAAGGGGGTAAAAGTTTAGATTAAACTGTGTTTAGGTAATCGTGTTGGGCTAATGCCTTATTTTGTTTTTGTAGTAAGACGGTAAGCATGTATCCAGATGGAATAATTTAATTAAAGAACTTTTAATTTTTCTCCTCGCACCGGCAACCGCAAGCAACCGGTTCGCAAATTTGTTTACTTAAGTAAACATGTGTGGTTCAAGGCCACAATTTCCATTGAACTCCATTTCACAGCCCGGTCTGGTGAAAGTACCTATCAAGTTCTTATTTATTCAAAATTACTTCTATTCTAACTTTTATTCATTTCTAAAGCAATTAAAAACCGGTGATCTATTCATATTGTTCTTAAGGTGACTCTAGATGTTTAAGTGACCAAGTTTGGAAACTCGAATAAAAATTGATTAGGCAAATAGACTTAGACACGGCACCCCTGATCTGACGGAGAATGTTCACTGCAACTTATGTAGGCGATTTGGAGTTTCACAACGTTCTGTTGACTTTGAAATTATCCGTTTTTAAAGCTTACATTTGCGAATAATAATCAAAATTTTGATGTAACAAGCGTTATACTATGAATAATTCTGTGATAAAACTACCGTTCATACTATAGGAAAATTGACAGGTAAAGTACCAAACGTTGAATGCTCTTCTTATTTTACGAGTTTTAATAGCTATAAAAATTCCTGTATTAATTTCGACCAGTACTTGACCACTTCTACTGCTCGGTCGTTTTTCTTAGGTCCTCTTTTGTGCAAGAGACAGGACAACTAGGGCACGGCAGAAGATATATATTTAATCTAGGACTAATTAGGTATAATAAATTTAAAAAAAAAAAATATAGAAGAGTTAACCAAAAAATTTAAGTACTTGTTTAAGCTGTTACTAAAAAAGTTGACTTTGCCAAAAATGGAATAGATAGGTATAACGCGTCTTACGAGAATTGGAAAAACTGTGATCTAATATGAAGCCGGAAAGCTGCCTTCACTTTATACATAAAGAAAAAATACACAATACGAGTATATTTAATAGCGAATGTGCAACAATCGTTTGTTTACATCGTTAACTGTTTTTTATCAGCTGTTACGTTACGCGCAGTATTACGTTCATTCATAAAACTAGCTAGCGTGTATAATGAATGGCATTCGACCGTTCCATCTGACTTACAGTAAACTTTTTGTACGACTAGCTGTCCGGCTCGGCTTCGCACGGGTGAATTTATTAATAAATATTAATTATTTATTTACCCGACTGCAACAGAAGATATGTTATGATATATAAATTTCTGTTTACTGCTACAGCTAAACGGATTAACGGAGTTTACAGTGTAAGGTCTTTGGATTTGTCTTGATAGCACAAGTGATACTAGAAACATAAAAAAACTAAATACCGAGTGACGCCAAATTAGGAAGCCAAATTTTTTCTTCTAAAACTTTCGACTGTGGTAGATTAGTGTATTATTAATGCGCGAGAGAGTGTCGACATTAGATATTTATGTAGAGTTTCAGAACGCCTGGCTTCTGTTATATCTAGTCATATAATATGTTACCTAAAGGTGCTATGCGAGTTCTCGCGATTTCTCGCGATTATTATTATTGGTCAAAAGGTTTCACTTTCGGCCGAACCTTAAGCCAATGTCACACCATGCAGCTCATTGAGCTACATCTGTCTGTCAAGAATAAAACCTCTGTTAACTTTAATTTTTCCTTGTAGAGTCTGAATTCAATATTCGATTATGCTAATTATTATATATATTAATTAATATATAAAATACTGAAGCAAAACTAACCTATTCATACGTTTGTTCGTTCTATTCGTATTTCATAATTGAAGTCACTCCAGATGCCGAAGTTCGGGCAAAATATCAAAAAAAAGTAGAAAAGGGTGTTCTGGACTCCAGCAAGCAGCTGAAGATGCAATCGGGAAAGCGAGGATATAGAAAGAGATGTGTCTAGTTCAAGTCACAAATTTGTGAATGATTGATTGATGTGTTGATTTTTTATTCCATCCGATGTCTATTAATGTCTTTAACATTTTTCGCCGACAAAGATGTACTTTTACAATTTTTAAATGTGTTCAGTTATAAAGTATATTAACACTATTTAGCTACTAGTGTGTACAACACTTTAGCGAACACTGAACTTGCTTAGTATTCAATATCCGTAGTTCCTAGCGACCGTCGTCGTATGCAAGGCTCGTACGCACTGTGCCACGGAATTCTTCATGTTATTGACATTTATCAGATATTGTTTCGCAATAAATAACTCTAAGGTGAACGATCGCATTGTTTCCAAGCCGAAACGTGAGGATGACTTTATTATGTCGAACATACTAGCTCTACCTCCATTCTAGAAGAATTAAGATGTATGCTTATTAAAAACGTGTTTTAATAACACACTAGGTAAAATAAAGTACTAGGTGTGGCACTAGGTATTAATATGTTCATGTATACATAGAAAGAGCTTAAAAATATGCATTAGTTGTAACTTACAAATCTAAAGTAATTACTTTACCTGTCCGAAGTATAAGAAGTATCTAAATTTGGCGATATACTCGTATAAAGTTTAATTGTAAACCTTCACAGATATTTATAATTATTCATGTTTATTAATTATCGAATGATGTGATGATTCTTTAGTATATTTGCCTACAAAAAACAACAAATCGATTAAAACTTAACAGAAGTTTAATTGAAACGCGCGCAGCCTCTCGTCCATATTTGCTTGTATGAAAAAAAAAAATGAACTCGTGGAAAACGTTTAAAACTGTAGGGGCTTACTCTTAATTTTTAAAATACTAAATCGGAGGTCCGTTTTTAAGAGAGGTAGGACATTTTGTAAGGAGTAGTCGTTTGGGGAAGTACCTCCCACCCTACAGAAGACCGCAGCCAAATAACACTGTGATGCAGTGTTGTGTTCCTGTTAGTAGGGTCGCTAGGCTCCAGAGGGGTCGCTGTGCTGATAGCGGATAGGTCGGCAACGCGTTCGTGACATCTTCGGTGTTGCAGGCGTTCATAGGCTACGGTAACCACTTACCAAATGGGCCGTACGCCTGTTTGCCTACTTAGTTGTATAAAAAAAAGCATATCAACCATGAAATATAGTATAATATGACTATACGAGAGGGCTTGATTGATGATTATTTTATATATATTTAGTATACGCGCAATTTCACTTCCTTGATTTAAAAGTGATAAACATGTTTTCGCCGATTCAGAAATACTAATCACAATTTTATTATTACTAAATTAAATTTTAACATTTTAATTTTAGATAAAAGACTAATTACCATTTTGTAAAACAAATTAAATTCGACCTATTAATAATAGACTATTACATGTATATTAAATGTAATGTAGATAAAAATAAATACAAAATGTAAGTAGATACTGCCTATCATACTTGTGTCCATCCAAAATTGAATAAACAGTACAACCGCTTAAAAGTATTGTCAAAGTAGCAAAAAGCTTTTACCACATTTAGCCACCATTATGAAACATCCCATCCCAACCCAACGCAAACCTCTCAACCAGGGTGTGTAGACCCATAACCCACAAAATTTAGATTTATGCGTATATAGGCTCACAAATGAACTTTTGTTTTATTTATTGCCTATCAAAAGCTTCCTTCTATAGTCTAAGTATTACGTGTAAGCTGTGCGTCCAAGTGATCGACTAGGTACGAATACCAAATTAAAGCCCTGTAATATTAAGTGCCTATTTTGGACACCATCTACAGACATGATTAATCATCATTATCATTTCAGCCGCAGTCAGTCCACTGCTGGACATATGCCTCTCTCAATGATTTCCAAAATGATCGGTTGACAGCAGTCTGCATCCAGCGTTTGCCTGCGACCTTTTTCAGGTCATCTGACCATCTGGTCGGTGGATGTCCAACGCTGCGTTTACCTGTACGCGGTCGCCATTCGAGAACCTTTCTGCCCTATCGGCCATCGGTTCTCCGCGCTATGTGCCCCATGACAAAATGATTAATGAGTAAAGCTAATTGTTTCGCGTTTCACTGTACTATTATTGGTAGGTTTTATGTTTACAAGTTTTATGGTGAATTTACAAAAGTCACTAAATATTATTACTATTGCTCTTCGTGTAAAAAAGATCACAATATAAATGCTAACCAATTTTTATCCGTTTCAACTCTTCTCCTTCTCCCGTGATATATTAATATAGCTGCAGCCTCGATGTATTTAAGAATTTGTCAATAGTAACATAATGTTTCAATTTGTCACCTAGCCTAAAAAAAGAAAAGAGTTATGCATCATTATTTCAACAGCTCATTTTTGGATAATCATTAAATCGTAATCATAAATTTTAAATAGATAAAGCAATCCATACAGCATCTTTCTGCAACTCTGACAGCGCTATAGGACCCATAGGTAGGTAGATGCCCATATCCCATGTAACTTTATCCGACACTTAGTCGACATTAAAAAATCTTGGGATTAGAAGAGAAAGGTTTCACAAAACTAAAAAAACGTTGTTTATTTTATTATAAGCAAATTGTGTATTGCTGTCTGTGACAAGATATGCTCTTCCTTTAGGACAATACAAAGTGCAGTTGCAGTATGCAGTTATAAAACTTTAATCCAAAATGATGTCTTCAAACTAAACATTTTTCTTTAAAATTGAGGGAGGCAACAGTTTACTCAACTTCTTGCATAATTTCATTTTAAACAGGAACAACTGTTAATAATAATCAGAGTTTGTCGATCTAATAAAATTAAAATAACTTCAGTTCGATGAAATTTAAATTTTAGTTCGCTACAAACGTTTGTTAAAATAAGTTGGATTTTCATAAGTGATTTGAATTGCTGATTCGAACTGTTTCGCTCCTGCAGTTATCAAACCGGTTAAATTATGAACCTTCTGAGAATATAATCGATGGAAGCCACAAATTAATGTAACAATATCGTTCTGTATTTTGATATTGTAAACATTTGAACATTAAAGAAGCCTTTTAGATTTGTTATGATGACCCAAAACAAGGGTCAGGTAATACAGGCTGTATTATCTCACCCTTGTTTTGGGCCATGAAAGTTAATGAAATTAGAAAAATATCTGTGAGAAATTAACTTTTTTTGTTACTTTTTTTTTTACTTTTGTAGTCTATTCGATTTAAGTCTGTGTTATTAGTCAATTTATTATCTGATCATTGACATTATATCGTTTTCTTAAGGTGCATGGAAGACAGCTACACATGTATGTGGCCCATATCATTTCTATCTGTGAGAAATTACGTTTTCCGCTTACTTAAAGAAAGTAAAAGCAAGGAGACCCTTAGCTATATTATGTAAAAGCTATACTTAGTGGATAAATAAGTACTTAATAAATTATATCTAGTTTTTGATGTCAAAGACAATTCACGCTTCTTCTTATTTTCGAGTCAAAGTCAAAAGTTTTCTTGTATAGTGTTTCAACCAAATAAATAAAGTCTTTTACCTAATTTTTTTTAAGAAGTTAGCGCAGGTAGGCCTTTTGTGCTATAGGTACAATTGTATTTTGTACAGTAAAGTTTAAATAAATAAATAGCCTAAATTCGAATTAGGATCTTAGCTATGATAAAAGTAGGTATTTATATTTCTGTAATCTAAGCGGACAGCCACTTTTATCATTACGTCCATCATTAATTAGTGTCACCACAGTTTGCCTAATAAACACAAACAAGAGGAAGCCTATCTATCAGCTTAGCGTATTAACGATCTATAAATAATTCACACATTCCTATTAGCATCATAAAAATAAAACAATCAACTGATCTATTGACATTAAAACAATTCGAACAGATATTCCATTGTGTATTGACAATAGCATTCTCATTTCGGGCACTAGGTCAGTTGATCATGTTGAGAGGATATACCGTTAAGAAGAAGCACCGTTACTTTTTAAACACTGCTTAAGTTGTTGCAACTACAAGTCACAGACTTTAAATGACTAGACAACTCAAGTGTATATATTCATACACACCAAAAGCGCAAACATAGAAAAAAGTAAGTATACAATAAAATTGTGCATGTGCGCTACTTTAAAAAAAAATCTTCCAGGTGAAATGAATATAATTTATGTAGGTATACTGCGCGTGTCAAAAAGTCTATTCCTTATTCTTTAAAGATCCTGTCTCTTTAACGCAGAGTGCCAGAAACGCAAATTACCCATTCATCTGTCATTTTATCATTCCTCCGTCGATAAACACGAATAATCCAATGCAAAAGCGATATCATAAAATTATTGTACTTACATAGTGAGAGCCTTAGGCATGCCTTAGGAGAGAACTTTCATTGCAAAATTGCTCACGAGACATCACAGAAAATATGACACTTGTAGTCTAATTGATTTATGTACCTATGTGTTATTAGTCAATTTATTATCTGATCATTGATATTATATCGTTTTTGATAGGTACATGGAAGACAGCTACACATGTATGTGACCCATATTTTATATAATTAAGTAGGCAAAAGGCATACGGCCCACCTGATGGTAAGAGGTCACCGTAGCCCATGGACGCCCTCAACACCAGGGGCATCACGTGCGTATTGTCGACCCTCGAGAAATCCTTTAACGCCCTTTTTGAAAGACCCCATGTTGACCATATGATTTCATCGTAGTTACAAGTCACCTGTAAACTATAATATGTCTTCCAAAACTATTTTCTCTTCGGTAAAAAAGCTTAGAGTTTTTATATAATTTCCAACTTGTTTTTCTACATCGCGTAGAGTTATTACACCGGAGTATTTTGCCGTACAATTTTTATATAATTTAATTTTACATTAATCATTATAATTCGATCATATATCTTTCCTCCTTGATTGCGTAAAATAGTTAGAAAAAGTTTTGCAATTTCACGGACAATCAATTCTTTAATGTAGAAGGTTGAAGAGTGTGCGGCTCCGTACTTATACCGTTTTAATTGTCGGCAAACCCAGTTTTACGAAGTTAAATTATAATCGGGAAGTTTAATCAAATTATAATTTTCGAAATTAATAAACTCATAAATATGCAGCGCACTTCCAAATTAATGTCATTTCGTTTTCCGACTTGTCTTGATTTCGTTCTGATTTTGTTTGATAATATTCTTACAGGCTTTGTACAATTTGTACATAGAATAATCTTGAACTATTTTTAAAGATTTTCAATTAAATATAAAACAGAAAACATCTAGGATAATTACTTTGTACATCTATTTATTATTTATTTATTTAAACTTTATTGTACAAATACAATTGTAAAGCACAATAGGTGGACTTAATGCTAAAAGCATTATCTAACAGTCAACCTTTGGGTCAAGCAGAGAGCTTTATGTGGGTGTAAAATAAAGTTTTATTACCAAAAAGCATAAGAAAATAATATGCAATACATATATATATATATATATATATATATATATATATATAGCATATACTTACATATAATATAAACACGTATTTATAATATACCTACATATACAATAAATATATACAATTATTAATGCAATGCAAAACAAACAATACAATACATGTGGCAACTAGATTCTCACTTCACTCAGCTGTGCGAGAAAATGATCGTATACAAGAGCTTTGAAACCCGCACGGCTGGAGGCTTTCCTAATTGATTATAGTATCTAATGTCCTTGTAGGGATTTCTTAGTTATCCATTATTCCCGACATTTGCTTTATATTAACTCGGAAACTCCAACATAGCACTGCATATTTATAAAATAAAAATAGTTAAAGCGTATCTGCTAATCTTGTAATTTTATCTCATTTATCTGTTGACAGTGGAAAAAAGAGGTCTTTACCCAGCAGTGAAGACCTGAGGCTATTTATAAAAATTTTATTACCAATTAACAGATGACCCGAAAAAGGTCGCAGGCAGTCGCTCAATGTAGGTCGCTTCCAAGTTCCAATCGTTAATTTTGAAAATCATTAGGAAATACCTATGTCCAGCAGTGGTCTGACTGCCCCTGAAATGAAGATATTTCCAATACCATCGGATAACTTTCTGAAGGTTCCATGCCAACTCTAAAATCCACAATAGGAAGCGCATGTGTTGTTGCATTGACATAAGTGTTTATTATTCTTCTCAGGTCTAGAATGCGAGCTATACTTGCGACGTTGGCCGTCCTGGCGGTCACCATTACCGCAGTTCATTGTGAGTATTTTTTTTATAATATTGAGTAAGCAATCAAATGTACCTAAGGTCAGAACTCTTACGATTGTGTGTGGTAACAATAATCTTTTTATTTTAATGGTACTGGTAGAGAATGCCCAGTGTTAATTCTGCAAAATAGTTTTTTTTTTGCGTCGATGGTTAAAATAAATCTTATGTAAAATGCTTTTAAGTTATAAGTATTGAAAGTAAACATAAATCCTTGAGAGCCGATATTACTAAATGATTAATGTTACCACTAAATTATATGCCAAATTGTACAAATACCCCATCTGCCGAAGCTCTTAACAAGTTTAGTTAGTTTTTTAAGCAATTTACTTAAGTTAGAGAAAATCATGTATGGCAACGACATTCAAATTCGGATGTAGGTAAAAATAGTTGATTATTTTAATTCCATTGAACGTAATAGTTCACTTAATTTTACAATTTCCATTTCTATTATTTTTATCACTTTCTAGACAAAAACACTCAATTCAACCTAACTATTAGTATAGTAATAAAATCAAAGCCACAACGAAATTAAATAGCTAACAATATTTTTTTTTATTTAATCGAATAGAAACTAGAAAGTTTATAATTTAGTTGTCCATTATAACATTAAACTATTTAATAAGAAAATGTTTTTCTTCATCGGATAGAAAGCACTTGATTAAAAAGTCATAATGGATTATATTATTACTAAAAGTAATATTTTGTTATATTCTGTACAATCATTTGAGCCACACTTAATACTGTACCATAACTCGACTGTAATAACTGTTATAGAGCTTTTTTGTAATTTGTTATTTTGTATATCTTTCGTATGTTATACTCGTTGATTTTAAATTTGACTGAAAGAGACCATTCATGAATGTTTTTTTTTAATTCTATTAAACAAAAAACGTTTGTTAACTAAAATAAAAAAGAAGATGAAAACGAACTCTGGGTTCCGAAGCAACCATCTGTCAACCGTCTGTTAGGAAGAGAGACAAATACATATACTGATTGTAAAAATCATAATTCTTTTGGCTTTAACATTGTCGGATAAAAGAGCAAACACAAAAATAAATCAGTTTTTTTTCATAACTTGTGTAGGTAAGTACACAAGTTATGAAAAAAAACTGATGACACACATGGACTTTTATGTAATACAAAAATATTAACCGCCTATATTTCTCTTATTTAAACAAAATAAAAAAGATAGATACTTTAAATAAACGATAAAGAAACCCGTAAATTTTGTGGTCAAGACTCCGCGCGAGTGGAATCCTAAACAAAGAAGGAAAATTCTTTAAGAATTCCCTCAGTTCATATAAGTCTATGTCGATTTAACTTTAGGGAATTGATCTTTTCAGTTATACAATACATAGGTGATTCGAAACTATATCTTCTAGCGCAAAATTCCTTCGTTCTTACGACTCACTCGTTATATAGTACAACAATCTAATTGTAATCAATTTCCACGAAAATCGGCCCTTTAATTGTCAGAAAAGTAGATTTTTTTTGAAATCTTTGATATTTATTGAAAAAATCTAACGCCACTGTGTGTGTTATGAAAGATAGTGTATGTTTGAATATTTTCTAACCAACATTTCTTTTTTACAGCGGACAGCAGAGCGCGTATAGTATGTTACTTTAGCAACTGGGCTGTCTACCGGCCTGGAGTTGGTCGCTACGGCATCGAGGATATCCCGGTGGAAATGTGTACCCACATCATCTACTCCTTCATTGGCGTCACTGAGAAGAGCAACGAAGTCCTTATTATTGATCCCGAGGTTAGAAGATATTTTTAACTTACCTTCTTAAAATTTAATAATAAAAAAATATATTTCACACCAATGACTGAAATATTAAATTTAAAATTAAATTTAAAAAATATATTTTTTTTCACTCTACGTAAATATTTAAAATTATCATTAGTGAACAAGCATATGGCATTAATGAGAATGCAATAGTAAGATGAAATATAATATTAAACAAAACAGGCTTCACAGTGACTTTAAAATAATACCACATTTTATGTCATTCACCACACGGAAGAAAAATGTTGATAGAAATATATGTTTATCGTAGAGAAATGAGTGTAGCGTTTTGATGGCCGTATACTTGGCTGCTAAGATAATCATGTAAAAAATATTTATTTCATGAATAATCATATAAATCTGTATTGTTGATGCGACTAGAAAAATATCACAATTAGGTGACCAAAAATAATTGCTAATTGTAAAATAAAATAAGATGTATTGCTAGTTTCAAAATACACAAATCGTAAATGTTAGCCACAAATTGAAACCAAACGCTCAACTTAAAAGCCACAGATTTCCATAAAGCAAATAATTTTATGTGCATCTATATGACATTGTTAACATAGCTTACTTTGAGCAGGAATTTCGCACATTGAGGGCATCAAAACAAAAATATTCGTGTTAATATTTACATATCAATACATGAGCTTGACAACTTAATATGTTTGTCAAGCATTTGTAAAGTAATAGTTTGCTTTTTAATTTACCCGCATGTGATAGGTATGACCGAGATTTGTGACTTAAATCTATAATTTATTTTGATTAAAATGTAGAGACAAGAAAACAATGAAATGAAGTGCGGGTATTATCGACCAATGATCATTATCATCATCAATTCCCCAAAGATTTCCAGATGACCTGTTGAAAGCGGCCTGTATCCAGCGCTTGCCTCTTCAGATCAGCTGGGTTACATCTATGTATGTTTGAGTACATATTGAAAAAAAAAGATAGCGTTTGCGAAACTATTAATGTATTAGGTACATGCAGTAACTTCATTTGTCACTCAAACAAGTATAACGTCGCTTAAATTTTATAATGCTGCTCGTGTTATACACTAAGACAGTTCAAACAAATTTTCATTAGTCGCAGTATTTTTTCGAAAATTCCAGTAGTTTTTTTTTTTAACTTCCTTCCGGGAGACGGGAGATTTAAATTTTCAATGCTCAATTCCGGGAGTAGTGGCAACCCTAGTCACAGGGGTCAGCTAGTGTTACCAGTTAGACACTTACTTAGGTGTACACACACACATACTACAATAATATTTCAAGATTATATGTATTTGTATATGTATTTGTATTTGTATGTGTAACTAGATAAAAAATATTGACTTCCTGGCATTCTTCAGTTGGACGTGGATAAAAATGGTTTCCGCAACTTCACATCGCTTCGGTCTTCGCATCTTGATGTCAAGTTTATGGTCGCCGTTGGGGGCTGGGCTGAAGGTGGCTCCAAGTATTCTCACATGGTGGCCCAGAAGAGCTCACGAATGGCTTTCGTTAGGAGTGTCGTAGGTGAGTTGTTTTTTTTTTATTATTAGATTTAGATGCCAGCTGTTCCCCGAGATTCAATGGCTGTGGTATGTATGTGTGTGTATGATTAATGAACTTTAATGATTTTTTATGTTTTCGCGGTTGTAACACATTAAATTAAACTATTTTAATACGGTTTATATCGCGTTTTACTAATTTATTTACACCATAAACCAGTGTTTGAAACGTTATTTCAAACACTTTACAGCGTTTACAAACAATATCAAAATAGTTTTTATCTTATGAATGAACTCTACCTAAGAACAGGCTTCTCAATGGTTTCTAAAGGTAATTACAAAAATATATATATTCAGCTTAAGTGTGAAAGCGTTTTGGTGATTATGAAGATTATCCCTGCAAACAAACTGACAACCTTAAATACTTCCTCTTATGAGTATTTTTATGAGATTAATTTCATATGAAGTAATTTTAAATAGTGTGTCCAATCAAGATTAGGTACTAACTATGTCATTTACTCTAATCGTTGATGTCTAGAAACCGTAGCGATCACTTTCCATGCCGACATAAGTAGAATACAGATGTGGTACATAAGTAAGAATGTACTACCTATATAAGTACATTGAAAAAAAATCAATCTTATTTGTAATTTTTTTTAAAAGACTAATTTTTACTCAATTTAAGCTTTTGAATATTGCTCCAAACTTCAATATAACAATTAATACAAATAGCTATTAAGCTTTATGTTTCGACAAATCAGTTTTTATTTGGTGGTATTAAATGCTCGTGAAGTTGTGTAATATACAAATTCACATATTTTATAAATTTATATAAGTTACATTTAACTTACAAATATATAAAAACACAGATTAAATAACCCTTTTATTACGTACCTATGTTTATCGCATGCTACATGAATGGAAGATGCTAAAAGTATAAAACGAGGAAATATCAAAGAGCGTAAACATTCTTATCACATAATTAAATTACCTATTGCCATGTATATAATTGTAATAACGTAACTTGTTATGTAACTCAAAGTTCTAGACTGTTTCATCTATCTAGATGACATATTTGTTGCGTAAAATAAGACTAATTGATGCCCCTTGGAATGTTGAATATGTTTTAAAATATCTTAGAAAGACATGAAAATTGAAAAATTGAAGATCATCTTTTTATTTACTCAAATAAGTAAACTGATTAATTCGTCTGTTATAAAACAAATAAAACTAACTTTATATTTATTTTACTCATCATAATATTCGACGTCCAAGATTTTAAACCTGGTGTGCCTTTAGTAAATATTCATCAGTAACAAGTCAAACTTTATGTGGCACAAAGTCTCATGATTCAAAGCAAATTAGGTTGATATACTCGAAGACTATGTCGCACAGTTTTCTGTGTACCTGCATTAAAAATGCCGCCCCCCAAAATGTATATGTCACGGACAAATATCCAGCTTGCCCGCCTGCAGAGTGTGGCCTGGTTTGTTGTTTTACGGAAAAAAATACAAAAATAAATCCAAGTCGCCAGAACGGCCTGCGTTGTTACATTGTTGGCTATAATTTTTTCCGCAATGTTTGCAATACTCGTCGTGGAAAAGGAAAAGGAAAAAAAGTTTACGTCACATTGCGACAAAATGCCTAGATAAAACTTACACGGGTCTCTTAAGAAAGATAAAGTGCTGATGTGTCTAACTACTTAGCAAAAGGTCTTAAGATGACTTTTGGCCGGACCCCAACTTGAAATGGAGTATTTTGTGCTTTACAGCCAAAAGCCTCACTTAATTCTTAAGCAAGTTAATGCCATTAAACAGGGTGAATTTTTAAACACCAGCCATTTTTCATAAGTTAAGTACAATATCCTGTCAACTAATTAGGTCGAAAATATTTTTCGGTTTTTACTTATTTTGTTTAATGAAAGTGGTTTATTTTTACGAACTAAACACACAATTTGGCTGGTGCAGAATCATCATTTATATAGCCGTTTATAATTGGGTGAATAGGGCCAAATATATAAAAGTAATTATGATGAAGCAGCTTACAGTTCTAAGTAAGGTAAATATTTTAATACAATACAAATAACAACAATACTGTAATATTAACATCAGTTCAATCGATATATTTTATAACGTAGGTACAATCTAATTAAGTCTCTACTCTCTCTATATGTTTATTTATTAATTAAATCTTTATTGTTCCACAAAGTACATGTACTTATAACAATTGGCGGACTTAATGCTAAGGGCATTCTCTACCAATCAACCATTGGGAGAAATGGAAAGATAGTTTGGCGCAAAAAAGTTAAGGGAGAAAAAATGTATTACTTATATTATACTTAAGCTTTTGATAAAATGTGCTCTATAAGAAAATGTTGTTTGGTTTTCATAAAAAACACGCCAGCCATTCTGACATACACGCATAGCATAATATTCATAAAAATAGATATCTCTAAATTACAAGATAAGGGAAACAACCTTATAATAATTTATTCTTATGTCATTATAGAAATATGATAGCTAGAGAGTTGTTAAGTTACTTTTACTATTTCTGAATCGAATAGAAAAGTAAATCACGACAGAATAATATTATTACCATATTTATGTACCTTTTAATGCTAATTTTAAATAAGGACAAGTTATCGTAATGGTCTCTGTGTCTATGTAGGACTACATATATTCTGTAATCAGTGATTCTTTCTAGGTATACTTGCACAATTTATTAGCAGGCACATAAATAAGTATTTATGTAAATACTAGGATTATTCTAAAACTTGATAGTTGGGAATAGATAATACTCATTGGGCCTCAGAACACACATGTTTAAAATTTCCTACTCATGGTGGGTAGGTTATAACGACGAAGACAGGAAATAAAAATATGCAAAATTGTAAACGGCATTTGCATTGCAAGCGCTCGCTCATGCGTTGAGAATTTTTTGGATATGTTCTGTTAGGTTTTTCTATTTAATCATGGATGGTGAATACAAATAGATTCAATAATAGCCTAGACACTATAAATTAAACCAGTATGTGCCGTTTTAAGGACAAAGGAACTTAATATATAAATGCCCCTAGTGGGGACCAATCCCAGTCAGCGCTCTGGGGTTTACTTGACACGCACAATGTTCCTGTGTATGTATTTCTTTTAGTCGCCGGTGGCATCGTGGTCAAATTCGCCGTAGCGGATTGCCTCGTGGCCAGGCTGTTAGGAATTGTGCGGCTCAGAGTTGTTTCGGAACCTATAGTCAGAAAAAAAATTGTGACGATGTTGCTAGGCTATTACCTAAATAATTCATACCACATTTGGCATTAAATGAAAAACAGCTGGCGCAATTTATATTCGTATTTATAATTTTAGGAAGTTAGAATTCTGAAATATGACACCAAAACGGGCTATTATCATTTTCATAAAGCAGTTGGCGCTGACTGTGCAAATAACTGCCGCATTGGTTGACAGTATGTCATTCACGTTGGGGAATGACATTTGATATCTGGCAATAATTTATATGGTTTGAAAGATCAAAAATGCTTTTGTTCTTTTATGGTTTTTTTCTTTTTATGGATTTTCCCACTAATAATAAAAGTTTTCTCGAGTGTTAGACTCACTAACTGTTTGATATCCTTTATTTTAATAGAATATAATTAAATAAATTATTTCGATTATACACATTATTTTCTTTACTAAGTTAAGGAAGTGCAGGAGTTGTATAAATAAACTACTTAGCACATTCACTGTTAATAACTTATAACAATGCATTTTCAATTGTTTACGACGCATGTATTCGGTCGAGAATGTGAATCTTGTAGTCGCCGCAATACCTTTGTCTCTGTCATAGTTTCCATCTACTCCTAGCACCATTATGCATTTATCCAATATGTTTCTTCATTTTTAGCGTTCCGTAGTAAACATAAGGAACCTTTATAGTTTTGTAATGTCTGTCTGTACAAGGTTTTTAACTAGAACTTTTCTCATGTTTTAATACAATATTAAAAATTACCAATTATTTTACAGATTTCCTCAAAAAATACGACTTTGATGGATTGGATCTAGACTGGGAATACCCTGGAGCAGCCGACCGTGGCGGTTCCTTCTCTGACAAGGACCGATTCCTCTTCCTTGTCCAGGAGTTGAGAAGAGCCTTCATCAGGGCAGGCAAGGGATGGGAGCTGACTGCTGCCGTACCTCTCGCCAACTTCAGACTGATGGAGGGTTACCATGTTCCAGATCTTTGCCAGTAAGCTTTCTCTAAACTCCTTGTCTATATTCTAATACTAGCTGTTCCCCGTGGTTTCCTACTTGCGGAAGCACATACCCGTCCATAGGCATGTGCTTCCGCAAGTAAAGCTATTACAAGCAAAAAGTTTATTTCGAATCCGACATGTGGTTCTAAACTAATAAGTATTTAAAAACAAAATTTTCAGCTTTATTATATTAATAGTAAGTAGTATAGAAGTATAAATTTTTAGAACTATAAAAAACTATGAATAATCGATACAGTTTTATTACATTCGTCTCACAGGAAATAAGTCACTTTATATTGTTTTAAATTAATAACCACAATGAAATAAATTTTTAGAGCAGGTAGAGCTTTTATAAATCAATATCCAGCAGAAGAGTTTTTGCTTTCGTAGAGAGGATGAACATATCATCGTCGAATGAATTTCGAAATTCATGTGAAATACGTACTAAAGTCCCTCAGGGCATTTCACAAAACTTTGAGTTATAGATAAAACACGAGTAAAATCTATTTCTTCTCAGGGAATTGGATGCCATCCATGTGATGTCATATGATTTGCGAGGCAACTGGGCCGGATTCGCTGATGTGCACTCACCTTTATATAAACGTCCTCATGACCAGTGGGCCTATGAAAAACTCAACGTTGTAAGTAGATTTGTATTTGTTTTGTTTTTTTTTTTTTTGAGGCGGTTCCGCACAACTCTGACACCAGGGTGTACATGGTCGAATGACAATGTAACCTACACGAAATGATGATGATGACTTGTATTTATTACTAAGCAAAACTATTAAAAAGTTTAAATTATTGCTAAAATGATTACTCTTTTAAGAATCTAGACTAGAACGCAAATTCTATTAGATAATTGAAGTACGATCCTTATTCAAGAAGGTATTTTATTACGAGAAATAATTCTCATTATCTTTTATTAAAATCTAATAATGAACTTGCTTTTATGTGAAACCTACCTACATCATTTATAAAAGTAATAATTTTGAAAGATTATTTTGTTACAGTATAAGCATACTCATGTTAGAGCATACGTCCTTGTTACTTCCATATCTTTCTTAGTTTTTTTTTTATTTTAATTTTAGAATGACGGCTTAAAACTCTGGGAAGAAAAGGGCTGTCCGTCGAACAAATTGGTAGTGGGCATTCCGTTCTACGGTAGATCGTTCACTCTGTCAGCTGGGAACAACAACTACAACCTCGGGACGTACATTAACAAGGAGGCCGGCGGTGGTGACCCTGCCCCTTACACGAATGCTACTGGCTTCTGGGCTTATTATGAGGTAAGATGATACAGGTTGAAGAGAGTATAAATCCTTTTATTCGTCGAAGAATAGCTATATTTACATAGAGCTATCTTTATAGCTATAGAAAGATTTTGACATAAGTACAGGTGCCCATCACTGATCCAACCTAGAAATAAATTAGTTGTGGTCATGTTGTGGTAGAGCTATAGATAAAAGAATACTCTATATTTACTATAGATATTTCATTTTCTATGAGTAGAGCTGAGGTAACTGAAAATTGAACCTTATCGAAAAGTGTAAATGTCTCTTTAATCATAATGTATTTTTGTATGCAATAAATTATTATTTATTATTTACCTTAAATTATACTGTTTCCTAATTAATAAAACTGATATAATAAAAAGCCTACATTCCATCGAGATATCTCGATGAATACCATCTCTTACTTTTTTATAGAACTCTATCTGTATTAGATTATTTGAGTGACAAGAGATAATGTACTGCATATGTACTCAAAAGTAGAGCCCACTTAATTCTTGACTCGAGTGAAATGTGTTCGGAACCGACAAGTCCAAAATCGTCCGATTATGTCGCTAAAATCATTCGGCTCATCGAGGTTGAGTGAGTCATAGATCTCAAAAATAGCATTCCTGGAAAGCGCTGCCAATAATGACGGACGCTTAGCCAGGTGAGACTTATTGGGGATTGGAGAGCTTTAAAACCGATTACTGGTCCAATAAAGTTTTCACTTAAATTGATATTTTGAAGATGCAATCTTTGGTGCTGTCGATCTATTGTTGGTATTAAGATATGGTTAATATAGGCGAAAGTATAGTAAAGTGTTTTTGATAAAAAATTTAAATGACAAGGTATAAATTCAAACATTGTTTAAATTGTGTTTATGTATATGGTGAATTTGAATGAATGAATTAATGAATGAACACTTTATTGCACCATTTACAAACGAAAGAAGCACATAGTTAAAACCAATACAACTAAATGGGTACAAAGGCGGACTTATCGCTAATGCAATTTCTTCCAGCCAACCTTAGGGTAGAAATGAGCTGCGGTAGAAAACACTTGCGTGAGCGGTGCAGAAAGCTTAAATGTACATGCCTACATTAAGACGCATATAATAAACTTACATAAATAAATAATAAGAATAAACTTACAAATAACATACATAAATAAATACTGTCAAAAAGTGTAAGAAGTTAGTGACAGTCGATATATTATCACAATAAAAGAGAGGATTATTCTACCTCGGAAAGGTAGTGAGACTTAACCTGATCTTTAAACGAAGTAATGGTTTGTGCCTGACGAATGTCTACCGGTAATGCATTCCAAAATAGGATAGCCTGAACTGTGAAGGACTTTGAATAGAAACGAGAAGAGTGGTCAGGAATCGCCAAACGAAGGGAATTAGCGCTACGGACATCGCGGTTACTGATCTCACTGAGAAATTTAAAACGTTCTTTTCATTCATAGTTTCAAAGTTTAATAATAATTTATTAATAGTATGTTAGTATTGCTGTATTTACAACGTTGCAAAGCAACCAGTATGCAGTTGCACTTAGTGACTTTAATTGGGTTTTACGGCGTTTTATAATTTTTTGACAGACTTCGAATTAAATTAATTGTTTGATAAGGAACCACATTTCTAATTGGTTATTTCTTCCTTTTCATATGAGTTTGAAGTCGGTTCAGTTTTTTTTAAAAACTCTTTCTTTTTAATTTTCCAGATTTGTACAGAAGTGGACAAGGATGGATCTGGCTGGACCAAGAAATGGGATGAACATGGCAAATGCCCCTATGCTTACAAAGGCACCCAATGGGTTGGCTATGAAGACCAGAAGAGTGTTGAAATCAAAATGAACTGGATCAAACAGAAGGGTTACTTGGGAGCGATGACTTGGGCTATTGACATGGATGATTTCCAAGGTCTTTGTGGCGAAAAGAACCCGCTGATGAAACTGCTTCACAAACACATGAGCTCGTATACTGTCCCACCACCGAGTGCTGGAAATACCACTCCTACTGTAAGTAAATTTGTTAAAAGAAAATAATAAATTCCATTCATCAAGAGGTATTCGAAACCGCCAATCGGCGTCTGACGTGGTTAAATGATGAAATGAACGACTTAGAGTGCCTTCCGAAGCACCGAATCATCTTATTACTTTGTAGGTCTCAACCGATGGACAGATATTTATTATCAGACAATGATGATTCAGAAAGTACCTCCGTAACTTCATTGTCAGCTAGTAATACACAAGTTGCTTTCCAAACTAGTAGAATCCTCTACAGATAAGTAAAAATGTTTTTTACGTTTTCCATAGGAAAATGAGAGTTCTTGGGAAGATGTAATATACCACAGATTATTTTTTCTTTAATTTCTCTACAAGCAACACGTAACAAAAAATAAATACTACTACTTATCTTAAAGTATACAGTTGGCATGTCATCGAAGAAATACTCTCAGATGCACAATAGCAATTATAAATCGAGTATGAGTATAAAAATCATTCATGGTTCATTTTAGCGATATTTATCAAACCTGTCAGTCCGTGCCAAGCAATTTCCTCAGATCTGAAAAAAGCTTTGAAAGGGCTCGGAAACGTTACATAAAATATCTGTCTAACAAGGTTTGTACGTAATTTGAAGTGCCAACGAATATTCTATTTATCACGTGGAAGCGAAAACTGGCTTCATAATTGATACAAAAAGTAGACGTTTTGATAAATATGACAGAACAAAGACAAATGGTATAGCTGTTACTCTCCTCGAGGTGTGGCGATAAAAGGAAAAGTCATTAATATAATTGCTATCTTGATGACATTTGCTGCATCGGCAGTCAGAAACATGATGGGGTCAGGGGGTCAGGTTTCATGGCGCTCGGTATTTTGGCGTTTTTTCTAAAATATGTTTTTAGGGGTCCATGTTGTGCAATAAAGAATTTTGTATTGTGGCATCTACAACTACGAGGTTTTATTATATTAATTTAATATACCTATGTTTATAAGAGTAACACTTACGGCTTATAGATCTATCTTTATATAAAAAGGTCATAAACCTGCTCATACATTAGACACAAAGAACGATTGTCGTACCATTAGAGAAAAAGTTGAATTTTTTCTTTCATGTTTTTGTAATGTTATTATCATCAAAATATCACTCTATTACGAACAATTTTCTAAATGAAATTGTTATTTCTGATCCACACAGCCTGAATGGGCCCGGCCTCCATCTACTCCATCAGACCCATCAGAAGGCGAGCCTATCCCGACTACAACCACAGTAAAGCCGACCACAGCAGCTGCGACTACCACTAAAGCGACCACCACCAGGGCCCCCACGACAACAAGGGCACCCACGACGACCAGGGCTCCTACGACTGCAGCGCAGACATCGGAATCTGTTGACAGTGGACCAGATGATAATGATATCGAAATACCTACGAAGAAGCCTCAACAAGTGGAGCAACCTCCTGCGGTAATTAGCTTATTATCAAACCTGTTTGGTCTATTTCCATACTTTCCATCCGAAAAGAATATTTTAATTAACGAAGGAATATTATATTTACTTACATTAAAATAGGTTTTGGCTGTTTACATTATATAATTGATACTGATTACAAATTATTGTTTGCTGATTTGGTGTACGATCTGGCAAAAGACTTTTTGATTACTTATAGGGACTGTATAGATTTAAATATTTTATATTAGCGGTTTCCCGCAGCTCCGCCTGCGTTAAAAATAGCCTATGTTTGACCCCGGGTCTTCAACTATACCTCTTCATACCATATTTCATAAAAATCCGTTCAGCGGTTTGGCCGTGAAAGCGTAACAGACAGACAGATGGGCAGACAGACAGACAGACTTTCGCATTTATAATAGGTATTAGCACCTATGAATGTGCAAACTGCTTTGTGCCCTATATTTAATGGACGAAATTTAACAACAATTTTGTTTATTTTCCAAGGAAAATGAGGTCGAGCACGAGGACGTATGTAAAAGTGACGCCGATTACATTCCCGATAAGAAGCGATGTGATATGGTAAGCACGCATTTAATTAACAAAAATAATTCCATTTTTATATTTTTTTCATGAATATTAATTAATATTTAATTATTTTGTGCAGTACTGGCGGTGTGTCAACGGGGAAGGTGTCCAGTTCACATGCCAGCCGGGCACCGTCTTCAATGAAAAGTTAAATGTGTGCGATTGGCCTGAAAACGCCAAGCGACTTGACTGTAAACTATAAAAAATAGCATGACAATCGCAAGTCAATAGCTAGTTTTATTCTCTTAACTTTTTACTCTACTTTTCTCACTGCCCAAATGCCACTACCTGAAATTGTAGTGTGTGATAAAAATTGACAAACAACTCGTATGTAAGTAGTTATACTTTATGATAAGTTTCTGTTTAATATTGTCGTGTTTTGTTAGAGTTCAACATAATACGCCAATGTTGGTTTTAAATCGTGTTATTATAATGCTAAGTAGATATCTTGTTTATTGTTGTAAATATTTACAAGGCCTTAATCTAATAATTGATTGAAAAATCGAGAATCGGAAATTGTAAAAGGACAAAGTATCTTTTCTTGTAGGTACTAAACCTGATGTGTAAAAAAAATACCGCCTGAACAAATTACTCATAAGTGAATTAAATTGGTCATTTAAGACTGCTATGTATAGTAATAAATTTCGAAATAATTGGACTTAGTTGAATCCCAGAAATTGTTCAAAATATCTTTATGTATTTTAATCTCTGAGGTAAATTTGTTTCCAAGTAAATTATTAAGTTTTCAGCATTTGTGAAATTTGAATGTATTTTCCGCTAGCCGTTATTATAAGTAGGATTTTAGGTTAATTTATTTATTTCAAAATAAACTCGTTGGAAAATGAGCCCTTCTTTTGTTGTGTCACTTATTTACTTCGTGAATTCTGACCGAAAATTTCCAAAAGCCTTTTAGTAGTATTACGTGACCTGAATTAAGATGTTTCACCAAATGTGTACGAGTAATTTATAAAAAGGCTTATTTTTTGACAAATTGTATGCGTCCCGTATTAAAGTGATTTTCGGGACGCGCATTATCGAGCCAATATATAGATACTAAGACGATTCATGTATTAATATCGAGTGGGTAACCTGGTCAATCGACCCCGTGGTGCACAACGGTTGACAAAAATAAAATGGGAGAAAACAGATTTTTAATATTTAAAATATCACTGTTGCTATCGCTACAGCGGTAATTTATAGTTATGAAAATAATTCAATACGTATGACAAATGCTACATAGTAGGTACATTTCGAGATAAATCTGTAGAACAATTTTTGAGATCAGTCAAATGAAAATAGTTCGATTCACAGATTATGTCGAATGAAATTCATTAGACTCACCAGTTTTGAGTGATCTCAAAAATAGCACTCTACATGCGTCCATTAGCTATTTTCGTCATGCTAGGTGTGTCGGACCCGTGTGGACGCACCCTTGATTTTATTTTAATACAATCTTTTTCGAACGGCTGGCGTTAATCGCTTCACATAAAATGTCTATGTTTTTTCATTGCATCAAAATTTAACTTTTTTTATCATCTCTTATGCAAATTTAAACGTCGCATGAAGTAGATATTTTATGCGAAATTTTATGAAGCTCTTGTTGTTATATTATTTATAAGAAAGAAAGAAAGAAAGAAAGAAATAGTTTATTTGCAATGAAAGTGGTACAGTCTGGTGTTACATAACAATATGGCCGCACAATCAACCTTATTAGGTATGCAAAAAAAATTAAAACAAATGAATCTACATTACATTTAAATTAATTCAATTCACAATAAAATAATTCTTAAAATATTATTAAACCAGTCAAATATTATCATTATATCTAAATATTTATTTTGAGAGCATTATTTGCGCTATGTCAATTTTACTGTCTAAGAATGCTTTGCAGTATAAAAACATTTCCCATTTGGATATCTGCAACTAATTTAAATCACTGTTAAAAATTATGCATTTAAAATAAATATATATTTTCTTGAAACGTAAAATGATAAAAATACTTTGTATCTTGTAAATATGAACATGCGGCATTCAGATTATTTTATCTAATAATAAATATTGAACAATAAAAAAATATAGGGCTCGTCCGGGATTTGAACCCGGGACCTCTCGCACCCTAAGCGAAAATCATACCCCTAGACCAACGAGCCGACTGATGAATATGTCCAAAATGACTATTGGTATCATAACGCGCATAAAAAAGTGAAAGGCGCTAATTAGTTGGTCTACGGACAATAAATAATGGCAGAAGAATAGACGAATAACTTCGTGGAATAAAAAAAATCTCAATTCTTTAGAAGTTATGGAATGAACATGGAATTAAACAAAAATCTAAAATCATGGAGCAATCGCAAATTTTAGTAATTAATTAACAATGTACAACATTTTTGTTTTAATATTTTTACATATACTTAGTTAGTACCAAAAAATGTTGCACATTCAAAATAAAAAGCCATAAGTACATTAAATTAATCTATTTATAGGGTTTTAAATCAAATAACAACAATGGCGAAAACATAAGACAATAGTAAAGAGAGAATTTCTTTGAGCATTTTATCAATGAAGTAATCACCTATCATATACTATAATAAACTATAAATTAAACAATTTATCTTCATACAAATCCTTTTATATAGACCGAGCGATAAAGATTGGCCATAGCGATTTCACATTACCTTTGCCCATTGAGAAAGGAACCTTCCTTGTGCGGTTTGGATGCTCTTTACGTTTGCGTTACATGAGTAGACTGTTTAAGTAAGTAAATTGAATGTTTTATTACAATAAATAGTTTCTAACTAACTAACATGGCTTGCCATTACAATCTATGACAGCCAATCGTCATGAGCATAGATGGGTAATCTCTTTCCCTAATTCCTCTTGTAGTTCAGTTCAGCTCACGCTTTTTTGAATCCTGTTTCACCACATTAAAGTTTTTTTAAAAGATAAGATAGGAATAGGACGGCGCAAATAAGAGTACAGATGTTATTTACTCGTATCTACTGATAACAGGCAGGGTCATCAACAATTACTGGCCTAGATAGGATATAAAAAAAGTGACAACGTATTTCCATATTCCAGATGGGAAAAAGGCGGTGAATGCTCAAATAGAAAATTTTTGAGGGAAGACGGAGGGAGCCTATAGTCTAGCAGTGGAATTCTTGCTGTTAAAATTATGATGATTTTTGTTAAGTGAATTCCAGTCCATAACATACTTTCTGCACGCCATCGACTGGCCGAAGATGGCGCGGGATAGATAGAAGTAGAGATTATTATCGGAGGCCAAGACTCAAATTAAGTCGCTGCGCCATCTGAGTACTTAAAATATAGTTTTAATTACTTTTTTTTTAAATATTTTTTAAATTAGGTTCATCATTCGCAGTTAGTTTTAAATTTGTTATTTTCGAAAATATTTTATTTAAAATTGTGGTGAAAAAATTAAACTGAGTTCAGTAGTGCAGCCGATGCGGTTTGATTAATACTTACTTTCAATAAAATTTAAATAACATTTAAAAAGAAATGTGACATTCTGAAAGAGTTACTGCATTTCGCGCATCGCACCGCGCACTAGAGAAACGGTCAGAGTCCGTATTTTCAGGCTAGTAGTACTGAAGGAAGCGCGGCAAACACGTCCCCGCCATTCGCCGCACAGCCTACAGATTTCCCGCGGAAAAACTTCATGACAACCTAATCGAAAAAAAAAATCTAAAACACGCCAGCTGGTGACTGTTAGTTAGAGAAGAGTTTTGATGCCATAAAAAGTCAATTTAAAAGGTTTTGCAATAATGGGTTAGATTGTTTCGTAAAAGTGAAAGAAATAATGAAAACTCATGGAAAACTTACAGTGGGAACTGTGTGATATTTTGTTGGGTAAATTGTGTGGATGGATTATAGGGATTAAGTATGATGGTTGTGAGTGTAAAGTGATGGTCGAGATGGTGTAAATTAAAGGTAAGTTGCAATTTTGCTGTTATAACTGCATGATTGATTATTTTAATTGTCACCAATTGCATTATTAATTTACGAAAAGTACAAACCTTTGAATTTATACTTGTTATTAAAATAAATTAAGTAAGATAATGAAATAAATAGGTATGTCACATATAATTAAAGGTATTTGAAACTGATATATTGCAATAATCCTAAATCATAATAATAAAAATGGGGGGCCTTCAAAAAGGACGTGAAAAAATTCCTTCAGGATCGGCAACGCGCTCGTGACATCTCCGGTGTTGCAGGCGTTCATAGGCTACGGTAACCACTTACCATCAAGTGGGCCGTTCGCCTGTTTGCCTACTTAGTTGTATCAAAAAATAATTATAAAAAAAAGAAATTCCAGCCATTAAGCCTAATTGTAAATTATTTGTTTTTTATTTTTTTATTTATAGATACATATTTTATATTTTTTTCATTATATAATAACAATTATTATTTATACAAATCACACACAAATGAAAACAATGGAACTGTTCAGAATATTTTAAAATAAATATAGTTCCTAAATGGTATTTTTGACACCCCATTTTCATAACTTCAATAAAATTTAAAAAGACTGGTGGTTTCTGGTGGCTCGAATATACCTTCACTCACACTCGTTCCAGGTCATGAAAACGAATGTGGAACAATTTCACATAACATTATTACCAATAAGAGCAATAACGTCAAATCATTATTTACCGAATTGGTTGATTGATAATTATGATATAAAAGTTGGAAAAATATTAATAATTTCAAAAATCATATTTGCCAACAACTTCTTAAACGACGTCAAAATAGTTAATCGGTAGATACTTATTTCGACATTCAGAATGCCCATGTTGCATAGATAGTGAACTAATCTTTTTTCGTTTGATGCTTTAGATTTCACGAAAAAAATCAGTTCTTATCCTATTTTTTAGGAATATATCACATTTTCAATTGTTACTCTAAAAAAGTATTTATCGCGAAGAGTTACGGCATCTTGACCGTAGCAATAGAAACTAAACTGCTAATGAGTTATTAGGTTCTAATGGCTCAAGTTAGTTGGTTGTAAACGCTTGTGCCCACTTAGGAAGCTATAACTTACCCTGCGAAGGGTTCAGTCATTAAAGTATCTGTTTAAATTAATGTCTTCAGTGCAGACTACGATTAAAGCCATCATTATCATATCGAGTGGGTTACATGGTCAATCGATCATGTGCGCCCTGGTGTCTGAGTTTTTTCGGAACCGCCTTTCGGCCTCTGACATGTCCTCCTTAAATCACCATCTAATGGCAGACGGAACCAACGGCATAACGTGCCTTCCGACGCACGGAACCATCTTTATCATCAGACAATCGGCTGATCAAGCTTGCAATGTCCTAACCAAACTGGAAACAACTAAACAAAGTATGCTTCCAGTGGAAATCGAATCAGCGACCCCTGGGTCAAGGCAAACGCCTTAACAACTGGACCACACAGGCAGTTGTAGTGATTGCCATTAAATTCGAGTAGGCTATAAGGTGATGTTGGAACTATCGTAATTCATCATTTTAGCTGCAGTCAGTCCACTGCTGAACATAGGCCTCTCCTAATGATTTCCACGAAGCGACCTGCGTCCAGCGTTTGCCTGCGACATTTTTCAGGTCTTCTGACCTGGTCGCCACTCGAAAATCTTTTTTTATTCGAAAACTAACAGTTTAATTGAAATATTTTTTAAACTATAAATATGGCATATACTTATGGAATCTTTAATACAAAGCCTATTATTTGGAACGTAGACAGGCGAAACTACTCATATACTTAAAACTTTACTGATTTACCGATATAAGTACTTATCGGTAGTAATATTTTGACCTTTCAATAGTACCGGGAGTGCTATTTTTGAAATTTACCTATGACATATATGTTGAATCAAAATCTATATCGAACAAAAATTATTCTATTCGCCGATTTCCCGTGACTCACTCTTTAGCACTCCTGAAGTCATGCCATTTAGAAAATCTACATAATTTTTCTCCGTATACTAAATTAGACGTTTTTGTTACTCAACATTAACATCAATTCATTTACCTAATCATTTGCTAAGTAACTTTTATTTGTTATGACAGTATATTGTTTGACTAAATTATTCTAATATTTAACATAATTTATTGTATATTCAGGTAACAACATATTGAAATTTTGTTGAAAATTGTTGAAATAATTTTCTTATGATAATAAACGGACCTAGAAAAGGGCATAGCAAATTATGTTAATTGTTTACAGATGTTAAGATAATTTTTGTTTCGTCAATAAAATTGTTAAATCATCATTTTGAAAGTAAAATAAAAGCCCCCGTGGATCGGTTCGGTCACCATGGACTCGCTTGTTCGTCGGGCGCCGGTCGCCAAACCCGCCATGCAGCCATCAATGACATCCTACGAAGGGCGCTCGTTAGTGCCAAAGTACCCGCAGTTCTGGAGCCTCAAATTGTGCGGGACGATGGCAAGCGCCCTGACGGGATGTCATTGATACCTTGGAGGATGGGTCGAGCCCTTGTCTGGGACGCCACGTGCTCCGATACTATGGCAGCTACGTACCTCCCAGCCACCAGCAAACAGGCCGGCGCCGGCGCGGCGGCGGATGCCCGCGAACGGTTTAAAGCCAATAAATATAGTTGTCCCGGCACTCAGTACGAGTTCACAGCCTTTGGTGTCGAGACACTAGGTCCATGGGGCGCCGGTGCGCGGGGTCTTCACAAGGAGATCAGTAGACGCCTAAAAGAGGCAACGGGTGACCCTCGCGCTGGCAGCTTTCTCGCTCAGCGAATAGCCATAGCTATTCAACGCGGGAATGCTGCCTGCGTGATGGGAACTCTGCCCAGGGGACCTAATTTAGATTTAATTTAGTTTATTATTTTTAGATAGGATAGTGTAATATATTTTTTCTTTTCTTTGTGTATAATTTAATTAGTTAAATAAAGATCTGATTGTGTTTACTAGAGTGATACATCTTACAAATCAGATAATAAACTTTTCTTTGTCCTCACTGTAAAAAAATAAAACAATTATTTAGAATGAGTTAAATAGATAATTAATAATATAATTTTGGGTTATCGACAAGGTTCAAAATTGTAAAGTACCTAATGTGATCGCATCACAGCATACATGTATTTAAAGTTATTTAAATTTTCACTTTGTAAACATGAAATCGATAATTATTTTTCATGGAGCCCTGACTGACTTTTCTCCGCTGCGCTGCCGATGGGTACCTTGGAATTTTGCACAAAGGAAGTTTTCTTTTTCTTTCTTAAATACATTTGTTTCACTTTAAAGAACATAAAGTCTTGATGATGAGGACTAAATGCCTAAAGGCTTTCTCTACCAGCCGAACCTTGGGACCAAAATACAGTGTGTACATGAAATAAATAAAAAAGGAAATAAACGGTGATGTATACATATCAGATTAGAAACTGAGCGATAAAAAAAGGCAACGAATAGAAAGATACACTTTCGTAAAATATTTATTGTGTGGCGAACTGTACATATCTCTACCTAAACTAAAGTTCAGACCAAATATAATTTAGCTTTATTTTCATTTTAACGGTTTGGTTAGTTCGGGCATAAAATCCACAATAAAAGTTAACTAGCCAAACAGGGGAGAGCAAAGTTTGTTCACGTTAAGCAATCAGTCTTGTATTAGAAATATTGCACATCGAAAATGAACAGTTTTAACACACATCTAGGTACCTGAAATATTTATTATGGAAGATGTTCGCAGTTCTTTATACATTCTATCATATATCGAAGGGTCTATGCGAAACAAACAACAAACAATGTGAAAAGAACTGGAGTGATATTTTTGAAAAGTGTGACCCACGCATAATCGGTGAGTCGAATAATTTTTGTTCGATATCGAATAAATTTCGTTGGAATTTTTTTTCGATTACGAACGATATTTATTTGACATATCCATACTAATATTATAAATGCGAAAGTCTGTAAGTCTGTCTGTTACGCTTTCACGGCTAAACCGCTGAACAGATTTTGATGAAATTTGGTATGAATATAGTTGAAGACCCAGGGTCAAACATAGGCTACTTTTTGACGCAGGCGGAGCTGCGGGAAAAGCTAGTATTACATAAATTTCAAAAATAGGGCTTCTGGTCAAGTTATTACACTAGAATATCTATAAGAGTTATTACTAGCGGAGACGTAGTCAATAGCCAGCGAAATGGCCTAAAATGTTTGTTTTAGCGCTGAAGTTATACAATCGTCGAACGTGCAGCAGATTAAGGTAATTAAATAATTGTTAAATTTTCTTTTTTGTAGATTCTATCAAATATGTAGTGTAAAACTGCAAAAATAATGATAAAAAAAAAACTCAGTGACGAACAAAATTAGTTAACAGATACCAAGGGATGTACGAGTACTATGGCTGTTTTACTCCAATAAATGTCATAAGTACTAAAAATTGTTACGCAATATGTCCAATGGGCCAATCCTTACCCAAACTTATTGGACAAGAAGCTGGTGAAACTGTATTTTCACAAACGTAATACTTAGTTGGCCTAATCTTTATCTCGACATGGTGAGTCGTAGGGTCGTTCGGCGCACGTCACTCCAAGATTTAGTGGATCCGATATGAGCATGCGTGCGAACTCCTTTGGCTTCAAGCCAAATTATTTTTTGGCAATTTTTTGCTCAGTTATAAATCCGACTGAAGGCCGCATGCTTCTGATTTGTATGTAAACGATTGTGGTATTGTAAAACGCAAATGACAAAGGTTTTATGGTGATAGATGCCTGATTTCCTGTTGTGTAAGGACAATAGTATGAAAAGATTTCGTGAGGTATATAATTCAGGAATGTTATGAAACTCAAATGCCGTCTAAATTAAACTGAGTTGTGGTATATTAATTTATTCATATTCGTTATTATTTTTTGTATCTCGTTTTCGTATTTTATTAATATACAGTACAAACTAGTAAATTTAGAAAGGCTTGCGCGGAAAATCAATGCATAGTTAGATCCAGAACCATAAATAAATAAATTGGGTACTCAAATTATTTTAATCATTCATATCAAACATTTCACTACCAGAAACTGAAAACAGAAAGATTTAAAAAAAATCCGTTCTTAAATATACAACCCATTTTGTTGTTGTTTCCGGAATCTGTTACTTTTTAGTGTACATAATTGTTTCGTATGCGAATATAGTATACGTAGTAGTATGAATACAGTCAAGTAGCCTATTAAAGTAAACAAAATTAACTCAAGAACTTGAATAAGCAAGATAATGACTATATAATTATATCTTGCATCTTTATTTTTCTAAATAAGCAAAGTGTACTTAAGCGGAATCCACTAAAACGTAAAATATTCAAAGAAGCCTCGTGTGCTGTCCATTTCATCGATGTTAAACTGTGACATATTTGGCTGCAGCCCAATAATGCAACACACGAGATCAAAAGCTCGATTGGATTGGATAAAAGGATGATTTATTTCAGCAATACAGAGGTTTATTATAACTTATTTCCCACACCACATTATATTGTCTTATCCTGCATAAAGGGTCCTATACTAAGGAAGCACGTCGAACCTCTCGGTTCTTTTGTACTTAACCCATGCCTTACTCACCCATAGCAGGGTTTCAAAAGAAGGACTGCATGAGCTTCAGAACATCACCTGGTGCGAAGTGCCTGTAGTCATCTAGTTCCGGATAAGCTGCTCCAAAGAGGACCATTCGCATGCTAGCACCCAATGAGTTGCAGTGACACATAATGTGGCCTATGGAACTCCTCTGCCTCGGCACATGCCCTACACTCAAGTTTTCGACAAGTTTCAGTTTAAAGAGATGTCTGTGGTTTTCAAAGTGTCATTTGTTTTTATTCACATTATATTGTCAGTATCTATACTACGTTAATTTTCACGGAAGGAAATGGATTATTAGCTTTCAGTTTAAAATCCCAAAAAAATTTAAGCATTTTCTTTCGTGGTAACTTCATGACTATAGAAACAAGTTTTGTTATATGATGGCGTCTTAAGGTTTCACGATTTTTACATAAGGAACTTAAAAAAATGTCTTAAATAATTTTGTTTTAATTAAATTATAAATAAACGACTTACGTTAGCAAGAAGCGAATAAAAGAGCTAAATACACGTCAGCGCAGCGTTGGACATCCACCGACCAGATAGTCAGATGACCTGAAAAAGGTCGCAAGCAAACGATAGATGCAGGCTGCTGCCAACCGATCATTTTGGAAGTCAATAGGAGAGGCCTATGCCCAGCAGTGGACTGACTGCGACTGAAATGATGATGATAATGACACGTCATTAAAAATAGTAAGCATATGCAGTTAACTCAGGCAGGTTCATGTAGGATGCGGGAACAAAGGGCGGGATAACACGCGAGGGTAATTAATAAGCTCTTTGAGGTACCCGGGATTAATTTAGAATAATCTGTGAGTACTTAACCATAATCATATTTTGAACAATTTCACCTTTTTAAGTAGTTTGAGGATTATACTACTTTACTTTGGGAGTTAGTAAGTTATTTTTATATTTTAACAATTTCAATTTTCAGGTTTCTCGGAATAACAATATTTATTGTCTAAGTATTAGAAAGGCGGTTCAGTCTGTATTATATTAAAATGATTATACACCTCGAAATTTTAATCGTTTTGGACCCATCGTCCAGTGACTCCATTCATGCAACAGAACAAATTTCCCCAAGGAACATAGCTCGAAACATGAAAAACAAATTTGGACTTCTGATTTTGGAATCCTAAAAAGGAATTTTTCAAAATTAAGATTGGTAAATTTTTGGCATTTTTGACTTTTCAAAGTCCCATATATTCCAGAAGTTTCCTGATCCGCGCGGCAGACTTTGATATTTAGGTGCCACAAACAATCCCCTACAATAATAATCTCGCAAGAAAGTACGATAGGTCGAAAATCGGCCTCTGGGACGACGGTCTATAGCACAAGAATACTTCCAATGGGCAGCAGCGTCAGAAGTCAATAAGCCGTTGAAACTGCGCTCGCTGACGCGCCTGCCAAGCGTGGCAACAACCCCCCAATTTGGGGGAGGCCTAAGTCCAGCAGTGGACTGACTACGGCTGAAATTAAATGACTGCCATTCTGAATTTTGACATTTAATTATTACGACATACTTAGTCTCAATTTCAGAAAACAATTGTTCTACTACACAGCAAAAAAAGAAAGTGAATTAGTAGAATTCACTTTTATAATCATTAGTTACAATAACAAAAATTTTAGATTTATAATGTAAGTACCTTAGAAGAGTATAGATTGGTATGCATCTGCTATTAACGCAAATCCCTTAAGTGAAATTTATTTCAAAACAAATTTGAAAGCTTCTAGAACTGTCTTCATTAATTTACCCGTGATTGATAACAAGCAGATTAATGGAGACAAGCTGATTAAAAATTGCGTAAAACAAAGAGTGTCGAATAAGATTTTGTATCCTCTGATTTTTCCTTATGTAAGTAATATTATGAATAAATAAAAAATATAGAAAAATCAGAGTTCCTACCTACCTATTCAAAAGTAATATCAGCGTTACTAAAACTTGCTGTTGATATTATATTTTTAATTATTGATGTCTCGGGAACTGCTAAAAGTCAAAGATAGATAGAGTAAATAGAAAAACTATTTTACTGCATATGATATTTCATTAAAACTTTAAAATTCATTTTTAGAAAATAAAAAAAGACAGTCAACCAAAATAACAAACGATATAAACTATTCTGATATGTTTTCAATAAATAAATTCGAACTAAGAAGCCAAATAGTATTCAATAAGATTAAAGCGAAGTGGAAAATGATAAAATCGATAACATTGAAGCGGGCGCCTGCAAGACTAATGGCAATTCTCAGTATTGGCTGCTTTCGCCCTTTTAGTCTAGAACAAAAGTTTAGACGCCGTGACAAATTTTCAATAAAAGAATGGAGTACGATTTTAATATCTTTTATCCACCAGAAGATGCTCTTAGCATTAAATCCACCAATTATTATAAGTATTTGTACTTGTGGAACAATAACGTTTAAATAAATAAATAAGAGTACGGCACAAACACGGGAACATTCATGGACATTAGCTTTAGATTGAAGACAACTTCATATTGACATAATGTTAAAGATCAAACTCCTGATGAAATTAACGAGCAACCAATAAATTTTATTTCTAATAATATTACTACCTACATTTCTTTTTATAATCTCTTACTTTTCGACTTTCACTGCGTTAAGACACGTATTGTACTAAATGATCATTAAATAACGTTTTGTATACAAAACAATGTACATGTACAACCAGCCTAAATATATAACCTAGAGAAAATGAAGATGATATAGTTTAACATTTATTCCCCCAATCAAAACAAGCTCTCGACAAAAGAAAAAAATACATAAATCAAGCAATGCATGAGCTAAGTTCTGTACGAACGGATCCTTACGAAGAATCCGTTTAGAAATGCAATTTCTAGCACGAAACATACATTTTTACATACAAAAGAAAAATTGCCCAGTCAATAAAATAAAACTTATTATTAGGTAGCCACTATATGGTTGAAAAAAGGAAAAAAAGAAAGGAGGAAATAAAAAATTAAGGTTACTTTCGTAACATGCCGTGCTCCATATGAAATGAAGTTGTCACACAACTTAAACTGCGTCTCTACTTTTTAAAAGAACCTTCTCCCTATCGGTGACGCTTGTGGCTTTTCTATTGATATTTAATTTTTAAGGCGATTTTACTTTAGAATTCCGAAGCTTTCATATTTTTTGCCCAATAAATCTAAAAAGCGTCTGAAGTGCGCTTTTTCAGTTCATTGGAAAGGCGGCATTGAAACACAATGAAATAACGAGAAAACTGACTAGGGAAAGATTAAGGCCGAACGAAAATTTTTTAATCGCCATAAAACGTACATTTTGTCAGATTTACCGTATTTTATATAATTAATTTCTTTAGAGATATCAAGCTGCCCACGCAGTTCAGAAAACCCTCTAGCATCTTCTAAGAGTGTTATTGACGTTTTATAAATTAAACTTTTCGACATCAAGTTGATGGCTTGTAAGATATTACGCCAAGGATTGCAAGAAAAAAATACAGGAGTGCGATTTTTGTTTCTGTGATTTAGCGAAAACCGGGTTCACAGATAATAAAAGAAGCACTCCAGTACAAAATTACCCCGGATTTCATGTTAATTACGAAATTAAACTGAAAAAGTTTTTTGTATTTGAAAATGTCATAGTGTTTTTTATTTATTTCATAAACATAAAGTTTAGAAAGTCTTCCGCAAGGGAAGAACAGCAGGATTTGACAGAGGACTGGCTGGCTACTTTTTTGCAATGACGCCAATAACAGATATTTAAATTTGGAATAGTGAACTTATCGATTAACAAAACAAAGCACAGACGGATGACCACAGACAATAGACCCATATAATATATTTCTAATCTATATATTATATAATAAATAAAAAAATAAAAGATTTCGATCTCTCGCATCCATGACAAATAGACTTTACTTGCAAAGCTTTATTTTAATTTACAAAAATATGTCACATTTTTACAAAAATATTTTATCTTCATACGTAAACATTTTTACTAAAAACGCTTGGAATCAAATGAATAATTAATCCAGTCGTATTTTTGGTCCAGAACGATACGACTGGATTAATTAACTGAAATTTATTTGGCCAATATGAATTTATTTTATTAAATAGCATGACGCAAATCATGCTATTTAATAAAATAAATTCATTTAAATCTATTTTTATATTAAGTTTGCATAAATTTGGAATGAAAGCGACGATGCTATAAATGAGATGCAAAAACATAATTAGCTGACGCCCACTACAGTTTTCGCCTTAGATTAACAATTGGTCTCGCGCGCTTGACTAGATACCGTCGGCATACTAGAAAAGTGCGGTAACTAAAACTATGCCGAATTCGGCGTACTTGCGGCATACCCGCGTCAGTCAAGCCGCGACCGATTAGTGAGTTGGATGTTTAGATAAATTTAAAATTTAATGTAAAAGCAGACGCAAAATGTGCAGTTTGCGTAGTTAAACTGTGTAAGAATAATACTAAAAGAAATAAGAAAGATACTGGTATTACATACTATCAATAAGTATTGTATAATTTCGAAATATGGACATAAATTACTCACGAAAATAATATAACTCTAAAATATGGCGTGAAGTACCGCTCAGTGCTCAATGTTGTAGTGTATTAAAAAATCCCAAATTTTTACAATATGTATTGTGTTAGCTTGTGTGCGTTCAAGTATTGCCAAATAAATAATTCATTCATTCATTTTGTTTTTTAACTCCTGACACCAAAAGAGGGATATTATAATTTTCAAGTTTTTACTCCTTATGGTATTGTTGCCGGATAATCGATTAATCGATTTTGATTAATTTAATCGATTTTTGAAAATGAGTCGAAAATAATCGATTATTAACTGCAATACCAAACAATTAGTCGATGGTTGAAATGAGTCGATATAAATTATATCGATTTAATCGACATAGGTAATCGTTTATATCAATGGTTATAAATCGATTACGTATCTATAGTATCGATATAATCTAATCTGTAGTATTGATTTTTGGCAATTTATCGAAAATAATCGAATAATGGATTAACAATTGAAATACCAAGCATTTCAGGTACCGGTACTATACAGATATACTGGAACTCGGTGGCGGGGTGTGCAGCGGGCATAACACAAATCATCGTCATTCAACTCATACAGAAAAAATATTGTACTTACAGAAATATATCGATAGTATTGATATTGATACTATCGATACCTTAGATTGTATTTTTAACTATCAAAGAATCGATTATTGTTTGATGTGTAATCGATTTTCCGGCAACACTACCGTATAGAAAAAGGCCGTGATAATATTTATGTATGTGTATGTCTATTTATTTATTTGTATTTAAACCCGGGTCACAACTAAAAAGAGGTCAATAATCAATTAGTTCCAAACTAAATAGAAAATTAAAAGTAACGTTTGACATACTGTATCTACTGTGTAATAATAAAGAAAGTTTTTATTGCAATTTTAGAATGCTGTTTTAGAATTATAAAATAAAGTAGACAAAAATTAACCATTTCCCCTACCTTATCTCCGAAACTATCGATTCCAGAATTTCGATGCATGAATTACAGGAAAACCTATAAGATAATTTTAAATTTGCTTAGGAGGTCCAAATGGAGAAAAATAAAAAATCGTACAGAACCCTTATCACTTGAGCCGACTCACACTTGCCGAGTTTTATTTTATAATCAGTAACAAGACCACAGCAATTGATAATTTTCCCATTGATCGGGCGTAAATGCACATTGTTTTACACACACTTTCCTATTAAGTGGCCGCATTTTGGAAACTGATTTTTCTTCAAAGCGCGGTATCTAGTCGTAGCCCCGCGGAGACCAATTATTAATCTATGAGTATTCGCCTTATATTAATTTTCTAATGCTTTGTGCCAACATGGAGCTCTATTTTTAAAATTTATGAATAACCTTAAATCTGTAAGTCGAGTGAACTATCGTTTGATCTTAAATGAATTTCACTCGATATAATCGGCCATTCGAACGATTTTCTTCCGGCATATTGCTTCATATGAGTCATAGGTATTTTTCAAAAATCACACACATGCTGTGCTGTATGCAGATACTCTTTTAATATCAAAATAATCTACCTTAAACACAAAAAAACATGCCACTTTCTTGAGATAAAATTGTGTTTATATTAAGCAGACTTCTTTCATAAATGCAAAATCATTTTTAAGTAACAATTTTTTCTCCAGCAATGGGTTAAAAAGACATACTCGCATCGCTTATATCCATTTTTTTAAACGTGAAGAAAAGGCCTTCTTCTATCGCCCAGCCTAGGCACCCAATGGGCACCCTGACAGGCCAACTCAAATAACCCTTTTAGAAATCCTTTAAGTCATCACTCAAACAATTTCAAGAAATATAAAATAAATAAATACAATATACACGTCACGAGTGGTTGATTTTGTTCTTTCAAGAGCGAGGTGGTACTTAGGTAATTTAAGTTTGTACTTTCAGTTTGAAACGCACGTTTGCTTTGCCGCAAAGGTGGAACTTTGTCAAAGCAGAGTATTTCGCGGCGAAAACTCGTTCGGAACATTTTGCGTTGAAATATTTGACTTCGTTCCGTCTCACAAATCAAATAACAACTCGTGTCAGCAATGAGCAGAACATTTAAGGTAGTTATCCATTGCTGGGATGAATGCGACACATGTAGGATTTATGCTTGGATTAGCAGGAATAGGGAGTGAACTCACTCTATCCTATTTCTAGGCTATTATTAGTACAAGACATAAAAAAATTATACAACACTAATAAAAAAAATATTTTCGATATTACTACTCCACGAGCAAGTAAGTAGGTAAAGACAAAAATAAATATATCTTTAAAAAAGTTAGCAAAATAAACACAAAAACAGTAAATGGTAATATCTTTACATACTAGTCACAAAAATCTATGTCTATTTAATTTGTCCCTCATTGTCTTCATTTCCTTCGAACATGCAACGCTACATTCCAACTATAAGCTTTGAACGAAGCCCGATTCTATTAAGCTCTGAACGAAGTCATACTTGTAAGCTACCTTGTAAGTTTCTGACCTATCGTCAAACAAAACTTGGTTTATTCAAACAACTGAATAAACTTACATGCATAGTGCTGTCGGAATCGAACTTGCAATGCTAGGCTACATTGCCAACTTCATGATAAATTCTATCTCTTATTATAATATAAGTACTATCTGTATTCCACGACTCTGCCAGCGTCAAAAAGTCACATATCGGACAGATTGTTGGAAATAACACCCCTGACTGAGTTTAGTTTGGTTATGGAAGTATTTTCTTGAGTACTTCTGTCCATTGCTCTTAGTTGTTATCGCTAAATGGCATTGTCAGAAGCTGCAAAAATATACTTGTCGAATTATTTACATGCAGATACAAAGATTAAAATCTTCTGTGTATATTTTAGTCAACGTCAACCAAACATGTAAAAGCTGTATCTATTACCCGTAGTTATTCGGATGGAAGGGTCAATGTGAAATAATTCGAATGGAAAATGTGGAAACTAAAAATCTGGCCCGAGTTTTATGCGTAATATGAAAGGAAGAAAAAAATATTAAATTTTGTTAGTGATCTTTTATAGTCCCAACATTTCTAATCAAATATCAATAAAAAGTTAAGTATATATATAATTCATAGTTCACAAGGAAGAATGGAGTAGGTATGTTTAAATTTTTCGCTGCTTTAATAGTTAACTGCTTTAAACAAAATTTTAATACTTAACTGTTATGAAATTACATTCAGCTGTAGATCATTCTGTCACCACTTCTAAATTCAGACTTTCTTTTGCTTCAAATTTTATATCTAAATAGGTAGTACAAATATTTAACTATGTTTTCTGTATTAGACATTATGAAAGGAAGGTCATTGATGAAATTCCTTTCTCAATGTTATTAGATAATATTTAATTTAAATTAAATATGTGAACAACTATAGTCATAAAAAAAATTCTTTGCTTCTTAATATAATACCTATACAATTATCTTTTTAACCAAAATAATACATTTTTGAGTGAGTTTGTAAGTATATTTGTTTGTTTGTCCTTCGCTTTATGAACCAAAAAAGTCTTATTGAGAGACGGATATAGCGACCTCAACCTTTAGCCTTGAAGAGCGTACAGTTGCCGTGGAATTTATGCGAGAGAAGCCGAGGGCATAAGCTAGTATTATCATTGTTCACAGTTCTGTATTTAAGAACTTCAGAGTGTTTAAACCATGGGTTCGAACGTATTTCTACTTGATGGTTGAGGTTTTAAAAAAGTAATATATCCAAAGCATTGCACAGGATCTGCAGAACCAAAAACATTTTTGCATAAAGAGTAAAAAAACTGTCTCATCTTTTATGTATGGCTCGTAAAACAAAATCGTGGACTGTATCTGTGTTTATGCTTCGGAAAAACAGTATCGCTACTGCAGAATTACAGATATTAAAAGGTAATACCGCAAACCTGGAGTGGCGTAAAAATATTTTACATTTATTACAGCCAAAGAAAAAAATTCTTGGTTTGGAGTTTTTTGTTCATAGATTTATTTTTTACTAGCAAAATTGTTTATAGTTTGACTTCCTTATTCATAAAAAAATACATACGTTCGTTAAACCTAGTTTTACTAAAATATGTTAAGTCCCTTTTTTCTCTTATCTATTTTTAACATAAAAGAACGAAACAAAGCATATTTTAGTAAATGTGGGCATTAAAAATGTTTGTTAATTTTTATGAATAAGAGGGTGAGTGTATTAGTGGTACGATGTAAACTTCAATTAAAAAGAAAATACCTATGCTCGGTACTTATAACTATATATAACTAAACAACATGTAGGTAAATAATAATTGATTTAGAAAAGGAAATTTTTACTGGCCGTTATTGTCGAAGTTTCTTCATACAAATATAATCTTCATAAATTTTACATGCAACTAAATTAACAATGAAATGGAGTCTCATCTTGACTACTATCATAAAGTTTATTGGTACGTTCCTGACATGCGGGCACTTAATTTTGAAGGATTTTGTAAAAGTAATGAAAGTTCAACTGGTCGAAATTAACAGAATTTTGCTTAATTTCTTTGTGAACATTTTAAATCATGAAGGTGCCCTAATCGAAGATTAAGTTTAATGCTAGGCGCCTATGTACTTACTTCATGGCTCTACCTTTTTTGTGGAAAATTTTGATAATCGATATATTTTGAATAAAGATTTTTCAAAATATTCACAGAAAAGAAAATTAGTTATGTAAAATTTCACAGATAAATAAAATATTATTTACGAGCGAAATTAACGCGAACAACTTTTAAATGACAAACTTTTAACTTAATCTAAGCAAACTACGGGAGTTTAAAAGTGCCTCCAAACTTTATCAAGCGAAGTTCGGTTTAATTATGGATTAACTTCAGACTATCCATTAGTCGCTTCAAAATCAACCGCTGGACTCGGAAGGGTTTATTTTGGGGTAATTTGAACAGCGGCCTTGAAAACTCACTGTAGGTACTTACGTGTAGGATTTAGGTTATTTATTCATTAACAATGGTCATTGTGTATGAAACACACAAAAAAAAAATACAAAGTACAACATAAATTCATAGATTCCTTCATTTACATATAATCATTCATTACATTAAAATTCATAGCATAAAAAATTTAAACACGATAAAATGAAAATAAGATAAAAATAAGTCTAACTAATTAGTTTTTAAAAGAATTCGTCAAGAGAGTAGTAATTCTTGTCTAAGAGATACAACTTGAGCTTTTTTTAAACAGCTTTAGATTATCTATATCCTTTATATCCTTTGGTAACTTATTACATTATGTTCGATCACTTTCAAGTTCGGCATTATATTATATTCATACATAGGATTTTAAATGGAATCTCTATCTTATTACAACGCTTTCTCAATTGCATGAAAGTTGAATGTCAAAATCATAAAATGTCCAACGTCCAGTGACGAAATTTTAATGTCTTTGTATTATCGTTAAACTCTAGGTTTTGGATGACTTTTATGATATCTAAAAGACAAACATTAGATTTTAATTAGTGTTTATTTAGGTTTTTTTTTCATATTAAGTCTTAGTTTTAATTTCATTACAAATTAATAAATTTATATAAGCAAAGACAAATGATTGCTAATATTTTCAGACGGTCTGATATATATAATGGATAACAAGAATAGAGGGAGTTTATCTAACAGTGATAGTTGTATAATTGCGTCAATTTTATGGATGTGTTATATGAAATCTTCTTCATCTTAGCGTGTATTACTAATTGCGTCGTCAGCTTACGCTTCGGAACCTAGGGTACGCTATAAGTCATGATCCTAGATTCGATAGATGGAGCGATTGTCGTCTGACCTCCTTAACCCCTTTTACAGGGAAACTTTACACGCGCTTTCACTACGGATACGTGAGTCGCGCTCAACTATCGAGCGAGACTATCGATGTGTTATATGAAATAAATAAAATTATTGATTTTATTCTTAATAGAATAAACAAGCTGTGAATGACCTAAATGGCAACTCAGCCGCAAATAGTAAAACAGTCGGAAAAATAAGAGGTTTTATTGCAACCCTTGTTGGTTTTGATCTCATACCTTGGAGAGGCAAGCAACCGTACTCGGGTTTTACCCACGCATGTGTAAACATAAATAAACACTTCTACCTCAAACACACTTTAGTAGTTTGCAGACCAATTAGAGTAGTACACAATTATTTATTTAGCAATTAAGGTTTGATGTAACATAATATTTCGTATAAAATATAATAAATTTTGTTTATTTTATTAAAACAAATGAAACTTAAGTATTTTACGAAACCAATGAGGTGAAAAATCGTCGATATGAATTTTACGTTTTTTTCTTCTTTCAAATAACGAATTTGAAAAATATGGTAATTCCGTTTTAAAATCTAGAAAGTAGAATTAACCACCAATCGGAAAGTGGTAGATCAATGCAGACCTTTATGTCTGAAATTTACTAAAAATATATAATACTATATTCACCTTATTATGGAATTAGTTTGGGTGAATAAAATAAGTATAATAAGCGTCATTTACCACATCCTCGCCGGAAACCGATGGAATTTTAAATTGTGTATCATATTTTTTCTCTGTGCATGTTTATTAATAAACTTTATTAATTTATGTGTATTTTTTTTCAGTTATTTGACTTTATCAACCGGAAACTACATATTGCGGTAAGTTAACTACACATAATGTATCTACGTACATTGCATACAATCATGCACGCGATCCGCGATGGAACTGCATCCCTTGCTTTTTAAGTAGGTAATTCCAAATAATATAATTTGTAAAATTATTACAGTTTTCATCACTAATAATGTACATTTCGTTAATCGTAATATTATGTTTTATGTCAAAAAAAAAACTAAGATTAGTCCATATGGGCAACTTTATTTGTCTGTATATCATGATTCACATTTGCTCATAGGCTCGCGGGCGAAAGCTAATTTCCAATAAAAGTCTTATGCAGAATAATCTGGCCGTGGCGTTAGATGTTTGCAGTGTAAGAGTTAAAATTACAAGACTATTATTTTCTAAGTTGAAAATATTTTTCTATTGTGCTATAAGTATTGCGCTACTTTGTAATTTCCTCAGGGAAACAATACCAGCTCGGTTTCATAGAGTTGTACTGTTTATATTTTAGCTTGAAAGCGGTTGTGCAAATTTTTTATGCGAATCCGCATTTTCTGCCTTTTCTGCACAATTGCTGTCTTGCTTTGTTTCTACTGTATTTATGTGAAATAATAAAAGTATTTTTTAAATGTAATAAGTATTAATGTTTTCTTCTGGTTGCGTCTTATACAGGGTGGGCCAGAAAGAAGTGCGAATTTCAAAATCGCATTACTGTGACAGGAACGCGGTAGCGGGACGCGGGTAGTACTCGTAGGTAGCTTGTTTCTCGGAAATTCAGTTGCCATGGAGCGTTTCACCGGTGAGCAGCCTGCGTTTTGTGTAAAGGCGTATTACAAAAAATAGCGTTTCGTGCACTACTGCGCGGCGTTTACATGGTTTAAAACAATGTCCAAGTGAAAGTGTGATCAGATCGTGGGTCAGAAAGTTTGAGTCCTCGGTTTCGACATTAAATAAAAAAAACTCCGGGGCGTCAAAGGTCGATAAGAACGGAGGAAAATGTAAGCGAAGTCGCGGGGTCTGTACGGCGCGATCCCCAGCAGTCGTCCCGAAAGAGATCAGCTGAGCTCGCCATATCAAGAACATCAATAAGGCGTATTTTGACTAAAGATCTTAAATGGTTCAATTAGTCCAGGAATTGAAACCAAATGACCACCATTTACGTCGTGCATTTGCCGAAACAATGTTAGAGCGTTTTCAAAGTTTGATCAATATTCTCTTTTCGGATGAAGCTAATTTTCATTTATGTGGATTTTTTAATAAACAGAATTGTCGGCATTAGGCCGAAGAAAATCCCCAATTAAAACATCAAAAAACTTTGTATTCGCTTAAACTTAGTTTGGGCGGCCATGTCGGCTCAAGGAATCATCGGACCCCATTTCTTCGAAAATGAGCGAGGCCAGGCAATAACAGTAAATTCTGACCGCTACACAGCAATGTTACGTAACTTTTTCTTTCCACAATTGCATAATTTTGAAGCCTACAACAGCAGGACCTGGTTTCAACAAGATGGCACGACATCCCATACATCCAATGAGTCTTTGGCAGTTGTTAATGGAAAACTGATATCGCGTCGAGGGGACATTCCGTGGCCTCCCCGAAGCCCAGATCTCACGCCACTGGAGTTTTTTCTCTGGGGGTTCCTCAAGAATCGCGTTTACGCCAATAAACCGACGAAGATTGCGCAGCTCAAAGACAACATTCGCTAGGAAATGTCCGCTAGCCCACGAGCGATGAGCCAGCGAGTTTTTACGAATTTGAGGACTAGATTGGAAGAGTGTGTTAGTGTAGATGGCACACATGTCAGCGATGTTATTTAAAAAAAAAAAAAAATACCATTTGTATTCTTTATTAAAAATATATTTTTTTTCTATCCTGAGCTTTGTAGTTTTTTTATATGTTTTTTTATAATCCGCTCAACTTATGGTCCACCCTGTCTGACGTTTACATAAAATAATCTAAAAAGCATACCGCGTTCTCTTGAAGAATAGGTAGTTTAAGGCCTAATTGATAAACGTTTCAATAAATTATATTCTATTCTAATTAAACTACTGTTGTATAATTTGAGAACCTACGTGATTTGCCAGCGGGTATTTCAGGACACAAAAATGTGGAATTTGATCACCCAGGTGACTCCGCAAACTATGTCTGACTTATATTCTATACTTTTTTAGGTAAAGGTAGAATTAGAGCCGTGTATTGTAGCAAATGAGCAGCTTTATTTTCCTTTTTGTGCCGCACGTACGTCGTACGTATTGCATTCGCTTTTGATAAAGTTCCACGTTCACTCGTTACAGACTCGTTAGCATTTTACGAGGGTTTATAGCAGTTGTTAGTTGTTTTAACTAAATGAAACTGTGACAACGATGAGAATTTTCTCATATGTTATATATACCTACAGCACATCAGTTCTACTTGGTGTGGTATACGGCTTTTAAGAATAGTCCACTTTTTCGTGTATCCATCCATACTAATATTATTAATGCGAAAGTCTGTCTGTCTGTCTGTTACGCTTTTACCCCCAAACCTGAACGGATTTTGATGAAATTTGGTATGAATATAGTTGAAGACCGGGGTCAAACATAGGCAATTTTTTATATGCAGGCGGAGCTGTGGGAAAAAGCTAGTGTTGTATAAAACACAGACCTAACTTACTGACGTTCCATATTTGTTAAATTAAAAATATTGAAAGCCAAATTTGGCATTGGCTAAACTTATTTTACACTCCACTAATAAAGTAATATTATAAAGGCGAAAGTGAGTTTGTGTAAGTATTTGTCTGTTTTTTTGTAACCTCTTAACGCTTCATCTTCTAAAACAATTTTCGTGAAAATTCGCGTACGCATATATGGGAGTTCGAAGAAAGACAAATTAAACCTTTTATCCCGGAAAAACGAACTAACCCATACTCTTCTTAGCAAGTCGGCTTTGGCTAATTATATTTGTAAAGACCAATATTGAAATTTTGACAAGGCTTATCCCGTGGGATATAAGTACACGTGCGAGGCCGCCGACAAATACTAGAGTAAATAATTCATTTAGTCGGACAACGCAGGTACTTTATTTTGTTATATTGCATCAAAAATAAAATCTCTTGTAAAAGGTCATCCATCGGGAAATACTCCGTACATTTGATTAGGATCGCCGCCAACAATGCCTATTCTAGGCATGATCTTGGCACACGTAACCGCATTTGAAACAGATTCCAACTGAAACTGAAATAAGAAAATAAAAAAAATTGGTCTACTTAGAAATATTTTATATATAAATGCAATACATGCATGCTTTCTTGTTTCATCATCATCATTTCAGCCGCAGTCAATCCACATAGCACAGAAACCATTGGCCGATGGGGCAGAAAGATTCCCGAATAGCTACCACGTACTGGCAAGCGCAGCGTTGGACTTCCACCGACCAGATGGTCAGATGACCTGGAAAAGGTAGCAGGCAAATGCTGGATGCAGGCCGCTACCAACCGGTTTCCATTATAACCTGTTCATTAGGAGAGAATTGTTCAGCCCTGTCCCTTGGCATTACCAAAGTCGACTTTGAGCTATCACGTAGATACCTACTTAGATAAAAGCAACTTTACCTTTTGCAAATGTAAAGTTGCTTTTATCTAAGTAGGTAGGTAAAAGAAAATTAATCTCAAGTTAGTCTTGTCTACATCACTCGTCAACTGAATTAACTCAGAGCATTGGTTCCTAAGTTCTATTTTTAAGTTGCATTCACAATAAATTAAAATTATTTATTTTTAACGTTAAAAATAGTTTGCAACCTATTTATGCTATACAATTTTCTGTATTCATTTTTGTTACCAAATCAACATTAAAATCAGTATTTCTACATACCGCTGTTACGCGAAATAAAGTATAATTTTTGAAATACTCTTGTATTTCCTCTCTTTATTCCTTACCGTATGTGATTAATTTTAACCCCTTTCTCATATGTCAAACGTCCAGTTTGCGTGGTCTGGTTAAATTGTTGGCGGAAGGCTCAAATATTAAGTGACTTCGTAAGTTAAAACTATGAGTAGGGTTTCTTTATTTCTAAACCGAACTTTAAAAATCAATAAACGTTTTTTAAGTAAAGTATCATCTATCACTTTTTCCATTTATTTACCAAATTTATGTCACAGGAGCAAATTTTATGATTAGTACCTCCTTTACGGATCACGGATCTATACACCCTGTCTTTTGAGATGCTTGCGCCGGGATATGAATCAAACGCGTTAAAGCCTTTTGAAGAAGTTGATATTATGGGGTGCTCCTGCAGCGCGTTCTCGGCTATATCTATAGATGTTACTTGTTTTGCGAACCGGTCTCGATAGTAGAAATTATTTGCACATTCCTTTTAAACATATTTGTACACAATCAAACCATTTTAATGGTGTGCCAAGAGGAGTTTAGAATAAAAAATTGTAGACTCAAAACGCTTTTACAGAATAAATCTCGTGGTTTTATTTTTATTCCATGCAAACTGCGGCTTATGTGCAGTTTTCATTAAGGCGGCATTCCACCAGAGCGGCCGGAGTAAAACAGTGAATAGACGCCTTTATAATGTATCCGACATATTGCTTTTAATTTATCCGGCCAGAATCATCGGTTTGATTTCATTGTTCTCTTTTATTTATACCTACGCGTACTATAAAGGCAATTTATTGAACTGCAAGCCGTAAATTATTTTACTTTAATTGTGTGTCTTGTATTATGTAAAGTGATATAATTATTTGTAGATTAACAGAGCCAACCGTATTAATCGAATCTACCTATCAATTATTTATTACACCCTCACTATCTTAATCTTTTTTTGTTTTAATCCGATTATGGATACAATATGTATTCATTCATTCATTTTGCATACGCGATATCCTGGTTCCATAACTGGAAAACCAGTAAGCCATACTATCTAACTGTAGAAAACAGTACGCAATTTTTTTAATTGAAGATAAAATCTACTTATTAAATAATTTGAAATGTAATGTCATTAATTAAAACATTTTTGTTTTTATATAATGTCAATAGAAAACAATAACACATGATACAGTCACACAATCGTTATTTACACCGCTGCCAGGTATCAGTCATTTATAGTTCGTTTATAATCGTTAAAGGAACCACGTCAGAGGCCGAGAGGTGATTCCGAACAACTCTGACATCAGGGCGTACATGGTCGATATACAATGTAACCTACACGAAATGATGATGATGAGTAAAATTATTATGATCTTTAAGTGTTGCAATATATAAATCGCCTCACGGCCGTTTTTTTGGAATTATTTAAACTAAGACAGCATTACATAATAATATAATCTACAAAAATACTACGGAACCCTTACAAATGTGACACAATCATATCAACAGACATATCAATAGTTCCAAAGAAGCTGTATGAATTGGATCGGGAAAAATAAGACAGGGCTAAATGGTAACCTCAAAGATACAATTGTCGGAAAATACGGAAAATCGGCGGCTAAACACCCGAGAAGCCGGATTTCCACACTTTTAGGATGTCGGTACTTCTTAAGGAAAATAGTTAATATCGTGTTCGTGCGGATTGTAAAAGTTTCAAAAACGTTTTTCTAATCATTACTTTCGGAAAAGTAAGTATTAAGAATTGAGTGATATCAAATTACTTAGAAAGACAGTCTTAACTATAGTCATCATTATCATCATTATCATTATCATAACATAGTATAAAACAAAGTCGCTTAAATCTTTAAAACTACGCAACGGATTTTGATGCGGTTTTCTTTAATAGATAGAGTGTTTCAAGAGAAAGGTTTATATGTATAATTCATGCATAATATAGTCGAGAAACACTGAAAATCTTTTAACAAAACACAGATTTTAGAAATGTAGCTTTTTGCAAATATTGCAAATGTTAAAGTAACATTGTAAAAAAAAAAATGACCTACGTTTATAAAATTTATTACTTTATAAAAAAACGGTAGATAAACACTGTCACTTGATAAAAAATATGTGTTTGAAAGCAAGCTTTGTAAGCTGTCGCTACTTTCTCAACATGATTGACGCTCGCTCGCTCGCTCATGTCTTGGTCACGGAATAACCATATCTTAACCTACCTTCTGAAACAAAGTCGGAGTAACAATGGTTCCATACATCAAAAGATTTTATTTAGTTAAACTTATTTTAATGCATTGCAAATTAATGCACGTATGAAATTCTTTTGAGTGCTGTAGCTACTTTCAAAACAAGATTGACGCTCGCTCGCTTTGCCCGCTCGCTCATTTCATGGTCACTGTATAACCATAACCTGACCTACCTCCTGGAATAAAGTCGGAGTAATTAGGGTTTCGTACCTCGAAAGGTTTTATTTAGTTAAACTTAAATTAACACTCCTAATTAGTGTACGTATGAAATTCTTTTGTGTGCTGTAGCTTCTTTCAAAAGAAGATTGACGCTCGCTCGCTTTGCCCGCTAGCTCATTTTATGGTCACTGTATAACCATAGCATAACCTAGCTCCTGAAACAAAGTCGGAGTAATTAGGTTTTTTTTAGTTAAACTTATATTTTTCATTGCAAATTATTAAACGAATGAAATTCTTTTGGGAGCTGTAGCCAATTTCAAAACAAAATAGACGCTCGTTCGCTCATGTCATGGTCACTGTATATAACCTAACCTAGCTTCTGAAACAAAGTCGGAGTGATAAGGGTTCCGTAAATACAAGGAATTTAATTGTGTGAGTATAAATCTTTATAAGCTATAGATAGGCTTCGAATTGAATCTTTTATGAACTTTGGTTAAACCAAAGAAAACAGATTTCTCACAGAGATTTGTGGCAATTGAATCAATTATCAAACAATGCATTTTCTATATGCCATACGCATAATAACGTTTTAAAAATGAATTGTTTTTTTTTTTTATTTGACATAATTTACAAAAATATTAGTTTTAAAAATAATGCTTTGGTGTAATAGAATTTTAACTTTTGATTATAGTTTGTTAAATGAGTGATTTTAAGAAAGACTGGTTTACATGGTTTAACTTTGTCAGGCAAAAAATTATATACCTAACGTTTTTTGTCAAATGATTGTTTGTTATACGTTTTTTATCTTATGATAGGATACCGACGCGTGGGTGTCGTTAAATGAATCATTATATCAGTCTAACTATACATTCTGTGTTCCCAAGAAGGGTCGACGTTAGGCAGGCGGCCAGTCGTAAAAATATGCCAAAATAATAATAGGAATAGAAACAACCCTAAGTCATGGAAGCGGGAGCTGAGGACAAAACTGAGAGTGCTAATAGTTTTTTTAGTAAATTATAGATTAGTATTTCAAGAGTTTAATTTTACGTAGACTATAGGTACACTCATTTTACCCCGTGGATGGAATTGATGAAAATTATTAATACGCTTGATTATTTTTCTGGTGGTAATATTCAGGTTTCTTTTTATCCGAAAATCTTTTCGGATAAAAAGAAACCTCTGATATCTATCAGATCTTTAGGATCAGCCAATTAATTTTAAAAAAATATCAAAGTTTCCCCTGAAAAATCAATCTTGACTCTCTATGAAGATCTTTTAACATTCTTCCTTGGAAATACATTCGTACAGTATTCACAGGTTATTAGGAACTACTCGGCGTCAGAAAGATCTATGTAGCCGGTTTTGAAAGATGTGTTTAGAATAGAATATATCTTTATAGAGAAAGCCATCACGTAAGTACAGCAAAGGTCTTAAACTTAATGAAGTGTTTATCTTTAATTTAACTTACTACATACTTTGTATAACCCGGACGAAGTCGGGGCTAGCCGCTAGTAGTAGATAAAACTCCCCCGGACTTTAAGTCAAAGTAGGTACATACTTTAATGAATGTAAGTAGACACAAGTTTAGTAAGTAAGGAAGAAATTGCGTAAGCAATAAGTCCGCCTTTGTTATACAATTTGTTTTAATAGATTCGACTATGTACCTATTCCTTTTGTTTGTAAATGACGCAATAAAGTGTTCATTCGTTCACACTATAATACACTATTGAAAATTACATACAATTATTATAAACTAGCTGTTTCCCGCAGCTCCGCCTGCGTCAAAAAGTAGCCTATGTTTGACCCCGGGTCTTCAACTATATTCATACCAAATTTTATCAAAATCCATTCAGCGGTTTGGCCGTGAAAGCGTAACAGACAGACAGACAGACAGAGAGAGCCAGACAGACAGAAAGACAGACAGACAGAAAGACAGACAGACAGAAAGACAGACAGACTTTCGCATTTATAATATTAAGTATGGACTAGTATGGATAGTATGGATTTAAAAAATAAAATTTTAAACAAAATCCTGATAATGTTAGTTAGATAAACCTCTTTTTTACGTGTGGAATAAAACTTCGCCCACACCCAGCTATGAACGGGAAGCTGGGTAGAAACGGGGTAGCTATTTGCCGTGTGCTTCTTCATGCGCCACAGCCGCAGCGCGGTGGCCGCTACCTCGGCGGCCTCATTTGGGCTGGCTCCATTGGGAGCGGCCAGCGGGACGACCCACCAGTTTTCAATTTACCCACTTTGGGTAAAGGCGAGCTTGACACGGGCGCGCCTTTCAACCCGGGACCGTTATTGTCAAGCGGTGGAATCCCGTTTATTCCGTCACTCGACCGGCCACTACTGTGGGAGCTGCCCACGACCACGCATAGTTCCGCGCGATCTTCTGCCCAGGCTAGGCAATCCTTTAAGGTAGGCTGGGTGTCCTCGTCCTGGTATCCGTCACAATGATGACAAACAACAGACAGCTTCCGACCCGCTGTGCGATACAGGTACCCTCCGAAACAATCGTGACAGATAAATCTGACCTGGCTCAAATATGTCTAAATTTTAGCACTAAAATGACACTGGAATAGGGACTCTTAAGTTTTTATATGTATGTTGCTTTGCATGCATTTTAACTTAACAGCTGCAGTTTGGCGTATTTAAAAACTGTTGGTAAGTTTTATTTGAGAATAAACATGCTTAATTATTATATGTTATATTATATCTGGAAATATGTAAAATATGCATGTTAGTTAGAAAATTGTGGTTAAAAGCTCCAGCATCATCAATTTTAGGACGCAATCGGTAAAACGCCAAATGAGAATTGACTAATAACTACTACAGTTATTTATAGGTACAGATACATAAACTATGACTATTGTCTAATCTTAAATAAATATTCGTATCTCAGCAAATGGAAATCCGTAGTCTCTGCCTACCTCTACGGGAAACAGGCGTGATTATTTGTATGTGTCTTAGCTCTAATATGTACGATAAACTCCATAAATTAATTTCAATTGTTTCTGAAGTATAGTTTTTATTTCAAAAACAAAAACGGCTTACAAAAGTATTATTACGAGTATCAGCGATCTTCTTTCTATGATTCCGTCCAATCTCTGTGGAACACCGTATCTTTCTCACAATATTATATTTTTTCCATTGGGAATAAACTGATATTGAGGTAACTGATCATTGTCTCTCTCTGCTTCAGTATTCTTTAGTTTTTGTTACACAAAAATATTATTGTGAGTGGTTTATTGTGTTTTCTATGGGATACTCGATAACAGAGTTTTTATTTTTCTTTCATAGCATCGTCAACTTATAAAATTCTGAAAGTAGCAACCAACTATTTAAAGTTTGTTGCAAAACACATTACATTTCAAGATAATAAATAATTTAAAAGATTAATTTAGGTGGACTGAGAAAGCCTCCATTATAATCACGATCAGTTAATATCTCGGCTCAACTGGAGAGTTAGGTAAAGTCTCTAGTCTGAGTCTAGTGGATAAACAGATTAAAAAATATCTCTTTACTTCGTTGCCGAAAACAAGTGTGTTAAATTATGTAATGATATTTCAAAAGAGGGACTTCGGTCTAAGGCTGCGTTTCCACCAGAGATGTGCGAGGAAAAAGTGTCGTGCGAGGATGTGTAGCTGTGCTTTGAAAATGTGTGGGCGTTTCCACCAGAGCTGTGCGAGGAAAATGTGTCGCACGAGGATGTGGTGAAAATGCGCATTAATGTGCGGTGAAAGCCGTGCGAGGATGTGTTGCGAAACTGTGTAATGAATCGGGGCGTGGTGCGGTGTAGTGAGAGCGGAACCTCGCAATGCATACCTCGCAACACATTTCTCGCAACACATTTCTAACGCACTCTTTCGCTTGTTTTGTACGTACAAAAACCTTGCTCCGCTAAGCCGTTTCCACCAGAGCTGTTCTAAGCGAGGCTAGGTAAATGAAACGGTTCTATTGGTTCCTCAAAAACACATACCTCGCTACGCATCCTCGCACATCTCTGGTGGAAACGCAGCCTAACGGGTTGATTCACAATTTATTTATGAGGGAATAAACAACAATTTTAATAACACTTACATTTAGATATAATCTAAATGTTGCATAAATTATAATTATTAGGCCGCAGAGCATAAACAATGTAAGTAAGAATTTTTAATAATTATAACGCTTGCAAGTTCCATTTAATAAGTTGCCCGCGGCTGCTTAACAATTTTTTTTAAAAACATACCCTTTCAGTGAGAACAGTTGAAAAAAATAAAGCATTGTATTTTCCAACTATTCTTCGCTTTGCTAAGAGACACGGAATCACTCATGTGATTTTAGTAAAAAAGCAAATTTCAAAAACTGTTACGATCATTTTTATATCCAAAATACCAACATAAGTACGGCCATTGTCACGTAAACCCAGTTATATTCGGCTTATTCCCTCTTTATGTAATGTAAATGTTATTTTTGTAAGAGATTTGCTGGAAATGTTTTGCTATAAACTGCTGTTAGTATAAAATATGTTGTAACGCATTTAGCATATAAACAGTGAACAAGTAGTTAATTAAAATTTGAAACGACTTTTCAGTTAAACATTAATAATTATTTATTAGTTAGTTAGTATTCTCATTTTTCAAATAATTTAGTAATAGTAACTGTGAAACTATTTCTACTTTCTTGTGAAAATAATAACTTGATACATTATCCCAGGGACTGATGGTGAAATAAATATAACAAAAAAGAAGAAACGCACCTAATTTCTCAACTAACCTTATCGAAGCAACGTCGTAGCAGCTTCGTAGCGATTATTTCGTAGCAGTAGACGGTATATCAGCTACGAGACTACACGCTGCATTCAATATTTAGAATTAAAGAGTTAGAGAACACTCCCAAGAAATGTTTTGATTGTAGTTTTTGTTGTCTGAAAATATCCTGTTTGCCTATGTTACTGTGAATTAATCCTACATGAAAATAGGGTGTACTAACTAATACATTTTCATGCCTGCACTATTAAATCATATAAAAGATATAATTCGATACTGGATAATAAGTAAGTACTAAATATAGACAAACTATTCACGCGATGTGACGAAATTTCGCATGGACTGCAGCCAATGTTTAGTTTGGTAAATGACTAATGTGAATAATAAAAAAAGAAACAAATAAAAATAAAGCAACACAAAAAAACAATCATACACGTAGAACCTCCTCCTTTTTTGTAGTTGGTTAAAAATGTTAAAAATTGCTTGCATGAAATGTAAAAAGATTCAAAAGTTTAACGTAACAGAAAGTAACTTTAGTACACAGTAACTCTCTTTAAATTTAAATAAACTCATTTGATTTAAGGGTTCGAGTACTAACTACAGTTTTGCCTCATTAAGATTCACGTCAGTTCATTAAGACTATTCACAATTTCAGCAAAAACTTTTCATTGTAACATTTTAGTTTCGGCAAAGTGCCAACTCACACTGAAAGTTCTTAAGGTTTATGAGATGTACCTATTTGAATATTTTTATTGAAATAAATATTTGCGATTAGTTCAATCGTTTCAGTTTAATTTTGGCCAGAATTGATTACTAAAAGGGCACAAAATACAATGTGTACGTACAGTACAAAAGGCGAACTTAATGCTAGAAGCATTTCCATTGTCCTTTGGGTTATGTAGAGAATAGTTTAAAAGAGCATTATTAGTGAACTAATCTTCGTTGACACATCGATTCCTTCTTGTTTTTATTTTAGTCTTTTGAGAGTGTGTAAATAACTAACACTGAGGAAACTCGATAACCTAGCGGGCCAAGCGTGTTTATAACGATGGAGTATCATATCATCAAGCGATATTTTAGCTATATATTTTTTTAACTTAATTATTATAATGCAAAGGGCGGACTTAAAACCAAGCTTTTTCCACCAGTCAACCAAAAGGTGGTGCGGAGAAAATATTATTTTTGAATTTTAGCAGCGTAAATTGTGACATTTTATATATTATTATTTATTTTTTTGCTACGTGTTGGATAGATCTACTAGTGGCATTTGTGTGTTGATCTCCTCCATGCTTTCATGTTGATTCCGGCTATTATAGTGAAATCAGCGATAATAACACCCAACGGTCCACGGCCATGTTATACTAAAATATGTTCTTAAAATCTGTGCTTCTGACCCTCTTTCGCTCTTATAGATTTTTAACGTGAAAGAACACATTTAGTTTTTTAGTTTTGTTGTTTAGTTTGCAGTTTTGCGGAATCTAATATTAAATTGTTTCTCCAGAAACAACCTCATTATGTCTGAGAACGTTATAAACTTGGTCTCAGAAAATACGAGGTAAAATGATACAGCAATTTCAAAGAATGAAATGTCACTGCTAGTTTCCTTTTATCGAAGTTAGTGGGTTTAGTCAATATGTCATAAGAATATGGGGTCTTAAACTTTTATTTTATTGCCGAGAAAATAATTCCGCTGAGTTTTCAGCGCTTTCCCTGCGGACAAGCCATAATTCATGCGTGTTTGCAGAGTCACCTAACTCCCATTAAAATTTTCTTTTCATATTATAAAGTCGATAAGTATACGTAGTACTAGCTCAATGAAGTATTCGCAAGGAAAAGTTACGTAAATAGCAGCAAGCTCCGAACTTGGTTCGTTAATGTCGCGAAAAAATGTGACAGTTTTAAATTGGATTACTTTATTTTATTATAACTATGTTTTATTTATTTATTAATAGAAAAAACATAAGTAAAATAAAAATACTTTGAATCATCCGCAACACGCATCAAAAACAATATTTTGAAATTAGAGATTATTTAATTATTTTCTCAGTGGAAGGAGTCACAATAATGCTATTAACACTTTGTTTGTAAGATCAACCATTTACAAGAAAAATTGTTGTTTGGATCTTTGTATACTTTTTTGTATTGTGTAATAAAGTTTATTGATTCTCATGATCTACCATTTTTAAATTATTTTAGTTTCCGTGTCAAGAGAACGTTGTTTTAATAGTATAAAAAATTTGTTCCTCAGTTGAAGAGTCCCTTGGTAACGATCCCAAGGCATTCTGGAAGTTTGTTAATAGCTAAAAAAATGCTAATGGGATCCCTTTGACTATGGAGTATAAAAGGTACATCATCTTCGAGACCAGGTGTGTGAGCTATTTTCAAAATATTTTGGATTGTTGTTTTTGAAAGAGCTGCGGGTGTCAGCTCTTATTGTGATCCTCCACTTAATTTACAGTGTAATAGCATACTTAGCGATATAATACATATCACTCAGGACGTTATATTAAACAAAATCAAAAAAATAGCAATCAATAAATGTCCACGTCCTGATGGTTTACCAGCAAAGTTTATTAAATGTTGCATAATCTTATTTAATAAATTCATTAAATCTGGAAGGTTTCCTGCACTTTGGAAGGTAGCTCATGTCATACCAGTTTATAAATCGAGAGACAAGTGCCGTTGTACCAACTACCGGCCCATCAGTATTCTATCATGTTTCGCTAAACTGTTTGAGTGCGTCGTTTACGGTGTAATCTGCAATCATATTAAGCCACATCACATCAGCATTCGCAGCAACATGATTTTACGGCAAAAGAGTCTACCAAACCCAATCTTCTCGAGTACAAGAACTATTTATGTAGTGCGTTTGCTAAGAGGCAGCAGGTAGAGAATGTGTACACAGACTTTTCCAAAGCATTTGGTAAAGTAATCATGATAGGCTTTCCACAAAATTGAAAAGTTTCGGTGTGCACGGTTGTTTGCTACGTTGGTTTCAGTCTTACCTAAGTCGCAGGTAGCAGTCAAAGGACATCTTTCTCATAAAAGAACAGTCACTTCTAGAGTACCTGAAGGCAGCCATCTGGGACTTTTGCTGTTTATTATATTTATAAATGGTTTAATTGATTTTATATAATCCCCATGCCACCTTTACGCGGATGATTTAAAAATTATGCTACGATAAGTGACAACTCAGATGCTTTAAGGCTGCAAAGAGGCTTGGACTCACTCTCGTATTGTTGTAACCATAACCATATGCAATTAAATATAGAAAAATGTTATAAGTTTCACAAGAAAGAAGCACAAATTCACATTTAGTTACACAATAAGTGGTGTAGTTCTTGCTCGCAGTGGTGAGGCTAAGAATCTCGGTGTACTTATTGATGACCAACTCATATTTAAGAATCACTAAGACTATCTGGTCAAGTGAGCCTCTCGCCTCCTCGGATTTGTTGCTAGAACTACGAGGTGTTTTCATAATACTAGGAGCTTTCTCTGTTTGTATTATTCACTGGTACGCAGCATTCTCATTCATTATGTACCTACCGCGATTCCGATTCGATAGTAAGGACTGCTGTTGGTGACACCAAACCATTCCCCGTCACTGTTGGGGTTCACCAGGGATCAGTTCTTAGTACCTACCTGGTCAATGTGATATTAGACGAAGCGTCCAGCAGCATCAGATGCACACATGAGCAACCTCCGTGGCTACTCATGTATGCTGAAGATATCGCACTAACGGATGCGGACCAGGGGAGACTGATACGACGGCAAATAAATGGAAGGAGTCACTTGAAAACGGCGGTCTGCAACTAAACGTGGCGAAAACAGAGTACATGGCTTGTAATTCTACAAATACTCATCCTGTACGCATAGGCGAAGACATAATCAAGCGTAAGGATCAATTGAAATACTTAGGGTCAGTACTCGTCCGGGGACATCGATTGCGACATCAAGAATCGTATTACAGCGGCATAGGTAAAGTGGTGTGAGGTGATTGGTGTCACTTGTGACCCCGGAATGCCGATCAGGCTTAAGGGTCAGGTCTATAAATCGATCATTAGGCCTGCCCTCCTACATGGCAGTGAGGCGTGCCCGTGGTTGAGCGGCACAAGCAAGAGCTGCGTGTCACGGAGATGAAGATGCTGCGCTAGATGTGCGGAGTGACGCGGAAGGACCGCATAAAAATCTCCCGCTTTCGGGGTAGCCTGCGTGTCCGTGACATAGCAGATAAGCTTCAGGGAAATCGCCAGCGATAGTATGGTCACGTCTTACAAAAACCGGCAACCTACATTGGGAACAAGTGTCTGGTCATGCCGCCTCCGCCGAGGCCTGGTAGAAGGGGCGCGCCCAAAAAGAGCTGGCTTTATGTTGCAAAGCACTCTCCATTAAGGATGCTGAAGACCGGGTGAAGTGGAGACGTAAATGCAGGAAAGCGGACCCTGGGCTCCGAAGTGAACGACTAAGGATGCAACCGGGAAGACGCTAGGATAATGTTGACTGGTACGCAGCATTCTCGAGTACAACTCTGCAATTTGGTTTCCTTTTTGTCAAGTTCACTCGAATCGGATAGAAACCATTCAGAGAAAGTGTCTTAGAATTCATAGTTTCAGAAGTGGGTTGGGTCGTAAGCTGAACTCATACAAGGAGCGTCTACAACATTTTCGAGTGGGCACTCTAGAAAAACGACGAGCTAACAATGACCTTATTTTGCTGTATAAAATTATTCACAATCATATGGATTCACCTAGCCTGCTTTTCCAGCTCAATTTTAATACCAGATTCAGGTCACGTAACCGCAATTATAATACTTTTGTACTACAGGTCTTCTCTAACAACAAATCATATAATATTATAAACCACTAGTCAGAATAAGTCGCGGATACTACGAAATTCTTACTTCCGATAGGCAACACGAGTACATTTATGTTTGTCGCAGTTCCGGAGAGGAATATACACTATTTCAACGAATTAGTGTTTTCATTACTCTAACATTTTTTCCATTTTCTTTTACAATACTGGATACAGGATTCCACAATTCATTTTAGTCTATTTTGTTATGTAGTGTTTGTATAATTAGATTATTTTGAAGCTCTAGATCTAGATCATCACTAACTAATCTTCTTGCATTTACCAGGCAATAGATTGTAATCTGTTTTGTGTGTTTATAATAAATAAATAAATAGTATGACCTCACGCAAAATCGGTGAGTCCGGATGATTTTCGTTTTACACCGATAGTTATAATTCGTCATAATCGGTCATAATAATATTTTCGATTGACTCAACGATCTTGAGTGAGTCTTTTTAAAATAAGTGGTCAAGTGCCGTGTCAAGCCACGCGCAATGTAGGGTTCCGTAGTAGTAGCACACCTACATATTGTCCTTTAGCAGATAAATCAAGAAGCTTCCGACCCGTATTGGATAGGTCACTATTAGGCATACTACTAGGCATATTCTATCTCGACCGTGCTCAGAACGCACGTTAAGACCTTTGATGTTGTCGATAGATAAATATCATTAGGTTTTGCCAGAAAAGACAGCCTGAAAAAATCTGACAGTTTTGGACACCGCGGGTCACGTTCCTGTTGGTCTGGTTTTCGAGTAAAAAGCATTACGGAAGTCACAGTAGTTGCTCCATTATAGTAACCAACACCAAAATCAAGGTCCATTTCGAGTAAAAATGCAAGCTAAGGACGCAACTGGAAAACACGGTTAGTCGAAGATTAATAAAAAATTCTTAATGTATTCAGTCATGTTTAAGTCAAAATTCACCTCACTAGCATAATATCACCCTAAATCGTCATCTTTTTCCGTTTTCATCTGTTCTTTTATGTGTATAATTGTAACCTTGTGGTACAATAAAGATTTATAAATAAAAATAAATAATCTAAAAACAGGGGAACATTTTGAGGATAGGGCTTTTGTCACTCAGCCTTTTCAAAAAAAGGCAACCTAGGATGCGAAATATTTTTTGTCTATATAGTATAAAAATTTATAAGATTTATTTAATTTTATTTTACATTCAATAATTGTACTTCCATAAAACTTGAACATAGATACAAATTTTGAACAATTAGAGCAAAGCAAACTCGATGCCATAGGGCCTGCTGCAGACTTTGGTGCCTGAAGGGCCTGCTAAGAGTGTGAATGGTCCCGAATGGTCTTGGTCATAAAACCTGCTACAAAATATTATTTTCATGTTAAAAAAAAAAACAAAATTTGAAACGAAATCATGGTAAGTTTTATAAATAGCGCCATCTTGATATTAGAAAATGTCAAAATATGTCAAACTATCTGCTTACGTGAGATGCTTATTTCAATGGATTGGAATTTTACATGTGTTATAATTAATGAAATATTAGTCGTTAACTATTATGCCTTAATGCAGTGATAATTTCCCTTTGAAATTCGTTATATTAACTACGTTCATGAATTTTTTCAGGTGTCCAGATGCAACAGTTTTCCCAGAAGCGGTTGGGGACACCCACCTCTGATATTTTTTTAACGTTTTAGCTAAATATCTCGTAAACGAAACCGTTAATCGATGAACACTCTGAGAGTACTCATAATGTTTTTAGAGACCTATTAAATTATACCTTACACAAATGGAAAGTAAAAAAAATTCAACCCCCACTTTACATGAGGGGGAGGTAAAAAATAAATATTTTTCATAATTTTATTTCACAGTTCGCTCCGCGTGAGTAATGTGCTCTCTAGGTCTAATAGTCTCTGAAAAAAACATAGGACAGACATTAGGAACCCTAAAAAGGGCTCCTGGACCTTTTTTAAGATGGTGACTGGTAAAGACTATTTTACCAATACGAAAAGAAGTAAATGTTTTCCTAAAAACAAAATAGGGATGCCATTTCGTTTATGGGAAAACATGTGTCACGAAAACTTTTCTGATTTTGTATTCATTACTTGTTCACAAAGCAAAAATAACTGATTTTGTTTTGAACAAGGGATTTGTGGGTTCTTTTTAGTTTAATCTTGTTTATATTAAACTCGCATTGTTTACGTGGAATTTTTCAGCGGATTTCAACTTTTGATTACCGGTAAACGTGATTTATTTTTAAGTGTAAAAATTATCTATGCTCAACTTTTTACGATATGAGATTAATTAATACATGTCGGTTGGGCGGTTTTAATACACATATGTAATAAGTACCTCTATCAATGTAATGGCCATCAAATGGGATATCTTAAAAAGTTAGTTTGATTTCCGAAATGCATTTTGATGACTATTTCGCTGTTATCTTTACACCTGAGGCATTTTGGCTTGATGGATGGAGACAGCTAATCTGGGGCTAGCTGAAGTTTCCCGTCAGCTCATTTCCTTCTTCGTGAACCATTTCACCTAAAAGCTGTTCTTTTTGTTGTACTAATTGAAGTCCAATTAATGTGTGAAATAGTGATTTAGCGACCGCTAATAGGAAACAATGAAGTGTGGGACCCTGCTGCCATCTGCGACATTGCAGCGAAGACATTCGTCTTCAGCCTCGCTCTTCTCTGGAAGGCAGGTCAGTTTGTCCTTTGTTGTAGATAGATTAGTGCAGAGTAATGGCCAGCAGGGTTCGCCTAAGGTTGGGCTATTTACACGTCCATCCACATGTTAATCCGTTCAGTTCGTTAAAAAGTTTACCTATCTACCTATTAAAGAGGGGTCTTCAATTAAATATTTTTTGAATACACAATGCTTGAAATTAATAATTTTATTCAAATTTATTGGTCAAGTCAAAAAGTGAAAGAAACCAAGGAATTCACTATTCAGAAATCTATGTACTTATATATTGTTGTCCATTTATTTACTTTTCGTCGCGTTTTTCTGATATAAAGTAGATTAATAATTTATATATCACTATTACTCAGCCTTCAGGGGGCTTACCATAAACTTTAACAAAACCATGATGGTTTTCGCCCATCTTGTTTTAAGCTTAAAATAATATTGTTCCAAATCGTACCATGAACTTTTAAAACAAGATTGTTGTATTCCTGCGTAGAGTTGTGAAAGAACGAATGATTTGTCTATTCCCTGGCGATTGTGAGAGCGAGACTCCGCTATATAATTCGTATAGCTGCATCTCTTTTACGCAGTGTTCCGATTGACTCTCGTTACGAAATATTGAATTTTAAATTTAATATATTGAATTATATGTTTTTAAAGTTGATTATGTGTTCAAAATATATAAAATACATTTATATTATTAAATTTCAATTACAAAAAATAAAAAATGAAATTTGGGTTATGATTACAAACGAAGCTGTGCACGCAAATGAGATTCGGAACATTTTTTTACGTTTTATAAAGACAACTGACAGTTCACGCGCAGCCACTCAAAAGGTCTCGCACTGAGTTTGTTTAGATAAAAATATTTTAATAATAGCTTTGGCTAATTCCAAGTAAGTTAAATGCGGGGTCCAGATTCACAGGTTTTTCTCGAGAGAGAACTGTGAATGGGGACAGCGTTTTCGTACTCTTCTCCTTCCTTTGTTGAACGAGGGTCCAGCAGTAACAGAGGAGCTGGCATTGTCGCTAGCCTAGCCTATCATGTCTTGTGGAAAAAATAGTAAAATGTCTATTATTATTTTTTTACATTCATCATCATCATTTCAGCCGCAGCCAGTCCACTGCTGGACATAGACCTCTCCCAATGATTTCCAAAATGATCGGTCGGCAGCAGTCTGCATCCAGCGTTTACCTGCGACCTTTTTCAGGTCATCTGACCATATGGTCGGTGGATGTCCAACGCTGCGCTTACCGGTACGTGGTTGCCATTCGAGAACCTTTCTGCCCCATCGGCCATCAGTTCTCCACGCTATGTACCCCGCCCACTGCCACTTATTTATATTAAGTTACCAAAATAATTACGATGTTTTTATTTTTAGGTTTCTGTCTAACGGCTTGCTCTAAACGACACGGCGACATTGAGTCTCTTAGAAAATCTCTGGAGCAAGCAATGGCGAAATTTCCCATGGCAATAGTGCGTGAATCCATAGATTCATGGCCAGACAGATTAAAGGCCTTTAAAAGCCAAAGGTGGCCACGTTGAACAGAATATTGTTTTTATTTTTTGCTGAGGCTAATAAATATGTACATATAAGTTTTAGTAATATTACATTACTTCATAAAAAATGCATTTTTATTTGTAACAGAACTTATGGCCGGACGAGGTATACTTAAACAACATCACGTAACTAACACAAAACAAATCTAACACATAATAATGAAAGATTCAACACACACAGTCGCACACTAATGGTTTTTTGAACAAAGTTAGAATTTACCTTGTTATTTATAACACAAGATCATTGAAAGAATCACACTCAACATGAAAAAAGTTTTGTTTCCATCACATCCGACCAACTTTTTCAAGATCGCTAAATTTGACGTAAAAACAACATTGCTAACTGTCAAATACTGCTCATGGTACGAAATTGAATGAACAATTTACTGTGACGTCATCAAAACTGCTAGGAAATGCAAGCTTAAAGTAATATTGTTTTTTACGTGTCATGGTACGAATTTCGAGAGTAATATTAAAATAATACTGCTATATGACATTATGGTAAGCCCCCAGGTACTTACTATATTATTTAATTAACAACATTCTAGGCATAAATCAATTTACTACTATTAGCAGTCATCAAGCATCACAATAGTCTTAAATTTAACATCCTCTCAAAGTAAACAGAAACATCATAGTGAAAAAAAAATGAAAATAACTCTGCGCTTATGGAATGAACTCCCTGTCATGGTTGTCCCTAGTGACTATAACATGGGAGCCTTCAAAAAGGGCGTAAAAAAATCCTTTAGGGTCGGCAACGCGCTCGCGCGTGACATCTCCGGTGTTGCAGACGTTCATAGGCTACGGTAACAACTTACCATCAGGTAGGCCGTACGCCTGTTTGCCTAATTAATCGTGTAAAAACAATTTAGCTAACATAAATATAATCCAGCAAGCATTTAATTAAAGCAATAGAAATTTTATGGCCAAAACAGGCGGCGTCAAAGGGTAGTTATTTGATACCCAAATATTTGACAGTGGCATTTCACCCCGGTCCATTGCCTTCAAAGCGTGAATAAAAAATAAATGTCCTGACAACTAAACTAAAAAAATGTGTTTTGTTTATATGTGTGTAAGTAAGTCCTGTGTATAAAATACCTGCTATTTCACGCTAAAAAGCTTTCACTCTTCAAGGTTCAATCAATCTCTAGTCTTCAAAATCAAAATCTGTCAGTAGTTAACTGAAAAACAAAGTCATTTATGTTGGAGAATTCAACAATAGTTTATAGTTTAGGTTATAGTTTCATAATTGCACTGTATTGCAAAGATGCTGTAATTATTTAATTCAAAAATGAGATCAGAAGAAATGTGTCGAAAAAGTGTACTAATTTAAAACATAATAACTTATATACATAAACCGCAAAAACCATACCCGTATCATAAAATCATTGAGCTTGCAATTTAATTATCACTCTTTACATTTCTGCGCTAATTCTCTTTATTAATAACATTTTCTGGGTTACAACATTTTATACAAAAGATCTCTCGTGTGAGATAAAGCGAAATTAGAATTATCCCCGAAATCAACAATGTTGTCATCATGAAAATTGAAATGCTACAGTCGCCAAAACGTGAAACAATCATCGAATCGATATTGGAAGGTACGAATTCCAGCAATTGCGTCGCACAAAACTAGTGATTGGCGTAAAAAAAAAAATTGAATTGAGAACTCGGTTCTTAGTTTTTGTTCATTCCAGTGGCCGGTCGATTGCGCACGACACTTGTAGTCCAGGAGATTGTTACCGCAATGGGGAGTTAATTTTTTTATGAACAATATGTACATGTAGTAATATTGCACAGTATTTAAAAAAAAACTGCGAAGTCTATAAAACTATTTTTGAGAGGCGCATAATTGAACAAATAAATAAGGTTTAAATAGCGGTTAAAGATTTTAGAAACAATAATTTCTTATGTTGTTGTTAAAGTAAACTAGTTTAATTTAATTCTGTAAATAGTTTAGGTTTATGACGACTTGCCAACTTGTCATACATTTCTTATGACAAGATCTCAAAAAACATCAAATACCGCTTACAGCGCCTAGATAAATTACTTTCCCGGGGTTAAGAAATGCAACAAAAAATGGATGGATTCCATATAGGTAGTTCTTGTTTAATAAAAGCCATCTGGTATTGATAAAAATACCTTTCTGCGTACTTTGGCTTTTTCGTTAAACCAGAGTGCGTGATATTACAGACTTTAATAAGAATCGTCACTGTCATCAAATCGTTTTCCTGTGTCTTCCTTAGCCTGTAGTTAGAACAGGGGTCCGCTTGAACTGAATATTTTAATTTCTCCCTCTTGAGGAACGTTTGACATAATTATGCCAATATTACTCGTATATTATACAGTCATAAAATCTAAATCAAAAATCTGAACTAATTTAATAAAATCTCAAACTCAACAGAAGACTGCAAGACCCTTGGATACTGTCAGCCAATACTGCGTGAATCGGAATAGTTTTCAATAAAATTATGGGCAGTAGTTTTGTATTCTTATGACATCACAGACAAATGTTAAAAAAAACTACAAACAACCAAATTACAAGCGGATTTTCGCCAAGAGTCCAATTGGTAGTAACAGTTTTAAAACAATGCTAACATTGCAAAAACCTGAAATTGCCACAAAATTTTAGTTCTTTAAAGAATTTCAAAACAGTTTTTAGGTGAGCGGTGTTAACTAGGATTAACGACAAGTGACAAGGCCGCTTTGAATGTATTTCAGCTGGGTTCTACGTTACTTTATTCAGTATTGTATGAATGATAACTTTTTTATGTCAATTCGTCAAATATAGTTAGACAATTGATTCAGGTACTGTGAGAGTCAGAGTTACATATTTGCAAAAAATTAAGTACGTACTTTGCAGTCAGGGAACTTGGAATTAGGAATAAATGACTAACTTTGTATGAATACTCGTTTATATTCACACGAGACATAGACCAAAAATAGTCTTGCACCATTCAGAAGATAAGAAACACCATCTCGTTTGCGTGCCATTTCTAGAATTACAAGTAAACACTCAAGAAATAAATATAACTTGTAAGTAATAGCAGCAATTCACTGAGGATCTAAGAGGAGATAAAAAAATAAATTGCAATGAATTTGTCATTTAAGAAACAAATGGAACTGAGAAATCTCCATTTATAGTGATCAAGGATTCATGCTGTAAGCTTTGAGTACTCATAATACTTATGGTAGACAAATAAACAGCTGTTAACGAAGTTACTATAGGATTATGATATAAGTGGATTGTAATTATTTAACATAGTATAATAGGTACTCTATTAAATACAATGTTAGTCTCATAAAATTAACCCTGCAGATATCATAAAACATAATAAAGTTTTTCCAGTTAAAAATACCTATAACAAATTTGGAGCATAGGGTTATTTTGTGATAACTGGTCAGGAGATTTATATGGGAGGTCGAAAATGTTTTGCAGGTTGCATAATGGAGATATTGATATTAGGACCAATTTAGGAAAAACCTGTATGAGCAAATAAATTTAAAAATAGTTCACATAGAAATACCTACCTTAACATTTAAGAGTATTATAAAATAAAATATTATTATTAATATATATTGCATAATGTTTTGTGTGTACTGTAGCGATGAATAAAAGTAATGACAAATGTGATAAAAACTAGCTGTCACCCATATCTACTCACATTAACTACAAATCAATACAAATTAACTGTTACTTACCTATTGTTATAACAAGGACATAATCTACTTCTAACACGACATTGTATAATATCCATTAGTGAGAAATAAACTGAATAATTGCGGAGGAAACTGCCAACGATAAGCCATTAAAATATTTTGGTCTGACTTGTGTGAGGCGGAGCCTGAAGGCTGTACTTAAATCTTGCCCAAAATTGGTCAGCACATAAATCCTTCTTAATGTTCGACGAAACGATCCGACACAATAGAAGTGGCGTCCGGCTTTTTCACGGGTGTTGAGAAACGTACGTATTACTTACTACTAGACTAGTAGAATGTTAACACGCTCCACATAAATGCTTGGTTCCGGCTGGTGTTGGAATCAGGTTAGACTTAGTACAATGTGTTTAAATGACAGCTATTCTATTTTTAAATATGAAATGTGTTTAGAGAAAAGAATAATCGCTTTCTGCTAGAAGTTCTTCTAATAAATCGACTGAAAGGTTCTTAGTTAACCGTAATTCTTTTATTTAACCCACTCAGTTCAAATGTAACAACCTTTCTTTAGATACTTTTTAAGTATTCATAATTCCCACTGATACGAAGTCACAGGCGAAACTTATAACAGAGTATTAGATAGCAACTTTTAAGATAAATATTTAATTTAACATTTTCCACGGCGTTTTCTTTTATTTATTTTTTTATACAAAAATTACAAAGAAGTTTTTTAACATTGTAGCGCCTAGTTGTAGTTTTTCCTCCACGATAGACTTAAAAATATTTTTAAGAAAGCATCGGTCTCTTTGGTAGTTGTTGTTGTTTGAAAGCTAGAGACCACCCGACTAACAGAGAAAGAGTTTTGCTATTGTACAAAATTGCTAATCCGCAATACAAATGTAAGAAATATTCAATAGAACTCATCGCGACCAGAATATTAAAAAGAGACAGAAACACCATTGAGGGTATTGTGCAAAAATCAATTTTCCGAGAAACGTAACGAAATGGCGATGATCCAGAAAAGGGCATTTGCAGTCGCCATTCTACCATTTGCTAACTGAATGTATAATTCGGAATTGGATTTCTGTAGAGCTGCTCCCCAGTTTTCATCCGATAATAGGATCGGGTCATACAATTAAATTATTCAATTCAGTGTTCGTGGTCGTGTTGGTTTTCAATTGTTTTATACCCACATTGTTGAGGAGGTTTGAAGAAAATAAAGAATAACTGAATCAGGTGACGGACTGTTGAGGGGATTAGTAAATTAACAACGCTTTTTTTTCATTTTTATATCTTTAGAGAAGATCTTCAGCTTAGTTCTTTAAAGTTGTTATAGGTAGTCACTAAGTCGGACAGTAAACCATAAAATCGTGTATAAAATCCAGGGGAAAAATATAGTCCATTTATTGTTCAGCTTTGACAGCGTGGAGAAGGCAAAAACATGATCCGTGCTCACAAACTTGCGCTCTCAAAGTATTACGAATTCACCGTATTCATCAGTTAGGTTGGAGTATTATCTTATAATTTTATTATAATCACACGAAATTCCATAAAATTCAACAAATTATGAAATTCTGTACGTTCCGATTCCTACTCATAGGTCACGCTTCGAATAGTTTTACTAGTGTTCTTAACTCAAAAATATGGCGGCCAAGTCTCCAAAATGACGGACATAAACATCAGGTGCCTACTTTATCCCAAATCTCGTAAAGAGTTCAAGCCAACGCTATCGTGAATTCTTTATGGCCTCAATAAACGATCCGAACATCCATGTGAGGTTACCTCCGAATCGGGAATTAAGGATGATTTCGGCGTACCACACTTGTGAATGTTTACTAAAGGAAAAGCTCGGTGTTTATAAACAAACAAATTTTGGTATAGCGGTTGCCAAATTTTCTTCCGGGCGAAATTCAGCAGGCTGATATTCTGATGTATGAGCAAAATAATGTTTATAATAGAGGTATGGTTTAATTATATTATTTAACTTTTCAAAATTCATATTACAATCACGTTTTATCATATATGTAACTTATTATACGATCCTTTTTGTGCACTCTATCATCAAAATATCGATTACATACTTATATATCGATGCGATGTATAATCATAATCATTCCAAATAACTTCTTTCTTTGCAGCCTCTCTTTCTCTAACACATTCAAAATATCTGACAGATATTGATGTGATGAAACAATATAATCATCACGGAACCCAAAATTCACTAAATTGAGAGTCAATCAGAAATATTGATAAATATAATTTAATATTTGTTTATGAAGCCCCGGATGACAAAACTCGTCTTTGTCAATTTTTGCACAACATCCTTTATTAAAAGGCACATTCAGTGAATTGACTGGCTTTGACGCGTATTGCTTTACTCATCTACCGAGTTATAGAGCCTATTACGGCTCTATTGAGTTAGCTGTCGGATGCTGCTCGTTTTATCCTTTATATTGAATCTTAGGAATATAAATACTGGTCGTAAGTATTGTTTATTTCGACTTTTTCTTTATACTTTGTGTCAATACGAAGGTTCTGGTGTAAGTTCAAATTTCTTGGGGTACAAGTCGAGTCGTCTTATAGGTACACTACGGTTTAGTTCTTGTCAATAGCTTTGAGGACATTGTATCTGTTGATTGCATGATGAATGTTATTGAAAAAACATCTTTCACATCTTTTTAAATTGGCTTACAAGTTTAGGTTTTAATACAATTAGGTGTTACGGAAAGTAAAAATTATAATATTGTTAAAATATTAGGATATTTCACACGTTTGCGCTTTAAATAGAATAAAAATCAGAAATTAGCAGCTAATAAACCATATTAATGACTTGGTAAATACCTACTTAATTCTAACCCGACGAAGTGATGACGATAAGCTTAACCAAGCAATTTACACAACTTAATTGTACGTGGGTTAACTACAAATTTAATTAGATGCTGTTGCGGTCGGCGTTATTAACTAGTAAACACCCTTACAATAACTATCACTAATAAATGTATGCTTAAATTATTTTGCATCATAAAGACAGAGTTATTAGTTTGTTTTTTTATCCGACTGCCAAAAAAGGAAAGTTATTATCTGCACAATTTGTACCATGAGTTTACTTTCAGTAGCCCTAGTTCTGAATTGTTGGATATTCTTTCTTTAAATATCCTTTGTGACGATGATATATACCATACTCTACTTCAGTTAGTTGACTGAATGCATTCTCTGCGTTTTAATTAAAAAAGAGTTTTAAAAATAATCATCATCTTCAAAAAGGGCGTGAAAAAATTCCTTCAGGGTCGGCAACGCGCTCGTGACATCTCCGGTGTTGCATGCGTTCATAGGTTACGGTAACCATTTACCATCAGGGTACAAGGTGGGCCGTACGCATGTTTGCCTACTTAATTGTATAAAAGAAAACATGCATGTTGGCAAGTTTTTCCTACCATGAACCAAAAAATAGGAACGTACCTACATAAAAGAGAAAAGGCTAGTGAAAGAAAGATGTACTTGATAGAGACTCTACCGACAGAAGTCTAGCTCTTATCTTAAAAGTACAAAAGTTTTACAACGGATACTAAATTATAATAAACTAACTGACTCCCGCAACTCCGCCTGCGTCAAAAAGTAGCCTTTGTTTGTCCCCGGGTTTTCAAAAATATTTATACCAAATTTTATCAAAATCCTTTCAGCGGTTCGATCTTAAAAGCGTACAGACCGACGGATAGACAGGCAGACAGATTTTCGTATTTCTAATATTAATAATAAAAAATAATATGGATAGTACGGAAGTATGAATAGGTACGAACACTTTATTCTGAATAATAAATCAATTGTAAACAACAATGTCACATCGAATTATGCAGCATAACATTGAAACTCATTTCTATTCCCTTATAAGTCAGTTAATCATGTTTTTACAGCTAAAAGGAATTAGCTAAGGCAAGGCGTACGTTACCACTTTATTTAACTTGAATTATCACAGAAGAAGAGCCTCGGGCACACACTAGTCTAAAATAAATAGACCGAGTTCATTTCGGGCGCTATTCTATTACGATCTCCGCATCACAGAATATAGCTATAAAATCAGGCCCCAATGTATTCAGGCTTCTTCTTATTATTTTTTTATATTATGCTTTACATTTCCATGAGCGACATCAAAAGGAACAACGGCGGTGATAAATAAAAATATGGATTTTGTAAGAGAAGACAAGATTTTTGGCCATTAACCGTTCATATACAGAATCTTTTGTGACAAGTATAATATTAATTTTGTTGTATGCGTAACTAGCTTCAAATTTTTCATTACAAAATTTGATAGAATAAGGAATGAATAAGTAAGATGTAGTTTGAAAGTATTAGTTTGTAAGTATGCATTAAGTAGAAAAAAAAAACGGCAAAAAGCCAAAAAGTTCAATGACATTTCCAAATGCTTTCCACCGAGTTAGATTTACTTAGTAGATGATAGTTCAAATATGGCGGGTGTAAATACAGTAAAAACTTTAAGACCAGACTAGACAAATTTCATGGATGATACACTCTGTGATTGGGTTTTATATCGATCGATATGAATATCTCGACTTTATGGCGTATTTGAACAAAAAAATATTTGCTCGCATTAGGTAGGAATATGGACGATGAAGACTTATAAGTTAGGAATGGCGATGGCTGAGTTGAAAAGGGACTAGATCGGAATATCACAAGTTAGAAAAGTTTACAATGTAATCTAAAGTTGTCAACATTAAATTGTCTTAATTTTGTTCTAATAATGCAAAGTTCTATTATGGTACATAACGTTGCGTCATAACTACATTATGAAAGGAACGTTCGATGCTCTTTGCTTATCTATGATTACATCCGCTGGTCGTTTCACACTTGTTCAACTATTTAATAATATTGAATTTTCAAAAAATAACTTACTTATATAGCGCGATATCAAATATTCAAATGAGAATCAAATCTTCACACCATTTCAAATATATTTCATCTGATTGTCATACATGGCATGCATTTCTACTCCCGCATTTAATTTTATATGAAATTTACATGAAATGCAATGCAATTTCAACGCAAAGCACTTGGCAACACTTGAAATTTCGTCGCTTAATATCCGCCTAGAGATTGCCCTGTAGAGCTTACAGCATATCCTGCAGATAAAGTAAATCTTCAGTTTGTCGGTATGTTTGTTCTTGTTAGTCGACTACCCTACGTATGGATATTGAGGATTTTGTACGGAGATGCATTGCAAATTGGGGCTGGTAACGGCAAATATTTGTTGAGCTGCATGCAGATGTTGCATGAGCGTTAGATATATTATATTGAGTTCTAGTTAGATATATTATATTATGCTTGGAATTCACGGGTTGCCCCGGTCCTTTGAGAGGCTTGCGCGGGGATATTGATTCAACGCATAGAGGCCCTTTGGAGAAGTTGATGTCATGTGGTGCTCCTGCCAAAACCCGTCCTCGGCTATATCAATAGATGGCATATCCATGAACAGGTCTCGGCAGGAGTAGGAACTATTTCTAATGTATGAAAAGGATATATGGGATATGGTGATGAAGTTTGGGTGGAGATGAAACTGGGTTATTGTAATAGAGATTCAGACACCTGCCATAATCATGATTACTGACTATTTGTGGTAGGCGGTAACTCGCCACTCAGTGAATGGGCCCCTGAATAGTCGCCACGTTTGGCAACAGAGAGGCAATATTGGAATTAGCGCCTAAGGGTGCCGAGAGGTGCGGCTCCGGTTTCGCCATCGCGAGTTGCCTCGTGAGCGGGTTTCCCCGTTTTTACGCCATTACGTGCAATACACTTCCACCCTCGAGCTCTTCGACTCCGCCGGCCGACTAAGGCAAGCCAGAGGTAGGGGTCCTATCCCTCATCGGTGTCCACTCCGACCTTGGCGAAGGAAGGAGGCCTGCCCTGGGAGCACTCAGGTCCGCGGTGTCGCCACTCACAAACAGCTCGCCACAAGCTGCCCTGCGGAGTCTGACTGTACTGGGAAGGCAACCCAATTATTATTATTATATTCCTCTGGTAACTTTTAGTCCCTCTAAAATTTAAGATGCTCGGTGTAGGGTGTATTTCTAACGGTGGAGTGGAGAGAATAAACTTCTTTTGATGCCGCAGATTTTCGTTCTGAATCATTTTATTAGAAGATTTCTTGTTTGTGATGACTAGTAACTTTTCTTAATCATCAGTCTCGGTTGAGTTAAATAATGCTTGACTACGAAGCCCTAGGTCTGAAAACCAAAATATCTCAGTTTTCCCAGGTACACTCGATCCTACTACTAAAGACAGCCTGCCACAATTCAACCCTCATGGAAAATGATCTTGTTTGTAGAAAGTGTTGTCAATCGTATGGAAATGCAAAGAAATTGAGACACTGATAATTCCTTCCTCTTAACCCTTAAAATAAGTTTCATTTTTTTCTAAGGTTTGAAAATTATTTTTGAACATTTATTGTATTCTAAAAAATCTTTTCATCCATTAAGTCTGCAAGTGTCATGGCTTCCTACAAATAATTTTACTACACAGTGCGGTCTCCAGACGATAGTATGAAGAGAAATGCACACTCAGCTATTTTACTGCGATGCGAATTCCGCAGGCGGCGACTTATTTGAATGGATTCCAGGAATGTGCAATTCTTTGAGTTGGGATTTGTTGACGTCAGGTCGCGAAAGCACTTAGCTCGAAATTTTGAAAGATTAACGCTTGTTGGAGATGAACAGGTTAACATTTCAGACGTATATAGCTAACCACTAAATGTGAACTATAAGGAAGTGGAGTTATTATAATAACTAATTAGTTAATAATAATAACTAATAGTAATGTTTTCGTTTTATGCAAATTATTTTCTCTGATACTGTTACTTTTTTTTTATTAAATGTTGCGAATAAATGATAAGTTCTCTAAAAAGGAAGTAATCAATTGTTATTTTTATATAAAACACGTTATATAGTTTTCAAGACTGTGATTATAGATAAATATTCTTACATGCTGCAAAAACAATACGAAAATCGGTCCGTTCTAATTTGCAATGGCGCCATAAAATTTGTAATTTGTACTTAGTGTAATTTTTTAATTTGTAATATTCCATTTAAAAATAGTGGCCTCTGTAGTGTATGGCGTACGCCTGAAGAGCTGGAGCGTTACGGTTCATGTAGTAGTTTGCACCTGGCATGCATTATTCAGCAATTGGTATGGGTAACTTGTGTGAAGTCCCCTATTATTGGACGAGAGTTACTTCAATTTAATTACCAGTATCAATGTAAGATCATGATTAATACCGTACCGTGGTTTTGGAGGGGAAGCAGAGGATAAAACAGGGAAAGCACGCTGCGTTATACTATAAATACACATTCTAGGTAATAATACTGAATTACCTATCTATGGAATCTCCGTATAATATTTCATTAGTGTGACAACTTCAAAGACAGCCTTCAATTAGATGGTATTAATTAAATATAAAGTACCCATACGAGGATTATTCGATATAACCGAAACTACTAACACCAATAAATAGTTTCGTAAGTGAATTATTATACCTAGTTGGTCACCTATTATTCGCTGTGTTATTTTGCCTGTTTGTCCCTTTATCATAGCGTTTTCTTAATTGCATAATGTCGTAGCCGTATTTCTAGATTTGGAATACTGTTAAAATTCGCCAAATCGTAAAATGTCCAGTGTCGAAATTATGACCTTTTAGTAAAGATAAATAATTGTAGTTTTTAGTTATATTCTCTGACAATCAAGTGGCTTTCGTCGTTTACTTGAACAAAATTTTGAATCAGCGGAAACTTGTTTGTTCTCAATATGAGTAAGGATAGATATACACGGCTTTATTCTAAGTATGTTGTTCCTGTAATTCTGAATGCAGAAACTCTTAAAGATTAACGCTTAAAACGTGGAGAAATGTTTAGCATTCTGAACGTTTCCCACTTTTATGGCTGGATAATATGAGATGCTTCGTGCACACATTTACATGGTGGTAAACGGTTTCAACCCACGCCGCAGCTTCCTATGCTGGAATTTATCAACATTCTTTGTAATTATTAATACGAAATTAAATTTTTTATCTTTATATAGATAAATACGCACCTAAGTAACTTCTTTATGCCTGTATGTACTGAGAACAAATATACCTATTTATCGATTTATTTAAGCCGGCCGACGAAGGAAGACCAAATTTGCCTAACCTCTTTATCTTTTCTTTTGTACCTAACAGGATTTTAATGTTTAGTTTATTTCGAATAAAAAGGAACAATGTGTGGAAACTGAATTTACATCTAAATACTCGTTTTACCAAACATTATGTTCATAGTTTCAAAGGTTTTGGTTTCAGTTTTTTTTTTAATTCTGTAATTTGAGCTTAAGTAGAGTAATACCTACTTGCTTTAGTACAATTATATCGTCTTTTTGGTGTTGTGAAAGACTTTGAAAATATGTGTTTTGTAAAACTAGATATTTTTTTTATGTCTTAGCGAGTTTATTATATTAGAGTATTTGTGTACGCAAATACACAAAATTGTTTGTTTGTAACCTCTTTACCTTCATTTACGTAACAAACAAATGTAAGAGTATCAAGAAGGACATAGGGTACCTACAATTCATCTCGGAAAAAGTACTGTGCTGTTTCCAAGGGATTAAAGTACTAGTAAACCGCGAGCAAAAGATAGTGTCAAATAAAGGGTTAAGTCTTCAAATAAGGAACAAAAACGTCGCAAAGAGTTTCCAAGTTTGTTTTCAAAGTGAGCAAAGTTTCATTTTAATTGGCTTATAGATTAAAATTAAACTCGCACATAAAAGCGATTAAGAAATTACCGGGCCAATTATTAATCAAATCATAACTTTTGGAAATAGGAACAGTCTCCATTTTGTAAATGGCCTTTCTATAAATATTGAATTTTAACAGACCAGTCCTTAAATCGGTTTAAGGTCGGGGGTGCAAAACCAATACTGTCTAAATTTTGAAGTAAGGTTGAATGGAATACTTAGTATACTTACTGAAATCATTTTACCTACTAGATACTTCACATATGAAATCACTAGTTTTAAGGGCGACTAATATCAAAAATGAAGCAGCCTATCATATGAATCTTGTATCTACGTCTTTTCTGGCATTGCAAACCTCTTATACACAGGTTTACATTTAGCCGAAGTAGGCATGAAAGTCACTCTTCTGTCGTAAAAAATCCCAGCAATCGCGGCTGGAACAGCGGCATGAGCAATGAAAGGGGCTGAATGTATAATTGATTTTTTTCACAATATGGCTGCCCGCTGCTCAGGAGGTCCCGGGTTCGAGCCCCGGTCAGGTCAAGATGGAAAATGATCTTTTCTTGTTTGGCTTGGACCTTGAATATTTATCTATACATGTTTTTTGTTATAAAATATAGTATCCCTGAGTTACTATCCCATTACAACAAGTCCCGCACTTACTTTGGGGCCAACTCAATCCGTGTTATTTGTCCCTATATATTTATTCATGGTGATTTTAACGCACAAGGGCGCTTCACACCACCGATAGATTCGTAGTAGGCCCTTCAGGCACAATAGTGTCGGCCCTTATGGCATTGAGCGATTGCTACCGCTCACGAGTTTGCATTGCTCGCTTGATAAAAGGCAAAGCCCATGGCCGAGTTTCGTCCTAACTGGGAGCCCCTTGTGCATTTGCCGAAAAGGATGAGCGGTGAAAGCCCTCGCCTCAAACTGTCCCGCTGTAAATTTGAAAGCTCACAGGAGCTAAAATTGTAGGACCGGTCAAAAAAAAAAATAACGTACGGAAAAGAGCCCGTGCATAAAAAAAAACACAAATATAGGCAGTTGAATATTCGCCCAGTAATCCCCGTAACTTTGAAATACGTTGAAATCGAGTTACAAGCGACGATTTCCTTGTAATCTGGACGGATGCATTTCCAACAAATTCAATTGATCGATTCTCTTCTCGGTGAAATGAACAAAACCGGGAATCAATCCGAAATTTTCTACTGTAGTTTATATGTTAGTGATAAGCTCGACTCGGTCGAAATAAATTGTAGCTAAACAAATATTTCTACTTGATAAACTCACTCATTTCTCGTTTTGCGATTTCACCAGAAAAATTAAGAAAAAAGATTTCTAAAGACAAGAACACACTGTACACATGACACATACTTGTTCCGGTCGCTGCCCTTGGTTCTTCAAGGTTAAAAGTAGGCGGGTCAGTAACAGTAACGAGTCCCAAGATAGGGACCTTAACCACAAACGAATCCTAACTGTTCCTGTGGGCTCTATCTTGTTATATTACGTTAGGATTATTAATACATATGAAATTGGCGTTTTGTCGTACTGGCCACTTTAATCACAAATTTCTCCTCTTTGGTTAGGACTTCCAAATTCAAATTTATACAGCTAGCCCACATGTATTTATGTTTCGTAAACCGTTATTCATTTGTTTTTTCTTCTGTTTTTTTCTGTTTGTGGCGCTCAGTTTACAAAATGGAAAACTTGAAATATCGCGTACTAGTTCTACCGTTGCACCAGTGCTGCGGAAACGGCTCGAAGGGTTAATGATGTGTATGGCGGTCGTGTCGCAAAAAAAACGCAGTGCGTTTTTGGTTCCAATGTTTTTGTTCTGGAAATTTTCGACCTGCAGAACAAGTACCCGTGGACGGCAGGAGACCCAAGTTGACAATGAAGAATTGAAGACTATTGTGGAAGCGAATCCATCGCAAACCACGTCCGAGTTAGCTGCAGGCTGCGGTGTTAGTGATAAAACTGTTTTAATCCACTTGAAGCAAATTGGGAAGATTAAAAAGCTTGAAAGGTGTGTTCCTCACGAATTGAGTGACGCAAACCGGCAAACGCGCGTCGACTGCTGCGTTACATTACTGGACCGGCACAATAATGAAGGGTTTCTTAATCGATTTATTACCTGTGATGAAAAGTGGATTCTCTACGATAATCGGAAACGCTCATCGCAATGGCTGGACCCTGGCAAGCCGACCAAATCCTGCACCAAGCGAAAATTGACCCAAAATAAGTTACTTGTAAGCGTTTTGTGGACTAGTGCCGCTGACGTTCATTGCAGTTTTCTCAAATCTGGCCAGACGATTACGGCAGACGTCTATTGTCAGCAATTGCAAACTATGATGGATAAGCTAGCTGCTAAACAAGCAAGGCTGGTCAATCGCTCTACGCCACTGCTGCTTCACTACAACGTTAGACCACACACTGCACAACAGACGGCTACCAAATTATTACCATTTTTTTCGAAATTTGGATAACTTCTTGCAAGGGAAAAAAATCAACTCCGATGGGTCAGTCCAAACCGCCTTCAAAGATTTTATTGATTCCCGTCCGAATGGTTTTTTAGTAAAGGGATCAATGAACTACTTATGAGATGGCAAAAGTGCATAGATAACAATGGTTCATACTTTCATTAATTAAATATATTAAGTTATGGCAAAAAATATGTGTTACTTTCGTATGGGTAATCTAATGAAATACCCTAATTACATTTAATAAATATATATAGTTAGCTTTAGCTGGTGGTTTTGCTTGCTTTCATTCGATAATTAGTAATATTTGTCTTCAAATCGAGCAGAACCGAATAATGTATCTTGGTTTTTGCTGGTCATTAGGCTGTATAGTTTATTCAAATTGTAAGCGATTCTCCATATGAGAAGTGGACAAAAGAATGTGTCTTAATGACGGACCCCAAAACTAACTTAATAAAAATAAGTTCAAAAACTAAAACCCGACTACTGCAAAATCACGCTCTAAAATGTATGAAACAAGACAATAATTTTTTATTGATATCATATATAGTTTCAGTAGTTAGTAATATCAGAAGACATAGGTAACATAACATGACGATTTTATGTAATGCAACATTCGCATTATTTCCTTTATTTTGATATTAGCTTGCATTTTAATTTCAAACAACAATAATATAGTAATGACATGTTATCACAAGATTTAGCAAGGAACAAAAAAACAACGAGAATCAAGTCACAACAGTCAAGAAGTGTCAACAAACTGCCATCGCACCTTCCAGTGATTTGCTTGTAGACTATAAAAATGATATACTCAGCCCCTCCTAATTTTTAACAAGTTTTTTCCTGCAGCTCCGCCTGCTCAGCGGTTTGGCCGTGAAAGCGTAACAAACAGACAGACAGAAAGTCAGACAGACTTTCGCATTTATATTAGCATGGATGATTTGTTAATTGTATTATTTCTGCAAGTGTGTGATTCAGTTTGTGTCTATGCGGTCAAACGATTACTTTTGATAATACTATATTGACTTATGATGATGACTGTACCGTGTAGAAAAAAAACACTTTTACAAATTGGAAAAGCAGGTAGGAAAACTAGATAAAGATTAGTGAACCTACATAGTTTATTGTAGCAAGTTCAAAGGAGGCTAAGGAGGGAAATAAATACAATTCGCGAGTGGGATCGCCGCAAAGTACGTAACCATATAGTTGCAATCGATTCCTCGGAGAATAATTCTTTAGTGTCGCATTGAGGGTTAGAAGTGTGAAGGAAAGTTTTCTAAATCAGTAGAAATGTTTAACCTTGATTCCGGTAAGTAATCTTTATTAGATTTTATGAGTTGCATAAACATCGACTCATTATTTATTTTTTGCAGTTTGCCAATACATTGAGTAATTTAAGAACAAAACCTTTTTTTATATTTTTTATTATTGATTCTGTTTGTCCTATTGAGGGGAACTAAGAAATCAGAGCTAAATATATTAGAAACTAGCTTTTACCCGTAGCTCCGCCTGCGTCAAAAAGTAGCCTATGATTGACCCTGGGTCTTCAACTATATTCATACCAAATTTCATCAAAATCCGTTCAGCGGTTTGGCAGTGAAAGCGTAACAGACAGACAGACAGACAGAAAGACAGACATGCATACAGACTTTCGCATTTATAATATTAAGTATGGATATGGAAATACAAACAGCATAGAAAAGTATAACGTTCCTTTCTCAATAATAAAATGACATTCGCTTTTAAAACTGAAACTATAATAAAACTTACATATTTACAGCAAACTCTTAGGCAATATAACCTTGGTTAATAAAAATATTTCATAATATTGAATTATTTTAAAAGCTCTATAAAATAGATAACGGTAATTCTAATTATTTTAAGTGTTTTAGACTATACATGTTTGATGATTGTATGATCAGTTTTAACAAAATAATGTTTGATATTTCACGTACTACTGCAGTGACTGATAGTTAAATTGTGTAGGATTATTTAAATGCACTTTACAGATAATTCAAAATTTTACGTTAGGATTTTGCCAACTGTAAAAAAATAACTTGATAAATAGGTACCTATATGAAATAATTTTGCAGTAATGTTTTATTGTAATGTAATAAAAGCATCTAATTATCTAGTAATATGAACTACGTCAGAGGCTGAAAGGCGGTTCTGAAATCTGACACCAGGGTGTAACATGGTCGATTGACCATGTAACCAACTCGATATGAATGAATTATAATAAGCCATATTCCATAATTTTTATGGCTTCTAAAATATAAATCAACTGTTTTAAAAATTATAATATTATAGGAATATTTTTTAATAGTAGTTAATTTTTGATTAATAATTATTATAATTTTGTACTAAAATTTGTAAAAAAATCCTTTCGGCACTACCAAATTTTATCTGTCTGCTTAGATTAATAATTGGTCTCCGCGACGCTACCACGCGCGAGCCCAATTTTTAATCTAAGCAGTCATGGTTATATAAATTAAAAATAATCATTATATTAAAGAATTACAGAAACTTCGTTGTGGCTAGTATCAGCAAAAGAAGTTGAATTGACGCCACTGAAGCACAAAATAAAGAATACATACAAAATATACAAAATTCTTCGCATGGTAGACTAAGGAAGATGTTTCGTAGACTTGTCCCAGTAATGGCTCAAATAAAAATTCATAAGGTTCTTTGTAATTTTAAGAGACTAAATACTACTTTCTAAATTAATAGGGAATTCAAACATTTCACGATTAAAGATTTTTAAAGTAAAATAATAAGGTATATTCTTGATTTTTAGGTAATTCAATAGATATTTATAAAACGTGAAAATGTTTAAAAAATATTAACATTATCCCAATTTCGGACCCATAAAAACATTTGAGTTGACTATCGATTCGCAAAAAAGATTATTCTAATTTTTTGAGAACACTCTTGTCATAATAAGAGTTGTAAGGGTATTTTTTTGTGTAGTTGACTGTAGTAACAAATAGAGCCAGGTTTGGGGTAGATCTGGAGTGCAAAATCTGCGAGTCTAATGTTTTTTTCTACTTTTAGAACAGTTTTCATTCCACATTATGAGGCATACATTAAAAAAACACTTTATTTATTTATTTATTATAAGGAAGACCAACAGCTTATATCTACACAATAGGTAAAAAACATAAGCAATTTAGAAGCCAATTACCTATGACCTATGAATTAAATAATCAATAGACCTATGTCCTCACAGATAGAACTAGAATAGAACAACTAACAAACCAAACATAGTTAGACACACTGCATTTTGAAAAAATTTTTTTTTTTTTATATTGCCATTAATCGGAAGCAACACCGTTTAGTTTAGTAAAGGAAAACAATTTAAAGCCAAAAATTATCATACTAAAATTCAACGAACTACCCTAAACATTACCCTGCTGGAACAAATGGTCATATAGAAGTAACTTAGCCCTCGCTATGCTTGTAGTGAACAAATCAATATCCACCGTTCAAGAAATAATATTGAAATTCTTGCCTGCGCGCAAAATAAACGAATTCTGTCGATAATTATTGGATGTGTTGTTATGTTATTTTCATTTCCCTGATTCATATACTAACCTACTTAGTAGCTAAACACTCGACCTGTCGAACATTTTATAAGTTTCGTCTACTTAGTTCTGTACATTCCATGTTTTGCAACTCAAGTTGGCGGAAGTTCTCATTGCCATTGTGCGAGCGACGGAAGTCAAACAAAAAGGCGAACCATTACCAAATAGGGTAAATTGACGCCCATTTCCCCTTTATTTATTTTATTTTCAACTTTGCCCAAAATATAAATGTTAACGGCTTATATGAGGAATTGAGAAACAGGAAATTTGACGAAGCATGTTGAAAGCGAATGTCGTACTTTTTTAGGATTATTTATTGACTTTGCTTGGTTGCTGAAAAAATCAATAAAGATTATTCTCCACAAGGCAAAATTTTTGTTTTGTAGATTGACTGAAAATTGGCATATCATAAAAAAATCTTTAGTGCAACACTTCACGTCCAGCGGTTTGAGATACGTATACTAATGTAGATGCACTTTTGTCTAAAGTTATAGATAAAGATTAGACCTAAAAAAAAACTTAAACTGATTCATCCATTATAGAATGCATTCAAGTAATACCACGGAGTAATACATATAAATATAGAGACACATAAATAAAATTATGTTTTTTTGAAATATTCATCCCACGACGACTTAGCAAGGACAACGTGTAAGTAAATATATTCAATTTAGATGTGTCCTTATTTCACACGTAAGGCGCGATAAAACAAGCGAGCAATGAAAAATAAAATAATGTTACAAATGATCAAAAACAATCGGGATTGCTGATTCAATTTCGTGTCGGCGGCTCGGCGTTGTGAAGAAATAAGCTTGTCGTAATTTACGACAAGGAAAATGTAGGAGCAATTCGTTTAAAAATAAAACAGGATATTTTGAGAAAATGTTTATGTACGACACTTATGTTTTGGTCCTTTAGGTGAATGTGTGCGTGCGTAATGTTATATTTATGATTATAATTTAAATTTAATCCTAATTAATCTTATAAAATTGTAAGTGAGTTTGTTTCTTACCAACATTTTGCATGGTAGGAGAATAAATAAAACTGTTCCCGTTGGATATGTAAGTAGCAAAATCTAGTAAAATATAAAACACCTGTGGAAGTACCCGCCAACAATAGTTTAGTTTCTAATAAAGACGTATCTAGACGTACCTTTGTAAGAGAATTTTTCAGTTCAATGCTTTGGCGTGTGTCCAAGACTTAATGGCGGAACTGGTTGCGACTTGAATAAACTGTTTTGGGATTTTTAAGACCTTTTGTTACTTTGTGTGAGAGCATTTGATTTAGAAGCATGTTTATTTATTAATTTTAGTGGTCGTGCTTGCCAACATTAAAAAAAACGAAAATACCAGAACAATTCATTAGGTTTTTGGCAAAATTACTGGTTAGGTAGGTACTATGACGTAACATCCTTGTCCACAAGTTAGCAGAGCACTAGTGATACCCTCAAGGTATTAAGGATAAAATAGGCTACGGTAGCCATGCGCCCATCTTTCTCGGGCCTTACATATAGGTATGAAGATGACGATTAATTTAATATTTTTTGAATGATGGTTGTTACGGATTTCAGAATGCAGTTGTTCCCTTGTAATACTTAGCAGTGACATCATAGTAAGGGGTCATGAATTAAGCATACATTGTTAGCATACATAATTTAGCATAATATATTACTTAATGTACATAAAAATTATGGGGATGGATAATAAAAAATAAATACTAAATAAAAATGCTAACAAAAATCTTAGTAGGATTTCTTTTGTCTAAGCTGTAGTCCTGCTAATACATTTGCAAAATTAATTTCTCTCAGCCTTACTTGGAAATTACAATTCCTAAAATATCCAATGCTTTTAAAAACAAGATGACTTATATATTTTTTTTATCAAATATTATTCTTCTTAATTAAGAATTTCTTCGAGAGATCTCTCATTTAGCCGTGTTTGTTCTACAGATGATGAATTCTTTTGTTATGTAAATTTCAGTGTATTCCAATAAAATGCAAATGTTTCGATGTTTTCATTGCTTTTTGTTCGGACGATTTTATTAGTAAACGAAAAGATCTGTTTGAAAAAATATCTTTTAAAAATAAGTTTAAATCATTAAAAAAAATATTTAGACAAAAATTAAGAATTGCCATTCAGCTTGAATTTATGGCCAACATTTTGGCGCATTGTCTAAAATTTACAACGTTAAAGTATACGTATAATTTAATAAATAAACGTACGATTATAAGTAAGTACGTAGATAAAACAATGTTTAATTTAATTTTAGTTAAGTTTTCAGAGCATCTATAAAAAGTTTTGATTTGTATTGATTTTTATTAATTAGTATTTATCATAGCTCTGTTCAATTAGTTTAATTATGGTTTCTAGTTTCATCAATATTTTTGAAGTAACAATATAAAGATATAATTAATAAGATAATGTTTGACTGGGATAGAATGCTTTTAGCATTAAGTCCGCCAATTGTAAAAGTATTTTTTATTTTACTTGTGGTACAATAAAGATTTATAAATAAATGAATAAATAAAAAAGTTTAATTTTAAGCAACAAAAATATTTACAATGAAGTATTTAATGTTCGAAAAACTGATGTTACACGAATAGGCCTTTGTCTTATAACCCGGAAGATAGGGAGTGGCTTAGGTACGCCATAAAACAGATTATTCCTTCGACTGAAGTAAATTAACTGAGTAATAAATTAATGTCCGCTTTAATTTGGTATAGTGTTGCTTGGAAACAAATTAGATTTGTTTATTTTCAACGATCTTAATTGATAAAGTTAACTTTTTGTGAATGGTTGGAATACATATAAACCAATTATGTAAGAAGTCCATACTTCCATACTAATATTATAAATGCGAAAGTCTGTATGTCTTTCTATCTGTTACGCTTTCACGGCCAAACCACTGAACGGATTTTCATGAAATTTGGTATGAATATAGTTGAAGACCCGGGGTCAAACATAGGCTACTTTTTGACGTAGGCGGAATTCCTAAGTATTTAAGCTGAATCATTTTAATCCTAACAAGATGAGGACTTATGTTTTAATGTGTACTATTTTAGCACAATTTTCGTGAAGAGGAAGTTCTCAATCCTGCTTTAGCTTTGCCTATTAAGTGTAGTGAACTCTCTTCAAGTTCATAATTACAATTTTTTTAGGGATCGCAAACCGGTTTAAAATAGTTAAGCAGTAAATTTTTCTGCCCATATATTTTACTGGGATGCCCTTAACCATCAAGAAAGTTTTTTGAAAATACTCACTGGAACGAAAGTAGAAGCTTGTATAGACTATTTATTTTTCGTCGCGAACTTCTTGTTACAGCAAATCTCCAGTCGGAAACTAAAAGTACCTAAGTACCTACTATATTAATTCAGAACTAAGTTTTCCAAACTTTCAAACATACCTACCTGGTAAGTTAATTTACTCGAAACAAAAGTTTAAGAAATTGAGATCGGTACATTATGGGCCCATTTTCTAAAGAGGACCGGAAAATTTTTCGCGTAAAAAACGGCCTAAGGTTGCAAAACACCAATAAAATTGTTTATTGACGGCGACTGACGAATAAAAGGGAAATTCCTATGTCATCGGAGGTCCTTCCACCTTTTTTGGGGATATAAGACAGTCATAAAGCAAATTTATAGTTCTCAGTAAATAAAGCGTAACATATTGCGCTTTGGGACAGTAAAAAATATCGATATACTCGTCATTGTTAACGCTTTAAGCAATATACCATAATATATTATCTAAATGGGAAAACTTTTTGAAATCACCTGTGCCATATAAAGAATAAGTTCTTTCAGTATGTAATAGTTAATACCTAGTTATTTCAAGCTAGTAAGGACGCTTAGATGCAAAAGTGCATCCATAATTTGTAGTGCATTTTGTTCTTAAGTTATGCATGGCGCTTTTGCAACGAAATGAAATCGTTAATTAATGGTCTTAACAAACAGTGGCCAAATAAAACTATGGTCCCTAACGTCAAAAAGGATTTTCAATATAGGTTTTATAAGTATCACTTATTGACGTTAATTTACTTAAATTAAGTTTACCACCACTTCTCAGTAACTCAACTGATTGTACATAGAGATGTGCTTCATAACAAAACATGGTGAAAAGTATTCACGTACCCACTGACGGTTGAAATGAGTTTTGATTCTGTCTGCATTACGCTTTCGTTTAATAAGTTTAAAAAAGTAAAATTTGTAGTAGGTACTAAGCTCTTTTATATAAGATAAGAAAACCTTGGAAAGTAATCCTCCTACTTATTCAACGAGAGTCCCTGTTAGAAGCCGGGTCTAACCGCAATATGGCTCAATGCTCGGTGGCTTACTCTTTAATAGGCGTTCCAGTGATCGCCCTATTCGTCCTACATTGTACTGAATTTACTAGATACTACACGAATACAATGTTTTACTTGATAATCTGTATCTATCTTTCCTACCATAACTAATATAGTCAATAATAAAAAAATAACTGAAGAGTTTGTTTGTAAATAAAATAAAAATAAATATCATTGGTCGGGTTAAAATTTCTTTTAAATTGTTTGTCTGATTGTCTCGTCCAAAAATCGTTTTCTGACTGATGACTTCTTTTATTTTTTTGATGACAGAGAATCGTCTGGTGTGCCGAAGTCTTCCGTTTTGAAAATTATTACTTATCGCGTATAAATATAGTAAACTTTGAAAATTATTCTTGGTGTCGAAAATTACCTATCTCACATAAAAATACCAGAAAGAACTTCTTTTTTTGCTATAGATGGTTGTAGCTTTAACAATATGTGCTATATAATATATTGACGAATTCTCATTGTTCGATCTATTGGCAATGCATTCGCTTGTTTAATTACATTGGACTGCAAATTACGTGTAATCGCAAATGAGATTGGTGCGGCAATCGGCCGAGCAAATACATCAGCAGGAATGGAAACAGACAGTTGTACCGTTAATATTGTTCAATTGTACGAATCTGCTAGAACGTTTTCGTTGACTGCTCCAAAACTCGATCGGAGTCGTGATCTCTCGCGGGTTTTTCTGGTGGTCTACGGAACCACTATGTCACAGGGCGAAAGACGGTTCTACAAAACTTTGACACCAGAGTATGCAGGGTTGATAGATCATGTAGCCCACTATAGTACTTGATTGGCCTATACTTATTCATAATTAGGATGCACGCTAGGGCGTGTATTCCTAGTTGCGTCGTCAGCTTACGCTTCGGAGCCTAGGGTACGCTATAAGTTATGGTCCTAGATTTTTCGGCTGGTTATTACAATGAAGCGATTGCTGTCTGATCTCCGTAACCCCTTTTTACAAGGAAACCAGAACAACAGGTACATGACCCGAGGTGTGTCACGACTACTATCTATCGATAACAACCGGGACCAACGTCTTATTGTGCTTTGTTTTAAAGCCATGGAGGAGCTCGAAATAGAAAATGCCACTGAATGGCGACCAATCCAATAGTGGTCGCGTTTCTCCGGCGCTTGACATGCGCATTGGCTACAGATACGCGTGTCGCGCTCCACTATCGAGCTCCTCGTTGGCCTTTACTTATAAACAAACATTTATAAGGATTTATTTTATTTATTGAAGTTACTAAGGTAAGTTCATTTAATCACACTATTTATTAAATCAATAAGTAGTTGCATTAAATATAATTTTCTATTGGCAACGATTGCAATGTCGTGGGCGGAATTCCTTTTCAATGGTTTGTTTAAAATTTCAATACTCGATCGTTCAAATTACCGTGAATGAAGCATTGTATAGAGTGAATAGCATGTCGGAGATGAAACTGAAAGCATTTATATTATATATTTTATTGAAAGTAACACTTTCAATAAAAAATATATGAATATGTGATGTGAAATTGACCTCCCTTAAAAATCTTATGATCAGCTGACAGGATTTTGTTTGCTGATTGGATTAGTTAATTTGGTCTTATTGAGCGTTTATTTATTTTTATGAATAAGGGGGTATTTATTTATTGACAGTAACCTCTCTCGACGTAGATTTAATTGAATTGCTATTGTTATCTCCTTGAAAGTCTGAAGAATTCCTGAATTAAAACAAAAGTACGTACTCTCATATATTTTTTTTTACATTAAATCATAAATTCGGAATTGGAACATTCCAATCGTAGAATTAGAATTAATTCGCTTTGAATTTTAAATTATTAGAATTTACTGTATTTTTAACTAGCTTTTTGGAACTAATTCCATTACATTCATACATATCATCACGCCTGTTTCCCGTAGGGGTAGGCAGAGACTACGGATTTCCATTTGCTACGATCCTTACAGACTTCCCTCGCTTTCTCTACGCTCATCAGTCTCGCTAATTCCATTAAAACAATATGTAGGCATGAAGGTACCTATTAGAAAATAAAACTTACTTTTCCATAAATGGGATAACAAATTATTATTTTGATTTTACAAGTGCTAACAACCAATAAGCAAGCCACAAGCACATAAGTATAAAAAAAAGGAAAATTAAGTATCGCATGAAATAACATCATATAAATCCTAAAGTGAATACCTACATTCGTAGTCGGTTGTCTGTTCCGGTAATATTTCTTGACGCCGACAACAAATCTCTTTATCTTGATAAGTTATTGACGTTTTCTTTAGGTCATACCCTCAATTCGACGAAAATGGGCACTTTTCCAGCTGACTAAAATTACTTTCATTGGAGTAAAGGTCAGATATGTGTTTGGCGATCAATGTTCTAAATGTGTAGTCCAACATTCATATTTATACCAATACTATAAATACGAAAGTTTGACTGTCTGATGAAATTTGTTATAAATATAGTTGAAGACCCAGAGTCAATATAGGCTAAGCTAGCTAGTGTTGTGTGTACGTAAGAAGGACACATACAATACAATACAAATACTCATACTAAATAAAAAAAAACATAACATTTTTACGCCTGCGTTAAAAAGTAGCCTGTGTTTGACCACTGGTATTTAACTATATTTATACCAAAGTTCATCATATCCTTTCAGCGGTTTGGCCGTAAAGCGTAACAGACAGACGTCTGTATAGACCAGTGATTCCCAAAGTGGTCCAGGTGGACCCCCAGGGGTCCACGGGAGACTTGCTGGGGGTCTACGTAGGCGTGAACAAAAAATGGGGGTCCATAAGATGTTAATGGGGGTCCACGAAAATTTATCTGCTTTTGATAGTAAAGAGCAAAAATGTAAGCATAGTTTTTATAAGGGCCTACCTACATTGTTTTAAGTACCTATCTAAGCAGATAATATTTTAATAAGGCAAGCGACTGTTACTTGTCCAAACTTGTGTATTCGATATTACGTACAATTTCGTGTACAGACTTGCAAAGCGCTATCCGCCCGACAATGCTTAATGCTTGTTCAGACATGAACTTGATCAACACTATAAATACTTGATGCCAAAGGCAACCAAACGCATTCATTTGTTTCCGGAATTTCGAAAACAAGGCGGAATTTGGAAAAAAGTTGTGAGAAAATTTATATCTGTGTTTGCTAGTGCCGGAGAAAAGTAAGTAACCTACCTTTTTTTGTTATAGTACTTAAGTATTTTGTTTACGTGTACTAGTCGGTTGATCACAACGGCCTGTATAGATAGGTAACTTAGTAACTTACAGATATTTTAATTGTCCTCTTTCGATTTGAAGACAAACACAGCACGTTTTATTCAATTGTTTTTTCACGAGAGAAGCACTGCCTCTCTAAAAAGGCCGAATAAGCAATATTGCAGAGCAATTAATTTTGTAATTTTTCTTGCAAATAACTACTAATTTTATAAAACAGTAATTTCATAATCATGTTAAATTGATTTTGAAGTAACTATTTTATCAAAACTATTCCTTTTCGGAAAGAGCGAGCGGTGCGCGGGCGACGGGAAAAGGGCGGGGCTTGAACTTCGATGCCTGTTTGTCACGTTTTAACAATGAAGCCGCAGACAAAAAATACGCAAATACACGGAGCGCGTGAACTCATTGATTTAATAAAATGTTAGTTATCGTTTTTATGGACAATTTTGGGATTTCGACGTTTATTTTTTCCTACACAAATATGATCAGTATTCGATACTGAGTACACTAATTTTTATTTATACTATTAAAAATTAGTGGTAAATTATGTACTTTAAAATTGATACCGTTTTGTGAAAACGTTTGTATTTGTCTCAGCGGTTTATTAGTTGGTCCCTTTACAAGCCGTAATTCTATTTCCGCGTGCTGACAAAGGCTGCGGTGTGATACCTATATTCAGAAAAAAACTTGGTTACTAAAACATTTTTTTTACAGGTAAGGTAACTGACACGAAACATGGCTACAGCAAAGAAAAAATGTCGACAATATAGTGTCGATTATTTGAAATATGGTTTTGTTCCATCAGAGGCAGACAAACAATTGCCCATGTGCCTATTATGCAACAAAGTTTTGAGCAATGACTCTATGAAACCATCAAAGCTCGAAGATCATCTAAAAAGGTGTCATACTGATAAAATAGGTAAAGATTTAAAATATTTTCAAACATTGAAAGAAAAATATGGAAAGAGACCCACCATGCACAGTATGTTCGCTTCAACATCTCAAAGTAACGATGATGGCTTGCGGGCATCTTACAATATCTCATTACTTATAGCAAAATCTGGAAAACCGCACACTATCGGAGAACAATTAATTTTACCCGCTGTTGAAGAGGTTTTAAAAACTGTTTTGCACAAATCTCCATTTGACGTACTAAAAAGAATTCCATTAAGTAACAATACTGTACAAATACGCATTGATGAAATGAGCTCTGATATCGAAAGCTTTTTGTGCAATCATCTGCAAAAAACTCATTTTTCTATACAACTGGACGAGTCAACGTTACCCAGTAATGAAGCATTACTATTGGCATATGTCCGATTTATTGTTGAGGAAGAAATTCACGAAGAATTGCTATTTGCCAGAACTTTGGAGACTGACACTAAAGGCGAATCAATATTTAATGTCCTGAGTAATTTTTTTACGGAAAAATCGATCCCATTTACAAACATTATTTCAGTGGCAACAGACGGAGCTCCTGCAATGGTCGGGCGATATCGTGGGTTTATAAGTCATCTCAAAAGAATTATACCAGGACTTACAGCTATTCATTGCGTAATCCACCGACAACATCTTGTGGCAAAACATTTAAGTGACAGGTTGAACCAATCTCTTCATTTTGTAATAAAAGCTGTCAACAAAATCAGAAGCAATGCATTGAATACACGTTTATTTGCTCAATTGTGCGACGAAAATGATGAAGACTTCCAACGACTGCTCTTACATACTGAAGTACGCTGGTTGTCGAAAGGTGCATGCTTAACGAGATTTTACTCTGTTTTCGATTCCATATTAGAGTTCTTAGAAAGTAGAGATCCAGATTTAAAAGAAAACTTGATCAAATTCAAAGCAGACATTGCGTATTTGACAGATTTGTTTAAAAAATTTAATGATATTAACTTGCAGTTACAAGGGGACAGCCTGAATTTAATAAAAACAAAGGGGATAATTTCGGCTTTTCTTGGGAAATTGAAATTTATGAAGCAAAACATTAGTCGGCGCGAATTCTCTCAATTTCCAAACTTGTCGCAGGTAGAATGTATTGATGAGGATATCCATACCTACAGTCAACATTTAAGTGCCCTGCATGATGACTTCAAAACCAGGTTTGAAGATATACTGACGATGGATATACCACCATGGATAATAAATCCATTTGATGAAACGGAAGTGGCCAATGTTGTATTACAAGAGGAGCTGCTCGAGCTAAGCACTAATGAGGAGCTGAAGGTGAAATTTAGAAAAGGCTACCCAACATTTTGGCTGCAAGCAGAAATACCCGAAAAATATCCTGGACTGTGGGAAATCGCAAGGAAATTTTTAATAGCTTTTCCCTCGTCATATCTTGTCGAAAGGAGTTTTAGTGCCGTTACAAACCTCTTAACAAAAAAAAGGAGCAAATTAAACATCACAGAGCGGGGGGATTTGCGGTTATTGCTCACAAAAATAAAGCCAAACATTGATCGTTTGCTGACACTCCATCAGATACATCCTTCCCATTAATTAAAATTATGACCTGAACCTATATTACCTTAATATTTTTTTCTTGTAATTCTATTCTTTTAATAAATAAAGTGATATAAAATGTACCATTTTTCGTTTTTATTTTACATATCGAAATATAGGGACAGAACTCAGAAGTGACACAATTTTTATTTTTTGGCGACTTTAAGAATGTGGTAGAAATGTAGCAGCAGGGGGTCCACCGAAACCAGTAAAATTTTGAAAGTGGTCCACGAGAAAAATAAGTTTGGGAACTACTGGTATAGACTTTCGCACTTATAATATGGAATGGATTTTGAAAAAAAAAAAATTGTGCGTGTTCATTTGGTCCCCCAGCTATACGGATGCTACCGCAAATCGTTAAAGTTAAAGGGCATAAAACCATACGGCGTAAATACAGTAATTACGAGCTTCCATTTCGTCGGGTTGAAGTAACGACGCATATCGGACGATCAATTCAATTCCCTAGATAACAAAGAATAGTCCCCTGCGGGCTCATCTTAATGCGTCCGTTTAATTCCTATGTCTAAACAGAGCCTGAAATGTGCAGTAATAAAACACTCCCCGAGGAAATTAACTGCCTATGTTAAAGGAAAAAAATGGGTCAAGTGATACCGGCTCCAGTTACGAGTGGCCCGTATACTTTGCGATTTCATTGCATCCGTATTTTGGATTTAGTAATTGGCCACCTCTAATACAAGTATAGTTGCATGTTAGGGTAGGTTAGTCGCAAGATTCGAACACTCCAACGAATTGACAAATATTGTCAATTCGTTGGAGTGATGATCGGTTTGATTGGGATCCATGTTTAATTTTTGCAAGTTAAAAAAAGAAGCTTTTTTTAACCGGATTACTTATTTTCCAATTAGTTATTGCCGAAGATTACTTGTAAATATTGAGCTTAATATTTCACAAAGCATTTAATTTAAAAATAATGTCGAATTGCATTATCTATATGTCTATAAATAAATAAAAACACGCACTATGTGACCAAGAAGCAAGGCCAAGACGCACTTTGAGTCGCTTCGCCATATTAGTTAGTTACTGTGTGACCAAAAGCAGTGCTCCCATTGATAAATGAACTTCCAGCCTTTGAGCCATTGGATAAGTTACTTACCTTTTATCCTCACAATAATTCTAAATTCAAGTAACAACAGAAAGTCTTTCCTTGAGCGTCGTGACTATTCGATATCGATCTCGGCCGCGGTTCCAGGAATACTATTATTGCCTAGTAGTCAGTATCTAAATATAGAGAATACGAATAGTTTCCTGGTAGCAGACAAACATATAATTAAAATAATAGACTTATTTATCTATACATTAATAAAATTGTAACAGGTCGATGTCTGTACATTGAAGATTTTTAGGAAAAAACAATATATCATTATTGGACCAACACAAGCCAAAACAATCATTTTTAGAATTTTTGTCTGTCTGTATGTTTGTAATCGCATCACGCGAAAACTACTGTACAGAATTGAATGCGGTTTTCACAGTTGTGTTGCTAGAGGTCCAACTTAGAAATTAGGCTACAATTTATCCCGAATTTTTCACCAGTTTCCGTAGGACAATCGACCCACTTAATTGACCCCTCAAATGTATGGCGTGCATACTACTCGTATATGTAAGATGACTGGTTTTGCTTTTTGCAATTTTATGTACCTAAAGATTTTTTACGAAAATTTTCTATTGCTTTGTAATTTGAGTAGGTAACTGATAGTGGTGTTTATTTTCAGTTAGGATTAGGTAGACTCACGGACTATGACCTGGGTCGTTTATTATGACTTTTCAATCATTCACATCGAGTGAGTTACATGGTCAGGACAACGGACCCCAAATTCCACTGCATGTATAAAATATATATTATGTCAATAAAGAGAGAAATTCATATTAGACTCATAAGTAGGTACCAAAAGAATAAAATACTTATGTGGAATTACGGTAACATACCTCATATGTGCTACAAGAATGAAAAAGAGATTATGTTCTTTTTCAAATGAATTATTCAATGCATTGATGTATTCTATAGTCGGAATGTATCGGAGATGTGTCAGAGATTATAAAGAAATGGCTTCTTGGCGGCTTACTTTCTTATAGTGACGGAATTTCTAGGCTGTTTTTTATGTATGACAGTTTTTAATAATATTTTTGACTTTGCCCGCTATAACTGTTTAATTGTATCTAATAACAAATCTTTTTCAATTTAACTATGACAAAATAAAAATCTACATTCTATGAGCACATACACATTATTTTGACAATATACGAATCGTGAAAACATGTTTAAAAGAAAACAAATAAACAGCATGAAAAGTTTCAGACTGGTCGGAATTCGATGAAATACTCGTCACATTTCAAAGTTTAAGAGTAGTTGCTGTGTAAGGGTATAAATTTCTCAGTTTTATATGTTTTCTTATTTTGGACTTACTTTTTGTTTGTTTCGCATTCTCTAAATTGAAGAAACCTATATTTAGATTACATTCGTTGTCTGTTCACTTAGAGCCACAAAAGTTTGCGCGTAGATTGTTTTATCTGTATTTTTAAAATTTCATGCTCTGCAAACTTTCATAAATGACTTCCTTGAGTGAATATGAGCGTTGTTTTTTAGTTATAAGTAATGTAATACTCAATCAGTCAATCAATCAATCAATCATTTATTTTATTGTGGATCATATGTTGTACAAGGTGGAAATAGTAAATATATAAGATCTATATTTCCTACCGCTAGGGTTTACAATGATAAAAGGTCAAAAGTTACATTTCATTATATGTATTCATTACAAAATATAATTAGTCAAATTCAGGAATTGTTTCAAATAGACGCATCACAAACTTAAGCTACGATTGAGCTTGATAATAAATCAGACTTTCCAAATCATCACTAAAGAAACTAATCAAACTCAATTGCGTTCGTACTTATGAAGAAGCAGCCGTATCTTAAAACAGATACTGACAGAGAGTTTAATTTATGTAAGGTATTCTTGGGAAGATTCGAGGCTAGGTGGTCAGAGGTAGCGGAAGAGAGAGGTTAAACAAAATAAAATTTGAGTTACCTCGTTGATGCTCGTGTATAAATCTGACCAAGACCGCACTTTAATATTTGAGGTTATGGACCACGAACAAAAGGTCTAGCCATTTTCATGTTTTTGTACTTAATCAGAGTTCCGGAAATAGGTTTAGTTACTGTCATAATATGATTTAAAATATTATATTATATTTTGAGAGTCGAAATGTAGGGGAGTGCTAAGTCAGGAAAACTTCTTGACTTTGTATTCTTTTTCAAAATCTCCACTTTACTCAGGACAGTACTTTTCCTTTATCGTCTTGTCGAGGAATAATAAGAAAAAAAGTACTTTACACATTGATCGCCGATGACCTACAATGGATATTCTGATGACGAAATTCTTAAACTAATAAATTCGTTGACCTGTAAACTATTCTTTACCAGCACCTAGCATAAATTCCAGTGACATACCTACACCAAATCGGAAGCGATCTATCAACACGTGAACTAAATTACAAGTTATAACTTGTACTAAGTGTGAAAGGCATCATCGATCATTTGGGAAGCAAATATTCTTACCTGTATTGAGTCGTCGGCCTTAGGTTAGTTATAATCAAAGGAAAGCTTATATTAAAGAACTACATCCTTATGTAATTTGTTTGTTTATAATTTGGAGGAGTACGTGGAGTATTTGTCGCTATCTACAAGAAAATATTTGACCATTTTTTAAATCCTTTTGAGAGATTAAAAAAATATTCTTGTTTTCTGTTTATACAATTTCTAAACAAAGTGAAACAATAGTGATAGTGGTACCAAATTTGCTGGAAATACAATACAAATTCTTTTTGTATATAACTTCTTTATAGAATGCAACAAAATGAAAACATAACAAAACAAATATACATGAAAATGAAATCACTATATGTCTTTTCACACTTCACTTTTACATTATACGAGTACAAGCTACAATGACTATCAATATGAAACGTGTATTTGGGATAGGCAGCTATTTTCCTATAGACATAGTTAAAGATTTTATAAACGATTTAAATAAATATCCCTTCTGACAGATTTGGGTTAACGAGTATCTGATTATTATGCACATAATAATGTCATTAAATAGTTACATGACACCAAGCTATACTGTAAAATTTGAATATTAAGTCTGCTTTAGACGTTGCCGTCATTTTGGTTTAATTTAATCTGTGATACATAAATTTTATGGGTCGTTGGGTTGATCTTAGAATAACTATTGATATAGAGTGCGAAAATAAGTTTTAAGACTGCATAAGCATGTTAATGTTTTTTTGTCTGATAGTATAATATTCATAATTTCAGTAAGTACGTAAACAATGTCTATTTTTATTTTATTATTAAGAATTAGTACCTAATCAAATTATATAATTTGTCCTGTCCTAACTCACAGCACGCATTGGGAAACTGTAAGTGCTGTCAGTGTTTGTATAAAATAAATAAATAAATATACTAAGGGATTGGTCTCTTATTTACCAAATGTAAAATAAGTCATGCAGATGCGTGATACATGGCTAAAACACTTCCACATTTTTAATTTATTTTATTATCAAAACTTTATTGTTCCACAAAGTACACATATACTTATAACAATTGGCGGACTTAATGCTAAGAGCATTCTCTACCAGTCAACCATTGGGAGAAACGGAAAGATAGTTTGGCGCAAAAAAGTTAAGGGGGAAAAATGTATTACTTAAAGAGCAAATTTTATCAAAAGCTTAAGTTTAATCTCAACAAGGAAAAATAAAAGCTAACTTAAGCATTTCCAAATACGTGAACAAGCTTAGACGTCTATCTGTAAGTTCACATTATTACAAAAAAAATCTCTTGAACGCGCTAGAAAAGCTAGCTTACTGTGTTGGAAGCTAGCTTTTCTATTCCTACGGATTTCTGTTAAAATACACGTATCATTCATACTTCGCTTACATTGCGAGTTTAGGAAATAAAAACATAAATCGCGTAATTAATTTCCGAAAAATCCTGACAACAGGGTGTGCAGGGCGATTAACCATATTACCCACTTGATATTAATGAATGGATACCTACTTAAAACTGATTTTGAAAACTACTAGCAGAAATTATAATCATGTTTTAATTTATTCTTGGTTAAGAAAACCAACTTTTTGAAGTATTGATAACACGATTAATTTAGCGAAAATACTTACTACAATAAAAAATAATGTCACCAAGGAGTATTTAATTATTAACTTTTGTTGCCGAAAAATCCTGAACCTTAAACGGTCGATGATGAATTAATAAAATAAGTATTTATCCAAATGATAAATAATCGTGAACCGGAAACAATTTGAAGAGACCATTTTATGTATCACCAGAAATCCATTTTTGAATTTAGAAAAAATATATTATCTGAAATCAAGGTACCTAAGTACTTCTGTGATTAAAAATAACATTTAATACAGAAAATTTATGAAACTTACAACTACTTACAAGTATAAATCAAATCTTTGGAAAGGGTTATATTTCTAGTTCATGACGATACATTGGGGTCAAACTTATGATAGATGACAATGCCCTACATTGACCTGTCACAATTCATTTTATAAATTACTTGTTTCCGACCCTGCCGTCTAACTTCTTAAGCTTCTTAGATAATAACTCATCGCTTACTATCTATATCGTTACATCAAGGACAAGGAAAATTAAAGACAAATAAATCGATGATGCAAATGTATCAATTTTCGATATATAGTAGGTATTTTGTTTAATTCGATAAAAATGTATGCGTAAATTGAACTTTTCACATTACGCGGGCAATACCACGGGTATTATTGGGGTTGATAAAATTGTTTACTATCAATTTTCAGACCTAACAAAATATACAAAAAAAATCATCACCAAGTTAACAAAATCTTAACAATTTTATTTTTATTTATACCTACAATTCTGTAACTAGCTTATTCACCTAAACAACAAATGATAATAACAATTTATACTGTAATAGACACAGGTAATAAACACGAAAAAAAAACAATCATTCTTTGTGAAAAATGTAGGTATTTAAAAGTTTATTACAACACATTTCGTTTGTAAAACCCTTGACAAATACTTAATTTCGAGTTATTCGCTGAAATAACCGGTGTAACTTAGGAATATTTTATCCAACTGCCTGTTAAAACGACATCGTAAATGTACCCATGAAAGCTTTATCACAGAATAACCTCTATCTTTTTAAATATTTTTATTTTTTACGTCTATAACAATTGAATTTTCTTAAATCACTATTTAAAGGTAAGTCATAATATGATATTTTTGGGAATTCTGTAAAAACCTGAGACAGGAGTTTAGAAAACTTACTTATTTATTGTAAAATGGGTTCAGTACGGACAGCTGGGTCGTGTGTGTACATTTGATTCATTCAATCATATTGAGTGGGGTACATAATTAATCGACCCTGTATGGCGTCTTAGTTTTTTTTCAGAAACTCTTCTTAACCTCAACTTAGTGCCTATGACCTATAATATAGATTTATTTTATTTCTAATAACTACCAGCAAATGAACCGGGACCATAAATGAGACACTAAATCCTTTTAAGATTTACCTTTTCTTTTACTTAGAGTAAGAAAATAGCACGTTATGCTCGATAACTGTAAACCGGGTATAACTACGTAATTGGCCCTATAAAACGAATTTAGGACCGTTAAACCTTCCTAGTCACCTACATTCGCATAACATCGACTTTATTGTCGATTTTCGTTGTTACTTCTGGGCTCGAATTATACGAGTATATGCTCAATTTCTCACACAAAGTGATTACTTATTACCCGACTGCGCTAGAAGGAGGGTTATGTTTTGCGAGAGTATGTATGTATTTGTTGAGTGTGTGTTTGGCACGCTCTGCAGCCTGTACGGCTCGATGGAGTTTGGCTTGAGAGGTGCCGATAGATTCGTATTTACTGTGAAAGTGTCACTGAGTTTTCTAAATTAAAAAATTAAAAAATGGCGGATTTTTTTCCAAATTACACAGAAACGCTGTCGCGTTTTTTTAGTTTTTTAAATTACCGTTATCTTGTTACATGTTAAGTTAATTGGTCGCTAAATATTAATAAGTTCACAATTTAGATATTTATTTCTTTTAAGATATAGATTTTTATTTCTAGAGTCGAATCGTTAAGGAGATACAAAATCTCAACAAAAATATTATTCATGCATTTAATGAACGCTTATTTCCATATTTTTTTAAATTTAATTTAACTTAACGTTTGAGTACATGGTACTATTTCTAAAAATAAATTACTAGGTATACTAACATTACTAGAGACATCCAATTAAATCCACTCGATCCCAGCGTGAGAGTGCATAAATCAGTCATAGGCTGACCATTAACTGATGGAAATTCATTGAAAGCCTAAAACTAGCTAAAGTTTTTGAGCTACCTATATTCCAACATTTTGCATGAATGATTTATGGTGCGGTGCTTGCAATGAAAATAAAATTAGGTCATATTAGCATAAAATTATTCTGTTTGCATAACCTCGTACCACCTCTAATATTTAAGCAAGCATAACACACTTAAAGTTACGAAGAAGTGGAAGCAAAAACAAAGTGAGTGCAGATAAACAAACATTTCAAAATATTTCGTGTTAGTCATGGGTCAACAATAGTGGTAGTAGATATAATTAATGTTTACATATTAAAACCATAAACAATCCAACAATAACACTTGTTTCCATAGGGGATTTCAAAAGCATTTCACTCTTTAGAAAACCGAAGTTATTTCCTCATTCATTGAATCACATTAGGTTATGTAAGCACATAGTGCGAATTACGAGAATTTGTTTCCCGCGTATGCTGGCAATATGCGTATCCATGTATGAAATATGGAACTCCCTTTGTATGTTTTCCTGGGGAAAAATATGGGATTTTTCAGGGCATGAAAATATTTCTTAAGTTGCAGGCACCACTTACAATTCACGGCACTAGACTGTATAAAAATATATCTACAACAAAATAATAACTACGAACATATGAACAACAATGACTACCGCACCGCTCGAAATCTCATAGAAAGAAAGAAAGAAAGTCTTTATTTGTTACATAACAAAACTCTTATATAATCAACTATTTTACAGGTTGACAAAAGAATATAAAAAGTATTTTTGTATATGTATCAAAATGGTATCCGCTCAGCATAATGTCATGGTGTGGACCATGACGCTGGTCTTCCGCGGATGCCATGCTTAAATATCTATTTCTTATGTACTAATATAATAAAATCAAAAAGATATTTGTTAAATAACAATAATTGTGTTACCTTGCTGGCGACAATTTTTTTAAGACCTAAATTAAAAATAAGGTAAACACTGTACTCAAGTACTGTTTTGCAGAAATGGGCTATATTTGTATTCCAGGGTATTCTCCCAAAATTTACATTTTAATTACTCTCCTTTCGAGAATAATTTTTATTTCCATCAAGGCCGTCATAGTCCTACTTTAGCAGACCGCGAAGCGTGAACCTTATTTAAATTACTTTTTGCAAAAATTTTAATTACTTTAAAACTTCGTTCATAAAACAGAATATATGAATAAGAAGCAAATTTTGTTATTCTAATTTTATTACAAAAATAAAGATTCAAAATTATCATACTTACTGTCTCTTAGCAAGGAGCAGTAACACAATATACACTGCACTAAAGAGGAATTAAATATGATGTTTTTTTTTTATTAATTGTCATTGTTCGTATATCATCTCCAGCAGGTGATGAATACTGCCCTCAAGTTGTCGATGTGAGCTGACGTAAGGCTAATCACAAAATATTATAAACAAAAGCATTCGGTGCGTGACGGTTTTGGGTTCAAAATACGTTGGTTAACTTGTCAATATGGTACAAAAAGCATACAAAGAAAAGTTCCTTTCTAAATGATATGGAAAGATTATGACTGGACAATTATTCGTCATATTTCATACCACCGACGTTCGCTATAATACGAGTAAAATGCCTCACTGACAATTTACTCAGAAGTTATAGAACTTGTTTAACTTATAGATTTATTTATCGGTAGTCCCCAACCGGCTGTTCCTATTCCGGGAAGCGATTACGTGCTACGTCAAACATTAGTGATTTTTCACTAGAACTGGAAAATCACTAGTAATGTTAGGTGTTTCTAGTAGTTGGGTCCTTTTGTGTGAACTGTTTTTTACATCCATACTAATATTATGAATGCGAATGTCTGTCTGTCTGTTACGCTTTCACAGCCAAACCGCTAAACGGATGTGAGAAATATCACAATATGGTCAACATTAACGTACATACTTATTTATACACATTTTGGTTGATTAGCAAGGCAAGCGCCCACTGCACGCGCTTCACAATATATCAGAACCTTATACTTTGATATTCTTCCGTAAATACGACTTGCTAATTCTCTAAAACATTAATGTTAACTACAGTTCACTGAAAAAAATTATTAGGTGGCACTTTTATACATATTAACCCTATTTACTTTTACACAATAAATACACACACACTTAACATACACATAACTTCTCTGTTTTTCCTAATGGTTGACTGGGAGAGAATGTTTTTAGCATTAAGTGCGCAAAACGTCTACACTACATGACGTTTTCAATGAAGCTAAGTGAAAGAGAGAGTTAATTGATACCAACCATTATATACCAACCAAATAATAGGGGGTGGTAAGGATACCTGTTATGCCTGGGCTCTAACATATGTTAAATTTGTCATAAAACATTAAAATAAATAAGGGTCGCTAAAAAGGATTTTGATGAAATTTGGTATGGATATAGTTGAAGACCCGGGGTCAAATACAGGCTACTTTTTGACGCCGGCGGAGCTGCGGGAAAAAGCTAGTAAGGAATATATGGAGTTATTTATTTATTATACTTACTAAGGTAAACTCGGCTCTGTCGGCTATCTCTTCGTGGTCTGCTGGCTTTGGAATCAGTGTCAACCCAGATAAATGTCAGGCAATCGTTATTGGTAGCAGTAGACAAATTAACCAGCTCGAACTTAGCTCTGTTTCACCTATAACCTACAATAATAACGTTATTCCTTTTCGTAATTCTGTAAAAAACTTAGGTCTCCATATTGATGTCACACTCAGTTGGACTACTCATGTGGCTGAAATCAGCCGCTCTATTAATATTGTTCTTCAACAGCTGAATCGTCTCAGAAATTTTCTACCTATTAAAACGAAGATTCTTTTGGTTCAAACCTTAGTTTTTCCAATTTTGGACTATGCAGATGTATGCTATCCGGACCTTAATCAAGATCTTCTAAATAAGCTAGATCGTCTGGTAAATAACTGCATCCGCTTCATATTTTGCCTCCGTAAGTATGATCACATATCGCCTTACCGCTCCGAGCTTAGATGGCTACAAATTCGTCAACGCAGAGAGCTTAGGCTTCTCTGTACACTCTTTTCGATCCTAATGAATCCTCAATCTCCTGATTATTTAAAATGTGATTTCAAATATTTATCCGACTCTCATGACCTTCAACTTCGCTTTTCTAATTCTCTCTTACTAAGTACTCCTCTTTTTCGCACCAGTTTTATGGCTAATTCCTTCACTTTACAATCTACTCGACTTTGGAATGCTTTGCCTGCTGATATTAAGGAAAGTCCTAACAAATTTTTATTTAAAAAGCGGGCTCGTGTGCACATTTTGGACTCGCTCAGTTAATGAAAACTTCTCAATGTGACTTGACTTCATCATTGGTATTTGTGTAGGTATATGTATATATATATATATATATATATATATATATATATATATATATATATATATATATATATGTAGGTATATATTTAAAATGAAACAGTATTTGTGTATGTTTTATGTATGTTTACGTAGTCTATGAACTTAAGCTTTTGATAAAATTTGCTCTATAAGTAATACATTTTTTCCCCCTTAACTTTTTTGCGCCAAACTATCTTTCCGTTTCTCCCAATGGTTGACTGGTAGAGAATGCTCTTAGCATTAAGTCCGCCAATTGTTATAAGTATATGTGTACTTTGTGGAACAATAAAGTTTTAATAAATAAATAAATTATTTATACAAAAAGGTAATTATTTACAGTTGTTACAGTGTTGCACATACCAAATTTGTTTTTTCAAACATTGGTATCGTTCGTAGCGGTAGTCATTCGTTAACTTAAAGATAATTTTTATCCTATCGTCAAGCAAATCAAAAACAATGTTCATATCTTAACACAGATAAAAATGATGTAAATAAGCAGGTTGGTTATGAATTGCAGACGTAAGGCACGGTTGTTTATTTCAACGGTAAATCAACGCTTTTTAAATGAATGCTCTAAGTGGCCTTCTATAACGATAAAAGACAATTTTACTTTACAAATTTTAATATATTAAAACAATTCTAATGAAATAGTGTATCACAGTAATTATATATTAAGACACACATGGCTATACCTGAAACAAAGTTAACCAATTATATTAAACTAAGTAATTATAAAGACAATTTATTTTTAATTCATCGAGGGCGTGAATGCTTCTTCCAGGGAGCAAACAAAGCACAACACAATAACATAACATTATTACTCCTACATTACTCCTATCTAGTTCATAACAAAACTAACTCTGACTCGATTCCGCTGTCTCATGGGTGCTGTATGTAACTTTAGTTTGTAGATATTGTACTGTCCAAAGGCTATCTTATTGTCAATGGATTAATGTACAATACAATAATACTATATACTTACTCTGCTGGCTCAGCGACCCGACGTAGTGGTTGGCCTCCGAAACGAGAGAGCGTCAGTGTTCTATTCTGTGCGATCGCTCGCATTTGTCCGTTCCTCAATATGTATACTTCTCTCACTTTTCACTAAATCTCATCATCATCTTCAAAGCATTATCTTGATTTCTAGTCATTTGGTCACAAAAGTCCGGGGTATGATATAGTTTCAGTTATTCCCCAGAGATATAACTTAGGTAGGGCATATGAAAGATTTGATATTACTTTCAATCAATCAAAATATTTATTTGCATAAAATGTAGGTTGTACTTTATCACGGACCAGAGTGGTCAAAGCTCTTTGGAAATGATTTTCTTTGAAATCTGCTACCATTTGGACAGATGTACAAGTAAACATTGACGAGGAGACTACCCCTACTCGTGACACGGCCAGTAAACCATGTTATAAATCAGAAACAGTACAACAAATTTTTAAACTTTTCAGATGTTAATTTCATGTAAGTAAAAAAGAAATAACTTACAAAAACCTTTTTGCCAAGATTTGTAATGTTTATAAGTAGTAACAAACCGAGCATACCTTGATATATGGTTATGTAATTCCGTTATACCACAGAAAATAAATATGCAAGCGATAAATCAGCATTCCCCTCTTACCAAACGTCCTACACGACATCTTTTGTCCATTCAGCTTATTGTTATCCTTTATTTCCAACGTACCAGAATGATTTGTTGTGTGTGGGACATGAAAAAGGGACAGGAAAATTTGATTTTTGTTCAAACCCTGTATCATTTTAGGAATAAAATATTACTTAAAGTACGCAGGCCCAAACTGGATGCAAGTGGTACGGAAGTCTTTGTAAGAATATGGAGGAGGCCTATTTCCAAAAAAGGATACCATAAGGGCTGCTATGGATGGATGGATTACTTAAAGTATAGTAGGAGGACTGTTATTTAACAATATTTTCATTATGTCTTTCTTTACTTAACATTTCGCTGGCAGTAACGCCTCTCGACGTAGATAACAATTGAGTGCCATTGTTATTTCCTTCACAGTCAGCGAAAGTGTTAATTTACCCAACTTACTCAATCGAATTGGAACTTATTTCCGGACTGTACTTTTAATCTATTGGACATATTATTTTTAAGCTTGGTGTATAATCTCCTTGGAATTATCAATCCTCCTTATTTGTTTCTGTTTTTGTGTTTTTATTATAGATCTGTCGGGAAAAGATAAGATTGAGTGAGTTAACATATTGATTCTAACAAGACAAGTATTATAAACATTTCCCGTCACGTGCACGTGTGCGTAAATGAATGTAAACGTATGGTCTACACTTTTTATTTTCTTTCCACCCTACTACTCATCTTAGCGCCTTCCCGGTTGCATCCTCGGCTGATTGCCTCGGAGCCCAGGGTCCGCCTAACTTTAATTTTCTTTCCACCCTCTGTACCAGTAATGCACTATATGCTTTTTAACGTAAATAAATTTAACGTACATTTGGGGGCAAAGAAATGTGACACCCTTGCCATACTTGCTATAACAATAGGGTATGCTCAGGTATATCTGCACCCTATAGAACCAGTATTTTCTAAAACAATTACTTTAACAAGCGAATTATTAAAAATAAAAAACCCGACTGACTGCTATACCATTCAATTTTTTTTTGTCTTTTCTTTCTCCTGCCACCTTCCCAGTTTATTTGGGTTCGGGCCTCCTCATAACTCGACGTCTCGAGCTGGTTGACTATCTAACGCTTTTTTTGACGGAAATAAGACGATCACTCTTTCTTTATACGTTTATCAATCCTGTTTTAAATCTTTCTCCAGTGCTATAGCTACCCCATTCTTCTTTGTATCTAAGCCGTGGTATTTAAGCTGGTATCCAGTCCTATGTCTCGTGATTTTGAACCTTTCCATTTAGTTTCTTGGATGCAACATGCGTTAATGCTTCTTTTCGTTAGCCAAGATTTCATGACCCTAAGCCTATAAGTGTTTTGCGAACGTGTGTTTTTGTCCGAGCCGTCACTTCGGGGGGACGCCCTAACGTTTTTCTTATTCTGATTTGTGTTCGCATCCATACTTGATTCGTCGCTTGAGGGGGACGCCCTATCCGATATTGTTCTTTTTTATGTAATCTTGTCCGCCATGTTTATTACGAGGAAATTTGTTTATTTGGTTTTAAATTTTACGGTCGGCTGCCGCCTGACGCCAAAACTGTAGTCTTTCTGAAAAATTTGAGCGCCGCCGTTGGCCCGTTTAGGCTCCTTCGCCGCCAGCTCTTCTAGGAGCCCCAGCCCAGACTCCTAGCACTACTGCAGCCTCAAATCCAGCGATGTTGGAGAAGCCTGCAGCAGGGTTTTGATGACGGAGTTACCTTCCGTATCTGTTTGGTCCGCGAGGGGTATTTTATTTCCTCCTTACTTTCCAAATGCCTCAACGAGACACCCGACGGGCATCTATATCCACCATCTGGGGACGCGCTCTCTAGGGGTAAGGCTCCCCAAAGAGTACATTGAAATAGATAAGTTATATACTTTTTGAAATTTTCTTTTAAAGCTCTTCATTTTGATACCTCACTCGATTAGGTTACTCAGATTTTTTTTATGTCTGCCTTTTATTGCGTATATAGTCCATCACTTTGTTTTTATATTGACATCATATACCCTATGACACTCGGAAGAAAGCAAGGAATCTAAAGACATCTCATACGTCTATATGCGTTTAGCCTTTCTTTACTTATGGTCAAATAAAGAATTTCACAAACATACAAACATACTTAAACACTAAAAACATATAACACTCTTTGGCTTGGCCAGTTGTGTCGTCTAAAAAAGAAGTTCTATAGCATAAATAATTTACAAGACCCGACAAAAAGTCGTCGGAAACTGGCTTAGTCACTTTAAGACAATCACCTTTCAAGATAGCGACCGCCAGCACGAATATAATCGATGAGTTACTTATCAACTTAGGGGCAAGCTTTTTAGCTGCGACAAAATTGCGTGAGATAACTTTTTAATGCTCTTGCACTTTCAAACAAATAGGTACAAGTTCAGATTTTCTTTAAAAAAAATATTTATCCCTAATTTGGTAGTACAGTCAGTGCAGATACCTCCCCGTACGGCACGGGGGGGGGGGGGGTATATAGATCTGACCTGACCTGACCTGACTGTACCTCTTATAAAGTAATGTACATACACTGTAAAGTTTAGACTGTTTTCGATGTAAGGATTAAAAAGTAAAGCTGACAAATTACTTGAACGCGTATTTATTTCTATTCTGATTAATTTCCTTCTTTAATATTTGTCTTTACTGCCAAACTTTATGGTTTTTCTGCATAACCCATATTTACCAGTGTTTCTCAAATAAACTCAGTAAATAAATATGATTGATGATTTCTTATGTGTTCGCGATTGTTACACATTTGCTCATTGTTCATGGTCACAGGTAGTACCTGCAATCATAAACGCTGCAAAGTGTATGAAACGTAAGGTATAAATAAATAAGTAATAAACACGATAAAAATCGTATTAAATAGTATAATTTAAAATATTGATTAATTGGTAAGTACAGTCCAGATTACAAAAAAAAAAATTATATATAAAAACCTGAATCTTCAGAAAAACTTTAAGGAACATACACATCAAAGGCTGGCGAAACTGCGGGGAACATGCTATACAAATACAAGGTAGGTATGTAGGGCTACCTGCAAAATGATTACACGCGGAAAGAAACGTAACAAAAATGTCAAACAGAACAAATAGCGGGGCTGTTGCGTTTCTCCCGCAAAATGTTGTGAGAAAATCATTGTACCGAGGTTCAAGAGAACCCACTTTCAGCTTATAAACAAGTCTATTACGCATCGGCACAAAGGTATAAAATACACATTTTACGGAATGGTAGATGCCGTGAGTATAATCTAAATTAAACTAAGTCTACTAATTCGAAAATACCGTGTAAATAAAGTAACATTAATAAAATTTATTTTTGTGTCTGTGAGGGGAAAATATGCTTTTGCCATTAATTAAAAAGAAATATTTTGTATTTTGTTGTTTTTCGTTGCGCAAAGAACTTATATATACTATACAGCTTTTTGTAATTTATAGAGCAAAGTTGTTTCTTTGCTGTACATTACGAGTACAAACAAGCGAAATAGGCTAAAATTGAATCAGGAGCGTAGCGAGTGATATAAAAGTACACTAGGCAAAAAGTTTGCATTCATGTAATTAACTATTAGTGTTAGAAACATAAACTTCTACCCCCTTATTCATAAAAAAATAAACAAACGTTCAATAAGACCAAATTAACTAATTTATGTTTAGTCCCTTATTTATTTTTGACGTGAAAGAACGAGACGCAACATAAAGTAGTTAATTTGGTCTTATTAAACGTTTGTTTATTTTTATGAATTAGGAGTTTAATCTCTACTAGCGAAAATTTGCAGACTTACCATAATTTTAACTAATAAAAGGCATACTTACAAACCTTAACCTTAATATTTATTTATTTAAACTTTATTGTACATTAAACAGTTGTATAGCACAATAGGCGAACTTAATGTTAAAAGCATTATCTAACAGTTAACCTTTGAATAAACAGATATTGTCATGTGGGTACAAATGTATAGATAGTTAATACAAAAAGTTGAAATGATAATACATTTTCTTTTGGTACTTACATAATATACTTACATATTTCTTTGTAATTTTTAAACAAAATAAACATTTTAATTTAAAACTAAAAATATTTTTTTTAATTATTATTATTTCAATAATTCGAAAGCTATTATTATAAAAAAAAGTGGCATATCCAAGTGTTTTTAATTTATAGCATCGTGCCTCAAGCGGAAGGCGTCAGTAGATGTGGTAAATGGGATTTTGTACTTTGCATAATGTTTTTGCGTATATGTTGGCTACATTGTAGGCTTTATTGCGGCTCCAAGGCTGAGTGAGTTAATCAATTGCTGAAGTGATGAATAAATAATCACGGTTGCAACGTGATAATAAGAAGTCGCGATAGTACCTGATAAGATATTCATGCCAGTGTACGTTCAAACCTAATGCTTGGTTTTTGTATACTGTTAGCAGTTATGTACTATGAGAATGTGTGTTAAAATAATAAATAAAAAAATAAAAATCAAGTTTATAAAAACACAATAATCACCTTATTACCATATACATACAAATACCACAAACTTATTTATAGTATCTACTAACGTACCCATACACCTACACATAAAAATCAAGTTTTATTTTTCTTAAAACGCCCAGAAATATTATTTTAGCATGCTTTTATTAGCAGTGTTTGTTTATTTGAACTCGATATTTGCTATCTTAATTCGATTGTCCCCTAAAGCTTGTTATTTTGATTTTTCAAGTATTTTTAGTTTTAATTACAAGCAGTAAATTCACTTATTTTTAATTTTGTAGTATGAAAATAAGATCAAAGTGTTATGTGTGTAGTAAACATTTATTAAACTGCTAAAATGATAAGCAGGGTAAATTTTTGGAAAATCAGTTTTACGAATAAAATATTGTACAATCACTTTCTTGAAAAGAATCTCAATGAAACTTACAAATGTACAAACAAGATATATTTTTTTGCTAATTATTTGCATTATGTTTGAACCATGTCATGATTATTTTAAATGACAAAGGTACATTTAATATTGATCAATATAAACAACCTTGATTGTTTTTCGAAACATTGTATTAAATCATGGTATACACTGCATAAAATGAATTTAGAACCTTGTATGGAATGATTATAAGGCTTTTCAGTTAATTAGTAGTTTCATAAGTGAACTATCTAATAAAGTAAAAGTAAGCTGAATCGATGAAGCTCCTACATAAATAATTATAATTGTAGATGTTTCCGAGAAAGTTGTGGGTGGAGTTAACGTCACAATAAAGGTTCAATACTGACGTCATCACAGAGATATCTGACCACCAATTTTCTTGTGAACTAAGTGGACATTATTCGAAAAGAGTTTTATTTGCTGTGAGTGCCATCTGTAAATCACAAATAAGCGAAAAAGTCGAAAATTTAATCAGGAATGTACAGAGTTATTTAAAAGTAAACTAGGCAAAAAATTATACATATATATTACGCACATTATCTTCACACGCTTTCAGAGAATATATAATTATATTTATTTAAGTAGTTAGTATGTAGGTTCATTTTATATATATATATATAGGCTATGTATTAATATTAGATGTTTTATTTGTTCAAATGTATAATTGGCTAGTCAACTAAAAAATAAATTGTGTATTTTATATAATTTATTGATAGAATAGTCTATTTCGGAGATTATATTTATTTTGTTATTTAATTTTAAAGATTTTAAAGTGATGACGTCACGCAGCTATAATGGCCATATCGAACTGCAAGAAAGCAAAAATTACTAAGGTATTAAAAAATATGTACGTCAGTGTCAAATGTCAAAGTCAGAATGGACGGAAGGCCGCGAGTTGGTTTCTTGTTTGTTTACAATCGCCAATATCTAGGTACCTACGCCATTTCTCGTATCTATTGCATATTGGCCTGTTTATTGGACTTTACCGCCGTCTATTCATCCGTTGACATCTGATTTTTCAATAATTGGACACGATTCTTTATTATAATGTATGAATGAATGTAATGAAGATGTAGTTAGGTTATTTATGGGTTATGTTTACTTGAACAGAGATGACATTTGCCATGGGTGACAAGTACGTCAAGCGTCTAATTAGCGCTACCCAACAAAAAATATTTATTCACTACCCTGTGCTACCAACCTAAAAAATTAAATGTGAATAGCCGGAAGTTATCCGGCTACGTCATACGTTAACTTAACTATAAGTAATACATTTTTTCCCCCTTAACTTTTTTGCGCCAAACTATCTTTCCGTTTCTCCCAATGGTTGACTGGTAGAGAATGCTCTTAGCATTAAGTCCGCCAATTGTTATAAGTATATGTGTACTTTGTGGAACAATAAAGTTTTAATAAATAAATAAATTATTTATACAAAAAGGTAATTATTTACAGTTGTTACAGTGTTGCACATACCAAATTTGTTTTTTCAAACATTGGTATCGTTCGTAGCGGTAGTCATTCGTTAACTTAAAGATAATTTTTATCCTATCGTCAAGCAAATCAAAAACAATGTTCATATCTTAACACAGATAAAAATGATGTAAATAAGCAGGTTGGTTATGAATTGCAGACGTAAGGCACGGTTGTTTATTTCAACGGTAAATCAACGCTTTTTAAATGAATGCTCTAAGTGGCCTTCTATAACGATAAAAGACAATTTTACTTTACAAATTTTAATATATTAAAACAATTCTAATGAAATAGTGTATCACAGTAATTATATATTAAGACACACATGGCTATACCTGAAACAAAGTTAACCAATTATATTAAACTAAGTAATTATAAAGACAATTTATTTTTAATTCATCGAGGGCGTGAATGCTTCTTCCAGGGAGCAAACAAAGCACAACACAATAACATAACATTATTACTCCTACATTACTCCTATCTAGTTCATAACAAAACTAACTCTGACTCGATTCCGCTGTCTCATGGGTGCTGTATGTAACTTTAGTTTGTAGATATTGTACTGTCCAAAGGCTATCTTATTGTCAATGGATTAATGTACAATACAATAATACTATATACTTACTCTGCTGGCTCAGCGACCCGACGTAGTGGTTGGCCTCCGAAACGAGAGAGCGTCAGTGTTCTATTCTGTGCGATCGCTCGCATTTGTCCGTTCCTCAATATGTATACTTCTCTCACTTTTCACTAAATCTCATCATCATCTTCAAAGCATTATCTTGATTTCTAGTCATTTGGTCACAAAAGTCCGGGGTATGATATAGTTTCAGTTATTCCCCAGAGATATAACTTAGGTAGGGCATATGAAAGATTTGATATTACTTTCAATCAATCAAAATATTTATTTGCATAAAATGTAGGTTGTACTTTATCACGGACCAGAGTGGTCAAAGCTCTTTGGAAATGATTTTCTTTGAAATCTGCTACCATTTGGACAGATGTACAAGTAAACATTGACGAGGAGACTACCCCTACTCGTGACACGGCCAGTAAACCATGTTATAAATCAGAAACAGTACAACAAATTTTTAAACTTTTCAGATGTTAATTTCATGTAAGTAAAAAAGAAATAACTTACAAAAACCTTTTTGCCAAGATTTGTAATGTTTATAAGTAGTAACAAACCGAGCATACCTTGATATATGGTTATGTAATTCCGTTATACCACAGAAAATAAATATGCAAGCGATAAATCAGCATTCCCCTCTTACCAAACGTCCTACACGACATCTTTTGTCCATTCAGCTTATTGTTATCCTTTATTTCCAACGTACCAGAATGATTTGTTGTGTGTGGGACATGAAAAAGGGACAGGAAAATTTGATTTTTGTTCAAACCCTGTATCATTTTAGGAATAAAATATTACTTAAAGTACGCAGGCCCAAACTGGATGCAAGTGGCACGGAAGTCTTTGTAAGAATATGGAGGAGGCCTATTTCCAAAAAAGGATACCATAAGGGCTGCTATGGATGGATGGATTACTTAAAGTATAGTAGGAGGACTGTTATTTAACAATATTTTCATTATGTCTTTCTTTACTTAACATTTCGCTGGCAGTAACGCCTCTCGACGTAGATAACAATTGAGTGCCATTGTTATTTCCTTCACAGACAGCGAAAGTGTTAATTTACCCAACTTACTCAATCGAATTGGAACTTATTTCCGGACTGTACTTTTAATCTATTGGACATATTATTTTTAAGCTTGGTGTATAATCTCCTTGGAATTATCAATCCTCCTTATTTGTTTCTGTTTTTGTGTTTTTATTATAGATCTGTCGGGAAAAGATAAGATTGAGTGAGTTAACATATTGATTCTAACAAGACAAGTATTATAAACATTTCCCGTCACGTGCACGTTTGCGTAAATTGTAAACGTATGGTCTACACTTTTTATTTTCTTTCCACCCTACTACTCATCTTAGCGCCTTCCCGGTTGCATCCTCGGCTGATTGCCTCGGAGCCCAGGGTCCGCCTAACTTTAATTTTCTTTCCACCCTCTGTACCAGTAATGCACTATATGCTTTTTAACGTAAATAAATTTAACGTACATTTGGGGGCAAAGAAATGTGACACCCTTGCCATACTTGCTATAACAATAGGGTATGCTCAGGTATATCTGCACCCTATAGAACCAGTATTTTCTAAAACAATTACTTTAACAAGCGAATTATTAAAAATAAAAAACCCGACTGACTGCTATACCATTCAATTTTTTTTTGTCTTTTCTTTCTCCTGCCACCTTCCCAGTTTATTTGGGTTCGGGCCTCCTCATAACTCGACGTCTCGAGCTGGTTGACTATCTAACGCTTTTTTTGACGGAAATAAGACGATCACTCTTTCTTTATACGTTTATCAATCCTGTTTTAAATCTTTCTCCAGTGCTATAGCTACCCCATTCTTCTTTGTATCTAAGCCGTGGTATTTAAGCTGGTATCCAGTCCTATGTCTCGTGATTTTGAACCTTTCCATTTAGTTTCTTGGATGCAACATGCGTTAATGCTTCTTTTCGTTAGCCAAGATTTCATGACCCTAAGCCTATAAGTGTTTTGCGAACGTGTGTTTTTGTCCGAGCCGTCACTTCGGGGGGACGCCCTAACGTTTTTCTTATTCTGATTTGTGTTCGCATCCATACTTGATTCGTCGCTTGAGGGGGACGCCCTATCCGATATTGTTCTTTTTTATGTAATCTTGTCCGCCATGTTTATTACGAGGAAATTTGTTTATTTGGTTTTAAATTTTACGGTCGGCTGCCGCCTGACGCCAAAACTGTAGTCTTTCTGAAAAATTTGAGCGCCGCCGTTGGCCCGTTTAGGCTCCTTCGCCGCCAGCTCTTCTAGGAGCCCCAGCCCAGACTCCTAGCACTACTGCAGCCTCAAATCCAGCGATGTTGGAGAAGCCTGCAGCAGGGTTTTGATGACGGAGTTACCTTCCGTATCTGTTTGGTCCGCGAGGGGTATTTTATTTCCTCCTTACTTTCCAAATGCCTCAACGAGACACCCGACGGGCATCTATATCCACCATCTGGGGACGCGCTCTCTAGGGGTAAGGCTCCCCAAAGAGTACATTGAAATAGATAAGTTATATACTTTTTGAAATTTTCTTTTAAAGCTCTTCATTTTGATACCTCACTCGATTAGGTTACTCAGATTTTTTTTATGTCTGCCTTTTATTGCGTATATAGTCCATCACTTTGTTTTTATATTGACATCATATACCCTATGACACTCGGAAGAAAGCAAGGAATCTAAAGACATCTCATACGTCTATATGCGTTTAGCCTTTCTTTACTTATGGTCAAATAAAGAATTTCACAAACATACAAACATACTTAAACACTAAAAACATATAACACTCTTTGGCTTGGCCAGTTGTGTCGTCTAAAAAAGAAGTTCTATAGCATAAATAATTTACAAGACCCGACAAAAAGTCGTCGGAAACTGGCTTAGTCACTTTAAGACAATCACCTTTCAAGATAGCGACCGCCAGCACGAATATAATCGATGAGTTACTTATCAACTTAGGGGCAAGCTTTTTAGCTGCGACAAAATTGCGTGAGATAACTTTTTAATGCTCTTGCACTTTCAAACAAATAGGTACAAGTTCAGATTTTCTTTAAAAAAAATATTTATCCCTAATTTGGTAGTACAGTCAGTGCAGATACCTCCCCGTACGGCACGGGGGGGGGGGGGGTATATAGATCTGACCTGACCTGACCTGACTGTACCTCTTATAAAGTAATGTACATACACTGTAAAGTTTAGACTGTTTTCGATGTAAGGATTAAAAAGTAAAGCTGACAAATTACTTGAACGCGTATTTATTTCTATTCTGATTAATTTCCTTCTTTAATATTTGTCTTTACTGCCAAACTTTATGGTTTTTCTGCATAACCCATATTTACCAGTGTTTCTCAAATAAACTCAGTAAATAAATATGATTGATGATTTCTTATGTGTTCGCGATTGTTACACATTTGCTCATTGTTCATGGTCACAGGTAGTACCTGCAATCATAAACGCTGCAAAGTGTATGAAACGTAAGGTATAAATAAATAAGTAATAAACACGATAAAAATCGTATTAAATAGTATAATTTAAAATATTGATTAATTGGTAAGTACAGTCCAGATTACAAAAAAAAAAAATTATATATAAAAACCTGAATCTTCAGAAAAACTTTAAAGAACATACACATCAAAGGCTGGCGAAACTGCGGGGAACATGCTATACAAATACAAGGTAGGTATGTAGGGCTACCTGCAAAATGATTACACGCGGAAAGAAACGTAACAAAAATGTCAAACAGAACAAATAGCGGGGCTGTTGCGTTTCTCCCGCAAAATGTTGTGAGAAAATCATTGTACCGAGGTTCAAGAGAACCCACTTTCAGCTTATAAACAAGTCTATTACGCATCGGCACAAAGGTATAAAATACACATTTTACGGAATGGTAGATGCCGTGAGTATAATCTAAATTAAACTAAGTCTACTAATTCGAAAATACCGTGTAAATAAAGTAACATTAATAAAATTTATTTTTGTGTCTGTGAGGGGAAAATATGCTTTTGCCATTAATTAAAAAGAAATATTTTGTATTTTGTTGTTTTTCGTTGCGCAAAGAACTTATATATACTATACAGCTTTTTGTAATTTATAGAGCAAAGTTGTTTCTTTGCTGTACATTACGAGTACAAACAAGCGAAATAGGCTAAAATTGAATTAGGAGCGTAGCGAGTGATATAAAAGTACACTAGGCAAAAAGTTTGCATTCATGTAATTAACTATTAGTGTTAGAAACATAAACTTCTACCCCCTTATTCATAAAAAAATAAACAAACGTTCAATAAGACCAAATTAACTAATTTATGTTTAGTCCCTTATTTATTTTTGACGTGAAAGAACGAGACGCAACATAAAGTAGTTAATTTGGTCTTATTAAACGTTTGTTTATTTTTATGAATTAGGAGTTTAATCTCTACTAGCGAAAATTTGCAGACTTACCATAATTTTAACTAATAAAAGGCATACTTACAAACCTTAACCTTAATATTTATTTATTTAAACTTTATTGTACATTAAACAGTTGTATAGCACAATAGGCGAACTTAATGTTAAAAGCATTATCTAACAGTTAACCTTTGAATAAACAGATATTGTCATGTGGGTACAAATGTATAGATAGTTAATACAAAAAGTTGAAATGATAATACATTTTCTTTTGGTACTTACATAATATACTTACATATTTCTTTGTAATTTTTAAACAAAATAAACATTTTAATTTAAAACTAAAAATATTTTTTTTAATTATTATTATTTCAATAATTCGAAAGCTATTATTATAAAAAAAAGTGGCATATCCAAGTGTTTTTAATTTATAGCATCGTGCCTCAAGCGGAAGGCGTCAGTAGATGTGGTAAATGGGATTTTGTACTTTGCATAATGTTTTTGCGTATATGTTGGCTACATTGTAGGCTTTATTGCGGCTCCAAGGCTGAGTGAGTTAATCAATTGCTGAAGTGATGAATAAATAATCACGGTTGCAACGTGATAATAAGAAGTCGCGATAGTACCTGATAAGATATTCATGCCAGTGTACGTTCAAACCTAATGCTTGGTTTTTGTATACTGTTAGCAGTTATGTACTATGAGAATGTGTGTTAAAATAATAAATAAAAAAATAAAAATCAAGTTTATAAAAACACAATAATCACCTTATTACCATATACATACAAATACCACAAACTTATTTATAGTATCTACTAACGTACCCATACACCTACACATAAAAATCAAGTTTTATTTTTCTTAAAACGCCCAGAAATATTATTTTAGCATGCTTTTATTAGCAGTGTTTGTTTATTTGAACTCGATATTTGCTATCTTAATTCGATTGTCCCCTAAAGCTTGTTATTTTGATTTTTCAAGTATTTTTAGTTTTAATTACAAGCAGTAAATTCACTTATTTTTAATTTTGTAGTATGAAAATAAGATCAAAGTGTTATGTGTGTAGTAAACATTTATTAAACTGCTAAAATGATAAGCAGGGTAAATTTTTGGAAAATCAGTTTTACGAATAAAATATTGTACAATCACTTTCTTGAAAAGAATCTCAATGAAACTTACAAATGTACAAACAAGATATATTTTTTGCTAATTATTTGCATTATGTTTGAACCATGTCACGAATATTGTAAATGACAAAGGTACATTTAATATTGATCAATATAAACAACCTTGATTGTTTTTCGAAACATTGTATTAAATCATGGTATACACTGCATAAAATGAATTTAGAACCTTGTATGGAATGATTATAAGGCTTTTCAGTCAATTAGTAGTTTCATAAGTGAACTATCTAATAAAGTAAAAGTAAGCTGAATCGATAAAGCTCCTACATAAATAATTATAATTGTAGATGTTTCCGAGAAAGTTGTGGGTGGAGTTAACGTCACAATAAAGGTTTAATACTGACGTCATCACAGAGATATCTGACCACCAATTTTCTTGTGAACTAAGTGGACATTATTTTCATACTACACCTATTCGAAAAGAGTTTTATTTGCTGTGAGTGCCATCTGTAAATCACAAATAAGCGAAATAGTCGAAAATTTAATCAGGAATGTACAGAGTTATTTAAAAGTAAACTAGGCAAAAAATTATACATACGTGTATATATTACGCACATTATCTTCACACGCTTTCAGAGAATATATAATTATATTTATTTAAGTAGTTAGTATGTAGGTTCATTTTATATATATATATAGTCTATGTATTAATATTAGATGTTTTATTTGTTCAAATGTATAATTGGCTAGTCAACTAAAAAATAAATTGTGTATTTTATATAATTTATTGATAGAATAGTCTATTTCGGAGATTATATTTATTTTGTTATTTAATTTTAAAGATTTTAAAGTGATGACGTCACGCAGCTATAATGGCCATCTCGAACTGCAAGAAAGCAAAAATTACTAAGGTATTAAAAAATATGTATGTCAGTGTCAAATGTCAAAGTCAGGATGGACCGAAGGCCGCGAGTTGGTTTCTTGTTTGTTTACAATCGCCAATATCTAGGTACCTACGCCATTTCTCGTATCTATTGCATATTGGCCTGTTTATTGGACTTTACTGCCGTCTCTTCATCCGTTGACATCTGATTTTTCAATAATTGGACACGATTCTTTATTATAATGTATGAATGAATGTAATGAAGATGTAGTTAGGTTATTTATGGGTTATGTTTACTTGAACAGAGATGACATTTGACATGGGTGACAAGTACGTCAAGCGTCTAATTAGCGCTACCAAACAAAAAATATTTATTCACTACCCTGTGCTACCAACCTAAAAAAATAAATGTGAATAGCCGGAAGTTATCCGGCTACGTCATACGTTAACTTTGCTAAAAAATGAAAATGCGATTTTCTTTAAAAATACTTGCTTATCTAAAGATCCGATTAATGTAATCTGTTCCTTAAGCCTATTCCTCGAAATGGTTTACGAATTAGACATTTTCATGAAAAAGTTTACTAGCCAATTAGGTAATTATTCTATCTTTGCACTTACTTTTGTCTCTCAAACCCACCTGTTGGTTAACTGGTAGAAAAAGCCCACGGCTTTAAGTCCGCCATTCACATTCTTTGTAATAAAGTTTAAATAAATAATATTGTGAACTAAGTAGATTTATTTCTATGCTAGACATATTTGAAAAGTAGGCTCTCAATTTCGAGAAAGTTTGCCTAAAATATATGGATAGAAAAGGACTATGGAAATCTGTTTTCTCTACAGAAGGTGGGTGGAATAATTGTATGAAAATTAATTTTGTTTTAGTGATTGCGGCCCTCAAATGCCATTAATACCTATATGCTGAGATATTTTTTTTTTTTACTAAAGTCTCTACTATTGGTTATCGGTATTAAACTTATCGATCATGTTTTTTTCCCTTGTGATTTATTGAGTGATATATAAATATCTTCTCATCAAAGCTCTGCTATTTGATACAGAGTTTGTTTATAAGAGTGTTATTGTAAGATACGCGAGTCATTGGTTTTTTATTTAGCTTTATGAGATTGTCCAAGTCGAAAAAATTCTGTTTTATGTATTGTAAAATTTTTAAAAAGTTCTTATTATTTGTTTTATGAAATTCGTGAACGATACGGTTGTTGTTTCTTTTGTCATTGAATGTTGAAGTTGATACATAACTCATGGTTGTATCTTATTATACTATATTTAGGACATTGTTTTACTATGTGATTGATGTCATGTCCGGTGAGAATTTGTGCCATTTCGAATCCAGGTTTTAAAGTTTTAATCGTGTCCTTTACATCCTGTAGTGTAGGAAGCCATTGTTTAACTCGTCGTGCCTGTTAACCCTCTATGTATAATTTCACTGCCTCTTTCCAATTAATTTCCTTGCATTTTATTTTTATCGATCATGTTAGGAATTAGTGGATCCACTAATTGGCGCCCTGAGGGTGGCTGGCAAAATAACGAGGATGTGCTGGAGCGACGACTTGGGAAGATTCAAGGCTAGGTGGTCAGAGGTGGCGGAACAGAGAGAGGTTTGGAAGGAGTTGGGGGAGACCTTTGCCCAGGAGTGGAACAATATAGGTTAATAAAAAAAAAATAGGAATACTACTCTACGCTTCGACAACAACGTAGTGGATGTAGGAGAAAGATCGGCTAGGCTGAAATGGGATTGGGCTGGTCACGTCTGCCGCATGCATCCATCATGCAAAGATGGGCCTACATTTTAACCTTTTGAGTCCCAACTGATGGGGACAGAAAGCGACGAAAGCCAAGAACGCGATTGACACACAAGAAAATGCTATGTCCAGGGACTTATGGAAGGCAAATACAAAGCTAAAAAAACGTCTATACTAATGATTTCTTATGTTTTCGCGATTGTTATTCATTAAATTAAACTATTTTAATACGGTTTTATCGCGTTTATTACTTATTTAATTACGTCTATACTGTTGAATATCTACAAATAAAGTTAAACTATACAGTGCTCGGAAAGTATAACTAAGTACTTAGCTTTTCTATAAATTACAGAACGCTTTTAACTCCACTAATCGGAGAATTGTGGGAATTTAATTTCTCATAAACTTCTACGTTTATAACTTTACAAGGGTTGATATAAAATAAAGTGTTCTTCCAATAGGTTACCAATAACAGTTCAAAAGTTCGGTGTTGTTTTGTTTTGACACGAAACATGTTATGGCCCTAACGATGTATTAATATAAGCTACAGGTGGTTCCTTGGTTTTAGAAGCCTAAAGTTCTGACTCTACATGATTGAGAAATGACAGGTAATGACCAAGAACTTTGCTAATATATATTGTTCACGTCCAGTTAATAATAATGTGACTTCTATTTGCACTTATTAATATGTTTTAGGGGAAAAAAGTAGCCCTGTTTCCCTAAAAATCCAATTAAGCAATTATGTTTTTGATATTTATTTAGTGTGTATAAAATAGTTAAAAGACAAACCAGAAAATACATATATGTACCGATTTATGTAATATGTACCGATACCACCATAAATATCAGCTGATTAGGCTTAAGGGGCAGGTCTATAAAATCATCCTTATTTTATTCAACTTGTATGCGTTTATTTAATATGTAAATCGTTTAAATTATGACAAATTTAACTATGATTTATTAACGTTCGACGCGACTTTTAATTTTTTCTCGTACAAGCCTTGCATTATTTACCTTTGGAAATCAAAGGAGCACATCAATACCGTTTGACCTACTGAAAATGGGCAATATCATCTCAATGCTATTTCTCTACTAGATAGTGACGTGACCACGAGCCTACTTTATAGTCAAGAAAAGAACGAATCTTATAAATCCTCGCCAATGGCCCCCAAACTGACAAATTTGTCACTGTCTCTCAAAGTTAATGAAAAGAGATAAGGACGGAAGTACTAAAACGGTTCTAATAACTCATGATAAAGTGCAGTTACGTTTTTTATTTTGTTACGCTTCAAACGTTAATAAACAAGTTATGGGCTTGTAAATAAAAAACTTGTTTACTTTGAATGGCAGCGTTGTTTACCTAACTTTGAATCTTAAGTTAATTTATGTAAGATATAAAAAAGCCTTAACGATAAATTATGATTTAATTCCCTGTAATATAAAAGTTATTGACCGCAGTAAGATAGGGCTTTGTGTTAAATCTATATCAATTCAACCAACTCGTCCACAATACAATAAAGAATGAAAAATAAAATATATTTCATCCGGCATCCAGTATTGTTAGAAATTGTTCAACTGGTTACTTACCACGAGTTAGAGTCGTAAATTATTATATTTTAAACTATACTATGTTACACTACTAATTTAAAAAATCTTCCTCTATCGAAGTTTGATGAATTTGCTTTAATGACCATTAACGAGTCTAAGTACGACGGTTAGTCAAGATAAATTTAGAACTTACAAATACCTTGATTAATGTTTAGTTAATGAAACTAATCTCAGTAATCAATCAAGTCACTAAAATCTTTGTTTTGTACCATCGGGTTTAGATCTTTTTCCAGGACAGTTAACATGCTTTTGAAAGACTGTGATCTGTTTGTTTCTGGTTACAAGCTTACCAATACCATTTATTCATGAATCATTTGATTTTGTCCTAGCCTTGGATAGTCTCTACATTAGATTGGACGTAAATAAAGCGAACAACTCCAAGAAAAATGGTCGTACTCGTGTGGGTCCATGGGTCTAATTACATTGGCGTTTATTAATTACATGGCGGAATCTCTAAGCTGAGGTTGTAAGTAGCCCTGTATCCTTGTTCTGGGAGGAATTCCCGACCATTAATCACCTGAGGAGACCGATCGATTCTTTAAGGCTACATTCACATTAGATCTAATGTCGTACACTTTCTGAATAACCTCAGAGTCGCATAGCTGAACTTTGTGGGTAACTTAACAGAACAAAAAAGGAAATTATTTGTAAACTAGCTTTATTTATTAAGTATTATTATTGTACGCCTGACTCATAAGGTAGATGAACTGTTGGACACTGAAATTTGTATCATCCTGTTCATACCATTTTTTAACCCTCAATTTTTTTTTCTGATATGATACTGAACATGTAAACGATGCGCAATATCCTGTAAGAGGACCTGATTTCTGGGCATGTTATTTACGAAAAAAAAAAGTTATAAAGGAATATTTAGGCAATAAAGCGATTAAATCTATGTATCAATTGTTCCAATATAGGGAAAATTTCTATGTAGTCATTGAATGAGTGCAATGTTTTTAATATTTTATTTTCACTTTAGTAATTTAATGCTCAAAAGCACAAACTAGAACAATGGGTAATAATCTATGTTAACATGGTAACTCTCCAACTAATATAAAAATATCACGATATGGTGCAATACAATTTTTACTCACTAACTCCCATTCATAATCTCCTTTCCTCGCGACACGAGAGATCTTTTCTACCAATGCTTAATAAAAACTGGATGTTGGAATCCATTCACTTGATTGATAGCGATCTTTGGTGGCGTCATGATGAAATTGTTTTTGTGCAAGTGCAGGCAGCTGTCGCTTCCCAGGAACGGTGGAGCTAAAGTGAATTTTGATGTCGAAAATGCTTTAAGAAAACAACTTGGTTGTAAAATTCTTTCAGTATAAAATTGGATATTTTGTTACACAATTTAGACTAACCTAACCTTAGACAATTTTAATCATGACATGTTTTGTGTTTCATTGAAAACATTTCTGAAGTGCCGCGCGGTAGAGTTGATGTAAAGTTATGTGTTATAACTTTACCCTTTGTATTGTGTTAACAACTTAAATTTTATAGATATATTGACTTATATTTCCATAAATAGTCTTTGCCATTGTTTGAAGGTTGTCTGGTTTGGAAGCTCAATCTCACTAAACACCAGTGTTTGTACTATGTTTTGATTTCAATGTTAAATGATTATGAAATTACGTCTGGGGTACTGTGGAAAAATATAGCCAATGCCTAAGCCATAATATGGCAGTCGCGTACTATGCCACCCCCAAGGTATAAAAAAAAAGAATAAAAATATTTCAAAACTTAGTCTTTAAAATTGACCATAGACAAGTCTTTACAAAGGTCCGATAAAGGAATTTCAGTAGAAACGGCCAAGAATATTGAGTTGGGTATAACGGTATAACGACGCCGCGAAGCATTATAACTCGCAAATTGTCAATTACAAGTTTCGACTTTCGCCTTATTTTTCCCGAAGTGCAGACAGCGATCAACTTATTTAATCAAGTTTGTGTCGACGACGTTGGCTCCCGGTCTATTCCCTAATCACTTTTGCGATGCGGAGGGAAAAATTTCCTTTTCGAATTATCTGCTCCTACTCTAGGTCTCATAATGATTTTGAACGATAATCGTCCAATTTGTACGTTCGTGGCCTTTTTTACGTTACTGTAAATTCCGTAAATTGAAAGTGATCTTTTTTGTTAACCTTCCATTTTTCCCTTATGAAGAGAATTCTAATAATTTTTATCTACTGTGCTATCAAAACAAGTGTTTAGGGCATTTCTGGGGCCCCACCAATATCTTCGGGGCCCAAGCTAACCTCACAAAGGTCGAGGCTCTGGCGGCGGCTTTCCTTTATATGGTAAGAACAAGGAAAGGTAGTGTCACGGATAGGGCGCCGCCGCAAAACGGCGCGCAGGAGCTTGGCCCGACTTATGTGACAAGCGGGCTAGGGCTACCGTGTCCGGAGCGGGCACGGCTAAAGAAGCGAGCCTCCCACCATAAAAAGCTCCACTTCGCCACCTATAATGTTGGCACGCTAACCGGACGCGCGAGGGAGCTCGCGCATGTGCTCGCTAGGCGGAGGTACCTGCAGAAGACCTCCTGGAAAGGCAGCAGATCTCGATCCATTGGGGATTGCTACAAGCCCATATACACCGGCTCTCCTAGCGGCGACAGTGGGGTAGCCGTAGTGCTTTCCGAGAAGTTCCAGAGCGACGTCTTAGAAAAGAAACGTTTTTCCGACATTTCCGAATGTAGATGCGTAAAAGATCCCCAAGGCAATCTGATATGCGACGACGTTGCGGTGAAGGAGGGATGACGCTCGTACTTCCACGAGCTGCTGAATAAGCACCACAAAGAGGTGCAGCCGCCGACCGGACCTCCCTCCGAACCAGGGACTAGTGCCACCTTTCACGCCGGACGAGGTCTGCCTAGCTCTTCGCCGCATGAAAAATCGAAAGACTGTTAGTGCCGATGGAATCCCTATCGAGGCCTGGAAAGCGTTGGGACCGCGTGGTGTGGACATATTGACTGATTTATTTTATCCATATAACCGTATTTTTTTCGATGGCAAAATCCCTGACCAATGAATAGAAGAATAGAATAGAATAGAATATATCTTTATTGAGAAAGCTATCACGTAAGTACAGCAAAGGACTTAAGCATAAGCTACATGTTTATAATGTACGTGACAGACGTCTCAATAGGTGGTGGCTCAGTGATACGCTAGACATGCAGGCATGCCTAGCACTGATTTTCAGCCACCACCTTCTGAGGAGTCCCGGAACAAAGATTTAAACCCAAACAACATAATCCTTGACTGGTGTCTCACTACCATCTCACACCCCCATCCAGGTCTGAGATTCAAATTCCAGCAAGTGATCAAGATATCGCCTTACACACCATATTGCAAATCCCACCCACTCGCACCCGGACGGAAACAAGAGATGATAGTAATCCACCTGTTCAATACCTATATCTATGGCAAAAATTTACTGTTTATAATAGTCTGTGACTGATCTGTGCCACTATGGTATGGAATCTAGCTCAAGACCACAGACATTTATGACGTAAGACTGAGATCTAATCTAACATAACCTAAAACTAAGTCTCACAGTTGTTACGTGTGACAAACTTACAGAACAAATAAAGACAGACACACAATGTGCTTAAAATAATAAAAAACAAAGCACATTATCAATTAGCCCACATCAGCTTTAACATTTGACATGATTAACGATGACTCATGTCCTATTGTGTGCGTGGCAGTGCCATTGCTATAATCATGTGCGCTTAAAATTTTGTTTTTTTACAAACTGATTTGAGTTATTATATCCTACCAATACACACAGTCAAGACAAAGAGTGGTTTCAAATGATAGAATCGACCACACCGACGCCATTCTCACTGGAACAAGCCGCCTTGCTCGCTCGTTCATAACCTAGGTAAGAATGCATCATTAATTAATTTGTTCATTTAGTATATATTCTTTGACCTGTTTCTTAAATGACCAAAATGATTTCAGAGCACGCAACGGGGGCGGCAGATTGGTCCAGCAGGATGTGGCGGCATATTTAAAACTGCCTCTAAAAGCCGCAGTTTTATGGCGTGGTGACATAAGACAATGGAGGCTGAGTATTATTTTTTACTCCAGTTTTCAAAGGAAAGGGATCTGCAGGAGTACAAAAGCTATCGCGGCATAAAGATCATGCCCCACACCATGAAGCTATTCGAGCATATAGTGGATTCTCGGATCCGGCTAGGAGAGTGCAGTCTTGGGGTGTCAATATAGATTTCGCCTGGTCATGGGACCATGGACCCTGTTTTTGCTCTAAGGACCGTCATGGAGAAATACAAGAGAAAGAATACGCCTCTGCATCTCTTATCTCTAGATATTGAGAAGGCCTTTGACTGTATTCCTCGATCGATGATCTGGTGGGCACTGAGGACCAAAGGGGTACCAGAAATCTATATTGAGATTATCCGAGATTATACCACGATTCTGATTCAATAGTAAGGACTGCTGTTGGTGACACCAAACCATTTCCGTTCACTGTAGGGATCCACCAGAGATCAGTTCTCAGTGTTACAGGTGTACAGGTGTTCCATTTCCATTCTACCTGTTCAGTGTGATATTAGATGAAGTATCAAGTAGCAACAGAGATACACATGAGCAACCACCGTGGCTAGTCATGTATGCTGACGATATCGCACTGACGGACGCGATCAAGGGGAGACTGATTCAACGGGCAAACATATGAAAGGAGTCACTTGAGAACGGCGGTCTGAAACTAAACGTGCCGAAAACTGAGTACATGGCTTGTAATACCTCGGTTCCCTATCCTTTACGTATAGGCGAAGACCTGGTCGAGCGTAATGATCGATTGAAATACTTGGGGTCTGTACTCGACGCGTCCGGGGACATCGATTGCCACGTTAAGAATCGTATCACAGCGGCATGAGCAAAGTGGCGTGAAGTGACTGGTGTCACTTGTGACCCCAGAATGCCGATCAGGCTTAAGGGGCATGTCTATAAATCTATCATTAGACCTGCCCTCCTATATGGCAGTGAGGCGTGGCCCGTCCTTGAGTGGCACAAGCAAGAGCTGTGTGTTACGAAGATGAAGATGCTGCGCTGGATGTGCGGAGTGTCGCGGAAGGACCGCATAAGAAACTCCCGCAATCGGGGTAGCCGTCATGTCCATGACATAGCAGATAAGCTTCAAGAAAATCGCCTGCGATGGTACGGTCACGTCTTATGAAAACTGGCAACATACATTGGGAACAAGTGTCTGAGTATGTCGCCTCCGCTAGGGCCTGGTAGAAGGGGCGCGCCCAAAAAGAGCTGGCTGGCTTGACATCGCAAAGCAGGATATGCGTGCTAACGAACTATCTATCAGGGATGCCGAAGACCGGGCGAAATGGAGACGCAAAAGTAAGAAAGCGGACCCTGGGCTCCGAAGCAAACAGCTGAGGATGCAACCGGGAAGGCTCTAAGATGATGATGATGACTATCAAAACAAATGTTGCAGTTGTAGTGCATGAGAATGAAGGTGCTAATTGTACTGTGTACACTTTGTGCTATTTTTACTATTTCTTTGTGACATTTGGTATTACACCCAATAATTTACAAAGTGACTATCAAAACACAAGTCGGATTTTTCAGAAACATTTTATGCTCTCTTGATACTCTATTTTTCTCTCAAGAAATTAGCTCTCAAAATGAAATTAGTGACGGGGGTTTATTGACACATCGTATTTCAACGTTTTTTTTAAATTTACTAGCCAAGTTTTGTTTAATACTGTTTAAAAGTTAAAATTAAGTACTATGATAACTTGCACTAAAAATATTCATACTATTTGACAAGAAAGTAAAAAAAAATCTTAATAAAAGTATTTTATTTGTTTCAGCGATTCAGTCATATCAAAGCAATTAAATCAATAACTATTATTTTACAATATCCATTTGTTAGTATCCATCTATTTGATATGAAGTCATCAAAAGTTATATCGTTTAGAAATTAATGTAGTGTATCTATAGCGATTCACCAAAAACAGATAAACCCTGCGAAGTTTTGCACGGTTCTGTAACTAAAGAATATTTGTGCTGAATATTAAATAAATTAATTAAAAAAAAATCATTTAACACCTATCGCAACAATCATTTATTCTATTTATTTATAATTCATAGTACATAATACTTCTTAATGCTAAAATCTAACAGTCAACCGTTTAGATTAAACAGAGATTGTCATGTGAGTTCATCATCATTGAAATCTGTGGTTAGGATTTGTTATGATAACATGGAATATCGTGCTCATGCATACTTTTTCAGTTAATTATTTTATAATGTAACGAAAAGTTTTTATAATAGCGATAGGAACTTCAGTCATATTTCTATGGTTTAACTCAAATAGTAGAAGCTTGAAACGCGTCAATAAACCCTGGAGAATTATAATCTGGGTCAAGTAGTTACGTATCTAAGAAACTGGTAAACTAGAACACCTCTCTGAATACCGAATAAATTGCCCTCAGACGAAATTAAGCACTCGATAGATAACGGCTCTGCTCTAAGAAAACACGTCAGTAATCAATCCATCCTTGTCAGACTGTGTATTTCCACTCAATCTTGCCAAACGTGTACCCTTTACGCAACCACCTGTTATTTATATTATGGAACTGTAGCTACGATCAACATTGTAAAGTTTGGATGTGCAGGGTGAGTGATGGAAGGGCGGATCGGTACAAGAGCAAATTAAAGAGGTAATAGAAGGATTACAAAATAGCAAGTCTTTAGACGTTCTTGTCACATTATTTAACTCTGAAAATCTTCAGCATCACTATGACATAACATGGATACTGATAACTTGTTATGAAAACATCAAGTTATCAATAGATCCGTTGGAAAACACGTGGGCTAGTTCTATTGGAGTAGTCATGAAAAAAACTGCCTGTCTGCTTCTGTATTTCGTTCCGAGGATCTTGATCTTTACGGTAATGCCTGTCAACTGGCATAATACACTCGTCTAACAAGCACCACCTACAGTCCATAGTGGTCAAGGCATCATCATCATAAATTTAAGAGGCAAGCTCTTATAATAGAGGAATATTTAATGTTCGTGAGTAAAAACCCCATAAAACACTGGAGTTTGTCTTTATATTAAGAGTCAATTGGTCAAAGGGACGTTTGCCTCAAAATAAAACTTCTCGTAAAGTCCACGTGGGGGTCAGGCACCGGGCACCTATAGTCAAAACTTGCTCAACTAACGAGGATCTGGCAACGAAACCATTTCCAAGAAAGGTCGATGTCAGGAATTGAGACTGGTCACCGTCTTAAAACATTTGCCAAAATACTAGAAGAGCGGATTGAGAAAGAGATCAAAGCACCTATTCTTAATTCCAAGTTACCACCGTACCATTTCAATAAGAAACATATTTCGAATATCTTTCCATACTCTCATTAATTTTCAGTTTTGGTTCAGGCGCTGTCATGTGGACGGGTTGCTTACGCCCCATAGAGCACAATTCGTTTGATCTCTCCGCTGCTCGCCTAGCTATTTATACCCCGACAAGGACATCTACTATAACGACCCATGCGGTGTGGGCCCATGGCATTGACACGTCGACAAGATCACAAATCTATTAATGTTTAGAACCTGCTCGCGACTGTTGACATGTTAATATAAGCTGTAACGTAGCTTATGTTAATGTAAATATCGGAACTGTGCATCTTGTAAGGATAAAGGCTTATGAAGTTTGTCGGTTATATCGTTGATTTGTTCATGTTACCGCCACGTTAATACTTATTACATACCTAAGCGTAGTTGCGGGCAACAGGTAATTGACATGTCTTTATAAAATTAAAAAAAAAACCCTTATTTTAAATATTATTAATTTTATTTCAAAAGACATAATCAAAGTAATTAAGTGGATAATTGTATTAACTTTAATTAATTTCTACTATCTCTGACTCGGTGAAAGCATATTTTACATTACAAAACTTCTGAGAATATAAGCACGTACTCAGGAAAACAATTAATGTTAGCTTTTTGTTCTTGTTTCAGAATGTGGTGGAACGCGTCTACCGCTGAGTAAAATATGCCAAGGAGACATGAGCCAGAAATTGGAATACCAGTACACAATGCCGGCCAAGAACGTAATCTCAAAATGGCTTCGGGCGAAACAGGGGAAACATAAACACTCACCATGGCGCTAGTGAGCAAATAACCACAGGAAAAATATGAATGCGACGGCTCCTAATATATTGGTGGCAAAAGGCCAACTGGACATATCGTACAGAGGACCAGAATATGCCTTGGATCCCCCCAGCGCCGCGTTCAATACTGTACTGGAATTCAACATCACATTCGATAACACCTCTGTATACAATGTCACCAATGAGTCACTCGATCTCTGGAATGATTACATCAAACTTCTTCAAGACCGCGCATTACTGGTCATCTTTTTGCTTCTTTTCTCATTAACAACAGTATTTGGAAATATGCTGGTTATATTGGCTGTGGTTCGTGAGCGATACTTACACACATCAACTAATTATTTTGTGACATCTCTAGCTGTAGCCGATTGCCTCGTCGGATTAGTTGTGATGCCTTTCTCAGCGCTGTATGAGGTGTTAGAACACACGTGGTTTTTTGGAGTGGACTGGTGTGACGTGTGGAGATCATTGGACGTACTATTCAGTACAGCCTCAATACTAAATCTGTGTGTAATCTCGCTAGACCGGTACTGGGCCATTACGGACCCTATTACATATCCGATGCGAATGAGCGGGCGGAAAGCAGCTTTCCTTATTGCGGCTGTATGGGTATGTTCCGGTGCTATATCCTTTCCTGCCATTGCCTGGTGGCGGGCCGTGCGTTTAGAAGAAGTGCCAGATTTCAAGTGTCCGTTCACGGAAAACTTAGAGTATATAATATTCTCATCGACAATATCATTTTATTTACCGTTATTTGTGATGGTGTTCACTTATTACCGTATTTATCGTGCGGCGACAATACAGACGAGGTCTTTAAAAATTGGTACTAAACAAGTGATGAGGCCAAGTGGTGAATTAGAATTAACTTTGCGTATTCATAGGGGCGGGACAGTGCGGCAGCGTAGTGATGCGTGTCACGGAGTGTGTACTCCAGAAGAAGCAGACCAAGAGCCGCTGACAGCGCTGCAGAATAACGGACTATCGCGCTCGTCGACGCGTTTAACGAACGTAACTCATGGCAAGCATTTGCCTAAAAACTTTTCCTTATCACGTAAATTAGCGAAGTTTGCGAAAGAAAAGAAGGCAGCAAAGACTTTGGGTATAGTGATGGGTGTGTTCATAGTGTGTTGGTTGCCGTTTTTCGTGGTGAACCTGCTGTCGGGCATCTGCTCGGCCTGTATCGCTCACGAGGAGATCGTCAATGTGGTGGTCACCTGGCTGGGCTGGGTGAACTCTTCCATGAATCCTGTCATCTATGCGTGCTGGAGCAGGGATTTTAGAAGGTAGGCTTTAAATTATTTTATTTTTATTTTATAATTTTGGCTTAGGTAATGATTGATATGAACATTATGTTATCTTATTGTCTTTTGAAATACTTTCATTAATTGACCTTGAAGTTTGCCTCCACACATTTTTTTTTTAATTCCCTTAATTTTCTTCGCCAATAATAAAGCCTATTAGAAAATGTATTACGTACGCACTACGTCTACTATTTCAAACAAAACGACAACTCATTGCTATGAAAATCTACTTTGTATACATAATACAGAAACAATATCGGGCCAGCTAAACAATTTCGTCTCCATAATAGAATCGCATACATTCATCACATTGACACAATTAGCTACAGGTAAAAGCTTTCGTTGCAGTCAATTTACAGAGGAATTGAGTTTCATAATTCCAATATGAGTTCGCTACGCCATACCGATGTCGTTGTTGCATGATGTTAATACAAACATAAACCATTTCATAGTAAGTAACGCTTTTATCATTAATTAATTTTGTGTTTGTCAAAAATATTCCTGGCCTAAATTTTTTAACCGTCAGATAAAGCAACTACTAATCCTTTTTTTTATTTTGGTCTTGTGAAATATGGTCGTTTGCTGCCAATAACTTGCGTATCTGGCACTCTGCGATATCCTTTTGTTTTGAAACAAACAACGAATACGTCAAGCTTAATAAAACCGTTTAAAAACTACCAACGTCAAGTTTATCGATGGACTGATTCCTTTTTTAAAACCAAACACTAGTGTCCCCCGACCAGATAAGTTTTATTTCTGTACGCGCAATGTTTGTTAGTGGAATATGAACAAACAAAGCTGATGTCAACGAATCGTGAATAAAACCGTTCGTTTCTCTGAAACTTTTTCAACGAGTATTTCATTTTAAGTGCTTAGTTGCTGAAAATTCCGTTATATGACGCAAAAAGTAAAAGCTTTGGTTCGACTTGTTTATTGATTCAAGTTTTATGGCCGTATTGTGAGGAGAGTTCGTTCACTTTGAAATTTCAATATTAAAAGTACATATTGTCTCTAATAGAATAATGAAATAACTTACCTTAATTTATTATTGGATTGGTCGCCATTTTCTATCTCGAGCTCCTCCGTGCTTCGGAAGGCACGTAAAGACGTTGGTCCCTGTTGTTATCGATAGATAGCAGTCATGAGGCTGTGACAGATGCCTTAAGGCAGCTTGAAAAATACTGACATGACAGTGTTTGCCACAAACACACCACTTGTCACACTCCTGTTGGTCTGGTTTCCATGTAAAAAGAGTAACGGAGGTCAGACGGCAGTCGCTACATTGTAATAACCAGTGCCGCCAAATTTAGGACCATGACTTACAGCATACCCTAGGCTCAGAAGCGTAAGCTGACGACGCAACTGGGAATACACGCTAGTATAAAGAAGATTTCATGTATGCAGATCGCTTCCAACTAGTCATTTTGGAAATCATTACGAAAGAAGGCATTCAAAATTTGGCAAAAAAATGGCATCTACTAACTACTAAGAATTTCTAAAATTTAACCTTTTAAATTGTATAAACACCACTTTATCAAAAACTTCTACACTTTTAAACTTTTGACGAATGAAACGTTTTACTTAAAGTTTTCATAAAAACAAAATTGCCTCATCTTTATCTATTCCTGATTGTCTATTTATGAAACAATATTTCCCAATGATTGCGACCCAAAGCTTTAGAATTTTCCAATAAACTGTTCAACAAATACTGAAATCAATGTTCAGCAATTTTGTTACAATGGATATGAAGTGTTGGTCCCTTGTGCGCTTGATTAAGCCTTTTCTGATCCTTTATCGCACACTTTGGGCCAGGCCAAGACTTTGGGTCTTCCGAAATTCTAATATAGGTTGAAGATTTCTGTGGCTTGTCTCTAAACCACTTAGTATATCGCTTACTAAAAGTTGTGTAATGAATTTCGTCCGCCAATTTTAAAATGTGGGCTTTAAACTTTAGTATTAGTAAGGTTATTTAATGAATTTTTTTTTTTTTTTGTTAAAAAATAAACGATTTATGATATTACTATGAATTCGATTATAGGTAATAATTATATTCGATGTTTCGTATGCCTGATTAGCGTACATAGCTAAATATCGAGGTGGTCGGTTAAGAAATACAGTTTTTAACAAACTTCCAGTCACATAGTAGGCAAAAATAAGGCTGCTATAATATAAATAAAAATAATTATAACCGAAAATATACATTGTATTGCCGAAATAAATTTTATATCGATTTTATTACGAACACTTATCTAATTTATAGTCAAATGAACTGATATTTATGACGTTTAATTACAAATTCGCTAATGGATAAATAATAAAGTAATTAACAGTCAATGGATTAATCCTTAAAGTTCGAAATGTCTATAAATTTAATTAAATATTATGTACAATATTGTTGCCAAGTATTCGTTTTCGTACAACTAAGTAGGCAAACAGGCTTACGGCCCACCTGATGGTACGTGGTTACAATAGCCTATTAAAGCCTGCAACACCGGAGATGTCACGAGCGCGTTGCCGACCCTGAAAGAATTTTTTCACGCCCTTTTTGAAGGCTGCCATGTTATAGTCACTAGGGAAAATCATGGCAGGGATTTCATTCCATAATCGCTGTTTATACATAATTAAGTGTGTTTAACAGATTTTATATGATTTTTTCCATTATTGGTCACGCGATGTTAATATTACTAGAAAAAGCACTTTTCAATTCGGCCAGTGTTAATGTATGTAGTGTATGGTTTATATTTGTCAGAATAGCTGTAGAGTTTTATAAACATACTGATATTAGGTATAATATAAATAAAATAAAATTTTAAGGCCTAACTAAAAGGAAGACTTAGTAGCATTACACGAGCAGGGGCATTTTATGAGAGTTTAAAGTAGAGCAGGAAACCAGTATACCAATACTACTTAGTCTTCTGTATACATAATAGATATTAAAAAAACTTACACTGATGATTGAGGAGATAATAATAATTGTTATCTACGTCGAGAAACATTATTGTCGGCAAAGGTGTAAATTAACTCATTCAGACAACACAGTTTCCTCTCTACCTAAAATCTGAATGTAAGTAGGGAAAAATTATATTATAATCGAGAGCGAGAATTACCGAGTAATTATTTACCATTGTAAATAATTTTAATATTTTAAATTGTGAAAAGAAAATCATATCGTGACAATTTATTGCTTTGCATGGGACTTGACGTAGTCAAAAAATTCTAAATCTATGCATGTGACACTATTTTACTTTTGATGATATGATACTTTATCACGAGACACGAAAATTCGAATTGAATCATGGAAAAAGTATTATCGTAGGTGAACAAATACATCCTTGAACTAAGACTAAACATTCACAAAAAATATCATCGATGTTGGAATAATGTAGTTGTTTTATGTTGTAATTTTTTATCCATATCCATACTAATATTATAAATGCGAAAGTCTGTCTGTCTGTCTGTTACGCTTTCACGGCCAAACCGCTAAACGGATTTTTATGAAATTTGGTATGAGTATAGTTGAAGACCCGGGGTCAAACATAGGCTACTTTTTGATGCAGGCGGAGCTACGGGGAAAAAGCTAGTACTCAATAACTAAATAAATAACCAAATAACATATCAGTGCATTAGGGGACAACTACAAAATTTTAAGCTTCAATTTTATTACCCTATTTGTTTCCTTTGGCCTCAATACTAAAATTCCACATTAATGCCATTCTGTCGCACCATTGGCCACCGCTAATAATATACTCGTATTACGAGTATGTCAATTACCTTTTATATTGCAGTTCCTAAACCACCTGTTTCAATTACTTGGATGAAAATTATGGTTTACTAGCTGTTTCCCGCAGCTCCGCCTCCGTCAAAAAGTAGCCTATGTTTGACCCCGGGTCTTCAACTATATTCATACCAAATTTCATCAAAATCCGTTCAGCGGTTTGGCCGTGAAAGCGTAACAGACAGACAGACTTTCGCATTTATAATATTAAATATGGAAGTATGGATGTTATCATAACTTAGATAATAATTTAACTATTTCAACTTCGTGTAAAAATTTCTTCTTTCTGTTCCCAGAAAATAATTAAACAATGAAAGTAACTTATGCCCAAAGCTTCATCTCAAAGTTTTATTTTGTATGAGTAGTGTAACCATAAGGTTTTAGATACATTTTCTTTGAATTATTGAATTTTGAGCATCTGCACTATTAATCAATGTTTATATATTTCGACATTAAATAAAGCATATTTATACTATTTCAAAAAATAACAGCCCTTTACATGCCTTTGAAGTTTTCAGGTCATCAATATTACAAACTCCGTGACACCGTTAACCCTAGCGGTTGAATATTTTACTGAAATCGTTTAAGAAAATCCAATAACTTGGTAACGTAGAGTTAGAATATCGCGAAGTAGAGAGGGGAAATATAAAATTCATAAACTTAAAAATAAAGAAGAGAAAAGGGCGTGCGATAAAATCTTTTCTTATGTCGATAGTTCCCCTTTTTGACAACTAATTTACAAAAGCGAAAGTGAGTTTGTAGTGGTTTGTTTGTCATCTCTTTCCGCTTTATACTGTATCAAATCTTCCTAAAATATCTCATACACATTAGAAGTAAATACTCCTGGAAAGAAGCACTGATCCCTCGGGATTAAATTACGCATGCAAGCTGCAGACAAAGGTAGTGATAACATACTCACAGCAACTTTAGTAAATTAAATTCTACGCGTCTTATGCGCATTGTTCAAATAATTGTTACTCTATGGTTGCACAAATCGCGATGAGTCGTCGGTGAACTTTAAGTAGATTAGCGAGGCGTTGGCAATCGCTGCGGGCTGTCGCTTTCTCGAAGCTTATGATTAATCCAATTTTCGTGTTAATTAATCAACAAAATGATGTTTCTGTCGCCATCGTTGTTTCGGTTTACGCATTTAAAACAACAATTAACATTTAATTACAAGTATCAACTCAATATTCTAATAACGTAAAATATAATTACAATCCATGAATCTACAAATTTTACACATTCCATGAATTCACAAAATAAAATTATTTTGTAAATTTATGGAATGTGTGAAATTTGTAGATTCATTGTATAATTACAAATTAAGACTAAATTAATTTAACTAAAATAAATAAGAAACTATAAACTTAAATAACAGTATATACACTAAAAAAAAAAACACTAAAATATTTATAATTTGAATAAAGTAGAAGACTAAGCCAAAATATCTTGTTTACGTATGTTACTTTTACAATGCTAAAATATGTCATTTTACTATTACTACTATGAATGCCTTGGAAAATTTTACTAGATACGTACGTCATGGAAAACTGTAAAGAAAGAAACGAATAAAATTATTAGACCTTAAATTAAATAATTGCTACCCTTGAGAGATAATATTAAAACCCGGACAGTATTTATCATCCACGTAGCGAGCTTAAAATAAAGGTAATTAATTTTTGTGTGAGCCCAGATTAAACTAATTTTACGTGTTTAAGGTAAGGTTTTATATGACAATGTGTAATTCTCATTAAAATATTGATAACTAGCTGTTTCCTGCAGATCCGCCTGCGTCAAAAATTAGCCTATGTTTGACCCCGGGTCTTCAACTATATTCATACCAAATTTCATCAAAATCCGTTTAGCGGTTCGGCCGTGAAAGCGTAACAGACAGACAGACTTTCGCATTTATAATATTAGTATGGAAGTATGGATGTAACCTATAAGAAATGATGATGATTAAAATATAGTGCTATTAATAATTTGACATTATTGAAATATGATTGTTTTGTTATATGATTGTAATAATTTAATTTTTAATTTTCACAAATTACGCAACACCGCCAAAAATGGCGAAACAGTATAGGCTGCTTGACTGTATTCATACTTTAGCTATATTTCCATACGAAACAATATGTACACTAAAAAATAACAGATTCTGGAAACAACAAAATTAGTTGTTAATTAAGGCAGTAATTGGATTTTAAAGTTTTCTCAAGAATAAAATTGGGAGCATGGCGGAGACTTTTTTTTTTTTTTTTTTTTGTTATGGACCTACAATTTTAGCTCCTGTGAGCTTTAAAATTTACAGCGGGACAGTTTGAGGCGAGGGCTATTAACCACTCAGCCTTTTCGGCAAATGCGCAAGGGGCTCCCAGTTGGGACATTTGGGACAGTTGGGACAGGAACCTCGGCCATGGGATTTGCCTTTGATCAAGCGAGCGATGCAAACTCGCGAGCGGTAGCAAACGCTCAATGCCATAAGGGCCGACACTATTGTGCCTGAAGGGCCTACTAAGAACCTATCGGTGGCGTGAAGCGCCCTGGTACATTTTGGTACCTGGAAAACGAGCTACTGTTCCTACTACGTCGTACTCGCCGCCGAGTACGGTTATATGTTCCTATGGAAAACCCAGGACTCCGTTGAGTCGAGTGATTTTCGAAGGGAAGGTTCGCCACCGTAATGGGATCGTCAGGGTCATATGGCGGAGACGTCGTGCTACCTCTTTTGTACGCACGAGACTAGTGGCAATGACGTCACTACACAAACATCCTTTTCTTGTTTTTGGCAGTTTCCCCTTATGCCGAATTTCAAAGGTAGGGTAACTTTTTTATTTAGGAACGGATTTTAAAAAATATTTCTGTTTTCAGTTTCTGGTAGTGAAATGTTTGATATGAATGATAAAAATAAATTGAGTAGAATACCCAAATATGGGGGCAAACACCCGTATAGTGATAAGGACCTTGTTTTAAGAGAATAAGAGTTTTTAACAATCATTTGTAATGTTATGTTTTGATATTTTTATACTAATTTCAACAACGTATTTAAAGATAAAATGTGTAAGGGAATATTATTACCATTCAAATTCAACATACTGTATAATTCTTCACAATCTATCTAAAGCACAGACAAAGTAGATATATATAAATTTACCTGTTTATATTAAGATAAAATAAACGTTCTAATAATTAGACAAGCGCCTTAGCTATTAAATAACATATAGGTTCGGATAATATAAAAATATCGTTTCATTACATGTGGTTAATAAAAAATACCAGATACTGAATAATCGGAGGTCAAGACTTACTTTGGGTCGCTGAGCCATCTTAGTAAGTAAGTAAGGTACAGAAAACTAGGATCTAGGTAATAATTTTGATCATAATCAACAAAGAAAGAGGCTTAGACCTGCCCTTTTTTCGGGTCATATAATACGGACCTACACATGACTTCGTCCATTGCTTTTCTGACAGATTCTAAACAGATAATGTAAATTTGTTTCTTATCTAAGGGTTCCAATTCTAGGAAATAAAAACATTGAGTTTTTATGTTAAAAGTGTTTGATGAACTCTTGATTTTTATCAAGAGTTTATCCATTCTTCTTCATCCTAGCGTGTATTCCTAGTTGCGTCGTCAGCTTACACTTCGGAGCCCAGGGTACGCTGTAATTACGGTCCTAGATTTGGCAGCACTGATTATTACATTAGTCGTAGTCGTAGTTTATCGCTTAATTTAGTTAACTTGAGTGATTTCTGTATAAAGAAATAAGTGATCTGTCCATAAGCTTGAAGCTAAATCTTATATTATCCTTAATTGTAAATAGTAAATTATTTCTGAAAATAGTAAGAGAATAAAATTTCTGCGGATGTCTGGTTGCTTTTGGTTAACAAAAATCCTCGAAAGTGGAACCAGCTCGATAACATTTGTAAAGTAAACTTCATTAACTCTTCGACGACGACGGCAGTAATCAACGTAGTATTGTGCAGTATTTCTAAGAGCCCGTCACAGTCACAAGGGCGTGCTTTGATTTTAAAGGGATATCTTAATAATATGTATATATGTAGCGCGCATATACCATTTTCCTGGTTATGACTACCGCTCAGACTTACCTGGTTCAAAGGATTTCTATAGCCTATCCAAAGAGATAATGCTGCTAGTATTATGCGAACCTTTGAGCCGGATACAATCAGAGGCGGCATTTTTGATTGATTTGTAAGTAAACATTTTGTGCATTGTTTTGATTTAATAAACATACTGTAAACAGTAACACAAAACACGAATCTTTTTCTGCGACTTTTATAAAACTGGAGGAAGGTCTGTCTTCGTCTTCTAAGAAGTAGAAAAATGAATTATTTTATTTTTATTATATTGTCTCAGTATGTCGAGTCTCACCATGTCGACTCGATTAATCGGTCCAATTCGGTATTCTACTTAGTGTACATATTGTTTCGTATACAAATATTGCTCAAGTATGAATACAGTCAAGTACCCTATTGTCGACTTCCCATTAGGTCGAACCCCACCACGTTGTCTCCAAGTGATGTAGTTTCAACGTGTACATATTTATTACTGCTATTCTACTAAAGTTGAATGGAAAAAATTGTAATAGTGATAAGTCCACCTTCATGCACATTGTTTAAATTTGTATCAACATAAAAACTTTTTTTAGTCGTAAAATAAATTTTATCTACAAGCTGTGCCCGCGGCTTCGCCCGCGTGGGATTCCGTTTGTGTCACGGAAAAAAGTAGCCTATGTCACTCTCCAGGTCTCCAACTATCTCCACAAAAGAAAATCACATCAATTCGTTGCCCCGTTTTAACGTGAAAGAAGGACAAACAAACAAACACACTTTCACATTTATAATATTAGTATGGATTTAATTGGAAGCAAATTCATATTCAGTGACATTTTTCCCCCCTCACCTGCGCGGAAACCATGTTTGGTTCTTAACAATGGAATTTTTTTTTGTTATCTAGTTTGCAGCAAGCGAAGGATTGATTTGTGTGTGCGTTGCTTTGCGGGACCTATTGCCGGCCGGCACCCACCGACTACTGTTAAGTCCCAACATGCCCGCCGCCATTAGTTTGCACGTGCGACACCTGTTTCGCCTCCATTATTATTTTTTGATTTGTCATCTAAAGTGGCGAAGGGCAAAGGCCACGCCATAAATCCTATCCTACTGATTAGAGAACGAACAAGTCCCCCTATATCATTTTAGGCTGACACCTATTTTTCTGTCAATTGTAATATCGTATCCCAATTTATGGCATGCCCGCCGTACGGGTTTATCACCGTACACATAAATTTGGTACAAAACGTTACCAGAATATTGACGACCATTCCTGGTGTGCAAAGTTGACAATGAATTGTTGTTATATGAACAACCTGTGTTGCAGGTCCTATTAAATTGTGATCATTTTATACTTAATATAATATATTAATAATATATTTTATATTTAAATAATTATAAAAATATAGGTACTATATGGATCTTAATTCAAAGTTATCAAAATCCTAGCGGGAAAAAAAACAATTGATTAAGTAAATATTTAAAAATGACAACACAGTGATATTGGATCCTGTTGAGATTTGTAATAATTTCTTTATTAATATGACAAATAATAATACCAATTGACAGACAAATAATAATCCTTATGTGATATCAGACAGTTTTGACTAATATAGAAAGAAAGAAATAGTTTATTTGTAATGAAAGTAGTACAGTCTGGTGTTAAATAACAATATGGCCGCACAATCCACCTTATTAGGTATGCAAAGAAAATAAAACAATTCAATCTAAATTACACATTAACATTTAAATTAATTGAATTCACAATAAAAAATTCTTATAATATTATTAGACCAGTCAAATATTATCATTAAATCTTAATATTTATTTTGAGAGCATTATTTGCGCTATGTCAATTTTACTGTCTAAGAAGAGATATATCATGCAATAGTTTATTCCGGCGACCAACTATAGAAGTAGAAGTTTTTAATTTGATTTTGTCATTAAAGAGCTCTAGTTCTGTTGGATATCATGAGTTTCCTACTAAACTTTTGAAGTATTGTGCTCCATTACTGTCTCGTAACCTGTCTTTTCTTATAAACCTTTCTTTTGAAAAAGACCAGTTTCCAGATTCTTAAAATTGATGTGATAAAGCCTGTACATAAAAGAGGAGAAAAAGATCAAATGGATAATTTTAGACCAATAGCAACAACAAATACTAACAAGTATACTAATAGCAATTACTAACAAGTATTTTTGACAAAGTAGTTTAAAAAGCAATGCATGTGAGATTATTTGAATTCTTAGAAAAATTTAAAATTCTAAAACAGGAAAAAAATGGCTTTAGAAAAGGCAAATCGACACTAGCAGCATTTAATCGTATCAAAACAGTAACTAAAAATGTAGACAAAAATGTAGACAGTGTAGTTTTATTTTTTCGCATGAATAAAGCGTTCTATTTTATATGAACATGAACGTCTATTAAGCAAATGTGAGAAGTGTGGTACAAGCTTATAATTGACTTAAAAGCTATCAGGATAACAGTCCTCAATATGTTGAAATTGCCTACACTAATAAATTAAATGAAGAAACATAGTTTGAATCTAATCATCTTATAAATAGGGTTGGAGTACCACAAGGTACAATTTTAGGGCATCTTCTGTTCATTGTTTATATCTATGACTTAACAAATGTAACAAAACATCAATGTAACTTATTCGCCGATGATGTTTCAGTAGTAATAGCAGAAAAAGAAGACACTAACTTTAATTAACATATGAACTTTACTGTACACCAGATTATAAAATGGCTTGAAACAAATAATTTGCAGGTAAATATTAATAAAACAAGGTACCTTCGTTTTTATAATAGAAAAAAAAAGAAAATATATTGGACATAACAACAAATAATGGACCTATTGTGGGACCAAACGAGATGCTTTTTAGGTATTTTAATTGATAACCAGTGTAGCTGGAACTGCATATAAATAAAGTATGTGCTAAAATAAATAGATTTTTGTTTGCCCTCTTTAAACTTGTAATGTAATTTTGTACTATGTATTATTTCTGTGGGCGTCCCACCAGTCGCGCGAGATTTGCGTCAGTTTGAATGGAACTTAAAACACGAAGAAGACAATTTACTAATCTGACTTCTACTATACATATTGCACAAGATATTGGTTGACTAAAATATCCATTTAAAATTGTTTCAATTTCGAATAGCACTTAGATAAGCAGACGAAAGGGCACAATTTATAAACAAATCTTAACACATTCCCAGCGATTGCCTCCATCCGGGCCACGACTCCAGCTGACCCGAAATGATTAAGCAAATTATTTAAAATAAACGACTCCCTTCCAAACAATCTAATAAACATCATTAAGCTTTCCATTGTTTTCCGGAAAACTCGAGCAGTTATTTTGACACGATTATCTCGGTACATTTTGTGGAAATAATTTGGAATAAATTAACTATAATTGATAAGATGGTAAAAGGAAAACATTAGCAGGCTGCTATCGTTTACGTGACCTGCTTTTTGAGGGTGGAATTTAAAGCGCATGTTATTTTGTTATGAAAATAAAATTATAACTAAGTATGTTATAATAGCGTAATCTATTTTTGTTTTTTAATATTAAAGTCTAATATTACATTACATACTAATTAAAGGCATAATGTGGAAATTCAGATTTCTGAAAGGATGATGAAAGAAAATGCTTAACCAAAAGAAAAAACATGTGGGGACATTTCGATTTTTTTAGATAAGAACAAACCGGATGCTGACATTCACTATCAAAATAATATTATTAATGTAGTAAATAAGACGAAATTCCTAGGCATAATAATTGACAAAAGTCTTAATTGAAAGCACACACGGAAGAATTGTTTAAAAGACTAAACAAATCATCGTTTGCTCTTTATAAAATCTCCTCGGTACTTAATGAGACAGCAATACTGACAGCGTACCATGGGCTGGTATCCTCAGTACTGAGATATGGGATTATATTTTGGGGCAACTCAACTAATAAAAGCCAAATTTTTAAAACTCAGAAGCGATGCATTAGAGCAATTATTGGACTAAAACCTTCAGATAGCTGCCAATCATATTTCCGTAAATTTAAATTATTGACTGTGCATTCGTTCTTTATCTTTGAGGTTAGTGTATTTGTAAAATCTAATCCTCGTCTATTTACAAGACTAACTGATGCCAATAATAGAAATAGAAGAGATCCTACTACATTGCTATTGCCAAAGTGCAAAACGAGGCTCAGGAGTAATAGTATCTTTAGCATGGCACCAAAAGTGTATATATAATAAACTGCCTCGGAATTTGAAGGAATTACCCCTAAATAAATTTAAAGCTCATCTGAAAGAGTTGTTGGTAACCAAATGTTATTATCACTTGCATGAATTCTTTTCTGACAAAATGTTGATTGTGACTTTAAAGGGCAGCTGATATAATTTTTGTAAGATTAACTCGCATTTATTTTCTGGTTTTATATTGTTTTGCATGATTTTGTTTGGATGATGTGTGACACCACTGACTTCACTTTTGTATGCCTGGTAGGCTATTAATGTATGTGCGTAATATAGATTGAAAATATTACACGATAAACATCGATAATTTTTTCACATTTTGAATCATAAAATTTTGCCCTTTTTGTAATAGGATCTTAATGTTGCAGTTTAATAAAAGTATTTTAGCTTTATTTTTAATTTTATATTTAAATTTTCTGTACGTTTGACTTTTGCTTCCCACAAGACATTAATTATTCTATCTTTGCACTTACTTTTGTTTCTCAACACCACCTTTTGATTGACTGGTAGAAAAAGCCCACGGCTTTAAGTCCGCCATTTATATTTTTTGTAATAAAGTTTAAATAAATAAATAAGACACAAACATCTTACATACAAAACCCAATTCGTTTGAAAAAATAAATACTGACTATTTACATTTTTTTATAATTTTAACCTTTAAGATTATTTTAAACCTTCTTCTTCCCACTGCTGGGCAAAGGTCCCCATTTATTTTTAGTCTTCTCGCTCCGAAGCTATATCTTTTTAAATTAAAAGCTAGATTAATATCTTGTAAAGTTGTCACACGAAGTAACTACAAAAATGTTTTGCCCTAGAGATGATTCAGGAACTTGTTAAGATTATTTATGGGTTGGGTATCTTCCTGGAGCTTTTGTTAAACCCTCTAGTAAAATAAAATAGCATTTTTAGTTAAAAATACCGTAAGTATAGATTTTTCGCTAAATAGTTGATTCTATGATATATTTTCAGATTTTGTAAACAGATATTTATATAAAACTAGCTACTTACCGCAGCTCCGCCTGCGTCAAGAAGTAGTCTATGTTTAAGGCCGAGTCTTCAACTATATTCATACCAAACTTCATCAAAATCCGTTCAGCGGTTTGACCGTGAAAACGTAACAGACAGACAGGCAGATAGACAGACAGACTTTCACACTTATAATATTAATATAGAAGGCTACTATTTGCTAAGTAGCATCTGTACCATAGATTAATAATTGGTCTCCGCTGTCGAGCGCGCGAGACCAATTATTAATCTATGATCTGTACCATCAGATGAGATCGTGATTAATCGCAGCACATTAAGATAATTAACCTGAATGATATAATATATTCTTGTTGTATATTATATATTGTTATTTCAAAAATTTGATTTAGTCGATATTCGCATTTTTTCAAGTAAATAATAACAATAACATTACAATATTTGTATCTCTATTGAATGTGATATTTCATTCTAACATTCATCCATTATATTTTCTTTCGGTTGGTGTAATTACATAATTTCTTCTTATTTTGAATATATGCCAGAAATCCAAAACTAATAAGACATCTACGTTTAAAGTTTTTGTTTTTAACATAATTTTAAAACAAATAAACAAAACAGAAAGGAACCCAAGTAGTTCGTTGGAATTAGGTCAATTACGCACGGTTTACTTGAACCGATTTTATCGTTCCATCAGGAATTAGTCGCGTTGAGTGTTAAAAGTTCACTCAGAGCCTCGGCCAAGTTAAAATATAACTTTAATTTTTAAAATTACAAAGTAGTAAAGAAAATTAGTTTACTAAGTACTTGTCAAATACTTTGCAATCTTAAGCCTTATCACTTTTGTAAATGCGAAAATTTGTTCGTTTAATTGTTTGCTTCTCCTTAGTCGACTTCTTGTAAATTTTCATAGTTTCAGTCACTGCCAGGAGTACTAAAAAGAAAATAGAGTATCTTTTATCCTGAAAAAAATTACTGATCGATTTAAGTGCATGCCCGCGAAGCCCCGAATAAAATCTACTCGTATGCGAAGCGAAGTAAAACTAGCTGATTCTGGGGACTGATCCTCGGGATCTATAGAGATAACTCGAATTCAAGATTTCTCGAAAAACATTCGGCTAACAGTAGAATACACTATACGATCACAATTTTTTTCGACAAATCTCGCAATCGACTTAATCTCGGAAGTCGCGAAAATCGGCCCCTTGGACTTTGAAGTAACTGGGTTAACTAAGATGCATCAGAGAAAGTGAAACTGTTGTTGTTAGTATAAAATGTGACTAATGTGACTTGCTTTTTTTTAATGCAATTAATTAAAAAATACAAGACCTAAAAACCTGATAAATAAAGCTAAAATGTTATAATCTGAATTTTGGGTTTAACATAGACATAAAGTCACAGTTATTAAAATTGAGTCGGGGAAGACCAAAATTAATTTAAACCAGTCCAGCTACCAGCCTGGCTCGTAAAATATAGCCCGCATTTAACGTCACTATACTCCAAAAAGATACTTTTAGTTAAAATATAAACGAACCAATTGTTGCCAGCAGTTTTGCCTACATAATGCTGTTGTTGAATAGCACATGAACTTGTTTTTTTTAATAGGTGCAGCAGTATGAATAGTCGCAATTTATTTTCCTCCTACTTACAAATTCATTTAGTCTCCATCTTTATTTAATTAGCATTAAAATAGGAAGTATTTGCGTTAAAATAAAGTATTTTATCCACTTATTGTATTAATCACTCGTTAATCATAGGAATGTATCAATTGTAAGTTGTCCAGCATTTTTCTACAATAGCAGGTTAAACCGCGGGTAAATTATGTGCCGCGGTTTAACCTTTTTAGTATACTAGTAACAATTACAGACACACATGCAAATGGAACAGTAATAGAATTAACAAAAAAAAACTAAAATTAAATAAGAAATCAAACCAATTATTCTATTTTAGTTATCAGGTAATTACTTAAAACTTAAACATAAAATAGAGTTGTATTTTCTTTATTTAAAATGTTGTTTAACTACTTGCTACACAAAGTCGTGTAGCGACCATCTTGCTACGCACCAGCTACGAAAAAATGCTACGGTGCTACGAAATGGCTACGATGTAGCAGCTGTAGTACAGTAAGTTTAATTGGCTAGTCAACTAAAAAATAAATTGTGTATATTATATATTTTATTGATAGAATAGACTATTTCGGAGATACACAATTTAAACGAAAAAATTCTTAAAATTATATTTATTTTGATATTTAATTTTAAAGATTTTATAGTGATGACGTCACGCAGCTATAATGGCCATTTCGAACTGCAAGAAAGCAAAAATTACTAAGGTATTAAAAAATATATATGTCAGTGTCAAATGTCAAAGTCAAGATGGACCGCGAGCCGCGAGTTGGTTTCTTGTTTGTTTACAATCGCCAAATATTTAGGTACCCCATTTCTCGTATCTATTGCATATTGGCCTGTTTATTGGACTTTACTTCAGTCTCTTCATCCGTTTAAATCTGATTTTTCAATAATTGGACACCGCTTCTTCATTATAATGTATGAATGAATGTAATTAGGTTATGTTTACTTGAACAGAGATGACATTTGACATGGGTGACAAGTACGTGAAGCGCTTAGTTAGCGCTACCAAACAAAAAATATTTATTCACTACCCTGTGCTGCCAACCTACAAAATTAAATGTGAATAGCCGGAAGTTATCCGGCTACGTCATACGTCAACCTTGCTAAAAAATGAAAGTCATTGGGTTTTCTGCGATTTTCTTAAAAAATACTTGCTTATCTAAAGATCTGATTAATGTAATCTGTTCCCTAAGCCTATTCCTCGAAATGGTTTACGAATTAGATATTTTCATGAAAAAGTTTACTAGCCAATTGCTTTATATTTACTTATAAATAAATTGAAAGTTGAGGCTATCACAAACACGAACATAAGCATATAGGTTTAACTTTTGAGTGATTATTTATATAATGATATCTTAGTTTAGAAATGAAATGTACATACATGTTTGTTAAATAACACAATTTATTGGGTCACTGCTGGTAATTCATCTTCTACAAAATAAACAAACGAAAAATGCATTAAAAAATATATTTTTCACTAATTCACGTTTGCAATATAACAAACATTAAGCATCCATACTTCCATACTAATATTATAAATGCGAAAGTCTGTCTGTCCGTTACGCTTTTACGGCCAAACCGCTAAATGGATTTTGATGATATTTGGTATGAATATAGTTGAAGTCCCGGATTCAAACATAGGCAACTTTTAGACGCAGGTGGAGCTGCGGGAAAAAGCTAGTAAAATAAAAATAAATCTTATAGTAGACACTACACTAATTTGTAAGTACCAAACCTTTGTATAATTTTTTTCTCTCATTTTAATAATTATTTCAATTTTACACTAAAGCGAGCTTTCGTTTCTCTTAGCGAGATCAAGCATAAACTAAATTTCCGGACTAGCACTAAAACCCAATGGACCTTAGCCTCTTTAGGCCTACCTTCCGTTTGGTCTATGTATAAAATTGGGATTAGAAGAAACGGACAGAAGCTTAAATATATTTAATTTGTATCTAATATTATGTAATAATGTGTTTTCTTTTGGTAAAGCGTTTGTTAAATACCTTTATTACAAATATGAAAAATACAAATAAATACAAAATCAAATAATGGCGGTATTATCTCACATAGGAATCTCAGAGCATTTTCCAAGATGTTTATCACATTTTTTTATTGTCATAATCAATTGTACTATTGATAAAGGTACAGACTTATAATACGCAACTACCTATTGTCATAGTACTATTAATAATTCCGTGCTATTGTCTAGCATTATGTCGAGATGTATGCATGTCCACAAATATATATTTACTAGCATTTTCCCGCAGCTCCGCCTGCGTCAAAAAGTAGCCTATGTTTGACCCCGGGTCTTCAACTATATTCATACCAAATTTCATCAAAATCCGTTCAGCGGTTTGGCCGTGAAAGCGTAACAGACAGACAGACGGACAGACAGACAGAAAGAAAGACAGACAGACAGACAGACATACTTTCGCATTTATAATATTAGTATGGATTTATTTATTAAAACTTTATTGTTCCACAAAGTACACATATACTTATAACAATTGGCGGACTTAATGCTAAGAGCATTCTCTACCAGTCAACCATTGGGAGAAACGGAAAGATAGTTTGGCGCAAAAAAGTTAAGGGGGAAAAATGTATTACTTATAGAGCAAATTGTATCAAAAGCTTAAGTTCATACACTACGTAAACATACATAAAACATATATAAATACTGTTTCATTTAAAATATATATATACCTATATATATATATACAAACATATACCTACATAACTACCAATGATGAAGTCAAGTCACATTGAGAAATTTTCATTAACTGAGCGAGTCCAAAATATTTAAGTATTAAATCTTTATTGTTCCACAAGTCCGTGTACATCAGGCTACAAATATTTATGTTTTGAATTGTTTCCATTCTTAAGTTTACAGTACCTGAACCATGTAGGAACACCAAACTACCAATATTTAAGTCGAAGTGGAACCAATCATACTCGTAGAATTCGGTCAGACAGGGATTACATCGATTGTTCTTAATCTAACTAATACATAGTAGATACGTGTTGAAAGTCAATAAACACGTGCTCTCAATAATCGCTGAATAAGCTTTAAACAAAGCAGTTCAATTCAAATTCAAGTGCATTATTAACAGTCGGCAAACGCATCCGCAACTTCTAATTTGCATCACAAAATGTTGCCTTCGTGATGTCGGCATATCGCTTTGTTCTCTTTGTGATATTTTACATTGGGATTCCTGTGGGAATCGAAGGCACAGTTTGTTTAGTTGTTTTCGGTTTGGTTTGGTTCCAGGTTTGAATCATCTGATTGTTAGTAATGAAGTCTCCGTGCTTCGGAAGGCACGTTGAGCCGTTGAATCCAGTTGTCATTTGGTTGTCGTTAATAGAACCAGACGCCGAAAGGTAGTTCAAAAAAACCTCTCGACACCAGGGTTTAAAGGGTCGATGGACCATTACCTCCTCGATATGAATGGAAATTGGAATAAGAAGTATGATAATAAAAATAATGATAAAACTGTTTTTGCCGACTATTAAGCATATACTAAGCTGGTATACATATTCGACGAGGATATGATAAACATTGTGTATTATTATCATTATCATAAATTTACCATTCTTCTTTGTCATTTCAGAGTTTTTAACGTTTTGATAAGACAGCACGCTTACATTCTCCTTTATTTGTTTTATGTAGCTGTGCTTTGGTCTACCTTGGTAGGGGACTGCTTTTGCATTAACAATATTAAAAAGTTTGTCATTACAATTATTTCTGTTTTTAATCGGCATAGACACCATTCGCCCCCAGGATCTCTTAGGCTGAGAATGGCAACTTCCTTTAATGACAAATTCCCAAAAGGGCCTCTAGAATACTTAGTGTAGAGTAATGTAGTTCTATAATTCGAGACTTTAATTTCTTAGTACTTTCATTGCAATATGTATTAGGTACGAGGCAACGCAGCTAGTGTGTTAAGCAGCTTTGCACAAAAACGCTAAGGAAAAGCTTTGTTTGTATTTTGTACTTTTGTATTTTGATTAACACTTTCGCGGACAGTAACGTAAACATAGATAATAATCGAGTGCCATTGTTATTTTCTTGACTGTCCGTGAAAGTGTTAAAATACTTCTGTATTAGTTTGACGAAAAGTATTAGGCTAACCAATCCCTATTGGAAAACAAATTTTCAATACTTTACTCAAAATACAAAACAGTATTACACTTTCAAATTACTTTTCGCGATACGATAGCAGTTTTAATAAAAACTGAAATAACGGAACAAGTGCTTTCAATAAGCTTTCATTTTCTGAGATAGCAACCAAAACGAAGTTTGAAAAGAAAATTTTAGGTATCATGAAACCAATTTATTTGTTTCGCTTTCTTTGTGAAATCGTTATAATTCTGTAATTTTTGTTCGCTGTGCGCGCCAATAGAATACAATAAAATATTTTTTCGAATTTTAATTTAAAAAAAAAAATATATCTCTTTTTTTTTTATTTTGTTAGTGATACTTTTTTTTAATAATTAGTTATGAAGTCATTGGTGGTGATTTTTTAATTGTTGAAAATGGATATGGGCATGTCATATCGGACTGTTGAGAAGAGTGGTCTCTAATAGTGAACTCTAGTGGTCCAAACCATTGAATTATTTAGAGGTAATACTCCTATTAGTATCGGCAACTATGCTTGCTACCCCGAACTAAGTAGATATGTAATACTATTTGTTATGATGAAGTGCAGTGGTTTGATTTTATTTAAATATTGCTATAAAATAAATATAAATTAATGTATTGTGTCTCACACAAGTGGAAGACAGTTTTATAATTGTTATTGTACAAGCATCACAAAGCAAGCTATTTTCTGCTGATATTGTATTAACTGTTTTCTTTTATGTACAATAAAGAATTTTACATACATACATAATTAATACCTAATTATCAAAATAAAATCATGCATTTTCAATATCTAACTGACCATTATCTTAGTAACAAAATTAAGAAACGCCATTATTAAGTGGTACAGAAAATTGTCTATCTCCTAAAGAAGGCGCTAAGAGATACTTCAACGGAAATTAAAAAATATATACATTTTGTTAGCGCCTGAGCGAATCGAATCATGAAATTACGAACAATTGATACAGGAAAGAGGATTGTAAGCAGTAATTGTATTTTATTGAATTGTAGAAATTAAGACAATGAAAAGGACCAAGGCCTTATGGTTTTCGATTAGGTCACTGATATTTTTCTAGAATGTCTGTGTTTTGTGCGGGTTGTATCCAATTCAGAGAGGGATATGGTAAGTGCTATTAGGTATCTTATGTGTGATATGGATGAGTTATCAGGACATCAGATCATATTTATCAGGAGTTATTATAATTTCAATAAATCCATTCAAAAGGTTTCCTTAATATTTTACAATTTTTTTAGCTATTCCATTGAGCTGATATCGCAGTCAGCTGCCATGCGGCCTAATAAATCTCTCAAGTACATAAAGATGATCAAATAGGACAATTTTAGAAAAAAAAACACATCTGGGACTCTACCATGAGATTTTACTTACGCAGACTGCGTTATTTTCAACAGACTTCCAAATTAAAAAGGAGGAGTTTCTCAATTTCACTCAATTTGAGTGTGAACTTGAATGTTTTGTTTTGTATGTCAACCCTGTAACGTAACTTAGAAATTCCAAACAAAATCTTAACGACTGCGTTACCAGCGTCTGCATAACAAACTTATAGTAGAAACACTGAGCTAAAGCGAATTTTCATAGTCCGTCACAACACAAGCCAACAACCAAAAGGCTGCTAAGAAGATCTTTTGTCCGTCAAGCGGTGTTGGGTGCTCCACAAACTATTGTTTCCAAAAGTAGACACTGGTCTTTTGAGCCGCGTCTAGTCAGTACCATCGCTTTGTTGTACCCTCTTTGTTACTGCAAATGGAGATCGCAATGCAACTTTCTACATTGTCAGAATTTGAGAAATGAACACTTTTTCTCTTTTATGAAAAATATTATTTCAAGAGCATCTCTGCTAAGTCAGAAAAAGCTACAGAATGTCTGTATGTCAAATAAGTTTATTTTTTATTCATTGCATTTCTGGCCGTATGAGTTCCATGCCCATAGTGTAACCTAAAGATACTTTGAATGTGTAAATAATTATGTCTTACTGACCCCGGGTCTTCAACTATATCTATACCAAATTTCATCAAAATCGGTCCAGAGGTATAGCCGTGAAAGTGTAACAGACAGACTTTCGCAATAATAGATAAAAAATAAACTATAAATGCGAAAATTAGTATGGATTCAGTAGAGCAATAATTTGGACTTTTAAAGATACAGTATTCTTTTCTTAAAAAACTAAAAATACACTTCCCATGAATGCGTTAAAAAGAAGCCTTTGGCTCCCAAACTTACGTCCCGTTTTTTTGCATTCAACATTTCAATATTTAACACATGTTTCCCACCTCGTGAAATACCTGTTTAAGTAATCCATTATTAAGGGTAATTTTTTTAAAACACTTGAACGAGTACATTCTCAATGATTTAATTATTTCTGTACAGTAAGACACTTCGAAGTTTTTTTAACAAACCATTCCTGAACTTTTAAGAAAAGCGAAGATGTTTTATGCCATGATTACTTTGTCTCACAATGGCGTCGCCTTACAAAGAGTGACCGACTTTCACAAAAACTGGGTGAATTCCATAAAAACTTGCGAAGATATTGATGCTCATATTATCAAACCCGACACCGCAGTGGAAACGCAAGGCGCCAAATCTTATTATTATGATAACAGACTCCATTGTGCCTTGGCCTTAAATATTAACAATTTGATTCTATGAGTTTTATAATCATTTTTTCATGTTGCGAGCTTTATGATTTCCATGAACTTTTTTCTGAATAAGAAGTTAGAACTTTATCTGTGAGGAATGATTTTTTGCGCTCTCATATCAATTCATGTTTACAAATATCTGTATGATACTTGGTCAGCATAAGTCTGCCACTTATGGATGAATTAATGATCACTTCACTTTTTTAACGTTCTTAAATTAATTTGATTAAAGACTTATCACAAATGAAATTTCATTCAGCTCGAGGAATAAATAGATTATTATCTACCTAATAAAATAACACTGCCTCTGTGGTCCAGTGGTTAAGGCGTCTTCCTTTGACCCAGAGTTCGCGGGTTCGATTCCCACGGGAAGCACACTTTATTTAGTTATTTCCAATTTGGTTAGGACATTGCAGGCAATCACCTGATTGTCTGAAAATAAAGATTCCATGCTTCGAAATGCACGTTAAGCCGTTGGTCCTGGCTTCTCAGGGCTTCTTAGCTTAGCGTCTTAAGGTTGTTAAATGAACCACGTCAGAGACCGAGAGGTGGTTCCGCAAAACTCTGACACCAGGGTGTACGTACATGGCAATGTAACCTACTCGAAATGATGATGATTGTACCCAATGTCCTTCTCAGTAACTAATCCTATCTGTGTGTTTAAGAAATTTTAAGAGGATTGGGGCAGTAGATGAAGCGTGAAGAGCTATAGTTGTTTGTCAGTACAAATATTACAAAACTCAGTTTCGCTTTAATGACATGCCTAAGTTAGGATTAGGATGTATGTAGCAACGGTCGATATTATACTCTATCAACCAGAAAACATCTTCCTAGGTACCTAGACCACGATATCCATCCATATCCATACTAATCCATAATAATATTAAAAGTGCGAAAGTCTGTCTATCTGTGGATCTGTTACACTTTTACAGCTAAACCGCTAAACGGTTTTTAATGAAATTTGGTATGAATATAGTTGAAGACCCGGGGTCAAACATAGGCTTTAACTAACTTTTTGACGCAGGCGGAGCTGCGGGAAACAGCTAGTTATGTATATAAGTAAGTCCTCTCCCTAAGATCCCTGATCCCATCAATTTTAGTGATGTCCGTCCTATTTCTATCCTCTCATTTCTATCCAAAATTCTAGAGGCTTCAGCTTTCAGGCAGTTAACTGAGCATTTGCTGAATAACAATCTCTTAAATCCCTTTCAGTCGGGTTTTAGACCTGGCCATAGCACTACCACTGCATTGCTTAGAGTAACAGACGACATCAGAGCAGGAATGGAGAATACCGAGGTTACTGTTTTGGTTTTGATTGATTTCAGCAATGCTTTTAATATGGTAGATATTGATATACTTTTGGCCATCCTCTCTCGGTGCAATATCTCATCTTCAGTGATTGACTGGTTTACTAGCTATCTTCGTGGTCGCCGGCAGCAGGTTCGCAATGGGCAGGATACTTCTGGCTGGTGCGAGCTTGATGCTGGTGTTCCACAGGGCGGTATACTGTCTCCAATTTTATTCTCGATTTTTATAAATCTCTTGTCTTCAGTATTGACGTGCCCACATCATTACTACGCTGATGACTTGCAGCTTTATACACAAACCAATATAGATCATATCGACTCTGCTATTGACTTAATAAATAACAATTTACGTAGTATTCTGGAGTGGTCTTGCAGCTTTGGAATCTCGGTAAACGCTAAAAAGTGTCAGGCCATTGTTATAGGAAGTAGTGTTCAAATCAATAAATTAGACATTAAATCGATCCAACCCATTATCTATAGTGGAACTGAGATTTCGCTGTGTCATGTAGTAAAGGATCTGGGTCTCTACGTGGATTCTACACTGAGCTGGCAGTATCACATTACTGAGGTTAGTCGGAAGGTATTTGCCTCACTTCATTACCTACAACGTTTAAAGAATTTTTTGCCTATCAAAACGAAAACTATGCTGGTCCAGGCCCTTGTTATCCCGATAATTGATTATGCTGATGTGTGTTTTCTGGACATAACTGAAGAACAATTAAACAAATTAGACCGCCTTCTTAACAACTGCATCAGATTCATTTTCTGCCTTCGTAAATACGACCATGTCTCGAAATACCGTTCCCAGCTTAAATGGCTTTCAATCCGTCAACGCAGGAATCTCCACATTCTTTGTCAATTGTACAATATTTTAAATAATCCCTCTTCTCCAGGCTACCTTAAAAAAGACTTCCAACTGTTAAGTTCAACTCATGAAAGAGCCCTGCGTTCTTCAAATAAGTTAACTCTCGCCACTCCTTCTCACCGTACTGGGTTCTACTCCAACTCTTTCGCCGTTACGGCTGTCAGACTCTGGAACGCGCTTCCCGAATCTATTAGGAGTGCCTCTAGCCGCGATGGTTTCAAAGCTCTGGTATTCAGACATTTTCTCGCTCAGCAAAGCAACTGATTAAATGTAGTCATTAACCATACTTGGTTTAATGACGTATATTGCATCTGTATTTTATGTAACATTATATTATATGAATTTACTATATGTTTATGTATATATATATATATATATATATATATATATATTATTTGTATAGGTATATGTATTGTTTATGTATGTTTATTGTATTATAAAATATATGGTTGTGTAGGTTTATTCGTATAAGTATAGATTTTACAAGCCGTTCCCGTGGTATTTTCTGTACACCCACATTTAAGCTCTCTGCTATACCCAAAGGTTGACTGTTAGATAATGCTTTTAGCATTAAGTCCGCCTATTGTGCTTTACAAATTGTAATTTGTACAATGAAGGTTAAATAAATAAATAAATAAAATAAATAAATAAGTACAGTGGTGAAGGCGTTCGCCTTCGACCCGGGGGTAGTGGGTTCGATTCCAAAGGGAAGCATACTTTGTTTAGTTGTTTCCAGTTTGGTTAGAACTTTGCAGACTTGATGATGATGATGATGATGAAAGGCACGTTAAGCCGTTGGTCCCGGCTGCCATTTGGTAGTCGTTAAAGGAATCACGTCAGAGTCCGAGAGGCTATTCCGAATAACTCTGACACTAGGCTGTACATGGTCGATAGACAATGTAACCTACACGAAATGATGATGATGATCGTTATTAATTCAATCTACACTCATATTATCTACATCTACACTATATTATAACATTTGTATTTTTGTGTGTATATTTGTAATGAATAAACTCAAAAACTACTGTGCCGATTTCAAAAATTCTTTCACCATTGGAAAGCTACATTCACCATGAGTAAGGTGGCGCTGCGGGAAACAGCTAGTTGAAAATATAACCTCAATCGATATTCTGGCAACAAAAACAATTTGATTGAATAAAAAACGTTATCATCATCAATACCACTAACCGACGTCTCTTAAGGTTTCGAAGGATAACTTAATTATGTTCCATTATCTCGTAAACTGAAGTTCTCCGAAGTGACTCTCAAAAGATACTTAATTTTCCATGGCCTACAAAAATGGAGCCATCTTACAACATTGTGTAAAGTTATGTAAATTTGTAATGTACATATCATTATGCTTCAGAAGACGTAGCTTTCTTTTCACTATATATTTGTAAATTCTAAAAAATACTTTAGCCTTTTTAGCGTGACGAAAACATGTCTATTCTGCATTCGAAGGTGGTTTCCTAAGTAATATCCTCATTATGAATGGTAACGTAAATGATTTTAACATAAGTCGTCAAGTGCCGTGTTAAGCCACGCGCAATGTAGGGTTCCGTAGTAGTAGTCCGAATAATAAAGAATTTCAACTTAAAGCACGCCTACATAATGTCCTTTAGCAGATAAAACAAGAAGCTCGATAACCGAGCGCGGCGCACGTATCCGAAGTACGAGTAGCTAATGCGCGTGTCAAATGACGGCGAGACGTGACCCGACCCGTATTGGATTGGTTACCATTAGTGACATAGGCATGGCTCGATACCATAGGGCGGCAGTATAGTGCCCGAAGGGCCTGCTAAGAGTGTAAATGGTCTTGGTCATAAAACCTACTATAAATTTTTCTTTTCATGTTAAAACAAATCTAAAACGAAAACACGGCAAGTTTCATAAATAGCGCCATCTTGATATCGGAAATGTCAAATGTCAAAATATGTCAAACTATCTGCTTACGTGAGATGCTTATTTGAATGGATTGGAATTTTACATGTTTTTTAATTAATGAATTATTACTCGTAATCTTTTATAAGCTTTACGGCAGTAATAATTTTCCTTTGAAATTCATTATATTTACTACTGTCATAAATTTTTTCAGATGTCCAAATGCAACGGTTTTCTCAAAAATGGTTGGCGACACTCACCTCTGATTTTTTTTTTACATACTAATATTATAAATGCGAAAGTCTGTCTGTCTGTCTATTACGCTTTCACGGCTAAACCGCTGAACGGATTTTAATGAAATTTGGTATGAATATAGTTGAAGACCCGGAGTCAAACATAGGCTACTTTTTGACGCAGGCGGAGCTGCGGGAAAAAGCTAGAATGTCATAAAAAGAAACCGTTAATTGAAAAACACTCTGAGAGTACTTATAATGTTTTTTAGAAACCTATTAAATGATACCCCACACAAATAGAAAGTAGAAAAAAAATATTTCTACTCCCACTTTACATGTACTCTAAAAAATATTTTTCATATTTTTATCTCACAGTTCGCTCCGCGTGAGTAATGTGCATAGGCATGCTAAATTTTAGCTCACGTAGGACAGACAGACGGACAGACGGACAGACGGACCGACGGACTACGGAACCCTAAAAAGGCCAACGGAAAATATACACCTTTTGGTAACCGCACAATTTCAAAACACAAATAACGATACAATTTATGACCCGACTTAGCTTAGTTTTTAAATACGGTTTTGCCATTCAGTTTAAAATGTTTACACGCGTATAACTAAATGGAACAGAAAGAAGATTTTATAAATTGATAACTTTATTTTTCAAAAGTTCTAAAAGTCAGCACTATCTAGACGAACTTTCACCCTTTTAATTAAAAAGTAAAACCTAGAGGAACTCTACTTTCGAACATGAGAAGTCTTACCGATGTATGAACTGAATTAAACATTTTCTCAATCTTTTCTTAATGTCAGTATAAAACCTGGTGATAATCAGCTACTAACAATTACTCGTGTAATTTTTATTAAACTAAATAATTACGAAGGCCCCACTCTCTTATGAAATGTTGCTTTACGTAGGTAGGTAGATAAATAACTATTTGTATTTTCCAGACAAAAATAACTAAACAAACGATTGGAATTTTGTACACGGTAGGGTATGACCGCGAATTATATAAATATATTTTTTACAAAATATACACAGGAGTAAAGCTCTGGATAAAGACTAGTTTGTCAATAAAACCTGTAAAACTTTAATGTTTTTTAAAACCAAATGATTTCAGACTGGCTTTTTAAACTAAATAATCATGAAGGCCCCACGCACTATAAAAGTTTATTTTACGTAGGTAGGTAGGTATTTTCGATCTGAAATGGTAAAGTTTAGCCCACGTAAAGCCTCGAGCAATGACTGACATAATGAGTTCAGTAAATTGGATCAGATCTACGCATTTAACATGCTCATTCGGTTATAACCCAAAATTTTAACAAAACAATTATAGATTCCTCAGCTTATATTGAGAACGAATGCATATCCGTAGACTCCAGACAAATTTTACAAGAGTACATCTGTGTCTAAAAAAATCTTAATCGTAATTATATTATATAAAAAAAAATGTAATTTGTACGACAGAATTTTTCTGACTCCTTTAACTTAAATTAACATATTTTTACCCCAATTTATGAAAGCTCTCAATGTATTATAATAACTATCTTATCTAATAATGTAAATAATAGGAAAATCCGTTTGGTACTTCTTAAGTTTATCGCGAACATACAGACAGGCAAAATACGCAGATGACTTCAAGAAGTATACACAAAACTACCCTTCAAGTACGTAGAAACCAGATTTGGTTAATATCAATCGAATTTTTATTGTTAACTCGTTTGTGGCAAGCGAAAGGATTATGACAAATGTACTGTACCCTAAAATTTGACGTAGGTACACTACCTGACCTAATTACCAGCTTCAGTATCAGCTAAATAAATTCAGATAGGCCGATATTGCAGTTGTTGATTGCGACTGTCGTGTTCGCCCGCCCATCGCCGCGTTTGATGCTTTGTGGCTTGCTGGGAAACATACGAACGAGTATCCCGTCCGGACCCGCTTGTTATTACCGACGTTTATCTTTCGATGCTGATATTTCTGTTTTGCTATTGATATCTGCCTAAGATCTACTGGTCCTAGAAGTTAGCTGTTAGTTATATTTCGATAGATTTAGATATTTTATTGTCATAGGACAATTATCTACTACGCATTAAAGTTTAAATAAATAAATTTTGAGGTTTGTTTGTAATATTTATTTATTTACATTTATTTATTCACAGCTATGTACTTACTACACTTACAGTTTCCCAAGACGTATAGTGAGTTATATAATAGTGAGTTAATATTAGCTTGCACCAAAAATAGATGATATTATAAATTACTTGGGAAAATAATAATCCCTGGAAGAGACGCTCTTTTATCACACAAAAATAAAGTTTATTTGATCTTTCCCAGCTATATATTTTTATAGTAAGTCTGAAAATAGTTCCTAGTCCACAATAACTTTATGCAGCATCTTACCTTGCGATTCACAGACCAAACTTATTTTACCATTTCGTAACGTTTACGCGAATTTTATATCCCGTGAGTATCTCCTTTCCCAGTAATAGTGACGACAACTGCTGCTGTCATTACGGGGTGCTTCGCGCCGCCCTCTCTCCGTTTTATTATTTTCAGACCATCTCAGGCTAGAGGTATGATTAATTGTTACTATCGTTTAATATCTACCAACCTTGCCCATTAACATGATGATGTAGCCAGCTGTTACAACTGGGAAAACTTAATGATGACAGTAATTAGAGAAAGTTACCAATGACGTTGGTTTTGTTCTCTTCATAACAATTTCCCCTTTCACCGGATTTATTCAGTTTTGAACTGAATAAACAATTTAGTAGCAGACAAAAGTCGCTTACAACCGGTCATTTTGGAAGGCCTATGTGCAGCAGTAAACTGACTGCGGCTGAAATAATAATCATGATGATGAACTGAAAAAAAGTCTTTCTTCTTTCGGTTTTTGGTAGAAAAATTTTGATAAGAATATTCAAAAATAATACCCTCCTGTTAATCTTTAAGACTACAAACTCCAATGGCCTCACCACCCTTGTAGATTATTTCCACAACTTGAAAATGTCTTCAAGCTGGTCTCAGTAAAAGAATACAAAAAGTTTTCTTGTTTCTTGAATAAAAAAATGATTATTTGTTTACTTGGACGACATGATCATCCAGGTATTTTTTTCAGTTATTTTATTTTATAACTAAACTACTGAACCGATTGCATTAAAAAAATCAAGAGAATAAACTAAAAGTGTACACGCTTTTGAAGATAAAAACAATTTTCAAAATCGGCTTCAAAACGACGATGTTATTAGAAAACAAATCCATACAAATATTATAAATGCGAAAGTCTGTCTGTCTGTTACGCTTTCACGGCCAAACCGCTAAACGGATTTTGATGAAATTTGGTATAATAATAGTAGAAGACCTGGAGTCAAACATAGGCTACTTTTTGATGCAGGCGGAGCTACGGGAAAAAGCTAGTATGATATAAACATCAAAACCTCCTATTTTTGAAAGTCGTTAAAAACAACTAAAATATTTTCTGACCAGATGTGTTTTAACATTTCCTATATACATTCTAAATATCAGCACAATCCGACAACTGTTTAGGAATTATCAAGAAATATTTGTTTTTACCTTAATGCAAATACCTAAAAAACTACTGAACCGATTTTGATGTCAAACGAACTTAAAAAATTTATGCGTGATTTTAATCGAAATCGGACTAACGGTTCGAGAGTTATTGCGGAACAAACATAATTTGGATACAAACATAAATACAAACAATGATTCTTTGAACCAACTGGATCTGTAGCCCTCGGTCGCTTCGCTCGCTCAGTCAAATATTACACTAGTTTTTAAAATGCATTTTAATTCGAACAGCATTAATTCTGTCATTCTGTCGTAAAATAAAAACTCATGCTTCCCAAGTAGTAGCACTAAATCTCGACCTACATGCAGTACATTCATTAAAGGAACATTTTTTATGACGCACTCTATTATGCATGCAGTCGTTCGAACGAACAATGTAAGATTTTATCGATTTGTAGTGCGAAATATGCGAGAGTCTTAAATTCTCTGCATTAGCTTCTATACTTTATTGGAACTACTAAGACAGAAGTCAGGCAAAGTTACCGAGCGTTGCAATCGATGGCTCCTGTGACTTTTCTGCTCCACCTATCCAACAAATAATAAGGAATGGAATTTCTTGAATAATTTTCAATACCATTTGACAATGCTGTCAGCCTTCAACACATACTGGAGGAACTGTATGATTTTTAAATATTTTCATAGCATCGTTATTAATTTTTTTGTTATTTTGATTAGTAATTGAAGCAAAAGCTAAAAAATTAATGGGGTGGGTATGAGTAGATTAGTTAAATTTGGAATGAATATAGTATGGAATGAATGTAGGAGAACAAAAGACAAACATGTGAATTCGTTCATTTAACTAGGTAATTAAGCAAAGTTTTTCTTATTTTGTAAATTGACGTTTTGAAGAAAATGCTGCAGTGGAGTTTGTGGCGCCGCTTCTTCTCCACTTGCGCTTTGGAAGTGGTGGTAAACTTAATATAAGTAAATTGACGTCAATAAGTGATATTTATATCCTACATTGAAAATAAACAATTTCATTTTCATTTCATTTCATTTTCACCGACATAGCCCAGCGGATTAGTTCTTTGAAGTGGCAGTGGGCGGGGCACATAGCGCGGAGAACCAATGGCCGATGGGGCAGAAAGGTTCTCGAATGGCGACCACGTACCGGTAAGCGCAGCGTTGGACATCCACCGACCAGATGGTCAGATGACCTGAAAAAGGTCGCAGGCAAGCACTGGATGCAGACTGCTGCCAACCGGTCATTTTGGAAATCATTGGGAGAGGCCTATGTCCAGCAGTGGACTGACTGCGGCTGAAATGATGATGATGATGATAGTTTAAGACGGGTCAAACATAAGCTACTTTTTGACGCAGGCGGATCTGCGGTAAACAGCTAGTATTTAATATGCATAATGAAAATGCTAGTGCTTTACTCGTATTTTATCGTAAGTTTTCTTGTTTATCTTGCAAGACTTTAAGTATTTACATATAAAATGATGAATGGAATTATACGAGTAGTTGCGTGTCACAGTCTACACCCACGTCGACGCCACGGAGACGGGAGCGAGCGGTAGTCGATAGTGGTGGGCGGGACATGGCGCACGGTCTACTAGTTTGCAAACTTTGATTTATTTACCAAAGTAAATAAATCAAATGAGTCAAAACTCATTAAATATCACTGAGGAGCTCGATAGCCGACAGCAGTAGCTCCATACATGGGCTTCTAAGCGTAAGCTGAGGATGCAACTAGGAAACACGTTTGTACAAATAAACACAAATAAAACTTCTTAAATATCATTCAAACGTTCAGCGGTTTGGCCGTGAAAGCGTTACAGAAAGACAGACATAATTATAATATTAAATTATAGAAGTATATATGGATAGAAGTATGAATACTAGCTGTTTCCTGTGGCTCTACCTGCGGAACAAAGTATATCTTATGTATGAAGTAGTTTTTATCGACTTCAAAACGACGATGTTATTAGAAAATAAATCCATACAAATATTATAAATGCGAAAGTCTGTCTATCTGTCTGTTACGCTTTTACGGCCAAACCGCTAAACGGATTTTGATGAAATTTGGTATATTAATAGTAGAAGACCCGGAGTCAAACATAGGCTACTTTTTGATGCAGGCGGAGCTGCGGGAAAAAGCTAGTATAAAATAAATATCAAAACCTCCGAACATATAAAAACTACTTCATACATAAGTATATCTTATGTGAGAAGTAGTTTTTATATGATCTATCAACCCCATTGCATTCTCTTTAGGATTGTTTTTAAGCATTTATAACATTTAATATAGATAGATTGAAATAAAACTTAATGCATAAGCTTCTGCTTTTTCTTCTGAAGTAACGCAAATGATACCCTTAGAGCAAAAACGCTAAGATGATTGAAAATATTATTAAATTCTTTGAGTTACCTACATGTTTATTTTTATTTAACACTACATCGGCTGCCCTAAGTTAAAAACAAGCAACCAGTAAAAACTAAATTTTACAGGAGAGCCGAAAAACGAGTTTTATTTTCAAATTGCTAGATCTCCTAAACTACTAGGAATATTTTCGTAATTATTTCAAGATTAATTTCGTAAAAGCCTGATTTACCATATACTTTCTTTACAGATATATATTGGAAGTAGTTTTGGATACAAAATCAAAAAACTTTTTCAGCTTGGTAATTGTAGGAAAAAATTTAAGAAAAGAGATTTAGGAATGGTGCAGAAACATAAGCTATATACAATAGTATAAACTTACACAAAATAAACTTACTTAAAGTTACATATATAAGTACACTTATAATTTATTTAGGCGTCTGAGAGAAGCTGAAGCCATAAATATATAATTTTTTTTCCAAAACTGTGTACGACTAGTTGTGTAGTTCAATCACTTTTAGTTTTTTCCGCTTCTTCATATTATTACATGTACTTTCCCGGTTGCATCCTCATGCTTTAAATACTGAATACAACCAGAGTAGGTATGTTTTAGCAAGTAATCAAGCTCTGGCTAGACGAAAAACTCAGGGTCCAACTTCTCATCACTTTGCCGTGTCTTCAGCATTTTAGGAGGGAGTTCATGTGTATCTATAATCTGTGCTTCGACGTCAAGCTGGTATTTGTGAGGGTCAGCCCTTCTGCTAGGCTCTAGACCACACATATTTTGTACAAATAGGTAATTGCTGATTTCGTAAGATGTGATCATATCATCACAGGCGATCTTGAAGCTTACCACTTCTACATGTCACAAACAACATTAATGTATAACATACGGGAATTCCTCACTGGAGCTTACCGAGCCACCACATATCCAGTACAGAATCTTTATCTTTATGAAACGAAGCTCTTGCTTGTACTCCTCATAAACTCATAAGCAAGAAGGATTGACCAGTATTATATTTATAGACCTACCCTTTATGGTTGACCAGAGTTGGTGCTGCCACTGCTTATTATGCGTTATGTTTTATTGACCTAGGTAACATTTCTACCCCTCGGCGGAACTCGTGCGGCGGGTGCGCCTGCGAGCGCAGGCGGAACTCGTCCGGAGGTGGGAGGCGGACCTGGCGCAGGCAGCGTTCGGTGTCCGAATAGTGGAGGCCCTGCGTCAGGTCCTGGGGAAGTGGATGTTGAGGCGGCGCAAGACTCTCACCTTCCGCATGACGCAGGTGCTCACCGGGCACGGTTGCTTCGGTGAGTACCTACACCGCGTGGCCCAGAGGGAGGCCGAGCCTCGCTGCCACGACTGTGGCAAGGCTCAGGACACCGCTCAACATGTCCTTGAGCGGTGTCCGAGGTGGAGCCGGCAGCGCCATGACCTGGCCGCCGCGCTTGGCGGGACGAACCTGTCGCTCCCGAGTGTCGCCAACGCGATGCTCGAGAGCGACAGCGCCTGGAATGCACTCCTTCTGCGAGGTCGTCATGTCGCAGAGGGAGGCCGAGGAAAGGGACCGCGAGGACGATCCCCTCGCGGACCCGATCCGGCGGCGGAGAGGGGGGGTGCGTCGCAGGCGCTACTTGGCGCGCCTGGAAGCGCCCCCAAAAGCGGTGGGACTGGAGCAGTCCCACCCGGTGGCAGAGGTCCTCCAGGTGTCGGAGGGCCTCTGAGAGTGGTGAATCCGGTTTCTGGTGAGAAACCGGCCAGTCGCAGAGGCGTCTTGTGCTAGTCAGATCCGAGTAGAGAATACAATCCCGGGATCCCAAATCTCGGGATCCCGGGATCCCGACCGTTTTCTGGCCCCGAAAATCCCGGGACTGTACTTGGCTAATCTCGGGATTTTTGGGATTGCCACAAACAAGTCTAGTTTGTATTCCGTAGTCCGTTGCGTCTTGAAAATAACCTTGCCTAGATTATTTTAATACATTACGACAAAAAGCAACTCGTACAATACGTAGGTAGTTAGGTACCCACTATTTACTACACAGGTACAGTCCTAATAATATGTTTGTCGTAGAACTTAGAAGGGACTTCCCCACTCGGAATACTTTAATACAATACTCTTAAGGTAATTCCCCAACGAACCAACAGGGGAATCACCCGATCATCTCATATCATAATATTGTTGCGGGTATTTCCCGTCGGGGATTCCCTGTAGGAATACATTTAAGTATCTATTGTCTATTCCTCCGACCAGCGTAGAAGCTGAACGAGCGTTTTCAGCTGCTGCTTATGTTGGCAATAGACTACGAAGCAGGCTCGGAAGTCAAACATTGGATACTTTGATATTTCTGCGATTATATTTTCGAAATTCTAAATAGTTATTTTGTGCTGTTTTTTAATTTCTTGCAAAAGTATAGTATTTTTTGGTTTGTGTTTTTTTCTTTTCTTATTATTATTCTGATTTGTGTTGTGCAAAGACATTAAAGACATTTTTTTTTAATTACTCGTGTTTTTTATTTTAGCCCAATTAGAAACCACATAGTTTAATCCCGGGATAGGCCCGGGATCCCGGGAAAAGGCTTCAAAAATCCCGTAAGCCCGGGATTGAAAAACATGCTCGGGATTGTATTCTCTAGATCCGAGGCGCCTCCCTGCAATGCGGCCGATGGCACCCGCAGGGGTTTAGTGGGTAGTCTGGGCCGGCTAGCGGCCCAGGAGTCCCACACTCTATGCGTAAACGCATTCCCCTGCGAAATCAAAAAAAAAAAACAAAAAAAAAAAAAAAAAAAGTAACCTTTCTACGGGCTCGTTTGACCCGAAGTATTTGAACTAGTCCGTATGCTCGACAAAGTATTTGCCTATGTGTAGGGATTGGAAATCTGTGATATACCAAGCCATGTAGTTCGTCTTAGCCACTTAGTTTCTAACAACGTTCTCAATTCACTCCATACAAGTGTTTGTTCACTTACACGTTGCACCTAGTAGACTATTCGCACTGGTTCATGGGACTCAGATATAAATTTGAATAGCCACAGCGACTGCTAGGTTTAATCTCTGAAATGCTGTTTGATACTATCCTACATCACACAAAGCAGGTAGGGCTTAAGAACCAGGCTGATATAAACCCGACAAAGACGGGGAAGGATTTGGTGTGTTTGGTCCTTAACTAGACGTACGTCATCTCACTTCAATTTAAATATCTAGAACCATTTTGGACCTCAGTGCTCATATTTACAAATATATAAAGGTTTTGATTTAAAATGCCACGCTGGTCTCTGCATTGGTGTGGTCTTCCTGCCACGTTTACCTGATTATAGGGATCTCCGTAAGGGATACGTAACGTCCACAGTTAGGGTTTTGAAATTTTTCGGTCGGTTTTAGTTCTTTTTTTATACATATTATAGTTTTATCATAGCAAATATATTATTTGTGAAACAAAAATTTCAACACATTTCAATTGTGAAAACAAGTAAGTCGAAATAAAACGTTCAAAACAAGCAACCATGTTTTCACTTGCTTGTTTTCAAGTTTACTTTTGTTCAGATACTTGGAATCAATAATGCAAAAAGTATTATGAAAATTAATATTTTTTAAATGCAGATTTGTGCATATTTTGATGCAAAATCGTCACATGTACCACAATTGACTTTTTTTTTAAATCTATCATTGAGAAAGGAACGTTTTACTTTCTATGTTCTTTTTGCCGTCCGTCCGTATGTCGAAATAGTTTCTGAATACCTATCCAATAACCTATTGCGGCTAATAACGGCCAAGTTGCTAACAATAATTGCAATGGTTGCCATTGTTTGAAAGCTACTTTCTATGTTGCACCAAATGTACTCTGGAAACGTTCCCTTCCTGTCTGTTTAAAGTCCAAGCGGAACTGGCGAGGTTGTGTTGAACGCAGTGTTGCTAACATTTAGCGAAGTTGGTCAGTTAGAGGTTGAATTGCCGGAGCTTTGTTTCGCGGGAACAATAACCTGCTTTCCGTTAATGTGGATTTATAAGTATACCTATAATGTATTTTTGTTATCATATACCCACCTCGCTTACTGTTTTGTGTATTATGAATAAATAAATAAATTTAAACCAAACTAGTTACCTTTGGTAAATTCAGTTGAATTAGGGAAATGTGGCACGAACATGCAATGACAGTTTTAAGAATCTTCTTTATCGGATCATTATGTCTGCATTTTCCGTTTTGTTTTTCAAGCTTTTTTCATCCATGACGTCAAAAGATTATTTATTCAAATTATTTTTTTGCTTACATTCTTGAAAATGGTTGAAAACGTCTCTAGTCGGAGGGAAATAAAGAAAGTTAGTCTTCCGTTAATCTCTGACTTTCCTTTTAGACGCCTAGTCTAATCTTCGAATTTAATCCGAATGCCTCACACCCCAGTCTGTATGAGTTAGTATATAAACGTAGGTAGGTACTTAAATAAGGCTCTAAATAGAAGAAAGAATAGATTCTGAAATAATCTGAACAAAAAGCATTTTAGCTGAAAATTACGCAAGCACAAATTCCCTGTGACAGCTAAATCGCTCAAGCAAAATTCATAAGTGCATGAAAAGTCAATAACTCATCGATGCCATTCTACGATTTCGCACTCGATCGGCATTTGGTGGCAATGCGGTATCTGTGTGTTATGTTCGTATCTACAGATATATGACGTACTGCCAAGCGAAGGTCGAAGGATTAGCATTAGCAACGGTAATGGGGTCGGCTGGATCAGTAAGAACATCGGGCGGTTTCGTCGTAGAACATTATCGAACGCGTTTGCGAATGTGTTACAGACCTTTTCGCAACCTTGGTTTTTTGCCAGTCCACTTTATGAACGTCAGACAAAATGTCAAGTCCCTGGTATGAAATATGATTTATTATTTGGGAATAATTATGCCGCGTAGACACTGCTTTTTAAATTGTGTCAGTATAATTTACATTTGGATTTTTTTTTTTTAAATTGCTTAAAAAATAAAAAATAAACGCTGATTAGCGTTTTACAGATTTGATGAAAATCAAACAAAACGAAACATAGATCCTAGATATAATTGAGGAAAGTAGATGCGACAAGGGTCCGTTCAGGAATATATAACTACGTTTCTAAGTATGTCAATTGTAGCTATATCTAACCATTCACAAGATAAAGTTACCTACAGTCTTACTACAAAAGATTTAAACATCTGTTTAACAATTGTTTAGAAAAAACATTACTACAAAACGATGTCTAACACATGTTTTTGGGATAGAACGTGTTTAAGCATTGTTAACTTTAGACACGCGAATTCCCTGGTTTACGGAGTGTTTATATCCTGTCTAGAGTCATTGTTTGTTGTGTGAACTTGTGTTAATTTCTTACGAAGACGAAAAATGGATTTTGGGATGTTTGAAATAGTTGATTTTATTGACGAAATTGACTTGGACTATTTAACAGAATATAGAGACGACGAAATACCGCGTGTGAGGATAAATCCATTTGGGCATTACAATGAGGCTACTTTTAGAAAGAAATACAGGTTTAGTAAAGCCTTTGCCGCCAAAATAGTGGATTTGGTGAAAAATGATCGACCACAACTTTTTAAATACGTAGATAGGTACCGAAAATAAATAAACACGCGTGTGACACTGACAATACAATGACCACTAAAAACGTTCCGTTTATAGGCGTTGCGTTCATTTTGACCCAAGAACTATTTGATTTTAAAATTAAAATGCATTTCGCTGTCTTAAATCCGTAGCTTTAATCACTTAATTATTTTTTATACGTAAAAAAGAATATAACAACGTTAAATGCTATATTATAAATGACAGTTGAATGAATGAAAAAGAACGAACATGTTTAAACCTTGTCTACAAAGACACTCTTTAAACTTGGTTTTGTGGTAACTAAAATTAGACAACACTTAAACATGCGTCTAACGTCTTAGACATTGTTTAGGTAAACATGGTTTAAACAAGTGTTTATAATATTTTTTGTAGTAAGACTGCTAGTGTTTATTGTGTTTGGTTTAAGTAATTTATTTTTAAATTTCGTTACTTATAAACAGCATAAAAATTAAACTATGTTGGACTATTGAAGTCACGACATAAAATACCAAAAGCAAAACATGGCATTTATTCACAAAAACAGCGCTTCAACCGTGAGTTCAACCACACCACCACAAAAAATGGAACGCGGTTAACGACGTGAAAAATAAAACCTCCATTTATGTAAGAATGTGTACTAAAATGCACATTACGAATTTACATTTTTACATTCATTTACATACTTTACTCACAACTTGCGATTTCTTTAACGTGTCAAGCGCGGAGTTTTTGAATTTTATTGCGAAAATCATAAAATGTGATCGAATCCTTGTTACCATTTTGATATAAAACTTTCTGTTTCTGGCTAAAAGAATTTTATCCGGTAAATTAAAAAGAACTCAAGTTAATCGCAACAACATTTGCAAGATTTCTTTAAACCGCTATTCCACCCTAACCCACTGAATTAATCAATTTAATTGTCCATTAATGGAGTTATTTCCACTTTTTGTTTCAATCTAAACCATCAATAGATTTGTTTCCACTCTGATCTAAACCGAGATTATGGACAATGACAGATTTTTCACCTTTTAAAAATCATAAAGCTATTCGTAAATTAATCTACACGTAAACAAGGCGGATTAAAATGGGATTTTGAAAAATAATAAATGATACATAATTAAATTTCAAAATTTGTATTTTTTTTAATTATTAATTCTCTAATTCCTATTTTTTTCTTATATAACACTAACATCACTTAGCTCTTTCCTTCCACGTTCCTTAAACAACATTATTAGTTCATATATATCCCCCATCGTGGATATCACCGCAAATAGCGACAAGTTTCAAAACTAACAGTTATTGTTCAGATATTGGCTTATCTGTGAACACGCAAACTTTGAGGCGCCTCTGGAACGCGTCCAATGGTTCAAGGGTAATGGTGGCCGATGTTACGCCGGGAGGGCGGCGATAGGCACCTTATTGCCTGTAAATCTGGACAGTTATATCGTTACACAATCTGTTCGCAGTTACGTGCCAGTAACGTCATTCAGATGCTTATAGACTTTAAATTTTTAAATTCCAATCTAATTTTCTATATGGATGTCCGTGATACTTCCCCCATGCTTGAAAGTAAGTTTGTCACCTAGATATGTGAATGATTGGCAGCACACAAAACCATTATTATGGCTTCCCTCAATCGCAAATTTTCGCAAATGTGTTGAGAATCGTGATAGCTCATGCATGTTATGATCATTAAGTCCTTACGCCGTTCCCCTTTGGCACACGGTCATATACCTACTGCCAAGTACCTACATAATGACCAACTAAGCACATTTGTAATAAATACTTGTATAGTAATTAACTATTTAGGTGTTTTGCGACGAGGTATTAGAATCAAACCAAATTGTGTAGAATGTTTCATGTACAAGTGCTGTGCACTACCATAAACGGCTCAATCGTGGTCCTGAAAGAACTGTTTAGTGGCATGTTGCTGAGCATGAATAAAATACGAAGTACACTATAATCGATCGGTCCAGAGTCTTTTAGACCTAAGTCATCCCGTCATTGAACTGTTTATATTCAGTAGGCACACCGAGAATCGCAATTTATTTAGCTAATAGAAACATTATAGGTTATTTTGACTCGACTAGTCCTGTCTTCTGTATAATTATACGAGTTCAACGAGTCACTTTGTTTGGTGAAAGTCACTTTGAAGTTCATTGTATCTATCAATTATTACCAAATAATCTTTGAAGAAAATATCGTCTGAAAATAGAAAAGGAAATATGGCGTTTGATGAAATATATTTTTTGACTCAATGTAGAGTCAACAAATTTAGTATCTTCATAGGAATAGCTTCAGTAGGTATTAATAAGTCCAAACTAATATTATAAATGCGAAAGTCTGTCTGTCTGTCTGTTACGCCTTCAAGGCTAAACCTCTCGACCAATTTTGACAAAATTTGGTATGGTGTACACCACGGGTATACACCCATCAGCCTATGCTGCTAGTGTATAATTGAATAATAATAAATAAAGCACCACATGACATCAACTTCTCCAAAGGGCCTTTACGCGTTGGATCCATATCCCCGGGCAAGCCTCTCAAATGACCGGGGCAACCCGTGAATCCCAAGCGGAGATACATAATAAAGTTAAAACCCGGGGTCAAACATAGGCTACTTTTTGACGTGGGTAGAGCCACGAAAGACAGCTAGTATTAAGATAAAATAAAAATTAATCATGAAAATTTCAATTTCAATGTAGATTATAAAGAATAATGGAGAGGCATTTCACTTGGATTTCTGTTCAAAGTTTCACTATTACAGATAGATTCTTCTAAGTACCCTTTAGCATGGATTTCATAGTGAGGTCGTAAAAGTTTGAGTACCTATGTAAATATATAAGTAATATAGGTATTATGTAAATCATTAGCCGCAGAAACAGTAATTTTCGCATTCATGCTAAGCTCATATTATAATGCAATTTAATTAATACAGCAAACAATGGAATCAGGTTATCCATTAATCAATGTGTTACATATTGTACAAAATGTTAGGTGAATTATTATTTATTTTGTACTGTTTATGAAGCTAAAGCTTTTTATTTCAGATTTTTTAAAACTGCGTCTCGATTTTTATGCGGTCCCTTAGAAACCTGCACAAAGTTTTATGACTTTGAATCGCTAAAATGGTACATATCTAATATATAAATCATAATAGATTATTAGATCGATTTATGAGTTTGTTTTGAGATAAGTCAGTCTTTGCTTGATAGATTTAAGTTGATATGACATAATTTTGAATCATAAATTTGAATCCCTGAATTCGAAAACAAAAATCCGTTCAATATTAAATAATTTATAGACCTTTGAAATCCTGTGAAAGGGGAAACTATCAAAAAACATGAAAAGGACGCATTTAATGGTGGAGTGACGTCACTGCCATTTGATTTCGTGCGTACAAAAAAAGGAAGACCACCACGCTCCCACTTTTTTCATTAGAAAACTTTAAAAGCCAATTACTGCTTTAATTAGTTACCAATTTTGTTGTTGTTTTTGGAATCGGTTACGTTTTAGTGTATGTATTGTTCCGTATAAAAATCTTGTCAAAATATGAACACACCAACACAGTCAAGTAGCCTATTGTTGGTACGATGTTTTTTTTTTGTGTTATCTTGAGATATCTACCAATAGTATCTTGAGTAATGATACTCATGAGTTTAGCCACGGTCAATAAGATAGAGGTTCCCAATTTAATTGTATTCAGTCATTGGACATGGGGTTATGAATTGGGAATTTCTGTTTTAGACAATAAAGACTTTTGATTTCGTCTTGGTTCGAATAAACAAATAACGGGGATTTTCTGAGTGTCTTGCAAAACCTCATACTATCTTTGGTACTTGACACAGATTTCATTTTTAATAGACTATGAAATCCTGAACAGAAAATGGTAAAAAAATTAAACAAACATTGCAAAAGCGTTCATTAATCACCAGTAGCAGTTACTCATTCGTGCCGGCTTCAATTTAGCGGGCGATTTAATTAATGGCGTAACAAATTGGCAGTTTGCATGTTCAGGACATCCCAATGATTTTATGATACGTCTTTACAGCTACCAACTTTGCGACTATTCCTGGATTTATAGCGTTATTTACACCTTATTTTGTCCTACGTTAATATTTTGAGTGGCTTCTTCGATAGGTACTACCAATATTTATTTTTTTTATTCAGGTGACCTAAATTATTATATGTTATTGTCTCGATTTTTTTAAATCAGTTCTTAAATAAGCAAGTTATAAGCCTTTGAAATTCGGTGAAGGGGAAACTGTCAAAAAACAAGAAAAGGATGCTCTGTGTGTGCAGTGACGTCACTGCCACTAGGTTGCATGAGTACAAAAGAGATAGCAAGACGTACCCACCATGCTCCCACTTTTCTTTTTGAAATAACATAAATAGATACTTCATGTTGTTATTTAATTTGAGATATTTGATTTATATTTAAGATTTACTCTACGTTGCAATTCTCAACTAATTACAGTTGTTATTATTGTACAGAAGCTGTTGTACTCTACAATACAGTAAAAAGTGCCTGTTAAAAATATTATTTATAACTGGTGTCACCTAGAATCTTGTTATTCCGCAAGATGAGAATTCTCAGAATTCAGGGACTTACACTTATTAATAAGGATCAAGTTATCCTTGATTTTTCTTAGTCAGGACAGTACAGGCCAAACATTTTTCTTTTTCATCTTTGTTCGCCGTGAGACGAGATTAGGCTGAAAAAATATTTACAAAATTAAAATATAAAAATGGTTCCCAGGTGCCTTGTGCTTCGTGAAATTTTCGCTTATTATTATTTCTCTTGAATATTAAAGCTATACGAATTCCCAAAAAAATAAAATTGGATTTCCGTTACAATTTAGGCTTTTCCAGGTGTTTTAAGTTTAAGTTAAAAATAATAAGTATATTTGTTTTATAAATTTGCTATATAATCAAAAATAATATTTACTGTAGGCACTAACAAGAATAATTTAAACCGACTTCGAAACTAGCCAGTATCTGGCTAGTTTTTGAATTAAGTACGATGTAAGACAGTAACAAGTGTTTTAGTTACGAACTATGATCCTCAATATCAAATGATATTCTTTAAATAAATAGTTAAATACCTATGTTATTGTATACAGGCTCTTGAACCTCACGCGATATGGAATAATTTTGTACCTATCAGTCTTAGCTTCCATATTATTATTGTTAGGAGTGTGTAAAAGAAGATGTTCCCACTGATATATAGACGCACGCACAGCCGTGACCGCTAATGGTAGAAACGTACAATTTTTACAGTTTAATTTCAAAATGCGGACGATTATGATAAATTTTAACCCTGAAAGGGTGAAATAGTGGTTGAAAATTTGTATGAAAAAATATTTATATCCGCTACGATTTTGATCATAATTAAGATTCATGCTTTTAAAAACATTTAATTGAACAGGTGTTTCGTGGTTTAACTAAATTTACCCCTAAGCGTGAAATATAGGGGCTGAAAGTTTGTATGGAGAATATTTAAATCTCTCTCAACCTTCATGAAATTTATTACGCCAGCTCCTAAATGTAATGCAAAGGGATTTTGAAAAATGTTTACCCAAAAAGATGAAATAGGTGTTGTGTGAAAAATCTTTAAATCAGCTACGATTTTGATAATTATTGAGATTCATGTTCTTAAAAACATTTCATTGAATAGCTGTGTCATGGTTTATTAAATTTTTCCCCCTTAGCGTGCAAAATAGGCGTTGAATTATTGTAATCTAAATATAAAAAGGAGATGTTCTCACTGACATATAGACGCATGCACAGACGTGAATGTGAATTTCAAGGTGCCTGTCTGCCTTGCATAAATTTGCACCATGCCAATGTACGTACATAGGCAATTTATGGTCGCAAAAATCGAGAGAAACGCGGGAGAAGCTGCGGGCGGAAGTTAGTTATTTATGATGTGATTTATGCTGGTGAGTTTTCATTCTAAATAATGAAACTAGTAAAAGTTGTAAGGAGCTTTAATACAGCACCCGACAAAGAGAGAATCCCAACAATTGGAATTTCATTACATACCTATTGTTCAGGTTTCCCTTTGTGCCATCAAATTAAGAAGTGGCGTCCGTTAATTTAAAAATAAGATACTTTGCTCATACGTTAATTTTATTTTAGACTTCTTTAAATTGGAGCTTGATATTAAGATTATAAAAAATCAGTACCGAACAAAATAATTAAATAAAAACTACAAGAACTGAAGTTTTCCATGTAAAATAACTCTCAGCCCATGTACTTACAGGAAAAAACACCCATAAATATATGTATACTAGCTGTGCCCGCGACTTCGTCCGCGTGGAATAGTTATTTTGGGAATCATATTTATTTTTTGTTTACAAACCTACCTTCTCAGCTTTATTATAAATTACCTATAGCTGTTACCCACGACTTATTTTAGACGACTTAGTTACATAATTAATAGAATATATTTTAAAGTACTCCTGCGTAAATTATATTTTTAGTTTTATTTTCTTGTGGCAGAATCAATAATACATTTATTTAGATAAAGATTAATATTATAATGTTGATACAACTCTGACAAATAATTTGTAATAATGCATTAATTTCGACCAAATTTGATTATCATAAAAACTGTTATTGTAAGTTAATCTTAAAAGATAGACATATACTGTCGCAGACATTTTTTTAGATAATTTAAAGAGGAATAATTCTTTCATACATATTTTTTGTGTATCTCGAACGGTTTTCGCAGCGCACGCAACGGAAGCCCTCAAAGATGAATAATTTTCCCCGTTTTGTCCACATTTTCGACTGTTTCTTCGCTCCTATTAGTCGCAACGTGATGTTATATAGCCTAAAGCCTTCCTGGATAAATGATCTATCCAACACAAAAATAATTTTTCAATTCGAACCAGTAGTTCCTGAGATTAGCGCGTTCAAACAAACAAACAAACTCTTCAGCTTTATAATATTATAATATAAAATTAGTATAGATTATATGGGCCAATAATATTGCATTTTGTATGTATTTTGTTGCCTGAAATAAATGAATAAATATAATGCAATATTGATAAGAGAAAAACATTATAATGACATAGAATTAAATAACTTAAGAAAAGGTTTTAAGAAAGAAAGAATGAAAGAATATATTTTATTTGGGTATTTCATATGAACCTTAATTCCATGAGTCGAACAATCGCTAAAACATAAGAATTAGTAATAAGTTATTTTGAACCTTCAATGAACATTAATAACATTCATAAATTATTGACATGGGGTACCTAAGGCATCTGACGCAGCATAACCACCGCCATCTAGCGATAACAGCTGAGACAAAGGGCTTGAACTTGACGTATCCGATATATTGAGTAGCTCAACATTTTTTGGTAATCCTGCTCATATTAGAATGACAAACTTAACCCTCCTTATTATTCTATCACCATCTTCGTTTCCCTACCAACCTACGAGTATACTCGTGATAACAAAATATTAGTTGTTGTAAAAATATTGGCAGCTCAAGTATTAAGCTTATACTAAGTTGTGATGCTATTGAAAAACACAAGAAAACATTAAACAACTGATTGTGAATCATGCGTACAGGAAGAGAATATTTAACTCATCTCTTGATGGAATGCGAGCGAAACGGGTCAGAAAGAGAGCAATGTTTAAGTAGTTTCAAAATTAATAGATTGGATGTCGGAACTGTTCAGAGCACATTTAGCAACCCGAATCAGAAACATCCTTGCAACTGTGTAGTTTATTAGATTATATGTGCTATCAAAAACTGTGTATTATATTGTAAGTTTTGGTTTAATGGGATTGACATGCCTAAAACACAAAAATCCCTAAATAAATAGTAGAAAAAAAAATAGAAACCAAAAGAACTCGGTTCAACCAACAGATAGAGTACACTATTTGTTGGCTTACACAGGACGAGCAATTTTGAAACACCTTTTTCTACATAATTCAAATTTAAGTTTTCATGTGTTTTGAACGAAGTGATTCTTAAATCGGATACCACAAGCAGAGCACTTTTATTTTTATTGTAGGTTAAATAAGTACTCGTTGTTTTCATTTTCATAAAGTTCAGGGGGTGAAGATTACTCGCATTATTCATTCACGTAACAAATGTGTATTTTCAAACTCCCGCTCAGTTTAATCTGTTTTCCACAGTTTTTTCAATGTTGCTCATACCCGAATAGTTGGGGAGATTTATTACCGCAGGCTTTCAACACAACATAAATACAAGCAATGATTTATGGTAATTTCATTGTGAACACATCAGAAAACTTCCCACAACAGAGACGGCAATTTGTTTTTCAACACATTTACTCATAAAGTATCTTATATTTAATTGTAATTAAGTTCTTAATGGCAGTCGTAAACAACACGTTTATTTTCAATTTTATTTATTGGCATACTAAGTGTTACAGAGTGATCTTAAGTAATTATAAGTGCTTACAACTTAGTAACCTTTTACAGGTATTGCAAATAGGAATGCAAAATATATATTATACAATAGAAATGCAAATTATACAATGTAAAATTGTTGTACCTCTATTATTAACTATTATTATATTGTAATAGTACTTGTAAAGTAATGGTTTCTATAGTTACGGTACATTTTTTTAAATGTACGCCGAGAGGATTTTAATTTCCAATCCATTCATTGTTTATGCAAAAAATATAAACTATTTTAGCTTCTAAATGATAAATCAACACTAAATTTCATATTTATATTTTTTTTAACTAAACATTAGTCGTATTTAACTACAAATATTAATTTGTGTAGAAAAATTAAAAAGGGCTATAAAGGACCATCCATGGCCGTAAAGATATTCGCACTGCTCAGACTATAATCAGTTTCTAGAGTCGCTTGAAAGAATACTACCTCTCACTTTGACTTGATAGGTACTGCTGTTATTTTCACCTCGTAAGGGTTGACTGGAAGAGATTGCATAGCAATAAGTCCGCCTTTGCTCATATTATGTTGAAGTCTTTGTAAATGTTATACGTGGGGCGCACTATAAGTTTCCGGAATGAATATGAAAAAATACTATTAAAGGTACAAAATTAATTTATTGTTTGTCAAAATAATCTCCCTTGGCGTCTATGCACTTTTTCATTCGATGAAACCAGTTTTGAAAACTTTTTGCCACTCCTCTGTGGTGACCTCTGAAACGTGTTTTTCATACTCCTCGACAGCCTCTTCTGGTGATGAAAATCGTTGACCGCGTAATTGGTTCTTAATTTTTGGGAACAGAAAAAAGTCACAAGGTGCCTGGTCGGGACTGTATGCAGGATGACTCATGAGTTCTACATTTTTCGCCTTCAAAAAGTCGTTTGTCTGTCTGGCCGTGTGAGAACTAGCATTGTCGTGGTGCAGGATGATACGGCGTTTACGGTTATTTTTACGGAGTTCGTCAATAACTTCCGGCAAACAAATTTTCGTGTACCAGTCACTATTCACTGTACGACGATTCTCTAAAGCAACAGTAGCCACGTGTCCAGTTTTATTAAAAAAAGAAGCAATCATCCGCTTAGATGCACTTTTCACGCGCGCCACTTTGGTTGGTTTCGGCTCATCTTGAAAGACCCATACGCTCGATTGCTGCTTTGTTTTGGGATCGTAGCAATAAATCCATGTTTCGTCACCTGTTACTATGTCCCACACCAAATTTGACGCACCTTCGTTGAATCTGGTAAGCATGGCACTGCACCAAGTGACGCGGTCCGTTTTTTGAGCCTCGGTCAAGTTGTGTGGGATCCACCGCGAGCACAGCTTTCTCACACCCAAATGTTTGTGTAGGATTAATTGTATTTGACTCATGCCTATTTCTAAGGATGCGCGAATTTCATGGTAGGTCACATGCCTGTCTGTTTCAATCATACGGCGCACAGCATTGATGTTTTTGTTGGTCACAGCGGTGGACGGCCCACCATCGCGAGATTCGTCACTGAGATTGATACGACCACGCTTGAATTCTGCAAACCAGCTATAAACAGTTGTCTTGCATGGTGCTTTATTGCCAAAAGCTCTTTCAAGCCGAGCGATGCTCTGTTGAGCTGTCAAATTACACTTAAAATCGTAGAAAATCATACTACGGAAATTTTCCCGAGCTAAATCCATGTTGATGCAGACACACAATTTTTTAAATGGCGCCACAAGGTAAAAACAAAAGACAGTCAGATGAAACAAACTGCATTCTACAGCCAAAGAGTTCTATTTTCAAATGTTGCAATCAATTTTTAAATATTGTTTATGTAAGTGGCCAGTTCCGGAAACTTACAGTGCGCCCTATGTATTATTTGTTACTGTATGTGGGCAATAAAGATATTTTGTATTGTATTGTATTGTAAAACCCATTACTAAAAAATTGACTATCAAGGTCTGCTCTGTCTGTATCAGTGGCACCATTTTTAAGATTTTTGTATTTAATTTACTAATGTCGATTTAATTTAGGGAAGAATACCTAAATTTGTCTCCGCTGGACATACTCATTTAGACGAAAATCGAATATTGAACTAAAAAAACTGACTAAGTAGGCTGACTATAGCTTCTTAACTTAAATCACCAAATGAAGAAATAAGGATGAAGCTTTAAAACAGAATCAAGAACTACATATATATGTATTTGGAGATACCTAGCAATGCATTAACAAAAACACAAGCCTAATTTTGCTCAAATTGTGATTCTAAATGTTAAAAGAGTTCAAAGTGTACCAACAAAAGTTATCGCTTGAGAACTTTTATTCATTTTTTGTGTAAATAATAAAAACTTAATAATATAAGTATGTTTTCCCTCGCAATTGTGTTGAAAATCGTCATATGACTCATGAGCGAAATGGCCAACTTCGCACCCTTATATCATAATCTACTAATATATTTTGGAATACACGTACGCTTTATTAACTTTGTGTTGGTAAATTTTCAAAAAAGAAAGGCGCTTGCCTACCAAAATAATATTTTATACTTGTTCAGTTGCATGAATGGAGTCACTGGACGATGGGTCCAAAACGACTAAATTTCACGGTGTATAAACCAGCCAAGTGCAAGTCGGACTCCCTCACTAAGGGTCCGTACATTCTGTTAATATTTCAAGCGTTGTCATTATCCAAAAACTACAAAATATCAATTGTTATTTGAGAGCCCCACTAATATAATCTATCTTTTAATATTTGTTGTTATAATAGTGGCAGCAGAAATACTCATCTGTGAAAATTTTAACTTTCTAGCTACCACTTTTCATGAGACACAGCCAAGTGACAGACAGACAGACAGAAACAGACAGTGAAGAAGAGATATATTACATTCCGTTTTTACACTTTGGGTACGGAATTATAAAATAATAGTAAATATTCACTTATTCCTTGACTTTGTTCTACCAAATTTACTGTGCCCGTAATAAAGCTGAAGTAAGGAGTTACCGCATTTTTGTTATTTACATGACAACGCCACTTGATTAAGAGCACTTTGGATGAAAATTGCTTTGTCCGAGACTCGCTTTTATGTCAACTAATCTGAATATGCAGAGTTCTTTCAGTAAAATTGAGCAAATTTAAAAGTTTTCTAAGATCACCGACATAAATTCCGATGTTTACAAATGTTTGTAAAATAATGTAATAAAATGATAGATTTTCTCAAATCAGTGATCTCTTTTCTGCATCGTTATCTAATTCTAATTTTATCGACAAAACGTACCTCATCTATTAGATTTTATGAAGGCAGTGTTACTTAAATTCGTAAGTATAAGTATTTTGTACGGGATTTCTTAACAGCCATGTTTACCAAGGACGCTTAAAATTTGTCATACAAATTGTACCGTTTTGAGTTTCTAATGGTTGCTAAAAAAACAGTGTTATATCACTTTAGTCAAATTTACTGGGTTTATAACAAAATATTGTCTCAAGGAAGCAATGCAGTAGTGATCATTCATGATATTACTAGAATAAGGCAAAAGGCTCTATATTTAGATTACCATCTTACTATTCAAATAAATTTATTCCAATTAACAGCGTCACTGAGAAAAGCTGAAGCTTTTAATTGATTGAACTTGTAATGTTTTCGTTGTAAGTACCTACGCAATTTATTGTTACTGAGCACATTTATTATATATTAATATAACTAATTATATCTTAATAGAAATTCTCAGCCTATTGAGATGACAGCGGACTGTGGATCACATTTACAATGCTAATGGATTTGCAATGTTTACAGATGTTGCGAATGATGTATGTCTGATAAAACAGCATATCTAACTAACAGTATTGTGTTAAACAAAATTTAGTTAAATTGTAACATACCGTTTAGTATTATTAGCGTGCCATAACAAAGACATTACAAAAAAGTGAATTTTATAAAATAACCTGGGAGTCAATTCCACTAATGAACTTTAAAAGGCCATGCAACTGATATTCAATAACGACTCAATTACGATGCATTTTTGATATGCTCAATATTGGTATTTTGCTAACACAATTTTCAATCTCAATTGCAACTAAAACATAATTGAATGGTAACAGTAGAAAAAATGTAAGATAATAAATAACAGAGTACTTACTGAAAACATTGATGATTTTGATTAGCAAAATTTTTCAGTTGCATTTCAATGGCATGCCAATGGAATACGATTGATGAAAATTAGTAACAGAATACCAGAAACGTCAAAAATTGCCATTGCGATCCAATTACGATTCAATTGTGTACTATGTAAAATAAGAGAATTAACACCCTGCTTATAACGTTGTTGCCAAAAACAAATCTTTGTTGCTATGAAGAAAGTAAGAAAGTAAGCCTAAGTTTTATCCTTCTTTAAAACATTAACAAATAAAAAATAAGTAAAAAAAACCTTACTAAAATAGTTTAGTTTGATCTATTCTATTATAATAAAATAAAAGATAATACTTTAATAAAAGAGTAGAATCGACGTCTCTGTACATTAATTATTTTGGCTACAAAATGAGAGGGAACGACTAAAGATGAATAATGGATTACAGAAAAATGTTTTATATCAATCTTGTCTGTCTGTCCGTCTGTCTGTCTGTCTGATCACGCTAATCTCAGGAACTACTGGACAGATTTGAATTTAGTTTTCACAAACTGATTGGCCTTAGCAAAGAGCGACATCTAATTTTTGTTTTATCAAAATCGGACATCAGGAAAGAAAGTTATCATCATTTAAAGATTTTTTCAATTTTCCCTGATAAAATTTTCATAGCAAAGTAATAAGCGGAGTAAGAGGTAAGTCATCAAAATCACATAATTTCAGCATTTTCCTTGGAGTTGTTTGCTAGATCATAAAGTTGTCTCGGTCAATCGACCCTGTATGCCTTGGTATCAGAGTTTTTTCGGAGACGCCTTTCGGCCTCTGACGTGGGTTCTTCATTATTACTTTTTAGTCATTCTTATCGAATCGGTTACGTGGTCAACTGACCCTGCACAACCTGGTGTCAGATTTTTCCTGAAACGCCTTTCGGCATCTGACGTGGGTTCTTTATTATTACTTTTCAGTCTTTCTTATCGAATCATTTACGTGGTCAATTGACCCTGCACAACCTGATGTCAGATTTTTTCGGAAACGCCTTTCGGCTTCTGACGTGGGTTCTTCATTATTACTTTTCAGTCATTCTTATCGAATCAGTTACGTGGTCAGTCGACCCTGCACAACCTGGTGTCAGATTTTTTTTCGGAAACGCCTTTCGGCCTCTGACGTAAGTTCTTTATTATGACTCTTCAGTCATTCGTATCGAGTGGGTTACATGGTCAATCGACCTTGCACACCCTCGTGTTGGACTTTTTTCGGAGACGCCTTTCGGCCTCTGACGTGGGTTGTACACCCTGCTCTCAGAAATGCTCAGAAAAGAAGTATGACTCACCATATATGGAAGTCGAAGGCAAGTGAGGTGAGTCAAACAAATACTTCTCAAAAATAGGTATATTTCAAGATCAGCATTCACCAACTGGTGGTTGTCAATGAAACTTTCACACCCGAATCATGATTTTATAGGTCTGAAAAGAGTTTATGGGTGGATAACGTTCATATTAAAATCACGATTGTTTGACTTTTTCTTTCATGCCAAACAGTATTCCGTCGCAATATTTTACATAGCGACCTCCTGAACATTTTAAATATTGATAACGTCAAATATTTTGTGTAAAACTCTGCAATGACGGATAATAAGATTAATAAGTAACGGAAGTAGGTATAATCGAACATTACGCGGACGAAGTCGCGGGCTCAACTAGTGTGTAAAATAAGTTACTAAGTAAATTGTTATACCTATTATTTAATTCGGTCTAAGCGATTTCAGGAATAACTCTGGCATTGTAAAGACTTGAAACAAATAATTTGATTATTAGTTGCCAGAGAAGAGCATACATAATGTGAAATGATGATTATGTGTAGACTTCACTGTCACGGGCATATTGGTAATCGTTCATCACTCAAACACCAACAACAATGCATCATTATAATCAAGAGCAATGACAGTGATCATGACAATGTTATATGCTTATGTTACTGTAGTAATTATGGTATACGTGATAACCCATCTTTACTGCGTAGTAGGTAAGTAACGTAACTTAACTTCACCAACAAGTTTTTTGTTGACAGCACGAATGTTCAAGTCACCTAGGGATAATTTGTATTAACTGTCGCAGCTGGTTTTAATCGTATTGAGCTCATCAAATCCTATTCTTGATCAACGTGAAATTGTAGTAACTGGTACTGAATATTACAACCGAGCAGAGCTTACATTTTAGAGCTATATCGATTAGAAACCCAGAGTGGCTTGCAGTCATCATCATTTTGTGTAGGTTACATTGCCTATCGACCATGTACACACTGGTGTCAGAGTTGTTCGGAATCGCCTCTTGACCTTTGACGTGGTTCCTTTAACGACTACCAAATGGCAGCCGGGACCAACGACTTAAAGTGCCTTCCTTAGCACGGAATCCTCTTTATTATCAGACAATCAGGTGGTTCAAGCCTGCAAAGTCCTAACCAAGCTGGAAACAACTAAACAAAGTATGCTTCCGGTGGGAATCGAACCTAACACATAAAAAACGCATTTCTACAGAACAAGGCAGTTAAATTGTTCTGGGTAAAAGCTCATGCGGGACTAGAGGGGAACGAGAGAGCCGACCAACTGGCGAAGGAGGCCGCTGAAGGTTCCAAAAGAAAGGCAGACTACGACATGTGCCCGGTGTCGCACGCCAAACATATCCTGCGGCAAAAGACCCTGGAAGAGTGTGATCGACGGTTTAGTACTGGCGACACTGCAAGCGTAACCAAGTTGTTCTTTCCGACGGCGTCAGAGGCATACAGGATCGTACGGGAACTGAAAATAAGTGGTAGGGCGACCCAGGCGTTGACGGGGCACGGAGGCTTCGCAGGGTACTTGCATCGTTTCAAGTGCCGGGCGGAGCCTTTGTGCATCTGCGGCGATGAGGCTGCCGAGACGGTATCCCACATACTTATAGACTGTCCCATATTCGCTGGGCGTAGGCATGAACTGGAGCAGGAACTCAACATTAAATTAACAATAGAGACCCTTCCGAACATAATAAAAAGTAAAAAATGTGAAAGATTTATAGAATATTGTACGAAAATTGTAGAAATTGTGAATAAACGTCACAGTAACAAATTATGATAAGCTAATATATTATAATTATATCAAAACTTACCATAAAATATATAGGAATAAAAAAATAATAATAAATCTGTAATCAACACAGAAAATGTAAATGTCGAAAGTAGATAATAATAATAGGTATAAGGAAAATGTTAAAATCAATAGAACTAAACATAATGTAACCTAGAAAATAAGGAATAGCACTAAGTAAACGTGTAAAACGTAAGGTCCAATTAATAAAACAAATATAACAATATGTACATTAGAAAATAAGGAATAGACGTAATAAACTTGTAAGCTAAAAATTTTTGAACAAATAAACGGATAATGTCTCCCTGCATGTAGCACCCCTGTAATAGAAATAAAGTATCATGATAGTTAGAATAGCAAATAGACGGGAGTCCCACCCGTAAACAGGAATGAATGATAGATGAATGCAAGGTAAGGATGCGGTATGATAGTACGAGTATGTAGCACAAGCGAGAACTAGTATGGAAGCAGGCACAGTATAGCATAGGCACCAATTTAATTGTGGTGGTAGTCGAAAAAAAAAAAAAACACCCCCGGGTGCAGGCTTGCAGTAAATACAATGCACACTGCGGGATATTTACAGAAATAGCTGTAAAACAAAGAAAATTAGATAATAAATAGACAGACACATTCACTTCTATTATTATTAATAAAAATATTCCGAAAAAACAGATTTTTTTTTAATACATGTATTACATCAATCAGGCAAAAATTGAATGTAGCGTCTTATTCAAAAGACAACCTAAAAAGTAATAATATTCATTTATTAATTAAATCATTATCGCATACTGTAAAGCCCAATAGTTATTATATTATCAATAGTAAGTATTAATTCTATTCTCATTTTGTTTCAGGGCGTTTTTGAGAATCCTATGCGTGTGTTGTCCTCGAAAGCTGCGAAGGAAATATCAACCACAACTCCGCTTCAAACAGTCCCAGGTAAAGGCACAGACATAGCAGCGTTTCCTCACAAAATAGATTTGAGTTGCTTCGTTACTTAGACTTTCATGAATTCTTTTAATTACAGTTCCGATCAACTCGACGCTATTACTCATCCAGCGAATTGATGGGCATACAGCAAATCAGACAAAACTCCTGCGAACAAACTTACATATAGCGAATCAACTTCAACTTAACAAACCGCTTTGGTTTCCTTTCCTACCTTCCAAGTGCCTTCTGCAACTCGACTTGTATCTTCCAAAAGTTGACTTCGCGAGGATTTAGATGTTTTGTAGTGCGTGGGGATATATTCAATCTATGTCCCATCAATCACTATTAACAGAGATATTTACTGAGGTATGTGAGGATTAATATCAAATGCACTATCACACAGTGTGGCCCTATCCTCATCGTTCTCTCTGTCCAATATCTTTATCTGTTTTGATGTGATTAAAAAGTTCTCAGTGTAATCGTATTTTTCACCAAAGCTAATCATTCAGTACCTATATCTTTGTCATCAAACTTTTCACTTAATCCACCTTAATACCAGGCATGGCCCCTTCACAATGGCGACATCACTCACTGACAATACACTTGCAACGTTTTCTGTATTTCGATCATTATGATTATAATGGTTTGATTTCCCATGAATTTCTGTTTTTTTTTTTATTTATAAATTACGTATACTTTTCATGTTTTCGCTTCTACGCTTGTCACTATATATATTTATCTAGTGGTTTAATAATAATTTAGTTATTATTTAAGAATCACTCTTTATTCCCATATATAGAACTGTCATGTAATAAAAATTAATTCTTTCTTTGAAAAATATTAACGTGATTTTCTTAATCGTTAGAACTTTGACTTTTGGTATACTTCGTTGTGCTTTGATTTTTAATGTATGCTCTTATTTACATATCTGTGTCTTTTGTAATTGTAATGATGTGATGTATGATGTGCGTATTTATAAAATCAATAACATAAATCTCAAAATTTAACAAAACAAAGTTCATAAATTATAATTTTGCACCATCTATTATCATAATATCTTTAGCCCCGAAAAATTAGATCACTTATACCTAATGCATTTGTTAAGTACACAGAATTTATAGCGTGAATTTTAAATTGTTCGTTATGAGATTCTGGTGCAGATTAATTAAACATTCACAATACATTATTGCACTAAATTGTATATACAGAATGACTTTTTATATTGTGTTAGTTTAGTACGTGGAATTTAACAACTTTTAATTTTAAAAAAAGTGAGAACCGAGATAGTGTTAAGATAAGATAAGATAAAGATAAAAAGCCTTTATTGTTTGAATTTAGGTACAAGTAAGATGTCAATAAAAATTATAACAACAATGATCTCCAACCTCTCATACAAAAACCTATCATCAGCTGATTACTTGAATTTTTTACGTTTTCACTTTTTTATACTTACACAGTGGTAAATTAGCTGGTGCTTAATAAGTCACCTGTATGGGTGTTCAAAGACAAAACTAAATAGCATCCCTCATAATTTATGTTTCAGTACCCCGTTTCAACAATGATGTACTCCTCGGTTACACAACACGAGATGTGTCGTTTGTGACATCAGGCCCGGCCGGGTCCGTGTCGAGGACCGCGAACCCGCTGCTCCTGATGCAGGGAACGTCGCTCGCTGCGCAGGCGCAACGGCGACAACTACCGAATGAGAAACCTAGAACACACCTCCTTCGAAGAACCCATACAGTGTGTTGATAGACATTTATGCCCAGACAATGTTCCTAACTGCCAAGACTCAGAATCTGTCAGTGAAGTGAGTCTAGAAAGCGAAAGCCGTAACCCATCCATAAAGAGGAATGTTAGCAAGAAAAAAGTTACTTATCAAACTAAAGCTGAAGTGACCGCAAATTAGTATACTTAGAGAATTAGATCTTGTAAATTTCTAGCCAATAGGCACTTAAGGCCATTCGTCCATTTTTTGATGGAAGTTTATTAACATTTTTTATTAATAAGTTTTTCGTAATCTGGTATTTCAATTACAAATTTTGGTTAAAATGCCAAATTTATGATGACCTCAAACGAAACGCAATTAGTTTCAGTTTGCGTCAATTTGCATTATTATTTTGATCAGTAAGTAGTTCACCATTTTTATAACTCGTATCAAGCCTTTAAGCAATTTTATTTCTAAAGGATAAAATTGAAGATGTTGTTTGTGCGTGTTAGTACAATTACCATCAAATCTATCAAAAGATTTACGAATGATCTGACTTGTAGACGTATAAAAATGTAAATATAAAATTTTAAATCAGGAGCTGTGATTTACTGATTAACCTGTACATTGTAATTTTTTATCTCAATGACACAATGATCTCAATAATTTATTATTTCAATAGTTTAATGTACAGTTTATATATTGTTTGTAGTTGTAAAAATAAAAACTTAATGAAGCAATTGATAGAACTAATTGATATGAATAATTTAGTATTTTAATTAATAATAACAACCCAAATATTTAAATAAAATAGTTTTCATTGAAAATGGGATTTGTATAAAAAATTTCGTTGTTTTTGTTACTAGTGTCTGTTGCTATATCGTTAATAAAAAATACGTAATGTGTATAAAAACTACTATTTTTATTAAAATTAGGTAATGAGACAAAAGGTCAACTGAAAGACAAAAGGATGAAAGAGTTACAATATATTCATAGGTTCCCATTTTTACTTCCAAGCTTTAAAAGCGACGCTTTGGTGTATTATTTTTACCGCATTTAATCAACACTACTTTATTGGATATATCAATTCCAAAATGAATACTTAAAACCATAACTTGAATTTCAAATTCATCGTTAAATAGAATCATTGTTATATATTATGTATGTATTACTTAAAAGTGGGAAGTAAAGCGCTTCGTAATGTATAAACGTAATTGTTACAATTCAAATATTCTATTAAAAACTCCATGTACAAAAAATTATTTGTTGATAATGTACATCAAATACCTATCCAGAATTGCATTTAATTTCGCCTTAAATATTTCTCAAAGAAGTCTAAAGCTGCTAACTTTACTTAATATAAGTTCAACAAATCTTCTAACCTTATTTCTTACTTAAATTATAAATTATTATCTTACTTACATTATAATAAACCTGAAAGTATTTAATCGTTGATGAACCCTGTGCACCCTGGCGTCAGTCTTTCTTCAAAACTGCCTTTCGGCTTCTGACGTGGAGAAGAATAACTAGAAAAAACTTAAATTTCGATGGATAAATGGATGCTTGTTACACTTTCACGGCTAAACCTCCAAACCGATTTTCATGAAATTGGGCATAGATATAGTTGAAGACCCGTAGTCAAACATAGGCTACATTTGGGTGCAGACGGAGCCGCAGGAAACAGTAAGTATTAATATATAATAACAAAACTAAGTTTCGATAAATGAATAAAGATTTTATTGTACTTAAAAAATAAAGTATTATTTGATGAAATGTTGGAATGTAGATATTAAAATTATACATTTAAATGTTTTTTAAATGTCGTGGTCTAAGTAATCTACCATCAGTATACTTAGTTATTTTCATAAAAGTCGTATTGGTGCTCTTGTTATTTTCAAGTTAAGATTCTCATCTTCACTGTCTTACTACTTAGAACACTGTACAAGCATAATAGTTAACAAAACTGATTGGTAGTAATTCGTATATTTGAAAAAAAAATTGTATTTATAACGAGTTCCCTGTCCCGTGAATAAGTGAGCAATTCAATTGATGTGATTTGGTAGTATTTTTTAATTTATTGTAACTTTATAAAATGGTATTAAGTTAAACTATTTTAGTACGGTTTTTATCACGTTTATTGCTTATTTATTTACAGGTTAAAACTCAATAGAAGACTGCACGAATCGGAATAGTTTTCAATAAAATTATAGGTGGTAGTAAATAAATTCATACTAATATTATAAATGCGAAAGTCTGTCTGTCTGTTACGCTTTCACGGCCAAACCGCTGAATGGATTTTGATAAAACTTAGTATGAATATAGTTGAAACGGGGTCAAACATAGGCTACTTTTTGACACAGAAGGAGCAGCGAGAACAACTAGTAATTAAAAACGCGATAAAACCCGGATCAAAATAGTTTAATTTAATGTGCAACAATCTCGAAAACATAACAAATTTGAAATTATTTTACAAAATAGTTCCAACTTTTTACAGAATATATTTCAAACAATCAAAAATCAAGTTTTTTAATGGCTTGTTATATTTTATTGAGTGTAGTATATATCTGTTCTTATGAAATTGTTATTGAAGTAAAATGATAGCGTAATTGACATCTAATAATTATTGCTCAATTATTTAAATCCCAAGTAAATAGATCTTTATTTTTTCCAAATATAGATCAAGTTGTATCGAACAAGTTGATTGGAACTTTAATAAATTTATCTATATTCTAATGTCATCATCAGGACATAGGCCTCTCCTAATGATTTCCAAAATTACCGGTTGGAAGTGACCTGCATCCAGTGACTGCCTGTTTGAGGTCATCTGACCATCTGGTCGGTGGATGTCCAACGCTGCACTTACCGGTTCGTGGTCGCCGTTTGAGAACCTATAGTTAAATGTATTGTGCCACATATTATTTTTCAAAATGTCCAATAATTTTAATTTAAGTAGATATAATTTAATCAGTGTTGTTTTGTGAAATCATATATTAACATCAAACAAAATTTTATATGAAATGAACAAAATAAATAAAAATGTGTACATATTTATAGAAATAATAATAAATGTAAAAAATAACACTTGTTCAATCACACAACATTCAAAGGCATCGTAGTTAAAGTTTATTATAAAACGACGGAACGCCACAAGCAAAGTTACCTTGTCTCCCCCGAGGGAGACAACAGAGGAGTCAGACAAGTCTACTAAATGATATTTTCGTTTGCCCGAAGAAGATGGGTTCCGTAGATTTAAGTGGCGTACTTGAAGCCTGAAGCTTTTTATACTAGACCACAATTTGTCATGATAAATGAAATTATTTTTAAGACTACTGAAACATGCTTTTTATTCATTTTTTTAAACTTTATTGCTCAAAATAATATACAATGCGTTCAGTACAAAAGCCGAATTTAATGCTAGGAGCATTAAATTCGGCTTTTGTACTATTACTATTGTCTAACAGTTAACCTTTTTTAAGTTTCTTTTTCATTTGGTTAAAATGCAGCAGCTTTTCCACAGCATTTTGAATAATTATTATTAATATATATTAATTTAATTGAGCAAGCTTTAATTTATTTATTTTATTTTATTAATATTACCGGTATAAAATAAGTTGCCTGTCTAATCATATTTCTACGTATTACTCATAAAGAAAAAAATAAATCTTATGTTTTATGATCTCAAGATTATGCCAAAATACATAATATGTCTCTCTCTTTATCACCAAATTTAAAAAATCTTTGTATTTTTATTAATAAGAACAAAATCTCTCAAATACACGTAGGTGTTAAAATTTACCAAAGCTTAGATAGTTGTTACTTCTGTTTATAATTTTAGTTTTTTACTGTCACAAGATAGTCTGTTCGTTTATACCCATGGATATTAAACAGGACAGTACTAGTGCAAATTTGCATAGAGGCAAGATAGAAATAGTGGAGGTACCTGTCTCTTTCTAGCAAATACAAGCTTTATCACGTTGGTCCTTGTGCAAAATAGGGTGACCACATCCTCTGGAAAAAAGGGGAAAGGTGGTACATACTGTATGCAGATCTTTTTTTCAAACGCTTCAAATGTTCCGAGTGAGGAGGTGCTAACCTCCTCCCAAGTAGTTCTGTGCAGATTTTAAGGAAGTTGGACTCTAATCGAAAATAACGTTTCGTAGGCATGTCGTGGACATATTGGCTCCCTCGGGGAAGACAAGGAAACTTTACTAGTGGCCTTGGCTCCACTAGACAAGCAGGACTAACGGCTGAACGTAATACGCCAAGTGTTGTCTACTCCAAGTTAGATCGCACCTGCTGTTTCTTAACTCGCGTAATTGTCATTAATAATCACGTCCCGCTAAGCTATCTATGTAGCTACTTATGTGCAATATTTACGAAATTTAAAATAGTTTGTCCCAATTAAAAACATTATCATGGTTATCCTATTAAAAAGAGATAGATTCCTCCACTATTTCTAGCTTTTTTTGCTCGGGGTTTAGGTCAATGAGCTCAGTCCTGTTTAATGTATTAAGTCCATGTTTATACCTAAGTAAAAGTAAAAATCAATTTTTATAATACGTCAATTTATTTCAGACAGTTTTTTTTTTATATATATGGCTTTTACTTTCGTATTTAGCCAGTATAACCCACCATTATTATGCACAAACACTCAGAAAAACACAAATTTTGGAAAATAAAATACAGCGCCGATACTGCTCTTCACAACTTCAGACAGTTTATATACAAAATTATTAGTATTTTTTAATATTGCTGATTTATTTGGCTATAAATAAAATGTAATTTGTTGCTCTATTTCAATATAAATAATTTTACAAAAAAGTACTCGTATAAGCCGAGCATCCAAATTGTAACAAGTTTCTCCGCGTATTGCAAATACTACTAAATCATTTCACCATTAATAATTTACATTACATAATAGATACATTTATTTATTTGATGTTAGAAATCCTCTCACCATATTTTATTATTTTTGTAACAAAGAGCAACATCATTAAAACCGGTGTGCCTGTCTATGACTTATTGTATAAATATAATATATGAATGTAAATAATGTATAAGCGTAAACTAAATCAATTACAACAAATCTTTTATCAAAATGTGTAACATTTAAATGTATACTTCTTGCAATATAATAATGTAGAGTACTGATATCAAGATTATGAATAAAATGTGTAAAATTAATTTAAAATGGGTTGTCGTATGAATTTATAAATATTTTTTCAAAAAAATGTGTTTCATTATATTTCCTTATATTATAATATAAACATCAATAGTCGTCTGATGTTCGGTAAAAGAACCACGGCAGAGGCCGAGATGCGGTTCCGAAAAACTCATACACTATGGGTGTGCATGACCATGTAACCTACTGGAAATGAATGAATGAACTCAAAAGTCATTTAAAGCAGAACGAATTTTAAAATTTTTGTTTTGTTCAAAGAATATATTTGGCCTCAGAAAATGAATGGCAGTCGGCTTTTCTTTTTAGAAAAAGATTTTACGAAAAGCAACTTCTTCAGTAAGAAATTTAAACGTAATATTCCTAAGTTTGGAATATCAGAGCTTATCGTTACTGCCCGAAGAGTATCGAAACCGGTAAAACTTTCTTTTCTCAATGTTACTATTATTCTAAAGGCAATATTATCAATCGATAGTTGGTTAAAGGTTGTCTCTTTAAAATATTAATATTCGGAAATCTTCAACGGCAACTGCCTGAGACAAGTCGTATTACTTGTACCATGATCACAAAGGGGATATGTACTCCTGATAGGTATTTCCTAGCCTAGTCAATATGGTTCATATAGCCAGCAATTGTGGCACTTGTAACTACAATGGATCGTTAACATTAATAATGCGTTAAATCAAAATGCTCGTAAACAATAGCAGGTGTAATCACCCTGCGACGGTACAAATGGACGGCTACATGCACTGGATTAGGTACTTGAAAAACAAGCATGGTGTAGGTACTTGAGAAGCTAGCTTAGCGGATCTTGCGTGTTTGTGACGATCTTGCCTGTCAAGCTACTTTGAATACAACCTTTATTGGATTGGTCGTCAATAGCGGGATTTCTCTTTAGGTATTTTGTGCTTCGGAAAACAATTTCTCATTGGACGTGGCTGTTATCCTCAGATTCCTGTTATTAGGCTGTGTCTGACGCCTTAAGGCAGACAGAAAACCGTGTTATCAATGATCTAGTTTTTCTTTTTTTTTTTTTTTTAATCATTTATTCAGTAAATATCAAATGTACACACAAAACAGCTACCGAACCGCGGAAACCTCGATGGGTTTATCTGTGTTCGGTGAGTCGCTATTACATTCAGAAAGTACTCAAGTATTTTTTCAAACTCAATTTAAATTTTTTAAAGTTATTATTATACAACTCCTGAAGTTCTAAGGGAAGCTTATTTAGATAGTTTGGTATCATATAATTAGGAATTCTTGTCCCATACAGATTATTAAATTTTGGAAGACTATATTTATTTAAATAACAAAGTGTTCTTAGGTAGCTAGGTCGCATTTTTTCTATTAAACAATTTTTTTGAACAGGTTTTTGAGTTCAGACGTCAGTTTCTCTATTTAATAGATTTGGCCAAATCTAGGACCAAAGAAGATACATATTGAAGTAAAGCAGAAAAAGCAGTCGAAGGTAACTTAGGTTGATGAGAAGGAAAACTTCGTAAATTTTAAAAGAAAAGTTTCGACTAAACACGTTTTTAAAACGCTAAGGTTGGTACGCACCTACCTATATTTTGCTACCTCTTATAAGTTTCAGGTAAAGCTTACCTGTTTCACTGTTTTTATCAGTTAGAACAGTGATTCCCAAAGTGGTCCAGGTGGACCCCCAGGGGTCCACGGGAGACTTGCTGGGGGTCTACGTAGGCGTGAACAAAAAATGGGGGTCCATAAGATGTTAATGGGGGTCCACGAAAATTTATCTGCTTTTGATAGTAAAGAGCAAAAATGTAAGCATAGTTTTTATAAGGGCCTACCTACATTGTTTTAAGTACCTATCTAAGCAGATAATATTTTAATAAGGCAAGCGACTGTTACTTGTCCAAACTTGTGTATTCGATATTACGTACAATTTCGTGTACAGACTTGCAAAGCGCTATCCGCCCGACAATGCTTAATGCTTGTTCAGACATGAACTTGATCAACACTATAAATACTTGATGCCAAAGGCAACCAAACGCATTCATTTGTTTCCGGAATTTCGAAAAAAAGGCGGAATTTGGAAAAAAGTTGTGAGAAAATTTATATCTGTGTTTGCTAGTGCCGGAGAAAAGTAAGTAACCTACCTTTTTTTGTTATAGTACTTAAGTATTTTGTTTACGTGTACTAGTCGGTTGATCACAACGGCCTGTATAGATAGGTAACTTAGTAACTTACAGATATTTTAATTGTCCTCTTTCGATTTGAAGACAAACACAGCACGTTTTATTCAATTGTTTTTTCACGAGAGAAGCACTGCCTCTCTAAAAAGGCCGAATAAGCAATATTGCAGAGCAATTAATTTTGTAATTTTTCTTGCAAATAACTACTAATTTTATAAAACAGTAATTTCATAATCATGTTAAATTGATTTTGAAGTAACTATTTTATCAAAACTATTCCTTTTCGGAAAGAGCGAGCGGTGCGCGGGCGACGGGAAAAGGGCGGGGCTTGAATTTAAAACCAACGGTAAAACGCTGAAAATCCTAACTAACAATACCTATGGAAACATACTTGTAAAACATCAAAACACAAATAAGATGTTAAATCAAGTATTTACTGCCAAAACTAAAACTGCAGTACTCTTTCTTTCCCCTACATTTATAGCATTGGTAACTGATTACCCAATACACTGGTACATGGATGTAATAAGTACCCTCCGGTATAACTGCATACCTAATATGGATCAAACGTCATGACAATAAACACAAGATGCTGACTAAGAAAGAGGATAAAATGTTGGAATTATCTACAACAGGGAAAACTGTTTGGGCCAGATAGAAATATTTATTATCGTAATTGGTTCTGGGTAGTATAAATAAATAAGCCAATTTATGCTACACTTTTCCTGTTTCTTTTTATTACTGGTCCTTTAATGTACCATAAAATTAGTGGCAAAATGCGCCAAATAAAGATGGAGGGGTGAGGGAGAGCTTTATTTTGCAGTATTTCGTTTGTATCCTTAATACGGAGGACATTGTGATTCTTAGTTTTAATAATTTCTATTTACTTATTTAACTCATTATTTTAAAGCCGTAGAAAGGAGAAGTAATACGCAGCTGATGTTAATCCGGAGAATTAAATATCTGGTGTAAGTTCAAGCCCACAATAATCATTGCTCAACTAGACGCTTTACTTAAGTAAAACTTAAACACAAATGTTTTCGAGAACAGATCTTGTAAATATATTACATAAATAGCACTTCAAAATACTTGGGTATATCTTTCATTTCCAACATCGCCGCTAATATCATTTTAAAAATAGGCTGATGTAAACAGACAGCTCTAACAAGTCATTGAAGAATGAGCTAAGAAAAGCAATCAAGAAACTTCAATTAAATTAGTGGATGAAGTCATTAAAATCCGCAGAGTCCCGCACTTTACTTCGATTACAAAATAAGGTGACTACAGCACTCTCAATTTTTAAAATATATCCGCTGAAACAACTTGGTAAAGCTGCTTAGTCCGATCGATCGGACTTTTTAATACTTTTCAGGGTTCCATACCGAAAGAGTAAAACGGAACCCTATTTCTATGAGTCTGCTGTTCGTCCGTCGTCCGTCTGTCTTCATGCTGTAACTAAAATTGATGAACTTCTATACTATCGTTATTTTTGGTATGACGGTGCTATTATGAGACAGTAAATAAAAACATTAAAAATAAAACGGGGCAGGAAAAAAGTTTCCTTTGGGGCGACTTTTATCGGAGTTGTGTCCACTTTATGCAAAGAGTTTACTTAAGTTAACCGTTAAGACTTCCATTGATTTGTATAATTTGAAGACATCGGCTTTTTATCAAGTAACTAGATAGACTTTTGGCGGGAAGCTACGGAGCGCATAAAATTTGTGTTTTTTTTTTGAGTGTTTGTGCATAATAATGGTGGATTATTATTCGCAAAGTGTCCGATAACAAGCGTGAGTGTTGGGAAGTGATACAGTGTTATATTTATGTGATTTTCATGCTTGTTGCCAAAAGCTCCTAGTTATCGCTAAGTGCAGTTTTTATACCACTTCACTTAGCCTGATTCTTCTGACTAGACTTGACTACCGACTAGTCTTGACGAAACCAAACTGTAGAATTTAAGAAGATAGAAAAATTAAGAAGAGCTATAAAGGACTTGCATCCATGGCCGTAAAACCCATTACTAAAAAAAAGTAACTAGATATTACTGTATTTGTTGACAGTTCGACCAGGAATGATTCTCATTCGACTTTTGAGTGAATCATTGATTTTAATAATAACACGAACGATGTATTATACATTTGCTATACGTTGTTATACGTTTGCTATACATTTCTAAATACTTCCTAATTTATCTTTCCTTTTTCTGCGTCCGAACGTTTTCCCGGTGGTTCCAACTATTCTACTTAATCTCTATCAGACAATACTCACACAATTTCTGTAATTCTAACTTATACAACAGTTTCAAAGGAAACAACTATCTTGTTTCCTTTCATAATAATAAACCCTCTGTATTTACTCCAAAAACTAGGATTGAAAATGTGACCTTTTGCAAATAAAATGGCCATCTCGGCGGCACAAAGGGTCGCTTACCGGATGATCTTCCTCACCTCAGATTTATTCCCCGAAGGTTTTCAGTTTACAAAATAGTTTCGTATTCTTTTGCGAGTCTTTGGTTTTGTGACGGTAATTTTATAAGACGTTTCTTGATTATTAATAATACAAGTATTATTTATTGAAATACTAAGTAGCTGCCCCGGCTTGTGATCTCTACACTAGGCTCGCAGGCCTGTATCGCAGCGATCTAGGAGTGGTTAAAAAGTGGTTGTTGATTGAAGTCATCGGTTCACAAACTAAAGAAAAAAAAATGATAGGATTGGAATAAATAAATACAGACGTAGAAGAAGATAGTGTATTTTGTGCGAGTCGTGTGTTGTGTTGTGTGGGACTGAAAATTGTGTAGCGTATCTATGTTTAATATATTGAATTAGAATTAAACATAGAAGCCAATCCTTTATTATATTAGATCCTTACATATGAAATTGGCGTTTTGTCGTACTGGCTACTTTAATCACAAATTTCTCCTCTTTGGTTAGGAATTCCAAATTCAAATTTATACAGCTATTTCCACATGTATTTATGTTTCCTAAACCGTTATTCATTTGTTTTACTTCTGTTTTTTTCTGTTTGCAGCGCTCAGTTTACAAAATGGGAAATCTTGAAATGTTGCGTTATTTACGAGTACGAGTTCCACCGTGGCACCAGTGCTGCGGAAACGGCTCGAAGGGATGGTGATGGTGGATGATGTGTATGGCGGTAGTGTCGCAAAAGAAAACACAGTACGTTTTTGGTTCCAACGTTTTCGTTCTGGAAATTTCGACCTGCAGAACAAGCCCCGTGGACGGCCGGAGGCCCAAGTTGACAATGAAGAATTGAAGGCTATTGTGGAAGCGGATCCATCGCAAACCACGTCCGAGTTAGCTGCAGGCTGCGATGTTAGTGATAAAACTGTTTTAACCCACTTGAAGCAAATTGGGAAGATTAAAAAGCTTGAAAGGTGGGTTCCTCACGAATTGAGTGAAGCAATCCGGCAAACGCGCGTCGACTGCTGCGTTACATTACTTGACCGGCACAATAATGAAGGGTTTCTTAATCGAATCATTACCTGTGATGAAAAGTGGATTCTCTACAATAATCGGAAGCGCTCATCGCAATGGCTGGACCCTGGCAAGCTAGCCAAATCCTGCCCCAAGCGAAAATTGATCCAAAATAAGTTACTTGTAAGCGTTTGGTGGACTAGTGCCGGTGTCGTTCATTACAGTTTTCTCAAATCTGGCCCGACGATTACGGCAGACGTCTATTGTCAGCAATTGCAAACCATGATGGATAAACTAGCTGCTAAACAACCGAGGCTGATCAATCGCTCTACGCCACTGCTGCTTTACGACAACGCTAGACCACACACTGCACAACAGACGGCTACCAAATTAGAAGAGCTTCAATTGGAATGTCTAAGACACCCACTGTACTCCCCGGACCGTGCTCCATTTTTTCCGAAAAACTTCTTGCAAGGGAAAAAATTCAACTCTGATGGGGCAGTCCAAACCGCCTTCAAAGATTTTATTGATTCCCATCCGAATGGTTTTTTTAGTGAAGGGACTACCTATGAGATGGCAAAAGTGCAAAGATAACAATGGTTCATACTTTGATTAAATAAATATATTTAAATTAAAAAATATTCAACATTTTGTTCATCCCATACAAAACGCCAATTTCATATGTAAGGACCTAATATATCTAGCTTTATTTACAGGAGTTTATTTAATGTTTCATGCTTTAATTTTGTAAAACAAAAATTTCTGTAAGTACTGTGGAAGCAGCAATCCCCCCCCCCCCCCCCATATAGTCACACAATAAGACAAAATTGATTGACAGAGGGCAGTGTAGACTTGCAAGAGTAGATTTACATTTATTATATGTCTCAAACTTTTCATTACGCATATGATTTTTCTCGTGGGACAAGCAATGATGAGCAAGGCCTTTTTGGTACTACCCATTTTTTATATTACTGTACCTTTAAAATTTTAAGTATTTATGTTTAGTAGTACCAAATAAACATTTTTTCTTTCTTTCTTTCAATGAAGGAGATGTGCTTTCTGAAAGTTATTTTGTCGTCTAGTAAAATTCCTGGATATTTTACTGTATCAACACGTTGTATTTTATAGTGGCAGTCACAGTTATTTGGAGAAAGATTAAATGAGCAATTGTGTATTTTGAGATGCGTAATATGGAGAGAGTTAGAAGCTTCTGTTTTGTGAAATACCAGAAATTTTGTTTTGTTCATATTGAATGATAATAAGTTATTATTAAGCCAATGGTTGATACGTTGATATATCTCTGCTGCATTAATGACTTTTCCCCAATCAGCTTCACTAAAAAGTAACATCGAATCATCAGCATAGCAAATCATCTGTGCTCCAATAACGATATTTTCATTAAATCATCTATATATAATAGGAAAAGAATGGGCCCCAGAATACTTCCATAATTTTCTTGAATTATTTTTATTTTCAGCTATTTGTCGATTTTCATATTCGCCTTTGAGTCTGTAAAGTAGTTCGTTTAGAAAAATTCTGTATCGTTTATAAGTTAATTGTGTGACAGGATTATTAGGCTGTTTTTTAGCTTTCGTGTGAAGTTTGTCACGATTACGCTGGCATTTTATTAGTCTTGGCGTTATCTAGGGTTTCACGTTACTTTTCGATCTACTATCACTTCTCGGGTATTATTTTTAATAACTGAATTTAATTTAATAGTAAAGTTATTAACATCTTTGTTAACACAAGTGGACGACATTACATCTGTTACATATTTAGTGAGTTTTTACGTGATTTCCTCAAAATTTATAACTTTTTAAATACGTTTTCAATGAAGAGGAACGACTTGGATCGAATGAAAGTTTAGATGACACAGATGTCATAATCAGTTATACTCGACTTACATATGATTTCTAAGGCGTCGCGACTACTCCTTAGATAAATATGGTCAATACAAGCATTTGCTCTTGTTGGATGATAAATAGCAGGCAAAAAACATGTAAGTAGATAAAAGGCATTTGTATTCAGTTCTCTTGTTGCATATTTTGTCACTTAGTAGGTCTACATTCATGTCCCTAGCTAAAATACATATATCAGTTCTTTTAAATGAGGACAAAATATTGTTGTAAAATGATTCGCAGTTTTACGATGTATTACAATCAGTGCCGATTGCGTCGGCTTTCATAGGAGCTCAAGATAAACGTGGCGAACAATCTCAGTCAGGCCCCAATAGCCGTCGCTTGACATGCACAATCCTTACAAAGATCAAGATGTTCACGTAAATATAATATACATACGCTGATTATTTCCAGCATCGTCATACGAATATAGAGCATGGTATGACAGTTACCAGTAGTAAATATAGTATGCTTACTCAAACTTAAAACGTACGAGTCATTGAAATCCTAATCCCATAATGGTGATATTTGCGCGCAATTTATCCTGTTTGCGGGCAGCCGAGAGGGATAATCCCGAGGGATTCGAAGCGTAGCGTCTACACCCAAAACCAAGCCTCTTTTCCCAACTTTTATAAGTCAAAGTCACACATCGGATTAAGCTATCTTTGACTTTGTATTTAAAGATTTATAATACAAATTTACGTATTATTTTTAAGATCGCTCTCTTATCTTAGCGCGTTCCTGGTAGCTTAAGGGCCCAGGGTCCGCTTTTTTATCTTTTTCCATCACTTCGTTCGGTCATGGGTGACCATTTAAAAACAAATATTTGTATGGAATATTTAATTGTAAGAAAAAAAATATTCTCATATTAAACACAGTCTCTTGTCTCTTAGTGCATATACAGTAAGTAAATATAATTATGAAACCCTATAATTTATATTATGTTCCAATTTCTGAGTCGACACCACCAGCGGTGCTCAGTTATATAGGGACTTCTTATTACGAATCAGTACCCTCCCTCGACTTAGATTGTCTCTTCAATATTATATTGACGATCTTACTGTAATAATAATATAAACCTACGACAATATCGAATAATATTTTCTTTAGAGAAATCAAAGAAATAGACCTTCAATAGCGTATAAATTATGTCGTATGCTTACTATATTAATAACTTAATGCATATGACATGAATAAGTAACCGTACATAGTACTGAGAATCTAAACACAATGAGTGTTTGAAACTCGACTACTAGTCGTGAAGAATATTGACAACTCTACGGGTTAAGAAATAAAGTCTAAGTTTGTGTAACTAGGGAATAGGAAATACATCGTTTTAATTTTATGACTCTATTTGAGATGGCTGTACTAGAACGATCTTCCCTCTTAAAGCTGAAGTTGCTACACATGGGATTCAGTTGTTTGCTCTTCGTCTATAAATCCTAGTTAATCTTAGATAGGCACCATACGCTTAAAACTTCAGGTTGAAATATGGACGGTGGTGTAATAAATTGATGCACTTAGATTTATATGATCTGGAGGAGAGTCAGCATATGTGGTATTTTGGGCTACGATTTTTTTGAAGAAATAATGCAAAGATTCGTTACGAACGTGAACTTAAGACTTTATTTCCATTTGAAATATTTTTAATAAACATTTATAAGGACAGTATATGTTGGTAGATACTTACATATTTTTATTAATTGTGTGGACTGAGCTGCCAGTATACGATGGTTGCTTCGCTAATGTAACTAACCTATTGAAAACGAAATTAAATAACACATTTTTAAAAATAACAAATTTATCAAATAAAGCAGGTAAGTTTTTTTATGTTGACCTTCTTCCTAAAAACCTGTGGACATATGTCCCTGGAGGCCTAAAAAACAGGATTTCCCAGCCTGGCCCTATATTTAGCGAATGAAATGTAACGCCTCATGACGTGAAACGTTTGAGGTAAGTGCATTAGTCTGAAAGTGTCAAGGACAAAACGTAATTTCTTCTTCTTCTTTGTCCGAGCGTGTTTCCTAGACGCATCTTTAGAGCACAATGTACAGTTTACCTAAAACCCCCCATCGTATAAGCTAGTCTCTATAAAGGGTTATTTTGGAACTAGGGACCAAATTTTTACAGTGTGTTAGTGTATGTTAGACCATGAAACTAAAGCACTTTAAATAGAATAAATAAATGAAAACTCACAAAAAAATTTCGATCTCCCACACAAAATACAGCCAGCTGATCACTCGATTTTTATGGATGGTCGAAAAATTCTTGTCAGTTTACACTAATTTTTATTACTGAAAGTAGTTTAGTTTGCACTGTGAAAATGTGGCCTGTAATTTCAAACCCTGTATATAGTCTACCTGCTTGATAATGGATAAAAAAACTCAATTTTCTCTAAATAGATTTGAGATATTGGGCTAAACCTATTACGCAATATAAACCGGGAGCTTCAGCTGGGAATAACTCCCACTTAGCTCGAGCGTTTAGAATAAACATAACATTTTCCCTTAGCCCACGCTTTAAGATCTATTATTAGTTATTAAATACCACCTTCTTATTAAATACGTAAGATTAACAAACTAAGTGAGTATTCTGTAAATTGTGGTAGTACCTACTTAGGCCGGTGTTTATCTGTGCGAAAAAAGCGTACAACAAAGTTTTGTAACTCGAATAAGAAAAACAAAATACGACGAGCAATGAAACCAAACTATGTATTCTATAAACATAGATTTATTACTCCATAAATTTACAGAACTCTCATTCATAAATAAGGACGATATAATATAAAAAGAGTTTGTTCGAATACGAAGACCAGAGATCAAATATATTCAGGGGAACAGGAAAGAAGTACGGAAAATGTTTGGTCATTTTTATCGTAGACTAGAAATATAGATGGGCCTATTTCTGTCAAGCCACTAATGGGACATTTGGCCCTTCCCTGTAATAGAATTTGGAGACATGTGAATATTACATGCTAACTATTATTGAAATCATTTCAGCTCTATCGAAAACAAATTGGCAGGATATTGTTGAATTAATGCGATATCATAAATAAAAATTACGTTTTCAATGTTAAGAATAATGTGCCAAATGATAAACATATTGAAAAAAATTACCGTTGACTTACCACAAAAGAAAAGTAGGTATTTTCATACAGACAAATATTAATACCTACTTAAATATTCGACATAGTGAGAGTGATACAATTAATCAGTGTTAAAAATGTTTCCCTTGTAACATTATCTATTTTACCCGACTATGGAAAGCCACCAGGAGGGTCATGATTTTGACCGGTTTGTTTGTTTGTCTAAATGTTAATCTATTCCCAATTTTCTTCTAAACTACTAGTGATGGTATCGTTGGAAAAGTCTTAGTTATCCGCTGGTTCTTATTTATGTAACGTCATGTCAAATTTACAACAGCGCCATGTAGAGGGCATAAAGTGAGGACCTAAAAAAATGATTTTTGTTGATGCCTTGTGGAGTGGCCCCATCAAATGAAAGGGCTAAATTAATACATCTCAAAAACATATATATTGTTAGCTTTAGATCGCGGGTTTGCTTGCTTCAATCCGATATTTGAGAATATTTTCATACAAATCGAATACTTCGTGTGTTCTCGAAATTTATTCTAAACTACTAGTGATAATCAAACAAATGGAGTGTCGTTCGAAAGCTAAGTCAGAATATGTGACGTCATGTTCAATTTGAAACAGCGCCCTCTATAAGACAAAGGTGTTATGGCAAAAATTTTGTCTTACTGTCGTTAGGGTCATCTGATGAAATACCTTAATGAGCACATTAAATATATATATATATATATATATATATATATATATATATATAGTTAGATTTTGCTGGTGGTTTAACTTGCTTTCATTCGATAATTAGAAATATTTGTCTTCAAATCGAGCAGAACCAAATAATGTGTGGTGGCTGGTCGTTTGGCTGTATAGTTTATTCAAATGTTAAGCGATTCTCCATATGAGCCGTGGACAAAAAATGACGGAACCCAAAACTATTTAAATAAAAATATATGAAACAAGACAATAATTTATTATTGATATCATATATCGTTTCAGTAGTTAGTAATGTGCAAAAGACAGCCGTGGTCGTAGGCCACTCCAGAATAATTAAAATACTTTGAGAGCAAAGTGGCTTACCACTACGCTGTCTTCTGTAGGTACATTACTAACCACTGAAACAATATAGGTATGATATCAATTTATTGTTTTATTTCATAAATTTCAGAGCGAGATTTTGCAGTAGTCCGGTTTTAGTTTTTGAACATATTTTTATTTTTCATGTAAACAAATTGGACCTTACAACTTTTAATGAAATAGATAATGAGAACAACTTAAAGCCTTTATAAAATCTTGTATAAAAGAGTAGAATCGACGTGTCTGTACATTTATTGTTTTGGGTAGAAAACGAGAGAGAATGACTACAGATGAATAATAGATTATAATAAAATGTTTTATTTAAATCTTGTCTGTCTGTCTGAACACGCTAATCTCAGGAACAACTAGACAGATTTGAATTTAGTTTACACAAACTGATTAGCCTTAGCTCAGGGCAACATCTAATTATTGTTTCATCAAAATCGGACATCAGGAAGGACAGTTATCATCATTTAAAGATTTTTTAAATTTCTCCTGATAAATATTTCATAGCAAAGTAATAAGCGGAGTAAGTAGGTCAGTCGTCAAAGTCACATAATTTCTGTGCGTCTGTGTGTCATGAGTTGTGTGCTAGATCATGAAGAAGTTGTCTCGGTCAATTGACCCTGTAAGCCCTGGTGTTATTGATTCAAAATCCCTTCCCTTCAAGATGCATTTGATGTCCGTTTCTCTTGGTTCATTCAATTCATATTCTATAAGCTGCTCATTCTGGTGTCAATATGCCTTGGTATCACTGTTTCAGCTATAATCTACATCTATATACATGTAATAAAATTGTAGAAAGGTCTATTCTGTGGCAACATAAGCCATTAATTCATCCCGAAAATTTTACCAGTTCTCGAAGGACATATACTTAAATTGACTCCTAAAATGTATGGCGCGCATACTATACGAGAGGTCAAACAACACGGGCCCACTCAGATTTTGGAAACAAAAAAAAGGGTTTTTTATCCTTTACGACAGATTTGTTTTTTCCTTTATGCTTTGTAATTGGAGTAATTGATGGTGGTGTTTATAATGTAAGTTATTTTTAAATGTATGTTATTACGTAGTTACTTAAATGTTTTTCATTTATTCACATCGAGTGGGTTACATGGGCAATCGAGCAAGCACATCCAGGTGATAAAGTTTTTTCGGAATTAACTTACGGCCTCTGACATGGTTCTTTAACGACCGCCAGATGGCAGCCGGGCGGGCCCAACGACTTAACATGTTGTCAGAAGCACGGAATCATTATAAGTCTTTTTAATTAGCACGTGTTGGAGAATTTGGCCATAAAATACTGGGGGGGGGCAATCGCGCTAAATGAAAAGACGTTAACGTAACCAAAACCTCGCCTCTGACCTGGGTTCTATATTATGACTTTTCAGTCATTCTTATAGAGAAGGGTTACAAATACAATACAATACAAACACTCTTTTCATTAGCTATACATGTCCCACTGCTGGGCAAAAGCCTGCCCGCTCGCCTTCCATAAGTCTCTTGCCAGTTTCTATCAAAACACTCTATATTGCACCAAAAAAGGAAACAATACAGAAACAGAAAAACGGGTTACATGGTCAATCTACCCTCCACAACCTGGTGTCAAAGTTTTTTCGGAGACGCCTTTCAGCCTCTGACGTGGGTTCTTTATTATTACTTTTCAGTCATTCTTATTGAATAAGTTACATGGTCAATCGAACCTGCGCACCCTGATGTCCGAATTTTTTAGGAAACGCCTTTCGGCCGCTGACGTTGGAAAACTCTTCAGTCATTCATAACGAATAAGTTACATGGTCAACCGACCCTGCAGACCCTGGTGCCCGAATTTTTTCGGAGACGCCTTTCGGCCTCCGACGTGGGATGACTCTTCTGTCATTATTATCGAGTGAGTTACATGGTCAATCGACCCTGCACACCCTGGTGTCCGAAATTTTTGAGAAACGCCTTTCGGTCTCTGTCGTGAAATGACTCTTTAGTCATTCTTATCGAGTGAGTTACATGGTCAATCGACCCTGCACATCCTGGTGCCCGATTTTTTTCGGAGACGACTTTCGGCCTCTGACGTTGGTTCTTCATTATTTCTTTTCAGTCATTCTTATCGAGTTGGTTTACATGGTCAGTCGACCCTGCACACACTAGTGTCAGAATTTTTTTGGCGAAGACTTTCGGTCACTGACATGGGTCCTTAATTACTAATCGAATAACTACATTAGTCATTGTGTATCAAACTTAAGTTTGACACACAATGAATAATATATATACGTAAGGAAAGTAGGTATGCAATCGAACGGTACGCGGACGAACTCAAGGGCACAGCTAGTTTAAAATAAACACCTAAACCTTTTAAGTAAATAAATCAAAAGCATTTAATAACATTCTTCTAAACATTGTATAAAATGTCTAACTCTGAAAGTGACTCGATGAAGCATCTGTTGTTACATATTTCAACTTTATCAGGTTGTGTAATTGTTTTAACTTTACCAAAATTTTCATTTGCATTCAGTTTATGCAACTTTATTATTTCAGCGAGTTACAATCCAAAGGATTCTCAATTATTCCTTCCTACATTTTCAATTAAGAAAATCCTGTAAATGTCTTCAAAGAATACTGTATGTATGAAGCTCTGTGAAAATTTAATAATTTGTCGAATTCAATTCAGGAAAGTTGGAAGTTTTACACGTGCACTGAATAGTGAGTGATGAGTCGATGAAATTCTTAACGAGAATATGGTTATTGTATGGTATTGATATGGTGTATGGTATATAATGACTCAACTCCATCCAATTAGGGCCATTTTGATTACTAGTATTTTGATCCTTATTTTATTTATTTATTCACAGCTACTTACACACTTACAGTTTTCCAAGACATAAAGCGTAAATGGTAATAGATGGATGCATTATGGTGTAGCTAAACTGTAGCCAAAAAGTAGCCAAAAATTATGAGCTCGTTACTCAACTACGACGAAGCTACAAAAAGAGTCTTATTTACTTCATAGTTCTTTCATTTGAAAATAAATATGTAAACTTTAACTTTATAAATAAAATCACCAAAAGACTCCTCTCCGGCACTATTCTGTACGATAATTTGACTATTCTAGGAAAAGTACCGATTCAACTGTCTAGTCTTTAATCATTATAAATAGTATAATTATTTGCAATTAGGTTGAATAGCACAGAAGGGTCCTTACAGCTAATTTTCTACGCTGGATAGGGGTAAATTAAGAATATTACAGAATAATAACTCAGTTAATCTACTTCGTTTATGTTTCGCCAGTTTTTGTTTGCTGCTTGGTTGTGAAATTATGTATATTTAATTGAGAATAAAAAATCATGTTTTTTTTTTATTTATCTCGTTTATACTTTGTTAGACAAATTAACACATTGATAGTACGGTATCATTCAATTATTTTTTTATTACGCTGCACTAAATAACTTTCTTCTGAACATTTAGTAGTAAGTACATAAACAGCGTTTCTATGGGAAGTAGTCATTTTTATATCACTACATCAAAATATAAACTACTTACATCATCATCATTCTCCTTACCTTGTCGGCGTAATATGTATTTTCCTTCCAAAGTTCTCCGTTCCCTACTACTACAAACATTTCTATAGATAATATCTACTTATTAAGATTTAAAAAAACGTGCCTAAAAAATTTAAAAAATGTCAAGAAAAATATTAGAAATGTGCATAGTTTCATATCTGTGTTATCTTTATTCTGAATCGCCGGTTAGGCCTCACGACTCCGTTTTCCGCGAATAGCTCCATTCCTTTGATCCCTCGCGGCTTAGAGATTTAACTAACTCATTTCTTGTGATGAATACGAAAAAAAAAGAATAATGTTGGTTTTAATTGCCTTGATAATAATAATAATGACTGGGGCCTTTTTAAGTGGCTTCAAAACGAGACTTATCGTTCTACTGAATTGTTTCGATTTTTTATTTTATCTTTGCAATAATTGACGATTTTCGATCAAATTATTATTTTTTATTTCAACGCCGGCCGTGTCCCATAAAGAAGTTATAATTAATCTTTTCAACACTGTTTAGTGTAAAATTTGCAATACTTAGTTCAAAAAATGTTTTTTTGATTTATGGAATTTTGTCTAAAGTTTATAGAACGATTTAGAAACATTGACAACACCAGAGTGTAATGACCTTAAAATTCAATGCATGAAAGAAGGAAATAAAAAATATGTTTGAATTTATCCTTTAACATTTTTCTTTCGCGACCACTTCCTTTCGCATAAAGAATATTCATGTATATTTTATTACGATGTTTCATCTGAAGACATGCCACGCGATAATATTATACTGAAAATAGAGGTAATTCTATGATTATACATTTTTTAGTCCATAGCAACCCTTACTTTGGTAAGAACACATATGTTTTGTTTGAAGTCTCCAAAAGAAATGTATTGAAAACGATTCATTTTCTCCAAGAGTGGTAAAGATTGTTGCTTATGTTAATGTTATTTAGACAAGTTTGTTTGTCACAAATAACGACGAAAACATTTTTGTTAAGTCACACGCAATTTTAATACTGTGGGGAGGCTAATTTACGGCACAGTCATATTGGAATCAACCATTAAGCTCGTCGTCTCGTGCTCTCAGCAATGTTAGCGATGTAGCTACCAAAAGTTTACAAATAGTAAGAGTACTTTAAATTGACAGTTAGTACACACAGACAAAAGCACAATCCACACACAACGTTGACTGTGAAGTAAATATGCAAACGCAGCGTTGGACATCCATCGAACAGATGGTCAGATGACCTGAAAAAAGACGCTGGATTGCGCACGCTGCTGCTGCCGACTGGTCATTTTAGAAATCACTAGGAGAGGCCTGTGTCCAGCAGTGGACTGACTACGGCTGAAATGATGATGATGATGATGACAATTCAGTTTAAAAAATAAATAAATCTAAAAATAACCCTGCAGCTGCCTTCATGTCTTTTTCTCAGCAAATTGTGTATTTTATTCATAATATCAGTTTCCCTTAGACTTTGACGCATCTATAATTCTACATCTATGTTTGCGATGTTTTCAAACGTCATCCACAGTTTCTTCAAAGTAACATGTGAAACTATGAATATTCGCTAAAAGCATAGGTTGACACTTCCTTTGTATAGCAATTCCTTAAAATGTTTATTTTAGTCTTCGGGCAAACTTCCATAGGAATGTTTTGTATTGAAATTGAAATAATGTTTTGAAATTTATTCACCCTGTAGTGACAATTTTGATTCTGTTGAATATATTTTCTAACTTTCCTCGGCAGAATTTCATTCAGAATAGGATTTCTCTTAGTTTTTACTTGCTAAAAATTTAGTTTAAATACCATATAACTAAAATACTGGCAGCGGATGTTTGAGAATCCCGTTTTTATCTAAATGAACAGATCTTGTACTTTTTGTATATTACATAATATTTCCTTTTATTTATTTTATTATCACAAAGCATGTAAATGGCGGACTTAAAGCCGTGGAAGCTTCTTTTTTGATTCAGTCACATTATTTTTAAACGAGAAATCCAACTTTTGCAGTTCTAATTTTACATTTTGTAGAAAGTAGTTTTGATAAAAGGAAACTAGCACATTTTTTTATTCATAAAGCAGATCCCAGCTGCATAGCACAAATATTGAAACGGAAGCGTTGGGTTGGACTATAAGGAGGATTTCAGGAGGAAAATTGGCTGCCATTTAGATATTCAGCGCTTTTATTTTGTATATTGAAATCCAGCTAACGTATTTTTCGGCTGAAACTTTTGATGTTTTTGTCTGTTTGGGGAATATTACTAGAAGCAGAGATGAAAACTTCGATATAGTGGTGAAGTATCACCAAGCAAATTCCTAGTTTTTGCTTGAAATGCAAATATGACTAAATGAAAGTAATTAAAATACCTGTTGATGCAAATGTTTTTCATAAATAAATTGTAAAGGTTTCATTTACTTATCGATTTTTTATATTAATATTTTTAGTATTTGTTTTATATAGAGTAAGTTCTCTAAATATGGACTAGTCACATAATATGGACTACCGTGATATTTCGCTAGATATCACTTTGTTTGCACCGAATTCGATAGCATTCCATGCTCTTTACCCCGCTGCGCCCCTCTACTTGATTACAGTGAACTGCGAGGAGCGTTTGTGTCATTTCTCCCATCTGTCGAGCCATGAATAAGTTACTATGTTTGACTATGTCTTGAAGTTCGTGAGCAAAATACGATAAATTTTACCTTGATCCTTGGTGACACATGTTGAAAACACATTTCTTTTAGTTCAGGAGCCCTATAATGTAAATATGTGACATATATGTCAAACAAAAATCCTTCGTTATCGAACAAAAATTATTCGAATTGCCGATTTTGCGTGAATAACACTTTGTAGTTTGAGTAGAGCTTCTGGCCGTAATAAGGTATAGCCGCTAGGCGCCGTGCTCCCTCAATATATATATATATTTTTATACTTTTAAGTAGGCAAACAGGCGTACTGCCCACCTGATGGTAAGTGGTTACCGTAGCCTATGAACGCCTGCAACACCGGAGATGTCACGAGCGCGTTGCCGACCCTAAAAGAATTTTTTCACGCCCTTTTTGAAGGCTCCCATGTTACATTAATATTTTTTAAAGATTGCATGTATTGTTTGGATATATAAATACCTATATACTATAAAAGTAATTTGTAAGAAGTCCTGTATGCCAGTAATGTGTAATTAGAGTTTCTGAGAAGGTAATTCAATTCAGCCTTTTTACACATATTCCTGGTAAACCTTTTTACACGGCACAAATTTCCGTTTCCTGATAAAGTCCATTATTTTTATAAGTTTGTTTTTTATTTGTGGCGCAATGCTGTTTTTAGATCTTGATAAACTTTTGAAAATAAATATTTTTATATAAATAATAAATTTTATCTTAACTGAACATGGGCAAAGATTTCTTTCGTAAATAGTAGGTGAATTCTTTTTTATTCTTTACCATTCTCAAGCGTTGAGTGTTAGTTAAAACGACGCCGCTAGGGCGCAACCCAGCCCTTAGGGAGGAATTAGTAAAACCTCTCGCCTACCGTTCCGCCGACATTACACGCATAACTGCCTTCAGAATCACCCAGTCCTTGTTCTTACCGACTCGACAGTTTCACTTTGATTCTTTGTTTACATAAAAATAATAAAAAAGGCTACTAACTGACTGAGGCTCCCATACGTTGTTGAGTGATCAATACGTTTGTATATAATTGGGATTATTGTGTACTTGAGGAGTTGAAATAAAAGAATTCTGATTTTTTACCCGACTACGCAAGTAGGAAGGTTATTTTATGTAGGAATTTATGGAAATTTGTTGAGAAAGGAAAACCTCCAAAAATTTCAGCAGGTTGTCTTTGACGTCGTAGTGTTTCAAATACCCTAAGTAGGTATTCTTTTTTTCTTTGATATGTTAAAAGTGAAGAACAAACAGATGTGTAATATATCTTCGCCTAGCAAATGCTAGATTAAAGCAAGAAGTTAAAAGAAAGCGGCCAGAATTAATCAACAGAAAGGGTTTTTCATCATGATAACGATGGACCTCACACATCTTTAGCCACTCAGCAAAAATTAAGAGAGTTTGGCTGGGAGGTGTTAATGAATCCGCCGTATAATCCTGACCTTGCATCTTCCACCTGTTTCGGTCTCTTCAGAATTCTTTAAGCAGTGTCAGGTTCATCACGAGAGGACTGCCAAAACCACTTGTCGCGGTATTTTGATCAGAAGCCTCAAAATTTCTATAGCAATGGGATCATGTCCCTACCTACAAGATGGCAAAAAGTAATCGAACAAAATGGCACCTACATACTTTAGTTAAATGTATATATACTACATAAAAAAAAATAAAAAGTGTTTTATATTTTCTTAAAAAATGCGAAGAAACTTTTTCGCCAAACTATTATATACACGTCATAGTCATGATTTTTAGATGCAAAAAGTAACTCATTTTCTTTTATTGATATATCATAAGTAAACATATAAAAGTTAAAACTAACTATCTTATCTAAAAATAAACAATACAAAAAAAAACTAAATATAATCTAAATTAGGGCAGAGTTCCCATCACGCAGGCAGCATTCCCGCGTTGAATAGCGATGGCTATTCGCTGAGCGAGAAAGCTGCCCGCGCGAGGGTCACCCGTTGCCTCTTTTAGGCGTTTACTGATCTCCCTGTGAACACCCTGCGCACCAGCGCCCCATGATCCTAGTGTCTCGACACCAAAGGCTAAAAAAAAAATACAAAATCAGAAAGACTAAGACAAGCCTGATATTTTCTACAGCTACAAATGAAATAGAACACAACTGCAAAGAACAGAATCGGTCTATTTGAATTTTAAGCGATTTTTGAAGCTGTTTATAATCTGAGCAGTAATAGGCAAAGCTAATTGGGTATTCTACTCAATTAATTTTATGATTCATATGAAACATTTCACTACCATAAACAGACAGATTATTTTAAATCCGTTCTTAAATAAGCAAGTTATAGCCTTTGAAATTTAGTGGAAGAGAATACTGTCAAGAAACAAAAAATACAAGTACAATAAAAATAGCACGACGTCCCCACAACGCTCCCACTTTTCTTCTTGAAAAAACTTTAAAATCCAATTCCTGCCTTTTTTATTTAACACTAGCTGTTCCCGCAGCTCCGCCTGCGTTAATAAATAGCCTATGTTTGACCCCGGGTCTTCAACTATATTCACCAAATTTCATCAAAATCTGTTCAGCGGTTTGGCCGTGAAAGCGTAACAGACAGACAGACAGACTTTCGCATTTATAATATTACTAGCTGTTTCCCGCAGCTCCGCCTGCGTCAAAAAGTAGCCTATGTTTGACCCCGGGTCTTCAACTATATTCATACCAAATTTAATCAAAATCTGTTCAGCGGTTTGGCCGTGAAAGCGTAACAGACAGACAGACTTTCGCATTTATAATATTAGTATGGATATGGAAGTAAGGATTCTGCTCTGCGAACATGAGTTTTTGAAACAAAACCACCAACTCGTAAATTCAAAATCCGAGAATTATTTGACCGTAAAACAATAAAACATCATAATTCATTTAAATATTCACTGATTCGGAAGCTGCCTATATTGGAAGAATATACATCAAAAGCATCAAATGCATACGCAGAATCGTGTCATTGAAAATTGTATGTATGTATTAAACATTTATATATTTTACAATTTTACTAAAAAAAATCCAAAAAATACGATTTATAGCCATTGACTATTCATTAACAATAATTGAAGTATTAATCCCAAATCACAGGAATCTGGGTAGAGATGAGTGAAGACTTTGTACTCGTATTGTGAATGATAATTTTATATATTTACCTTTTTATATTTTATATACTTTTTATATACTTTTGGACTTGTTTTTAAGGTTAACATATCTTATTAGAAATATTTAACATACCTTCATTTGGTATATAAAAAGCGAAATAAAACCAAACTTTTTAAGCTTTCCGAAGAAATTCTAACAAAAAAGCGAGTTAATAATACGTGGTAAAAAGATCCTATCGAAGTAGGTCACCGTTATACAGGAAAAAAGGAACTTAACAAATGTGGCTGGAGGAGATAACTCACTAAGCTGTATTTACAGAGCTCATTCGTTAAGCTGAATTAGTGAAACGGCAGTCGGGATGAAAGCTATAAACTTGTATGGCATCGCGATTGCCGACGGATTGTAGGCTAATTAGATTGGAAAAGTTCAAGTAGGTAAGCACATCGCTAACATAGGCCGGCATTGCAAATTGGTTCCTATTTTATGTACCGTAAAGAAACAAATACTATAAATATTTAAAAATAATTGTCAGTTTTGTTTTTAGATTTTATCAACAACGCAACAGAAGAGTTTTATAAGCATCATCGCAAATCGAGTATTTACCTTGGAAAATATTGAAAGCTTTCTTAAAAAAACAAATGAATTAAAAGATTTTTTCAATTTTAATACTTAAAGCTTTTATCGTGTTTATTAGTATACGTGCGTGCGACCCCTGAAAAGTGTATGGAACGTAATGTGTAAAATAAATCCATCCATACTTAATCCATACTTACATACTAATATTATAAATGGGAAAGTCTTTCTGTCTGTCTGTTTGTTACGCTTTTTTGATGAAATTTGATATGAATATAGTTGAAGACCCGGGGTCAAATATAGGCTACTTTTTGACGTAGGTGGAGCTGCGGGAAACAAATAGTAAGTAATAAACGCGACAAAAACCGTAATAAAATAGTTAAATTTAACGTGCAAAAGACCTTTTCTCAAATCCTTGTTGATTGTACTATCGAGGTCAGATTTTCATGTACCTACACTAAGTTTATACTCAACTTATCCTACCCATCAAACAATATAGTTGGTAGTCTAAAACGGACAAGTTTGTCTAAAAGGAAATTCGCCACTGATCACAGAACACTATTCTTGTGGAGTTATTTCGCTGACTAATGAGGTAATAAACTGTGTTTAGTCCTTGTCACTATTTTAAACCCCGAGGTGTACTCTCGGGATCAAAAATGTGTTTAATTTACTTAAATGCCATCTCACTACCGGCACTAAGTTTGTTTATTTATTTATAAAGTTTATTCTCAACGTGTCTCTAATTCAATAATTACTTAGTTGTCAGTCTAAAACGGACAAGTTTGTCTAAAAGGAAATTTATTACCCGATTCTTGCGGAGTTATTTCGCTGACGAATGAGGTAATAAACTGTGTTTTGTCCTTGTCACTATTTTTGACCCCGACTTGTACTCTCGGGTCAAAATGCATGAATACAAGTAGTATATTTTAATTCACTTACTTTTCGAACCACGTCAAAGGCCGAAAGGCGGTTCCAAAAAAAACTCAGGCACCTGGGTACACAGGGTTGATTGACCATGTAACCCAATCGATATGAATGAATTTACTTAAATTCCAACTTACTTAAACCGCACTAAGTTTATTCTCAACTTATCCTTCCCATAAAACAATCTAGTTGGTAGTCTAAAACGCACAAGTTTGTCTAAAAGGAAATTTGCTACTGATGACAGAACACCCCATTCTTGCGGAGTTATTTCGCTGACGAATGAGGTAATAAACTGTGTTTTGTCCTTGTCACCGGATTGATAGGGATAAAGACGGTATGAAAATTGTTTTGCGGCGAGATTGCTTACTTCGCGTAACAATGTAATACTTTATGTTGTAATATTAGGTAATAGAATTAGGTACTACGATGGTGACATATTATTTTATTAAAAAAATATTTGTCATACAAATATCTATCTTTTCTAAACAATTACTCGCGTACTTTCAATGGAGTATCTTTTAGCGCTTATTATAATAAGATTATGACTATGCTCTATCACCAGGGTATGCAGGACCGGCTGACTCTGATATCTGTGAGACAATGCTTCTAGGGTTAAGTTAGCCATTTGTACGATACTCATTGTATTTTGTGAAATAAAATTTATATAATTAAATAACTCAACTATGCCAAATCTCATCAACTTATTCGCACTATCTATTTTATTTATTTATTTTTTTCATTTACACGCTGTAAATAAACATTGGAAACTTAACCATAGGAAAACTAGGTACAAGGGTTCTACTTATTTCTAAAGAAATTTCTTCCAGCAAACCCGCGAGAGGAACTACGAAAGAAAGACGCAAAGTGGCGTACAGAGAAAAAAAAAAAAACAAAATTAATAGGCTCAATCTAAACCTATTTTATAATACTATATGTATAATAAACTTAATAATAAATACAATAACCCATTTATTCTTTTCACCTATTAGAAATAGTTCCTCCTCCTGCCGAGACCTGTTCATGGAAATGTCAACTATTGATATAGCCGAGAACGGGTTTTGGCAGGAGCACCACATGACATCAACTTCTCCAAAGGGCCTCTACGTGTTGGATCAATATCCCCGCGCAAGCCTCTCAAAGGACCGGGGTAACCCGTGAAATCCAAAAGGAAATACAATAAATAAACCTACTAATGATTTGATGATCTCTTACTCGCTTCTTAAATGTGGAGAGAGTTGGGGAATCTTGAATGCTAGGTGGTAAAGTATTCCATAACCTGACTGCTTTTCTTAATAATGTCTTAAAAAAAATATTTAGCTTTATTCATTCAATATTGTCATACAGCAGTATGGAATGTATCTCATCCAGTCAACCACAGAATCGAACATGTATAATGAAAGTAGGGACGAACAAGTTACCCTTTGGTTACGTTATAATACCTTAAACGAAGGTCAACATCGATTTAACCCAAAGAAAATCAACACGATTCCTGAATTTTGAATTCTGAGCACACAGAGAACGTCCTAAATGGTGATTTGCTTCGTCTTGCGATTGAGACAAACGCAATCACGAGTAAAAGGATCGATCTTACTTTGTACCGAGCTCTTGAGAGCAAACGGCTCTGTAGATTATTGAGAGTACTACTACCTACATACAGTTCTCTGAGACCCTTTAGTATGCATCAGTGCTTCTTGGATTGAGAGATAACTAGTTCTCTTGAAAATTCTATTTCCATAGATTTATTAATGGGTTTAAAGTGGCACATGATTTCATAGCTTAGTAATCTATACATATTTGAAATTGAAGTCGCCCCGCGCACTTTGTTTGTCTGTTTATTCACGATAAAATTGATAACTACTAAACGGGTTTCACTAATTTAAATAGTGGTTCTCGCGAATGGTATGTATAGATTTTTAGATATATATATATTTTTAATACCATGTCATTTTTCATAGAGACAAAAATATATTTTTTAATTGAAGAAGTCGATAAATAACCATCAAAGCGATACTTTGCATCACTACAAAGCTGGCCCCAGCGCTAATTAATACATAAAAGTGACTTGCAATACAAGTTGCACAGTCTAAACATTAAAAGCATTAATTTCATAGTCAAAGCCGAGCCATTGAAAGTTATCACAAATATCTAAAGAGTGAACAAAATCTAACTTCGCCTTTCGCCTCAAGGCTATGCGGATCTAACAATAGCCAAACAAAGTTCTTATCGCGGGTTTCATTAACAGCAACAAAGCCGCTTTTAGCGACGATTGTCTTCTGTTTCCTGTTCTCTTTTACCTTTTATTATGCACGTAAATCAGTAAACGAAAGCGGTGCTTGATTGAATACGAACTATGATGGCTAAATATAGTTAGTCGTAAAGGTTAAGGAATTAACAGCTGGTAGCAAAGAATTACCTGGTAAAACAAATGGTAGAGCACACTAATTAAAAGATATTTTAGGTGACTGAGGATTCATTAGAATCGAGAAGGTCGTACAGAGAAGCTCTCTGCTTTGACGGATTTACAGCTAAATTCCGCTCTAAGCTCGGAACGGTGAGATACACATATATGTAATCATACTAAAGCCAATTAAGAGATTCAAAACTCGTAATGAGCCAATTTTACTCGTCATTCATTTATTTTGAGTACTACATAATTGAGTAGTAAATATAAGAAGTGGGCATTAAGCGACTTAGTCTGTAGATCTCAACTGATGGTCAGATTTCAAGTGGCGACAGTTAATAATGTCTTATATTCAGAATACAAAAACTTAATACAGATTCAATAAGGTATTTAAAAAGGAAAATTCTCTCATAGGTAAGTAGAAGCTTTTATTAAAGGCTTGAAATTATTTTAGCTAAAATTACCTATATTTCTTAAGAACAAGATAACGGTAATTTAAAAAACTAAATAACGCGACTGCCTTTCTGTGTAATTTGGAAATGAAAAAAACCATCGATATAAAAAACTCAAAAAAATCCACCATTTTCTTTATTATTTCGTTATACCCAGTGTCACTCTCACAGTAAATATGAATCTAACGACACTTCAAAAGCTAAAATCAATCGAGGCGTTCAGGCTGCAGAGCCTGCCAAAAAATTATACATACACTCACGAAAAACATAACCCTCTTTCTGAAGCAGTCGAGTAAAAACTTCTCATAGGGCCGAAACACATTTAAAATGAGATGCGCAAAACACCACTGAGGTAGAGAGTCGCAAGTCCTAAATCCCCATTTGATGACAGCATTGCATTTCGCCTTACCTCGTGCAGTTTCAGCCATAACGGTGACTATATTTCATATGTGAACGTTTACGTGCATTTTGCATGGAAAGTGTAGAAGAGTAACCAGTAAAATCTAAATAATAGTGTTTAAAGTAAATTTGTCTTTTAACTCTTCACGCTTTGTATACTAAACCAAACTGTTTCACATACTCAAAGATAAGCAAATACATAACACTTAACACCTGTACTTCCGAAAAAAAGGTCTTATTTCGCCGCCGCGCCGCTGGCAAAATTATATATAACATTTTTATTATTCGTATTTAAATTTGGTATTTCATTTAATCTTACAACAAAAAAAAGGGACAAGTGTCAAGGGACACCCGGATGGAACGAAGTTTTGTTGAACACCACACTGTTCAATGCGAAATAGAAAGACGAAACGAAAATAACTGGCTTGCTTTCTATGAGAGAGTGAGAAAGAAACAGACAGAGAAACACGCGCACGCCGGCGCCGCACGGCTTACAACTATAGCAAAAACTATAGCAACTTTTGGTTTAATTTTTTCCGTCTAGCCCCCTCTCGCAAGGACGATAAAAAACTTCGTTCCAATACCAAAATGTTAAAAGACAACGAAAAACAATCGAATGTTAAGAATCATTCAATTTTTATAGCCATGACAAATCTTATTCAATAATTGCAAGCGGCATCTATTGTATTTCTGAGGAACTAATAAGTTCGGTGTCTAATCTGTAACATTTTTATTTGTTAGTATCACACATTCAGCTCACTGCGTACGTTCATAAGTTGGACGACATTATCTCAAAACGTCTGTCGCAAGTTATTAGAATACCAACTTTGTAAACGAGATGGGAATCTTATTTATGCATGGCTTCAACCTTACGTTATATGACATATAAAAACCCACTAACATTGCTTTTACCTTTTATCTTAGCGCTTTCTCAATTGCATCTTCAGCTAGATGCCACGGAGCCCAGTTTCCGCTTTTAGGGTTAGTTTTCATCTTAGACATTTGATTTTCCCCCATATTCATAAAAAAATTAAGGAATGCTCCAAAAGTCCAAGTTAACTAAAATATTTTTCGTCTCTATCTTTCACGTCAAATATAGATGAGACAGAAAAGGACTAATCATGTTGTAGTTAATGTAGGCTTAACTTAAGTTCGTATTTTTTTATGAAAATGGGGTTTATCTTTGACCCTTAAATGTATAATTGTACTATAAAGTAAATTGCAACTTTAAATAGTAGTCTGAAAGAAAAGTTGTTGCTACTTGCATATCACCATCATTTCAAAGCCAGAAATACGCTAACGTCATCAATCTAATTCAAGCAAAACTTACTTCCTCACCATATTAGTAAAATAAAATATATTTCTCCGTGGCTTTTAAAACACTCGCTACACATATGAATTTCACGTACGATATTATTGGCACGTAAAACAGTTACGACCACGATACCGTCTCGCAGGCTATAAATTCCCTTGTATACGGCAAATTGTAACTTCTGATTTATTCTATACACTCGACAAAGTTGCGTTTTAACTTAGAATACTTCAATGAAATGTTAGCAAACATCTCGCGAAACAATTTAGCGTTAATCTTTTTAGTCAATCATTTAAGAATACAACAGTATAAACACAGAGATTCTAACAAATAAAAGTAAATTAATATTATTGTTGCAAACAAATAAACATAAATAGAGAAAATGAATTGTTTCTTTTAATAACGACAGAAGTTAAGCCAAGATACGAAGACGATAAAGTTTATTAATAAAATTAGTCGCAGTCTAAGATCGTAGACATTTGTAGCACTATGTGCTACGAAGTGCTACGACATGTTTCAAATTGTATTTGTATTGAACTTTGTTAAAGTCTTAGAGTCATATTTAATTTATTTAGAATTTCATACATAAGAGTAAAGTTATCGTAATAAAAATATAAATTAATAATAATGATCTAAATTTAAATTAGGATTCAAAAACGGAATAAAGCCAGTAATCACTACATCAATATTTATTTTTATTGTTGTAGACTGAAATAAAAATAAATTATACACTAAAGCATAAATTAATCATACAATAAATAATATCGTTCATCAAAAAGATGAAATCATCAAAATAAGTCCGACGTAATTACTTCAAGTACTCAACGAAACTTTCTCCAAACCTGAAAACAAGTTAGTGATTATGATCCTAAATCTTTGCTTACTTAATTTCGAATTAGCATAATGAGATAAAGCCTACATAAATTTAATAATGTTTTAATCCGGGCCGTTGTACCCCGTTAATATTTTTCAGTGCTATCGTACTGTGTAATAAGGGTTGAGGCCGGCTTATAGCTATAAAACCGGTAATATAAGGGTTAATTTTACTGCACGCAAATGAATATTTTTAGTCGTTACGGCAGGTGGGTCAGAGTTTAAAACAAAAGCTCGTTGTGTGTAGTCATTCAAACTATAAGGGTTGTAAGGTAATAAGGTTTTGTGTGTTTTATCCATAGGGAACAGAGTGTTGCTAAATTAAATTTTAGATGTTATTTTACATGTTATAAATTTGAATCGCGCACTTTGTAAGTCTGTTCGAGATAAACTTAAAAAGTACCAAACGAATTTTCTTACAGTTTTTACTAATAGAAAGAATGACAAACTAAGATAGCGCAACGACCCAAAGTGAGTCAGGCTCTCCATTCGATTTTAGATTATAAGGATCTCCACTTCGATTTTATTCTGCGTCATCTCTTGCTTTTTTTTTTTTTTTAATCTATTTTATTTAGAAGCTTTTGTCTAATGACATGTGTTATCGGCGTGTACCTAAGTAAAACATTAGAGAGAAATGGTTTTTGGGAAAACTTTTGACAAATAAGAAAATCAAGACAATTTTATTTGAAGAAGTCAATAACATTCAGCTGTATAAGGATACACTTGCGAAGCTGGGTATGGTCGCCATATTAGTTTTAGGAACAATCCATTTTCCCCATTTTCAATGTAAACCAAAATTAAAATTAGTCCATTATCATCCATCATAAATTCATTAGCATCAAGGAAATAGCTTATCTTTCATGAGAATATGATAGTTTTGACATTCATAAATTTTAGTTGTACATTACATCAGATTTACAAAGGAGAATTTGATTTTTGTTGTTGGTGGAAACTGATGTCAGTCAGAAAAATATACAAGTAATTTGAACATTCTGTTATTCCCTTAGTCTCCTCTTACTACATCCAAGGAAAGAAGAAAGTGGTAAAATTACAATACAGCTATTTTTCCGTCTGCTACAGCTTCGCAAAGGTAACACACTCGAACTGTCAAACACAGAAACATCATCAAAAAACTATCATGTCATCGCAAAATTTTTTTTCGTCAGTTTTCTAATTGGAAACCGGAAACTTCCTGTCAACGTAATTTTATTGACTTCTCTTTCTGCAAAATCTTTGTAGAATCAACAATGGCCAATATTTTTTTTACAAATTTTAGGTGTAGATATCATACAATCCATCAAAAATCATACAAGTTTCAAATTTCATCAAATCTATCCCCGAAAACTTCAAATCTAGTAAATATTCCATTAACAACAAGTATAGTTAAACATAGAAGATGTAGCTGACATTTGAGACGAAGATCGTATCGTCCCTTCTGCCACAAATCCAATTTTAACAATACAATTTATCGGGAAGATAGCGCCAATGTACCCGAACGAGGATTAGCTAATTACATCGGCTTCTGTGACTGAATAAGGCGCCAATCCGTTGCTGTTAGAAACTTTTACTTTGATACTTAATTTTTTTTAATGTTCTCAAACGTCAGTATAAACCTTTAAACCTCATAGAGCATTGAAACCGCACACAAACGTTCCTATTTCAATATTAAAGACATATACTAATTAAATTAAAAGTCACATGAACAAAGTGCCTCCTCATAAAGACGTAAGAAAAGTTCTCGTGGACATATTCTTAAAAAAGTTTATTTCAGTTTATTATTTTAATTCGGTTTTTGTCGTGAATTACAGAGGATAAACTTAAGGAAATGGACTGTAGATTTTATAGGTATTTGGCACTTTGAAATTAAAGATTTTATATAGTTACAAACTGGGAGTGACTATTCCGAGGGTCGCGCACTTGTCTTGTCCATTACTTGCTTGCTGTTGTTAGAATGAATTTTAGGACCGAATTAGTGCCCTTTTATACACTAAATGAACTATACGACGCATGCGCAACCCCGTGAGCAGGTATTCTCCCTCATTTACTCTTTATCCAGTTGTGATACAGACATTTGAAATGCGAGGTCAACCTCAGGTTACACGTGTCGTATAATACAAGGACGAACACGTGGATACATAAGTACAAACAATATGTGTATGCATAAGGTTCTCTATTAGATTGACAAGAATTGGTAATCTTCTATATGCATTTACTGTTACATGGTTGTATCGTACATGACAATAATAATACTTATAACGCTAAGATTGATAACAAATGATGTATAACTAAAAGACATGAAAGATAATGAGTTTAAGGAGAATTACAATCTTAACCTACTTACAAAATAAAGGAGTACAAAAAGGAACGACGTTTTATTTACAGTATTTACAGCTATATGCGACAGTCTCCCCCACGTGCGCTAGCACCACTTAAAGCGGAGCATAGGACTATTAAACGGGAGGCTGGACGGCGTAGGGAGCCGGCAGCGGTTTTGACTTCCACGACTCTTACTCGTCCATCCGGACCGGCATGTGTTTTGGTGATGATGCCTCTCACTGAGGTGAATGCTTTGGTGTCCTCAGGGAGGGTTTGAAGGGCACTTCTGATCTCCTTTTCTGCGCCGATGAAGTTAGTCCCGTTATCGGAATACAGGACGGTAGGTGTGCCTCGTCGCGACGCCATGCGTCGTAAGGCCATTATCATGGATGCTGCAGATAACGAGGCGGCAAGTTCTAGGTGAACCGCTCGTGGGGTGAGACAGGTAAATAGTACTCCCCATCTTTTTTCATGCCGTCGGCCTATGGTGATGGTCATAGGTCCGAACAAGTCGACGCCGGTAGCTGTGAAGGGTGGTTGATACGCCTGAAGTCGTTCAGCCGGTAAGTCGCCTACTGGAACTTGGAGAGTTGTTCCTTTGTAGGTCCGACACCATTGACATCTGTTACATATGTATCGCAGGCTACTTCGTAAGCCGATCATGAAATACAGCTGTTTCAACTCGTTGATTACTGTGGCATGGTTCCCGTGATTAAACTTTTCATGAAAATGTTGTACCAGCAGTCTGGAGAACTCCTCTTTGGCGTGTAAGATTGGAGTGTATGCCGTACCTCTATCTATTCGTGAGTCTAAAACCAAAATGCCGTTTTTGTCCAATACAACTGCAATCTTGAAAAGTGGTGATTTCTTGTGAATTCGCCGTCCAGCCTCTAAGTCCTTTATTTCTTCAAGAAAGGATACATGTTGACTACGCCTAATTAATAAAAGCTCTGCTAACTTAACATGCCCTGTGTTCATTTCCGTTTCTGTTTTCTTTATTAGCAATTTAGCTTTGAATGCCTCCGCCGCGACCAAGACGCAAGCCGCAGCCCTAATTAGCCGTATGTACTTAGAGAACCTATTTACTGGCGGGAGAAAATCTTGCTTATTTTGAGCGCTATGTACTATGGCCGTAGCCTTATTACTAGTTCGCTCTTCGCCCGTTGGCGCTACTGTCGCGTCGGACTTGTCAGTAGGCCAGTGCTCTTTTGAGCTCCTAATAAAGTCGGGGCCGTGAAACCAGCGGTGGTTTTTATCAAAGTTGTTCGGGACGCCCTTAGTCGCGTCATCCGCTACGTTCTGTGCGCTAGGTACCCAGTGCCAGTCAGCTGGTGTAGTACTTTCCTCTATTTCCGCTAAACGATGGGCTACGAAACTTTTGAACGATCGCGGGTCTGCCTTAATCCACGCTAATACGGTGCGTGAATCCGACCAGAAGTGTTTACCCGTGATGACGTAATCCGTTTCCCTAATTACGGTGTTAGCGAGGCGTGTACCTAATACGCAACTTTGTAATTCAAGTCTCGGGATGGAAATCGTTTTTAACGGTGCGACACGCGCCTTTGCCGAGATTAAGGTTGATGTCCTCTTAGCGTCTTTGTCGGTCGCTACGAAATAGACCGCGGCCGCATAAACCTTTTCACTGGCGTCGCAAAATACGTGTATTTCTACTTGTTTATTGTTTGCGGGCACGTAACGTGGTAATTGTAAGTTATTTAATAATTGAATGTTACTGACAAACGAAATCCAAACCGACTTTAATTCGGGGGGTATGGTGTCATCCCACCCTATACCCTTACGCCATACTTCTTGCATAAGGACTTTGCCTAGGACGGAAATAGGACTTCCTAAGCCTGTGGGGTCGAAAACCGACATTGCGCTACTGGTTACCTGTCGTTTAGTTGGTAATACGTCATTACAGGACACTTCCTGTGGTAAGTTGCGCAAGTTAACTTTAAAACCCAGTGTATCCGATTTGTGATTCCACTTGAGTCCTAATGTACGTTCTACGTCGCTCTTGGCGATGACGGTGGTGTTGGAGCCCCCCGCGGTAACGTCGCGAATCACGCTGGGTACGTTACTGGCAAATGCACGGAGTTCAAACGACGCCTTCTTATTGAGCTTATAAATTTGGTTGACGACTTCGCGTGCTTCCTCTTCGCTTTCGTCCATTGCGATGAGCATATCGTCCATATACGTATTTCGGATTATTTTGTCGACTGCCTTAGGAAATTCTATAGCGAAAGCCTGCGCGTTTTTGTTTTTTACGTACAACGCGGTAGTAGGCGAGGAGGCGGCGCCGAAAATTAATCGCCTCACTCTATACTCCGTTGGCGGGGACGAGCGGTCCTCCCCCCTCCACAAAAAACGTAAGCTATCACGATCGCTTTCGATAACTTCGACTTGTAGAAACATTTCCGCTACGTCGGCTATTACGGCGATTTTACCTTCCCGAAATCTTATGAGTACTCCGAAAAGGGATTCTAATAAGTCCGGACCGGCTAGGAGCGCGTCGTTCAGGCTCTTTCCACAGTATTTAGCCGCGGCGTCAAAGACGAGACGCATCTTCTTTTTTTGCGGATGTGTGGTTGGAAAGTGTGGTAAGTACCAATTACGAGGCGATTCTACCGGTGGGCTAGACGACATTTTTTCCGCGTAACCTTTACTCAACAAATTATTTACCTGAGCTGTGTACTGAGATTTAAGTTGCGTGTCTTTGTCGAGCCGTTTTTCCAAACTATACAACCGACGGAGAGCCATGTCTTTATTGTGAGGCAATGCCTCTGAATCGCTACGCCATAAGAGGCCCGCCTGATACCTATCTTCGGACGGCAGTTTTTTGCATGTATTTTCCAGCACGGTTATTGCCCGTTGTTCTGGATCTGCCTTAGGTACTTTGCGTTCCACGCCTAACGATTCTATACTAAAATGCTGTTTCATTAAATCTAGCATCTCGTCATCCGGGGTGACCGGTTTAACGTGACTTATGAATGCCTTGTTGACGCTTGAGGAGAGGTACTGCCCGTGCAGCACCCAACCTAGGGATGTAAGCGACGCGACAGGTTGGTTTTTATTTCCACTTCTAATCTGTCGCGACACGATAAGATGCCAGTTGTCTTGGCCTATGAGAACAGTAGGGGTAGCCGATTCGTACGACAATTCGTCCGCGATGTCATATAAGTGGTCGCATTCCTCCACCATAGTACGGGGCACCGCCTGAGGGGCGATGTTTAAACAGGTGATGGTACGCGCCTTCATCGTTTCAAAATTACGGCTACAGTGACCACGAATCGATACATTTATTTCGCAGGATTCGATATCGTTTATTATATTTCCCCCGATACCTGTTATTGTGAGCGGATCTCCCCTTTTTCTGGGACAAATTTGATCAGAGATTTCTCTTTCGACCAAAGTCATAGTGGACCCGCCGTCCAAAAGGGCGTATGTGCTTACGACGCCTAGGGGACCCGTCATTTCGATGGGAACGACTTTTAAAAATGTACTCGATTTGCTTACGTGGTTAATACTACTAACGTTAGCTCGTGACGTAGTTGCCTGTGATGACAACCCGTGCAATAATTTGTGGTGCCCTGCTTCACACTGGTTTACACCACACGGTACATATTTGCACCTTATGGGTCGCTTATGGGATGAATTTAAACACCGGTAACACAAATTATTATTTTTTGCAATTTCCCAACGCTGCTGAACGGAGGATTTCAAAAATTCTGAACATTTTGATAACATATGTTCTTTTCCACATAATACACACTTTTGCACTGAGGGTGCAGACTTAGGTTTATTATCATTATTACTGTGTGAATTCTTGAAGTCCTTCGCTTTGTTGGTATTGACTTTAGCCGACGTTCGTGACGGTCGTTTGACCGCGCGCTCGCGTTCGTATTCAGTGTCACTGCTTGAATCGACTGATGGTGGGGATGGTCGGTGCGCGTGCTTATAGTAAGGCGACTGAGAGCGTCCCGACGCTTGCTCACGTTGACTATTGTTCGTAATGTTGACGTGAGCCCGTGATTTATTTTGACGCGAGTGCATTTTTCGCGCGGTACTACTGATATTATTTAAAAATTCAGCCATAGCGACTAAGTCCGGTGTACTGGAGTTTAACGTTCTGTATTTACTCCATTCGAACCGAACAATTAAATTAAGTTTGTCAACAATTTTATTAACTAACTCGGGGGCATATAAGTACTTATCCTGCCTGAGAGCTCTAATGGTCGCTACAACATTAGCGACATGACCGGCGAAGGTTACGATGTTACTGTTATCTTCGAACAATCGCGGCATACGTTTAACGTTATTAATTTCCGTGAGGACTATTTCTTCGGGGTCTCCGAAGTGCCTCTCCAGGGCCTCCATTATCTCAAATGGGTCCTGAACGGTATACATGATGGCTTTAACAGCCGTACGGGCCTCGCCTCTGAGGGCTCGGCGGATTCGGCTTACGTTATTTACGTTACTAAACATGGGAGCACTATCTTCAAACTCAGCCCGGAATGCGATCCACTCGGAAATATTTCCGTCAAAGGTAGGTAGCTCGGGTACCGTCCGCTGCATAACGGGTACGACACGATCCCGAGGTGTCGTGATAACGTTGTTTAACGTGCGGACTCTATTATTGTCTCGCGACGTATTAGGACCCGGGTCCTGATAAGCGTCCTGAATAGCAGGCCTCGAACTCGTATGTTGTGCGACCCAGTCGGACACCCTGTGCTCTTCACTAAACCCGTGCTGCGTTCCGCCGTCGGTAGACTGCGCGACTTTCAAGCGCGCGATCTCCAACCTACAATTGGCGGATTCCGCAACCCGTTGAGCCAGTTCCAACTTAACCTTATGCACTTCGAGCTCTGCCATCAATACACTTATCTCACTGCTTTCCCGGGGCGAGCGCGGCGCTTGAACTACCGTGCCCGGGGCACTCCTATTTGGCAACGTATCCTCAACAACACCGCTCCGCGCTTCCGGTCGCGGAGACGGTGGCACGACTGCATCTTCTACTCTTTTTTGACTTTGACTTGCGTCAGTGGTCGGGCTGGTGCTTTTGCTCCATGTGTTGGTTTCACCAGGAGTGGTGTCACCTGAGGGCGGTGTTTTTTCCCTTTCCTCTTGTGAGGAGGGAGTGGGCGGAGGGCCCCTAGACCTTAATGACCTATCGGTGCGCGTGGGGGACCTCATCATTTTTACCCTAATTTTACACACTTAAATCCCTATATAAAAATAAATGATCCTAACAACGAACAAAATACGCGAAATAATGAAAAAAATAAAGACAAGAAAAATAAAATAAATGCGACAATGGAAAAAAAACAAAAGAATAAAAAATATGCGAAATTACGACTAACACTTTCACTGCACTTATTGTTTGGCTAAAATGTCACTCACTGAGTTTGGTGAAAGGACGCGAGGCTCTCGCCCCCACAGTCCTTTTGTTGCACGACGGATAAGATGACACGGAGAAGCCAGGGGGTACGTGACCTCCCGACCGACGCACAACTACACTGCCAACGTGAGGTCTGAGGGACCTGAACTAAACCCAAGGGTCGGCGAGCCAGTGCTTCGAGCCACACACCTTGGGGTACCGCAGGGAGCAGGCTAAAAAGCCGATCACCTTTGGTGGATGTTTATACAGCTAAAGCTGTCGAGCCGAGCGAGTTCAGCTCACCTAACACCGTGGGTCACTGGTACTTGTATCCGGCTGCAGAATGACCACTTTCTGTCGTGAATTACAGAGGATAAACTTAAGGAAATGGACTGTAGATTTTATAGGTATTTGGCACTTTGAAATTAAAGATTTTATATAGTTACAAACTGGGAGTGACTATTCCGAGGGTCGCGCACTTGTCTTGTCCATTACTTGCTTGCTGTTGTTAGAATGAATTTTAGGACCGAATTAGTGCCCTTTTGTAAACTAAATGAACTATACGACGCATGCGCAACCCCGTGAGCAGGTATTCTCCCTCATTTACTCTTTATCCAGTTGTGATACAGACATTTGAAATGCGAGGTCAACCTCAGGTTACACGTGTCGTATAATACAAGGACGAACACGTGGATACATAAGTACAAACAATATGTGTATGCATAAGGTTCTCTATTAGATTGACAAGAATTGGTAATCTTCTATATGCATTTACTGTTACATGGTTGTATCGTACATGACAATAATAATACTTATAACGCTAAGATTGATAACAAATGATGTATAACTAAAAGACATGAAAGATAATGAGTTTAAGGAGAATTACAATCTTAACCTACTTACAAAATAAAGGAGTACAAAAAGGAACGACGTTTTATTTACAGTATTTACAGCTATATGCGACAGTTTTATACAGATGGTCGTAATTTTTTTATTGTTAGTGTTTCAAAGTCACAAAATTTAATTTTATACTGAGCAAATGTAGAATTGTAGCTTATAGTGTTTACAGTATATGTACTCGTAGACGTAGATATATATGTGTTGGTTGGTGTCTTGGTAGAATCAGGATAAACTGTCAATGTTATTTGCGGTAGTTTCACAATCTTAATAATGAAGTATCGGCTTCAGATTAATTCCTAGGGAATAATTTATCAATCAACTAACTTTGCCGGGGTCTTAGCTCCCATGTATATTTTGGATTGAAAAGTAGCGCGTTATTCTAGGTCATGCTCATCAGTAATACTTCCGAAATTTCCACAGAAATGCCTCGGGGAAAATGCTGAAATATATTTGAACGTTTTTTTTTTAATATCCCCAAATATATAACTCGTTCCTTTAATACCTACGCATATTCCACAAAGTCACCTGAGGCAAACTGAAGGCGTGGGTAACTTATATCCAGTAACAAAATTGTTAATATTATAACGCAATAACGCCTTTATGAAAACGTTTCACATATTTTCTAAAAATAAAATCCAATTTTTCTTGTGATCCAATTGAAACGTGTGCAAGTACCACCTACATTTATAACATATACCTGTTATGTATGTATGTAGATGATAATTTCCTGGCAAAAATAATAAACATAGGCTATAAATGATAAACGCTCTTTATCACCGTAAAGGTTAAACAAAAATAAATTTGCTGTTATCTTAAATAGAAAACTATGCAGTAACCGTAAGTAATTTAATATTTTACATGTACAATAAAAAGTGCGTTCGAGAAAGGTTATAGCTTAAAAGAAAAACTGCTCTATTTCTAGAATCCGTTATATTGATTTTCGCATTTTATTCATAAAACTAAAGTTGCTATAAAAATGTATTTGATATCTATATATGTCAAGTCTATTTTAGTTTTTTTTTCTTAAAATGCAATACATCTCTAAATGTCTTGTTTAATGAAAAATAAAATTTTAGAAATAAAGACTTATCCTAGAAAATGTAAAACCAGACCGCCTGTTTGCCCAATGAATAGTAAAAAAATAATAAATTATGTCGTCCTCCCAGGTCGAAATTCTTCTGTAGTTAATTTTATATTTATATGGGATAGTTAAGGTACCTATATGTACAACAAAAAAATACACTTTATATTTTACTCAGATATTTTTTTCAGACATAAAAAGTCTCAAAACGAGAAGGCTGCACCACACCAAAATTGTGATTAAAAGAGATATATGAGGCAGAAAAAAGCCTAAACAAATAGACATTCATCGTCCGTTGTTCGGCTCAGATAAATCGAAACCTTTTGGGGAATTACGACACGGCCAGGACCTAATGAAATTTTGGACGCGATTTAACGCTCAAATAATCCGTGAGAGGCCCACGCTATAAAACACGATGATTGTAATGCGAATTCAGAGTTTCGTTGAGCAACTGGATATTTCATTAGCATATTACTAGAAACGGTCTAAGTTTGTGTCGCTAACCATCTTCACCTACACTTACCTACTTCTTAGTTTCATGTTCTCACACGAAGTCAATGGATATCAAATTTAACTTATAATTACTTCATCTTGTATTCTCTCTCTAACGCTTTCCTTCTCTGGTTAATATTATCTTATTTCCCCCAAATGCCGCCGGTGTAGGAGTGGAACCAAAATTAATTTATACATCTTTATTACGTAACACTTATTGAAAGTGCTGTTGGAAATCATCCACACTTCCATACTAATCCATCCATACTATAATATTATAAAAGCGAAAGTCTTCTGTCTGTCTGTTACGCTTTCACAGCCGAACAAACAGCGGGAAACAGCTAGTAATTTATAAATTGAGACACTTATGTTTGTTTCTTATTAGCTTTTACGACTTTTAAAGGAGCGGATTGTGTATTTTTATTCTCTTATTATATTTTTGATATTGTTTACGTAAAGTAAGTAAGGTAAGTGGTCACAGTAGCCCATGGACGCCCGTAACAATAGGATCAATCTTTTTTTGAAATACTCCAGAAGCTACTTTTATAATTTCAAAATATATGGCACTGTCGTTGGACGCATTTTTTTCTGAACCTTTTTTTGTTTAGAAGTGGATTTAATTTGAATAAAGCAAGTACATTTAAACTTTTCAACTTATCGGCAAGTGTCTTTTATTATAAAGCAGGTCGGCAATTTCTCGTTACCATTTTTTCCTCGAATTTTAAATGCCAGTCTAGAAATATTATCAGTTAAATTTTTCCTTGAATTTCTACAACTAATTAAGTTGAGTGCTAAAGGTAAACTTGAATGCAAGCATTTACGTTGATAAATACGGGTTAATTTAACCAGAAAATTTGCTGCGTACCTAAATGCGAGCTGGAGGCTTTGATTACATTTTTTATATTTGTGGATTAGCTTCACGACACCTTTTCCGTCAAATATTTTTTAAGTCAATGTCGACCTAAATTTGTTTTGTCTCGTTTTTTCACATTTAATGTCAATATAAGTAAAAGGAACAGACTATATGTATAATGATAAAATCTTCTTGTGAGTTTTGCAGTCCTGTGTGTGATTTATATATTACGGTCATTCCTATTCGGCTTCATTTGGAGACGTTTTGATGAATATCTCGATACTCGTTTACATTATGGGCTTCTTAATTTTTTTGATACTTCTTTGCGAGTCGACTCTGGCTGTTCAAACTTCAGAAGACCAAAACTCCGCCACCGACAAGGCATTGTCGGTGGCTTCTAATACGTAACTACCTTAACACGGTAAGATAACACCTGTGTCATCAATAGTCATTTGTCAATATTTTTTCAAAGGTCATTCTCCTAATTTACATTTGCTGTCCCTCACCTAGAATCGGTTAAATAATTAATTTTGATTTTTATATTATATATTTTGTATATTTTATATTTTGTAAGATATATACTGCAGCTTACATTTTAAAAAAATATCAATTATATATATCAATATCAATATTTTACATAGCGACCTCCTGAACCTTTTAAATATTAATAGCATCAAAGATTTTGTGTAAAACTTTGCAATAACGAATAATAAGAAAAGTAGGTATGTAATCGAACGTAACGCGGACAAAGTCGCGGGCACAGCTAGTCATCAATATTTTGACAGTAGGCAGATTTCCAGGATGCCAGGTTGGAAGCGACCTGCATTCAGTGCTTCTCTGCGACTTTATTCAGGTCGTTTGACCGTCTGGACATAATTAAATCTTCTTCTTCATCATCTTTGCTCATGCCTACTTCAGGTGGGGTCGGCTTTGTCCTAGTTAATTTGCGCCAGAAAAATCAGTCCTGGGTTATCGGGTGAGGTAAGCTTTACGCTTTTAATAGGTTCGTCATGGGATCATTTATTTGATGTACTCTGGTCATTGATAGCTTTTCACATAACAACGCTTGTTCCGGGTGGAAAACTTTTTCAACAACCGGCGTCATATATATTGCCAATATGCCTGAGTACCGTTTAATTATGCATCATGTTTGGTTACATCTGTTATATTCCACCACTTTAACAAAACTGTTACATTTTTTTTGTGATTTTTCTTTACAACTATCAGAACTAAATTTGATAAATGTAGTCCATTAAATAATGTTTCTTTTTTCAACTATTTATCCATTTCATACTTATTTCCAATCTAGAGCTCCAAGCCATATGGTTAATTCTACATGGAATACTATGAGACGGCAAAGTTACGTTGTAATCAGGTGTAAACTGCAAATGAACTGCACCAGTGTCGATTCAGGTTGGCATTTAGTATTCAGGTCCCGAACCGAAGTTCTGCGGTCGCGTTGTATCAATAGTTCCTCGATTGAGTCCCTGTTTGTCCTTTCATATTTTATTGTTATTCATAGGGCTGCCGGAAAATATTTATGGTTTAAATACAAAGGAACAAAATAAAAAGTGATGCAGTTATTAACCCGAGACGAGAATCTTTTATATAATAATGCAGTCCCATAATGACAAAAGGTCTTTTAAAATTATTGACGGTAATTATTTGATCGTTGTCGTCACACCTTTCACAACTTTATAAGTAATTTGTACTATTATTGGTTGTACTACGAATTTAGGTCCTACTATTTATTAGTAATGTATCAACAAACTAAGTAACTACGTTGGTAGTTGGTACGTGGTGGTGGTACTATAATTATCATCGTAACAGGAGTGCTTTTTTTGAGAATATCGCATTCGAATTAATCTCGAAGGATGTGAGAATCGGCGTCTAATGATGACGAAATCCTTTCACGAATGTTAGTACCGTTTTGTATCTCTCAAGAAAATCTCGACATTAAACCGGCAACACAAACGTGCGAAGAAGGAAATGGTTTCAGTGTACGTGACTGTTTTGGTGTAAATGTTTATTATTTGATTATGTAAGCAAATACTCATGGAACTCCGGATTTTCATTTGTAGTTTACATTTATTATTTGTAGTTCACATTAAAACTCGAACGTTTTTAGGGTTTATTTATTTATTTAACCTTCATTGCACAAATTACAATTTGTAAAGCACAATAGACGGACTTAATGCTAAAAGCATTATCTAACAGTCAACGTTTGGGTATGAAAGGAGCTTAAATGTGGGTGTACTGAAAATACTACGGGAACGGTTAGTAAAAACTATACTTATACGAATAAACATACATAAACAATACATATCTATACCTAAACAAATAATATATACATATATACATAAACATATAAATTCATATATTATAATGTTACATAAAATGTTTTAAAGGGGTTCCGTAGTAAACACAAGTTTCATCATGTCAGTCCGTCTGTCTGATTGTCACCGGAGGCATCGCGGCGAAATTCGTTGTGACGGATTGCTTCGTGGCCAGGCTGCAATGCATTTGTTTTGATGCACTAAACGTTACTACTCCTCATTTCGTCTCATCAGCCACCATTTACCATAGCTTTTACTGCATGTGTTAAGAAATATCTTTTAGTCGCAGCAGTATATCGGTTGCATCCCCAACAATATTACTTCGTAGAAAGCCTACTCAGATTCTTCAAGGCACATTATAAAATTTTGTGAGTGAAAGATAAGAGTGATGTGTATGGGGGAAGCGACGAAGGTCTAAGGACTGTGCTACAGAAAAATTGAATCCTTAGTCCCGGCGTAACCCACTGGGAATAGGAGTGACGATATGTATGTCTATATTCAGCATGCATGAAGTCAAGACTCATTCATTCATTACAAGAGCCTGTTTGCTTGTTGTTCCAAGACCAGTTAATTTTGTTCTTCTTAATGCGCAAAACGTTCCTTTCTCAATGACATCAGTTTAATTTCGATGATATGCGCTTGAAATATTGAAATGTTAAACTACAAAATACTGGCACTTTTTTTTGTGCTCTTCATTTACAAAACAAAAACATTTCAATGCTGCCAGCCCTGCCCACACGGTCTCTTAACGTATGCTGCATGAGGGCGATGTATGACCGGGACGTGACGCTGATCAACTCCACCTGCTGGGATTGACTTGCCACGAAAAATATACTTTTTTGAATAAAACACTTTCTTGTTATTTTAAACGTAGGTGGTATATTTGTATACTTAGTCGTTTGATAGTAGTCAAATCAAAATATAATAACCTGAAAAACACATCATTAAACATTGGCATTGCGTCGCGGACGTCTGTGGCAAAGCATTCTAAACGCCGTGTCTAACTTAGGAAAAATTGTTATAATTACCTCGTACGTCCATATCGTGGTTTAAGTAGTTCACTGAAATCCGTACCTGCGTAAACTTCACTAAATATCACTAATTATCACTGTGCGCGAATAAACATAATAAACTCTCGAAACATTATCGTACTGTGTCCGCGCAAACAAAATGCCGTTCGTGAACGTATAACTACCTACGCAAAATAAAAACGATATCAAATGAGGGCTAAGTGAATGCTATACTAACCTAGTCGGTGTGAAATTAGACTTATTATTGGTTTATGAAAGACTGTGATGGCAAAGTGTAATGCATGTGATTTGCGGGTGAAGGCGTAAATATAAAATGTTCGCAATGTGACAGATCTTCGCACCGGGCGTGTGTCAATTTTCCCCAGGGAGTAACTGTGAATGCTTCCTGGCGGTGCCCAGATTGTACTGCAAAGATCCCGAGAAATAATTTAGAGGGGACCCCAGTCAGGGGAATATCTTCCTCTTACAAACAGGACGAGTCCATCGCTGACGTCTCGGGTTCCACTGCCATAGATATTACTGTCGAGTTTAATGAATTCAACATCGGCGTAGCCCAAGAAATACGAAATTTGAATTTGGTTATTCGTGAAATAAAGAAAGATTTCGGCAAATGAGGGAGGAATTTCGTGAAATTCGCAGCCTGGTCGTGGAAATGTGACAAATGCGAGAGGAATTCCAGGAATTTAAGAATGAATGAGAGGTGCAATAATTTCTAAGGACACCAGAAAAGCCCAATAGACTATTTTCCTAAAAAATATAATTAGTCCGTCAGTTAGATAAACAAAAAATTTTGAAGACGTATTTTTTCTTTTGAAAATTAAACAAAAAATTGTAAAGATATGGCGCGTTAAAGTTCCGTGTGACGTCACAGTGTGCTACACTTTTTCGCAATATGTGACGTCACGAGCCTCCACTTCTAAACTTTGACGAGTTATATCTTTATAATTTATGGCTTAATTGACAAAAGAAAAAATACATCACTAATATATTTTGATTCCCTAAATGACGGACTAATTTTAATTTTAGTCTTTTGATCCTGGAAATGGGGGTTAGAAAAAGAAGGTAGCATTAGAAAAAGAAATTACATCTGGGGCTGTATAGTTAAGGAACTGGAGGTTAAGACCCGACTAAGGTTGGAGCTGAACGACAAGAATCAGGAGCTCCTGGCCAATGATGTCGAGATCGTCGGGATTCCAGAGGAAGCTGGTGAGAATGTCATGCACCTGGTCATAACGTGTGAGAAGAGAACGGTGTTAGGGGCACCGTTGGACGAAAGGGGTGTAGTCACTTGTGGCCGTATTGGCCCCGTGCGTGCTTTGACGGAGGCGGCCCCGACCCGACCGCGGCCTATAGTCCTGCGGCTAGCACGACGCGCTGACCGTGATAAGATTATATTCGCAGCACGCCTGAGACGCTCCCTCACTACGGAGGGCATGGGTCTTCGACCAGCACCCCGACCCATACATATTAATTAACGGCTGACAAGAGGAAACCGACTGCTTTTCTACTAGGCCTGAGAAGCGGGCCGTCTCGTATGGGATAGCGTTTTGTTTGGTCGAAAGATAGCCGCATCTATGCTCGTCGGAAAAGTGGCTCCGCGTCGCACAGAATTCGCAGTGGAGCCGATCCAGACAAGGTATTTGGAAAATGACTAAATTTGCATCCTCAATAATATGCAATGAAATAAAAATTGCCTACCAATTGTTGTTTGTTGCCCAAAGCTGTCACAGAGATAGTAATAATGTTTCTATAAGTATACAATTTTTTTATTATATGTTTATTTTCTACTAGCTGTGCCCGCGACTTCATCCGCGTGGAATAGTTATTTTGGGAATCATGGGCGAGCGCTCATCATGCGGCGCGTGTGAATTTTGTTTCAGAGTTACTTTAAAATTGTATTATCTTATAAGATGTTTATTGTAATAAGGTGATGTCAAAGACAATTTTGTTCACAGTTAAATACTCTTAATCAATAACACATTTATTTGGAATAACACATTTATTTATTAATAAGTTGATACAACTCTGACAAATAATTTGTAATAATGCATTAATTTCGACCAAATTTGATTATCATAAAAACGGTTATTGTGAGTTAATCTTAAAAGATACACATATACTGTCGCGGACATTTTTTTAGATAATTTAAAGAGGAATAATTCTTTCATACATATTTTTTGGGTATCTCGAACGGTTTTCGCAGCGCACGCAACGGAAGCCCTCAAAGATGAATAATTTTCCCCGTTTTTGGCTGTTTTTTCGCTCCTATTAGTCGCAACGAGATGTTATATAGCCTAAAGCCTTCCTCGATAAATAATCTATCCAACACAAAAAGAATTTTTCAATTCGAACCAGTAGTTCCTGAGATTAGCGCGTTCAAACAAACAAACTCTTCAGCTTTATAATATTAGTATAGATATAGATAGTATAGATTTTATAATAATTACACTATACATATATCGCTCACGATATTTTATTACACACGACACGACTTAGATTTTTTTCCCAAGAATTCTGTAATTATCTTAAAGGCGGATAATATTCTCAGTTATTTTAATTTGCACTATTAAGCCTATAACCATAGATTAATAATTGGTCTCCGTGGCGCTACGACTAGATATCGCGCTGTGAAGAAAAATCAGTTTCCAGAATTCGACAACTTAATAGGAAAGTGTGTGTAAAACAATGTGCAAAGACGTACACTAGCGTCGATTATGGTGTTGCCAACTACTTGACTGGTGCCCGACCAATGGGAACATTATGAATTGCTGTGGTCTTCTTACGTATTATAAAAAGTAGCTCAGAAAATCCTTGAAAATGAAATTAAAATAAAACTGGCCAAGTGTGAGTCGGCTCGCGTGGAGAGGGTTGTGAACGATTTTTTATTTTTCTCCATTTGGACCTCCTAAACAAATTTAAAATTATCTCATAGGTGTTCCTGTAATTTATGCATCGGAATTCTGGAATCGATAGTTTCGGAGATAAGGTAGTTAATTTTTCTCTACTTTATTTTATATTTCTAATATAGAATCCTAAAATTGCAAAAAAACTTTCATTTGATTGATTATTACACAGTACAGTATGTTAAACGTTACTTTAATTTTCTATTTAGCTTGGAGCTAATTGATTACTGACCTCTTTTTAGTTGTAACCCGGGTTTAAATACAAATAAATAAATAGACTACTAATATTATAAAAGCGAAAGTTTGTAAGTATGGATGGATGTTTGTTACTCTTTCACAACTAAACCGCTAAATTGATTTTCATGAGATTTGGTACGGATATAGTTCAAGACCGGGAGTCAAACATAGGCTACCCTTTGACGCAGGCGGAGCTGCGGGAAACAGCTAGTACATACATATTATCATGGCCTTTTTTCATACAGTAGTGTTGCCGGAAAATTGATTACACATCGAATAATAATCGATTCTTTGATAGTTTAAAATATAATCTTAGGTATCGATAGTGATCATATATCGATAGTTTCGATATTGATACTATCGATAATATATTTCTGTAAGTACAATATTTTTTTCTGTATGAGTTGAAATACGATGATTTGTGTTATGCCCGCTGTAAATCCTGCCGCCGAGTTCCGGTATATCTGTATAGTACCGGTGCCTGAAATGCTTGGTATTATTGTTAATCCATTAATCGATTAATAACCATTGATATAAACGATTACCTATGTTGATTAAATCGATATAATTTATATCAACCCATTTCAATAATCGACAAATTGTTTGATATTGCAGTTAATAATCGATTAATTGTCAAAAATCGATTAAATATATTATATCAATACTTTCGATATCCTAGATTATTTAAAAAAAAAAACAAATTCGATTCATCGATTATCCGGCAACAATACCCTACGGGGTACCAACTACCTAAAGGCCATATTTAGAATGTTGGTGGGCGTAAAGTGAAAATGGAATCAAAATAGTGATAGGTTGCTAGTCGCATCGCCTACTGTTAGGTATGGTGCTTCGATTTTCGCCCACTTCCTCGGCCGGCTTATATGGTCTGCGCGGGAAGAGAAGCAGCTAGTACATTCCACGTATTTACTTTTCTCCCAGACCAGCATTAAAGAAATAAGATGTTAAAGACAGACAAAATTGTCAGAAAAAGTCAAAATTACAACATCCCTCTTTTGGGGTCGGGAGTTAAAAAACAAAATATCTAAATAATAAAAATCGAAACCTCGGGGAATTTGGGATTTTTAATACACGGCAACATTGAATACCGAGCGGTACTTCGCGCCATATTTTAGGGTTATATTATTTTCGTGAGTAATTTATGTCCATATTTCGTAATTATACAATACTTATTGATGGTATGTAATACCAGTATCTTTCTTATTTCTTTTAGTATTATTCTTACACAGTTTGACTACGCAAACTGTACATTTTGCGTCTACTTTTACATTAAATTTTATATTTATCTAGACATCCAACTCACTCATCGGTCGCGGCATGACTGACGCGGGTATGCCGCAACCATGCCGAATTCGGCATGGTTTTAGTTGCGAATTTTTGTAGTATGCCAACGGTATCTAGTCGAGCTCGCGAGACCAATTATTAATCTAAGGTATGAATGTTGTGTGGAGTGCATGATCTGAGATCATTTATACGGTATTCTACTCTATTATTTTTAGTGTTCACCGATCTAACAACGCAGATTACAAAATGGCGTCACGGCCAAAAATTGCCACGCGTAGCTTAATATCTATGTGTGAGTGAATGTTGCTACAGGTGTAAAAAAGAGATATCGCCATATAGATCCGAATACGTGAGAAAAGGACAGCAACAATTACTTGCTACATAAGTATAACTATTAACTTATGTTCCGTCTGTGTACGTCTTATATGTCTGTGATCGAGACATATATTCATAACGGCTATTCGTTTGGGCCGCGTCGTGATATCTTGCTATGGGTCTACTGTGTACCTTATGCATTGATTTATTTGTATACTTCATTGACATTTTAATCTTAACATTACATTATATTAATGACACAATTCTGCTACGCCTTCCTTTAAGCACTTATACAGTAATCAGCCATTGCCCTAGGGTTGATTCCCGTGTAAATTCCAGAACAAGTCGTTTATGTCATGTCTTTTATGTGTACCGAACTTTTGACATGGCCGTCAGCGCGTCGTGACAAGGGAAATTCTAATATAGATTTACTTGCTTGTATTTTAGAATTTTTTCACTTTTTCCACAACCGCATTAATAAATGTGATTGACGATATACTTACCGCTCAAGATTTTGAACAAGTCTCTGTACTGACACTGCTTGATTTCTCCCGAGCGTTCGAGTGTATAAATATTGATTAATACAGTCTATAGAAGCTACTTTAAATATCGAAGTCAACACGTCGAACTGAATGATGGAAAGGGAAATAAAATGGAATCGATGGCTAAATCGGTTACGAGAGGTGTTCCGTAAGGATGTATATTAGGTCCTTTATGGTTTATATTGTATAGCGCAGACGTTACCACACATATAAAACACTGAAAATTTCATATCTACGCAGATGACCTTCAAATATTTATTTTGTGCGACCCCGAAAACATCCACACAACGTTACAGAAAGTCAATGATGATCTGAATAGAATAAAGACATGGGCTGACAATTGTTCACTAGTTCGTAATAGCCTTAAATCTAAATTTATTGTTTTGAGTGCATTGAAAAGACGAAGAAGACATGTCAAAATAGCCGGCGAGGAAATCCAAAGAGTACATGAGGCGCGCAATCTTAGGTGATTGATGGATGAGCAACTACGTTTTGAGGGACACATTAGGGAAGTTGTTAGAAATAGTTTCTACCGTCTCAAAGTAATATACCAAATTCGAGACTATTTGAGTACAGAAATGCGAATTAAACTATGCGACACTCTGGTTCTTTTAACATTTAATTACATGGATCAACCCCTTAATCATTAATTCGAACACAAAATACAACGCGTCCAAAATGCTGTCGCAAGATTTTGCTTTACAATACCTCCGCGCACGCATGTCACGCCGTATCTAAATAGGGGGAACATACTTAGAATAGATGGAAGAAGGCGATTACACTTCGCAACGTTACTATTTGGAATTGTGAAAAGTAAAAACCATCGTATTTACATGAAAAATTGGAATGGACTAGGAACATGCGTGGACTTCGAAACCGTGCTTCTAGACATGTCCCCGTTATCCCACGACATTTCCTGGCTGCATTTAGGGGTTGTTTTAAATATGCTGCAGCTAAGTGTTGGCAAAATGTACCCCCTCCCCTCCGGCGCATTCAAACGATATATACGTTCAAACTAAAAATAAAAAAGTATATATACACTAGATTTATATATTTTATATTTAGCGTAAGTACAAAACATGTAGTTTTTTTCAATTGATTGGGCCACATTCGCGGGTGACGCACACACCTATTAATAGGTCCATTGAAAATCAGCGTTGCAGTCATTCCTGTGATGTGGCTGTAACATATGCTGAATGGGTCTATTAATTTGTCGGGAAGGATTCACAGCACATCATCTATGACAGCTTTGTGATAGCAAGGAATATGTAATTAAGTTTTTTTTTTTGTCCCATGCATGTATTGTTATATAGTTGTTGAGTATTATTTATTTATTGAGTATTATCTTTGGCAATAAATTTATTCTATTCTATAAATATAGCAACGCGATTTCTTAGTTTCATTACTCATGGAACCTCTGTATTTCAAAACTACTCAACCGGTATTAAAGGCTTTTACCGTACTAGTAAGAAGTCAGTCTAAAAATATTGTTTGTATCTCACGTATACTTTCTGGATTATAGCAACATACATACATAGAAATAAGCATGGACGAACATTTGTAAAATACATACTAAAACATATTTATAAAATTTGGCACATGTGTTTAAATTCTGAGAGAGACATTTAGAATATTGCATGTAATCCAGATAAAATGTAACGAATGAAAAGTATGCAATTAAAATATTTTGTATCTAACAGCAAGGACAAGCTTAGATGGTAATCGATTACACGCAAAGAGGCAACGCAGTGTCCTTATTACACGGTCTATTATAGATTGCTGCAAGGTCCTATGTCAAGGTGCATTAGCCAGCGTAAGTGGATTGTGGACGCGAAATAATGTTACAAAGCCTAAGTTTAGCTCGTATTGCTCATGGAATAGAACACCACATGTTTTATTGAAGCGACTAAGTAACCTAAGTCTAAATTACTTTTATGTCGGTTTATTCCAAGGTTAGTATCCGGTCATTTATGTAGGTCATATACAGAGCAAAGAAACGTCTTCTGAACACTGAAAACTCTGAAAAGTTACAATACTATGCAAAAAAAATACATAAACTTTTACCCACATTCACAAAAAATTACGAACGTCCGTTAAGCCTACATTAACTAAAATATGTTTAGTCCCTTCCTGATCGTTATTTAAAGAGAAGAACGAGACGAAATAGTTAACTTGGTCTAAATGTTCATTATTTTTTATGAATAAAGGGGGTTAACATATACAGTAAGTGAACTACAGGTGCTTCTTTTTAGAACCATTGCGCGATTGCATGGATGCTATATCTTTTGGTATTCTGTTCGCCATATTTCTTCTTTAAATCTTACAAACAGTTAGTTAGATCCTTTAAAAAAACAAATGTTCGTTTATATTGCAATAGTCCGTAGTCCGATTTCTACGGACGTAAACTCAAGTATTTTTCCAAGAACCTTAACTATAAATAAAGGGAAAATAAATTAGATCCTAGCTGGCTTTCTCTAGCTTCCACGTGCCAATTGTTTTCTTGGTTATTTCTAGACACTAATCAGGTACAGAAAAATTCCAAGAAATACTGGTTTTGAAATCACACAATTCGCGTGCATTTGACATGAAAAAATATATATATATTTAGTAATGAAATTGTTTGTATTTTGAGTTTGACGCCAACGTTGTAAATTCATAAAGTCAATGATGAAAAATAAATTCTTAAAATTTGCGTTTATCGCATATTCGTAGCTTAAGAGCACACAAAGTTTTCGACTATGTCGTATGTAATAATGATGCATAATAAAGTGTTTTTTAAACACTTACATTTTTAGGAGATTTTATTTGAAGTTAGAAGAATATTCATAAGGAACCATAGTCCCAGAGCGGATAGTTTATGTAAAGTGATTTTTGACTTGACTTCAATAAAGTAGGTGGAAAACGTAGAAAAATCAAAGGGCTCAAAGGCTAAACCAAAAAAGTATAGCTCGCACCAGAAACATGATTTTACAAATAGTATTAAGTTATTCGAGCCAAAAATGTACAAGTTAATTTTCATTTATTTTGTTACTTGTTGTTAGGCTCCGCGTTTCTTCATTTTCCGCAATCAGCATACAAATTAGTTCGTTCTGTCCTTATTAAATTTTTACTGTGTGTGCTTTTGTACAAATGTTTTTGTTCAATTATACTAAATATTTTCCCTTACACTTTTAGTGTTACTTAGCTAAGATTATATTTAATTTAATTTTTAACACAGATACATGAATAGTAGGTATAAGTTTTAACGTTTGATCATGTAATATTGAATTCAAAAATTAAGTAGTTAATAAACTAATTAAAGAAAATTCAAGCGTACATGTTTCCACTTTTTTTAGGTAAGTAGACCGTAAGTTCACTATTTACGAGTACCTGCTCAGCAGCACCTAAGAAATACAAAAAGGGTTTCATCATCATTATTATAATAATGAACCAATTTTCCATTTGATTAATTTTGATAAAGCCTGTTACAAATAATATTATCGCAGTTAAACATTTATTTATAGAAATGGATCTTCTATTTTCTTACGTATACATTTAAATGAAATCAGTCACGTAAAAAGAAGAACCAAGTATATGTTTTCATAATTTAGTAATTGCTACTTATTACAATGTATATTTTTTCTAATTCGTGATACATCTCATAGCTCTCACAACAAATGTCAAATTGCTTATTTAAGTAGTCTGAATCTTTTTTATTCATAATCTTTAATGTAGAGTTTGAGTAAACCCGTTAATAATATTGATTCCTGCTGACTATGGTTCGGATAAGGATTGATTCGGCAAACATTCAGCGCTGATACTATTTAATGTGAGCCAACCCTTTAGTAATAAAAATTCTCCGACGCTAACAGTCGCAGCAATTAAATTAAAGATACATACAGAAGAATTTTAATATGCCTTTCATAAGTGCTTAAACTTTGTTTGCTTACTAAATCGTATAAAAAATCACAAGTGGAATTCATTTCAATGTATAAAATAGAGCAGGTAAACGAAAAAGGTATGTTTGGTAAAGTGAAACATAATCCTGTGAGAGTCCTGATAACTTATTATTAGTTTATATGACTCAATATTTGTAATGTGCTATTCCAAAGTAAGTATTTACGGTTCTTTTTTTCCGAATAAGACTATTGACGATAGGCACTTGAAATTAATAAAAAAAATTGACATGAAAGAAAAGTATCATATCTCGCTAGCGTGTGTGCTAGATGAATTATGAGTTGCGATAAAGAAAACTGGAGAAAGTAATATGTGTTAGCAGTTATTCATCATTCAAAGTAGAATTAGAAACCATTTTTTTTTCGCTTTTGCAATTATTTGAGTACTAGAAAAAATTCGATAAAATAAAGTATTTGTGACGATCGGTCGCTAAATGTTCGAACTACGTTAAGGCCTCTACTTACCTCACAATTGTTGGGAAACTCTAGTATGAAAGAGTGGGGATGGCGTCGGACGGAAAATTGGCAGGCAAATGTGAAGAAACGAGACGACATGCATGATATCCATCCCCACTATATCATACTAGATTGTCCCAATATCTTTGAGGTGTGTAGAGGTCTTTAGACCTTGCTTTACATTTGTGCTCTGGTTATTTTATATCAGGTTATTCGTTTTGCAATATAGTTACGTCACGAGGATTCCCATTTCCCGCTTCGCCGTTTTCAATAAACACTGTGATTTGTGTATATTTGAATTTTATGGGCGATTGGTTTTCTTTTATAAACTAAAGTGTTTAGAACAAACAGACTTATGAAACAGGTTAACTGTATTTACCTACTGACGATCACTAGATGTAAATGGAAGTCGTTACAAGTAGATATAGATACTTAGTAATTTAATGGGCGTGTTAAGGAATTCAAATAAAAATACATATGGTTTAAAAAGCATTTATCGATCTGCTTATTCATATAGAGTATTTATATATCACCTTTCTGTGGAATTTCGTCGCTGTTAGAGACCTTCACTGGTAAAAGAGGAAGGTGAAAGATAAAGTAACCGAAACTTTTATTGTATGTTTTATGGTTTCATTTTATGGCATACAGCAAGCACTCTTTAAAAAAACTCCTTGGCTATTTTGAAATTATTCGGTTTGAAGCTTTTTCATCATGCTACGGCTTTTCTTTCTTCTTTTACGGTTCAACACCGACCGCTCTTCGATTTTGAACCGTATTGCATCAATTCAGCCTATCTGAGAAAGATATCAGGTAAGTAGGCGGCCAGTCGGGCACCCCAGATATCGCTGGAGCGTTGCAGTTTGCAGGCTGATCTGCATAAGACCAGGATGGGAACCATCAACTGACGAGCCACCGCGCAGAATAGAACACTCTGGTACTCTGTTGTTTCAAGACCAAATTCGACTTCGAGACGCTGTTTCCTCATTCGAGAGTACTAGAGTAGGTAAGTATACTTACGCAGGTAATAAAACCTAAATCTAGAATTCCATTGTGATCTTAAAATATAACACTACCTGTTATATCATAATAATTAATCGCCCGCGTTAAGTACATACATTTATTTAAAATACATTGTTAGATTAGGTGGAACACAATAACCTCGTCTAAAGTGCTCCAAATCCCTTTATTTGCCAGTTTTATGTATGATTGTTTCATGATAGCGCCTCTTCTCCCCTACAGTTAATTTAGATTACCCATTCAAACTCTGTTGTATGCGACATTTGGAGTGCTGGGAGCTCTATTTATGAAAAATGTGACTCACGCAAAATCAGCGTGTCGAATAATTTTTATTTGTTATCGAATGATTTTCGTTCGTTAACGAAGGATTATTGTTCGATGTCGAACGATTTTCATTCGACATATATGTCATACATTTCAAAAATAGGGCTCCTGGGAGTGGAGATCGCGAGAGGATACGCATTCAAGTTATGTTACGTCGAACAAATTCACTGGAAATGTTTTAGGTAATACCTATTTGCTGAACAACTTTTATCACTACTATACTGTACTGTCTTTTTGAAGCAATGTAACCTATAAAAATATTTGCTTAGTTCGAAAAAAATGCTTCATTTTTTTTAAATACCTCCGTATTACCTTCTGTCGTGTTACGTGTGTCTTCTTAGCTTCTTTTTGGATTCGGGCCTTTAGAGACAAATTAGAGATTTCTCGAAAAAAAAACTGACGAACGTAAGCGTAAGTCCATAAAACTCCATTTTCTGTAGCTAGAACCGAGTTGTTAAATTCCGTCAACCGAACTAACAACCGGACATCTGCTAATTAAGGAAAAATCCTCGAAAATAAATAATAAGGAAGCTCAGTGTGCCTGGGTCCGTAACCGTGTTTTCAATCATCTCAAAGGGCGCCGTGCGTGCCCTCGAAGGAACCTCTCAGATTACTCGCGCTCACAGCGATAAACTGTACGACGCCACGAGTTTCCTCGCCTTCGTTATCTAACTTGAACTTGTATGAGATTAGGGATTATATGCTGAAATTTAAAAGATTTTTAGGTGCAAAGTACTATCCCTAAAATACTTACTAGTAGAGTAATTGTTTTAACTAAAAAAAGATTGTAAGTAGAAATTATTGCGAAACTATAAATATTCCACTAATAGTAATATTCCTTATAATCTTACGACCCGCAACATTCCTTGCATTACAGCTTTGTCAACAATGTACATAAAAATATTAACTAATTCGTTATAGGTTAAATACACAAAACCTGCCTGGAATGCTATTTTTGAAAGCTCTATAACCATATGTCGAATGAAATTTGTTTGAAATCGAACTACAAAACATTTTATCACGTGTTTTAAGTGAGACATAGATCATCATCATCATTCTAGCGTAGCCTAAGGTACGCTGCAAGTCGGTCCTAGATTTGGCGGAACTGGTTATTACAATGGAGCCGTCTGACCTCCGTAACCCTTTTAACAGGGAAACCAGAACAACAAGAACACGACCCGAGGTGTGTTAGTGGCCACACTGTCAGAATTTTTCAGGCTGCCCCAAGGCATCCGACACAGCCTAACGACTGCTATCTATCGACAACAACAGGGGCCAACGGCTTAACGTGCCTTCCGAAGCGCGGAGGAGCTCAAAATAGAAAATTCCACTAAATAGCGACCAATCCAACAGTGGTCGCGTTACGCGCATTCACTACGGATACGCGGGTCGCGCTCGACTAACGATCTCTTTCTAATCATAGTGAGTCATAGATATAGATAACTATTAAAACATAAAAACCTGATCAATAATCTGTAATCAAAAGACGATATAAATAACTAAGTACCTATCTAAAATGTTAATAACGAAATAATTGAAATGAATGCTCTAAGCCCGCGACAGCCACAACGGGCACGGACGGCAATCTAAAATGCAGATGCAATCGACTACCCATTTATAATACGTGCCAGCTAATTGCATGGGTAGTGTCATTCGGGACAATATTCTCAATTTCACCCATTTGCAACTGAGATCAACAGGGGAATTCGGACTTTAATACCGACTGCAAAACTGAAAATAGACGAAATATATGAGTATTTTAAGAATTGCCATTCGTAGGCCTACTAACTTTTAACTGCGGCTTTGCTTGCGTAATACACGTGTAAATCTCATAAAAACGGTACTTCTTCCGGGTGAAAAGCACGAAAAATCATACTTAGCACTTTAAACTATGCGGAATTGCAGGACAATTGGTTCAGTAAATAAAGGTTGAAGGGTCAACCCTTTGTCAACAAAGAATCACATAGGTACAGAAAATATTAGTATTAGGATAGGTAAAATTCGAGTTTTATTCGCGGCTTTAAATACTACAGTACAAAATAACTTCCAGGTGTTGGCAACTCGCCACAAGAAGCAGTTTGTAGTCAAAGCTGCAAGACTTAAAGGCACTTAAGCCACGATTAAGTTAAGCTCCACCACCGCTCGAGGTAATTTACTACAAAAATGTTTCTTCCGCAGTGGAAATAAGATGAAATAAGACATTGCTTTGATTAAATATTACTTATTTGTGTTTGCAACTTTACTAAATTGGATAATGGGGAAAACTTTGCTATAGTCGGGCAAGGAGTATGATGGCGAAGAAGATACCTTCAATAATATCCAATGTTGATATCAGGCATGTCCAATGTATCGGTCATAAATCATGTCTTATCATATTATCTCATAGAGAATTTATTTATTAGGCGTACTTCGGACCCAAATGCGACTTTAAGTCGAAGTTAAGATGAGCTCCGAAAAACTGATGAATAAGATGATGATAAATAAGATTTGTAGTGGAAGACTACTTACCTACTCAAGGCTGAAAAACAATAGAATATAAACTTTATTTGAGAGACATAGGTAAGTACATAATAATGCAGATCGAACAAAGTAAAAGACAGTAGGTCAGTTCGCCTGCGTATCTGCAAAAAGATACAATACAATGGAAAGTATTTCACTTTGAAGAAACAGGCCTAAAGGAAGAAAACAACCGTCCTAACTTAGGTACTTTAGTTTGACGCTTTTATTATTTTAATGGCTCTAGTTAGTTCGAGATAACAAAGGTGGGCAAAGTTTTCCTTTTAATGTGAAATTTATTACAATAACTTTTGTGTAACAACAAACAAATAGAATTAACGTTTGGTCGTTACGTACTTATTTATTTTTCATATTTGTTGGGGTAAAGATAATCTGTATAAGAGTCAATAAAGTCTATATAAATTGAGCTATAAATATTAAACATCTCGGTAACTCGGTGCTACAACTTTCCATCTAAAAAAGTGGTCGAGACTTGGTTAGATCGCTGAATTCAAGGGACCAAGACATTGTCATACTATCATGATTTGAGCCCCCAGTCAGTTATCTCATAAACATCAAGTCAGGCAACTAAGATTTGAAAAATTATCTACACTTCAACAAACAGAAAATCACTCAAAGGTATAAGGAGTAAAGGTGGGAGTGAAAAATAAAGCCGAATAAAAATACGAAATCTGCTAGCACTCTCGAAATGAGGTTCAACGAAATATTACTGCGGCCCACAGTTTTAACCAACCTTTGGCATCCATTACGGACAGCCACAGTCATAGTAAACATATAACGATCAGAAGGTTGACTCCTAGTCAAACATAAAACTGCATTTAACAGCACAGTTTTTTTCAACAAAGTCAAAATAGGCACTGACTTACTACGTATCGAAATTGGGAGAAGCTATGCAAATGAGTTCGATAACATTTAGCTAGGTGATTATAGAAAATAACAACAGACGATGCCCGTATCATACACTAAAGGAAAACGTGTACCTAGTGTACCTCAATTGTATTTCACAGTACCTACTTATAAATCTGAACTATTCTCGAGGTTTTTCTTGAGGAAGGGTAGACATTACAGGCGGATATATGTAACCATAGCTCAAGGTCGCTCAGGGAGCTATGAAGAGGGCGATGCTTGGTGTTTCCCTATGAGATCGCATCAGAAATGAGGAGATCCGTAGTAGAACAAAAGTCACTGACATAGCTCAGCGGATTAGCTCTTTGAAGTGGCAGTGGGCGGGGCACATAGCGAGCAGATCTGATGGCGGATGAGACAGAAAGGTTCTCGAATGGCGACCACGAACCGACAAGCGCAGCGTTGGACATCCACCGATGACCTGAAAAAGGTCACAGGCAAACGATGGATTCAGGCCGCTTACAACCGGTCATTTTGGAAATCATTAGGAGAGGCCTATGTCCAGCTGTGGACTGATTGCGGCTAAAACAATGAAGATGATGTAACCACAGAAATAAGATTAGGTAGAAGTGCCATGTGGGCGGTTCTGAGTGCCAAAGCCGAAAGTCTCCATATTAAGTTTAGAGTCGAGAGGCTTAAATGGCCGACACATGGCACTTCTATCCTTATTTCTGTGTGTAATGTAACCACAGGGCACCGTTAGTTGAAAACAAACTCCTATTCATAATTTACTATGCCAGTAGTCTGTGGGTAAGTCGAACTCGCACCGGACACACTCAAATCCGCTGCATAATGCAAAATCCGCGGCCTGCCCTCCGAATAATGAATAATAGGAGTAGACTAGTTCCTATTTGAGCGAGCGAGTACAATTATGGTGTAAGACTTACTTGTTTAGATTAACCTATAGATACTCGTATTTATGATCCCTAAAATAATAATAATAGCACTAACTCACTTTCTATAGTAATAGCCCAGTTTTAATCCATCCAAACTTACCTATTAGCATAACCCATATCATTAATTAGAAATAGTTCCTCCTCCTACCGAGTCCTATTCATGGAAATGTCATCTATTGATATAGCCGAGGACGGGTTTTGGCAGGAGCACCACATGACATCAACTTTTCCAAAGGGCCTCTACGCGTTTTCGCCTCTCAAAGGACCGCGGCAACCCGTGAAACCCAAGCCGAGATACATAGGTAATAAATAGCACTAACGTAATATAACCGTTGATGGCAACTCTGCGAGACTGTCTACTACGGCTTCAACCTATATGGGGTTTCGGATCGAATACAATTACATCCTTAGCTCTATATAAAAGTAAAATTCAATATAAAAATTTCAAGTAGTATAATTTACAACCCGAAACGAGCTATTCAGAAATCTTCAAATTTAAATCTACCTTTTAATAAAACACGGGACGAAGCACCCGTGTCATTAATAAGAATTCCATCTGTTTTAATGAATAATGGAATAACTCAAACATTTATAATTGCGGCTGTAATAAGCCCGCAAGCGCAATGGTTCAATTAATTGAAAAAATCCGCAAATACGTTAAAAGGAAAACCGGGAAACCTGAGCTTTTTTCTTCGAAAATATGAATATGGAATGTTACAGGGATTTCACTTAGCCAATTAAAATAACACTTACTGGACAGATACCAGTATTATATTGTCAAGGTAAGTATTTGAATATCTATAGTTTATGTAAAGTAGGTGGGCGAAGAGTAGTTAAAACATAAAAACCTAGGTTTATAATGAACGGAGCGTCGATTCATTAATATTTTTATGGCACTATCTATATGGCTCCTAGTCGAGGTGCAAAATCTACACTAATATTATAAAGGGGAAAGATTTGTATTTTTGTGTGTATGTTTGTAATGAATAAACTCAAAAACTACTGTGCCGATTTCAAAAATTCTTTCACCATTGGAAAGCTACATTCACCCTGAGTAACATAGGCTATATACCGCAGGCGGAGCTGCGGAAAACAGCTAGTAATAGATAAAATGATGCAAAAAAAAAAAGTACAAGCCTATTTACATATAGGTACGAGAATGCTACCCCTTATTACAATAATAATATCCATTTAAGATAGCAATCGGAGGTTTCGGAATTGCAATAAAACGGGAACACGAATGAATAAGTTGGTCGGGTTTCACGAAATTGCATTTTAAACATCCGAGTTTCAGTCAAACCTCTTTTTTTCGACTCTACGCAATTAGTTTCGAATACAGCGTAAAGCGAGGGTCAATGTTTTATTTTTTGAGCATGTTGTATATAGTTTCGATAGTTATAGAGGAGGAAGGAAAATTATGCTAGACATAGGGTTCTTCGCTGTGATTCTCTTTCTTTCTAGCGTTTTTATCATTGCCTCGATTATCTGCTTTAATTTCCGCATTTCATTCTCTACTTCGTAGTGCCTTTTTGCAGTCGTGGATAGATTGCGCAAATTGAAAATCATTATAGCGTAATTATTACATTTATAACCAAACCACGACCAATAAAAAGCAAAACAAATGAGTCGAATGATTTTCGTTCGATTTCAAATGACTTTCGTCCGATTGCGAATTATTTTCATTCGACATTATCTGTGACTTTATCCCTTTATACCTGTTGTTTTCATTCAACTTGCCGGTTCTGAGATCCCAAAAAAGAGGGTTACTCTTGGTTGTGGTTTGGTTTTGGTAATTAAGTTAAAGTTAGCGCAATTGACCTCCAGAATGTGTAAATACGGTTACAACAAAACTTGAACCAGGTACATTTATGGGAGGCATTTTTTATGACAGAATATTTAAATTGACAAAACAAATATACATATTGTAAAAAAGCAGAAAATAAACATTATGTATATTTACAGTGTGTACATGAATAAATAAATAAATAGTATGTAAACATGTACCAAAATATACTTGGGTATATTCTGTTATCATCAGGTAAGTTTAACGAATTAAAAAGATAAAATATTTAAAAAAACTACCTATTTATTTAAACTTATAGGTAGTTAATAGAGGTAGATAACAATTTGTATAATGAACAACTAATATTTTTACTAAGATATAAAAATATGATTATTATGTCAAAAATAGACATTAAAATTATAAAAATAAAGCTAGGTAATATTTCTGCTGTTTCTTTACCCTTTTAACTGAAATCTACAGTGTCAAGTACCCATAGTCGACAAAATCATCTATAATGCCTGTAATAGCATTCTTATAACTATTCACAGCTTGAATTTCCTCTTCCACAGTATTCCAAGGATTTTTACTTCTGACATGACCATCTTTCTGTAGACCATTTGACAACCACAAGGCAGTGTTAGCAATAATAAAACTAGATGGAGCCACTACCTTTAAATCAGATTCAAGCATTTCTCTTGAATATAATAAATTTGAGTTCAATCCCGCCTTGGTCAACACAGAAGTAAATGTTTGATAGTATAATGTTATTAATTCCTTAAAATGCTGGTGTCGTAATTCTATATTTGTACTGCTTGCAATGAGGAACAAAACATCAAATGCTGGACTGATTGTACGAGCTGTTTGGTAGTCTATAAGGCAAGCTGATATTGGCTTATTGTCCTGAAACAATTCAATTTTTATTTTCAAATGATAATCATTTAAGTAGAGTAAAGATTAAATTAAAAATAAACACATCAAACAGTTGTACTTATTAGGGAGACAAGACCCTGAAGCTTTGTCTCGGTAAAATTATCTTAAATATTTTTTTTAAAAACAACACCTTGCCTGCGTTAGTAGATTGCCAGCTACAAATATTAAGTTAATACTAATCTTAGTCAAAGTTGTACTATACCTCATAATTAAACAGAATATTTTCTTTCCATATATCTCCATGGCAAATACAGGTCTTCTGTACATTATTGCTTGCACCTCTTACTATTTCATCAATATTTTGTTTAAAATTTTTCAACATTGGCACATATTTGGTGTCTTCAAGTTTCAGCAAAGCCTTCTCCAATCTGTTTCTTAAAATATCCATAAATCTTTTGTTACTAAACTCTGACAATGGTAAACAGACTTTAAGACACTCTTTGTACAATGTCAAATCTCTTTCCTTCATAATAAAAGACAGAGCATGAAACTTTGCCAACGATTGTAAGGACACAAATATGTGATCAAAATCCAAACTCTTATTATTAGTATATGGTTTATAACCAGTTGCAGTCATATTTTGCATTGCTATAGCCTCATTGCAATATTCTTTACAGACTAAATAACACTCAGGCATCAAGAATTGCAAGTTTTCTGGAAAGTCTTTTTGTAGTAATTGATATTTTTGTAATATGACTGAGTAGACGAATATTTCACGCAAAAAGAATTGAGTGAGCGCCCCACTCACTCGGTATCGTTCGTCGGTTGGTGCTAATTTTAACACGATATCCATCTTAACGTCTTCATTGTCTTTTTTGGCGTTTAAAACTATAGGTATAAGAACACCAAAATAGTTTTGACCGATACTCTCAAAGTTTATTTGTGAATGACGGCACTCTTTTAGGTTATTTTGTATTGCAACTTTACTTACAACACAATTTAAGTATTCTTCTGATATCTCTGACATATTAATATCACTTATTGTGTAGGTGAATGTTTGTTTTATTTGGTTTTAACGTTGTTATTACTTCACACACTGCGCACCGTAACCATGAATTATTAGTAGCACTGTTTTCTTATCAAATACTCACTTATGCCGTAATTATCACATGTACGATTATTTTACTACTACTACATATACCTACACAGAAATAGACTGACTTAATTGTGACTGGTGTATTCAGTTAATAATTTATGCAATTACAAATGTAAACAAAACCGATCAGCTGATCAGTATGGCTGTCGCTGTCACTGTCAGTTCTGTCACGGTGGATCGCCCCTTCATTTTTGTTCGCCAATCCAATTGCTCAGGCCTTTAGATTAATAATTGGTCTCGCGAGCGCTCGACTAGATACCGCCGGCATACTAGAAAAATTCGCAACTAAAACCATGCCGAATTCGGCAATCTTGCGGCATACCCGCGTCAGTCATGCCGCGACCGATGAGTGAGTTGGATGTCTAGATAAATTTAAAATTTAATGTAAAAGCAGACGCAAAATGTGCAGTTTGCGTAGTCAAACTGTGTAAGAATAATACTAAAAGAAATAAGAAAGATACTGGTATTACATACCATCAATAAGTATTGTATAATTTCGAAATATGGACATAAATTATCCACAAAAATAATATAACCCTAAAATATGGCGCGAAGTACCGCTCGGTGCTCAATGTTGCAGTGTATTAAAAAATCCCAAATTCCCCGAGGTTTCGATTTTTAAACGGTTTTATTTTTATTATTTAGATATTTTGTTTTTTAACTCCCGACCCCAAAAGAGGGATGTTGTAATTTTGACTTTTTCTGTCAATTTTGTCTGTCTTTAACATCTTATTTCTTTTATGCTGGTCTGGGAGAAAAATAAATACATAGAATGTACTAGCTGCTTCTCTTCCCGCGCAGACCATATAAGCCGGCCGAGGGAGTGGGCGAAAATCGAAGAACCATACCTATCAGTAGGCGATGCGACTAGCAACCTATCACTATTTTGATTCCATTTCCACTTTACGCCCACCTACATTCTAAATATGGCCTTTGGGTAGTTGGTACCCCGTAGGATATTGTTGCCGGATAATCGATTAATCGAATTTGGGTTTATAGTAACCCATCGCCCTGTAAGAGGATCTCGCGGATGCTTGCCCGCGCGTTATCGATACACGCCAGAGTAGTGCCAATACCCGCCGCTAGGTGGCTGCCGCAAGCGCGCCAACATGCGAGTGGCACAGTAGTAGTCCGCCGTCCGCCGTCCGATACCGACGCGAAAGCACTAATCTACGCGTGTCTCCGTATCGCGCGCCCCTTTTTTGTATGCCGCGCATTGACACTCACTATTGTAAAACCGGAGTAATTTACTCACGAATGTACCGTATTAGTTGTTGTTAATAAACAGTGTACGTAACTACGGTTTCATTTCGAACCCTTCCTCATATATGGCGCACCAACGTGTTTTTGTGCAGTGTTACTGTTAGGCATAGAAAGTGATCAGTGGTAAAACAGTGAAAATGCCGATTACTAGAAGTAGAGCGGCAAGTTTGACGCGCAGGGAAGATGCTGCAGAAGAAGCATTTCAACACCCCTCGCGGTCGACATCGCCGATGGCCGCCGCCCATTTTTCTCAAGGCGACGACGCTTTCTCACCGCTACGAGCGGACGCGAATGAAAATACGATAGCAAATACCACTTTTTCCGGAGAAAACGTGGCTTCGATCATCGCGTCCCTCCAACGCTCTCAAACCGAAGCGTTCAAAGAGCTGCTGGAGTCCGTTGCGCGGGCTAACTCCACTCTAGCATCGGAACCGCTGTCAGGTCTGTCGACCTTGGCGCGCTGCAAGGCGACCTTTTCCGGCCGACCGAAAGAATCGGTCGAGGCTTTTATAGATGCCATAGAAGCGTACAGCCAATGTGCTCAGGTGACGGATTCCAACATCCTACGCGGATTATCATACATCTTCAAAGAAGAAGCCGCCACATGGTGGAAAGGCATCAAAGACACGGTTTCATCGTGGCAGGAAGTAAAAGATAATTTGATTAGTGCCTATGGCGACCGCCGGCCGCCACACCGTATTTATATCGAAATTTTCTCAAAGTCTCAACAACAAGAAAATACCGATATTTTCGTGGCACGTATCCGCGCATTGCTAGCCAGACTACCAAAAGGAGATATATCCGTATCAGCTCAACTGGACATGACATATGGGCTGCTAAATAGTAGAATAAGGAAAAGAATTAGAAGAGAGGAATTCTCGACGTTTTCCCAGCTATTGAGACGTACTCGGATGGTCGAGGATGCATTTGAAGAAGAACAAAAACCTAATATTACGCCACCTGCTCCGGCTACCTCTGTGCCGGCCTCCACGGAACGGGCGAACGCGAGAACGCGAGCGCCGCTTACCGCAGGGAACTCGACACCCGCACGTACCGGTATGCCGCGTTCGCCTACACCGCTGCCGTCTACGGCGGCGCCGGCACCGACACCGCCTTCTTCCGCCGTGCCCACTGGTACAACGGCGAAGAAGAGTCGCCCGACCTGTGTTTATTGTAAACGTTTTGGACACACCCGGGACCAGTGCCGTAAGTTACAAAACCAGCCAGGTGAGTCGCAATCTACTATACAACCTGACATTAGTGAAATGAAACAAACATTTTACTCTATGTGTGATAATACGGCCAAAGTGATTATTAGTGACGAACCCAATTTAAAATTGCAAAGGGGTTGTGCAGTATCGCGTACGCATTTGTTACAAAAGGGTTGTTACACGTTTGATCGTCAAGAAAATTATAATAGGTTTTGTTCTGCAAATAATTTAACCTGTAAAAATAACTATAATTATAACGATAACGTAAACAATTACTGTTCTTGTGAAAATTATTATAGGAATTGTGAAAATAATTCTCGTAACTGTAAAAATAGTGATTTTAATCTTAAAAACAATTTTCTTAATTGGAACCATGACATATGTAGTGGAGATTTTTCACGTGAGCCTGCGAGACCCTCTACAGCGCGCGATTTAAGGCCTATCTTTAAAATAAAAATTTTAGGGTTCCACGGTACCGCGTTGATTGACACGGCCGCCAAGCATTGCATTGCGGGCCACACGCTATATGCTCTTCTTCTCCGTCAGGGTCACCCCCTACGCTCCTCAACGCGCGAAATTAAACTGGCCGATGGTGTAGTACGCGCCATGGATGTACTCACTACCACTCTAGACGTATGTTTAGAAACTAAAATTATTACGATCCCTTTCTTGATTTTTCCGGAATCTACAAATAATGAAACCTTATTAGGCATCGATTTTATAACTAATGCTGGTATCGTCATCGATTTTCTTGAGGAAATGTGGTTTTTCAGTGGTGATGATAAGGTAAAGTATAGCCTTTGTTTTGAACCCACCTCTCGTGCTGTGTCTTGCGCGTCCACTGACGTACTCCGAGCAGATGAAGGTTCTCATCTCAATCAATCTGAACGACAGGCACTTGCTGACGTCATCACTAGGCACGCCCACATTTTTGAAGCACCTTATGCGGAACACCGCATTGATACTGGTGATCACCCGCCCATAGCAGTCCCCCCCTATCGCCTTAATCCCGCGAAAAAGGAGCTAATGGAGAGGGAAATCGATAGGATGTTGCAGGAAGACATTATAGAGGAGTGTGAATCAACCTGGTCTTCACCAGCACTACTGGTACCTAAGGCTAATGGTGATGTACGGTTTTGCGTCGACTACAGGCGCTTAAACGCCATCACCAAAGCTGATGCCTACCCAATGCCACGCATTGATGAATTGATTCAGAGCACAAAGCAAGACTGCTACATGAGCACCTTGGACCTTCGTTCTTCTTATTGGCAGGTCAGCGTAAAAGAGACAGACAGAGACAAAACATCGTTCTCATGCTGCCTGGGAACTTTCAGGTTCAAAAGGATGCCCTTCGGACTCCGAAACGCACCTGCTACGTTTCAGCGTCTCATAGACCGTCTACGCTCCTGCTCTGCACTAAAAGATGTGACAATTTTAGCGTACCTTGATGACCTTCTAATAATTTCTGAGGGTTATCAACGTCATCTGAATGACCTTGAGGCAGTTTTCAAACGCCTGGCCGAATTCAATCTTCACGTCAACAGGGAGAAGTGCTCGTTTGCCCGAGAGAGTGTCAAATACCTCGGCCACGTGATTACACAAGAAGGCGTGTCCACCGACCCTGGAAAGGTAAGTGCTGTACTCGAAATGAAGGAACCAGGTAACTTAAAGCACCTGAAAACTTTTCTACAAACCTGTTCTTGGTTTCGCAAATTCATACCGAATTTCTCGAAGGTAGCGGAGCCTCTGACGCAACTAACCAGGAAAAACAAAACATGGTCTTGGGGCTCAGAACAGTCTCAAGCTTTCAACGAACTGAAACGCTTGCTGACAACTGCTCCAATACTGGTACAAGCCGATTTTAGTCGTCCCTTTATCCTGCGTACAGACGCAAGTAACTACGCCTTAGGCGCAGTTTTACTACAAGGCGACGGCAATCAGGAAAAGCCCATTGAATATGCCAGCCGTCTCCTCAACTCAGCTGAGCGCAACTATTCTACCACAGAACGAGAGGCGCTCGCCGTGGTGTGGGCGGTGGAACGATTCAGGCCTTACCTAGACGGACAACCAGTTATTATTGGCAGCGATCACCAGCCCCTTCGTTGGCTGTTGTCCTTAAAGTCACCAGTAGGCAGATTGGTCCGTTGGGCCCTTAAGCTCCAGTCCTTTGATATTCAATTCCAATATACACCAGGTAAGGCAAATGTTGTGGCGGATACGCTTAGCAGACCAGTTTGTGCCAACGATTCTCGTGAAAACTGTGGCGTCTGCTCTATCGTATGCGATTTGCCCGCAAAAAGTCCTAGCCAAATTCGCTCAGAACAGACTGCGGATCCTGAAGTGGAAAAGATTATCAAAGAGCTCGAGGGACCTGACGATGTCGAAGCTCAGAGATGGCTGGAAAGGGGTTACCTAATGGATCAAGGTGTCTTGTATCGTTTTAATCCCGATTCCGATAGTGAGTCTCCTCAATTAGTAATTCCCGCTGGTCAAATAACTGATGTTCTCAAGGAGCTTCACGATTCTCCAACAGCTGGCCACCCAGGTATTGATAGAACCTACCAGAAGGTAGCGCAATTATATTATTTTACAGGCATGCGGAGAATAATCACTGATTATGTCAAAGCCTGCATCGACTGCCAACGCTATAAGGTGTCCAATGCCAAACCTCCGGGCTTACTTCAGACACCAGTTATGAATCAACGCAACGAGGTTTTGGCCATGGATTTATTTGGTCCATTACCACCAGGAGATCAGGGGGAGCGATGGATTCTTCTCGTGGAAGATACAGCTACTCGTTGGACTGAGTTGTATGCCCTCAAAGAAGCTACAGCAGAAGCTTGTGCTCATATCCTCATAGAGGAATATTTCTTGAGATTCGGCTTGCCGCGCAGGATTATCTCCGACAATGGAGTACAATTTGTCTCAGCTGTAATGCAACAATGTTTGACAACTCTGGGTATCAAACAGAATTTTATCCCTCTATACCACCCTGAGGCGAATCCAGCCGAACGGAAAAATCGCGATTTAAAGGCGTTGCTATCCCAGATGGTAGCGGATAATCATACGACCTGGTCAAAACATCTTGCAGTAATACGCTATTGTCTCAATAGCGCGAACTGCCGAACAACTGGCAAAACACCAGCGTATCTCATGTTTGGCAGGGAGATGAGATCCCCTATAGAAGTGATACACGATCTCCGTTCGATTCTGGATAAGGATAATTTCGTACCCCAGATTACTCCCTACCTTAGAAACTTTTTAAGCTCGTTATCAGCTGTAAGAGAACGCGCTGAGTTAGCTCAGGATAAAACAAAAGAATACGCGGATCGCTCTCGTCGTCCAGCGCAAACGTTTCAAGAGGGAGACCTTGTCCTTCTAAAATCCCGTGTGCTCAGTAATAGTTCAAAGAAGGTAACAGGCAAATTTGTGCCTAAACGAGATGGCCCTTATCGGATCGTAAAGGTTATATCTCCAACCACCTATTCTATCTCACCAGTCGATAACGTTCAAAACATCTTAGGAAAATATCATGCACAAGATTTGACTCCTTATATTGGTTCTGACGACTCTCTTCCGAAACCCGTCGTTCCAAAAAGAAAACGGGGACGACCAACTAAGGTTAATCAAGACCAATCAGGGAATTTTGATAAATCGTTAGATAGAACTGATACATTGCCAGTCCAGGAGCGAGGGCGTTCTCCCGGACTTGAGGGGGAGTGTATAGTAACCCATCGCCCTGTAAGAGGATCTCGCGGATGCTTGCCCGCGCGTTATCGATACACGCCAGAGTAGTGCCAATACCCGCCGCTAGGTGGCTGCCGCAAGCGCGCCAACATGCGAGTGGCACAGTAGTAGTCCGCCGTCCGCCGTCCGATACCGACGCGAAAGCACTAATCTACGCGTGTCTCCGTATCGCGCGCCCCTTTTTTGTATGCCGCGCATTGACACTCACTATTGTAAAACCGGAGTAATTTACTCACGAATGTACCGTATTAGTTGTTGTTAATAAACAGTGTACGTAACTACGGTTTCATTTCGAACCCTTCCTCATAGGTTTTTTTTAATAATCTAGTATATCGAAAGTATTGATATAATAAATTTAATCGATTTTTGACAATTAATCGAAAATAATAGATTATTAACTGCAATATCAAACAATTAGTCGATTATTGAAATGGGTCGATATAAATTATATTGATTTAATCAACATAGGTAATCGTTTATATCAATGGTTATTAATCGATTATGTATCTATAGTATCGATGTAATCTTATCTGTAGTATTGATTTTTGAGAATTTATGAAAAATAATCGATTAATGGATTAACAATAATACCAAGCATTTCAGGCACCGGTACTATACAGATATGCCGGAACTCGGCGGCGGGATGTACAGCGGGCATAACACAAATCATCGTCATTCAACTCATACAGAAAAAAGTATTGTACTTACAGAAATATATTATCGATAGTATCGATATCGATACTATCGATATATGATCACTATCGTTACCTTTGATTATATTTTCAACTATCAAAGAATCTATTATTATTCGATGTGTAATCGATTTTCCGGCAACACTACTGTATGGAAAAATGCCATGATAATATGTATGTACTAGCTGTTTCCCGCAGCTCCGCCTGCGTCAAAAGGTAGCCTATATTTGACTCCGGGTCTTGAACTATATCCGTACCAAATTTCATAAAAATCAATTCAGCGGTTTAGTTGTGAAAGAGTAACAAACATCCATCCATACTTACAAAATTTCGCGTTTATAATATTAGTAGGATGTGTTTGTCTATTTATTTATCTGTATTTAAACCCGAGTTACAACTAAAAAGAGGTCAGTAATCAATTAGCTTCAAGCTAAATAGAAAATTAAAGTAACGTTTAACATACTGTACTGTGTAATAATAAATCAAATGAAAGTTTATTTGCAATTTTAGGATTCTATATTAAAATTATAAAATAAAGTAGACAAAAATTAACCATTTCCCCTACCTTATCTCCGAAACTATCGATTCCAGAATTTCGATGTATAAAATACAGGACAACCTATGAGATATTTGTTTAGGAGGTCCTAATGGAGAAAAATAAAAAATAGTACAGAACCCTCTCCACGCGAGCCGACTCACACTTGGCCAGTTTTATTTAAATTTCATTTTATAGGATTTTCTGAGCTACTTTAACTGATTTTCTTCACAGCGCGGTATCTAGTCGTAGCGCCGCGGAGACCATTTATTAATCTATGGCCTCAGGCATTTTATTAGTTATCCACAGATTACATTCTCATAATGAAAATTAAAATATGAATGCATCGAGATATATGTACGTTAGTATATATATCTCGACATGAATGTTAATAAATGTACCTATGCGAGAAAAAAGTAATTATACATTTATATTTAAATTTTTAATTAACCTTTCAAACGTACTTAACCACAGAGTACATTAATATATACTGTAACCTTAGATTTAAATTGGTCTCGCGCGCGCTTGACTAGATACCGCGTTACGAAGAAAATCAGTTTCCAGAATGGCAACTTTATATTGTAACATAGTGTGTGTATGACAATGTGCAAAGACAAAACGAGAAAGAGTTAATATTATTCTTACATAGTTTGAATACGCAAACTAGCATTTTGCTTCTGTTTTTAACTAAAATTTTAAATTTATCTCGACGTCCAACTCACTTATCGGTTGCGGCGTGACTGACGCGAATAGGGTTGCCAGGTCGCCAAACCTAATAGCCGGACAGACCAGCCAGTTTGGCCGGACATTTGGCTAAAACGGCCGGACACCCTACATTATTGAGGATTTTGTGTCTCAGTATTTAAAGCTTTACTGATTATTACCATAAATCTTGTTAAATTAAATTAAATGTAAAAAGCCTAACAAAAGCCGGACAAGCTGGCTTTATCCGGACGCCTGGCAACGCTAGACGCGGGTATGCCGCAAGTACGCCGAATTCGCGTAGTTTTAGGTGCCGCATTTGTCTAGTACGCCGACGGTATCTAGTCGAGCGCGCGCGAGACCAATTATTAATCTATGCTGTTAACTAATATTAAAAAATCACAGATAAAAATTACTTAGCCTAATAGCATTAATTGAAAAACAAGTAGAATGAACTTACTTGTTGCGTTGATTGAAATTTAATAAAGTTTAAAATTAAAGAGAGACTACACTATTTGTTTTCTTATTATCAAAATGCTACAATCGAACCCTAAGCGGACGGAATCCTTAGTGTGTGAATCCGACTCTCACTCGCTGACCAGATTTATTTTTTAAGTTCATAAAGTCGGATATAGTTTCTAAATCAGTTTAGTTCTGAAGCAAAACTTTCCTACTACCCAGGAAGCAGCTGCTAGATTTGCATATTTCTCAACTATTCACTCGCGAAACTTTATACCAATATACCAAGTCTGTCTGCTTTCCATGAGGTAGTCTTGCATTGTGGTCTTGCACACATTTTTTTAAAACATCTATAGGTAGGTGTACTCGAAGGAACTAGACTCGACGAAATCTACTTTCATTCAATTAACCATATCGTATGGGTTACAAGGTCAATGGTCCCTGCACACGCCGGTACCAAAAACAGACCGAGTCGGACAATCCGGTGACTCAAGCACAGTTAGTATTACTGTGGCGTAGGTACAAAGTCCTATTAGACTTAATACGACATTGTTACGCCAAAAACTGCAAAAAATATCTTACCCGTGCTTTTTTTTTTAACTCATGACCTCTGGATCATAAGGCAACCGCCTATAGCATAGGGGCATTGTACAGTATGGAAGGAATTTAATACAAGTTCAACTGCAAACTCTTAGAAATATTACCTACAAACATAAGTGGGTGGGCACTTCTTTGTGTAATATTTCTAATATAAAAGTCGCTCCAGGAGGCACACAGTACCCTACTGTGACTAAATAAGTTTTTGTAGTCGATAAATTTCTGGAAACCGAAAGAAACACGGGAGCTCTACAAAAAAATAAGTAAGTACTTTACTTATATCAAAGTTGTGTGTTCCGTGTTCCTTTGTGATGACAGGATTAACATGGAAAATGAATATTCGAATTAGACCTCTCTTACAAATACATGCTGAAAGCATTCAATTCTGTGCAGTAACTATTGCCAGATAAGCATATAATCACAAAGAAATTTCTAAAATCGTTATCTATCGTCTATATCGCTATCGACTATCTCCAATAACAGACAAACGAAGATGAAATGAACGTCTCGTTATAGGGCCCGTACACGTGGTAACTAAATTTAAGAGTAGTTAAGTACATAACCTCCTAATCCTCCGGAACGAAACACTATTATTGAAATTGTTCACGACGAACTAGGATTAAGTCACAAAACTTGTAAATAAAACGATATTCTCCCTGTCTTTTAATTAGAATAAGTTAGACTAAGTTAGATTAAGTCATTAGACATAAGTACCATAAGTAGATACTCATCTGCATAACGGTTAGCAACCGCCAAAACGGCCGACCGTTAGTACCGGCGGCAGGAGACCGTTATAACGGCTCCGCGGGGTCGGGCCGGCGGGGCGGGGTCAGCCCACATACGAAGTAGGAAAAATGGTCATATACTGAACACGGGGCGACCTACTTCGAACGAACGGGTGCAGATGGGAGATATTATGTACAAAGGAGCAATAAAACGTGTAAATAGAATAAGTAAATACGGAAATAAAGAATAGAGGGGGAGGGGGGGCTCAAGGCGCCAGAGATTCCAAATATATAGGCGGCCGCCCGGCGGCCATGTTAGTTCGACACGCGGCTCTCTCAGAACAACACGAAGAGAATCTCTGGTGGCTGGCCTCCCTCTCCTCATCGTTTGGCTTCAATTACTACGTGTTTTCTTCGCGATCCCGTCACCTTCACCCTACTACAGTCCACTGGAGCTGCTGAACCCCCTCGACGCGTTTCAGGACGGATCGAAGGGTCCTGAACATTGGTCCTTGCGTCGCCGGATTGTCAGCGCGGGATTATCGAAGGAACTGAAGAAGAATGGTCGTCACACGCAGTCAAGTTGGAGAAGGGGAGGAAAGGGCAGTCGCAGGGATATCTGAGCCCACGGAGAGAGTCCCACGTGCCCGAGCTCACATGGAGGAAGATGTTACGCGCCCACCGCCTGTTTTGGACGAATTTTTGAAGAACGCCGCTCGTCCCTCACCGCTCGCTGGATCGTCCGGATCAAAGGAGACTACGACGGATTCGGAACATCATGGATCAAGCGCTCGGAGGGAGGGATCCGTAACGTCGAGAACGCTGCGGCCTGGTGGCACTCGGTCTGTCCGATCTACGGCCTCCCGCAAGAGACTCCTCGCGGAGTTGGAGGCCAAGGAGAGGCTGGCCGAGTTAAGGCTGAAAAAAGCCCAGGCGGAAGAGGAAATTCAGGAGCTACGTCTTCAACGGCTACAGATCGAAGAAGAAGAAGAAAATGGATCGAGCGACGAACAAGAAGATGATTTAGAGTCCGTGCGGATACAAGGTTGGATCGACCGCACGCCGCTAAGGGAGAACGAACCCACACAACAGCCGCTGCCCGAGGAAAAGAAGAAAGAAGATGGGAAAATGGAAGCCGCCAAAGGATCGCGTCACCCGTTGAATACGGACGACTTGCGGGAGGGAACCAGACGGGGCCAGGATGAACATGGAACTGGTGGAACGACCTGTCAACCTCACAACCCGGTCGTGGGCGTCGCGGATCTGGCCGCTGCGTTGATGAGCGCCACAAGGAGCACTCGGGAGGCGCCGAAGTACATGCAAGAGCTGCCTTACTTCAATGGAAATTGTCAAGAATGGTTGGGGTTCCGAGCGGCATACGACAGTTCGTTTCGCTACTTCACGTCTGTAGAAAACATCGCCCGTATAAGGAAGAGTCTACGGGGAATTGCAAGAGAAGCCGTCGGGTGTCTACTACTCAGCCAGCCCGACCCAAAAGTCATCATGGAGGCTCTGGAACGAAGATTTGGAAGACCAGAAGCACTCATACACGTCGAGATGGAAAAAATGAAGGCATTACACAAGTTAAGCGATAATCCAAGGGACTTGTGTATTTTTGCGGGAAGTGTGGCCAACGCCGTCGGAACTATTGAAGCATTGAAGAAGCCGCACTATCTCTACAATCCCGAAATGGCACGGATCGTCGTGGATAAATTAACGCCGATTTTGAAGAACAAGTGGTACGATTACGCGGCCGGAAAGAAAGAAGAATTTCCGGACATTAAGAAAATATCCACATTCTTAAATGAAGAGGCCGACAAGTGCAGCTCATACGCCTTGCCGGAAGTGATCAAAGAAGACAGAAGCTTTCAAGAACGAAGAGGGTTCAAGAGCAGGGAGCGTACCTTCACACTGAAGAAAGAAGGAGCGGATTATCAATATCAGTGTCCAATGTGCAAGAGGCAACATAAGCTTCCCGACTGTGAACAATTTATCGGGTCAAGCATTCAAGAACGATGGGAAACCGCTAAGAAGAATGGTATTTGTTTCCGGTGTTTGAAGAGTCGCCACAAGAGAATGTCCTGCCGAGCCCCACCGTGTGGTCAACGTGGATGCAGAATGTCACACAACAAGTTGCTGCATATGGATCAACGAGAGTCACATACCACCGCGCCACAACAACAACAAGAGAAGCATGAAGCCGTCACGTCAACAACGGTCGCAGCGGGTCTCGATAATAGTCGACGGGCCTACTTGAAGATTGTTCCTGTTGTATTAACGGGCCCACTATCAAGTATCGAGACATACGCTCTTTTGGACGAAGGCAGCACGGTGACCCTCATAGACGCATCGGTCGCGGACGTCATCGGTCTGGACGGCCCTACGAAGACGATGTGGCTACAAGGAATAAGCAGCGAAACACGTCAGGAAAATAGCAAAATTGTCTGCCCGAAGATACGAGGAAAATATGGCAAGGAAGAATACACGTTGGAGTCAGCGCGCACCATCGAACGTTTAGATTTCGCGCCCGAATCAGTAAGAAGAGAGGACTTATCTGCGTGTAATCACCTGGCAGACATTTTGCACGCAATAGTGTACGAACGCGCGTCGCCGAAAATACTACTGGGGCAAGACGCTTGGGAACTTATCGTTTCAAGACAACTGCGCATCCGACAGAAGAATCAGCCTGTAGCGTCGTATACACAGCTAGGATGGGTACTTCATGGAGTTCAGAAGTCTCACACCGCCACCACCGCCTTCTGTGGAAGTATGAAGCATTTTGTGAAGAAAGAAAGGAACATGGGAGAGCACAACAATGACGTCGTACGCAAGTCACCTCTACGCACCGGGCCGGAAAAGCGTAAAGAAAAAAGTGAAGCTCTGCCCTTTCGCCACAAGAAGAGTCGACGGCGGTCAGGAAGAGGACGGAAGACGACTGCACTCCGGAAGACAGAAGACGCTCCTGTCCATAACCACGAAGCGCAAACGGAGGAGAGCCGTCACCCCGCTAAGAAGAGTCGGCGGCGACGGCCGGGAAGACGGAAGACAACCACCCTCCGGAAGAAAGAAGACGCTCAAGTTCCCAACGACGGCACACAAGCGGATAAGAGACGGCATTCCGCTAAGAAGAGTTTGGATCGCGATGGAGACCAAACACGTAAACATGGAAGACGAAGAAAACCTACGGCGAGAAGAGCCGAAGAAAGAAGACTCGACGGGCGAGGAAGAAAGAAGAACCGAAAAATGTCACGTGGAGCGGAAGAAAGAAGAGAAAAGTCATCCACATCTTCCCCGCATCGAGAAGTTTTCGAAATGGATGAGACTCATACGGACTACGGCTCGCGTATTGCAATTTATACGCCTAATAAGAAGAGCAAAAAACACCGAGTCTACGATGGCAACACGGAAAAGCACTAAGAAAAACGAAGGAAAAGATCCCAGTTGGTCGCGCGCTACGAAGAAACAAGAATACGCACGGCGCCACACTACCGGTCCGGCACAACCGCAGGCTATCTACGTCGAGATGTCAGCTGACCTACTTATATATGCAGAAAGATTATGGATTACGGCGAGTCAGCAAGATAGCTTCGCGCGAGAAATAACGCGAGTAAAGAAAGGCGGGAAACCGGAAAATAACGACCGACTGGCCCAGCTGAGCACCTACATCGACGAGGAGAACGTTATGAGGTTACGAGGACGAGTGGCGGCCGCATCCGGGGTACAAGAGGAACAAATCAACCCGGCGGTACTAGATGGAAGACACCGCTACACGCGCCTATACATTCAACACGTACACGAGAAGCTCCATCACGGCGGCGTAGAAACAGTCGTCAACGAACTAAGGCAGCGCGTATGGATACTCAAGATACGACCGGGGACTTACCATCAGCCCGGCTCGCACACCATCAACGACCCTTCACATTCACCGGCCTGGACTACTTCGGTCCCATAGAAGTCACAGTCGCCAGGCACAGAGAGAAGAGGTACGGGGCGCTATTCACGTGTATGACGTCGCGGGCGATACATATCGAAATCGCTCACTCGCTAAGTGCTGACTCAGCCATTTCGGCACTACGGAGGTTCATCGCGCGCCGCGGCTGCCCGAAGGAGCTATGGAGCGACAACGCAACGTGTTTCAAGGCTGCGGACAAAGAACTGGCGGAAGCGGCACTGGCGGGACTGCAGCATGAGGTCACCGCTCACCACATCACCTGGAGGTACATACCTCCGGCGTCCCCGTTCATGGGAGGCAGCTGGGAGCGCATGGTACGCGCAGTCAAAGAAGCCCTGAAGACAACACTGCACGAGCGCTATCCTTCGGACGAGACGCTGGCCACCTTACTGACAGAGGTGGAGAACACCGTGAACTCGCGACCGCTCACTCATGTCGCGGTCACCCCGGACGAGCTAGAAGCACTTACGCCGAACCACATCCTGATTGGGCCGAACTGCCATGTTCCACCACCGTGTCACTTCGAAGCAGAGGACCTGACAGCGAGACAACACTGGAGGCGCGCACAAGCCATGGCCGACGCATTCTGGAAGAGATGGACACGAGAGTACTTGCCGATACTCCAAAGCCGGCGGGAGAACTACAATGCTGACGTTCCACCGAAGGTCGGAGACTTCGTGATCATCTGCGACCCAAACTCACCGCGGAACACCTGGCCAAGAGGACGCATCGTGCAAGTACACCCAGGCGGCGACGGAGAGGTGCGCGTCGTGGACATCCAAACGGGCAGCGGCAACGTGCTTCGAAGGCCAACAAGGAAGATCGTCGTGTTACCAGAAGTATCGCCTTCCGGCGACGGCGGGAGAATGTTCACGACGAACTAGGATTAAGTCACAAAACTTGTAAATAAAACGATATTCTCCCTGTCTTTTAATTAGAATAAGTTAGACTAAGTTAGATTAAGTCATTAGACATAAGTACCATAAGTAGATACTCATCTGCATAACGGTTAGCAACCGCCAAAACGGCCGACCGTTAGTACCGGCGGCAGGAGACCGTTATAACGGCTCCGCGGGGTCGGGCCGGCGGGGCGGGGTCAGCCCACATACGAAGTAGGAAAAATGGTCATATATTGAACACCTACTTCGAACGAACGGGTGCAGATGGGAGATCTAACTTAGTGTTAAGAGAATTATGTACAAAGGAGCAATAAAACGTGTAAATAGAATAAGTAAATACGGAAATAAAGAATAGAGGGGGAGGGGGGGCTCAAGGCGCCAGAGATTCCAAATATATAGGCGGCCGCCCGGCGGCCATGTTAGTTCGACACGCGGCTCTCTCAGAACAACACGAAGAGAATCTCTGGTGGCTGGCCTCCCTCTCCTCATCGTTTGGCTTCAATTACTACGTGTTTTCTTCGCGATCCCGTCACCTTCACCCTACTACAGTCCACTGGAGCTGCTGAACCCCCTCGACGCGTTTCAGGACGGATCAAAGGGTCCTGAACAGAAATGTACTTATGACTTAAATGTCAAGTGAAAATTGTTCGACTCACCGATTATAATGTATGAAAACCATTCGACTCACAGATTTCTCGTGAGTCACACTTTCAAAAATAGCACGCCAGGATCTGAGAATAAAATGATGCCGCTGTCACATTATTGTGTCGCGCCGTTAGACAAGCAATTTCCCTAGTCATAAAACTGTACACCATGTGTAAGGCTTAGCTTAATCTTTACAAATGTCATTTTTACCAGCTATACTTGTACCATAATCTTCCAGTTGTTTGATCCCAGTGATATATTTTATACGGGCTTAGACATGATTGCATGTGATCCCTGAAAAATTATCCGTTTATGTAAAACTAGCTGTTTCCCGCAGCTCCACCTGCGTCAAAAAGTAGCCTATGTTTGACCCCGGGTCTTTAACTATATTCCTAACAAATTTCATCAAAATCCGTTCAGCGGTTTGGCTGTTTTCACAGACAGGCATATTTTCGCATTTATAATATTAGTATGGATATTTGTTCCTTGGGCTAATCAGAGATGGATTTAAAATACCTGAAAGTATAAAAGGTAAGAGCCCTCCCCTTTTCTTTTTCTTTCTTCATTCAATACAACATAATTTTTAATACTTAACATTACGCTACGCTTTACTCTTTTGCAATGCATAACATTACGCTGCACGTTTATGGAACAAGCTTCCTCTGGAGATCAAACAGTCGTACTCTCTTTTTACCTTCAAATTCCGGGTTAGGGAATACTTTGAGCGTTCGGACTTGAGTTCACTTAGGTTATGTTAGTTTGTTTGTTTTGCATTTATATTTATCGTATCTATTGTACTGTACACTCTTTGATGCCCATGTACTCTTTTTTTCCTTTGGTTTTCGGGTTGACTGGAAGAGGTCCCCATCAGGGATAAGTCCGACTCTTGTTATGTTCTATTTTATTGTAACAATGTTATTTCTGTACTATAAAGTTTTTACATACATATATACATACATACTTGCCTGTATGTATTTTGTTATTCTTAAATAAATAAAGGTATAATATTAAGTAGCACGACATGAAAACATGTGTGAGGTGAATGTAAAATAATCTACTTACGTTAATATCTACAGAGATAAATAAGTCTTAGACATGTGTGAGTGTAAATCATAGAAAATGATATGTAAATGTAGAAGTAGTACTCTAGTATGAAAATGAGACTTATACTAGTGATACAAACTATAGAATAGTACCTGATATCTCTGGTCTGTCTGCTGCCGACTCGCATACAGTAATCAGTTGTTGTTGTAACTTGCTTTAAAAAAAAAATTTTGCACGTCAAGCAGACGAAAAATTTTGTAAACCTTTTTAAACAAGTATTTTAGTAAATTAAATGATTCTGATTCTGATACAATATGTCTTCCTGTATATTTTTCGCATGCAAAAATTTACTAAACAAGTCACAAAACAAGTTAGGATCACTTATCACATGTTGAACAAAACATTCACACATAGATTAATAATTGGTCTCCATCGAGCGCGCGAGACCAATTATTAATGCATTCACAAGTCTCGAAATCTAAAAATTCGTGTTGATTTTTCGTTTTTTTTTAGAAATGATTAATTTATTTGGTTTGTCATTTATTCTTAACTAGCTGTGCCCGCGACTTCATCCGCGTTACGTTCGATTACATACTTTTCTTTTTATGTGATGCTACCGAACTCCTGCTGCGTTAGTACTTATTATTCGTTGTTGCAGAGTTTCAAAAAACTAATATTTAAAAGGTTCAGGATCTAACTATGTACTGCAACGGAATCCTGTTTCGCATGGAAGACAAAATCAAACAATCGTGATTTTTAAATGAACATTTCCCACCTAGTGCTATTTTTGAGAAGTATGACTCGATATCGAATGATTTTCGTTGGACACAAAGAAATGTTCCTTTCTCAATCAGTGAGTCGATGAGTAACGAATTTTATCGTCAGGCGTCTCCGTAAAAACTCTGACACCAGGGTTTGCAGGGTCCATTGATCTGACCATGTAACCCTCTCGATATGAATGAATGAAAAACTCATAAGTAGGTACCTACCTAATTAAAAAAAGCATTTACTAATGCTTATGTCACCTAACTGAAAATAAACACCACTATCAGTTACTAACTCAAATTACGAGTACAAAGCAATAGCAAAATTTTCGTAAAAAATCTTTAGGTACATAAAATTGCAAAAAGTGACATTAGCCAGTGTAGTTTGATCTTTCAAATAGTATTTACGCCATACATTTTAGGGGTCAATTAAGTTGGTCAACGGTCCTACGGAAACTGGTGAAGAATTAGATAAATTGTAGCCTAATTTCTAAGTTGGATCTCTATCAACACAACTATGAATACCGCATTTAATTCTATGCGGTAGTTTTCGCGTGATGCGATTACGAACATATGTATAGACAGACAGACAGACAGACATAAATTCTAAAAATGATTGTTTTGGCTTCTGTTGGTCCAAAAATGACCCCACATATTGTTATTTCCTAAAAAAAATCAATGACACAGATACAGACATTGACAATTTTATTATATGTATAGAATAAGATAGATTATAAAATTCACGCTAGACTGCATTAAGGTTTTGTATGTTTGTATGGGAAAAAGCATATAAAAGATTTTAATTGTAAAATACTTAATCAAACAAGTGCTAAAACTGATGGTAGATCTTCGTCGTGTAGATGAGTAAAATTTTAGAAGCCCAGGAGTGTTCTTTGTTCGATATTGAACAAAAATCCTTCGATATCAAACGAATATCATTCGATAACAAACAATAATTATTCGACTCGCCGATTTTGCGACAGTCACACATTTAACAGAGCTCCAGCAGCCTTATGTTCGAAATAAATGATTCACGCAAAACGCAAAACGTTGTAGTGGAAAACTGAATTACTATCTATATCAGTGATTCCCAAAGTGGTCCAGGTGGACCCCCAGGGGTCCACGGGAGACTTGCTGGGGGTCTACGTAGGCGTGAACAAAAAATGGGGGTCCATAAGATGTTAATGGGGGTCCACGAAAATTTATCTGCTTTTGATAGTAAAGAGCAAAAATGTAAGCATAGTTTTTATAAGGGCCTACCTACATTGTTTTAAGTACCTATCTAAGCAGTTAATATTTTAATAAGGCAAGCGACTGTTACTTGTCCAAACTTGTGTATTCGATATTACGTACAAATTCGTGTACAGACTTGCAAAGCGCTATCCGCCCGACAATGCTTAATGCTTGTTCAGACATGAACTTGATCAACACTATAAATACTTGATGCCAAAGGCAACCAAACGCATTCATTTGTTTCCGGAATTTCGAAAACAAGGCGGAATTTGGAAAAAAGTTGTGAGAAAATTTATATCTGTGTTTGCTAGTGCCGGAGAAAAGTAAGTAACCTACCTTTTTTTGTTATAGTACTTAAGTATTTTGTTTACGTGTACTAGTCGGTTGATCACAACGGCCTGTATAGATAGGTAACTTAGTAACTTACAGATATTTTAATTGTCCTCTTTCGATTTGAAGACAAACACAGCACGTTTTATTCAATTGTTTTTTCACGAGAGAAGCACTGCCTCTCTAAAAAGGCCGAATAAGCAATATTGCAGAGCAATTAATTTTGTAATTTTTCTTGCAAATAACTACTAATTTTATAAAACAGTAATTTCATAATCATGTTAAATTGATTTTGAAGTAACTATTTTATCAAAACTATTCCTTTTCGGAAAGAGCGAGCGGTGCGCGGGCGACGGGAAAAGGGCGGGGCTTGAACTTCGATGCCTGTTTGTCACGTTTTAACAATGAAGCCGCAGACAAAAAATACGCAAATACACGGAGCGCGTGAACTCATTGATTTAATAAAATGTTAGTTATCGTTTTTATGGACAATTTTGGGATTTCGACGTTTATTTTTTCCTACACAAATATGATCAGTATTCGATACTGAGTACACTAATTTTTATTTATACTATTAAAAATTAGTGGTAAATTATGTACTTTAAAATTGATACCGTTTTGTGAAAACGTTTGTATTTGTCTCAGCGGTTTATTAGTTGGTCCCTTTACAAGCCGTAATTCTATTTCCGCGTGCTGACAAAGGCTGCGGTGTGATACCTATATTCAGAAAAAAACTTGGTTACTAAAACATTTTTTTTACAGGTAAGGTAACTGACACGAAACATGGCTACAGCAAAGAAAAAATGTCGACAATATAGTGTCGATTATTTGAAATATGGTTTTGTTCCATCAGAGGCAGACAAACAATTGCCCATGTGCCTATTATGCAACAAAGTTTTGAGCAATGACTCTATGAAACCATCAAAGCTCGAAGATCATCTAAAAAGGTGTCATACTGATAAAATAGGTAAAGATTTAAAATATTTTCAAACATTGAAAGAAAAATATGGAAAGAGACCCACCATGCACAGTATGTTCGCTTCAACATCTCAAAGTAACGATGATGGCTTGCGGGCATCTTACAATATCTCATTACTTATAGCAAAATCTGGAAAACCGCACACTATCGGAGAACAATTAATTTTACCCGCTGTTGAAGAGGTTTTAAAAACTGTTTTGCACAAATCTCCATTTGACGTACTAAAAAGAATTCCATTAAGTAACAATACTGTACAAAGACGCATTGATGAAATGAGCTCTGATATCGAAAGCTTTTTGTGCAATCATCTGCAAAAAACTCATTTTTCTATACAACTGGACGAGTCAACGTTACCCAGTAATGAAGCATTACTATTGGCATATGTCCGATTTATTGTTGAGGAAGAAATTCACGAAGAATTGCTATTTGCCAGAACTTTGGAGACTGACACTAAAGGCGAATCAATATTTAATGTCCTGAGTAATTTTTTTACGGAAAAATCGATCCCATTTACAAACATTATTTCAGTGGCAACAGACGGAGCTCCTGCAATGGTCGGGCGATATCGTGGGTTTATAAGTCATCTCAAAAGAATTATACCAGGACTTACAGCTATTCATTGCGTAATCCACCGACAACATCTTGTGGCAAAACATTTAAGTGACAGGTTGAACCAATCTCTTCATTTTGTAATAAAAGCTGTCAACAAAATCAGAAGCAATGCATTGAATACACGTTTATTTGCTCAATTGTGCGACGAAAATGGTGAAGACTTCCAACGACTGCTCTTACATACTGAAGTACGCTGGTTGTCGAAAGGTGCATGCTTAACGAGATTTTACTCTGTTTTCGATTCCATATTAGAGTTCTTAGAAAGTAGAGATCCAGATTTAAAAGAAAACTTGATCAAATTCAAAGCAGACATTGCGTATTTGACAGATTTGTTTAAAAAATTTAATGATATTAACTTGCAGTTACAAGGGGACAGCCTGAATTTAATAAAAACAAAGGGGATAATTTCGGCTTTTCTTGGGAAATTGAAATTTATGAAGCAAAACATTAGTCGGCGCGAATTCTCTCAATTTCCAAACTTGTCGCAGGTAGAATGTATTGATGAGGATATCCATACCTACAGTCAACATTTAAGTGCCCTGCATGATGACTTCAAAACCAGGTTTGAAGATATACTGACGATGGATATACCACCATGGATAATAAATCCATTTGATGAAACGGAAGTGGCCAATGTTGTATTACAAGAGGAGCTGCTCGAGCTAAGCACTAATGAGGAGCTGAAGGTGAAATTTAGAAAAGGCTACCCAACATTTTGGCTGCAAGCAGAAATACCCGAAAAATATCCTGGACTGTGGGAAATCGCAAGGAAATTTTTAATAGCTTTTCCCTCGTCATATCTTGTCGAAAGGAGTTTTAGTGCCGTTACAAACCTCTTAACAAAAAAAAGGAGCAAATTAAACATCACAGAGCGGGGGGATTTGCGGTTATTGCTCACAAAAATAAAGCCAAACATTGATCGTTTGCTGACACTCCATCAGATACATCCTTCCCATTAATTAAAATTATGACCTGAACCTATATTACCTTAATATTTTTTTCTTGTAATTCTATTCTTTTAATAAATAAAGTGATATAAAATGTACCATTTTTCGTTTTTATTTTACATATCGAAATATAGGGACAGAACTCAGAAGTGACACAATTTTTATTTTTTGGCGACTTTAAGAATGTGGTAGAAATGTAGCAGCAGGGGGTCCACCGAAACCAGTAAAATTTTGAAAGTGGTCCACGAGAAAAATAAGTTTGGGAACTACTGATCTATATCAATTTTTAGTATAATTTTATTCTCATCTATAAATAACAAACAAAACTTAAACTTTATTTTTTCTACAAAAATTGGTATTTAACATTTACCTGGCAATCATGAAAACTAAAAAATTATCTATGTTTATGTTAAGTTATCTAATTCATTAAGTATTATAATGAATGAATCTATCTGGCTTTATGCTTCGGTGATTCGTGTACCTACATCTTAGTTATTTTATCGATTTTCGTAAATATATTTATGCATTTTCTTGGATATGAGGAGCTAGAACAGTAGTTCCCAAACTTATTTTTCTCGTGGACCACTTTCAAAATTTTACTGGTTTCGGTGGACCCCCTGCTGCTACATTTCTACCACATTCTTAAAGTCGCCAAAAAATAAAAATTGTGTCACTTCTGAGTTCTGTCCCTATATTTCGATATGTAAAATAAAAACGAAAAATGGTACATTTTATATCACTTTATTTATTAAAAGAATAGAATTACAAGAAAAAAATATTAAGGTAATATAGGTTCAGGTCATAATTTTAATTAATGGGAAGGATGTATCTGATGGAGTGTCAGCAAACGATCAATGTTTGGCTTTATTTTTGTGAGCAATAACCGCAAATCCCCCCGCTCTGTGATGTTTAATTTGCTCCTTTTTTTTGTTAAGAGGTTTGTAACGGCACTAAAACTCCTTTCGACAAGATATGACGAGGGAAAAGCTATTAAAAATTTCCTTGCGATTTCCCACAGTCCAGGATATTTTTCGGGTATTTCTGCTTGCAGCCAAAATGTTGGGTAGCCTTTTCTAAATTTCACCTTCAGCTCCTCATTAGTGCTTAGCTCGAGCAGCTCCTCTTGTAATACAACATTGGCCACTTCCGTTTCATGAAATGGATTTATTATCCATGGTGGTATATCCATCGTCAGTATATCTTCAAACCTGGTTTTGAAGTCATCATGCAGGGCACTTAAATGTTGACTGTAGGTATGGATATCCTCATCAATACATTCTACCTGCGACAAGTTTGGAAATTGAGAGAATTCGCGCCGACTAATGTTTTGCTTCATAAATTTCAATTTCCCAAGAAAAGCCGAAATTATCCCCTTTGTTTTTATTAAATTCAGGCTGTCCCCTTGTAACTGCAAGTTAATATCATTAAATTTTTTAAACAAATCTGTCAAATACGCAATGTCTGCTTTGAATTTGATCAAGTTTTCTTTTAAATCTGGATCTCTACTTTCTAAGAACTCTAATATGGAATCGAAAACAGAGTAAAATCTCGTTAAGCATGCACCTTTCGACAACCAGCGTACTTCAGTATGTAAGAGCAGTCGTTGGAAGTCTTCATCATTTTCGTCGCACAATTGAGCAAATAAACGTGTATTCAATGCATTGCTTCTGATTTTGTTGACAGCTTTTATTACAAAATGAAGAGATTGGTTCAACCTGTCACTTAAATGTTTTGCCACAAGATGTTGTCGGTGGATTACGCAATGAATAGCTGTAAGTCCTGGTATAATTCTTTTGAGATGACTTATAAACCCACGATATCGCCCGACCATTGCAGGAGCTCCGTCTGTTGCCACTGAAATAATGTTTGTAAATGGGATCGATTTTTCCGTAAAAAAATTACTCAGGACATTAAATATTGATTCGCCTTTAGTGTCAGTCTCCAAAGTTCTGGCAAATAGCAATTCTTCGTGAATTTCTTCCTCAACAATAAATCGGACATATGCCAATAGTAATGCTTCATTACTGGGTAACGTTGACTCGTCCAGTTATATAGAAAAATGAGTTTTTTGCAGATGATTGCACAAAAAGCTTTCGATATCAGAGCTCATTTCATCAATGCGTCTTTGTACAGTATTGTTACTTAATGGAATTCTTTTTAGTACGTCAAATGGAGATTTGTGCAAAACAGTTTTTAAAACCTCTTCAACAGCGGGTAAAATTAATTGTTCTCCGATAGTGTGCGGTTTTCCAGATTTTGCTATAAGTAATGAGATATTGTAAGATGCCCGCAAGCCATCATCGTTACTTTGAGATGTTGAAGCGAACATACTGTGCATGGTGGGTCTCTTTCCATATTTTTCTTTCAATGTTTGAAAATATTTTAAATCTTTACCTATTTTATCAGTATGACACCTTTTTAGATGATCTTCGAGCTTTGATGGTTTCATAGAGTTATTGCTCAAAACTTTGTTGCATAATAGGCACATGGGCAATTGTTTGTCTGCCTCTGATGGAACAAAACCATATTTCAAATAATCGACACTATATTGTCGACATTTTTTCTTTGCTGTAGCCATGTTTCGTGTCAGTTACCTTACCTGTAAAAAAAATGTTTTAGTAACCAAGTTTTTTTCTGAATATAGGTATCACACCGCAGCCTTTGTCAGCACGCGGAAATAGAATTACGGCTTGTAAAGGGACCAACTAATAAACCGCTGAGACAAATACAAACGTTTTCACAAAACGGTATCAATTTTAAAGTACATAATTTACCACTAATTTTTAAATGTATAAATAAAAATTAGTGTACTCAGTATCGAATACTGATCATATTTGTGTAGGAAAAAATAAACGTCGAAATCCCAAAATTGTCCATAAAAACGATAACTAACATTTTATTAAATCAATGAGTTCACGCGCTCCGTGTATTTGCGTATTTTTTGTCTGCGGCTTCATTGTTAAAACGTGACAAACAGGTATCGAAGTTCAAGCCCCGCCCTTTTCCCGTCGCCCGCGCACCGCTCGCTCTTTCCGAAAAGGAATAGTTTTGATAAAATAGTTACTTCAAAATCAATTTAACATGATTATGAAATTACTGTTTTATAAAATTAGTAGTTATTTGCAAGAAAAATTACAAAATTAATTGCTCTGCAATATTGCTTATTCGGCCTTTTTAGAGAGGCAGTGCTTCTCTCGTGAAAAAACAATTGAATAAAACGTGCTGTGTTTGTCTTCAAATCGAAAGAGGACAATTAAAATATCTGTAAGTTACTAAGTTACCTATCTATACAGGCCGTTGTGATCAACCGACTAGTACACGTAAACAAAATACTTAACAAAAAAAGGTAGGTTACTTACTTTTCTCCGGCACTAGCAAACACAGATATAAATTTTCTCACAACTTTTTTCCAAATTCCGCCTTGTTTTCGAAATTCCGGAAACAAATGAATGCGTTTGGTTGCCTTTGGCATCAAGTATTTATAGTGTTGATCAAGTTCATGTCTGAACAAGCATTAAGCATTGTCGGGCGGATAGCGCTTTGCAAGTCTGTACACGAAATTGTACGTAATATCGAATACACAAGTTTGGACAAGTAACAGTCGCTAGCCTTATTAAAATATTATCTGCTTAGATAGGTACTTAAAACAATGTAGGTAGGCCCTTATAAAAACTATGCTTACATTTTTGCTCTTTACTATCAAAAGCAGATAAATTTTCGTGGACCCCCATTAACATCTTATGGACCCCCATTTTTTGTTCACGCCTACGTAGACCCCCAGCAAGTCTCCCGTGGACCCCTGGGGGTCCACCTGGACCACTTTGGGAATCACTGAGCTAGAACGTCCGTGCAGCTCGATAGCCCAGTAGCGCCTGTAGTCCTATTTTTGAAAAAGATGACTCACACAAAATCGGTAAGTCGAATGATTTTCGTTCGACATCGAATAATTTTCATTGATTACAATCAAAGAGTAACGATTTTCATTCGACATAATTATGAGTATACATTTCAGAATCCTGTTTGTAATCACGTGACAACATTTCGTCACAGGCACTAATGATTTAATGAGTTACAGCTAGAAAAGGCTGTTGCTTTTGCTTAGAGGCTGTCAGATACCCTGAGGCAATATTAAATTATTTGACAGAAATTTGGTCACTACTACACGCGCGTTATGTATCTCTTCTTGAATAAATCTACCTCTATTCGTTGAGAATAAATGCTTAGGTAGCGAAAGAGAAACACAACAAAATTGGAATACGTTCTTTGATCACCTTTTACTCACGGCAAGAAATCAAGTTGATTCGTAAGTCGAATTCAACACGTCGAAAACCTAAATTTTACTTTATTTCAAAAACCTCTGTATTTAAATTCACACAGCCACAAATTGAAATAACTTAGTGTATTTCAAAGTGAAAAGTTTTCACAACTTGGTAAATGGTATTTAAAAGTTATTTTAAACATTTCTAACGTACACAACAACGTGTTTATTGCACTTACCACTTGTTGATACTATATGATAATATATTTAACGCAGATAGAGCCGTACTTCTTTGCGAGTCGAAATGCACCAAATACGTGCTAATAAGTCATACATTAGAAATACCCTTGTGCCTAGGTGTGCACGATAAATAATCAATCAACTTTTGTACTACTTTAAGAGATCCCGTCACGAGAGGATATAATATACATATTATGTAAGTGGTCTTTGACTATGGGCCTCATGAGAAAGCTCAAGGTCGCCTAGAGAGCTAGATAGATAGATAGATAGATATACACTTTATTGTACCAATCACAAAATAAAAATTAAAAGTAATACATTTAGAATATTGAGTACAAAGGCGGACTTATCGCTATTGCAATTTCTTCCAGCCAACCTTAGGGTAGATAGGATAAAAAGTGAAAACAAACAAAGGCGGTACAGTAATAAAATACTAACACTATCATCCTTATACAACAGTCAATAAATAAACCTACAATCAAATAATACATACTATACCTTTAATGAATATATACATATCATATACCTACATACAACATACAATAATAAAAAATAAAAGAAGAGAAGAAAATGTCTAACGATGAGCAGGATCAGCTTCAATTGCAGAGAGATAATGTTTTCTCACTTGATTTTTGAAAGATGAAAGCTAGGGAGAGGGCGATGCTCGGTGTTTCCTTGAAGAGATCCGTAGGACAACAAAAGTCACCGACATAGCCCAGCGGATTATTAGTTCTTTGAAGTGGCAGTGGGCGGGGCACATAGCGCAGCGAACCGATGGCCGATGGGCCAGAAAGGTTCTCGAATGGCGACCACGTACCGGTAAGCGCAGCGTTGGACATCCACCGCACCGACCAGATGGTCAGATGACCTGAAAACGGTCGCAGGCAAACGCTGGATGCAGACTGCTGCCAACCGATCATTTTGGAAATCATTGGGATAGGCCTATGTCCATCAGTGGACTGACTGCGGCTGAAATGATGATGATGATTATGTAAGCAAATGCTCAGGGGTTCGCAACATTTTAATGAAAGAAAAAATAGTATTTTTGTGACATATTTTAATGTTTAGAGATAATTTAAATTTAAGAGTGGTTTTAGATGATTCTGTTGACCGCCGCAACCACCGCGTGTATTTCTTAATTGATTCATTGTATTCTTTTTCTCTCATTTATTTGTTTCAGAAGTCAAATGAAAACTGTCATCAAAATAAATGGCGGACCACATGTTTACATTCACTGAGCTGGACTCGTTCCTGTACCATGCAAAATTGACATATCATCAAAATATAACCCGACTAATTGAAATTGGTCGTTAGTTTCATATTATCCGTATAGTAATTTAATTCAGTCAATTGTATTTGGTAAACTTATAATATTGTCGGTAGGTAACCACCCACTAGAACCCACCTCAGTAGAGATTAGTATGTTTTCTAAATTTATAGGGAGAAGGTTCTCGTGACGGCGACTTATAGCAATAGGCACACTACCCCTATGCTGGGTTGTGTAACCCACATGTAAAATAAAATAATACAGAGCAAACGCACCTATATAAAATCAAACATTTTACGCAATAAAGATTTCATTCAAACACACATTTTAAATCTTTACACGTATATTTACGACAATTCAGACTTAATCAAACTCGGATTAAATCGAATGGGCTCGTTCAATTGAACAGTCTGAAAGAATCCGCATCATTTGTCTACCGTGCATCCATGAGAACTTCTTTATGATGGTCATTTGTAACGCTCCGACAGAGTAATGAGGTGGTGTGCTGCGACTACGTTTGATTTCCGTAAATGAATATCGGTAATATAAATCCAGTAGCTAGTGATATATGTAGGTATAGTACAGTATCTATCGATATAGTAAATTATCTCCTATGATCCTATGAATGACTGAAATCATCTATAGAACTCTATGAAGCGTGCAATTTTAGAGGCCTACACAGAAATGTGGAACCAATATTATTTAATGAACCAAGACACATTCTATTTCTTTCACACTCTTCAAGTGGTAAAGAAAAACAAACATTGCATTAGCGTTTTCTTTTGCTTAAAATTGGCTGATTACTAAACAATAAATTTAACATATTACATACCTCCAAGGAAATAACATTTACTCGTACGCACACTTACCTCGTAAAAAAAGAGTAGATATTCCTTAGTGTTCTTTATTACAGGACAAATTGTGAGTAACACGATTTACGAGCGCCTCCTGGGGACACTTAACTAGTTGACAGGGCTTGCAGGACTGTGAAGAAATAATGCCTCAATTTTTATATGTAGGAAAATTTAAACAATGTTCAGAGATTGACCACGACCTGATGTTAAGTGCAGATATGATTTATGATGGAGCTGGCAGGTTCATTATCATTGAAAAGACCCAAGTTGTAAATGTCCGGAAATATGTCCGCTGAAAAGAAGTGCATTGCCGTAAGCGTTATATATAATATGTTATGTCCGAGCAAGAGCATTATTATTAAGCCGAGCAGGTATTTTGAAAGTATATTTAGGAAATTTTTCACCGTGTCCAGTCGTGTGGTGACAAAATAAAGATGAAGGAAAATCTCGTGTAATTCTCAATTACACTCACTCTCCCTAATGCAAATTATAGAAAACGGATAGACAAGCTACACGGCGCCATATCACAGATTTTGGCAATCAGTTTCCTCTAGTAGATTAGATTAGATATACACTTTATTGTACCAGATTCCTGTCAATAGATTTTAGTATGCGATGTTCTATCGAAGCCAGCGTTGCCAGTTAGTTTTTAGCTAAGCAGTTAAGAGATATGAATATGGTTGTATTTGGGCTCGGTATAAAATAAGTATTGCTTCAGTCGTGACTAGTGAAGCAGCGCCTAGTTTTATTAGAACACCAAAAAATGCCAGCAAATACATATTCTTTGTTTTATAGGTACCTTCGGTAAAAGAGAGTATTTGAGTAACGAGTTCTGAGTGGTGGATATTCGAAATCTAGTGGAAACTCTCACAAAATAATTTGTTTCCTTAGCACTGCTTTGTTTAAGTGTATTCGTTCTAATTTTGTGGTAAGCGGGGAAGTTTTTCATTTATTCTTAAGAAGAAGTGTAGTATCATCTGACTGCCACCCCTATTCCTAGATCGTACAACACACGACACGAAGCGACACGTAATTACATAAAAATAATCACATCAACACTATCTCTAGGCCAGGCCGCGTCCCGTTTCTACAAACGGCGTGTGTGTGATAAAAATGTGTCTTTTGTGAGATCTGTGAGTGTCGCATATAGCTGTAAATACTGTAAATAAAACGTCGTTCCTTTTTGTACTCCTTTATTTTGTAAGTAGGTTAAGATTGTAATTCTCCTTAAACTCATTATCTTTCATGTCTTTTAGTTATACATCATTTGTTATCAATCTTAGCGTTATAAGTATTATTATTGTCATGTACGATACAACCATGTAACAGTAAATGCATATAGAAGATTACCAATTCTTGTCAATCTAATAGAGAACCTTATGCATACACATATTGTTTGTACTTATGTATCCACGTGTTCGTCCTTGTATTATACGACACGTGTAACCTGAGGTTGACCTCGCATTTCAAATGTCTGTATCACAACTGGATAAAGAGTAAATGAGGGAGAATACCTGCTCACGGGGTTGCGCATGCGTCGTATAGTTCATTTAGTTTACAAAAGGGCACTAATTCGGTCCTAAAATTCATTCTAACAACAGCAAGCAAGTAATGGACAAGACAAGTGCGCGACCCTCGGAATAGTCACTCCCAGTTTGTAACTATATAAAATCTTTAATTTCAAAGTGCCAAATACCTATAAAATCTACAGTCCATTTCCTTAAGTTTATCCTCTGTAATTCACGACAGTGAGGCTTTATGTGCATATAAAGTATTGGCAACTTCTCATTCCTGACGATGTCTATAAATTTTATTAATTAACAGTTTGACTTGGCGGCGTACCGCCAAGCCAAACTGTTAATACTGTTAACTGTTAATAACAAGCCCGTAGGCTATTACAATAGAGCGACTGCCGTCTGACCTTCGGGACCGATAGGAATATGACCAGAGATGTGTTAGTGGCCAACATTGTCACATTTTTCAGGTAACTCAAAGACATCTGACACAGCTTAACGATGTATTTCTTCCTGGTGTATTCGAAAATCGTTGAAAGGTTCAGAATATCTACAAGATGGTCCAGTAAACGAATGAAAGCAGATTTAAGATTTTGTGAATAAGATTATTCTATGATTTTAATAAAGGTAATTTATTTGGGAAATATAAACACTTCACGTGAAATACTCTAATGCTTATTTCTTTTTACTGAAGGTTAACTCTGGTTTAAGAAGAATTTATGAAGTGAATGCTGACTACGGGGAATGATTGACATCGCACGGTGCCAACGTACCTTCTTTATTACATTTTACATAGAATAGAATAGAATATATCTTTATTGAGAAAGCTATCACGTAAGTACAGCAAAGGTCTACATTAACGGTATTACATACCTAACCCCATACGCATATCTTCAACAACAGAGACTATGGTAAAATCTCTGCAAAACGTACTTAGTAGATAATACGTGAGGTGAAAGCATGATTATTATTACAGTCTCACGAATCCCATTGACGGCTTGCCCTCCATAACTTCCAGCTTAAAAGAGCTTAGTCTGGAGTCTTGGTAAATATTACCTTATACTTGTTTTTTAAAACTGAGAAATTTTACTGATGACCGTACTGTTTATAAATATGTGACCCAGACCCTCAACTTTGTCCCAATCAACTTATACTCCTTTTTTTTTGTCTGACGCTATAGTAGCAGTGTATTTAACGTTCTAATCGGTTTTTGATATCTAAATTAAAAAGATGACGGACATCGATGACTTGTAAACAAATAAACAGGCAAAACAAGGATTTTAGGAGCATTGGAAAAATATTTTCTTCTTCCTAGCGCTTTCCTAATTTAATCCTTATCTGGTTGCTTCAGAGCCCAGAGTCCGCTTTCAAGAAACCTTGGCAAATAATTAATTCAGTGTTAGTAGTCACGATGAAAAGATATGGTAGTAAACGTATGGTTAACACTTAGACTCAAAGAGGATCTTAGCCTTCGACACAAGAGATCTCCACTGCTCCCTTAACAACTGGACGAAAATACATATTTGTAAATTTTCAAGAACAGTGTCTTAATAAAATTGTCTCACGTGTGCCAGACTTGACGAAGGACGCCAGTGGCGCTGCCCGCGGAATACTAATGAACTAAAGGTTCGGTTACAATCTGTTTCATTATTGGACATCCCAGGATTTTGAAGAATGTCTATAGGTTTTGTTGGCACGCTTTTGTTTTTAATTTTCTTATACCTTCGCTTGCTACAAACCAGATAACAATAAAAATGTAATTGTTAACCACATCTGGAAGACAATTGGGGTATTTTAAATGATGCGAACGTTCGAACTAAAACCAATTTCCAAACGCGAGGGCTATTTTTGACTCACTAATTGTTTCGAATTCGAAAGCGAACTATTTTAATCGACAAAACCATTTTACATACTCAAAAATAGTCGGCAGTCGGTCCATCCATAGTCGGCAGTCGCTCCATTCATCGTCGTCAGTCGCTCCATGGTCGGCAGTCGCTCCATCCACGGTCACGATTTGGTCGTTTTAAAATAGTTCGACTCGCCTATTATTTCGAACGAGAATCATTCGACTCACCAATATTACATACTCGAAAATAGTCCTAACGATCTGAATTTGCTTTTGGTTAATACGTTATTTAGTTACCGCGATTCGGGCCCTAGTTTGTGCGCAGTTGAAAGGTTATATTGCAACTAAGTCTGTAGTGTAGTTTATTAATGATGTATATAAGCACTGTTGTAGTACTTTAATAAAAATAAATGAAAAAGATCTGAAAAGGACATCATATAGGGTTTAGAAAATGGATGGATCTAAAACTAACATTACTGTGAATAACGCTTTATACCTATTTTACACAGAACAATAAAGACAACTTTCTTACTATTGTAAGATCCTTGCTTTGCATTACTTCAACCTCAAAGTTTGACATTGATTTTAGCAACTCTTATTATTCTGAAGAGTTATATATAAAACAAAATCGTACCCACTTAACCTACCTTTGGTTACCTCTCCTTATTGCAATACTTATTATACTATAAAACTTATTGAATCTTAGAAAAAATAAAAACTTATTGAGTTATCCATACTAATATTATAAATGCAAATGTCTGTCTGTCTTATACGCTTTCACGGCCCAAGCGCTGAATGGATTTTGATGAAATTTGGTATGCATATAGTTGAAGAGGCGGGGTCAATCGTATGCTATTTTCTGACGCAAGCGGAGCTGCGGAAAACAGCTAGTATTGATATAAATAATTAACAAAAGTCCAATGTTGGACACGTGTACTCTACCACCAATCTACCAAATTAACTTAATATATAAAGGGCTTTTGCCATTGTCCTTGCGCTTGGTAATTTGTTGGCAAACGCTTATTTGCGTAACTGTTGCAAATGTATAAAGTTTAACCTGAAACTACAGACAAATAGTTCATTGTTTAATTTTAGAGTCTAAGTAAGTAATACTAGCTTTTGCGCGGGACTTTAGCTTTCTGTAGATCAGCAACTAACATTTTTACAAACCATTACATTTAGGTATTATTTATCTTGATTAATTCCATTAAAGATGCAAAAAGAAAGCTTATGACCTTCTATATAAACTAATTATTGGTAAAGTAGGAGCACGCGATCTCTGTTCCGAGCGGGGCTGTCTCAAAAACTTCGTTAAAAATAGCACCGAAAGAAAAAGAAGAAGATATCTTTATAGGGACTCATCCTCTACAATACTTTTAATGTACTAGAGTACTGAAATTGAAAATTGGAAGATTAGATTTCCCAAAAGTTTAGAATACTAGGTGATGAGATTGTCACTTGGGAAGATGATTTTCCCATAAGTGCAATAAAAGATAGTGTCTCATGTGTTCGAGTTTATAGAACACAGGCTTTACATAAAAATTTACACGTGGACCTAGACATTGGTGGTATGCCAAATAATGGCGGTTCGTTTTATCGTAGCCCAGCGTGGCGTGTCATAAACTAGGATTTGCTGAAACGGCACCCGGACGTAACACAAATTAATGGGGCCGAACAAGAATCATATCGCAGTTTTTGTTGTAATCTGTTTGAATCACATTTGTCAATGTTAGCTACATTTTGCAGTCTATCCTAGTAGCTACCGAAATCATATTTAAAACTGTATGGCCAAAAATTAAGTTGGGCCATGCAGAGAAGAAATGCCGCCAACCTTTCAGGTACTTTGATGATTACCCTATGATGACAGCGACTTGGGCTCTAGTTATCCCACCAAAAACATACCTGTTAAAAAGGGGGCCAAGTTCCTATCGGCTAATTGTTCGCCTAAAAAAAGGTTGAAATCCAATCCAATGCCAAGTTTAGATGCACTTTAAAATCAATCATAATCATCTTCATCAACAGCCTGATCCACTGGTAAACATTTGCCATTCCCAAGACTCGCCACCACACCCAGTCCTCCGCCTTCCGCATCCAGCCACTACCCGCCAATTCACGTAAACGGTCCATCTGGCCGAAATTCACTTTACCATACACCCAACTTAAAATATGGTATAGTTGTGAAAATACGTAGGTACTTGGTTATAAATGTCTAAAATTATAATATTACTAAATTTGAACTTTACAGGTTTTCGTGCTGTACGTAACACTTGATTAATTGTATAATTAAATTTATTATTTATATAATTAAATTAACCTATTTATATAATTCAATTAACCTGCCAAGTTCAAATTTAGAAGTTAAAAGTAAAGAGCAACTTTTTTTGTAGGCAAATCATTTGAAATTTGAGCTCGAGCTAAATTGGGCCGCAGAGCCCACTCCCGGTCGGAAACTTTTTTAACCCTACGTTTTTTATACGATAATTTGGGTAAATCAGGTCGATATATGGATATGATATCAAAACGTAAGTGTAGAAAGAAATGACCATCGATTTCTTATAGACTTTTCATATATACTGCAGACGAAACAAAACAATATCGCGATTAACATGTAAACATAAAAATATTTTATACCCCCCTCCCCACCCCCTCAACGTATTCTCATTGTATCACTGGTTCATAAATATTTTTATTAAAAATTCGATATTTGATTAAGACAATTCACGCTTGACCGATTTCCTTAATTTCTTAATTTGTAGTTAATCTACATATAACACACGACCTGTGTGCCAAATTTCATAACGCTAGGACAATTGGAAGTGGCCTTAAGGTTTTGATTACCAGTCAGTGAGTCAGTCAGTCAGTCAGTGCCAAAATTAGCTATTTTCACAGGGTCATATTTCAGGATCTACTGAAGCTATATCTATGAAATTTGGCATACTGCTTTAGTACTAGTATATGATTACGTAAGTACAATTTTATCTTTGTGCTTGCAATAGGCACTGAGCTACAGGGGGGTCAAAAGTGGGTCGAAACGGTTCGTGTAAATAGTGCACGGCATGCGCGCGGCCTGTTGCTGGAACTTGGCCTGCGCACTACCGTGCACTTAGATATCCCGGCCCAAGCCGTGGTTTACAAATCGAGGAGGAGGTTTTTGAAACCATTACCGACCAAATTACCGGAAAAACGTCGACCTTCTTTTAATGTCAAATTCGATTTTGGTTTATTGGTTGGCATCCACTACCAGGTCGGAGAGGTACAAAGGATCGTATGTTTTTACAAATTAATTTGAAGAAAGGGAGCGATCTATTTTCTATTTAAGCTAAAAACCACACGATTTGTGAGTTACTATATATACATGACAATCATACATAAAGTTATTTGACAACCGAGCAACATTTTTAGCTCCCATCATCCCAACCTAATATAGAACAAAGGAATCTGGAGTATTAAACTAAGTTTCTCACTATCTTTATTATACATCTGAATTGCAAAGAACAAAGTCAAACAGTCGAGACAAGAGGTTTGAGGAAAGTATAATGCGATATCTGATGTCCCTTCTTGCAAGGAACGTTGACCTGTGATCGCTTTGTAGGGATTAAACGGGATTTCTTACTCTACGAGTATCTACACTAATATTATAAAGAGGAAAGATTTGTATTTTTGTGTGTATGTTTGTAATGAATTAACACAAAAACTACTGTGCCGATTTCAAAAATTCTTTCACCATTGGAAAGCTACATTCACCCTGAGTAACATAGGCTATATACCGTAGGCGGAGCTGCGGGAAACAGCTAGTGATTAGATAAAATAAGTAGATTTCGCCGACAAAAGCAATATTAAAATGCTTTAACTTCAAATAAAAAAAAAAAATGTTTTGATAGTATCCATATTCAACTTCCTTACTATTTCTTCCTTTGTCGGTCTGTCTGTTACGCTTTCACGGCCAAACCGCTGAACGGGTTTTGATGAAATTTGGTATAAATATAGTTGAAGACCCGGAGTCAAACATAGGCTACTTTGTGACGCACGCGGAAACTGCGGAAAACAGCTAGTGATACATATAGGATAATACAGATGGTATATTATATCTGAAAAAAGATATTATCCAACTGTTAGCAAGAAATAATAAAAAATAAAGACTGTATGTGCAAATAGTGCTTCCTTTTAACATCTTCTCTCCGTGTCTTATTCTAAATTCTCCCTGACCAATATTATGCCACAACCAGGCATCGTTGTTTGTCAACATTAGATCGTCCTATCCCCAACGTACTTTATACTATAAAATAGACCATTTAGTTTGTTTCCATAGATGAAGAAAACAGATCTCTTAATTCATAAAACGAGAAATCCGAACATCAAAACTAGATATCATTAGGTCATTAAAAAGGGAACCTTTATTTGTAGCGGTTTCGATGCTCTTTAGACAGACCCCCAGGCCTCCAGCCGAAGTGTCATTCTTGCATTGTTTAGCTCTAGATTTTTACCCTTATTCTACGCGGTAAGGTGCGGTATCTGTTTCGCGTATTGTGAATGTCCGTTCTGTACGTTAGTACTATTCATAATTCAGTGCAGTAACAAAAATAGTGTCCAATCTAGAAATGTCTTAAAATTACGCCGTCACGTTTCAGCTGACCTGGGGTTCTGAAACTAGGTTTGAGAGGTTACCAGAAATAAGAGAGTCTACTTTTGTAATGTCAATAGATATTTTAGGGTTATGTACCCAAAAGGTAGAAACGGTGCCTTATTGCTAAGACTTCACTGTCTGTGAACGTCGACAGAATAAGAAGAGGAAGTCTGTCCATTTGTCTGTCTGACTGTCACCAGACTGTATCTCATGAACCGTTATAACTAGTCAGTTGTTTTTTTTCTTAAATATATTTCTGTTGCCGCAACAACAAATATTACATCATGAAGATTAGAAAATTTTGCGCCCCTGAAAAACAAAATACAAACAAAATAATTTAGGCCATAACCGTGATCTCATGAGACCACAAGCGGTGTTTACATTAACAGTTATTTCAATTGACCACCAGTTAACATGTTTTTACCACCATCAACGGTTATGAAGGAACCCGGAGCAGCCTAACTCTGTGCCGTAATCTCTCTGGGTTATTTTCATGCCTTACAAATTACGGTTTCAATTACGGTTAGGTTATTTATAGATCTTGTGCTTTTATACGTACTTATTAACAATGTAGCATTACTGTAGGTATTATTTGTTTAAAACAAACCAAACTTTTTCTAGAGTTTTCAGTCAATTACTGAATTTCTGAAAAATTTGTAGGAATTCTTTCTTATATACAAAGTTTTGTCTCCCAAACTAATATTCTTCGAGTAGAACCGAGAGGAGAGGTAATTACCTCTCTATTCACAGGTCTACTCGAAGAGATTTCTTTTAAAATAAAAACCGCCTTGTACATTGCTTTCTACACTGTGATCTAAGAATCATACTTTTTTTAAATATATATATAAAATTAAATTCATTTATTTCAGGTATTTTAAACCCATATGACACACAATAACAATAAATTTCGCATTAATAAATTATTGTACATCCCACTAATAAATAAATAAATAGTCGAGTATCAGACGGACTGTTAAAAATTAGGCTGGTGTTATTGTAACCCCGTAGACTTTCCGCCAAATATTAATAACTCTATGCTTTCCGCCATAGAAGCAACATCTACGAAAATCGTAGCAATTGAACTAGGAAAATCGTAGGGAAATTGCTACGCAGTAATGTTGGATGTACATGCTCTTTGCATTATTTTATGTAAGTACTGAATCGAGTAATTTTTTGTAGAAACTAATAGTACAATCAGAATCAGTATAATATACTTCAAGTCATGAAATAGAATAATACTATTTTATTGTAAGTAAGTATGTATTTATTCAGTTTCAATAATTACGGAGTGGCATCTTATAATAAAATAAGTAGGTAACGGGTTAATAAGTTACAAATAGAACTCATTGTAAAAGTACACAAAAGAATCAAGGGATATTGTTATCACAATACTACACAGTACATATTGTTAAAAAAAGGTTTCCCAGTATCCCTGTCTTTAAGTATACCTATAAAATAGTCACTGTTCTATATTGATACTATAGAAAAAAAAATGCTAGTTTATTATTATTACATTGCCAATTCGCCACATAATAAAAGAAATGAGACAAATATTTTAACATTCTTTGCTAAAGTACGGTCAGTAAAGGTGTTAGTTGGAAATGGAGATTTGATGAGTTAGCGGCTTATTGAAATCTCGGCGTCTCAGTGAGAGCTGTCAAGTGGTCTGCTGTCAGTTGCATGAACTCTCGTGAGGATTCGATTCCAGGGGAACGTAAATGGTGCCAATCGCAAAATGTTTCATACGCATAACGCACGAAGGTTCTTTAGGCGGGTTACACTTAAGTTTTTACCACCGGTGTTAACGCGACAACCAGATTCTGATTTATATTATTGATTGTCTGTTTTAAAAAAAATACTATGAACTCAAACCCTTTTATTGAATGTGTCTCAAATTATCAATAAACTAATAAATTACTAAAGTTAACTAAAATACATGTAAATAAAATTACTTATCTAAGTTAGTCTTATTGAAATCTCGGCGTCTCAGAGAGACCTGTCAAGTGGTCGACTGTCAGTTGCACGAACTCTCGTGAGGATTTGATTCCAGGGGAACGTAAATTGTGCCAAACGTAAATTGTCTCATACGCATAATGCACAAATGTACTTTATGCGGGTAACACTTGACTTTTTACCACGGTGGGCGTGTAGGAGGCGTCCACCAAATTCAGATTTCTTTTTATTTTAGTCTGTTTAATAAAATACTATGAACTCAAACATTTTAAATCCATATGCTTCAAATTGAGGAAAAAGTTTAGTTTTAAAAGTTAGTCGGTGTATCAGTGAGTACGGTGTACAGTGGTCTGCTGTCAGTTGCACGAACACTCATAAATATTTAATCTTTTATTACTATTATTTAATCTCAGAAGGCCAATTGCGGTAATTTTGTAATACTAAAAATTTGTACGATTGGTCTATAGGGGTGGATATCATCGAATGTAAATTGTGGAATCGCAAAATGTTTGGTACGCATTAAGTATGAATTGATTTGTACCTTATGCGTACTTATTTTTCGTGATGGTACAATATTATCAGTTAACTCGAATTTCAAGTTATCTCAATGAGTTTATTTATTTAAAAGAAAATGTCATTATTCAAAAAAAATATATTAAAAAATTTAGCAAACTAAGAAATATCTCTATTAAGTATCGTTTCAATCGTTCATAACTGTTTTTTTTTTAATTTAATTTACAGCAATAATATTTTCTTCGGATTAATTTGTCCCTTTTACTTATTGCGCATTCGGCGCCACTTCCGATTTCAAGACGAATATTATAGCATTCGTTTTATCTTAAATATCTACGGAGTGCGACTTGAGTTTTTGCCGAAAGCACAGAAATAATAAACGCAGAAAGATGATAAGATACTTATGATATTGCTTAAAATTTTGCATTAAGTGAAACTCATGGAGTGAAATCAAATTAACAACTTTTATTTTATTTATTGGCAAACATAACAGTTTTGCAACATAGCATTGTAAAATTGATAATTTGCGCACAACATGCTAATAAAATCTGACAAAAAAACTCAGAATCAAGTAAAAATTTTGAAAGAAACATAGCAATTTCCTAAACTTATATATAACTGAATATTTACATTTAGTTATAAAAATATTATTTACCAAAAAAATAAAACAAATCTTTCATAAATACATTGTTTAACATCGTTTCCTTAAAGTGAAATATCCCCAGAATGTTTCACCCAAGAGAAAAGTTAATAAAAAAGTTATTGCGTGTCCAAATATAAATTATGATGCTTAATAAGGACACCTGCTTTGCGATACATAAAATAGGACATTAGACGAGACACTTGAACCAACAAATGATCGCCGGGAAGCGGGATTTTATGGTTCATAAACCTTTAGGTGAACGATAAATAAAACAGAAAGTTACTTCGAGTGGACAGCGTGAATTTTGAAATTCTGCGACGTAATAATAATTTAAAGACAGAAATTTTGACAAGAGATGACAGAGGAAATATTAAGCAAAAATTTTATTTACTAGCTCATCTATAATAACATAATCGTAATCTGTTAAGAATGAAAACATTATACGCAAATTAATTAAATTTTGGTTGACGATATGGAATTATTTTTCAACTACTGACCGACTATTTTGCTAAGGCTTTAGATCTTCAGGGTGTCAATTCTCTTATTTTACATAGTGCACAACTGAATCGTATTGTATCGCAATGGCAATTTTTTACGTTTCTAGTATTCTGTTACAAATTTTAAGACCAATCTTATTCCGCATGCCACTGAACTACAACTGAAAAAATCATCAAAATCATCAATATTTTCAATAATCGGTACTGTGATATTTATTATATTTACATTTTTTCTACTATTACCATTCAGTTACGTTTTAGTTGCAATTAAATTGAGATTCCAAATTGTGTTAGCAAAATACCAATTTTGAGCATATCAAAAATGCATCGTAATTAAGTCGTAATTGAATATCAGTTAAATGGTCTTTTAAAGTTTATTAGCGGATTTAACACCCAGATCTTTAGCTCTAATTACCCTACAAGTATTATAAATGTCATGAAGACTTCACTAACCATTATCTAATTAATTAGAATAATCATAGATTTAAAACAAAAATAAGGAAGTAAATACCTAAAAAAAAAAAATCACGAAGAGGAGAAAAATATAATTAATTAAAAACTAATAAGAGACTAATTAAAAACGAATATTTACAAGTTATGTACTTTCAAATCGCTACATCGCGGCAATGTGCCCAAAAAGCTAGCAGCATTGCCACGTTGGATGGCAATGCTGATTCTCTGTGCGAGAAAACATCCAGCCCTTTGGTCACGGGACATCTCGACTATACGCTGTATACCCCAAAAGGCTCAAATATTTAATTACTTCCAATACCTACATTTTTACGCCTTTTGAGGTCCTCTACAGCTGCAGAGGACCTCAAAATCACGAAGAAAAGAAAGGTTTCTTTTACTTTTTCTTCAAAACACAATTAAACCGAATTGTTTTGTGAGTAGACATTTTTTATTATTGATAAGTTGTAGAAACTTTTAACGTTTTTTAACTTTAAGATTAGGAATTCTGAATGTAATATTATGGAAAACAAAACCAACAATCTTATATAATACATAGAAGTAAGAAATGCGCGCCCGGCCGAATAGAAACGATGGAAGCATTTCGTACTTCTATGACTAAATTAGAGCAGATTAATTCTTTCTGTGCCTACCAACCTATTAAGAAAATAAATCCCTGTAAACATAACGTAACTTAAGTACTCTTCGCGGCGCCTTTTTCTCATCAATGTAAATGTATCCGGTCCAATTTATTTATTTACCGCGCGCGATACACCTAATTGAATTGTGAGCGGCTGGGTTGCCCCGGGCGAACTTTTCTGGTTGATTGCCCTTTAATAGACTATCGCGTCAGGTACCGAACGATACTGTGACGAGCTGACGAGTAGGCATTAAAAATACAGTATGGTATGAAACATTTCTTATTTTTATATACTGTAGGACTGTTCCTTCTCTCATAATAGCACCTTCCCAAATCTTTGGAGACCGGGCTTTTTGTGACCGTCCATAGAGACGATTATGATCGTGGGATTTGTAGCGTGTTCGTGGCACTCCTTATTATTGACAACTACTTTTATATGAGGTAAGACGGGGTAATTAATTCTGAATCTGGAAACCACACTTTAGCAAAGAGAATCGAAAACAGTTCCTCTCTCAATGGTAAGTGTTATTGTAACAGCCTTTGCTAGCAGCTTCGCCATGCTTGAAATTTTTTTGCGCTTGAACGTTGCTCCTATTTATCTTTTTCAAAGTTATTTCGACGTGAATAGTACATATGAAAATATATAGTAAATTGTTAAATGAGAATAATGTATTATTGGTTTCACATAAATGGTTAACGACAATTATTATACATGTTAATTTTACATTTACAATTGCCATTAACCTTATTAGACAATCGAAGTAGAATTCGAACAATATCCTTTAAGATAAAACCATTACTGTTTAAGGTCCATTAATTTATCTTAAAAGCGACGATTGAAAAGATATCTGGAGTCAATTTACCCGAAAGCCAATCAGCATTTTTGGTTAATTCCCTTCGTTCCTCCGATAAGGAAAACTTGGGTAATATTAGCCGTGGGGGATTCCGGTGGTATCGACATTCGGAGGTTTATCGGGATCAATTGGCACAGCCGCGGCCAATGAATGGGATCGCGCTCATCTCGTCATTACATCGGACCAGGAATGAAACTAATAAAGGGTGGGAATATTTGTATTTAGTAGACCTTGCTAGATTGCTACTGTGTTAATTATTTTCTTTCTAGGTATTTTTCGCACAAAATAGCAAATTGATGTAACCACGAAGTGAATAAATAGTATACTTAATGAATACGCAAAGTTATAAATTAAAGATTTAAATTTCTACACTACATTTTGAATTAGTTATATTTTACGTTATATTCTTTAAGAAAACTGCTTTATATTGAACAAATAAGTAAGTAACTGCACATATAGTTGCCAGGAAGTTCGTGGGCAAGTAAGTAATAAACTGTGTAGGGACGTAAAGCCAGAAATTCAAATGCGTAACCAAATTAAATTGGACTTTGAAATGACAGACGAGGACGCCGCACACATGCAGACAGCTTAACGACAGGTTTTACCAAAAGTATTACTAAAGAATGTGTGCCTAGCAAGTGGCCGAGCAGAAAAATCTTTCAATGTCTTAAAATATCGTCAACATATAAAGTGGATAGTGTAATGCCCAAAATTGAGCCTTTAAGAACATTTAAGTTGACCATCGTGCAGGACAAAGACAGAGATCAAATATATTTACTTAAATAGCCATTTCGACCCCTGGAGAAGAAGTAAAGCATTTTGTTAGTCTATTGAGTGATGGAACATTACTCCGCGCTGCTAACCCTGAAGATTTTTTTCCGTCAAGACATTGACTTTTCACGGACTTTATCAATTTGAGAGATAAGTTTTTTGTCCCATTTCACTGACATAAATGTAGTGGTCTCGGATACGACTCTCTTTCAATAATTGGCTTAGAACCGTCGAACATTACTAATCACGTCTGATAAGCCTTTAAAATAAGGCGAGGACAGGCTGCGCGGGCCGGGCCATGTCAGGACATGTCTCCGGTTGCCGGAACAGGAACAAGCAATATCCGTTCCCCTCCCCTCTCCCCTTATCCACAGACCCTGCGAGATGATTAATCTCGTCCCATAATTCAAATTGTCACGGTTGCTGTGTTTATAGATAACGTCGAGTTTGTTTTGCAGGAGGGTCTGGACATATTATGCTATGTGATGTAACGTCGTTGATTTTTATTACTTGCCAGTTAAAGCCGTAATATATAAAGAGCATACTGCCAATTTGTGATCTTTTTCCATAACTACAGTACCTAGCAACTTCAGTGGTTTTCTTTCAAATAAGAACAAATAATAAAAACACTAGTTTGGCGCTAGAAATAGACGACAGAGAGGTACTTTACAACTGCACTCTTTTGTACAAAGATGAAAAAATTATATATCTACCTACATTATATAGATGCGGTGCGGTATATGAAATATTCAAAGATCGCTAAGATATTAAAGTATTATATACCTCTAATTGTATGACATCTGATTGTAACTCTTAGCAGCAAATAAATAAATTTGAATCTAAACTAAGCTTAACTGTTTAAAAAGCTCTTGTTTACAGTAATGAAAATTCAAAATGATTGAATCAAGTCAGCACTCCCAAGATTCCCAATCTTATTTGATGGTGCAGCCAACCTGAAGCTACAGACTGACTTCTGTTCAAAGTGTCGTTGTTTTGATTACCTTGTTGCCTTTACAGTGTACAGACAACAGCTAAATACTCAAGCACTGTTGTACATTAAAGGATTGATTGTCCTGTCGAAAACGTACGAGAAGGGCCCAAATAAAGGGATAGTGCACGAAAGAAATTCTAAATTACAGAATGCTCAAGACTGGGAACAAGCCGAAGATCGAGCGAAATGGAGATGTATAAAAGTAGGTAAGAGGATTGTGGGCTTCGAAACAACCATCTAGGGATGCAACCAGGAAAACGCTAGTTTGTAGCAGTAATTTTTTTATTCAGCGGCAATTATTTATTTATATACAATGCGTACAGTACAAACGTTTTGAGAAGTTAGTTAGTCGAGCGCGACCCGCGTATCCGTAGCGAATGCGCGTGTCAAGCTACGGCGTGACTTGACCACTCTGGGATTGGTTGCCATTTAGTGGCATTTTCGATCTTGTGCTTCGGAAGGCATGTTAAGCCGTTGGTCCCGGTTGTTATCGATATATATCAGTCGTGAGGGTGTGTCAGATGTCTTAGGGCAGCCTGAAAAATTCTGACAGTGTTGGCCACTAATCACACCTCGGGTCTGTTCCTGTTAGTCTGTAAAAAGAGTAACGGAGGTCAGACGGCAGTCCCTTCATTGTAATAGCCAGTTCCGCCAAATCTAGGACCATGACTTATAACGTACCCTAGACTCCGAAGCGTAAGCTGACGACGCAACTAGGAATACACGCTAGGATGATAATTGCGTATATTGTGTAACAGTTAACCTTTGGGTATATCCAGTCATATATGTATTTAAATGTAAAGTTCATATATTTTCGACATAGAAAACTAGTAATAGTTATAAATCACCTATTGTACATGACACACACACAAAACATTCTTATGTTGTTGATAATTGTATCTTATTAAATAAATTTGAATTATAAAATTCAAACATATCGTTACCTACACTAAATTGAATCTTAAGTAATATTTTATGAAAGTGTTCATAAAAGATGTTGTATTTATACAAAAAATGAAGTAACTTATACAGATTATTATATATTTCATTTATTCTTCTTTAACATTTTTAAAAATAATTTATCGTAAGACAAAATTTACAGTAAAACATAAATGAATCATTTGGTCGTCAGTACCGCAGTTGCATGATAACGTTCAAGACGTTTCTGTAAGTAATTCACTTGGAAAATTGATTCAAAGTTTGTGAATTACAATCAGCGTAGTTATTGTTCCTTATCAACGAAGCTGAAAACTAAACACTTCTATATTAATTCATTCGTATCGTGTGGGTTGCAAGGTCTATCGACTATGATCAACCTGGATAACTGCACACAACTTGAAATGTTTATTACCTGGGTTTGCTATCTAATTCCTGTCCTCTATGAAATTTGAAGGGAAATAAGCAAAATTAAAATAAAATAACAAAAAAAAACTTTTACAATATTTATTTGAAGAAGAAGAAGCTGAAAGTTACACAAAGTTAAAAAAACTCGAATTAAAAAAAAATGAATTTATATTGGAAGTTACCTATTTAATGTTAAGTAAAGAAGTAATTGCGGTTAAAACGAGAAAAGAAAATTAGGGGCGCAGGAGATCGAATGGCCAATATTTAGATCCCTTTAAAGTTTTAAATTGAAAAAAAAATAAAATCAAAGGTTAATAAAATAAAAAATGTAGAAAGCGCAGGCACTGGCTGACCGATAATGCTGGCTTCGGCTGTGTGGTTACCTCAGTTTAAGCAAAAATGTCTATCGCAGATTAAAACGGTAGTATAAGCAGTGTCCTCTTGTTTTTTCAATAAAAGAAATGTGGTATGCACTCCTGACACCTCGGGAACCTGGTAGAACTCCCAGTGTTCAGCGGAGGGAGTGCTGAGGGAAACTTGAGGTGTTCTTTTTAACCCTTTTCAGGGTTCTTTATGTATATCCAACAAAACACTTTTGTATTATAACGCCGTACGACAACCACGTCGGCGAAAATATTTGTTACGACGGTTGCACTATTAAACTCCAAAATAACAGTATTAAATGGCTATTGAAACCTTTAAATTATAAAAATAGCGAGCAACTATCGACCCGCTCCGAAAATCATCTGATTTCGTCTGCCGGTGTCGGCAAGTGTCTAGCTGTCAGTTCAGTCGTAGTGATGGGGACATCGGGAGTCGACATTTGCTCGAATCGACTCGATGAACTATCTATAGACTTCGTGCCGAACCGTGTGAAAACAACAGGCATGTAGTATCGATTTTTGAGATACGCCGGCGACAATTAAACCAACTCGCACGGATTCAATGAGTGATTAAAGAAATACGGAAAGTAAGGAATGATTCGATTATCGTTTACCACCCGCGTACATTTCAGAAATACAGAATGTTGCTTCCACGATCGCAATCGATACATCTCACGGAGGAGTCAATTCTCTTATTTTAAATAGGTACATAGTGCACAATTGAATCGCAATTGGATCGTAATGACTTTGACGCTTCTGATATTCCGTTACTCATTTTATTTACATTTCCCTACTAATATCATTGAAATACGCTCCAGTCGCAAATGAATAGAGATTCAAAACTGTTTATGCAGAATACCACTATTGAGTGTATTTAAAAAAATGCAACACAATTAATTCGCGATTGAATATCAGTTGCGTGGCCTTTAAAAGTTCATTAGCGGAATCGATCCCCTACTCAACAATCGAGCAATTAGGCAGTTAATCGACTTATTATTTATAGCATAGCAAAAATGGCATTACAAACTGTCTTCTAATAATAAATTATTAAAATCTTTTTTTCGTGTCAAATGGACTATAGACCAAACGCTGTTGATTTTGACCACATTTTGTTGTCCGGCCCGTCATTTTCGTGTGGTTTATAAAAACAATTAGGTACCCATACATTTTTAAACACCAGCCAAGTTTTTACAGTGTGTTTAGTACATGAGATAAACCGCATAAGGTATTCTGGCACAAAGAATTAAGTAACCTTTCGGCTCTTCGGTCCTGGGGGGCCGATTCTCATACGTATAAAGAAACATTGAAGTTCGAAATTTGTCGAAAAAAAAAATGGCGGCCGCCTACTCAAAACCACGTCCGTCATTTTTTTACTGAATCAGTAATACAACTTTATTCTCGCGGCGCGAGAATCTAGCCCCTGCTGTAGCATTTACTTGGTATTATTATACATCGTCGTAGAAGAGCTACGACTCGTAGTATATGCTACGGCAGCGTAGTACTACGAGAGCCGTAGCTTTTCTACGAAAATTTTTCTATACACTGTACTTACTATACAGTCAACAAATGCAGAAGACCGTATACGTTTGGTATGTATTGTATTTATTGGTTTTAACGCCTTGAATAATACCTATTTTTGAGAAGTATAATTCACTATATACACCAGGGTGAACATGGTCGATAGACAATGTAACCTACACGAAATTATGATGATCAGGATAATAAGTAATGAAAGTAGGTATGTAATCGAACGTTACGCAGACGAAGTCGCGGGCACAGCTAGTCTTCAATAATTATTATATTTTTCATTACATGGTAGAACTCCATCACGCCTGAACATCATTATTACGTCTTCAAAAAAGCAAAGCCTCGTCTTGCTGATCGAACTAAATATATTTACTCACAATTTTAATTTTGTAAAATGTTTTATGTTTTTGAATACATCATAGGTTTCTAGGAAGCTCGCTCCAAACTGGTTCGTGGAATAAATTAGGGCTAAATGCTGGGCTGTTTTGTAAAACATCTGCGGTAGGTAATTCCAACGTATAACTGCTTATTTTAGACACCCTTATGGGCTGAAAACACATTAAAAGGGCAATAAATTTACATAAATATGAAGTTTATCACTTTACCAACAAAGAAGCATGGAAGATGATTCCTATAGAAATAAGTGGAACCGTTAAAAATACTCAAATAAGTTTTTGACGGCGTACCTTGACGCAGTTTTGGAGTTAAAAAATCTATAAATATGTGAATAATTATTCAAAAAAATTATATCAAAATATAAAATTTTGTTAGCTAATAGGCTATTTGACTGTATTTATACTTAGGCAATATTTGCATACGAAACAATAAGTACTCTAAAAAGTAACCGATTCTGAAAACAACAACAAATATGGTTGTTAACTAAGGCAGTAATTGGATTTTAATTATTTTTTTTAAAAGTGGGAGCTTGGTGGTGGCATCGGTGTCGTGCCATCTCTTTTGTACGTACGAAACCAAATGGAAGTGACGTCACTGCACACGCAGTGCATCTTTTTCTTGTTTTTTGACAGTTTCCCCTCCCACCGAATTAATTTCAAAGGTTCATAACTTGCTTATTTAAGAACGGATTTTAAAAAAAAAACTTTTTGTTTTCTGTTTCTGGTAGTGAAAGGTTTTATATGAATGATAAAAATAAATTGAGTAGAATACCCAATTATAATACGTTTGTAATGACACGTTAAATGTAAGTAGTCGAGTTTCATACACAGATTACAAAAAATTTGCTGGTGTCTCATAATTTCATCCTGTAAATAATTTTTACATGCCTTAATGATTTCTTGTTTTCGCGATTGTAACCTAATCAAAATATTTTAATGTATTACATACGTTTTTTTCATAACTTAATAAGTATTTAAATTGAAACAAAATAAAAATCCAGAAAATAATCCAGATTAAAATATAACTTGGTCATGTTTATGGCATGTTTACATGGGCGTCATTATGATCATGACTTGTATGTGTGGAGCACGCCTCCCGCCTGTCACAACTCGGGGTCTATTCAAGGTGAAGTGCGCCATGAAAGATTAATGCAAGGACGACAAAATGCTTACGTGGATGCAATCAACTTGTCAACTTTTGAAATATGACGAAACCTTCCAAACGCTATTAGCTGCCTTCTCTCCACAGCTCAATTTAGTCGTAACCATACACGAAACTTGAAAACACGAGTTTTTTAAATGTCTTTGTATAACAACAATAGTCTGTTCCCAAGTGCGATGTCAAATGGCATCGCGGCTCAAATGGAAGAAAAATCGAGAAATAAGATTATATTTCTTGATGTGACACCAGCCAGGACCCCCAATATGAAACCGTATTCACCAAACGCTGTTGTTCCCATGAAGGATAATCTTATAAACATTCAAGTTAGCAGAGATATTATTTACGAAAATATAAAACCAGTGTTTAGCATTTTGAGAATATTGGGGGTGTTACCTATAACAAGACCTCACCCAGGATTGAGTCAGTTTCAGATAGCTTCACCAGCGATGCTGTATTCTGCATTAGTTTACGCATCGTTAGTGAGCTATGTGCTCTATCTCTCTTTGAATAAGGTTCAAATTTTGAGAACGGCTGAAGGGAAATTCGAGGAAGCTGTGATTGAGTACTTGTTCACCGTCTATTTGTTCCCTATGATCGCAGTTCCTATACTTTGGTATGAAACACGGAAGATTGCTGATGTACTGAACTCGTGGGTGGATTTTGAGGTAAGGTAGCATGCCAGTGGTAGTGTTTGTGTCCCACTTGAAGCATAGCTTATTTAGTAGTTTCCGATTTGTTTGTCTGATAATAAACATGATTCCGTTCTTCGGAAGGCACGTTAAGCCGTTGGTCCCGGCCGCCATATGGTGATCGTTAAATGATCCACGTCAGAGGCCGAGAGGCGGTTTCGCAAAACCTAACACCTAAGTGCGCACAGTCTATTGAACACGTAACCCGCTCGAAATGAATGAGTTTTAGCCTATCCACGGGAGAATTCGCCACGGCGAATTTCGCCGCGATGCCAACTAAAATAAATACATAACAAATGCACTAAAAAGCCACGGGAACTGGTGACTGGCGAGGCAAAATGAGGAGTAGTAACGATCAGTGTACTGAAACAAATGCATTTGTATGTATTTCTTTTAGTCGCCGGTGGCATCGCGGCGGTGGTGGCCAGGCTGTTACGTGGTCAATGAGATGATAGTGGTTAACAAAAGTGAGTGCGAACGAATATACTATTACTATGCTTAAGTAAGCAATAGGTAATTTCATCATAAAATTGAAGGAGGCAAATACAATTAAGAAAAACTGTGATGCGTAAAATTGCGCAATAGAAAGTAATAAAAATTAAGGAACTTTAAAATTACTCTCAATTATGAGAACTCTTCAACATGTCCAAGACTTCATAATAAGTTAGTTGGATATAGGGATAAAGTTTCGAATTAAGCAAAATTATTAATTCAATTTTTTTCAGTTGATGTACAAACAAATGTCCGGCCGTCCTCTTCCTATAAAGCTGTACAAGAAATCCCTAGTCATCGCAGTCATTATTCCTCTCCTCTCAACAGCTTCCGTCATCCTTACTCATGTCACGATGGTTCACTTCAAACTCTCTCAAATTATTCCATACATATTTCTGGAAATACTGACGTACATCCTTGGAGGATACTGGTATCTACTCTGCGAGATACTCAGCGTCTCTGCTAACATTTTAGCCGATGATTTTCAACAGGTATCTACTTAAATAAAACAATTAAAAAATATTCTGGGAAATATCGATGCTGTTTGACGGCACCAATAACTAATAGTGGATGGAATTAATCAAACGATGTTCCATTCCATATAAATCTGTCAATGAAATATTTTGTAATATAATGATTTATTATAATTCTCTGATATTCAAATCGGCAAAAAAAATCAACTTAATTCTTTATCACATAAGTATGTGATGCACTTAAATTTACGTCATCGAAATACAATGCGTGACTAAATAATCCTCATTCATATTTCAGGCTTTACGTCACATCGGCCCTGCTGGAAAAGTAGCTGAATATAGGGCTCTATGGTTACGGCTAAGCAAAATCGCCCGCGATACTGGGATTGCCAACTGTTACACCTTCACTTTCGTCAACTTATACCTCTTTCTGATCATCACACTCTCTATTTATGGGCTCCTTAGCCAGATCTCAGAGGGATTCGGGATCAAAGACATCGGACTGGCTGTCACAGCAATCTGCAGCATATTTTTGTTGTTTTTTATTTGCGACGAGGCTCACTACGCTTCTCATAATGTAAGTACCTAGCAGACAAAGCGTGATTAACACTTTCTTCGTGCAATGAAAATTCCTTTAGAAGTTGCACATTTTTTCTTAAACATTAAACATTGAATAACCACAGAGCTCAATATTATAACACTCTACTAGCTTTCGTCGCTCCGATAATCAGGATATTTCAGCAAATTAGACATAGTATAAACCAACCAATCAATAGAGAGTAGGAAAGCGAACTCTGGGCTCCGAGGCTAAGAACTGAGGACGCAACCGGGAAGGCAATGAGATGAGAGAGAGATAAACCATCCAATCCTTTAATGTCCTTAAAATACCTCAAGGTTGCCTCAAGACTAATGCAAGTATTATGGGTCTTTTACACGGATCCAGTGCTGGCAATCCAGTAGCTTTCATGACACGAAAGAATTACGTGTCGTGTCTAAACGAGCTCTTAAGCTGAGTTTATTCGATTGCAGGTTCGCACCATCTTCCAAAAGAAACTGCTGATGGTTGAACTGTCATGGATGAATGCAGATGCTCAAACCGAAGTGAACATGTTCTTGAGAGCTACTGAAATGAACCCGTCACAAATAAGCCTCGGAGGGTTCTTCGATGTCAATAGGACTCTGTTCAAATCCGTACGTAACTTTCTCGGATGTTATTTAAAATTTTATACGTACACCACTGGGTCGTGACAGGTACTAATGGGGGATGAATATGTTGAGATCCAGAAACCTTGCCAAAGAGTTGACAAATAGTAGTGGAGGACTCTTGTGTCAGAGGCTCTAGGTCTAGGACGCTGAGCCAGTAAAGTAAATACATAAACTATTTATTTCCTACAAAGGTAACATTTTGATAGTTACATCGCCCTTCTTTTAGTAAGTACAAGTTTTAGAAAAGTAGTGGTAGCGGCTTTGCACATGTGTCAGCCAAGAGGCGCTGGCAAAAAAACCTTTTAGGAAGAATTTGACCGGATAATTAGAATGACATCGACACACCAAGAAGACGAAGCCTAACAGAGACACCAAAATATAGGGTAGCGTTACATGCTTTGAAAAGAATGGCGTAGCACGACCTTTGATACAATTCTGAGGAATTGCACTTTATTTTGTCGTAGTTGAGTCGCTATTTTGATACGTCCTTTCCACAAACACTTTGGCTTGCTTAATTTTGTGATCTATTTCTTCTTTCACAGTTAATGGCGACAATGGTGACGTATTTGGTTGTGCTACTGCAATTCCAAATTAGTATCCCAAGTGATGAAAACCAGGGCGAATATGAAGAATCCATGGCCAACGTCACATCTGGAGTAACCGAGGCAATGACTACCACAACGACCGTCACTACCATACTAACGACATTAGCTAAGAAGAAAAAGAATAAACATTAAATATGATGATTATGACTATTTCATTTAATAAACGTTGCGTAGCTTAGATGGTCTTATTAATCTTCATCCTTTCAAACAGCATGGTTGTCAGTAGAAACTCCCGTGTTCGTGTACACACATAGCTTAGATAAAGTTTATGTTCGAGAGTCAACTCATTTAGAAGTAATATCCACGCCACGCGGCCTGAGATTCTTAAAAGCCAAAAAGTGCTGGCTCATCGCAGTGCTTTCTCACTAAAGACCACCAAAAAAGTACTAAGATTAGTGACAGTATACAGCTGCTACTGCAACACATGGCCCCGTCTCCAATAACAATCGCTCGACGAGTAATAAAAACCTCTACAAAAACTTTTACATTTTTAAACATTAAAGCCTCTCGAGTCTTAATTTAATATAGCGAGGCTTAACTTTGGGACACAGGAAACGACAACATGGCACTTTCAACCATTGAGATAGTAACGTCAATGTCGTCAATACTTTCAACCTAATATTAAATATTTATTTATTTATTATAACTTTATTGTACCACAAGTAAAAATACAATTGGCGAACTTCATGCTAAAAGCATTAGATATCTCCCAGTCAACCATTAGGAAAAACAGAGAAAATACAAAGCGGCGTAAGAAAGCTTCGTGTGATATTACAGAAAAAAGAACCCTACAGCTAAATAAACATATAGACATAGATTTACACAAATAGGTAAACTACAACAGTACACAAAAGTATAATATACATACATATACATATATTTAAAGATTTCAATGCAGAGAAATTGTGATCCTGGTTTATAAGTTAAAGAGAATTCATTAAATGAGCTTAAACCTTTTTCTTAAAGGCAAATTTTGTTGAGGTCTCTTTAATGTCATTGGGCAAAGCATTCCACAGCCGAATGTGTAAATATGTTGTTGTAAAACTCCAGGCAGCTTTCCTTATCACCTCTAAAAGAAACGGCAACATCTCAAGTATACTCACTCATTTCTGGTCCTGGTTTTAGAGATGATAGTAAGCCTACAGAATATCTCGGTTTTTGTTTTTTTGTAAAAAAAGTATATTTGAAACACAATTGGCTAGTCAACTAAAAAATAAATTGTGTATATTATATATTTTATTGATAGAATAGACTATTTCGGAGATATAATTTAAACGAAAAAATTCTTAAAATTATATTTATTTTGTTATTTAATTTTAAAGATTTTATAGTGATGACGTCACGCAGCTATAATGGCCATTTCGAACTGCAAGAAAGCAAAAATTACTAAGGTATTAGAAAATATATATGTCAGTGTCAAATGTCAAAGTCAAGATGGACCGCGGGCCGCGAGTTGGTTTCTTGTTTGTTTACAATCGCCAAATATTTAGGTACCCCATTTCTCGTATCTATTGCATATTGGCCTGTTTATTGGACTTTACTGCAGTCTGTCCATCCGTTTACATCTGATTTTTCAATAATTGGACACCGCTTCTTCAATAAAATGTATGAATGAATGTAATTAGGTTATGTTTACTTGAACAGAGATGACATTTAAAGCGCTTAGTTAGCGCTACCAAACAAAAAATATTTATTCACTACGCTGTGCTGCCAACCTAAAAAATTAAATGTGAATAGCCGGAAGTTATCCGGCTACGTCATACGTCAACCTTGCTAAAAAATGAAAGTCATTGGGTTTTCTGCGATTTTCTTAAAAAATACTTGTTTATCTAAAGATCTGATTAATGTAATCTGTTCCCTAAGCCTATTCCTCGAAATGGTTTACGAATTAGACATTTTCATGAAAAAGTTTACTAGCCAATTAAATTAAAAACATTTGTTGAAACTGATGACCATTGAGAGCAGTATCGGCGTTGTATTTTATTTTCCAAAATTTGTGTTTTTTTGAGTGTTTGTGCTTATTAATGATGGATTTATTTGCAACGTATTCAAGAACAAGCGTGAGTGTTGAGAAGTAATACAGTGTTCTATTTATGTAATTTCCTTGCTTGTTGCCAAATGCTTCTGGAAATCGCTAAGTGCAGATTTTCTACCACTTCATTTAACCTGACTCTTCTGACTCGACTTGACTTCACTTAACTACTGACGTAACTTTAGACTTGTTTAACTAAACAACTTAAAATTTTTTCTTGTTACTGGCTAAATACGAAAGTAAGAGCCCTATTGAAAGAAATGAAAAAAAAATGAAAATGACCATAACATTTACTTGACATAAATGACAGTGACAGTTGTAATGTACTGAATGGCCGAAGAACAAACGAAGCTAAATTATTTTCTGAAGAATATTCTGGGCATTTCTATTTCGTCGGACGAAATCAAATTGTGCGTTTGTTTAACTTTTTTAATTTACTTGTTTGTTGCGACATTATCAAAGTAGTTACCTAGATAGAAAAATCTTTCATAATGGTGGACTACAGCAAGTGGAAAGACATCGAGGTATGTAATAATTAAAATTGTTGGGTTGCATAAATCTTTGTGTTTTACAAACAGTATTGCCCGAAGTTACGAATTATTATTGTTGCAGCTTTCTGACGATGAAGATGAGACTCATCCAAATATCGATACACCATCATTATTTCGATGGAGACACCAAGCGCGCGTCGAGCGTATGGAAGAGCGGCGTCGAGAAAAACAAGAACATGAGCAAAGGAAGGCGGAGAACATCAGAAGACTGGCAGAGCTCAAAAGGAAGTTGGCCGAAAATGCTGAAGGTCCCAACTTGGATAGTTTAAAAAAGGAACTAGCGCAGTTAGAAAAAGAAGGACAAGAAATTAAAAAAAAAGAAGATGACTTGAAAAAGAAAGAGAGGCTTACACCATGGAATGTTGATACTATCAGTGAGCCCGGTTTTACTAAGACTGTAATAAATACTAAACCATTGAGGTCTAAGGATGAAAACTTAACTGAAGAAGAAAAGGAAGCAAAGATGAAGAAGTTTATCAAAGAGAATGAGAAGCTTCTCAAACAGTACGGCATGCTGAGAAGGTATGAGGACTCGAAGAAGTTCTTGATGGAGCATAATCACCTGGTGTGTGAGGAAACAGCCAATTATCTGGTTATATGGTGTATTAACTTGGAAATGGAAGAGGTATGTGTAGTATAATTCAAAGTAGCAAAAATGTTTTGTTGAAACTCAGTTTTAAGCTAGCTATCAATTTTATTATACTTGAAATAATGTTTTTTTATTGTGGATGGTTGATTAACTTCAAAACTGTTATACTTACCTGTCATCTCCAATTCAAAGCATAAATGATGATATAATTTGAAATTTTCAGAAACATGACCTGATGACTCATGTGTCTCACCAAGTCATCTGCATGCAGTACATCTTAGAACTGTCCAAACAACTTGATGTCGATCCCCGAGCTTGTGTTGGCTCTTTCTTCTCAAGGTAAACAATTAATCAGTATGATACATAATATTTTCAGTACCAGCTTGTGTTTTGAAATGAGTTCTAAGACTAATATGTTAAACTCGGCACTTTCACTTAGAATTCCGTGCGACTTGCATAGAAATAAAAATACATAAAACTACCTTTAGCAGGCCAGTTAATTTTGGCACACACTATGACCCTACTGATTTTTTTTTTGTGGGCATACTGTAGCGCAGGATTCCTATCAGTTTGAATAGATCTTATTCTCAAGTTTTCACCCCAGGCAGGCTGCTAAATTTTCCCAAAATTTTTTTACCTGTTTCCAGAATCCAAGAAGCCGAAAAAACCTACAAAGACTCCTTTGATGATGAATTGGAACAATTCAAGAATAGGATTAAGAAACGAGCTGCGGAAAAAATTCAGGAGGCGCTTCGTGAACAAGAAGAGGAAGAGAGGCAGGCACGACTGGGGCCGGGCGGGCTGGACCCGCTTGAGGTGCTAGAGGAACTGCCACAGGTCAGTGCCATATGTTCCATTTTATGATAAACTTTACAGACAAACTAAAAAGTCTCCCCATGGACAAATTGTTGAAAAATTAAAAACACTACTGCAGAAGATATAAGTATGGAACAATCTTCTAGTCTGCCATAATTTTACAATTGTTTCAGGAACTAAAAGACTGTTTCGAGAAACGTGATATCCCGCTGTTACAAGCAACTATCGCCAAAATGCCAGAGCAAGAGGCAATCTACCATATGAAGAGATGCATAGACTCTGGTCTATGGGTGCCTGGCAAGAATGATGATGACGAAGACACCACTGAAGGAGGAAGCATGTCAAATACCTCTACAGCAGAAAGTGCTGCTGAAAAACTGTCAGTTAGCACGGAAGATGTAGACTGAAGTTTCCCAATTTAGTTATTTACAGTTGCCTTAGTTTTGACTATCTTTTATACAGCTCGGATTTTAGGAATGCTACAGACCATTTTAAAATTTAACGCTTTCCAAGTCCGTTCTCAAACTCTGAATCATTCCTAAGATTTTGCCATAATTAAATACAGAACAAAATTATAAAATAAAACGAAATTGAAATGTTACTAGGCTATTATTTTACATATCAACAGATAAAACTAACAGATCAATTTTATGAAGAATGATGAGATGAATCGAGTACCCATGGTGGATAACTTCCATTACATATCTATATCCCAGACAATCTAAGAAACATTTCAATATTAATGTCACAATGCTGCATTTAATACTTAAATCTATTATGGACCCTGCTGTGGCTAAAAACTTGTCACATTTAAACTAATGAACTTTTTTGTCTATCACATAAAATATTAGAAAAATTCGTAGCGTGAAAAGGGTTAATATTAAAATCAATTTCGTCCGAAATAAAAGTTGTCAATAGTTCTCGGTATTTCCTGTGAATCCTGTTTTGTTAAGTACCCATTAACTCCTAATCTGATGGAGCAGTTTGATGTTTTGACTAATTATGTAGCTAAATTGTATTTGACTGGGGATAAGGGTCAGTCAGTTAATTTTAGATTGCCTTTGATTTGCTCTTCACTGCGCTCCTCTTGGTCTGAACTGACCCTAAAGCGGAGTGTTTGTGAATGCTAATCAATTCCATACGTAAATGCACAGAGTTAGTCCTGGCAAGCAAGCAAAGTTTTTTATATAGTGAATCAGCATAATAAACCTGAAGTATATAGAATTTATTTTAGCCATGTGTACTAACATTATAAACATTAATTTCATTTATAAAATGCATTATTTATTCAAATGCATTATTTATTCAGATGCATTCATACTTTTTTTATTGAGACAAAACTTGCTGTACAAATACTTTAGTAAAATTCTTGCTGTAATAAGATTTTACTTATTTGTAATAAATAATTATTATATACAATAGTTTTTCAAAGTCTTATTTCTTTCGCCTGTCCTATTGTTTCGTTATCAGGGATAAAAGGAGTCCCGGATAACTAAATTTGATAAAAGGTACCCTATATTCTCATTAGTTCTAACCATATGTAGGCAAAATTACTGATAAATTAGTTCAGTTCATAAAACGTGAAGAGGTAACAAACTTCTACTTTAATAATTAGGATACTCATATTGACCAAGTGCCACTTTAAATTGTAAGTCACCTAAATTAAAATTTGACTCAGCAGATATCGAGTAAAAATCATTCTACTCCATTGAGAAAGGAACGTCATTTGTAGGAGGTTCCTTTTTTAATGTTCTCATAACAAATACAAGGCAAGACCCGAGACCGGTTTTGAGCTCGTCGTAGATGTAAATAAAACAGGTAAATTTTGAAACTTGTACTTTTTATATAACAAAACTACAATAGGTGCGGGAGCGCGGGCCCGCTACGTGAGCACATGCGGCGGCAGCTGCGGCCGGCCTTCCAGCTTGCTGTAGTCCAGGTGGAACTCCTTCGCCACCTGCACACGTGGACAGTACTCATTATGGATATCATTTCACAGAGGATCTGGAATAAATCGTCCGATATGCTTACAAATACAACATTTCAACCAAATCTACAACATTTTCAAACAAAATTCAAATTACGAGTTCATAATTTAAATTATCTACCCTAATTTCCCTAGGATAGGCTGGTACGGAATCCTCAATATACAAATCCAACTCCAAAATTAAATAAAAAATGTTGAAAAATGTGTGGCACGTTTTCTACCGTAATTTATAATAAACAACCGCAAAAAAAGGACTATAAACTAGTTTTTAACCATTTTAGTTGAATACCAGTTTTCAACCGTTGAGAATTTACTCACCGCTCATCACTAACGCTATGTTATCAAAGAGCTTTGGAGAAGGCAGGCGTTCTATTGTAATAGCTAATAGGTACCGCTATATCTAAGACCATAGATAAAAGGTTTCCAAAAAGTCTGGTTGAAAGTTGTTGGTACCTTTTAATCTCATGCCTGATTCAGTCTCGGAGGAAAACACCAAGCATATTTCTCCATGGCTCAAAAGGCGATCTTGAGCTTTCTAATGAGGACCATAGTCAGGTAAGACTATGTTTGTTTATGGTATGTTTTTGTACTTTTATGGTGTAATGTTTTTGTGTTTATTATATTCATCATCATTTCAGCCGCAGTCAGTCCACATAGGCTTCTCCTAATAATTTCCAAAATAACCTGTTACAAGCGGCCTGCATCCAGTGTTTGACTGCTATCTTTTTCAGGTCATCTACTATCTCTATTGTATTAAGTCAGCTCACCTTGCGCCAATTGTGCGCGTCAAAGAAGTAGTAGGTGCCGCGCTCGTAGGTGGAAGTCTTCTCCACCATGGGCATGCCGGGCGCTTGCGAGATCCACACCTTCTCCTCCATGTGATACCGCCATTCGCGGTTATATCTGAAATATAGGCACAATACTGTTATCGCTAGTCATAAAGTGACGGGATGCTAGTTTAGGCGACTCGCTCGCATAACCTCCCAAAACATTGCAAATCTCGCGTTTGTCTTTTGACATCAAAATTGAATTGATAACTAAATATAGAAGAATCTTAACATGTAAGGATTTTTTTTTTTAAATTTTAGTGCAAATAATTCGAGATTCTTCTATTTCACACATCTCTGTCCACAGCTGTTTCATTCTAATTTTTACCATACCATATCGTTTTGTGAGGCTACTTTGCCCAAAAGTAGGACACGAAGAAGCTTTTAAAAAAATTCGAGATTCGATGGCATTTCCAGAGATAAATCACTATCCCTCTCATAGGTATTTTGCTGCACATCGTGCGACTATTGGCGCCATCTGATCTGTGCAAGCGATTCGACGTCGCTAAATTTGTGAATAATTAGCCACTTAGCTATATGAACTGTCTTGCTACGGAGGAAGGCACGTTAAGCTGTTGGGCCCGGCTGTTATCAATACATGGCAGTCGTTAGACTACGTCAAGCCTTTAGGGCGCATGAAAGACTGACAATTTTAGCCACTAACACACCTTGGTAACAATCGCTCCATTGTAATAACTAGTGCCTCCAAATCTAGGACTATGACTAATAGCGTACCCTAGGCTCTGAAGCGTAAGCTGAGGACGCAACTAGGAAAACACGCTTGGATGAAGAATGACTTGTCTAACTTCTCCTTGTTGTTTTTAAGTTCTATTCAAACTAAGAATAATAAGATTCGGAAGAAATGCCGTAGCGTGTGTCAAAGTTGACTGGCCTGCTTATGGTACTTCTACGTATTCTTATTTTTGTGGGCGTCCCGCAAGTCGCGCGGGATTCGCACCAGTTTCAATAGAGCTTAATATCGCTGAATATGTACTCACAGCTCTGCGGCGGCGGCTATCTGCAGCACGTCGCCCACGAAGCAGTAGAACAAATAGAACAATAGATCTTCCTTATATCGACTCAGTCGTAGCGGCGCCAGCTTTTCTCTAATAGAACCGTTTATCAGATATTCGGGAGGCACGTGGTAGTCCAAGTCTTGTGGTCTGAAATTCAAATCAAATCAATCATATATTTATTTGCATAAAATATAGGTTGTACAATGATGTCACAATATAAATTATTAAAAACATTCATTATACAGCGTGTAACATATAAGTGTAGTCATATTTACAAGATCGATAGGGTCCGTCCTTGGAAATTATATTTGCTTGGTATTTATTGGGAAAGTTAATAATCATACGATAATTTTTTTATCGAAATTTCCATCTTTTTTCGATATCGATAACTATCAACAAACATCACTGTTGACTGGTTCTGACATCAGCTGATAATGTGAATAACCTTGTTTACCTATGCACCTACTACCTCTCGTCCAACACTCATACTCTCCTGGTAAAACAAATATCTAAATTTACGAAAAGTAAAATTAAAAAAGTCAACAGGGTTCCGTGTAGAATTTTTTTGTTTAAATTTTGATGACTTCTTGCTTGTTGCTATAACAAACCACGGAATAAATTTTGGGAGCTTTGCCGCCTCCCAGCGACCCGATAAAATTGACAAATCCAAAAGGCGTATGGACGCCTTATGCGCACGATTTTTTTATGTTTAGTTGTATTTGACAATGTTTCCTTGTTGTGCAATAAAGTATTGTATTGTAAATCCAACGGAAAATAAGTACATCTAGTGGGCACATTAGTACATTGTCTCTTATCTGTAGCGCCGCGCCGGCTGGTACTCATATGGCATGCAAAATATTTTCCAATTCGATAAATGAACCCTAAATTTACTTACCAACCTAGGCCACGCCTATTTTATTGTGCGAGTAGGAAATGAAAATAGTAAGTCTTTCTCTCTTTTTCATTTATTTATTTTTACTGTAGGTTCTGTACAAATTTCAAGGTTTTATTTTGTAGAAAAATTAAAAAATTTACAACACCATAATTAACTCCATGAGATGAGGAGGATGTAAAGTACAAGGAAATTTAAACCACTGTTTTTCCCTTAGTCGCTCTTTACGACATCCACCAAAAGAGATGTAGTTTCTAATGAGGAGCCCTATTTTTGAAAAATATGATTCACACAAAATCGGAGAGTCGAATAATTAATTTTCTTTGGATATTTAACGATTTTCATACGTCGTAATCGGTGAGTCGAATGATTTTTATTCGACTCACCGATTTTGGGTGAGTCGTTCTTTAAAAAATAGGGATCCAGTACATGGAAAAAAAGGGAGTGGTCTATTCCTAAGCTAGACTAAACTAATCACCACGCGGTTGCATAATTCAAAGAGAAAGTCTTAGTAGTACTAGGATAGCATAAGATATTGGAGATAAACACATAATTTGTATGAAACCCTATCTTAACGAATCCTAATTAGAGTCACGCCCAGTTCACATTGTTGCATTGCTATTTTTTGTAAATAATTATGTAAGGGTTCCGTCAGTTAATTAATATTAACTAGCTAGCTGTGAACAGTAGGCTTCGCGAACTACCTCCAAAAACGAGATTAGTTCATAAAACGCTGCTATGAACTCCCCCAATTTACTCGCTCTCGACAAAGTTTGTTATTAATAAATCAAGGAACATGTGTGCCAAGTTTTGTAAGGATCCATTTAGAAATAAATCATTATCATCCTAGCGTGTATTCCTAATTACGTCGTCAGCTTACGCTTCGGAGCTTAGGGTACGCTGTAAGTCGTGATCCTAGATATGGCGGAACTGGTTAGTTATTACAATAGAGCGACTGCCGTCTGACCTCCGTAACCCCTTTTGCAGGGAAACTAGACCAACAGGAACATGGCCCGAGGGTTGTTAGTGACCAACACTGTCAGAATTTTTCACGCTTGACTAGCGAGCTCCTCAATATCAGCAAACTTTCCCCCTTTTTACCCTTTGTTTTCTCTCAATCAAAAAAATTTTAATAAATCAAGGATCTTGTGTGTCAAGTTTCATAAGGATCCGTTCAGAAATGCAACCTCTAGCCCGGAACATACATTTTGCCGTACTTACAAAAGCAAAATTGGCTAGTCTCGAAATGGAAACTTCGCTTACGCTTAGCTCAGCTCAGTCAATGATTAATTGAATTAGGTGGTTGGTTGGTACCTTTGACCGAACATAGTTTGCAAATAAAACGTTTTTTTACCAAAACTTCTTATTTTTGACTAGGACAACATAGGCATTAGATAGTCACACGGGAGTTTTCAAGTAAATTTGATAGGGAACTCTAAGGGGGCGGGGTCTTCGGATAGTTCTTTATGTAAAGACCGACCAATAACACACAATTATTTTATGTGATTTAATTATTATGTACATGTCAATCAAAAGCCGCCGATGATTTTTTTCTTCCTTCAGTCGTTCGGTATTGTCTGTCGGTGGTGTTACTTTTTTGTTTTGCATCACTGGCGTTTGACTTCCGCATTTCGAATATGTCGTTTTTAAGTAATCGTGAATATTATGAGATGATTCTTTGCGTGGGGGCTGCCGATGGAAGCCTCCGTGGAGCTCGCGAATTGTATCGCGAAAGGTTCATCGAAGGGCGCCCGGAAGCTGAACGTCGGCACCTTCCGTCTCTGGAGTGTTTTCGAAGGATGGTGCTCCGGTTACGAGAAACCGGCTCATTTCGCGGGTCTACTTCGCGTGACCGCGCGAGCACCGTCAACCTATACTTCGAAGAAGCTATACTGGATCACTTCGAAGAAAACCCTCATGATAGCACACGTCGAGCTGCTGCAGTCTTGGGTGCGGCTAGTCATATGCAAGTGCACCGGGTACTCCGAGATGACGGCCAACATCCGTACCACTACCAGCGTACCCAAGAACTGATACCTGCTGACTTCCAGCCTAGGATGACATTTTGCAATTGGTACCTAGACCAGGTGCTCGCTTCGCCTAATTTCGCTTCCAAAGTGGTTTGGACGGACGAAGCGTCATTCACGAGAGCGGGTATCAACAACATACATAACGAGCACGTCTGGTCGCGCACCAATCCCCACGCGTGAACAGTCTCCAGCTTCCAACATCAGTGGCGCATTAATGTCTGGGCCGGTATTATTGGTGACGTGCTGATCGGACCCTGCTTCTTGCCCCCACATTTAAATGGTGAAAATTATTTAGAGCACCTACGTCATTACGTCGAGGACGCTCTGGAATACCTGCCCATTTCGACGTATGTGGACATGATGTTCCAGCATGACGGAGCACCAGCACACTACGCCCGGAACGTGCGCGAGTACCTCGACATCCGTTTCGATCAGTGGATTGGACGCGGAAGCCCATCTGTCGCGTGGCCACCTCGCTCTCCAGACCTGACTACCCTGGACTTTTTTTTATGGGGTTATATCAAAAATTTAGTTTACGCTGTGGAGTGCGACACAGAAGAGGAAATGCGAGAGCGAATTGTTGCCGCCTTCCGGACTGTAACACCAGTCATGCTAAAGAATGTTTCTGTGTCGTTACTGAGACGGACGGAGATATGTATTCAGCAGCAGGGACGGCACTTTGAACCATTTTTGTAGGTAAAGAGCTAATATGAATTAACATGACATTCGTAACTACATACGTGGGACGCCGAAGTGATATTAAAAAGATTTTTAGTGTGGTGTGTGATTTAAAATGTGAAGTAGTAAAAAATACAATGTAGTAAAGTGCGAAGGACACGTGTTTGTGGTTTGATAACGGGCGACCGAAGCGATCATAAGCGATGCCGAAAGGCGGCGAAATCCCTTTGTACTCGCCGCCAAAGAGACCGCGCCGCCGCGCCGACGCGCGACGTGGCTCGTTGATACCAGGAGCGCATGAGAAAGGAGTTCGACACTCACGTAAGTTTATTTACAATAGCAGCAATAGGTCATGAACTTGTGACCCCATTAGTGATGGGACTCGTTTGTTTTGAATATGACGTCACCAAAAATAATATTTTATTAAATTTGCATATTAAATTAAAGTAATTAATAATGTCTTTTTGACATTGTATAGGGAATATATATCGACTACACATATGATTGCTTAAATATGACTACACTTATATGTTACATCCTGTATAATAAGAGCAGCGCAAATTATCTTTCTATTTCACAGTTGTCAGTGACACATTGATAATATAGATTTAATTGGGCAAATTACAGTGGAGCTTGACGATTTGATTTAAAATGCGATTGCAAAACATGAAAAGTTCCATCATTCACATAGCTGTTCAAGTCAGCTGGTACATCGATTAGACACCAAACTCCAAACTGGTGTGATAAAAAGTTAAAAAAGAAAAACTGTTAAAAGCAAATACTAGTCCAATGTATATAGTGATTTTCCATAGATAGAAATCATAACCATTACCACATATGAAAGGTTGATTATTGCCGTGCCACACAAATTACTACTTTAACACCATAAATTATTATTCTCTCCGTACCACCTCTTGGTTGACTGGTAGAAAATCCATCGGCTTTAAGTCCGCCCTTTACATTATTGTATTGAAGTTAAAGAAATAAATAAAGAAAAATGTGTAATTACCTGCAGGGCGTGTCCGCCCATGGTCCAGCAAAGGTGAGATACAGATTGTCAGGCGAATTTAAGTTTAAACCTAGCGCAGTGAGATCCTGTCCTAATGCCAGCGACACTAAGCTCGGATCCGACTCTGCCGCTCTTATAAACGTCAATAGTCCCACGATACCGAACTGGTTGGGTATCATTGTCTCTGGTATGTTCGTTACTTTACCTAAAAATTAAAACATTATTAAATACAATACCATATAACGAATACTATCTGTGTAAAAACTAGATGATATTTTAAAGCTGCTTTATGATTTATCACATTTTCTCAATCCAAAAAGAACAAGGCAAGTTTTGTTCGAGATACTTTGTTTATGATGCAATTTTCAAATTGGATCATTTTTCAAAATTGGTACTGTATTGATTGTGTTGAAGAGTTTAGGAAATTCCGGAATATTCTCATAGTTTGTGACAAAGCAGGCAGTAGCTCGATTCTGAAATTCCACCAATGAATCACAGAATTAGACATTGCTTACATACAAATGTAAACGTTTTGCGAATTTTTTCACAATAAAAGCTATAAATATTGAAGTCTTCAAATAAATGGCAAAATATGATTGCTTTTACGGATCGGTGGCGTTTTCACAGGTGCAAAATAAAAAATCAAGCTCCCAGCTACAAAACACAGAGCGGAATACAATTCAAGCCACTTTAACCTATTGTCATCCTAAATGTAATTAATATACACACCATAGAATTCCGTATGTGATCCTTGAGTGACAACTTGGGGGAGAAAAAACAAAGGTCAGATACATATGTAATGAAACTGCATAGGTATAAATACAATGATGTGCATGCATAGCTTATCTATTGGGTATTTATAGCAATGTTTCTCTAAAACTATTAATATCTCGCCATTCACATATGCACTAAAACATCAGATTCACGTCAATTTGTTTGAGCAACTGGAATAACGCCTACAAGGCATATTGCACATGATTTTATGAATACTAAATCCTGAAGTCATGCTCCATGTTTATCCAGATGGCCATGATCAGCCCATTTAAATAACGTTACATACAAATTATATTCAAGTATTAATATAATTATAATTGATATAATGAAAATTTTATATCAATTCCAGAAAGAATTGTGGTATAAGACGATTGAAGTTTGCGAGATTGATAACCAGGGACCCAAACACGAAATGGCACATGATGAAAGCACATTATATAGTTTAGGCGCAGGATAGAGATAAATGGTGTCGGGCGTGGCATCAGCGATTTCTGTTATTGCATTCAAGTTCCACACAAAATATATAGAAATAATGGAGTTTATCAGAGCAGGTGTGGCCGCTAAAATGGTGCGTATAGCCACGTCCCCGCAACGACATACTATGTGTCCTGAATTGCTTTGCTGTTTCCACACATTTTAGGTGAAATTTTAATAAAATAGTAAGTCTTCCAAGCTCTAACCGTGCCCAACACCATTAAGTGTTCTGTACCTGTTCTGTACCATTATCCAGACTTAGAGGACTGTAAATATTATTGGACTTATCGGTTTGGCTGAAATTGACGAGTCAGCCTTTTTGACTCGACAAGAAGCGGTCTGTAGGTTCTACAGTCACACAAGTTGATGCCAGTTAGCGTAGGGTAAAGCTCTATTCAAACTGACGCGAGTTCCACACAGAGCACAAAAATAAGATTCGGTAGAAATGCCAAAGCGTCAGTCAAAGTTAAAACTGGCCTGCTTAAGGCACTTCTACATAAGTATTCTTATTTCTGTGAGCGTTTCGCGTCCCGCAATTCGCGACAGTTTGAATCATGGGGGTAAGTAAGAAACCAGAAGTAACCAGGAAAGCGTTTCAATGTATTTTGGTCGAATATCTGTATAAGCATATATTCTGTAATCTGTTGTGTGAATAGTATTGGTACTGACCGTCGGGCGAGGTCTGTATGCCCTTCCTCAGCTTGTCCGTGTGGTTGTAGTCGAGGCTCGGCTGCGGCGGAGGCGCTGGAGCTCCGCCGGCACTCGACGTGCCCGGCAGCGCGGGGAAGTCCTCCGACGACATCGTGAACTCCGACTGCTCCGACGTCGGCTGCTTCACCATACCCACTGGAAGCGAGCGTGAATGTTCATTTCGATCATCAACAACAATCACAACTGATGTTAAGTAAGTGCAGATTAAAAATTCGATGGCTCACTACAGCTTTAAAAATGTAAATTTTGTTCACGAAGACTCCTCCGACTGGTCGCAGATTTCATCAATAATAATATTCTCAAAAAAACTATGCTATCTTTCTAACGTCTTGAGGTGGTCCTCAAGCAATACCAGGTGTAGTCTTTAAAGCGCGTTCGCGCCGTCAGCAACGGGAACTCGCTGAGGTCGGAAGCTGCCTGCAGTGACAGTGTCACATGTCTCACCGTAAGGTTTAGAGCCGGGCGGAGGCGGCGCGGCGGCGGGCGCCTGGTCGCCGGCTCCCCGCGCCGTCAGCGACGGGAACTCGCTGAGGTCGGGAGCTGCCTGCAGTGACAGTGTCACATGTCTCACCGTAAGGTTTAGAGCCGGGCGGAGGCGGCGCGGCGGCGGGCGCCTGGTCGCCGGCTCCCCGCGCCGTCAGCGACGGGAACTCGCTGAGGTCGGGAGCTGCCTGCAGTGACAGTGTCACATGTCTCACCGTAAGGTTTAGAGCCGGGCGGAGGCGGCGCGGCGGCGGGCGCCTGGTCGCCGGCTCCCCGCGCCGTCAGCAACGGGAACTCGCTGAGGTCGGAAGCTGCCTGCAGTGACAGTGTCACATGTCTCACCGTAAGGTTTAGAGCCGGGCGGAGGCGGCGCGGCGGCGGGCGCCTGGTCGCCGGCTCCCCGCGCCGTCAGCGACGGGAACTCGCTGAGGTCGGGAGCTGCCTGCAGTGACAGTGTCACATGTCTCACCGTAAGGTTTAGAGCCGGGCGGAGGCGGCGCGGCGGCGGGCGCCTGGTCGCCGGCTCCCCGCGCCGTCAGCGACGGGAACTCGCTGAGGTCGGGAGCTGCCTGCAGTGACAGTGTCACATGTCTCACCGTAAGGTTTAGAGCCGGGCGGAGGCGGCGCGGCGGCGGGCGCCTGGTCGCCGGCTCCCCGCGCCGTCAGCGACGGGAACTCGCTGAGGTCGGGAGCTGCCTGCAGTGACAGTGTCACATGTCTCACCGTAAGGTTTAGAGCCGGGCGGAGGCGGCGCGGCGGCGGGCGCCTGGTCGCCGGCTCCCCGCGCCGTCAGCGACGGGAACTCGCTGAGGTCGGGAGCTGCCTGCAGTGACAGTGTCACATGTCTCACCGTAAGGTTTAGAGCCGGGCGGAGGCGGCGCGGCGGCGGGCGCCTGGTCGCCGGCTCCCCGCGCCGTCAGCGACGGGAACTCGCTGAGGTCCAGTAACGGCGGCGTCGACGTGTCTCCTCCTTCACCAAATACCGAGTGGTAGTTGCTGCCGGCGTTGAATCGAGATAGGTTGCCCATACTCGACTGGGGAAAATACAACAGATGTTAATAGGAACTAAATGGCAATTATAGTAATAATAGTGTCTTTGAAAGAGTATTTACTTCAAGGTTCATTAGTTTATCATTTAAATAACACAAATGGCCACAATGCACGACTTGGCTTTGACTCTATATGGGATAAGTCCGCTGTTGCATTTATTTTTAGTTTTGTATTTATTCTGTAATGGTTTTTTCTGTACAATAGTTATTACAAACAAACAAACTTGGCTTAGAAATACAGTAACAAGAAAATGCAATAGGTAAAGTATAAATAGATAAAAAGGTATAAATTTTCACCATGGAATTAGAGTTGGGTTGCTGTGACAGTGTCGTGGGCATGGGCACCCTTCTATCGGCGAACGCCCTCTGGCCGAAGAGCGTCGCCCTCGAGGCCATGGAGGGCGGAGCGCCGCCGGGCATGGCTGTGGAGCCCCGGCCCGGCGACAGCGCGCCGCCGAACGTGGGCGTCACATGCCCCGACACGCCTCCTACCAGCCCCGAGCTGACGCGACCGCCCACCCCGCCGCTCGCTAGGCTTCTTGGTGCTTGCTGGAAATTCAAGTTTGCCATAACCTGCAAACATTAAAAATCATAAGTATTTTCTTTGATATACACTCCGGCATGTAAGTTGGCAAGAATGTAAGCGGGACAAACTTATACTAATCAATTATCAGTATGGTTGTACATCATAATATCGGTGTGGTATACGTCTTGCCTTATACGTTGCCTTGCTTACATGCAGCCAGGTAAAATCTAAGAATGGCAGCTTTAAGTCCACCATTTACATGGTTTGTAATAAAGTTTATTAAAATAAATAAGTTTCTGTCACATTATCTTCATGAGCCAGTACTTTAATAAACAAAAACTCAATCAATTTTTGTTTATGACAGTTTTTAAGGTCAAACAGTCAGTAATTTAAAGCAATAACTCAAATTCAATACAGTGCTGATATAGTCTAATAGTAGATATAAGGGTTAACATTGCATCATCAAAATAGAAAACTATGGCGCTCTATCATTTCGGATGTCAAGATCCACTTTAAATCACTGAGTTAGTGGAATGGAACAAACAATATTGGTGTTACCTGCCACATAGAAAGTTCTGCAAGCATTCATGAAAAAAAAAAAATATGAAAAAGGGTTGATTGCAATTATTTTTGTTTTTAGCAATATGGAAACGGAAAGAAATAACAATGATTTTGATTACAACATGTTGATTATATTTTCAAAAGTTAAGTGAACTTAATATATCTTAACACAATAAAGTAATTATGGCCATACATCTTGCCGGTGTGATACTCGTATTACATTTGCTAATAAATATTGCTCTGTAATAAAACAATATATTGCTCCACAAAAAATAACTACAGTATGGATGCACATTTAGGACTACAGAATGTAGTTCCACAAGCCAAAAATGAAGAGTAAACAAAGAACTGATGAAATGCCATTTAACATCAATTTGTAAATTACTAAACTGATGTATTTATTGTAGCATGACACGTGTTACAAAAACTTCAGGATTTTGCAAAAATTTTTGTTTGCAATATTTACTACAGAAAGATAATGATTTTTTTCAAAACTCATTTCATCTGCAATCTGTCTGCATTGGACATAGATCAGCATAGTAGCTTCCATTGATTAAAAATCTTTTGTGGTCCAATTCCAGTGACTTGGCCACATAACATCACGTCACTCGTCAGAAGTTGATGTGCTACACTAGTAAGAGGTTTTTTTTTATCTCTTTTTAGTAAGAGGTGAAATCATCTAACCTGGAAAATTCCAGTTACTCCCAGCAGTACAAAACTTTTTGCAAGCTCATTTTTATATTTCAACAGGACAAGTCTTGTCCATAGGCTTTTCAACATCATTCATAAAATATGTATCTTATCAACAATAACATGTCGGCTACTACTTTTCTCAAATAATAGTTACCTGAAGCAAAACCCAGATAGGGCAAGCAAGTTTTAAATATTTTTTACATTGTAACTCCACAATTTATGAAGCATAAATGATTCCTGATTTTTGACTGAAATTTGTCACAATTGGTTCCTTATTGTATTAACTGCAATATTTGTAGCCCATGTCAAATAATTAAGTACTTTCATGGTAATTAATTGATCATCTTCAATGTAAATCACAGTAAGAAAAACAGTTTTGGGAAGAAAATGTGCAGGGAAAAGTTAACTGTTTACTATTACAGTTCACAAAATACAACACTACAACTAAAATATATCTGTAGTATGTATGTATGTAGCGCAGTGTAAGTAATGAAAGATCCATTGCATGAGACAATTCAAAAAATTTGCCACAATTTACGTAATTATTTATGTATGACAATATGACAACTAGTTTCTATTCTACTACAAACATTAATATTACTAACATTTCAAACAGCCAAATTAATGTTAATCCAATACTTGTGACTTTCCGTTGTGAAAACAAATCTTCAACTTCTTGAAAGAGCATGGGTATGGACTTCGTTCTGTAGTTCATTTATTCACTATGCAGAGTACAAGCAAAGACCAGGTACAAATAACCTTCACACAAAAATGTTGGAAATTATATGAAAATAAAAGGCTTTGTTTTCATAGCAACTGTCACAAAGTTCAAACTTGCTACGCCTTTTTACATAAAAAGAACAGACCTTCATACTGACATCTCATAAAGCAATACAAGGTAAACAAATTATTAGGGGCAAGGAAAGAGTTTTGTTGAGCTTCAATGTGTTTATATGCAAAAGCTTAAACCATGATGAATAGTAAAAGGTGGCGAATTGATCTGTTGAACAATTATTTTTTTAATAAAATGTACCTAGTAACTTACAGTTAATTTATTGTAGGTGATCTGATTTAAACAGAAACTGTTGTGGGGTCATATACATAACATACACGGTTCATGCACTTTAGTATTAATCAAGATAACGGTGATTTACAACAACAAACAGGATAAGCCCTATATACCTACTTTATCATTATTTTACGATGGATAATCGTGCCCTGTCAAACAATGGCGACTAGTAATTTCACTATGCTCTGGAAAAACACTCAATATTTACCTAATGTGTCGACGTCAGTCCTTAATCCACTATTTCAAGACACGTATGGATGGTTCATAATCGAGTATTATCCGCAGAAACAAATCAATTCACTCCAATGAAATAAACAAAGTTTGTTGACTGTTCAATTTGGAATACAATTTATGCGTTTAAATTTTTACACACGAACTGAAAACATACATTAGACCATCCCTGTCATGAAACACTGCTATAAAACAATGAAGACTTTATACATCTTTACGTCACTAATAAATATTTTAACAATTTCACTCAGTTTTGTCGAACGCCACATTACCCTAAACAACTGGCGGCCATATTGTTGAAAGCGGAAATTTGGGAAAAATCATTTAGAAACTTTTAAATAAAGAAATCCATAGAAAGCTTTTAATACCACAATATTAATACAAAAATATAGTAATATATTTTAAAATAATGCTAGATATAAAATTTATGAATGCCTTCTCATTTTTATGAATGGTTATTTTTTTGGTTTCTTGTTTGACTTTTCATGACTTGAAAAATAAATTACCAATGGAAAAAATATTTTTCCTGTTTATGGGTAATGAATTTTGGGGTAAATAATGATAATTTTTTTCATTAATGTTTTTTCCTCAGATCAGTAAATCTTTCAAAAATCATTAATTCATTCATTGGTAATAGAAGGCCAAGAACACAGTTGATTGTGAATTTTAACTGTTACGAACGTGCTAATCAAAGTTTTAAATAAAAGTTTTATAGCCTATTATATTCTTGATTTATATTAGATATCAAATATATAAATTTTACATATAATAATATATCAAAGAAAGCTACAAACTACACCGCGGTGTAGTTTATGGCTTTCGATTCGATTTACTGATTATAATTAATCACAGTTGTTTAAGTCACAAGAAATGCACAACACACAACAAACTACCTGTGTAGTAAGTGCAAATGCTAAACATTTAAATTTGACAAAATCCAGGAGGTGGAGAAACTTATAATAATTGTCATACAAAAAACACAATATGCATTGAATATCAGTTGCCGATTAACGCAAAACAATGTAAAAAAAAATGTGATTATTATACTAACTTGGGCTTTTTGCGAAGAATTTTTACTAGTTGTCCGTTTTCGCATTACGTATCAATTTCGCATTATCCGGAAATTTTGTCAATTTACTTACATACAGCCGTGTATAAGTAAAACCTTTCAATGAAGACGCCAACAAAAATACTGTTTACTTAACCATTAGCCATAAACTTTCATTACAACCCTCAATCACATAGTTAAAAGTTTCAAAACATACCCACAAAATGGTGTTGTAATAAGGAACATCGAAACCGAACACAGTAAAACGTTCCTATCTCAATGGAGGAGAAAGATGGGCTTCTATGGATGGTTGGTACCATGGAGCAATTACAAAGAGGAGATGCCGTTTGAAATGGCGCAGTGATGTGATCATTGGCGCCTCGCCGACACAAAAGTGGGCGGAGCTTGATGTTGGTACACAAACTCTCTTTTAGGCACAGAATGTTCAATTCGCAAAATATCCAGCGGTAGCGAAATGTCCCATTTGCAGAATGTCCAGTTCTCTAAATGTCAATTCGCAATATGCCCAGTTAGTAAAATAAACAAAAATTGAATTAAAAATCTTCAATACACATCTACGAAAACGGAACTAAAAGCTTCGTTTCTGTCCGTTAATAAAAATCAACAAATAATACATAAAAAAAACTGTATTTCTGCCCGCAAAATCCACAAAAAAAGAAATAAAACGCTTCGTTTCTGTCCGTTAATCATAATAAAATTCAACAAAAGAAATTTAAGTGTTTACTAAACACTTCGTTTTAGTCCGTCGATCGTAATAATAAAATGCAATGAAAAATAAATTACTTACTCTTTCATTAAATTAAACTATTTTAATACGGTTTTATCGCGTTTATTACTTATTTATTTACACCTGACGTTTCAAACACTTTACAGCGTTCATGGTCGCAGGCAGACTAAGTTAACATTTGTCTTTGATGTCATAAAATTACAAAACTACCGCCTGAAATTTTTATTGGGAACTATTCCGATTCACGCAGTATTGGCCCACAGTATCTAAGGGTCTTGCAGTCTGCTTCCGAGTTTGCGATTTTATTAAGTTAATGACTGGGTCCCAAGCTGGCGGTACCTGCCATCCATCCTCTCTATTAAAATTAGGATGTTTTTTAATTTCAATAGCTTCACGTAACATCCTTGGAATGAATCCTGTTTTCCTTTGCAAGGACTTGAGGATTATCAAAACGCATATAGTGGTTGGGTTTGTCTAGAGCATGTTCACAGACTGCAGACGCTCAACCAAATCTCAAACTATTATGCGTTTTGATAATAAGTAATAAACGCGATAAAACCGTATTAAAATAGTTTAATTTAATGAATAACAATCGCGAAAACATAAGAAAACATTACTTACTCTTTGTAAAAAAAATTTTTTTTTTTTTTGTAGCTGTTTATTGATTTTGATATTTGTACGTTTTGAGAATTGGACATTTTGTGAAATGGACACTCTGCGAATAAGACTTTCTGCGAAATGGACACTCTGCAAATTGGGCTTTCTGTGAATTGGAGATTTTGCTGCCGCTGGGCATTTTGCGAATTGGACATTATATTTTTTTTCATTCCCTTGAAAATTTAATCAAGTCATCACCAGTTGATAGAAGGTAATAAAATAAAAGTGAAGAGTTTGAATAATGGAACTGGATATTGTTAAGTAATATTTTGTTTCATTAAAATATTTTACAATAAATTTAAAAGGTATGACGACGTAAAACTAAACTTAAAACTACATAACTAAAATTAATACAATCGGCCAAGTGCAGTTAGACTGGCGCACTAAGGGGTCCGTACCATCCATACTCCATATCCATCCATACTTCCATACTAATAGTAATATTATAAGTGCGAAAGTCGGTCGGTCTATCTGTCTGTCTGTTATGCTTTCACGGCCAAACCACGGGATTTTAATGAAATTTGGTATGAATATAGTTAAAGACGGAACTGCGGGAAACAACTATCTGTAAAACGGTGAAAACTCATGTCTGTTGTACGGAAGCCCCCTTTTTTTGGCTCAGAATACATTTATATTTTTATTTAATTATTATTTATTTTTAAAGTGGTTACATGCCTAAATATTCTGTGATATTTTTTATTATTTTCATCATTTTACTCAAGCGAGTTCCATAGTCAGCCTGAGTGGATTACTGGATGTACGGCGGCGATTGAATCAGCGGTGCTTTAGAATTTTGTCTATGGTCATAGCGGGGAAATTTTTTAAATTATTTGGCAACACTTGAATCATATGATTGTTCAATGAAGAAGCACGTCTGATAGGCGTCGTCTTACTTCTTTCAGCCAGATTTTTATTTTCTGGCTCGATATCGGTTGTTTTACGTGTTAGTGGTGTTAAATAATAACCATCAGCCATGGCGCTCAGCGACGCAGATGTTCAAAAACAGGTTTGTATATGAAAACCACTGAATCAGCTAATCGCTCACTACATAAATTTTGTCGAGATGATTGATCCAAGCAGCACAGTTATATTTGCAATTACTAGATATCTCAATGAGGAAAAGAGCTTCTAACATATTGTTAATTCGCCTCTTGTATGTTTTTCATATAAATATCATGATTTTCTTTTACCAGATTAAACATATGATGGCCTTCATCGAACAAGAGGCCAATGAAAAAGCAGAAGAAATTGATGCTAAAGCAGAGGAGGAGTTCAATATCGAGAAGGGCCGCCTGGTGCAACAACAGCGGCTCAAGATCATGGAATACTATGAAAAGAAAGAAAAACAGGTCGAACTCCAGAAAAAGATGTAGGTTTCTTTTGACAGGTTATCACCTAACCTACCTTAACATAATGACCCACTTACTATAATATCAGAATTATAGTTGAACTGAATACTTTTATATAATACCAGTATTCTCATAGTTTCTTGTGGTACCGCGGATAGCCATAGTCACCTTAGTTTCAAGCAAATTGTTAACAAATTAAGTGTGGATATGAGGAAGACTGAGAAAGCTTTGGAGTGTTAAGTTAAAGGATTTTTAAAAACTGCTTGGAGATGGCATTAGTGACTTTGCCCAGCAATGAGAATTGAACCACAAAATTATATAGTGCCTCCCCAATTAAATCTCAAGCTGTGATGATTTCTAGTTCAAGGTCACTTGAATGAAAGTCATTTTTTGCCCCCCAACATTATAAGTTTTAGCCACATTTAGTCATTCATGTCATATGGATAGGTCAATTAACCAAGTACATCCTGATGTTGTTTGATTATCGAAATTAAATTGTTTATGGATATATCGAACTCATCACTCATTCCACAAGAGAATGAAAGTCAGCCTGTTTGACCATTAATTACCTGTTTAAAACATTTTGCCTAAGAATTATCTGTTTTCTAATTGGAACTTTATAAGAATAAGGAAGGAATAAGATATAAATTAATTTAAAAAATTATTCTTCACTAGTATTGACAACCTCTTGGCATAATGATTAACATGTCTGCCGTTACTCAGGAGGTCCCCAGTCAGGTCAAGATAGAAAATTATCAATTTAGTCGGAGTCTTAGATGTTTATTTTAAAATGTATTTGTTATAAAATATAGAATCCATTGAATTCAATTTTAATTTAACTTGTTTTTCCATTCATCTCACTTTGTATCCTGTGGGCAGTTAGTTTTTAATTTTCAGAAATTAGTGGTCCCCTGTGGGTAAAAGCTTCCTCCATCTTTCTCCATTCTTCCCTATCTCTGGCAATGTCCATCCAGTTGTTGAGTTAGTATCTCATAACAAGTCTCAAACTTACTTTAAAGCTTACTCAATCTGTGTGATTTGTACCTAAATATAAGTTAAATTTGATAAGTTTAGTACATCCTGTTTGAGCATTGAGCAAAATGATTCAGCTTAATCTAGTATAAATAAAATTGGAATCATTTCAGTAAACAGGTAATCATGCTGTTTTACATTTATGTAGATACATATTATGTATAGATATACAATACAGCAACCTAACAATAACAAACATACCTACACATAGTGGTTTAGCATCATTGTTGGTTGCTGACTTCCACAAAAAAAAATAACTTGATTGAACTTTAGCCTCACCTGCATAAAACTTACTTTTTGAGTGCCTAATTCAGACATTCTTTTTAAAGTAAATCTACTTCTACTAATATTCATCTTAGCATCTATTTGGTTGTGTCCTCGGCTTGCTTTTCACAGCTGATTTTGATGGAAGATGTTAGTCCCAGTCATAAGTTCTCTCTCTCATACCATGTATTTACCTCATAACAGTTTTATACTTGATTACATTAAATCAAGATTTTTCGAGAAAAATAGACAAATATTACAATAAAAAAAGTTCTCGATAGAAACATTATAAAAAAGAATGAAAAAGCGTTGTAATTTTAAGCACATTGGGAATGTCTCTGTATTTTAGGTACATGTCATTTCACGTTCTTTACTGAATGATTTGATTATACACTATCTGAAGTTATCTTGAATGATAAGAGTTACGCTACAAATCTGTTACGTTACTAGAATACAATAATATGGAGTATATTTTAAAAGCTTCAAATACCTTTTTTATATTATTTATAGATTTTAATATTAACTATTTGAGTTTTATGTTTTATTTTATACAGAAAGTTTAAAGTGGAAACTATAATGTATCTATACTTTACTCTCTGCATGGTGACTGAAACAATCAATAACATCTGGGATGTAACTGTGATAATATTTGTGGCCTATTAGAGGACCCAGAGGGTATGGATCCTATTATCCACAGGGAACATTAGTTGTTTCCCGTTTGCTCCTAACCTAATATTCCATATCCTAATATTGCCATAATATTAAGACTTGAATCGCCCTGATTGATAATAAAAATGATTCCAAGCTTTGGAAGGCAAATCAAGCTGTTATTTGATCTACTATCTGTTAATTGTTAAAGTAACCAAAGTTGAAGTCTGCTGTACATAATAAATATGAAATTAAATATATCCATATTGTCTTACATTGTATGTTTTTGACAGTCAATCATCGAACATGCTGAACCAAGCTCGTCTGAAGGTGCTGAAAGTACGTGAGGATCACGTACGCAACGTACTGGACGAGGCCCGCAAGCGCCTGGCTGAAGTGCCGAAGGACACAAAATTATACTCAGATCTGCTTGTCACACTCATCGTGCAGGCTCTATTCCAGGTAATTTTGTTGTTTTGCGTCTTATGTTATATTAATTTTTTTCACCAAGAATGTTTTAACATCGAAATAAATCTAGTTTTTATTTATTATATTCTTTGGAGAAAGTAGTAATTTTTACCCAACTTCGCTAGAAGGAGGGTTATTAATTTAGTATTTAAAACTAATATTTTGGAGAATTCCCAGATTTGATATATTGACTGTTGTTAAAGAGTTTTTCTATCTTGTTTCACTTGTTTAATCTGTATGATTTCCTATTCAAAAACTAGCATAGCCGAAGAGTGTTTTAAATAAAAGTGAAAGAAATTATAAAGTTTGTTTGTTTGAACGCGCCAATCTCAGGAACTACTGGTCCAATTTGAAAAATTCTTTTAGTGTTGGATAGCCTATTTATCGAGAAAGGCTGTACACCTGTGCGAAGTCGGAACGGGCTTCTAGTATGTATAAAACTAAAAACGAGATATTTTAATTTTTTATTTATATGTATAGCAATATTTATTGAGAATCTACCCTGCACTAAAATTGATGCACATACCTATACAATACATAATATTTCCAGTTGATGGAGGCAAACGTGACAGTCCGCGTGCGACAGGAAGACAAGAGCTTGGTGGAGTCCCTGCTGGCCCGCGCACAGCAAGACTACAAAAATAAGATCAAGAAGGATGTTCAGCTGAAGGTCGACACGACCAACTTCCTACCCGCCGACTGCTGCGGTGGCGTTGAGCTTGTAGCAGCGAAGGGCCGCATCAAGGTTAGTATGTTAAATATCGCAACTGCCACTTGTCCTGGCTGTAATCTATTGATTATGCCAATGTCTGGCTTTAAAAAGCTCATATGTAAACAATGTTGGCCAATCACATCCAAATTTTTATCATACTTGTCTAGACTGTATTAACCAGTATCGCCATATTGTGTGTACCCAAATTATTTATGTTTCGCGTAATCCCGTACGTCTCAAGTCAATTTTCTTCCTATCAGTCATCCAGCCGATGAAGAAGAAGAAGGCGATAATTTATCACAAATGTCATTCCCGAATGCATATAATGCAATCACCTATGAAAATACGGTATTTAAAAATTACGACGTCGAGGTATCCAATTAGAACCTCCATATATGGGCGGAGTCAAGTCGCGCGTGACCCGTGTCCATTATCGTTTGATACGTTCGCGTGAGGTGGGCAAGCTAACAATCACACTTATTCTACACACAATTGATTTTTAATACCTGCCACACTTTATGATTGGATTCTAATCTTATCGTGATTTTGTCTTTTACTCGTGTAATGTATTTTACGGCCCTGGATATATGTCTTTTAAGTCATCTTCAGCTCTATTTAATGTTTTAATGTGGCAATAATCATTTATTTGCATATTTTTTAATAACTATTCATCATTATAACGCACCAAATACAGGAAAATAAATAAAACGACTACATCATAACCTTTCCGCCTTGGCGTCAAAAAAAGAAGTAAAATCGATAACTACTTCAACATAGATCCAACGTGACGTACTATTTTCCTTGTAATAAGACATTAAGAAAATTAAAATGCAAGTAGTTTACTACATTGCAGAACCAGATCGCATTTTTATAATCCAAAAAAGATGGATTTCCCTGCATAATCGCTCTCCGTAGCTCATAAACGTCACAGTTCAATACGGCCGCAGTGAAATTGTTCAAGTATAAACCAGACTGGTAGAGAATGCTCTTAGCATTAAGTCCGCCAATTGTTATAAGTATATGTGTACTTTGTGGAACAATAAAGTTTTAATAAATAAATAAATAAATTAGTGTTTACACTTTGAGCAAGTCAATCTTAAAACGGCATATTTTTTAAAATTCAGATCAACAACACCCTGGAGTCGCGCCTCGAGCTGATCGCTCAGCAGTTGCTCCCCGAGATCCGCACAGCCCTGTTCGGACGCAACCCTAACCGCAAATTCACCGACTAAACACATCTGTTATTACTAACAATATTTAAATTTCATATAACTGTAGTGTGTAATTTGCCTAATTAATTATAATGTAATAATGCGTACAATTTTATCGCTATTTACTTAGATTGTATAAATGTTCCGAAATCGCCAGAAATACCATCATGTGAGCATCTGGCATCGCGCATCTATTAGTTCTAACTGTAAGATGGTTTCGCCGGCTAGAATAATGTTACCTAAACGGTATTTTATTATAACAATTCATTCGTGTGTCTCTTAACTTTAGAGGACGTAGTTTTAGTGTTGGAAACAATTAAGGTAATGTTACCATTTTAATAGGTAAAATATTCGATATAGTATCTGTTAAAAGTAAGTCTGCTTCCCAGTAGTACTTACTACAAGCACCAGCGGCGTCGGTAAGTAAACATTCTCTAAACGTGAAAATGTATTTAATCAATCAAAAGTTTGTTGTTTTGTTAATAGCTTCATGTTATTCGCTGATTAGGATTATTGGGAGGTTGTAAGGTTTCTCTATGACGGCAGCATCCCACGCTATGTTCACTCAAATGGTCATTTGACTGGGCGCAGTGTGGTGTCACGCGGTAGCCTTGCAGCCTCGCAGAACATTCCTCCTTCCATCTTTCCTGGCAATCTAACCGGCTTGTTTCTAGGATATTTACTGGGCACCATAGCCCTTTAATTAGGATACAATATATTATCCATTATAGCACTGTTAAATTCTTATGTAAATATATAGATGTGTTGAAATTGGTGTTTTATTTCTGATTTTGTAATTTCGGGAACCTAAAAGTATTAATTTTTAAAGAAAAATCTAGAATGTGTTAGTTTTATTATTTTACAATAACATATAGTAAACGATTTAACAATAGAATAACATTAAAAAGAACACTTACTCGTTAAAATAGGCCTATTTTAGGTATAAACACAAACTTCCCTATGCATGTACTAACTAGGAATCGAATATAATTATTAAATTAAATTTTTCTGAACATATAATAGAGCCTAGTCTCAACTAACTACATGCCCCATAAGGCAGAAACGAGACGCCTTGGCGAGGTCCAATGTGGCTTACTCTTAAGGAACAGAGGGATGTCAACGGGTGGCAATCTTTTGCGAAGCACAGGAGTCAGACGAGGACTTTGATGAGAAAGATAAAATTATCTATTCTGGTCAAAGTATACCGCAGCGAAAAACTTCTTGTGAATCGTAAACGATTGCCGCCCCTCACGTGATGGTAAACTAGATTTTATAATAGTAGATTATAGAAAGATAGTTTAATAAGGAAAGAGATACAGCATGAGGAGTAAGAAACAATGGACACGAAAATATCAGCTACTAATAATAAATAATATAAATGTAAGGAAAAATAACAAATAGGAAAATTTTGATGGAATTAAAACCTAACAGTAAAATAAATAGTAAATATTGCAGCAGATACATATAAACAGATAATAAATATATTACATAGCACATCATAAAAAAAGATAAAGAAATGAAGATTTATAAGATGGAACATTAAAAAGCTGTAAATAAAATAAGATAGAAATATAGATAAACATAAAGATAAAATAGTAAAAGAAAAATAAATAAAAGTATGATACTATAATCTAACAAAAAAATTTTTTTTAAAAAAACAAGATGAAATTAGCGATGTAGCCAAGGGCGCCTCCACCCGTAAGGCGGAATAATGGTAAAATTAAAAAAAAAAAAAAAAAAAAAAAAACCTTCATGGTGTTCCATACCTATAAATTAGTGCCTTACAACAACGTATATAAGTTAATACATTTTGGAAATTGACTTCTCTAAATTACAGCCCTGTCTTTGTCGTTCCATATAGACACCTTAAGTTCAATTTCCTAAATAGTAGAGTTAGATAGTCCCCAGATAACAGTCCATATTCATGACATGAACATAGTGTAAAATAATATGTTTAGAACTTCTGTGTGACTTTCTGACGCCAACTCTATACCTCACTACATTCTGATCATTTGTATCTTGGTGTAGGCGTTATTATGACTGATGGCTGAGGAGTATATAAAGTGCTGGTTTACACACGATCCAGTGCTTTCACGGACACACACACACAAACAATACTTAATTTAAATGTGTAAGTAAATTGTTTGCGTGTGTGGGGTGGATTTGATGTCCGTGAAAGCACTGGATCGTGACTAAACCAGCCATATATTATCTCAATCATTGGCACGCGCCAGCCTCGCGAGCAACAACTGAAGAGCGAAAAATAATTGTCCTTAATAATACATATTCTTTTAAAGTCTCCAATTGACAAAAAAATATAAAGTGTATATTTTTAGTAGATAACTGAGAAACCAATTAATATTTATCTGCCATTTATAAAACTAAAAACAAAACGATCATTATAGGACGGATGATAATAGGTTGGGAAAAAAGTTTCTTCGCATTTTTTAAGAAAATTCAAAACATTTTTTAACAAAGTTTATTTACATTTACTTAAAGTATGTAGGTGCCATTTGGTTCGATTTTTTTTGCCATCTTGTAGGTAGGGACATGATCATTGCTATAGAAATATTGAGGTTTCTGATCAAAATACCGCGACAAGTGGTTTTGGTAGTCATCTCGTGATGTTAACCTGACGCTGCCTAAAGAATTCTGAAGAGACCGAAACAGGTGGAAATGTGAAGATGCAAGGTCAGCACTATACGGCGGATGCATTAACACCTCCCAGCCAAACTCTTAATTTTTGCTGAGTGGCTAAAGATGTGTGAGGTCTAGCGTTATCTAGATGAAAAACCACTCCCTTTCTGTTGATTAATTCCGGCCGCTTTCTTTCAACTTCTTGCTTTAATCTCATCAGTTGTTCGCAGTAGAATTCAGAATCGATAGTCCTGCGTGGTGGTAACAGCTCATAATGAATAATGCCCTTCCAATCCCACCACACACACAGCTTCACCTTGTTGCAAGTTGACCCGGGATTCGCCACAGTCTGTAAAGCCCACGCGCACGTTCTTGTCGTACCTGCGTGATCCACTTTTTATCACCAATTATCAGCTTCCTCAAAAATGATTTGGTTTCATTACGTCATAATAAAGAATCACAAATGAGTACACGGTTTATTAAGTTTCTTTGAGTGAGCTCGTGAGGTACTCAAATATCGAGCTTTTTTTGTGTACGCAGTTTTTCCAAATGCGCCAAAACTGTTTTGTGGTCAATTCCCAGTTCTTCAGCTTCGTCGTAACTACTGATATGCCGATCTTACTCCACTTTTTCAAAAAATGGCATCCATTTTATCCGTAATACCCATGGAGTAATTACAAAGAGGAGATGCCGTAATAAGCGTTTTGTAAGAAAGCGTTTGTGAGGCTACACGGGGGGGAAGGCAGACGTGCGGGGTGCTTGGTTTCGGCCGTGGCTCCAATCATGGAGCACGAACAATGATAAGCTCCGCCCACGTTGTGTCGGCGAGGCGCCAATGATCACATCACTGCGCCATTTCAAACGGCATCTCCTCTTTGTAATTACTCCATGGTAATACCAGAGCCATGAGACCAGAGCGATGTGCATCTTTGACATCAAAATTTCCGGATTGAAAACGCATAAACCATATTTGTGCTACTCTCATAGACACAATACAATACAACACTGCACTAGGTCCATAAACATCGCAAATTTTTTTTGCGGCTTGCTATTCATTTTTGCCTTTTTTGTAGTAAAATTTTAAAATGTATCGAATTTCTTCATTAGATTCACTCATCTTGACAGTAAGAAAAACAAATGAAAATCACACATTTTCCTTAATTGAATTTGGAATTATCTTCTTTAAAATTTAAACTTTTAATGATACCAAAACCAGCCAGATACAAATTATAGTACCTATAGCCAAAGAGATTTTATTACAAGTTCATACATCTATATATATAAAAATCAATGCCACTTTTCGTTGTAATTTTATAACTCAAGAACGGGCTCACCTATCCAAACCAAATGTTTAGGCTTTGTTAGGACTATTTAGTAGATGGTTTATGTGAAGTTTGCACAAAATCGGTCGAGCGGTTCTTCATTTATCACTTTATACTTAACGAAGCACGTACCGGGCTGTAGACTATATGCGAAAATACTTTTTCCCCAAACTAATATATAAACATTTTTAAATCTAAAGGTCTATAAAATTAATTAAAATTACAATGTATGTTGCCAGTAACATCTTAATGGTTGTGTTAATAGAATTCTTTGTTCTATCTTACATTAGCATGTTCGAGAACAGGAGCCCTATTTTCGAAAAGTATCTATAACTCACACAAAACCGGTGATACGAATGACTATCGTTCGATATCGATATATTTTCATTCGTCGTAATCGATGAGTCGAACGATTTTCATTCGTCATAATCGATGAGTCGAACGATTTTCATTCGACTGACCGATATACATACACCGGGATAAATGTATTTAGGTTTGAAAAACAAAATAATTTTTAAATTCAATAACCATTTAAACGACCAAATGTGATACATCGGGGGTGTAAGCAGGGAGGTACCTAGGCACCCTGGGCTCGTCCCGCCTTCGCGCTCCACGGTCTACCGCCAAACTGATGCTGCCTGCTTCCTTCACTCCATTGGACTTCACACGCCGTTGCGGCGGCAGCAGGGAAGCTCGCAACGATTTGCGTTTCTGAAATTGAGGGTATGTTAATGATAGCTCTTTATGATGACTGCATGCAAGATTCTACTAGGTGCAGGAGCGAAGCGATAGAGTTAGGGGTCTAGGGATTTCTGTTAGGAAACTCTGGTAAGTACAGTGACGAGATTATGATATAGATGAAGTGAACGTTTTTTCACAATAGGTACGACTTTAATCATTCTTTGCTTTTCCTCGACACTGAATTAAACTTACCAGCTTCTCCCAGATAATATGAAAATGTAGTTCTGCATCTATTGGCTATGGACTTGTTAAATCTAGGATCCAGTCAAGGTTTGTATTTCGCAAGACTATCTACACATTACATTCGTAATAATTTTACATGGGTTGAGTAAGTATTTCTGTTAAGGTATAGTTACCTACCTACTAGGACTTGGATGCACGAATACCACCTATCAACTTGATATCTAATAAATAACTTGGTATATATGGAAGAAAAATTACATCGTGTGTTGTAATACTTAAAAATATATATGACCTAAACCAAAATCTAGAACTGTGTCTAAAAAAATCATGCCTGAACCCTTGTGAACTTGGGTCGTACTGATAACCAGAAACTAGCGAATGCCGTGGCTACCCGCATCAACGAACTACGAGGTAAAAAACTACTTACGACATCGACTAAGTCCAGCTGTGCTCCACAAACAAGCAGCGGGGTCAACTTTGTGATACAAAATAATCTAAATGAACATGAATTTGTGTTTATTTATTAATTATAATAGTCATTGGTCGTTCGCCTAAGAGTTGCCATCTTATATTTTGCTCTCTATGTGGTGTTTGATGACGTAGTGGTCCGCAAATGGCTCGTGCTTGGCCCTGTTTACCTCGACGGCTCCGCGCCACCTGTCGGCGGCATGACGCGCTATCTCCAGTCTCTTCTGCTTCTTGATCTGATGTCGCTTGTAAACCACTTCGATGACGATCAGAACTATGCCCCCTATGATGCCGGCCAGCACGAGGATGAATACCCCGGCCATGTTTTTCAAGCCTAAAGTGTTCGGCGTTTTTTCGTTCTCCTCGCAGTTCAAGAGGTTGTTTCGCAGTATCCACTCGTTGTCGAGGTTGTCCATTATACCACCTGATAAACAAATGCGTCTTTGTAATTATTTTACAAATCAAAGTGGTATGTAAATTTAAATTAATATATATGGTATCGACCAGATTAAAATTAGATATTACAAAGATCATTGAAACCCAAAACGTTCCTTTCTCAACGTTATCTAAAGATGGGCTTAAACAAATGTTTATGTCGATTGGAAGACTGCAATTTCTAAAGGGTAGGGCGAAACAGGTGCCCCATGAAAATGTGAACTAACCGTGGACCTAACTCAAACTTACTCTCATGAAAGTCCAATATAGCCAGTGTGACGAGGTCTGCCCAGGGCGAGCCCTTCTGCAGTCCGACGCCGTAGCCTGACCGCCCGAAAAGCTCCCCAGCAGTCACCAGCTCGCAGTCCTGGGCTGCCTCGAACTCCAAACGAGAGGAGTCCCAGATGAAGGCCATGAGTTTCCTGGAGAAAGTCGGTTTTTAATCAGAAATACCCACAGTACGTAATTGTATTTATTACTTTCCAAATTCGATCGGCTACAAATAGAACCTGCCATAAGGGATAGAACCTCTATTTCTTCAAATTTATATCCACATTACAGACTTCCACAATACTTTATTATCCGCGTATAATTGAAAAGCGACAGCTATTATTTCTGCATCCTGCTTTAATATTGTGTCAAAATTTTACCAAGCACTGAAGATCGTCCAGCCTGGTATTTATAGTATCTTAGCGCTTACCCGCTCGAAAGCCTGAGTTATTTTTTCTAATTTTCTTCCCATATTGCCGTTTTTGACATCCAAAAAAAATATTTAAAAAAAAAAAAAAATTGTTATTGCTCCATGGGTTGGTCCCTTTCTCCCTTATCTATATTTGACATGAAAGAATGAGACAAAACATGTTTGAGTTTAGATATTGAACATATAGATTGACCATCGATATAATACGCTAAGAAGAACATCTGTTATCTTTTATGAGTAACGGGTATTTACGTTAAACGTATAAATAAATACACTGACCCATTTTTAACATCCTCGATCGCTTGCTCAGCGTTGTCATAGTTATTAGCCTCCATGGTGCGGTACATGTTGGACAGTTCCACCTGCCTCCGGAAGTACATGTCGACAGCCGACCCCTTCACCGTGGCGCACGTCAGGTTCTCCATGGTGTTGCGTAACTGAAATGTCACAATGACCGTGTGTAATGTAATTTCTTCGTCTTTGTTTTGTGAAAGGGGTAAGTAGATTGTTACATGAGTATGATTAAATAAAGTTTCTCGGCTGGCTTTAAATGCTGTTTTAAGTTTTCAACCGACTTTTGAAAGAGGAGGATTTATGTTTTCGAGTTTGTTACGTAGAAAGGCCCAAATATTTGTAAAATTAGAATTTGTTTATGTATCTCCTTGTAAAATTTTGTTAAAATATAACTGTAATGTCATAGAAGTAACAAACATTAAAAAGTTTTTTTCTAAACAAATTTTTGTGTTTGGAAAATAATTCTACAACATATTATATAAGGGAAAACCCCTGTAACCCACTCTTGCGTCGTTGATGCCGGTCAGTTTGGTCTTAGGCCGCTCCAGTACGAGGAAAGCAGCTAGGTTGGCGGTGTAGGAGGCGACGATGATCATCGCAAACCCAGCCCACACCATGCCCAACACGCGCGCTGAGAAACTACGGGGAGTTCCTGTAAATATGGTAATGTGATACAAAAAATATTCATGATAGAAATAGCTTAGTTTTTTAATCGATTCATTCATTCATATAATGTGGGTTACATGGTCAATCGATCCTGTACACCCCCCAGGTGTCAGAGTTTCCGCCTCTGTAGTAGTTGACGCACCTTTAACGACGAGATGGCAACTTGGATCAACTGGCTTAAAGTGCCTTTCCAAAGCAAGTCATCATTATTAACAGACAATCGGTGATTCAATCCTGCAATATCCTAACAATAGAGTTGTGAAGCGATAGCGTTGAAGAAAGGTACTGTATAACGAAAGTGTACTTATTTCATTCTGCTTTCAATTATGAAGAAGGATAGTTTCAGTAAGTCATTGTATTACTTACCTTCACCTATCCCACTATTCAACAACACGCCCCAAGCGAACCAAATAGCGCTAGAAAGATTCAACGCGTCCTCCTCCGTGCCATCTATGTTCGCCAGTTTGAACCTCCCGAAGGGGGAGAACCGATCAAGAAGGTACAAGACCAGCGCCACCACGTGTACGGATACCATCACCAGGATCCATAACGTGTTGGAGAACGGTTGCAAGAACGATACCAGCGTTGAGGAGCGGGACGGCTACAATCAAAGGTAAACCAATATATAAATGAGTGCAAGCGTGGTGCAAATCATTTTAAGGTTAAGTTAGTTAATTGAGACTTTATTTCACTTATAAGATTCATGTATGAAAAAAATATATATTAGATTTAGTATTTTTGTAGTTATTTCAGCCATTATCTAACACCGATGTTGTGTGGGTTAGTAAGTTTCTTTTATTCAACAATTTAAAATGAGTTTGTCTACCCTACAACAAAATCTGTGCACGTCACTGCAAATGCATCAAAGACCTTCCGAGAATTTTTCCAGTTAGGAACATTCTTAGCTTGCTATGCGTACTTCATAGATGAGTCTACCATGAGATATTTCAAACGTTTGAACTTACACATACCTTACGGCTAAGTAAGCATAAAGTAGTTAAGTAGATAAATACATTTTACGAACCTTCTTTTCTAAAATGGTGATTCCCTGGTATTTGAATGGCTTACTAAATTCAATAAATTCGGCTCTTTCCGGATTTATAGTTAGGGGAGCCACTATCATGTCGGCACGTTCGTATACTAATTCTCCTATAATTAAAAAAATGGCCAACTTTTATAAATCGACTAAATCATGGATGAAGAAAGGAAAGGTAGTTCTTAATTCGATGACTAAAGAGATTAATGGATGGAAATTACTTAGTTTCGTTTAAGTTCTGTGACCCACCTATTAGTCCTGTCCATTCTTTCTTAGCTCCAGGAGAAGAGAGGTTCTTTATAATGTAGTTTCCGAACTGACCATCGGGAGATAGCGCAAGGGAATAAGTGAAGTTTATAACTTTGGACAACTGTTTCAACAAGTCCATACAAAATCCTTTACAGCAGTACAGCTGACCTGTAATAATATAAAATATTTTTGTTTCTATCTATTACATTCTAAAAAGTTATTTATAAACTTTTGCCACTACCTGTACTGTCACTGCTGTTATAATGAGGGCACAAAATTTCTTCCTCTGTACAATCATTTTCGAAATCAATTCGTCGAGCATAAACGAATGGCTTTTCTTCTATCGTCAATACCTGGAAATCACGCGATTTTCTCATCATAAATCCAATAATCATTTATTTTTTTTGTAAAAAGTTGAAATCAAGATGGTAGATATATTTCAATAATATTAAGCAAACTTATACCTAATGTTAAGTTCAATTCATATGATTTGTGGAAATTTGTCTAAATGATAAATTATCAAAATTTAGCACACTTAGACCCATATTATTGAATGCTAAATGTCATGTGTCGTTATTGTTCCCTCTGCCCCGGGTAGGCAATTTTCAAGGGGGCGCAAAATTTTAATTGTTTTGAGACTTATTGATATTATATTTAGATGTAATTAATTATCCTCTTACCTTGAGGTGTGTTGGTATCATAAATCCCTCTGGTTTTGAGGGACTTCGTCCCATCCATATAATTTCTTGTTCTTTCAATTCCAATCTCATCTTTTGTGTTTCCTGAAAATTTTAAAAAATGCTGTACTTCAAAAGTAGACAGGGACTCCTACTAGTGTAAATAACTTGATGCAGCAATTTAATTAACTTTTAAAGAGTTTTATAGAGCGATGCGATGGGAATTTACAGACAAAAATGATATTTTTTTACTGCTTAACAAAACAACAACATACGAAGAGGCTTTGCCCGCCATGACACTAATTGCAAATGAACTCACCTTTGAGTAAGAATATTTGCCAACAGCTACATGTTCGCCTTGCGCACGCACGTTGACCATGTCATACTCCGCGTGGACTCTGTCGCCGTGGTCATCAAATGCCACGTGACCCGTAGCCCCGTTATCCAGGCGTTGCTTTCTGATGTAGTCGAAGAGGACCCGACCGGTCGTCCAAATGGAACCTGAGTTGTCGCAGTCTGATGGTGGAGCGTAAATCTCCTCTGAGGTATTCATGTCGCGGATTGCTGATGCTAGCACGTAGCTGTTGAAATTTAAGATTTGAGCTTTTTTATTTTTAATATACTCTGTATTTTTTGTACATTGGAAACTTAATATACAGACAGCAAGGGAAATTTCTTCCAACCATTAAGCGACGTATCGAAGAGCGGTCTCCATCATCCGATTACCATTCAAAGAGGTACAGGTTTATCTTTTTGTCACATCATATTACGATGACGTCTACGGGAATAAAGGTGTGGTCTATATTAGAGCTGGATACGATACCACACGGCTACTCTATCCTGACTTATCTGAGCTAAAAAGCTACTTTGGCATTTCAAGTAAAAATAAAATGGTAGAGTACTAACATGGAATCCTGTATGTGTGCGCGTTCGTTGGTAGCATTGACCAGCCTCAAGCCAAGCAGACCTTCGGGCGCATTAGCGGCATCCAGAGCCTGTTCAGTCACCATCCACACGTAGCCGGCCGTCGTCATGTTGAGGTACATTGCGTCACGGAAAATTATTTCTGCGTCTGTTTTGCTGCAATACCAGTATTTTCATTTAGATTTGTTCGGATTTGCAGGTAGACAATCATTTGTAGCGTTAAAATAAAACAAGAATCATCTGTTTTCCAGGCATGACCTTTTGTAAACAGAAGAAACAAGCATATTCAAATTGCTTAACCTACCTGGCATACATGAGGAATACTCTTGCTTGTGCACTTCTGACCTCGACGAGCTTGTCGCTGAAGGAGTCGAGGCCGGGTTCGAATTCGATGACCTGTTCCACCACTACCTTGCGATCTACGTCGTCGTCTACACTCTGCGATGTGGTTTGGAATCTGAGATTACAACAAATTATCTATTTAGGTAAACGTTTTCTATGCAATGCAATTATAACTCTTAGAATTTTGCTACCTCAACAATGGTTATCTGTAAGGTTTTGTAGGTCTCTATAAACTTGAATTTGGTTGCATTCTGATAGAATAATATCTGAATTTCCATCGCAACCTCTCGAAGATAAGCTTCGGCCCGGTCGTCATCATATATGTATATTACGCAGGAAGCTGTTCTGGAATAAGTGATTAGACCCTGACTTTTACTAAAACTCACAGATTCCTTACCGTCCCAAAATAGCTCGTCCATCGGTATCCGAGCTGTGAATAATGATCACTTTCATATAGTTGAAGTGCTTCAACACATCCACCCAGACATCAGCTTGATGAGAGTACGGGGGGACCGTCCTCAGGAACGATACGTGGATGTTCTTGTCGGAGAAAGCGGAGTCTCGCGAGGAGATGCCGATGACCGGGATGTGGTAGAATCCGCTGGTGTAGGATACTGCTGCTGGCGACAGATCCCCGGTCAGGGGGTGGGAGACCACTACAGCGTATACCTACGGCATCAGTAATAGTAGTCAAGTTTTAAGATAATTCTACCGCAAATTACATAGGTAGATACTATATGCAGCGGCGATTTAGCTCTATTTTTAGGCTATAATAGAATAATAATTAATCCAAACTTCCATATCCGTACTAATATTATAAATGCGAAAGTCTATCTGTATGTCCATTTGTCTGTCTTTGTGTTACGCTTTCAAGGCCAAATCGCTGAACGGATTTTGATGAAATTTGGTATAAATATATTTGAAGACTCGGTGTCAAACATAGGCTACTTTTTGACGCAGGCGGAGCTGCGGACAATAGCTAGTAATATATAAATATTTTGTAAATACTAAGATACGTTTTTGTAAAATTAAGTACTATATATAGACACACTACAACCAAGCGTTTACTGCGCTCCTCAAATGTCTGTGCCCGCTGGGCACTTGTCCCCGATCTAGTTTCGTTTTGGCACTTTTTTCTGATATTTCGAAGGTAATTAATTTGAATTAAGGTAATAAACTTACTCGGTGTGCAATAAGGTCCTTGCAAACGTTCATTGCAGTTTTTATCGGATTGGGGTCCATGAGAATCGAGTAGTCATGATAGGTGACACCTCGAGGTACGTATTGGTCTTTGAAGTTGAGATTCTGTAAAAATATAAAATCAATGAAATATTTACTCGCTTATCTGACTAACAACAGTATTTTCTACTTTGTTTATGATGCCTAGTGTCAGACTCACTGATATAGTATCCTTGAAGAATGCAATAGACTCATTGCTGGACAGCACTCCTCCGACATTATAAAAGGTGGGGTTGGAGAACCTTCTCCTGTCGGCGGCTCTGTCGTCTGCCACCACCAGGGTGGCCCCCAGAGCCAGGACTAGTAGCCGCCACATCTTGACCACTATGAAAATTAAACAATTTGCAATTTGATGGATGATGGATGGATTGACATTGATCCCATGGCAGAGAGGGCGTTGTCTTTTGTGGGATGCAACCTGCGTCAGTACTTATGCGGCGTCCTATCTCAATTCAACTGTTCGTGAGCCTGGGGCAGCAGCGAGGATAGCTGCTGGACATAAACACCTCAAATATTCAAATTTGTGTTCTCAGTACGAGTTTGTTCCAGTAGCTGTTGAGACTGCTGGACCATGGTGTTCAGAGGCAAAAAAGTTTTTGGGCGAGATAGGACGTCGCCTAAGAGACAGAGGTTTTGACCATCGCTCCGAGTGGTACTTGGTTCAAAGGATATCCCTTACGATTCAGAGAGGTAATGCTGCCAGTATAATGGGTACTTTTGAGCCGGGTGCCGTTCGGGGTGGTATATTTTTAGATTAGAAAAGTTTGTGGTTTTTTATTTTTAGTTTTTAGTTAGTTGTAATTTCGATATTTTTTTACGTCTTATTTTAATAAATAGCTATTGGTTAATTTGCAATTGGTGTCATTGACATTGGGCGATAGCAGACCAAGGGGTCTGCTATCGCCGAACAGGCAAGGGCCTGTTCCCTTAGATCTGCACACGGATGTGGCACAACATTGGTCAAGAACAATATAGTAAATCGTTCAGAAAATAGATCGGCACGCAAAGAATAGCAGAGGCTGCGATGACCACCCTTATTTTGCGGACAAAAACTTTAATTATTTACCCCCTTATTCTTTAAAATTAACAAACATTCATTAAGGCCCAATTAACTAAAATATGTTTTACCTCTTTCTTTCATGTCAAATATAGTTAAGACAGAAATAAACTAAACATAAACAAACATTCATTATTTTTTATAAATAAGTAGCTTACTGTATAAAACTACTTTAGTTAACTCTCATTTATTTTAAACCTCCTCGTCTAGTGCATATTGTTCCTACGTCCACCAAAATACATTGTCAATATCCATTTTTATCTAGATTTTGTTTAATTCTGTATAAATTGTCGTTAGCTCATGTCTTTTACGAAAGATTTGTAATTGACTAAAGTTACAAGTCGTGGTCTACACCCTATGGCCAAGTGATGTTTAAAATTTTCATGTTATTTATTTGTATATTCTGTTCTCTAAAAAATCCTTTTTTGTTCGTAAGGTAATTAGCTTTTCCTAATTATTCAGTACAATAATTTCATACAGTGCCTTATCAAGGAGAGGTTCCACAAAATGACTAAACTTATAATTAAAGATGAATATTTTAGTCACACCCTTTTGTCACCCGACGGCCTTGCCAACTAATTCATGAGCAAATTAAAATTGTAGAACTCTTACCCTGACTTTACACCATTTGTTGGTATCTTTTCATCACATTAGTTATTTTAATACAAAATTCATGAAAAAATATAATTTTGAGAATCAGATGATTTGGGATGCTGGATGAAAGCGGTAGATGGAGCCCATCTCAGCCCATCGAGCATCGCGCAGGCGTGCTGTATCAATCAATCGGTGTTAGGAATTTTCAGTGACGACGAAGATGGCAAAAAAAAGAAGGATTTTTTAAGAATAGTTTTATTCCATAAAATCACTATGTAGTATTATCTGTGGTAGTACAGCACAAGTCAATGAATCACAATTTAAATGGTGTCTCTTAGCAACTAGTTACGTAAGCGGTTCTAGGTTTAATCTCTTGATATTCCTAAAGATAAGATATTTTTGAAACGCAAAGATTACCATATGCAAAGAAAAATACATATTTACTTCCTTAAACTAAAGGATACAAAACAAGGTATATTTTAAACTATAATTTCAATAACAAAATAGTTATAATCTTATTTATTCGTATCATAAGTTAAAGTAAATATCGCCTTTTTCCAAAGAATTTAATATGCATTTTAAACTAAAATTGTATATTTGTTTGTAGTTTAACTTTAAGTTTGTCTCATGAATCACATGTGAGCAAATCAATTGTTATAACTATTGTTGAAATTTTATAGGCAGGGAATAGGATAATAATTTCTTAGTTGATGTTTCACACAATGATGCAAACACGACAGTGGCGCATCTAGCATGTGCTTGTCCCTAGGGCGCAATCTGACAGGGGCGCAGAAAACCAAGTTTTGGGTCATTCATTCTAGGAAGTTGCATTATCTATACTTCATACTAATAAAACAAAATATATTGTAAAAAGCCAATTGCGTGTATTAACCCTATTCTTGGAGAAGAAGGTGAAGGCATTATAAGGCATACTCATGCAATATGAAAATATGTTGCAAAAATTATTTTCACAATCAAATAAAACATTCTTATTTTTAACTTAATATTAAACAATATGATAGGTACGTAACGTATACGTAGTTAAAACCGGGCTTAAAATACGGTATAATGCCTAGCTTTTATAGGTAAAATCAGGCCCATCCCCAAGAGGCAGCAGCCGGTGACCAGGTGGGCCAGGGTTTTGGCCAAGCAGGCTCGGGCCAGCCGGCGCCGGCGGGACGCAGCGCGGCGGCCGCAGCGGTGGCGGCGTGGTGAGCCGCGCCGGCTGCACCGGCCGCTCCGGAGCTCTGGATTACCGACAACTTCAGGGATTCTATGTCTGGAAAACAAAATATGTTTAGTTATCACGATCAAGCATCTGTCGGCGAGCTAAGGAAGCATGAACCAGGCTGTACACTCTTGCCCGAAAGCTCTCGCCTAAGACAGTACCGAGCGGGCATAACAACAACGACTAGCCGAATGTGGTTCTATTCAAATACCAAGCTCAACTACTTCTTTCTTAACTCGATGGTCTATTTTTAAATAAGAATAAAAAATGTCGATAATTGCGGGCCATATTGTTTTGGCTTTGTTCGGATCTCCAACTTGAAATCCACTTGATTTGCATAAACTAGAATAGACTGTCGTAGACTACTTGTTGAAAAGATCTTCCCAACCCATTTTGTTTTTATGGTGAAGGGGATAATTGGAGGAAAGAAACACAAGGGTATTCTACGTTGACCTTACCAGCATTCTGCAACCTAGCCGCCTGATTGTGAGCAGCACGATGAATAGCCTTCGCTGCTGCAGCTTCCCTGGCAGCGGCGATCTTCTGAGCAACAGCAGCCCGTGCCTTGGCCGCAGCCAGCTGGGCTTGAGCTTGTACTGCTGCTTGAGCTGCTTCTAAAGCGTGCGCTCGAGCGTGACGAGCGGCTTCCTCACTATTAAAGTATCACATTTGCTAAGTATATCATAATAACTCGTCTCAATCTTATCTTACTTCATTTTGTGGAATTTATAGGTACAATAAGTAGCTATAGCCTATATTTTGATACCCTTCACTTTACAATACCGGTGAACTACAAGGACAAGAAGCAACAAATTGACTTTGTTTAGACTGTGAAGGGTCGAGAAAATTAAAATCTGGTCAGAGGCTCAAGAATTCATTATAAATGAAAACAAAGGAACATGAAGACCAGTAGGTCAATTTATGAGAGATGTATAGATTTCCTTAGAGAGGATATGATATGAGGATGTTAGGCAGGAGAGGATGAAACCATGGTAAAGAAATAGAGATCTATGGAAGGTATGCTATTTGTGATTTGCCTACATTTACGACGACTTATCAGTTTTATATAATGTCTACCACACACATATAGCACAATAAGTTAAGCTACGTTCCTTTGCTTAGGTACCGTAATCTGTTACAGTACTAGTTACCACCGTATTGCAAAGCTACCAAAAATAGGAATCATTCTAACCTTCTATGAGCAGCGTGGGCGGCTGCAGCTTCCTTAGCACTGGCGATGCCCTGTTGTTCCAAAGCGGCATGTTTCGCGGCTGCTACCTCATGTTGCGCTGCCATCACCGCCGCCCCTGCTGCCTTGGCTGCTGCCACTGCCCCAGCTACGTCCGAGTTGGAGTCTGAAGACCAACCTACAACTGATTCGGCTTTTAAGACATTGGGACATAGTTACAAACTTAGACAAAACCTACACTTGGTACTCCAATAGGTACATGGAGTTCGTAGATAAAGTGCATTGTCAGATGTAATGCGCTGCGCAAACCAGGAGCCCTATACATAACATAACATCTTCTCGTGTCGTTTTTACGTTTTACACCATGATTAAACGTAACGTATTTAGCAAAAGAAACCCAAAAGACTGCATGGTCATAGTGGTCACTTACCTGGTCCAGGTGCCAGTGGCGCCCAGGCGATGGGTACAGGAGGCCACACAGCCGGCTCCCAAACAGCACTCCTCTTGTCAGGCTTGCTGACTGCGGCTGCGCATGCTACCAGCACCAGGGAAATCTAGACCAAAAATATATTCAGCAATAAATTTTCAAGTAAAAAACCCTTTCCCTTTTAAAAAAAAATCTTAACACGAATTTTCAAATATACTCAAAATTGGTCTTGAAATTAAGCCAGGTACTTCATCATCCTGGCTGCAGTCAGTCCACTGTTGGACATAGGAACAAGCCTCTTTTATTTATTTTTTTATTATTATTTTTAATACAAAAACGGTTGACGTCGAGCCGGTTATCTTGGGGAAATGTATAGGTACGGACGGAAACCCAATTACACGAATCCTACTCGCGCTTGGCAGGTTTTTATGTAAAAAAAACTTACTAAAATTTTGGGACACATTTTTTCAGTTGGCTTTGCTTAGGCTTGATGACTGGACTGCGTGGTCTCAAATCAAACTGTGATATGTTATCAACCTCTACTGATGGTTTTATATGACTAGAATACGGAAACGCGAGTAATGTAGAAAGGGATCGATTACAGATTTAATAGCCATTGGATGCTGCAATTTTAAAGGAACAAATACAGGTCGAAATATTCTTCAAAGTATCTCGTAACATATAGATCACTATCACTTTCAACAGGTGTATTGTTCACGTAAGTTTAAACCTTTTCTCTGACCATGTAGGCAGAAAATCTAATTCATGACTGGGTCTCATTTTGGACGGAAACTACTGCTTGTTAGCCGATTGCGGGAAAGCCAAAAAAGAGAGTTATGTGTTTGATCTGTTCTAGTTATACGTAAGTACCTATGTACCTATGTCCTCTTGGGTATATTATAATTTAAAAATAAATCAAACTTGCAGATATTGGCGCCAAAATTAAGGTATTATTTTCTTTGATTAAAGCTTTTGTGGTTTCGCTCACGAATCCGAATTTAATTTTTAGCTCATTCTTTCATCTTATTAAAAAGAGGTAGGTATATATATACCTTAAATTAATAATTGGTCTCCGCGGCGCTACGACTAGATACCGCGCTGTGAAGAAAAATCAGTTTCCACAATGCGGCAACTTATTAGGACAGTGTGTGTAAAACAATGTCCAAAGACGCACACTAGCGTCGATTATGATTATGATGTTGCCAGCTACTTGACTGGTGCCCGATCAATGGGAAAATTATTAATTGCTGTGGTCTTGTTACGGATTTTAAAATGTAGCTCAGAAAATCCTTTAAAATGAAATTAAAATAAAACTTGCCAAGTGTGAGTCAGCTGGCGTGGAGAGGGTTCTTTTCGATTTTTTTTTCCATGTGGACCTCATAAACAAATTTAAAATGATCTCATAGATTTTCCTTAATTTATACATCGAAATTCTGGATTCGATAGTTTCGGAGCAAAGGGGAAATGGTGAATTTTTGTCTACTTCTCTATTTATTAATTTTTGTCTATTTAATAATTCTAATATAGAATCTTAAAATTGCATTATGAACTTTCATTTGATTTATTATTACACAGTACAGTACATATGTTAAACGTTTACTTTTAATTTTCTATTTAGCTTGGAGCTAATTGATTACTGACCCCTTTTTAGTTGTGACCCGGGTTTAAATACAAATAAATAAATATACATAAACATACATACTTAATATCACGGCCTTTCTCCATACGGTAGTGTAGCCGGAAAATCGATTAATAATCGATTCTTTGATAGTTGAAAAATTAATTTATGGTATCGATAGTGATGTATCTATGTGACCCTAGATTATATAAACAAAAAACGAAAAATTTATAATCGATTATCCGGCAACACTACTCTACGGGGTGCCAACTACCCAAAGGCCAAATTTAGAATGGAGGTAGGCGTAAAGGTGGAAAATGGAATTAAAATAGTGTTAAGTTGCTAGTCGCATCGCCTACTGATAGGTATGGTTTATTTATGGCCCACTCCCTCGGCCGGTTTGTATGGTCTGCGCGGGAAGAGAAGCAGATGCGTTTTTACTTTTCTCCCAGACCAGTATTGAAGAAATAAGAAGACAGACAAAATTGATGTCAAACTTATAACATCCCTCTTTTGAGGTCGGGAGTGAAAAAACTTGGGGAATTTGGGATTTTTTAATACACGGCAACATTGAGCACTAAGCGGTACTCGCGTTATATTTTAGGGTTTTAATTTTCATGAGTACTAATTTATGACCATATTTCGAAATTATGCAATACTTACTACCGTAAGTAGTACCACTATCTTTGTTTTTAATTTTAGTATTATTCTTTCACAGTTTTTTGAATACACCACAGGAATACGCAAACTGCCATTTTGCTTCTGCTTTTACATTAAATTTTAATTTCATCTGGACGTCCAAATCACTCGACGGTTGCGGCGCGCGGCGTTATTGACGCGGGTACACCGCGAGTACGCCGAATTCGGCGTAGTTTTAGTTGCCGCATTTTTTTAGTACGCCGACGGTATCTAGCCGAGCGCGCGAGACCAATTATTAATCTAAGGTACCTTGGTTAGGTAGCAATAACAAAGCGGTCATGTGCTAATCGGACTCGCGCACTGAGGGTCGCATACTCCCGTACCATTATCTATATAAAACGCAAAAAAAAACATGTCTATTGTATGGGAGTCCCGTCAAATAATTATTATATTATTCTGTTATTAGTATTTGATGTTATCACAGACATATAAGATGTAAACAGACGGAAGGTATGCTTATCCCCTAACCTGCTTACGGGCTCGATCGAGCCCAACTTTTTCTGCGCTACTGTGCTTCTGGGCTCGATCAGCCCCAACTGTTTTCGCTTGCATCATTTTTTAGTTACACAACACTGAGTAACTCTATGTGTCTATGGCTTTTTCTCGGCTAACTACGATCCTGCCACTATCGATTAAAAATAATTCCATTGCCATCCAGGGCCGAAAAAATTTTTAAACACGAATTTGAAGTTGAGCTTGACGGGTCTCATTTTTTTCTAGGATCACGGTACGGGAAAATGCCTGGCTAGGGAGGTTATTTTTTAATATAACTAATGAAATTTTTTGAGAAAATGCTTAAATAAGTCTATTTTAATATAAAATACAAACATAATTGATCACTTTATGTTTTCATGTGTTATTTCCACTGGGAAACAAAATGGCTGACCACGCAAAAAACATTTTTTCATAAATTATAAAATTCATTATTTTCTGTGCAACTTTTTCTATTTATATTACTAATTTAATAATAAGCAATAAAAAATAACAAGAAACCACGCTAACTCAAGCGATCTTTCATGATTTCAAAAAAAGAACGCGCGAGTGGAGGATCGCGTCCTTGTCTAACGTAGCATCTTAGTATGGGACAGCGGGCGCGCAAAAAATGCGTCACAAACGGATTTTATGGGAGCAGTCCACATTTATTATACTTTTGGTTTGTATTTTTTTTCGACAGTACGTTCCTTTCCAAGCAATACTGAATTTTTTTTTTTTGGTTTCGTGTAGTAGTTTTTATACTGACCTTGGGTAAAGATCGGTCGAGCCGACCATAAAAAACGACGGAGGTTCATTGTTTGTCAGTTTTTTCACAATTTGAACATTCTGAGAACTTATTAATGCTTGTTATCTATTCTAAGATAGCTAGGCTTCAATAAAATATGTGTATTCATTGCTTTTAACGAAATTTGTAAAACAAAGTCTTGATGCAAAATATATCATTTTTTCGTACAAAAACCCGCGAATTTCGAAATTGTAATTTATTTTTCATTCAAAAGTTTACTGTAGCAGGATAGTATTCTTTGTTTTAATTACAGAACTAGATAGATACTGTTAGATTATAAAAAAATAAGGCATATATATGGTACAACTTTTATTTAAAAAATCATTATAGTACAAAATTACGGGGACAAAAAAGAAATATTTTCCTTCCACCCGTTACTACAAAAGAACCACTTATGATATCGTTATCCAAACAGTTTTGTCGATAAGGTCGATTATCTGTGAACAAAATAAATTTTACGTGTTATTGTAACCCTACACTCGAGTTGTAAACAACGCTATAACTAAAACACTTGTAACGCGCGCGCGCGCGGGAGCGTTTCGAAGCACAGTAGCGTAGCGGTAGCGGGGGGCCCAAACCATGCGAAGGGATGCTATTACATAACGTAGCAAAACACACACATGCAAAACTATGCAGCCTGGGCTGTATCTAGTCTAGGGTAAGATGTTTACGTTATTGCTCCCCATGATTTCAAGGAATTTATGAATGTTGTGTGGAGTGCATGATCTGAGATCATATATACGGTATTCTACTCTATTATTTTTAGTGTTCACCGATCCAACAACGTAGATTACAAAATGGCGTCAACTGCAAATTGCCACGCGTAGCTTAATATCTATGTGTGAGTGAATGTTGCTACAGGTGTAAAAAAGAGATGTCGCCATGTAGATCCGAATACGTGAGAAAAGGATAACAACAATTACTTGCTACATAAATATAACTATTAACTTATATTCCGTCTGTGTACGTCTTAAATGTCTGTGGATGTTATAGACTTCTGAGGCGACAACAAAAATACTACATCTGTGAAAATTTCAACATCACTGTTCTTGACATGAGATACGGCCTGGAGTACTATTCCAACTCTGACAGGAACCAACTTGACTTGTTTGATGATCTCACTTGACTAATCCACGGGGACTCTACCATGGTTTCTCCAATCCTTTTAATATACGTATGAGCGATGCTGGATGTAATGTAGGTGACTAGGTGTCATTTCTGTTACCTACCCACTTCATACAAGTATTTGGATGAATTTAAATGCCTATGATAACTCCCACTTCATGTAACTTTTTACAAACCGTTGGCTAATTAGGTCTAGAAACAGAACAGATATAAAATTAAGAAAAAAACTTGTGTGTCAAAGTCACAAGTGTCAAGTCAACAGTCATATCTTGCTCGCTCGCTCTCTCTTCATTTGTCGAATTGAATCTAGGTAGGTGGTGCCATAAACTTTTATTCTAATTTGCGGTGGTACCGACTACCGATCGATTATTTTTCTTCTTGTCTTGATTGTAATAATATAAATGTATTATAGTTCGATTTAACTGATCATGCAAGCTTTAATTTTAATATAAAGTTAATACCTACTTTTTCCAGAATACTAATATACAGCTGGGGCACTAAAAAGTTTGTAATTTTTTTTATATAATATGTTTAATTACCTATTCTTTTTGCATGAAGTACTTACGAATTTATCCTTATATCTATCTCTTATACGTTAGATGTGGATTATGTTAATTAATACTTACACATTGTTTTCTAATAACATACATCTTACCAGAAGAATCAATATGAATACAGTGTTAACTTTATTCCTTAGGAAGGTTTTTAAATATTCTTTACAAATTTGCTTATTATATTATTGAAGTTTTATGTATATTTTTGAGCAACATATGAGTTGGTTTAAATAATTTGGTACTTAATCTCAAACAATTATTTTAATGTTACTCTATTAATAGCTTGTGTTTAGCTGCCAACAACATTATTCCCATTATAACAATCCAGATCTCTTTTACTATAATAACAATGACTAATAATAGTGTATTCTAGGACTAATATAAAAATAAATTTAAATTTTATTTAGTCATTAAAACAGCTTGCCAACAAACTTTAATCTCTGTACTCGACTTGCTTCATCTCAACAGCAATTCAAGGGTCAAATTAGCATTTGCTGACATTATTTCAAATTCTGTTTTACAAATTTGCATAATTTAAAATATAATTTGGTAGTACAATACAATACAAAATATCTTTATTGCTCACATACAGTAACAAATAGTTTAACAATTACAAACACTTATACATAATATGAGCAAAGGTAGAAATAAAAGGTAAGCAAAGGTAGAAATCTTATAAGCTTATTATCTAGTGTTGTAAAAGTTATTAAAGTGAATTATTAACTTAGTGCGTTTTGTTCAGGTCCAGATTCGTACAAATAAAATGAGTTCCTCCAAGGCATCCACACCTGCACCACAACAGTTTGCGTAAGTCTGATAAGCCTCATAGTCTAACTTCAAGTGTGATTTTTCATACTTATATCTTAAATAGTGCAATATACAAAGGTATTATATGTCAATCAGTTACAAATTTAATGTTATATTAACAGAATCTCTTGATCACATACTGAAATAGGTCATAGAAATAATTCTAGCTTTATAACTAAAATCTGTGAGCTGTATTTTGGGCTAGATGTTATTTTAATTTGTGTTTTAATGAAACTAGTTTTCTTAACAAAAGTCACTAGGTAAATCCATATTTTGTATGATTACTTACACATATTACAAACTCATAAACCTAAGTTTGATATTTCTCATCAGATAAGTTAGTTCCTTCAGTTTTTATAGGGTTTTCTAAATTGAATCTTCCTTTATTTAGGTCAGTGATTCCCAAAGTGGTCCAGGTGGACCCCCAGGGGTCCACGGGAGACTTGCTGGGGGTCTACGTAGGCGTGAACAAAAAATGGGGGTCCATAAGATGTTAATGGGGGTCCACGAAAATTTATCTGCTTTTGATAGTAAAGAGCAAAAATGTAAGCATAGTTTTTATAAGGGCCTACCTACATTGTTTTAAGTACCTATCTAAGCAGACAATATTTTAATAAGGCAAGCGACTGTTACTTGTCCAAACTTGTGTATTCGATATTACGTACAATTTCGTGTACAGACTTGCAAAGCGCTATCCGCCCGACAATGCTTAATGCTTGTTCAGACATGAACTTGATCAACACTATAAATACTTGATGCCAAAGGCAACCAAACGCATTCATTTGTTTCCGGAATTTCGAAAACAAGGCGGAATTTGGAAAAAAGTTGTGAGAAAATTTATATCTGTGTTTGCTAGTGCCGGAGAAAAGTAAGTAACCTACCTTTTTTTGTTATAGTACTTAAGTATTTTGTTTACGTGTACTAGTCGGTTGATCACAACGGCCTGTATAGATAGGTAACTTAGTAACTTACAGATATTTTAATTGTCCTCTTTCGATTTGAAGACAAACACAGCACGTTTTATTCAATTGTTTTTTCACGAGAGAAGCACTGCCTCTCTAAAAAGGCCGAATAAGCAATATTGCAGAGCAATTAATTTTGTAATTTTTCTTGCAAATAACTACTAATTTTATAAAACAGTAATTTCATAATCATGTTAAATTGATTTTGAAGTAACTATTTTATCAAAACTATTCCTTTTCGGAAAAAGCGAGCGGTGCGCGGGCGACGGGAAAAGGGCGGGGCTTGAACTTCGATGCCTGTTTGTCACGTTTTAACAATGAAGCCGCAGACAAAAAATACGCAAATACACGGAGCGCGTGAACTCATTGATTTAATAAAATGTTAGTTATCGTTTTTATGGACAATTTTGGGATTTCGACGTTTATTTTTTCCTACACAAATATGATCAGTATTCGATACTGAGTACACTAATTTTTATTTATACTATTAAAAATTAGTGGTAAATTATGTACTTTAAAATTGATACCGTTTTGTGAAAACGTTTGTATTTGTCTCAGCGGTTTATTAGTTGGTCCCTTTACAAGCCGTAATTCTATTTCCGCGTGCTGACAAAGGCTGCGGTGTGATACCTATATTCAGAAAAAAACTTGGTTACTAAAACATTTTTTTTACAGGTAAGGTAACTGACACGAAACATGGCTACAGCAAAGAAAAAATGTCGACAATATAGTGTCGATTATTTGAAATATGGTTTTGTTCCATCAGAGGCAGACAAACAATTGCCCATGTGCCTATTATGCAACAAAGTTTTGAGCAATGACTCTATGAAACCATCAAAGCTCGAAGATCATCTAAAAAGGTGTCATACTGATAAAATAGGTAAAGATTTAAAATATTTTCAAACATTGAAAGAAAAATATGGAAAGAGACCCACCATGCACAGTATGTTCGCTTCAACATCTCAAAGTAACGATGATGGCTTGCGGGCATCTTACAATATCTCATTACTTATAGCAAAATCTGGAAAACCGCACACTATCGGAGAACAATTAATTTTACCCGCTGTTGAAGAGGTTTTAAAAACTGTTTTGCACAAATCTCCATTTGACGTACTAAAAAGAATTCCATTAAGTAACAATACTGTACAAAGACGCATTGATGAAATGAGCTCTGATATCGAAAGCTTTTTGTGCAATCATCTGCAAAAAACTCATTTTTCTATACAACTGGACGAGTCAACGTTACCCAGTAATGAAGCATTACTATTGGCATATGTCCGATTTATTGTTGAGGAAGAAATTCACGAAGAATTGCTATTTGCCAGAACTTTGGAGACTGACACTAAAGGCGAATCAATATTTAATGTCCTGAGTAATTTTTTTACGGAAAAATCGATCCCATTTACAAACATTATTTCAGTGGCAACAGACGGAGCTCCTGCAATGGTCGGGCGATATCGTGGGTTTATAAGTCATCTCAAAAGAATTATACCAGGACTTACAGCTATTCATTGCGTAATCCACCGACAACATCTTGTGGCAAAACATTTAAGTGACAGGTTGAACCAATCTCTTCATTTTGTAATAAAAGCTGTCAACAAAATCAGAAGCAATGCATTGAATACACGTTTATTTGCTCAATTGTGCGACGAAAATGATGAAGACTTCCAACGACTGCTCTTACATACTGAAGTACGCTGGTTGTCGAAAGGTGCATGCTTAACGAGATTTTACTCTGTTTTCGATTCCATATTAGAGTTCTTAGAAAGTAGAGATCCAGATTTAAAAGAAAACTTGATCAAATTCAAAGCAGACATTGCGTATTTGACAGATTTGTTTAAAAAATTTAATGATATTAACTTGCAGTTACAAGGGGACAGCCTGAATTTAATAAAAACAAAGGGGATAATTTCGGCTTTTCTTGGGAAATTGAAATTTATGAAGCAAAACATTAGTCGGCGCGAATTCTCTCAATTTCCAAACTTGTCGCAGGTAGAATGTATTGATGAGGATATCCATACCTACAGTCAACATTTAAGTGCCCTGCATGATGACTTCAAAACCAGGTTTGAAGATATACTGACGATGGATATACCACCATGGATAATAAATCCATTTGACGAAACGGAAGTGGCCAATGTTGTATTACAAGAGGAGCTGCTCGAGCTAAGCACTAATGAGGAGCTGAAGGTGAAATTTAGAAAAGGCTACCCAACATTTTGGCTGCAAGCAGAAATACCCGAAAAATATCCTGGACTGTGGGAAATCGCAAGGAAATTTTTAATAGCTTTTCCCTCGTCATATCTTGTCGAAAGGAGTTTTAGTGCCGTTACAAACCTCTTAACAAAAAAAAGGAGCAAATTAAACATCACAGAGCGGGGGGATTTGCGGTTATTGCTCACAAAAATAAAGCCAAACATTGATCGTTTGCTGACACTCCATCAGATACATCCTTCCCATTAATTAAAATTATGACCTGAACCTATATTACCTTAATATTTTTTTCTTGTAATTCTATTCTTTTAATAAATAAAGTGATATAAAATGTACCATTTTTCGTTTTTATTTTACATATCGAAATATAGGGACAGAACTCAGAAGTGACACAATTTTTATTTTTTGGCGACTTTAAGAATGTGGTAGAAATGTAGCAGCAGGGGGTCCACCGAAACCAGTAAAATTTTGAAAGTGGTCCACGAGAAAAATAAGTTTGGGAACTACTGATTTAGGTCCTGAGATTTACTTATTGCACTTATTTTATATCTCTGTAGCGATTTATGGACCGCCATATCTCATGCATAATCTTGAGAAACTACTTAAGACAAAGTTTGTTAGTTACTTAAGTCTTTGAACACAGAGGACCGGACAAAACAATGGACTTTCTTTTGTTCAGTCAGGTCATTGGAGTTTAATGTGTTAAAGAGACACAAATACATAGCACTAATTTCCAGCATTAGGGTCAGGTTCAGACCAAGAGTAGCGCAGCGTAGAGGATTTTTTGGGGCAATCAAAAATCAACTTTAAAACTACGGGGCCACCCACGTATCTTCGAGAGCGTGCCAGCATTTTTTGACCCCAGTCTTCAACTATATTCATACCAAATTTCATCAAAATCTGTTCAGCGGTTTGGCCGTGAAAGCGTAACAGACAGACAGACTTTCGCATTTATAATATTAGTATGGATTTCAGTTGAGGACATTGTAATAGGTAAGCAGGATATGCTCTTTATGTTTTAATTGGTCCAGCACTCTTAATTGATAGCTGACGAGTTGTTAACATATAAATGCATACATTACTTAAAAAAAAAAAATGATTTTGAATAAATGGGAAAATGATGGGAAAATTTTGTTTGATATCTTATATTTATTTATTATCTTATTATGAAGACATAATTAACATCAATGAATAAAATAAGCTAAAAAGTTATTGTCTAACTTGTTCAGAACCTAAACTAAACTTTGAGTCGCGCTTAAAAGTATTGTGTGTTTGACTCCGGGTCTTCAACTGTATGCATGCCAAATTACATCAAAATCGGTTTATCAGTTTAGCTGTGTGTGTGTGTGTTAGATGAACCGATCCCCCATCTATCCCTCCAAACATATAAACTTTCGCGTTTAAAATATTAAGATGGGTTACATGGTCTTGGTCAATCGACCATGTACATGAATGAATTTGAATATCTTAAGTTCATGTTCCTCGGCAACTGAGAGGCAATGAATTCAATTTCATGCCCATAACTAAGTGACCTTGTGTCTGTCATCAGTATTGTCCATCTACTTACATAGCATCAGTTTAAATAAATTGTTATTGTTATGTATGTAGATGTAGATATGTTTTGTCATAAACTATTGATGTAATATACTAGTTTTATTTCAGTGTACGATACTGTAATTGTTGTTTAACAATAGGTACTGCATGCTACTGTATGTATAGAGACTAGTAAATTTATGAACAATAGAAAAAAATATCTTTGCACAAACTATTGAGGAAGACATAGCATAGTTTTTTTTAAATGACTTAATTTGCAGAGACAATAATTTATATACATACACCCAAGATGCTTGTGTTCCAACGGGTAAATTTATTTGTCAATAAAATGAATAAAAATGGAGCCCAGCATTTTTACTTTGTATAACAATAGGGACTCAATAAATAAATAAGAATGGCCAATAAGTTTATTTCTTTATAAACACTCCCCTATTGCGTGCTAAGAATCAATGAGTGCCAGGCGGGGCCGATTCTCGCACCTTGATTGATAAGTCGAATTCGAGATTTCCCTCGAATCGAGATAGAAAACCCTGTATGTCCTCTATCGACAAATCTCGTATTCGACTTAATCTCTAAAGAAGCGAGAATCGGCGTAATCACAGATTAATAATTGGTGTCCGCGGCTCGAGCGCGCGACGTAGTATTGATCTACACTAATATTATAAAGAGGAAAGATTTGTATTTTTGTGTGTATGTTTGTAATGAATAAACTCAAAAACTACTGTGCCGATTTCAAAAATTCTTTCACCATTGGAAAGCTACATTCACCCTGAGTAACATATACCGCAAGTGGAGCTGCGGGAAACAGCTAGTTAATAATGTAATAATGTTACAGATTATTGCCAAAAATCGTCAATGGCGGCATCGCGGGAATCGTGGGCGTGTCGGTGGTGTTTCCACTTGACCTGGTCAAGACACGGCTGCAGAACCAGACTGTCGGACCGCAAGGCGAGAAACAGTATAAAAGCATGTGAGTTTGACCTGAACACATGTAAAATTACTGGGTAGCAATGGTTTCGACTGGAGTCACTGGAGATGAACATTTTGCGTTAATGTTTATCATCGTTGATATTGCATATTTGTTGTACAGGGGTGAACCCCATGATTGAACTATTTAGTTTATTCTACTTGACACCTGGGTTAAGGGTAAAGAGAGATATTTTAGGTCGCCTTGTACTCTAGTAGTGGAACATACATTTTTTTAACTTTAGCGACTTTATTTTTGCTGCCTTTCTCTACTCAACAAACTTTATTTTTAAATGTCATACTTGAACATAACTATCTTAAAAATTAAACGACAAATTTTAACAGTTAATATACGTGTCAATAGGGTGGCCCTATATCATTTTGGCCCTTTATGAATATGTTAAGCGAAATACTAAGTACGTATAGGTGTAGATGCAGACTGCTGCCAACCGATCATTTTGGAAATCATTGGGAGATGCCTATGTCCAGCAGTGGATTGATTGCGGCTGAAATGATGATGATGAAATATGTTAACGTTCGTAATGAGCCGATTAATATTATTCTTGTTACGGGTACGATTACGGGTATTATGCTCAGATATATTGTAACTTTCTTTTATGGAACTGTTTGTTGTTCCTCAATAAACAAAATTAAAAAAAAATATATCAATCAATGTTATACATTGAATATTTTTAAAACAAAAAATATCACAATCCTTTATTTTGATAAATAAAATGTTACAAATATCTTGTAAATTGACATTTATTTAGATGCTATCAATGCTGTTGATTTTAGTCACTAATCCGATTGCCGAGTATTTTAATAACATGTACCTACTAAGAAATAAAGTCTCATACATATTTATTTCTTCATTACCAATGTACTAATTGTATGATGCCTACACTTTGAAGACATTTTATTGAGATTGAAAATAGAGGCTGCTGTTCATGTATAGAAACGGGGTGATGCAGATACGATATTTACCAAGTTTGTTCTATATCTAATACACTTTAAGGCGATTTTCTTTCGACTGAAAAAAATATAATTAATTAGTTTTAAATGGTGTTTATTCATTCAAGTTTATAAAAGCTGAAAACATCCTTGACTCCAAAACCACACATGACAAGATGTAACACAACCTTATTTATTCATAACTAATTCATCTACACAGTAATTCGAACAGGATACAACATAGAACAGGAACATAAGTAAAAGGAACCTTCCTTACGTTAAATCTATGGAGTGATTAAAAATTCAGCTACCGTAAGGAACAAAAGAATCCATAACATTACTCGACATCCGGCTATCGTTTCGGTTACGAGGTGTTAAAATAAGTCAAACTTTATTCAGGCTGGACTGCTTCAAGAAAACGTACGCGGCAGAAGGCTACTTCGGCATGTACCGTGGGTCGGCTGTCAACATCCTTCTCATCACTCCGGAGAAGGCCATTAAACTGGCAGCTAATGATATGTTCCGGCATTATCTCACGCTGAAAGACGGGTATGAGGACATTGTAATTTAATACTTGTTTTTTTATATACAACTGAATACATAGATAGGCCCAACTGATGGTAAGTGGTTGGTTATCGTAGCCTACGGATGCCTGCAACATCAAGGGTGTCACGAATTCGTTCCCGACTCTAAAGGAATATTTCAAGCCCGTGAAGGCTCCCATGTTGTAATCACTTGGGAAAATCATGGCAGGGGAGTTCATTCCATAATCGCGGCGTAAGAGGGGGGAAATTCCAAGAAAATGACATGATAACGAATAAGATAAATAATGTTCTATACACTTTCTTCTGTCTTAAGACATAGCAGTCCAGTTGATGCCAACTATTTTTCTGATATTCATAGCAAACAAAATACATGGTTGTGATTTACGTATTGTTTACCTTTAGTATAATCTCGTCAGGTCCCTACCGATATTCCGGCAAATGATAGCCGGTGGCAGCGCAGGCGCATGTCAAATCATTATCACCACTCCTATGGAGCTGTTGAAGATTCAAATGCAAGATGCAGGCAGGGTCGCCGCGCAAGCTAAAGCAGGTATGAATATATCAGACTTACAGACTCGACTGACACCAAAAAATATATTTTATCAATAAAATAGATTATGTAGACTACATACATACCTTTGATACAATTGGAATTGACCAACCTATAGATTTTTTTTTTTAAAACATTAGACAAACATTTAATTTATTTCAGAAACACACTAATATAACTTAAAATAAAACTAACTAAACTAAAGTTAACAAGTTATTCTAAAAACATAAAACTAAACCAATAGATTTTTTTATTTAAATACTGCACTTTGTTTGTACTTCCATTTATGTATACTTCCATACTATTAATTATAAGTGTAAAAGTCTGCCTATCTGTCTGTTACGCTTTCACGGCCAAACCGCTGAACGGATTTTGATGAAATTTGGTATGAATATAGTTGAAACCCCGGGGCCAAACATAGGCTACTTTTTGACGCAGGCGGAGAAACAGCTAGTTTCATTATAAATCAAAGGTTATTTTTGTGTTCTAATATAGATGTCAATTCTGATTTATAAACTTAAATGTAGATTTGCTTTGATGTCTTAGTTTCAATTAAAGTTAGGGATTTTTAATAAGCTATCTGGGTTCTGAATCTCTACGTTCTGTAGAGCAATTTATATATTTTTTTTATAAACTATTATTTTAGGTTTATTCATACTATTCGAACCCGACATTTCTGTCCACAGAGGGTCGAACAGTCCCACGCGTCACCGCCGTAGAACTAACTAGGAAACTTCTGAAAGAACGCGGCATCTTCGGGCTGTATAAGGGCATAACTGCTACCGCCGCGCGCGACGTGTCTTTCAGCGTTATATACTTCCCGTTGTTCGCGACATTGAATGATTTAGGACCGAGGGAGTCGCCGGACGGACCCACAGCTTTCTGGTGAGATTTGATTGTATTTTCAAATTTAACCCTTTCGATGCCAACCTACGAGTATACACGTAGTAAACAATTAAATATCAATTGTTATAAAATTTCGGGCAGCGAAAGGGTTAAAAAAAATGGTTTAAAGTTCGAAGAGAACCGTATAAGAGCATGATAATGGCCATTTAGATTTATTGTGCCATTAAATCACTCATTCGACTTAGTAGTTTATATTTGGAATCACTCACAACACTTGTGATTCAAAGTTAGAAAAAACTATTTTACTCACTCTCTTTATAACTATTCAACCCATAACTGAAAACTGTGTTGCATCATTATTTAAAGTCAACAGCACTTTCAAACATACCAGCCCGACTACTGAAATTCGCGGTGTCGAATTTTAGCTCGAAGCGTCTGAGAATTCGGGGCTAGTACTAGTATTAACGATTGCTACACTAAAACAATTACATGTTCGCGCGAAAATTCATCGTGGTGAATTCCCCCGTGGCCAGCAGTGCTATTTTTGAAATGTATGACTCATATCTCGATTGAAAGTCGTTCGATATCGAACGAAAATTATTCAATATCGAACAAAAATCATTTGTCTCGCCGATTTTGCGTGAGTCAGACTTTTCAAAAATAGTACACTACATTCATTCAATTTTACATTATTTTTTCCAGGTGGTCGTTTGGTTCCGGTTGCGCGGCAGGTTCCACCGCAGCATTGGCAGTCAATCCTATGGACGTGGTGAAGACTCGCATGCAAACTCTCACCAAAGGCACCGGCGAGCGACAGTACTCCTCCATATTGGACTGTGTCGTGTAGGTCTACTATCTTCTTAGTGAGTCGATTCTAGCAGTTATACTTCTGAGGATCAAAACTCCTCAACCGACAAGGCATTGTCATTGTAAGTCTACTATATTCCGCAGTTTCGGTTCGATGACTTGATGATGGGAGATACGGCGGGAGCGATGGTGTCATTAAACGATGTTCTTTCGGAGGTTGTATTTATGCGCTCCAATCCGAAGAAACTTCGATAGTGCGATTTAGTATTCCATACTAATTAGGCGTCTTTGTACGGAGGCTTGACATTGTTTGCTATCCTTAGGGTTAGCACCATCTGTTGCGTAGTGGAGTAATTATACCACGGAGCATAGAATATATAGAGCATAGAAAATATTTGTGAGGCTACGCGGGGCGGAAGGCAGACGGGCGGAGTGCTTGGTTTCGGCCGTGGCTCCAACCATCTTACGGAAAGTAGCAGTACTACGTTATTTAGAAATTATCAAGTAATTCAGACACCCGACACTAGATGTCACTACTGTTCACGTATCCGGTCCCCGGTCGATTATATCCATATCAGCCACATCAGGGTTGCCAATAATTTATTGAGTCGAAGTTATTTATATTTTTTTATTCAAATTTCCATAGATGTACAGGGTAATTGAAACAAATAGCCAAATGTTTACAGTGAGTTATAAAAGAGTACATGGAAACACAAATCCAATGATCGGTTGATAGAATTTTTTCAATTTTGACTAGATAAAATCTCACTTACATACAAATATATTGAAAATACAATACAAATCTCTATAATGGACAACAAGGATACATTGTGAAATACAAGCAATTACAAGAAAAACCTTGCGCCAAAGAAACATACATGAATGTTGAAAACATAACCCTTCCTTTTTGGTGTAAAAATGATATCGATGTGATGTGAACCGTGCATATAACTATGTGTTTTAATGTTCCTGAAATTTTGCCAGCCCTGGCCTGGCCATTATTGACAAAGCTACTTGTCAATAGATGTCCAAAGTTCAGCTACTTGTTAATAGATGTCATTAGTACGTCGAAGTTCCAATCTTAAAAACATTGCGATATTTTATAAATTATGAATGTTTTAAATATTAGGTATAACTTTTAAAGCCGTAAATATGTCTTATTTAACCGTGGAAAATCGTGATGCACTTAGGAGCTCGCGATCTGTTTCTCGGTACACTGTTGCAACGAGAAATGACAAGCTCCGCCCACTTTTGTGAGCGGCGCTGCGCCAATGATCGCATCACTGCGCCATTTGAAACGCCATCCGCTTTGTAAATGCTCCGTGAATGATACTGTCGCCACAGGATCCTCTGGGCCCTAAGACTATATTACTGGAGGACCCATTGCATTTAATTCGAAATGATTTGCCTTGTTTTACGATATACTAATGTAAAGCATTGAAATATGAAGAAATAAGAATTGTAAGTGACACGAAAATTACCGAATTATATCCTAGCTATGTCATGAGTCGGCAGCGCACCTTCAAGGGTTTTTACCGTCATTCTGGCTCAAATATATTAGGTGCTTTATTTGTTAAGTTATAAGTTGAGAAGGACTATGTCTCGTGCTTAACAATGATTTTGTATGAGAGTGCCCAAGGAGCAACCTAGAAAGTTTCCGTGTACGGCGATTGAAAAAGGGCACATAGGTCACCCCTCACACTGAAACCTTAGGTACTGTTTTATTTTCTTATACATTAACCTCGACATTTCTGTTTTACAGACAAACATTGAAGTACGAAGGTCCGACAGCGTTCTTCAAGGGCGGCGCGTGTCGTATGATCGTCATTGCACCGTTATTCGGCATTGCACAAACTGTCTACTATCTGGGCATCGCTGAACAACTGCTGGGCCTTAAGAAGTGAACTTAAGGCACTTTATATCAATGACTAAACTAGGATTTGGTGAGAGTTTTAAGATTTATTGATGTTTCTTCCAATAAAGGAATGAGAATGCATGCTATTTGTTTGCTTGTAAAATTTAATGAATATGACGGTAAAATAGTACAAAGGATCGCAATATTTGTCGCATCTATCATTATATTAACGCTGAAACTTTTAACCAAAATGACGACAATACATAAGTGTAGTTAATATAATATAATAGCCATAGTTCCTTTTATGTAACGACATATTTTTGGCCAAATTAATGATCTAAACAGCATATTGTATGCATTCTCAAAACCTTCCCTTTATGAACAAATATAAACGTGTTAAAATGTTGTAAGAATAAATATTTCCACAATGTTTATCATAATAAAAAAAACAAGGTTGACCTTTTGTATTTAAAATATTTTTTGTCTTTATCTCTAATTTCGATATTTTAAATCAAAGGTACAAGAAAAATCACAATATTTCATCCAATTTTTTTAAATGGTTGTTTGATATGTGTAATTTGTTGTTTGATTTGTGATGCCCGTGACAATAATTTATTTTGTTATTTATGGATTAGGTAGCCAATATAAGAACTACACATAATTATTTATATTAAATTTTGAGCCCTGTTCTTGCTGTGCAATCACGCTTTTTACAATAATGATTATAATGAACTAATATTTTCATATGATTAACAGATAATCATATTTTTTTAAGTGTTTGACAGTTTTTTTTTTAAATAATGATATGTGCATTTTTTCTTGATCAGTTTTTATATGTAAGATTAAAATAGTGCAATTTGATTGCATGAAATAATTTAAGACTCACATTTCCATACAATTTTATTACATTTTTAGCTCAAATATTTTTTTATTATTTAAGTGAAGTTTAATGAAGTGATATTATTATAAATTTTGTTGATTAATTTTAAAATTAGTTGCCATTTTTATTATTATGTGAATTTATTAAGATATTACCCAGTTTTTATAAATTTGAATTTACATTTTTTGTGTTATGTCATTGGAAATATCAGTAGTATTCATCAATCAGTATATTTATGCTGTTATAATTCCATTTGACATGGTTTTCTTTTGGGGTAGATATTGTGATACTCAAATATGAAATCGCCAATTCATTGTATAAGTCAGGCTCTAGCTTTCCTTAATTTTATAGTATTCTCCCTAATCATTAGCGACATTTTGTATTGGGTGCAAATTAGCTAGCTTATAAAGATTGTGTCTACTCGAATATACCAATGTTATTCGATTATTATAATGACAATAATTACTAAAATTATAAAGTATAGATAGCGTTGTAATAAAATTGTTAAAAATGTCAATTTAACTATCTGGTCTGGTAATTATAAATTAAATCCATTTTCATATAACTAGTTTCAAAAGATGTCAGTAATTTTCTTTTACTACAAGCCATTTACACTATAAGCACAATTTTGCATGTGCAAGCTATGTAGGTATATTCTTTTCAGCGATTGGTTTTAAAAGTAAAAATTACAAAAAATATTTTACTTAGTTCTTACCATGGAGTAATTACAAAGAGGAGATGTCGTAATAAGCGTTTTGTAAGAAAGCGTTTGTGAGGCTACACGGGGCGGAAGGCAGACGTACGGGGTGCTTAGTTTCGGCCGTGGCTCCAACCATGGAGCACGAGCAATGACAAGCTCCGCCCACTTTGTGTCGGCGAGGCGCCAATGACCACATCACTGCGCCATTTCAAACTGCATCTCCTCTTTGTAATTACTCCATGGTTCCTACTAATATTATACATGGAATTGGAAGTGAGTTTTAGCTACAAAGTATTTTACACATAAAGCTTCCATACATTGTTTAACTCTTCCATGATATATAAGATTATTTAATGATCTTTATATAATTTTGTATTAAAATAAGTACGCAGTTTACGCTGATTTAAATAGTAAAAAAACATACGCTTTCTTTATTTTAAATTACATGTTTTGTCTTCATCTATCTTTTAAAAATATGACGTTGAAACGTTGAAAAGTTTTTGTATATACATACAAAAACTTGAAGTACATCACACATAGGCGCGCTTAGTCCTTGTTGTTCTGTAATCTATGGCCGTGCGTGTCGTATGACGTCACTCCTCTGCGCTGCTCCTATCTACTGGTTTATAGTTAGGTGAAACTATGGATGTAGGTGTTGAACTGATTATTATTTTTAGCATATTTATTGACATGAATTATTGTAAGTGATTAGGAATTTCAAATCTGAGCATGTAGATAACAATAGATCATTATACACAGCTTTACAAAGTTACAGGTTCGCGTATATAATTAAAAAAATATTTCGAATCATGAATTGACCTACTAAAATATGACTCACTGGATAATTGGGTCACGTTCGGAATAATTCATTTTTATTAAATGAGTTATACAATGTGCAGAATCATGACCTTTTTAGTCTACAATTTCTGAAATATCAATGTTGTTTCAAGAGGTTTTGTTGGAAAATTAAATGATAAAAAAGTAAAATACTTCCATGTTATCTAATACATGTGGTTTGTTATAGCTTCGGTGCAATGTCAATTAAGTGTTATCGAAATCAATGTAATCCCTGCCATTGTTACCTCGACTATGAATATGAGTATGTGTTGTAATTCCACTTGTTTTGTTAAATAGGTCTAGATGTTAAATAAATGTAGATGCAACAGATTTCTTTGACTTTTTTTTCTATTTTATTTAAACATGGACAGTTAACAATATAGATATCTATAACTTTCCCTGTTTTGATGTTTAAGATAATTGAAAAACTAAAAACTATGTAAAATATACTTATAATGTCCATGAGAATAATTTTAAATAGGGATAGTATAGATTATATTGTTGACTGTATCTTATTTGTTTTTAAAAATTCCCTTTGAAATAATTCTCACAGATCTTGCTTGACACACGCTGTATCAGCATCTTTGGTTCAGATTCCTTGCACCGAGTATTTAATCCTTGGGTTTCGAACCTTTATAAAAGAATCTCACGTTCTTTCATCACCATAAAGGTTTAATTAAAATCGAGACCTCTGACAAGTATGCGCTTTGGAGTGTTTAATGTTTTATATTTTCTATTCTATATTTTTACTCTGTCACCAATCTGCCATGTCATGTCATTGTTCCGGATTTCTATATAAAAATAAAACAATGCGGCAAATTAATGTGAAATAAAATGAAGTTCTTTATACTATTGAAATTATATCAATAGTGGAAGTTAAGCCTAAACCAAAAAACTGTCGTATAAATAATGTACAGTACGTGTGAATTAAGTTTGTGTCCATCCACTAAATAAAAATATTAAGTTGCAAAATATTAAATAGTGTGTTATTGTAAGTATATTTTTCAATTTTTTGCATTAAATAATTCAACTCCATATGTCTGTGATCTAAAAACTGTTTATAGTTTACCTATTGTATTATAATCGAAACAGAAGTAATGCAATCAAATTTAAATTACTATTTCTCATAAGTCGAAAGTTACTCAATGGTTCCTTAATCAACAATTTTCTGCTACTGTATTCTGCCTTATGTTTAGGAAACTAAAATATATTTTTTCGCGAATAGCTCATAGCCTCATAGCATCGTTCAATGCTTGAAATGTAGTCAAAATACTGAGTTTTCCGACGAGTAGTAGTACTTTTAGTACAATTTTATTCAAATGCAAATGTGTAAATTAGTAGGTACGGTTTTATTTTCAGATATAAAAGCTGTTAATTTAAAACCCAGAAGCGGTATGGGATCCGACAAACCACCGCCACCACCACAACAGTTTTCGTTAGTATTTGGTACATTTGTTTTAATCTACCATCTCCAAAGGTCTCCCTCGTCTCTTGCCAAATATCTCTATTCAATGCCAAATCCTACCACCTCTTGAAGCCATGTGGAAGCCTTTCAGGAAACCTATTATTAAAAAGTATGACTAACGCAAAACCGGCCAGTTAAATAATTTTCATTCGCCCTTGTTCGTCACTCCAGCTCTTCCTTGCCCTGTCCCGACCATTTTCGTAGAGCTAAGTTTCATGTTTAGTACGTTGACATGTAAGAAACGAAAGATTTTAAACCTCGTTCCATCTTTCAGCCTTACCCTGAACGATGACGATTGACGAAATTCCTATCTTTTACATTAGTATCTAATGTTATTCTATACCTACAGAGTATTACCGAAAGTTATCAATGGAGGCATTGCTGGGATCGTCGGCGTGTCTACGGTATTCCCCATAGACTTGGTGAAGACTAGGCTGCAGAATCAGACCACTGGACCCAATGGCGAACGGCAGTATACGAGCATGTAAGAATATACATTAACATTCAAATTTTAACCCGCAGTCAAGTTAAAGGAACCATGTAGGTAGATTTCTCTATTTCTTCTCTTCATGTCTTTGCTGGTACCTGGTTGCTGTAGGGAGTAGTATCTAGTCTAAGTAGTCCTATGCAGAAAATCGCAAATGCACGATACGATACGTGGGGCGCACTATAAGTTTCCGGAATGAATATGAAAAAATACTATTAAAGGTACAAAATTAATTTATTGTTTTTCAAAATAATCTCCCTTGGCGTCTATGCACTTTTTCATTCGATGAAACCAGTTTTGAAAACTTTTGTGCCACTCCTCTGTGGTGACCTCTGAAACGTGTTTTTCATACTCCTCGACAGCCTCTTCTGGTGATGAAAATCGTTGACCGCGTAATTGGTTCTTAATTTTTGGGAACAGAAAAAAGTCACAAGGTGCTAGGTCGGGACTGTATGCAGGATGACTCATGAGTTCTACATTTTTCGCCTTCAAAAAGTCGTTTGTCTGTCTGGCCGTGTGAGAACTAGCATTGTCGTGGTGCAGGACGATACGGTGTTTACGGTTATTTTTACGGAGTTCGTCAATAACTTCCGGCAAACAAATGGTCGTGTACCAGTCACTATTCACTGTACGACGATTCTCTAAAGCAACAGTAGCCACGTGTCCAGTTTTATTAAAAAAAGAAGCAATCATCCGCTTAGATGCACTTTTCACGCGCGCCACTTTGGTTGGTTTCGGCTCATCTTGAAAGACCCATACGCTCGATTGCTGCTTTGTTTTGGGATCGTAGCAATAAATCCATGTTTCGTCACCTGTTACTATGTCCCACACCAAATTTGACGCACCTTCGTTGAATCTGGTAAGCATGGCACTGCACCAAGTGACGCGGTCCGTTTTTTGAGCCTCGGTCAAGTTGTGTGGGATCCACCGCGAGCACAGCTTTCTCACACCCAAATGTTTGTGTAGGATTAATTGTATTTGACTCATGCCTATTTCTAAGGATGCGCGAATTTCATGGTAGGTCACATGCCTGTCTGTTTCAATCATACGGCGCACAGCATTGATGTTTTTGTTGGTCACAGCCGTGGACGGCCGACCATCGCGAGATTCGTCACTGAGATTGATACGACCACGCTTGAATTCTGCAAACCAGCTATAAACAGTTGTCTTGCATGGTGCTTCATTGCCAAAAGCTGTTTCAAGCCGAGCGATGCTCTGTTGAGCTGTCAAATTACACTTAAAATCGTAGAAAATCATACTACGAAAATTTTCCCGAGTTAAATCCATGTTGATGCAGACACACAATTTTTTAAATGGCGCCACAAGGTAAAAACAAAAGACAGTCAGATGAAACAAACTGCATTCTACAGCCAAAGAGTTCTATTTTCAAATGTTGCAATAAATTTTTAAATATTGTTTATGTAAGTGGCCAGTTCCGGAAACTTACAGTGCGCCCTATGTATTATACAGCGTGTAACATTATGTTACACCCTGGTACACCAAACTACATCTGTGTGTACTGTAGGTATAGTTATAGAGAATACATCTCTACGATTTTAAATGCAGGTTAGACTGCTTCAAGAAGACGTACGCGGCGGAGGGCTACTTCGGCATGTACCGCGGGTCTGCCATCAACATCATTCTCGTCACGCCGGAGAAGGCCATCAAACTCGCCTCCAACGACTTATTTCGACATTACTTCACACTTCCAGATGGGTAATCATATTTCTTTATTTATCAATGTGAAGATAAACCCAACAAGTGCGTAAGTAGTTGGTACAATCAGCTGTAAGGAATTTTTACAGGCAAATCCTCGTTTGCAAGAAATGTCTGGTTGCATAGATTAATAATTGGTCCCAATTATTAATCTATGGTCTGGTTGTTTGTCCAACAGTAGCTTGCACATGTAAACGCAGTAGCAAATTAATTGTTAATATTTAGAAGTTGATGTCGGCTTATCACACTTTTTCCGAGGTTTTCTTGCAGGTGGAAATGCCTCCTGCTATCCTGGCATACTCATGCGGAAGACCAACGGGATTATCACACGTACCTACGTATGATATGATATTTTCGGCAGTCCGCAGTTGGATATCTATCTGGAGAGGTCACACTGCCTTCTTGGGTAACTTTTATCTAGGTCTAGGTATTCAAAATATTAGCAGATTGTTTTTGTGCATGGTTTAATAATTACTTAGTCGCGTCAGTGAAATTTATGCTGGCGGAAGTAAGTACTTTAATTAAGGTAGGTATTTACTGCTAGTTAACTAGTAAAATTGCAAGGTATCATAATCATTTAGTATAATTATTTTCCCTTCCTTACTAAGTATTTAAATAGATCCGACCTTTATAAATATTGATAAGGATTCCAAAGAAGTGGGCTTACAAGCTAACTAGAATTAAAAAATGTCTACTGGTAAGGTAACACTGTAAGGTGATGATGATGACGCAAAACCGGGAGTCGAATGATTTTCTTTTGCCATAATCAGCGAGTCCTATCTACAATTTAACGAGACAGAAGAAGCTTTCGATACGATTGGGAAAACACAGAAACTAATTATTTTGTCTTGACTTCTTGTATGCAGAGATTAACATTTAACGACAAGGAAAAAAGTACTTTATCTATTTTCTAGCTAGTTTGAATGAAATTAACCATTATCTAATCAATGAATATGAATAAGTACATACGTACATACTAAGTAGGCAATTAGCATTGAAGTCTTTAACGTCTTTTTTTCGTTAATTATAACACAGATTTTGTCTCCATCTGGTTAAAAGAGAGAGCTATTGACATGGGGCAATCCAACATAGTTACAGTGCTATTTTTCTATATTCCGTGCTTCGGAATTAGTCCCTGCCTGATAACCGTGTTTTAAGTAGTCCTACTAGATGGCAGTAATACTTTGTTCGGTGTTGGACAGATTCTGGATTGGGTGTCTGTTCCAATTGGTCTGGTTTCTCAGTAAAACGGGTACGAAGGCACGGACGGCAGTCAATCCATTGTAAAACTAGATGTAGGACTGGAGCGTACCATGCCTGTGCTCTAAAGCGCAAAATGCCCTAAGGATTCCTTAATTAGAACCAATTCGAGCCCGGAACAAACATTTTATTTACTACAAACATTCCCACAAGAGCAAAATTTTGTAACAACCAGTTGTTAACTATTACAAAAATTTCTGCTAGAGCGAGCGTCGAAACTGTTTTTCAACCCAGCTAGCAGCTGGGTGAACTCTCGCTCTTTTCGCTCGCTAGGTCAATTTATTTGTTTGATTCAGAACCCTGCCAGTATCGCGGCAAATCTTGGCCGGCGGAATGGCGGGCGCGGCTGCCGGCGTCACCTTCACCACGCCCATGGAGCTGCTGAAGATCCAGCTCCAGGATGCGGGCAGAGTTGCTGCACAGGCGAAAGCTGGCTAGTAATTTTAAACTATTCGTGTCCCACTTCATGGCACGGGATCTCAAAATCCTCCCGTCTTCCATTATTTATATTTGAAAAACTTTGATACGACTGAGGACAGGTATGCAGACTTTTTTTACAGTAAGTTCAGAAGGTAGGTATATAAGGTGAAGAATCTTGACCGCCTACTAAGTATTTAATAATCACTGGTTAGCATTGAAGGTCTAATTTTGTATCGTTAGTAACTTTTTATAGAAAGTAGAAGTTTCATAAAATTTTAAGGGGGTGGTAAAAATTTGCACAGTAGAACATAATATTCATACTTGCAGAGGGAAAGACTGCTCCAAAGATCACGGCGATGGGAGTTGCAAACAAGCTGATCAAGGAGCGAGGCATCATGGGATTGTACAAAGGCGTGGGGGCTACCACAGCCAGGGAACTGTCGTTCTGTCTCATCTACTTCCCATTGTTTGCGATGCTCAACGCGGCGGTCAACCCTGAACCGGGGAAGACCCCTCCTTTCTGGTAATTATCTTAATTACTAGCTTCATTTGACATTTTTATTGTTAAGAAAGATCTGATTTTCGAAAATGTTTGCAGCATGAGGAGCAGTTTTTCTGTCCTGAAACTTGCGAATCCGTTCTCATGTTGCATTTATGTCTATTCTACTGGTATTATTATTCAGTTTCGGGAAGACGAGCAAAGTGGGACTGGTAAGGTTTTAATATGAATAAGATGCTACTCCCCTTTAGAGATTAACCTTTTCCCAACGGGGTGCTGGAAACCAATTCACGCTCTCAATACGGGGCCATTTTTCAGTAGTAAAATATTTGCTTAACTTTGCAGGACGATATCTCAAAAACTATTACACCTAGATTGTTGAGATTATGTACACACATTAACCAACTAATGTACTTTTGGAAATTCATTAAAATAAAATTTTAGTAGTCGTAAATACGTCTACAAAAAAATAAAATTACTCACAAAAAAGAAATCTTAATTTCGAACTAGAAACCATTTTTTTTATATACACAAACTATTGATTTGGATTCAGAATTAAATTTTCTTTCTTATTAAATCACAAAGACAAGAAATTCATGATATAAAACCACTAAAATCAACTCTCAAAAATTATTGTTGAAAACAATCATATTTTAGTGATGCGTCTTTGTCGTTAAACTTATCGACATATGACAGATTTTTACGATAAAATAATATCGATAATCACGTATTCTCTATTATATTTATTCCTCTCGTTACAGATCTATTTACATTTACTCAATTTGACAAATAATGCAACATTTCAACATAATTAATTAAAAAAAATACCTATATTTTACCTAACATGTGCTAAAAATATCGACAATCACCCACCATTCCGTCATAAGACACTAAAATACGCCATATTGGTTTTATTTGACAATCTAATCCCACTTAAATTTCCGTTATTTTCGCGCCTTTTTTTCTTGTCATAGACATTTAATAATATTTTTGGTTTTTACATTGGCAGAACGAGCAACTCTTCTAGTTTTTGATTCAGTTGGACCAATTTTACCGTAGATACAGAATTTTAGAAACAATAAATAAAATTGTCGCTGCGAAATCAAATATAGATGCCACCCGTTTTGAGTTTGAGAGAGGCAAGTACAGACTTAAGTAGATTAATTAATTGATTACTTAGGTGTTCATTCGTGGCGGGGCTGGGTGCAGGGTCGGTGGCCGCGTTCACAGTTACGCCGGTAGACGTCATCAAGACCAGAATGCAGACCCTTACTGTGGGCGCGAAGCAGTACAGTTCTATCTTAGATTGTCTTTCGTAAGCATTTAATATTCTTACTACATCATCACACCATCTCTATTCGTCCATTGCCTCACTTTGTAATTATAGATACTGAAGTCTGACTTGGGAGGCTAAAGAGAATGTAATAATTTTGAATAGTTTTTCAAAAAGCCACGCTGATCAGTACGTGTAAGAGTCTTGGTTACTGAAGCCCTATTTATGGGTGTATGATTCACACAAAACCGGGGAGTCAGAGTCTCTCGAAATCAAATTATTTTCAGTCGACATAATTGGTCAATTGAACGATTTTCATTTGGGATATATGAGTCATCCATTAAAAAATGCACTCCTGAGCTGAACAAAAACATTCACTCAGAGGAGAATCTCTGACCATTTTCCTTAATAGATATTTTACGGTGTGTCCTTGTCCAGGGATCGGGAATAGATGCATTCCTACTAGGAATAAATAAATAGGAATTTTCTAGGCCAGAATGGATATTACCTATTTAAATTTTTCCAGTTTGTAGCAATCTCAATTTTTTTTTTCTTAATAACCTTTTACAAAGTTTAAGAAAAGTTTTAAAAAATCAAGTTAATTTGTTTCACAGAACTACAGTGAAGAACGAGGGATTCTCAGCGCTGTTCAAAGGGGGCGCGTGTCGTATAATGGTCATCGCCCCACTCTTCGGCATCGCCCAGACTGTCTACTACTTTGCTATAGCAGAAACCTTGTTGGGACTCAAGTAAAGCTATGAATAACTGATATAATGGTTCATTCATTCGTTCATATAGTGCGGATAGTCAAACGACCCTGCACACGATATCAAAGGTTTCCGAATCTGCGGGCCATCGATCACTCCTCGATTGATGTCTTTTATTCGGGGACTTTCGTTTGCAAATATCTAATTTTTCAAAAGTGCTTTTTCGGTCACGTTTCATAAGGTACTCGTAATCACTATTAGTAATTATGTAAAACTTTAGCCCTGTAAAATAAATAATAAAACTTTTGCGTACTCGTATGTACCTACTTGGGTGAATTAGGGTACATTTTTTTACTATAAATTCAAATGTTTTGATATGTGCCTTAATTGCGTCGTTAATATTAAATAATCTGTTCGTTAACGAAGAATTTTTGCTCGATAACGAACGATTTTCATTCGACATATACCTATGTCATACATTTCAAAGATAGGGTAGCTTTAATTTTTAACAAGATTAAATTTTTAAAACATCTCATCTCATCATCAACATCCTAGCGTTATCCCGGTTGCATCCTCCGCTGTTTGCTTCGGAGCCCAGGGTCCACTTTCCTAGTTTTTAAAGCAACTGGCATAAATTAAAAAAAAAAAAAACTTCAAAACAAATCTTTATTGCGGTTTAAGCCCAACACTATATTTGGTGGCGTCAGCAAATTTGAGCTGATATTGCGGTCGTCCCTTCACACCGGTTCCCTGGATGGCAAAGAGTGAGCCGGCTTCTGGTTCCTGAGCTAATTGAGCTGGGGTCAGGTCCCTTCGGCTGGTGGTCACGTACAAGGTCGAGAGGTCGTTCCCGCCCCACATTACTGACGTCACTTGACTGGCTTCGATTTTGTGCTGCTCCATTAGGTTACCGCCGCGCGAATCGATTTTGATTACCTGGGAATTGATGGAGAGATTTCAATGATTTTTTCTCGTTACATGTAACGAGGAGGCGAAAAAAACCATGTTTCAACTACAACGAAATGTTGTGTTTTATTTTTATTCAATGAGGAAATTAATTAAACTAAGACGTTAGTTATAAGCCTAGAAACCATAAGTTGCCCTAGTCAACTGAACTACTGATTGGTGAAAATCGTCATAGGCTACTTATTATCGAGTATTGATTTATGGGGATTTGATGAAAATAATGCGTGTGATTCATTCATATCGAGTGGATTACATTGTCAATTGACCCACGCACCCTGATGTCATTTTTTCGGAACCACCTTTTCGGAATGTGATTACATTGCCGGCATTAATTCTGTTCCAAAGAGAAAAATTAAGACACCGCAGTTTATCGTGCTCCGAGCTTCGAAGGTAAGTATAGATGATATGAGGATAAAGGAAACACACATTTTGGGCGAATGAAACAGCGAAGTACATATAGTTATTATATATAGGAAAAACGCCAAGTGAAACAATGTACGAGGTCTATAAAGAGCATTACATACTAAACGCACGGTGTCATTATCATCATTTCAGCCACAGTCAGTCCACTGCCGGACATAGGCATCTCCTAATGATTTCTAAGATGCCCAGTTGGAAGCGGCCTGCGTCCAGCGTTTGCCTGCGACGTTTTTCAGGTCATTTGACCATCTGGTCGGTGGATGACCAACGCTGCGCTTGCCGGTTCGTAATCGACTCGGTGTCTTTCTCATTATGGTTATTCAGAAAGTGAGCTGTAAAACTTTATAAATGAGATTATTTGCTTCCGTTCGATTTATTTGCATTACAATGTTACAAATGTCGAAGCTAACCTAAATTGGATCACCTGAGAACCGGTTGGTAAGCCAAGACATTTTGTTCAATTTAATGAAAACGTATTGAGGTATTGTAATTATTAGGGCTTATTTAATATGAAAGTCATTGTTTTATTAGAGGACATAAAGATAGAGAACTGAAATTGTGTGTGTTCCTATGGCCGCTAAGTATAACAAAAAATCCTGTTAAAAACCCTCAATATACCTACGTATAAGCTGGACTTCTGCCTATCCAGAGATTTTTTCAGTGCACGCCATTGCTGTCTATGGTCATGCCGTCGGGATCACCGCTCACGTCATCTAGTTTATTTACCTTTCCTCCGCCATAGCATGCGACCCAGAGGTTGTCATCACTGTCTATGGTCATGCCGTCGGGATCGCCGCTCACGTTGTTAGCTTTGAAGCTGAACAGCATCCTGCGGTTACCTAAACCCATAGCAAACTATTTTAACTCCAATATTTACAACAACAATTATAATAACTTTAAATGGTCGCACATTAATACCTATGAGTCAACCAATATAAAATGTTGAGTAAAGAATTTATTATTTGACTTTGTTGTTTCCTCCTTTAGATTAGACTTATGCAAAAACGATGCGTGATTGCTCGCTAATTGACAGCTTATATCTTACACAGACTAGCTTGCGCCGTATCGCATTCCTCCAGTTTGTCGTCTACCGGATGAACAATACAATACCGGTCAAGTGCAAGTCAGACTCGCGCACGAAGGGTTCCGTAAAAAACAAGCAAAAAAAAACATGTTTGTTGTATGGGAGCCCCCTTAAATACTTTTTTATTCTGTTTTTAGTAGGTACGTATTTGTTGTTATTTTGTCAACTGAAAATCATCTGTGAATATTTCAACTGTCTAACTATCAAGGTTCATGAGATACAGACGGACAGCGGAGTCTCAGTAATAGGTTACCCTATAGGTGGGACCCTGTAGGTAGGGTCTTTTGGGAAGCTCGATAGTCGAGCGCGACCCGCGTATCCGTAGCGAATGCGCGTGTCAAGCGACGGCGAGACGCGACCAATATTAGATTGGTCGCCATTTAGTGGCATTTTCAATCTCGAGCTCCTCCGTGCTTCGAAAGGCACGTTAAGCCATTGGTCCCGGTTGTAATCGATAGATAGCAGTTGTAAGGCTGTGTCAGATACTTTAGGCAGCCTGAAAAATGCTGTCAGTGTAGGCCACTAACACACCTTTGGTCATGTTCCTGTTGGTCTGGTTTCCCTGTAAAAAGGGTTACGGAGGTCAGACGGGAGTCGCTCCATGTAATAACCAGACTATGACTTACAGCGTACCCCAGGCTCCGAAGCGTAATCTGACGACGCAACTAGGAATACACGCTTGGATGAAGAAGACCCTTTGGGGACGGAACCCTAATAGGTAGGTACTCACGTAAAGTAGCAGAGTCGAGTTCGAAATCAAAGACATCGATGTTCCTAGTGGTGGTGTCGATGTAGAACATGTACTTGTTGTCGTTGGTCCAGGCTATGCCGTTGGAGAGCGACACCGGCCGCACCTTGATCTCCGGGTTCGCGTAGTTATGCTCATCCAGCATGTACAGCGATGCCCTGTCTCGGTCCACTTGACCGTTTTCTTCTTTTCCCATGGTTCCTATTATAATAGCTTATTTTTACTAGAGAAATAGGCATTATCTTATAAGTACTGCTACAAAAGTATCTAATTGATTTATCAATAGATGCGTATACTCTAAGCTTCTAATACATATCGTTGCTCATCGTCAAGCTGCTCCAAATGGGGCCCGAAATCTTAAACACAATGTCTTGATTTTTTAGAAAAGTTTTTCTACTTATGTACTTATTTGTACGTAGTAAAGTTTCTTGTATGCATTTTCCCCGGCTGCGTTCTCAGCGAGCTGTTTCGAAGCCCAGGGGCAGGGGCCATTTTTGACACACATGTCGAATGGAAATCGTTCAATATCGAACAATAATCCTTCGTTAACGAACAGAAATCACTCGATATTGAACAAAAAATATTCGACTCACCGATTTCGCGTGAGTTTTCAAAAATAGCACTCCAAGTTAGCTTTCCTACCCTTTATTTATTTAAACTTTATTGTACAAATACAATTGTAAAGAACAATAGGTGGACTTTAATGCTAAAAGCATTATCTAACAGTCAACCTTGGGGTCAAGCAGAGAGCTTTATGTGGGTGTAAAATAAAGCATAAAAAATAATATGCAATATATATATATATATATATATATATATATATATATAGCATATACTCGTACTTACATGCATACTAATATTATAAATGCAAAAGTCTGTCTGTCTGTCTGTCTTTCTGTCTGTCTCTTACGCTTTCACGGCCAAACCGCTAATCGGATTTTGATGAAATTTGGTATGAATATAGTTGAAGACCCGGGGTCAAACATAAGCTACTTTTGACGCAGGCGGAGCTGCAGGAAACAGCTAGTATAATATAAACACGTATTTACAATATACCTACATAAACAATAAATATATACTTAAATGCAATGCAAGATAAACAACAGATGTGACGTAAAACGGCAACTAGATTCCCACATCACTCAGCTGTGCGAGAAAATGCTCGTAAATGAGAGCTTTGAAACCCGCACGGCTGAAGGTTTTCCTTATATCCTACATATCGCCACTTCATCCTTACGTCCATTTCTAACAAGCTACTATAAATCGCTTACCAAACCAAAGTCGTCCCCTCGCGTCCACCTTTCCATCATTGATCCTGTTATCTGGTATGCCGTAGTCCACAGTACTGAGCAGCGACAGGGACTTGTCGCCGTCCGCGCTGTCCCAGGGTAGGAAGAAGAGGGACCTCTTTGACGACACCAGAACCAGCTTCGCGAAGTTGGCAACAGGCACCACTAGTGACACTGGACCGTAACCTTAGTAAAAAAAAAAAAAAACAATTTATAAACGCATGGTAACAAAGTTTTCAATTTTACTGTAGCATATGTACGCAAATTGAGGTCAGCTGCATTTATTGTAAAAATTTCTAGGTACATACCTAGTAATAAGACAATACACTTGAACAATTATTTTCAACTAAACAAACAAGATACCTTACGCCATTGTTAATTTTGGTATTAAGATTTGGTTTAGCTGTCCTCAACTAACGAATATGTTATAGTAATGGTAAATTAAAACTTCACAACTAAGATACGTTTTGGCGAAATGTTTCATGACACTGAGTTATCTTCTTCATCATCCTATCGTTTTCCCGGTTGCATCTTCAGATGTTCCTTCCGAGACCAGGGTCCACTTTCCTATTCTTACTTATCCTCTTCACCCGGGTCTTCGCAATGAGAGTGTGTCCATTAGCACGCATATTCCGCTTTACGACGGCAAGCCCTTTATGGTTTTCCGCCTTCTGTAACTTACTGATATCTTTCGTAGTGACGTTCCCAACAAATCCGTCAAGGCGGTGGACCTTTTGTCCCGTGATGTCCACGAAATAGAGAGCGTTCTCTGTGGTGGACCACGTGGGACCCTCCAGATGTCCGCCACCTCGAAATACCTGGATTCACAGAGTACATAATTAGTATTTGGAGCACGGCGGGAGCGAGAGTGTTGGCTCCTGTCGCCACAAATATTTGAGACTAGTACCTAATAAAGCTCAAAAAAATTACACTTATTCCCTTCACCCCAAAAAAATAAACATTCCCGAACGCTACCTAGAGGTGTAATACTATACTAGGGGTGGGGGCGAAACTAACCGCGAAAATCGATCTATCTCTGAGAAAACTAATATAGGCAAGTAATATAGAATAAAGTAATGCTATTAACAACGCCGAGGCATCGAGTCCATTTAAAATTTTTACCTCTAGTCATAAACAATACCACAGAACAGACAATTACACTAAGTAGATTGTAGGCACACTTGAGTTGACCTAGGTAATAAATATTGCGAAAGCTTCAAAGCACTAAAGCTTTCTTGGTACGAACACCATCTGTCTGTCTGATTGGACTGGACCTAGCTTTAATACGGATGCATAAATAAGATATGACCCAGCTCATTGAGTTACTCACCTAATTAATTTATTTGGTGAGTACAAAAAAGAGAAAGGACTAAAATTAATAACGCATAGTACTTACGTTTTTAATAAGCGGCGTATTTGACTGGTAAGCCCAATTACTTTTTATGGTACACAAACACAAGAAAATTATCGCAAACTTCATTGTAAGAATGTAAACATCAGCTATAAAGATATTTTAGAGACGTGTTAGCTGACGCGTAAATTACTCGACAATGCCGCCGCGGTGATCAAAGCCTAGTGACTGTAGAACCTGCATTTGTTTCGTCACAAGTTCCACAAAAAATGCGTAAGTAAGCATGCATAGCTAATGGGACAGATTTATTAATGGTATGCCTCTGAGGCGACTTGGCCTGTGACTTTTTTTAGGCTGAAGTGAATCAAAAACCATTATTGAAAATTAGGATTAAAAAAAAACACTTACTCAAATCAAAAAATCGAAACATAGCTGTCGATCATGGCTGGAATCATCGTCGCCTTCTATGGGCAAATTTCTGTGGTATAGGTACCTACCCAGGTGAACAAGGCGCGTAGGCTCAACGTTATAGAAAATAAATCAGGGAGTTCTTTTCGAGAGACACGAGGGAAACTTATTATTTAACATACGTATAATACAAGCACAAAACCCAAGTATATTCGTATAAAGTTTATTAGAACTACTGATATCCTAAGATTAACAGGATCCAGTTGCATCCTCTTTTACATCAAAATTAAAGAAATAAAACTAAAAAAGCCGAAAACAATGAACGATCCCTCATTAAGTCCATCACTTATTCCATATCCTCCATGTGGTAAGTTAGAAGGTTCTAAAGTTAGTAAATACTTAGACTATTTATGCTTTAAAAAGAAACCTCTTATAGAGTTGACCATCAAGTAAATTGGCAGAAGATTGGTCACGGTTAGGCACATTAAGTAAGGAAGTGTTTCAAGGTACTCTTTTTTCCGGAAGTCAATTATTCTTATACTTCGTTAAATAATATATACTACGAAGCGTACAGGGTGCTGAAAATTTAGATAACTAGTGTTTTTATACAAATAAGAAGGTTGAAGACCAAGAATACGGAGGGATAAATTTCCCGACTTTAGATATGGATTGTATTCAAGATTTGTCGCAAAGAAAAATAGCGGACGGTAAGTACTTATGTATACGATGGTTTTAATATGGAAAGTACTATGTTAGTGTTTCTAAGGAAGGCATATTGCGTGTTTTGAGTGGCTCTACATGCAACACCCATTCTTCAAAACGTAAAAGGCAAGAAGCTGTAATTTATTTGCACTCAACAATGAGACATTAAGCACATCAATCGAACGTTTCGCTCTGCTAAATAAAGATAGCAATAACACACACGCGCATATAATAATTGATTAATGAATGCACCTATACTTACACAGGGGTACATGATGTAATAAAATTAAGTAACCTCTTTTATTTTCATTGATAACAGCATGACGTCGAGTTATATAAATAATGGCGTACTTGTGAATGGGGAAATAATTTAAATTGCGTGTCCGTGGCCGCAAACGGGGTACTATCGAGCGATGACTTAGAGTGTATAAGAAAAAAACCGACATTAAACTGTGGTGCAAGACCAGGGGCCCTATTTTTGAAATGTATGACATATATGTCGAACGAAATTTTTTTTTTGATAACGAACAAAAATTATTCAACTAGTCGATTTTGCGTGAGTCACACTTTTGCAAATGCACTCCATGACACAATTTTTAAAAAGTATGATATACATAAACCGATGAGTCGAATGATTTTTAGTCGTCATTCATTCGACTAACCGATTTCGGGTGACCCATACTTTTAAAAATAGGGCTATTTTTTTTTTTTTAAACTAACGATTATCGTTAGACTCGCCTGTTTTGAGTGAGTTATAAGTAGATCTCAAAAATACCACTCCTGTAAGAATCGTAGCATCCCTACCCCAGGGGCGACTGTAGAAACAAAATAACATTTTAACAGGAATTTATTTGTTCAACAAGTTTATCATAAAATTGGAATCTCATAAAATGTAAACAATATACTTATTTACAGATATATACATTTAAAATATCAACTTTCGAAATTATTAACAAGTATTTAGACATTATCATATGGGTTTCAATCACAAACTGTAGCCATAGTTCTTGATCCATTGCAATCCGTCTTTCGAGTTTCCTTTTGGCTTGTACTCCAACCCCACCCAATCATTGTAACCACTGTCTTTAAGTAGTTGCAAAACATATGGGTAGTTTATTTCTCCAGGGGTATCCGGCTCATTGCGATTGGGCACTTGTGCTATCTAAAATCGAAAAAAAAATCCATCAACACCTAACGCAATATACGAAAGTATATCATAACTGTTATCTTTTCAAACTCATTTGTTGAAAGATAAATGAGACATAGCAGAGACACTTGTTTATCCATACTAATATTATAAATGCGAAAGTCTGTCTGCTTGTTACGCTTTCACGGCCAAACTGCTGAATGGATTTTGATGAAATTTGGTATGAATATAGTTTAAGACCCGGGGTCAAACATAGGCTACTATTTGACGCCGACGGAGCTGCGGGAAAAAGCTAATGCTCTTATAAATACAAAGTGGAACAGGTAACAACATTATGTTCAAGATTTTGACTAATGGATGTTACATATGAAATGCTTCCAAATCGGGGTTTTCTATTAGGCTGTTTTGCTGAAGTAATTAGCCATAACGTTAACTAGCTATTAATATGAGCATCTGATTCACAGAAAATAAATATAGTTTACCACCACTTTCTTAGCGCAAATGGGTCATTTTCTTTTTAAATGGTGTGAGGCATGTCATTGTAGATCAATAAGGGAAAGGGTCCTAGAATTGAGCCATGGGAATGTCAATTATTACTGTTGATGTGTCGCTTCAATGACTTAAATATGAAGCCGATAACTTGATTGCTATTAATTATTTCCTTGATGACCACCTCTGGAACATTTTGGACTTACTTGATTTCCATATGTTTTATTTGTATGCTATTTGGTTTATTTTTTACCTGTCTGATATCTTTAGGAAACAAAGTAATAATATGTATTGGATTATGGCCCAAGTTTTGTCTAAAATTACATTTCTTCTATAACTAATTTCTAGCAGGTAATATATTTTACCTGAACATGTCCAACGTATGGCATCAAATTTTTGATATTGTATGAGAGATCTCCACAAATGTGCTGCAAATGGAAAATGTCCAACTGGAGTTTCAGATGGGGACTGTTTATTCTCTTTATTATATCCACAGCTGAAATAAAATAATACAAACTTAATACCGAATAAGATACATAGGTTTTTACAAATCTTTAATAATAAGGTGAAAATCATATTTTAAATTTCAGAATGAAATTTATTTTTAATTTAAGTCACAACTGAATTTAACCTAGTTGAAGATGCAAATACCAAAATGTACAATATTCTCACCTTTTCCAAAATCGCTTAAAAAGTACTGTGGCACTGAATGTTGGTTGATGGGTTCAATCACCCCAAGGAGATTGGCTTTAGCCAACTCTTCAGCAGCATACTTCAAATTACTCTCGTAAGTTTCCCAGTTCTTTGTATTTACAATTTCAAGTTTTCCCGCCATTATATGTACTTTCTTTGCATCGAGAGCTAGAGCATACTCTATGGTTTCTTTCAACATATCCTTGAATTTGGACTCCATGCCTGGTACAGCTGTCACACCCAACTCTCCTTTAGCAAGATCTCCTACAAAAATATAACGTGCCATATTTGCCATAATATATTATTTTTGCCTATAGTGTCATGAGTGAAATGTGAAAAATACTTTAAAAAAATATTTCTACACGCTGTTTCCCGTGGCTTCGCCTACGCCAAAAAATTCGCCTATGTAACCTATTTATAACCCCAATTCTTCAACTATTACCATTCAAAATTTCATCATAATCTGTTCATCCAATTAGTGTTGAAACTGTAACAGACAGAGTTTCCATTAGTATAGAATATGATAGCCTGATTCTTGGGAAGGTTAAAATTAACTACATACATTCTAGTATAAGTAGCATGATTTTCTATAGAGTGTAAATGCTTGAGGTACTTGCCTGTTTTGATATTTATCAATACTTGCTGAAGACCGGCGTTTTCCTTTGCTTGTTTTACTTCTCCCAAGGAATGTCCGAAGGGAAAACCAGATTCTACTGCTTTGAAACCAGCTTCTTTAGCCAAAGCATATCGTTCTAATATACTTTTGCCCTCAGTAAACATAAAACTGAGATTCGCACAAAACTTCATGATTGCTAAATTAATGATAGCGAACTAACTAAATAGTTATACTACAATAATATAAAGTAAGTAACCGGGCACTATGACTCGTTAAAATCTACAACATGTAAAGCGGCAATCATCACTCACTATATATATTTGTACATGTACCGAGTGCGATACTTAATTATTATCTTTGAGTATTCGATAACCAAATAAACTAAACCAAAATAAACTGTGGGACCGCAACAGTGGCCTCCTTATCAATAAAGTGATAACGTGTGGTAAGTGAATTTGATAAAGGGATAAACACAAAACACAACACAGCGAGAACGTGATCAGTGTTGCCAACAGGTGAACGAGCTGCCATCGTAGTATCTCTTTGTAGTTTGTGGAGCTGCCCATCAGATTCGACTTCTAAAACCACCAGAAAACCACTTAATTTGCTGCTAATTTTTTTTGTCCTAATATGAAAGAAAGAAAGCAGTTATATATGAAAAACGTTTATTACTAAAATATAACATAATTAAATTATTACCAATCGTCATCAGATGTGTCTATTTCACCGCCACCATCATCAATAATAGAGTCGTGCAAAGCTAACTTTGCAATAACCACAGAGATGTATAGAGTGGACTTGGGGGCGTGGCCGGTGCGAACGCGGTATGATCAAACTGATCATACGACTCTAAAACGCGCTCAGTCGGAAGTTGATGCGCATACTCGTAACACGTTACAATTTATTTCTAAAATGCCGTGTTGTGCAGTGATTGTGTGCAAAAATAGGAGTTCCGATAAGAGTATGAAAAATCATGGTATCACCTACCACAAGTAAGTACTATTATTGTGATTTTACCGCATTTTAGAGCAAAATTAGAAATTAGGTAAAACTATTCCAACTGAGACTCCATGACAGTATAAAATGTAGAAACATGAGTGAATGTATTACATTGCGCGTAAAGCCTTGTATTTACGGTAATGAGACTGTATTAACCATGCAATGGATGTGACGGCAATTAAACTAGCCGTTACCCTATGATCGCGTAGTACGGCCGCTGGTTGCTGTCGTGGGATAAGGTAGCCGGAACCGTTGCATTATCGATATCGATAAACTTCGAGTTTTATAAGAATTTTTGTGACATTATATTTTATTTCAAGTCGAGATTATGAAGTGGTTTCAAACAATTTGATATTTTGATTATTGGGTTGGCCTGTAGCTGACTTATTACGAAAGTAACCAGTATTTCACATATAATTATTTTTATTTAAGGTTTCCGTGTGAAAAATCTATTAAAGAGAAATGGATAAACTCAACGGGAAGGGGAACTAATTGGTGGCCAACGAAAACTAGCACAATATGTTCGGTACATTTTGAAGCTAAATGTTTTCAACCATGTAAAAAGGCGCGAAGGCTTTTTGAATGGGCTGTGCCTACAGTAAAACTACGACTTTGCTTTGCAACGGTTTGTTTTTTATTTATATCTTTAATTTTTTGATTTATACAAATTTATAATTTACATGCTGATATAAACTTTTCAAGTTAAGTGATAGTAATTTGTTATCGTTCTCAATATTTTATTTTAATCTTCTTACTTTGTTGTAAAAAAATGACCTGATATTTATTTATTTTTCAGGATAATACAAATACAACAACAGAGTCCAAACATGAGCCTACTGAAACTACAAATAGCAAAGTCAGTAAAGTCAATTAATAATAACACGTAGTTTTATTCGTAATTTTTGTTAGAACGGAAAAATGGCAATCTTCATTTTTCAACCTTATTCTTTCAGATACTTCACGAGGTAACTGAAAAAGAAAACTTGCCTGTTATTTCGCAAAGGGAATGCTCTCCAATTTTAGTAAGTATTCCAGTATTTAGTTCTTTTTTGATTATTTTATCATTGACTAGCAGCCCGCCCTGGTTTCGCCCGTGGTACATGTATTATACAAATAAAACTTCTTCTTGAATTGTTCTATCCATTACTAGATTAATCTATCTACTACTAATCAAATCCGTTACGTAGTTTTAAAACTTGAATCATACTTACATACATTCATATATACATACATACATTCATATATACATACATACAGACAGCGACTTTATACTAAGTAATGATGTTAAATTTAATTTATATATCCTAATTTTGTTACCTCTCAGGAAAAAAATACCTAAATACAGAAGAATATTAAAAAAAATGGATTGAAGTATGTTAATGTATTTAAAAGGTGTTCTTTTGTGATGGCCGACTGTGCATTCTCACGTATATATAATTTTTTCTGTTACAGAGTCTAAATGATCACTTACAACCGTCAATTGGAGATACGCCTCGAAAAAAGAAGTTGCGAATTAAACTTGAACAATGCGAAAATTTATTGATTAAACAAAAAAAGACAATAAAAAGGCTACAAAAGAAAGAAAGTCGGTATAAGAAAAAAATTGCAAAACTTTCGGATATGTTAAATGAACTTCAACAAAAAAAAATTGTGAATTCCGACCAAGCTAATCATTTGGAACTACTTGGAGATGGAGTACATGACCTTATTCAGAGATTGGACAAGAAAATTAACAGCGGCTGTTCTGGTGGCCAGTATAGCCCAGCATTGCGAACTTTCGCTTGCACTTTGCATTTTTACTCCCCGAAGGCCTACCAATATGTGAGAACTAAGTTTAAAACTTGTCTGCCACATGTTAGAACGATTCGAAAGTGGTATCAATCCGTTGATGCACAACCAGGTTTTACGAAAGAATCTTTGGTAGCTATAAAACTTAAGGCTGCTAATACTAATTACAGACTTGTGTGCAACTTGGTTATGGATGAAATGGCCATACGCCAAAGAGTAGAATGGGATGGTCAAGAAATGCACGGGTATGTTGATATATGTAAATCTGGAACAGATTCGGACTCCCTTCCTGTAGCTAAAGAAGCTTTGGTATTTCTATTGACAGCTATTAATGGCGCATGGAAAGTACCTGTTGGATATTTTCTTGTGGACGGCGCGTCAAGTGAACAACGGGCCAACCTTGTCAAGCAGTGTCTAGAATTACTGCACGAAACTGGAGTTGACGTAACGTCCTTAACATTTGATGGTTGCCCCGCTAATATAACTATGGCAAAAAAGCTTGGTTGCACTTTAGATGTTAATCATTTAGAAACACATTTTGAGCATCCAGTAACTAAAAAACCTATTTACATCTTCCCAGACCCATGCCATATGCTTAAGTTGCTGCGAAATGCATTAGAAGCTTTTAATGTATTTATTGATAATTCAAACAGGGAAGTTAACTGGAATCACTTAAAAAATTTAAATACTCTTCAAGAAAAAGAAAAATTACATTTGGGCAATAAACTCCGAAAATATCACGTCTTTTTTAAAAATCAAAAAATGAAAGTTCGTTTAGCTTCGCAGTTATTTAGCAACAGTGTTGCTGATGCTTTAGAGATTTGTGCACAGTTTAATATGCCTGGTTTTAAAAATGTAGAGGGTACAATCAACTGTTTAAAAATTGTTAATAACCTTTTCGACACGCTTAATTCTAGAAATATGGCACAATTGCATTTCAAAAAGCCACTTAACCCTCAAAACAAGCAAATGATTTTCGATTTTTTAGAAAATGCTGCATCCTACTTTATTTCGTTAAAACTACTTAATGGAACAAAAGTCGTCGAATCTAGCAGAAAAACGGTTCTTGTTTGTATTAAAAGTTTAAAAGCTTTATATGGTCAATTAATTGAAACGGAAAAGAAATTGAAGTATCTCCCAGCCTATAAAATAAGTCAAGACCATATAGAATTATTATTTGGTCAAATACGGGCTCATGGCGGCTGTAACACAAATCCTACGGCGCGCCAATTTAGAGCCATATATAAAAAACTTCTCGTTAAAGCGGAACTCCGAGACGTAGATAGTGGGAATTGTCAGTCTCTTGAAAAAATATCACTCCTGACTTGTTCTTCATCTATTCAAAATATAAATATTACCTCGGAAGTTAGAAACCTTAACGAAACTGAAGAAGATTAATACAGTTTACTGTACGAGATGGCATTATTTGATGAAGAAGTAGGGATGTTAGTCCAAGATCTATCAAATTTCAGCATCCAAGCAATATCATATATTGCTGGATTTGTTGTTCGAGCTTTGACAAAGACTCTTAAATGTGAAACGTGCATAGGCGCATTGACTGCTAAGGATATAGAAGATGAACAATATAAGTTTATTAAAGTTAAGGACAAAGGTGGTCTCGTTTATCCATCCAGTGATGTCATAACTATATGTAAATGGATGGAAGTTACCATTAAAGCTACAGTGCTAACTGAAAATCAAGTCACTGTCTCGACAAAAGATATAAAAAACATCTTAACATCAAAAGCTTTATCCCATTTTATTGGTATGAACCTTTTTAAAGATATAAATATGCATCAATTTGATCAATCACCGCTGAATAATCACTTAACACTGCTTATCAAAGCCGTAATGGAAAAATATATAAACGTGAGACTCTACTATTTAACTAAAACGGCCTCTCCGAAACTGTCTAAGCGTCAAGTGCTTAGTAAGTACTTACATTTTAGTGGAGAGTAAAATTGTTATCTTTGTGAACTTTGTTTCTTTGGTTAAAAGCTACTTACTTCTCAAATGTGCACAAGCATATTTGTAAAGGCATACTTTAAGATTAAAAAAGAATGGTCAATGTTTTAAAAAGTGACATATGTTTGATCTTCGCATTTACGTAACTAATTTCTGCAGTTGTGAAGCTACTGTGCTTGTCATAAGTCTCTCAAGATGTAATTCTTACATCACTAGACACACTGTTAGCGTTTCTTCGAATAAAACTAATTTTAAAATGTTATTACATATTGTTGTTTTATTTTCCTACTAGCTGTTTTCCCCTACTTTGCCCAAGTAAACTATAACTTACGTCAACCGTGGATATTGTAGATTACTACAGGTAACAGATTTTTTAATTAATCCAGTAGTTAATAAATCTTTCCTCTTAATAATATTATTGCTTACCCACGACTTTGTCCACGTAAATTATAGTCCATATTACCTACTGACAAAGCTTTTCTTAGGTAAAACAATTTTTTAAAACAGCGCTGTAGGTTTTGTGTTTATCTATTACAACCAAGCTTGTTATATTTAATTATAAATATGAAATCGTCTTTATGATATTAGTATAGAAGTATAGATATACACGCAAATATTATTTGTTAAAATTTATAATGCTAGGCTTGGGTGTGCCGTCAAACAATAGGTAGGTATGTCATAGTGCAAATGCCGCGAAAGATAACAAAGCCCATAGCCCATACTGTTTATTATGGTTGGTTTTTATCAACATGTTTGAGTCACTTTTTATCAGGAAATTAACGTTAACATCACAGAAAAACGTTATCATTGATATTCATGGTAATCTCTTAACAAGATAGTCGAGTAGTCCTAAACAAGAGCAAGCGCAAGAACTATCGATAGCAATTTATCGACTGCCCACAGCCACTTCACTCAGTTCACACAGATGTGAAGTGGTTGAATGTTTAGCGCGTATTTACGCGCCAAAAATCAATGTGTGGGTGACACTCCCATTGGCCCCTTTTATTTGTGTGCGTTAAATATTTTGTCACCGTTTGCGTGAAACTTGTGTTTTTATTGTTTTATGCATGTAAGCGTAAATTGAACAGGAGACATCGTGCCTCAAACTAATTTCGCCCGGATACCGATCTAACCTCGTATATATTCTGATATCTATGGCAATAACCAATAAATGGTAAATTTTGTAAATTTAAATATGGTAACACCGAATGTATGAGGAAAATCTATCTTGATAATATTAAAAAATAATTTATTTTATGCAAACAGTACATATATAATCACTAATTTTATGCAACCGGGAAAAGGATAGGATGAGAGTAAGTACTCAGCTGGGATGCGCTGGATAAGTGGAGTGTCACGGAAAGACTGCATAAAAAGAACCCATACTCGGGGTAGTCCATGTACGGACATCGCGTACAGGCGGCTTTTGGAGAATCGCGATGGTGCGTTCTACGAAAACCGCCAATTTACATTGGGAACAAGTGTCTAGCCATGCCGCCTTTGCCAGGCTTGGGTAGAAGGGGCAGGCCTGAAGTGTGATGGCTCGAAGTCGCAGTAAAGGATATGCGTGCTAATGATCTTACAACAAAAGATGTGAAATGGAAAAGTAGGAAAGCAGATGATCCTAGGCTCCAGAGCAGGCAGAAAAAGAAGCAACGGGGAAAGCTAGCTAAGATGAGAAAGAGAGAGAGATGGAGTACTCCATATACATAAAGGTATACAAACAGTAAAACATTTGAACATATAAATTTTTTATTTTAATTTATAATACAAAAAAACTGACTAGTTTCCGTGTATTTACTCTATTCCGTTTCTTCATCCTCAAAGTCTGATTCCAAAAATTGAATATCTTCGAAAATTGGTTCGTCACTTTCTTCATCATCGCTTTCCGAGTCTTGGACATTAATAATAAAAGGTGTAATATCAGAATCAAGAAGCGTATCTTTGCTTTGGTGCTCCAGTTCTAACTTTTTGACATGGTCTACATATTTCTGCCAATCTTCAGCAGTTACTAAAGAAAATGCTTCCTCAATTTTTTTTGGCATTTCATTTGCATTGCTCTTTACATTTTTTTCTGCAATTTTTCGTTTGACTTGGCTCCAAACCATTTCTATTGGATTTAAATGGCAATGGTAAGGTGGCAATCTAAGTACCTCATGGCCATGTTCTTTCAATAACTCATCAATGTAATATATGGGATCAGGTTTATGTTTTTTTTACCAGACATAGCAGTTCAGCTTTGGTCAATTCTTCTGACCATATTATATCATTTTCTGTTAGCCAGTCCCTGATAGCTTGCTTGCACGAGTTGGTATTCGGCGCTTTATTTATTTGAATACTATGATAGCTCGCATTATCAAGCACTATAACACTAGGAGTTTTCAAATTGGGCAGCAGTTTTTCAGCAACCCACTTTGAGAAATTTTCTGCATTCATATCATCATGGTAATCTGCACTTTTCGATTTCGTGCTAAATACCAGAAGAGCGTTATTCACAAAACCATCTTCCGTGCCAGCATGAACTATAATAAACCTTTTGCCTTTCGATATACTCTCAAACATTTTAGAAATTGAAGGTCCTTGCCAACTTTTTTTGGGTTTATAATTTTGATGAATGTAGGTTTCATCAATATAAACAATTGGTTTTTGTTTTTCTGAAGGCTCATTCCTTAATGCTAAAGTTTTTCTTATATATCGATGCCTCCAAGCAGCGACATCATATTTTTCCATCAATACAGTCCGCTCTTCACTGTTCTTTTTAAACTCATATCCCATTTTTAATAAGATTTTCCTCAGAGTTTCTCGGCTACCATCAAATTGAATAGCCTCTTTCAATTCTATGAGTAGTTTTTTTAATGTAGGTACTTCCTTTTTGACCAAATAGTATTCATCAATCTTATTTCTTATTGCGCATTGGTCAAAGTTATCTATATTTATTTTTGTTGCTCGGGTTGCCCGCTTCTTGCCTGGCGTTCTCCAAACACCTTCGTTGGACTGACCCTCTTTTTTTATAGTCCAAAGTGTCCGTTCACCTACTCCTGCAAAATATACATAATTTTAGATTAAATTTTTCACACTCATAAATATAAAAGTTTAAAAGTTTAAAATATTAAACTTTTATATTTGTGAGTGTGAAAAAGGCCATGATAATATCTACTCGTATGTACAAGATGTTTACCGCAGCTCCGCCTGCGTCAAAAGGTAACCTATGTTTATAAAGGTTTTGGGTCTGAAGTTAATTTTAAACATATTAAATTATTAAATTATAATTCCCTATAGTTACAAATTGCATTATTGCTTAAAACGGCCACTTTTAGCAGTAATATATGGGATCAGGTTTATGTTTTTTTTACCAGACATAGCAGTTCAGCTTTGGTCAATTCTTCTGACCATATTATATCATTTTCTGTTAGCCAGTCCCTGATAGCTTGCTTGCACGAGTTGGTATTCGGCGCTTTATTTATTTGAATACTATGATAGCTCGCATTATCAAGCACTATAACACTAGGAGTTTTCAAATTGGGCAGCAGTTTTTCAGCAACCCACTTTGAGAAATTTTCTGCATTCATATCATCATGGTAATCTGCACTTTTCGATTTCGTGCTAAATACCAGAAGAGCGTTATTCACAAAACCATCTTCCGTGCCAGCATGAACTATAATAAACCTTTTGCCTTTCGATATACTCTCAAACATTTTAGAAATTGAAGGTCCTTGCCAACTTTTTTTGGGTTTATAATTTTGATGAATGTAGGTTTCATCAATATAAACAATTGGTTTTTGTTTTTCTGAAGGCTCATTCCTTAATGCTAAAGTTTTTCTTATATATCGATGCCTCCAAGCAGCGACATCATATTTTTCCATCAATACAGTCCGCTCTTCACTGTTCTTTTTAAACTCATATCCCATTTTTAATAAGATTTTCCTCAGAGTTTCTCGGCTACCATCAAATTGAATAGCCTCTTTCAATTCTATGAGTAGTTTTTTTAATGTAGGTACTTCCTTTTTGACCAAATAGTATTCATCAATCTTATTTCTTATTGCGCATTGGTCAAAGTTATCTATATTTATTTTTGTTGCTCGGGTTGCCCGCTTCTTGCCTGGCGTTCTCCAAACACCTTCGTTGGACTGACCCTCTTTTTTTATAGTCCAAAGTGTCCGTTCACCTACTCCTGCAAAATATACATAATTTTAGATTAAATTTTTCACACTCATAAATATAAAAGTTTAAAAGTTTAAAATATTAAACTTTTATATTTGTGAGTGTGAAAAAGGCCATGATAATATCTACTCGTATGTACAAGATGTTTACCGCAGCTCCGCCTGCGTCAAAAGGTAACCTATGTTTATAAAGGTTTTGGGTCTGAAGTTAATTTTAAACATATTAAATTATTAAATTATAATTCCCTATAGTTACAAATTGCATTATTGCTTAAAACGGCCACTTTTAGCAGTTTTGCAATTTGTAACTATATGGAACTATAATTTAATAATTGAATATGATTTAAATTAACATCAGATCCAGAACATTAATTACAGCAGAGGGATTTTTGATAACTTGTGTTTTCAGAGAATAATGAATTTTAAATGACGGTGGCGCTAGTGTTCACCGAAGTATCACCTTAAGGGAATATTATATATGAAAGCAATGTTTTTTAAACAAAAATTAATTTAGTTTAGTTTGCTAGTATAGAACCCTCAATGGGCGAATCTAACTTTCCTTTGATTAGGTTTATTTATCTTATGTTAAGACTTAAGCTTTGATTTTTTTTTCTGCAGTTGTAGGTAAAGTAAGTAATTATTTCCATCGGTGAAAGGTACACATGCATCACTGTCTATCAAAGTCTATATAAGAGCAAAACCGTAGCTTACAACTAAGTAGTTAATATAAATAAGTGATTACCGAGGCAAAAAATCTTACCCGACATATTAGAAATGTTTTTCATATGTTGCTTTTCAGTAAAAGTAAATTCTTCCAAATCTTTAAGTTTCATAAGAACAGCTTGCAAATGAGGTTTAAGTTCCTCACTTATTCCTCCTAAAAAAGATAAAACATAACCATGAGGTTGGTGGATATATAAGTTAACAAAGTTCCAGTATAAGTCAAAGTAAAAAAAAAAATGTGTAGTAAATTTTTGAAATAGGTTAGCATACTTACTAATAGCCCTGACCTTACTAAAATACTAAAGTCAAAAAGTCAGGATTAAAAAATCGTAAAAAAAATTATTAAATCCCGAGCATCAAGTCCCTATGTATAGATCAAGTCACTACATTTCGAAAACCATGGCCCTATGAAAAATTGCATATGACCTTATGTAATCGTAATGATACAATACATCTTATAATAGGTATACGATTATAAAAGATAGGTATGATAATATTGATGCTGCACACTTTTTCGGATGGGTGCTCCAACGTTTCTAACCAAAAAGTAAGTTACAAACAACTATTATCATGAATATAGCTTAGCTAGTAAGATAGTTTATCTAAAAGGCATGCTATTAATGAATAGGTATGTACTTATGTAAAAACAAAGGATTAAAACTGTTTGGGTCAATGGGGTAAACATACCTGTCAACGACTCGATTTCTTGGAAACATTGTTGTTTCTGCAATGCAACCGATTGCCGTTGGTCTTTTAGGCCTCCGTAAGAATTAAGCATACGGAATAGTAACTTCCGTACATCGCTTTTATAAGATTTCACCATATTTTTAATTTTATCACAAAACGAAGTTCTGACAAAATATGAGCTGACACAAGACGTACCGCGTAATATGACAGATATGGCAGCTAGTGAGTGTTGTCATTAATAAAGTTTTTTGGGGTTGCCATTTAATTTCATTGCAGAGTTAGGTTTGCAGGACTCTATTCAAGGTACGATATGATTCATTGGTGCCAATTTTTTTAATAAGACAGTGAATATTTTCAGTATATACAATAGTCATCTATGGTGATTATGACCAATTTGAGAAAGGAGAAAGTTTAGAATATGAAAATACATATTGCTAGAAATCCCCGCTGATCTGAATTACGGGTAATCCCCGTGTTACATGACAAGAGAGATTATTGTTGCTTGTACTCACACAGTAAAAACAATACCCCTTAATTGTGTGTAATGACGTGATTATGTATTAAGTAAAAAAAAAATGGAAAAATTATATCCCACTAATTCACCAGAAAAACCACCCAATAAACGCAATACTTACCCCACTAAAAGGGGGTCCAAATCACCAGTTTTAGTGGAAATCCACTAAGTCGGCAACACTGACATGATATAGCCACAGACATTTATGACGTATTTATGTCTGTGGATAAAGACAAGTAAGTGTCTATGACATGTGCTCATGGGCATAATATATTTAACAGGACTGAGCTCTTTGACCTAAAACCCAAGCAGAAAAAGATAGAAATAGTGGAGGAATCTGTCTCTTTTTAATAGGGTAACCATGATAATGTTCTTAATTGGGACAATCCAAGAAACAATTTTAAACTTCGTAAATACTGCACGTAAGTAGATAGCTTAGCGGGACGTGATTGTAGGTGACGATTACGCGAGTTAGGCAACAGCAGGTGTGACCTAACTTGGAGTGGACAACACTTGGCGTATTACGTTCAGCCTTTAGTACTGCTTGTCTAGTGAAGTCAAGGGCACTAGTAAAGTTTCCTTGTCTTCCCCAAGGGAGCCAATGCATGTCTACAAACGTTATTTTCGACTAGACACCAATTTCCGTAAAGTCTGCACAGAACAATAACTTGTGAGGTTAGCTAGCACCTCCGCACTCGTAACATTTTAATGTGTCTGTAAAAAAATCTGCATAAAGCATGTACCACCTTTCCCCCTTTTTTCCAGAGGAGCGTGGTCACCCTATTTTTCACAAGTACCAACGTGATAAAGCTTGTATTTGCTAGAAAGAGACAGGTTCCACCACTATTTCTATCTCGCTTGGCTCGGTCTTGCCTCTATGCAAATTTGCAGGAGTACTCAGTCCTGTTTAAAATACTAACCTACGTATTCTTAAACATAACCTTAAGAACGTCCTTCACTCAAACTCATTCGAGGGCGCCAGGAAGTCCTCGAACTTTCCTTGAAAACGACATTCTTAGTTGGTTGCTAGAGCAAACTCCAATGAGGTTATAATAATAATTTTAAACACAAAAATTGAAAATTACAAAAGAAATAGAATAAATTATGTAAGTAAATACCTAAAGTGGCAAAAAATATAAGGTTGGTCGAGAGGAGCCTTGAGGTGGCCTCAAAAATGGTTGTTTATATCAGTTTTTGTCACTTTTTACCTAGATAACTACTTACTTTTTTTATTATATTATTCGTATTTTTCAATTTTTGTTATTCCGGGGTCGTTACTCATTGTAGTTTGTTCAAGCAACCAACTAACCCCGTATTCTTAAACATAACCTTATGGACGTCCTTCACTCTAACTCAGTAGTTCCCAAACTTATTTTTCTCGTGGACCACTTTCAAAATTTTACTGGTTTCGGTGGACCCCCTGCTGCTACATTTCTACCACATTCTTAAAGTCGCCAAAAAATAAAAATTGTGTCACTTCTGAGTTCTGTCCCTATATTTCGATATGTAAAATAAAAACGAAAAATGGTACATTTTATATCACTTTATTTATTAAAAGAATAGAATTACAAGAAAAAAATATTAAGGTAATATAGGTTCAGGTCATAATTTTAATTAATGGGAAGGATGTATCTGATGGAGTGTCAGCAAACGATCAATGTTTGGCTTTATTTTTGTGAGCAATAACCGCAAATCCCCCCGCTCTGTGATGTTTAATTTGCTCCTTTTTTTTGTTAAGAGGTTTGTAACGGCACTAAAACTCCTTTCGACAAGATATGACGAGGGAAAAGCTATTAAAAATTTCCTTGCGATTTCCCACAGTCCAGGATATTTTTCGGGTATTTCTGCTTGCAGCCAAAATGTTGGGTAGCCTTTTCTAAATTTCACCTTCAGCTCCTCATTAGTGCTTAGCTCGAGCAGCTCCTCTTGTAATACAACATTGGCCACTTCCGTTTCGTCAAATGGATTTATTATCCATGGTGGTATATCCATCGTCAGTATATCTTCAAACCTGGTTTTGAAGTCATCATGCAGGGCACTTAAATGTTGACTGTAGGTATGGATATCCTCATCAATACATTCTACCTGCGACAAGTTTGGAAATTGAGAGAATTCGCGCCGACTAATGTTTTGCTTCATAAATTTCAATTTCCCAAGAAAAGCCGAAATTATCCCCTTTGTTTTTATTAAATTCAGGCTGTCCCCTTGTAACTGCAAGTTAATATCATTAAATTTTTTAAACAAATCTGTCAAATACGCAATGTCTGCTTTGAATTTGATCAAGTTTTCTTTTAAATCTGGATCTCTACTTTCTAAGAACTCTAATATGGAATCGAAAACAGAGTAAAATCTCGTTAAGCATGCACCTTTCGACAACCAGCGTACTTCAGTATGTAAGAGCAGTCGTTGGAAGTCTTCATCATTTTCGTCGCACAATTGAGCAAATAAACGTGTATTCAATGCATTGCTTCTGATTTTGTTGACAGCTTTTATTACAAAATGAAGAGATTGGTTCAACCTGTCACTTAAATGTTTTGCCACAAGATGTTGTCGGTGGATTACGCAATGAATAGCTGTAAGTCCTGGTATAATTCTTTTGAGATGACTTATAAACCCACGATATCGCCCGACCATTGCAGGAGCTCCGTCTGTTGCCACTGAAATAATGTTTGTAAATGGGATCGATTTTTCCGTAAAAAAATTACTCAGGACATTAAATATTGATTCGCCTTTAGTGTCAGTCTCCAAAGTTCTGGCAAATAGCAATTCTTCGTGAATTTCTTCCTCAACAATAAATCGGACATATGCCAATAGTAATGCTTCATTACTGGGTAACGTTGACTCGTCCAGTTGTATAGAAAAATGAGTTTTTTGCAGATGATTGCACAAAAAGCTTTCGATATCAGAGCTCATTTCATCAATGCGTCTTTGTACAGTATTGTTACTTAATGGAATTCTTTTTAGTACGTCAAATGGAGATTTGTGCAAAACAGTTTTTAAAACCTCTTCAACAGCGGGTAAAATTAATTGTTCTCCGATAGTGTGCGGTTTTCCAGATTTTGCTATAAGTAATGAGATATTGTAAGATGCCCGCAAGCCATCATCGTTACTTTGAGATGTTGAAGCGAACATACTGTGCATGGTGGGTCTCTTTCCATATTTTTCTTTCAATGTTTGAAAATATTTTAAATCTTTACCTATTTTATCAGTATGACACCTTTTTAGATGATCTTCGAGCTTTGATGGTTTCATAGAGTCATTGCTCAAAACTTTGTTGCATAATAGGCACATGGGCAATTGTTTGTCTGCCTCCGATGGAACAAAACCATATTTCAAATAATCGACACTATATTGTCGACATTTTTTCTTTGCTGTAGCCATGTTTCGTGTCAGTTACCTTACCTGTAAAAAAAATGTTTTAGTAACCAAGTTTTTTTCTGAATATAGGTATCACACCGCAGCCTTTGTCAGCACGCGGAAATAGAATAACGGCTTGTAAAGGGACCAACTAATAAACCGCTGAGACAAATACAAAAGTTTTCACAAAACGGTATCAATTTTAAAGTACATAATTTACCACAAATTTTTAATAGTATAAATAAAAATTAGTGTACTCAGTATCGAATACTGATCATATTTGTGTAGGAAAAAATAAACGTCGAAATCCCAAAATTGTCCATAAAAACGATAACTAACATTTTATTAAATCAATGAGTTCACGCGCTCCGTGTATTTGCGTATTTTTTGTCTGCGGCTTCATTGTTAAAACGTGACAAACAGGCATCGAAGTTCAAGCCCCGCCCTTTTCCCGTCGCCCGCGCACCGCTCGCTCTTTCCGAAAAGGAATAGTTTTGATAAAATAGTTACTTCAAAATCAATTTAACATGATTATGAAATTACTGTTTTATAAAATTAGTAGTTATTTGCAAGAAAAATTACAAAATTAATTGCTCTGCAATATTGCTTATTCGGCCTTTTTAGAAAGGCAGTGCTTCTCTCGTGAAAAAACAATTGAATAAAACGTGCTGTGTTTGTCTTCAAATCGAAAGAGGACAATTAAAATATCTGTAAGTTACTAAGTTACCTATCTATACAGGCCGTTGTGATCAACCGACTAGTACACGTAAACAAAATACTTAAGTACTATAACAAAAAAAGGTAGGTTACTTACTTTTCTCCGGCACTAGCAAACACAGATATAAATTTTCTCACAACTTTTTTCCAAATTCCGCCTTGTTTTCGAAATTCCGGAAACAAATGAATGCGTTTGGTTGCCTTTGGCATCAAGTATTTATAGTGTTGATCAAGTTTATGTCTGAACAAGCATTAAGCATTGTCGGGCGGATAGCGCTTTGCAAGTCTGTACACGAAATTGTACGTAATATCGAATACACAAGTTTGGACAAGTAACAGTCGCTTGCCTTATTAAAATATTATCTGCTTAGATAGGTACTTAAAACAATGTAGGTAGGCCCTTATAAAAACTATGCTTACATTTTTGCTCTTTACTATCAAAAGCAGATAAATTTTCGTGGACCCCCATTAACATCTTATGGACCCCCATTTTTTGTTCACGCCTACGTAGACCCCCAGCAAGTCTCCCGTGGACCCCTGGGGGTCCACCTGGACCACTTTGGGAATCACTGCTCTAACTCATTCGAGGGCCGAGGGCGCCATAAGGAAGTCCTCGAACTTTCTTTGAAAACGACATTCTTAAGTTGGTTGATTGAGCAAACTCTAATGATGTTATAATAACAATTGTAAACACAAAAATTGGAAATTACAAAAGATATTGTAAAAAATACAATAAAGTATACTTACTTTATCTAGGTCAAAAGTGGCAAAAACCCGTTTTTTATCCACTTTATTTAATTTCAAGGACGCCTCAAGGTACCTTTCGACTAACCTTATATTTGACAGTTCGATAATCACATCCAATGAGAAATCATCTCAAGTCAAGGAAGCTTGTGACAACAAATCATACCAATGAGGTGGAGTAAGGTTGAGTCGACTTTGAGTGAAGGTTTAAGAATAAGGGTGTGAATATCGTTTTCAAGGAAAGTTCGAGGACTTCCTTGAGGCTTCCTCAAATGAGTTTGAGTAAAGGACGTTCTTAAGGTTATGTTTAAGAGTACGGGTGTCAAGCATGCTCTCAAATACTTTGTGAATAATAATCCAACATTAATATGCACAAACATTTAAAAAAAACACACTCAACCTAGATTGTACAGGAGCAGGAGAACCAAGATAAGATAAGATAATTTATTTATTTGCAAGAATACAGTGCATACATAGATATTTAGTTAATTATAATTTCGTGTATTCCACTCTCAGATGAGTATGCAAAAAATGAAATAATAAAAACAGAAAAAAAAAATTAAATATGTCCCATTATGTCAGTAACATTTATACAATAAAATTATTAAAAAAAATGTCAAATACTAAAGATAGATACAAAATGTCAAGATTATTTTAATTATGTACAATTATCGTTCATATATTCATCAACACTATAATAACATTTAGCCATTAGAAATTCGAACAAATTTCTCCCAAATACATCTAATTCTAATTCTTTATATGCTGAGGGTATATGGTTGTATATCTTAATTGCCATACAATATGAGTTCCTATGTGACATAGTTAGTGTTTTCATTGGCAAACATAATCTATCTTTGTGTCTTGTTCTCGATCCCTCATTATCTTCATGTTTAGTAAACAAATATTCGTGTTTACGTACAAAAAGACACATTTCTAAGATATATAGACAGGGCAGAGGAAGAATAGAATGCTTTTTAAAGAGCGGTTTGCAACTTTCTAGTGGGCCGGCATTAGAGATTGCCCTTACACATTTTTTCTGTGTTATGAATGCTCTTTTAACCTCTACTGAATTTCCCCACAATATCAAACCATATCTAAGAACAGACGACACATAACCATGATATGCAGTCAGAGCTGCTTGCATTGATGCAATTTTCTTAACCCTTCTCAACACATATACAAATCTATCCAACTTATTACAAACGGTATAGATATGTGATTTCCAGTTGCACATACTGTCAATGGTTATACCTAAAAAAACTGTTGACTCTATTCCTTCTAACTTTACGTCATTATATGTAATGTTAATCTGTGTTTTAAATTTGTCAATATTAAGTGTCCTAAAATTAATAAGTTTAGTTTTTGTTAAATTTAATGTCAAATTGTTTTCATTTAACCAATCGTTTACGTCCTTAAGTGTATTACATATATCATTTTCGAAGTCAATACCATCTCTCTTTTCTATAAGTAGAGTAGTGTCATCAGCAAAGAGTATGCATTTATGATTAATTGCGTCCGGCAGATCGTTTATATATATAAGGAACAGTAGTGGTCCCAATATACTTCCTTGGGGTACACCGCACTTAATTTCACTATATGTCGATTTATATTCCTTTTTGTTGTTACCTGTAACTTTAGATATTTGTACACACTGTTTGCGAGATTGGAGGTAACTTGTTATCCATTTATGTGCAACGCCCCGTATACCATAGCGCCACAATTTGTCTAACAGATCTTCATGTGAAACAAAATCAAATGCCCTAGTCATGTCTATAAATACAGCAGTTACAGGAGTCTTTTTATCAAGATGTTCAATAACTTCCTTTATTAATTCAAAGCAAGCTAACGTAGTTGATCTATTTTTCCTAAATCCATATTGCTCTGATTTCAATATCTGGTGGTAATGTGTAGAGACGAAAAAAATTGATCCAATCTGCTCCAACATCGGCCTTACATCACCTCTAAACGCAGGGCAAAAACGAGTGAGTTAACGATATGGCGTAATACACGGTGTAAGGTGACTTCTCGCTTATTTACTCGTTTCTGCCCTGCTATTAAAGATGATATTAAGGCAACAGATTGTTCAGGAGCAGGCACGTCAAGGCATAAATTAGAAATATGTGTCTGAAGACGTCAAGGGTCCAATATTAAAAGCCATGTAAAAACCATTTAAAAAAATTGCAGTGTCAAAACGTCACTTGGTTTGACACATCTGAAATTTGACTTGACATAAAATAATTTATTCTCTGTGGTTTTAGCTACCGAACGGACGGGCAAAACGACGCCGCAATCCGCATCTTTCTTTTCAGTGATTTACTTCTGTTTTCCTTAGAAAATTCGTAAACGCTTAAATTCCTCACTTATTGACCGTGCGAAATGACGACTATATGCCCAAAGAAGGATGGAGGGCCAAATGTTGAGTTTTTTCAATCACCGGAATCTTTAGCTCAGTTCGACCAAATTCGTGTTTGGTTGCAGAAAAATTGCAAGAAGGTAAGAAATTAACCTCAATATCAACGTAATATCGAATGTATTTAGTACTATGAATTATAGCAGTTACAAACAACTTCAGTATTCAGGTTTGGTTGTACAGATGCCTGCACTTAATTGAGTTTGAAGACTATTGAAAGTTGTTTGTGTTCTAACCTAGCTGGTAACATATTGATCTTATTTATAAAAACCAAAATTAAAACCATTTGTACCTACTAATCACCTGTATTCAAGTTGTATGTTCAAACACCCAGTTCAGCTTTATTACTATAGATTTTTATCTAAAACATGATTATACTACATTTACAAATTTTTAATACATTCCAAAATGGTTGTAATGAACAATTTGTTGTTGCTGTATTTGTAAATGTTATGCCTCCGTAAACTGCAAGATTATGTAGGTATGATAACATAAAGTTGAATTTGAATCTGAATTTATACTTTCCTATAATATCAAATGGGTATGTGTCGAGAGTTTGTTTGTTGGGGTTGTAATCTTTTATAATCAGAAAGTTCTTGAAGTGGCAACCATAGGCAAACATGCAAGGGTAGAGATCATAGAGCATTATGTTGGCTGGATGATATTAAGCACCACCAAGAGGAACATGAAAGACAGACAAGAAGAATTATGAAGGATGCCTATGTCCTAAAAACGATAAGGGCTACTATGAATAGATAAATTGAAACTCAATTCTGTAGTTAGGTTAAGTCAACTCAGGAGTATCAGGCTAAGTGAAGTGGCAGCAAAACTGCACTTATCAATATCTAGGAGCTTTTATTTTGGCAACAAGCAAGTAAATCACATAAATTGAACACTATATCACTTACTAACAGTATATATAGATAGATTAAATCTTAACTACTAAACCAATTTAAAAAACTTTGCCCTATACTTTAAGGTTTTAGATACACAGTGCATACAGGTGAAACAACAGGGAATGGCTAGTTGCGATTTTGGAAGACTTCTTTACAGCCAAGTGCATACTCACTTGTCTCTTTAATTATAGCATGTTCAGACCGATCCGCCAACCAAGGAGGGACTGGCACAACTGGTGGTACAGCTCATACAGTACCAGGAAAACAAACTTGGCAAGAATGCTTCAGATCCACCGTTTATCAGGCTTCCAGTAAGTAGCAAGATTAGCAGCAATCCATAATTTTTAAATTTTCTGCCAGTCGCTTTCAAAATCATATCTGAATAACTTCATATTTGAATATGAGAAACCACACATATGCATGTCAAAAATTAGGGTATTTTTGTTTCCATATAATACAGAAGTTCATTGGCATGCAAAATTAAAAAATTGAGCTCCAGAAAAAACATATGTTGTGTAAAGTTTTATAAGTAAAAAAATGCCATTGTTATAAAGATATTTATACAATTATTTGGCTATTAATAAAAGGTTTATTTATTAACGCTTTCACAGCTGAAAAGACTGTGTTTTGCTTGATCATCCCAAGAGCCTTAGCACACTTCGCGACTTCCACCATATAAATTGGTCATTGGAAAGTGCCAAGTTAATAGGGACATAGTTATTTGAGATAACCTCATCCAAATTATTAAAGAAAAATTAATGTTATAGATGAAAGTGTTCATGGACATGAAGCCGGGCGGTTCTCTGTGCACGGTGCTTGCCACCATGTTCCGCTTCAAGTCGGAGCAGCGGTGGCGCAAGTTCGACTTCCAGGTCGGTAAGGTATGCACCCGCCCCGCACCCCGCTACGCTCACCGCCCCGCCGTCCCACCAGAACCCGCACAGAGAGGCTATAACATTGCATCTTATGTTACTTGCATCTAACATCTGGTTTATAGGGACTTGATATAGTAAGCAGGAGGAAAAGGGAGATGTTCTGAGATAAAAATGTATTTAGCTCTGTGGTGAAAAAACACTTGTCTCAAATCTGCAGTACTTTATATGTTTTTAAGTCCGTGTGTATTGGATGTTGCTCAGTGTTGCTATATCAAGTCTTTTGCTAAATGAATGTTGTAATTTAAAAAAAAAACAATTAGGTAAATCTTGATCTGCTGTGCAGGAGTGTAAACAGTATAAGAAAAATATAATTACAGTATTTAGTTTAAAAGTAGTAATTGGTCCAGCCATAAAGATTAAAAATGCTGTATCTCCATTTTATGAAAGGAAAATAAAACAATTTAAATTAAACTATTTTAATACGGTTTTATCGCGTTTATTACTTATTTATTTACACCTGACGTTTCAAACACTTTACAGCGTTCATGGTCGCCGTATTAAAATAGTTTAATTTAATGAATAACAATCGCGAAAACATAAGAAATCATTATGAAACAATTTATTTTGCTAAATGCAGAAACAAATAATTTGTATATTCTAAATTAAATACAGATGTTTTATGCATGTGCATAGTACAAAAGCACAATGATTTAAAAAAGGGTATGATATTATTGTACATACATTGTTGCACACCACATGACACAATTTTTGACAGAATTTTGACCCATGCACCAACTTTTTCTAAAATATTATGAAGTTCAAATTTGACATAGTCCTAAATTAATGTATTATTTTATAACTCAATTTAGTTTATGGTAGGAAAAAGACCATGTTTTTTTCTTAAGCAATTTCAACATACACAATTAATACATGAGCGATTGTTCCAGTATTTAAATTTCTTGTGTGTTTAAAACATAAAATTACAGGATTAAGCTCGTAAAATACCTTCATACCGTTCCTATCGTTCATAGTCGTTCTGTGGCCACGGCCGTTGTAACACGGTTGAAACGTCGGAAGTATGAAGGTATTTTACGCGCTTAATCCGGTAATTTTATGTTTTAAATATGCAGTGCGTTAGTTTAAAAGTTAATTTACTTGTGTGTTTTTTTATTGTAAACTTATCCTGACAAAGCATTTTGCTATAAAAAAAACTATTATTCTATGCACACTTATACAAATATCCCACTAAATATTATTTAGCTATTGGGGTATTACTGCTGAACAGTTCGCATGCTTACTATGGTTCCCAATATTCCCCCATTTTGGTTCATTTCATGCAATTTCATTTCTTTGTTTTGGGATAAAATAGGAATTTTTATTTTTATATATCCTTTTGACAAAAATATTTAATGTTTTTTGTGATTAACATTTTTTGTGTTTAAACACCACCACTAATATTTACAGATTTTATTACTAAATTATGCATGTTTTATTAATTGTGTTTGTTTTTCTACTCATCATTTTTGTAAAATAAAACAATCTTATTAGGTATGTATGTTTATTTGTCACAAACAAAGTCAAAATTCGTTAGAATTATTTTTTATACACACACTTTCAAAGTGATCATAAACTGACATTTTCTCTTTCTTTCCTCCCCACCCTGACCCCCCTTTTCAGAACCCATCCCGCAAGGATCTGAATGTTCAGATGATGATGGAGATCGAGTCTTCCCTAAACAGTGCGGAGGTTGTCCGAACACCCTGCGTCTACATCCGCCCCGATGTGGACAAACCTACTGTAAACAAGATCAAGGAGATTATAGGACACCATGGGGATATTTGCGGTAAATCATTCTTTCAGGATTATTGTATTCATCAGGTTTAGCCAACTAGACCTAAGTGCAGCTAATATTAAATGGCTTAACTTGGGCGAAGTACCTCATCATCAACTATAACTAGGTTTAGTTTTTTTTATTCCGGCTAGCACTATAATAAAACTCATAAAATATATTTGATAATTTATCGAATCATACTTCCACCGGCAGTTACTTGCGAAGAACTAGCAATCAATTTTTCTTCAAAAAATTTTAGTTGAAGAAGAGTAAGAAAGATCCACTTTATCGACTTATCTCTTGTATTGTTTACCTGCCGTTGTGGTGTCTCTCCCAATACTATGGCCCATTTTCTATCTTGCTCTGAGTGCCCAGCAACCTGCACTCTCAAAGACCTTTATGAAGTCACAAGCGGAATATTGGTCTACGCAAAGGTAATTTACCCAGAGTCGACTCTCTAAGAAGATAAGAATAATAAATAATTTCAAGTACTTACCAAGTTATTTTGCGTGCTTCCGCACCAATCAGCTCATAAAACAACAAAACGCAATCAAACTCAAAAGTAACACCCGAATCAATCGAATAAATAGTTTGTTTTGTAAAACAGAGGACGAGGAAGACGCGACCCACATAATCTATCCGACGGTAGATCCCCTGGAGGAGGAGTACGCCCGGCCCGTGTTCCGTCGCGGCAACCACGTGCTGGTGCACTGGTACTATATGCCCGATAGCCACGACACATGGGCACAGGCGGAGTTGCCGGTACGTATCACTGCTCTCTCCAAGTTGTAATGGCATCATCATCATCATTGCGTATGGCATTCATCCCGGGATCCTTGGAGGTATTACATTTTTGCAGGCTCCGGATTAGTAGTATACATGTTTCAACTAACATTTTACACAACAGTTTACTAACAACGAACTTCCCGTTTGCTGTGTCTAGTAACGTGGTAGCAAAAAATTAAATACCTCAAAGAACGGAAAGGGGCATAAGTTGGCAGCACGCTATACTGACCCCCTTAAAGTATCGTACCGTATCGTAACTTACCGTATGCTTGGGTGCGAATATAAATAAAATAGAAAAAATTGCAGGTGGATGTCCCAGAAACAGCGAACTGGGAGTGCACTCGATCTGAACCCTGGCGCGTATCGGCCTCGTGGGTGCTCGACCTGCCGCAATACAACGAATGGATGAACGAGGAGGATTATGAAGTTGACGCTAATGGCAAAAAGAAGGTACGTCACTGCTGAAAAGTTAAAGTAGTTGAGTTAAAGGACTTTTATTTTACTTAAAATACTTATAGCTGTCAAGTTAAAGTCGGTTTTGGTGAACTAAAAGTCTTTAGTAATCATTATAGATTACAGATCAGGATGAACAAACAATACTTTGAAGATCTCGTCCGTTTTATATGATACCAAAAAAGCATACCTACAGACATTTTATAACACCTTTTTACAAGCATTATTTTAATTTATTTACTAATACATACACACTATATCAGTAGTATCACTAATACTTCTGATACTACTGATGCGTGTATGTATATATCTGCACTTGTCTTTTTATTATTTATTAGCTGTTCCCCGCAGTTCCGCCTGCGCCCAAAAGTAGCGTATGTTTGACCTCGGTCTTCAACTATATTCATACTGAATTTCATCAAAATCGGTTCAGCGGTTTGGCCGTGAAAGCGTTACAGACAGACAGATAGACAAACTTTCGCGTTTATAATATTAGTAACAAGATTAGACTGCTACACACTTCTTCATATATATATGTATACATGCTTCGAAGTTAAACAAACTATAGATAGTTCTTCCGCTTTTTCACGCAAGCGTGTTTTCCTAGTTGCGTCGTCAGCCTTCGCTTCGGAGCCTAGGGGACGCTGTAAACTATGGTCCTAGATTTGGCGGTACTGGTTTTTACAATGTAGCGACTGCCGTCTGACCTCCGTAACCCTTTTTACAGACCAACAGGATCATGACTTGAGGTATGTTAGTGACCAACACTGTCAGATTTTTTCAGGCAGGTATAAGGTATCTGACACAGCCTAACGACTGCCATCTAATAACAACCGGGACCAACGGCTTAACGTGCCTTCCAAAGCACGGAGGAGCTCGAGATAGTAAAAGCCACTTAATTGCTACCAATCCAATACGGGTCGCATGATTCGCACATTCATCGAGCTCCTCTGACTGAGACACACTCGTCACCATGCTCCAAGTTAAAAAAACTACATTTTTTAATTTCCTTGTACAGGTGCACAAGCTTCGTCTGTCAGTAGACGAGCTCCTGCCCGGAGCCGAGCCCTCTGGCAAGAGCAAGAAAGCCGGTAAGAGGAAGCGGTCACCGTCACCGCCGCCTACTAAGCATAACAAACGTAAAAGGTATTTTGCTATTTTTTTTTACTATTATTGCTGTCTTTGCGTCCACCTATGTATCTCATTATTTCATTGTTTATTTATGACATTGTTATATTTTTGGTACAGTTAATTGTATTTTCTTAAACATGTGCGGAAATATTGTCATTACTTTTGAATAAAGAACACGCGAAGTAACATATTTACGTAGACTGAAAATCAAATTCACTTCCCGGCGCGTTCTTTGAATTTAGAACGAAGAGCGCGCCGGCAATGTTGTATGAAACGGTGTGCTGTTTGAATTAAGAACTTTTTCATCTATCGTACACATTGCGTTCTCATGGCTGTATCTGAAAAACTAAAATCACTTCCCGGCGCGTTCTTTGAATTTGGAACGAAGAGCACGCCGGCAATGTTGTATGAAACGGTGTGCTGTTTGAATTTAGAACTCTTTTATCTATCGTACACATTGCGTTCTCGTGGCTGTATAGCCACAGATGCGACTGTAAAATAAATTAAATTTATTATTTTAAAGGCCCTTTTTTATTTCCTTGCATTTTTTTAAAAAAAGCACTATATATGCCTCGGCCGAAATGGGAATTGCCTGTCTCGTATCATTGAAGTCCTCGCCTGCGGCTCGGCCTTCAAACTCATACTCGACCTGCAATTGCCTATTTCGCTGCCTTTGCAATAATGTACTATTGTTTTGTATTGGCAAAAAAATACATTATTTTTTGTTGTCACTCACGACTTCTTAAATTTAACATAGCATCAATTCACACTGAAAGACAGACAGACGAATTTTGAAGCAAAATGAGTAAATCATTTTTAATCTTAATATTTTGACCTTCGAATGACTATGAAATTCCGCGAAGCTATGTGAAATTTCTAGCAACTAGTCGCAAGACTAAAGTAACTTGCTTTTCCTGTCGCCGTCGGTACTCCAATTTTATTTGATTAAAATATTTACCAACAGCCGCATAACGAAGCGTCGAGAAAATGACGCCGAAGATGAAGAAGACAACGCGTCTCGAGACAATACTGACGCCGCGCCCACCCCCGAGAGCGAGAAAGCGGCTGAGCGTGAGTGCTGTCTCTTTCTTTCTCTGTCATAGAGTAGAAGTAAACTAACAATAAAAAGACAACGCGTCTCGAGACAACACTGACGCCGCGCCTACGCTCGACAGCGAGAAAGTGGCTGAATCCATTTATTTTGGATAATACATTTATGACGTTTTTTTTCATTCGGTATTGACTTGTTCACTTATTTATTAAGTCACATTACTCGGCCGCAAATTAATCTATTTTAGGACTTATAATTTTTTTTTATAGCAATTATTGCCCGCAACGTTTTTAAGGGAAAGGATAACCTAAACAAGCTGAGAAAGCCGGGCGCAGTAGCGACAAACCGGTCAAGTGGTTCTTCACAATTAAGTAGTGAAGACATTGCTTATAGTATGGTGACTTGTAATGTACAGGGTTACAGATAACGCTGTACGGGTAGCCCAAATTTGGGCATCTAAGGGTCGACACGTTATAAAGAACAAGAGTGAAGGTAGGAGCAATGTCGTCCAACGCATTTATATATAAATTAATGTCGCAACAGTTTGTTGCTCAGTATTCCGTGAAGTCAAAATTGACAAAAATTTCGTCATTCCGAGCAATTTTTAGCGCCAGTGACTTTTATCGCCTCTTGAGTAAAGTCACACCCTGGACACTCATTCTGTACGTTGGTAGTATTAATAATTCTGTGTGTTCTTTCAGCAGCGGCAACTCCAGCCCCGGAGCCCGCGCCCGTCAGCAGCGAGGCGCCCGCCACGCCCGCGCCGCCCATGGACACGCACGACGACTCGCAGGGGAAGCACTCCGACTCCAACACGCAGGTATGTTGTTGTGGCAGCAGTGACGTCAGCAGCGAGGCGCCCGCCACGCCCGCGCCGCCCATGGACACGCACGACGACTCGCAGGGGAAGCACTCCGACTCCAACACGCAGGTATGTTGTTGTGGCAGCAGTGACGTCAGCAGCGAGGCGCCCGCCACGCCCGCGCCGCCCATGGACACGCACGACGACTCGCAGGGGAAGCACTCCGACTCCAACACGCAGGTATGTTGTTGTGGCAGCAGTGACGTCAGCAGCGAGGCGCCCGCCACGCCCGCGCCGCCCATGGACACGCACGACGACTCGCAGGGGAAGCACTCCGACTCCAACACGCAGGTATGTTGTTGTGGCAGCAGTGACGTCAGCAGCGAGGCGCCCGCCACGCCCGCGCCGCCCATGGACACGCACGACGACTCGCAGGGGAAGCACTCCGACTCCAACACGCAGGTATGTTGTTGTGGCAGCAGTGACGTCAGCAGCGAGGCGCCCGCCACGCCCGCGCCGCCCATGGACACGCACGACGACTCGCAGGGGAAGCACTCCGACTCCAACACGCAGGTATGTTGTTGTGGCAGCAGTGACGTCAGCAGCGAGGCGCCCGCCACGCCCGCGCCGCCCATGGACACGCACGACGACTCGCAGGGGAAGCACTCCGACTCCAACACGCAGGTATGTTGTTGTGGCAGCAGTGACGTCAGCAGCGAGGCGCCCGCCACGCCCGCGCCGCCCATGGACACGCACGACGACTCGCAGGGGAAGCCCGAACAATAAAGCTCCGTTCTAACTGACGCGAATCCCGCGCGGGACCGTCATAGAAGTGCCTTAAGCAGGCCAGTTACATACGCTATGGCTTTTCTACCTAATTTTATTTCTGCGAGCGACCCGCGCTCTATTCGCGTCAGTATGAATGGAGCTTAAAATAGCAACCTGCGCCGTATTGAGGAAACATATTGGAACTAATTTATTTTCTGGCAACTTCATTCTTTTTCATGTAACATTCTGTTATCTCAACGTCATCTGCCAAAAAGAGACAGGAGTTGTCGTTGTGTATTTTGTAATTATTTTCTACGATTTATATATCAATCAATCAATCATAATTCGTAGTAATGGGAGAAAAGATATAAAAGATGTTATCATAATTAACGCGAAAATAAAACCAAGAATTGCAGACATTTTTATTCTAGAGACAGTCCTTATACCGGAATCATACGTATTATTAACAGTATATTCTCGGGTTAACCGTGTGGTGAAATGTAAACTTCAACTAACCAGCAGTAACGTCAGCTCCACAACCGACCCTAATCTGGCTGCGAGCCTAGTTTTATTCGAATTTTCTCGAAATTTCAACAAATTTCACTAAAGTAAAACGTCGAACCTCCTCCTTTTTTGGAATCTGTTAATAAATGATAAACTACGACAATCACAGTTAAAAGTTGCATGTTCTTGTGTGTCTTTAAATCACTCATTTCTCTCAGCAATCTAAACTGGAATCACTCGACACGCTAGTGATTTAATCCTAGGCTGTTTCGCTATTTCATAATTTAAAGTCTTGCAACAAAAATTAACTTTGTTCGTCGGAAAAACAACGAACTACAAATCGCTCCTTTACACTTTTGTAATAATTATTACATAGTGTATAAACTTGCATAGCAAAATATACGAAAATAGCGTAACATACAGCAGCGGTTTGCGGTATATTGCTGCGTTAAAACTTAATTCGCATTCGTTCCTTATCAGGAGATGCTAATAAAGGAAGAAATAGAAGACAACGTGACGGACCAAACGCACCATATCGTGGTCCCTTCATACTCTGCGTGGTTCGATTACAACTCCATTCACACCATCGAGAAGCGTGCTTTGCCAGAATTCTTCAACGGCAAGAACAAGTCCAAAACACCCGAGATATATTTGGCATACAGGTGCGTATACTGTACCCTTTCGAAATGTAATTCAACTGAACTAATTCAACCACTTGTAGTAATCCTTGGGCCAAGTTTGTGAATCGAATAGTTTTTTTATTAATATGAAATGTGGAATATTATCAACTTGTGACAACATGTACTGTATACCACTACAGGATGACAACACTAAGAAATGGGAAAATTATATAACAAAATGGAAGTTACATTTCATTCATTGACATAGCAACTCTACTGAAAGAGCACTCGTAGGAAGTTCTAGAGTACTTTGCCTACAAAAATGCTGATTCTACAGAATGGGCTTGTGACGAATGTCAGAATTTATTTTTGTCTTGTATTGAAACCCAATAAACATTTGGACGTTCCATACACGCCGATTTCGATGCATTTGATAGACATCTTTATACATCTAACGAAAAATTTATTTAGATCCACAAATTTATAAGAACTCCAGATTGCGCGCCATCACACCAAATGTGAAGCCTGAAAATGTCAAGCTATGTGTGCGATGACGTTTTTCAAGTATTGCCATATACATACAGAGAGCAGACAGCGATACTCTCGAACTCGTTCATTCAGTTTCTCGAACACATGAGAGCGAAATAAAGCAATATGCCAGAGCGAGACAAGCAATGTATGATTGTTCGCGCAATTATTCACGTATGGAAACACGCAGCGATTGAACGTGAAGTTTCCGCGGACAGAGCTCCTCAATCTTTCCCAGTGGTTGTCAACTGTGGGGCCGCATTTTTAATTTCGTAACATTATTATACTTATTTGGTAATTATTTTTTCAGAAACTTCATTCTCGACACGTACCGTCTGAACCCGACGGAGTATCTGACATCTACAGCGTGTCGCCGCAACTTGGCGGGCGATGTGTGCGCCATCATGAGGGTTCATGGCTTCCTGGAGCAGTGGGGCCTTATCAACTATCAGGTAACATGTGTATTTCATACAACGAAAGGTTATTCTGTTTTGAACTCGAAAATTTAGCTGATTTTATAATTTTTGGGAACAAGTGTAACACAAGGACAGAGCTAAGTACTTTTCTTTCAATATTTAAATTTTGGTCGTCTTATCACGGCGGAAGATATTGTATTTTTTCAGGATTTCGTTAGGTATCTTAATCTAAGTGGTTTGTCCATTAAAGTATCGTTGAGTTGACTCTCGAACTTATTTTGGAGCTGATTTTATCTGTGTGATTTGTCCTACCTATAGTCCTACTAGACTTTTTAAACACTAGTCACATTTTTACAGTGAGTTTGTTAAGTAAAACTTAACCAATTTCAATAATAGAAAATTAAAGAAAAATTTTAAACCTTTCAAATAGTAATACAGAAGTATACAAAATACTTTCAGCTGATCACTAGATTTATATGGAAGGTGTTTTTTTTTATCGAAAGTAATATTTTACTTTATTAAGTTGGCGTTTAAAAAGTCACCCTTCATATTTATTTATTCGTCGTCGTATCGCATGGGTTACATCAGTACATGGTCAATCGACCATGTATACCTTGGTGTCAGAGTCGTTCAAAATCGTTTCTCTGCCGTGGTTATTTAAACGCGATTTATTTATATATTTTGTTTCCAGCTGGAAGCAGAGTCTCGTCCGACGGCAATGGGTCCGCCGCCCACGTCCCACTTCCACGTGTTGTCCGATACTCCTTCTGGACTTCAGCCCCTCGTTGCCAGGCGACCAGGTAAGTTATACTCTTTGGCTATTCTATCTGGGATAAGTTTACCATTATAAGTTAAAAAACACAATGTGTCATTTTTTTGATCAGAATAATTTATTTACAGAATACAAATATGCATTATAATAGGTGTTACAAATATGTGCAAGGATTGTGTATTCAGTTTGTAAGGAGACGTGCAAATTGTCTACGTCTAAATATTAAAATTAATTATTACGTAATTAAGTCATACTCATAAATCTCAGTATTTGCTGTCTGTAAATTCTTTAACACTATAAAAAACATTTATTGTATAACCATTTTGTCAAAGCAGTTTTAAATAGATGATAGTGATAGATCGTGTAACAATGATTTTGTATGAGAAGTAACCAAGAAAGTCATCGCGTTTTCACGTATGACGGTTATACATATCATCTATAGCAAATATTCTGTTCACTGTGTTCGAAGTTACTCGTGTTGCGAGATGAAATTCTTTGCCATGGAGAAAAATCTAAAAGAAAGGACACTGTGGCATGGTGGGTGGAAGGGTCGTCGGTCTTTTGGGTCCTTCTCCGGCACGCCTGCAGGTACATCGCACAGGCTGGTATTTATCCTCCCTCGGCGGAGATTACGCGATCCCCGGGTTCGGGAACCCGTTGGCTCCATGACCGACTGCCAAGTCACCGGTCCCCCGCTTGATAGCTGATGCAAAGCAGCATCTCTGGAGCTCTGGCGACCCAACTTATTAAAAGGCTTTGCAGTATTATTTGGCTGTGGTATTCTGTCGGGTTGAGGTACTTTTCCAGATGAACTGCTCCAATCGTAAAAGTCCTATATTTCTCATAAACAACTATCTAGTGTCTGACAATTATCTCTAAATTCCATCCAATGATGCGAGTATCTAAGCGTGATTTCGCCTTACATCTCGCCATCTCGCTTACTTACTTGGTTTCGGATGGAATTAAGAGATGATAGTATGCCTCCAGAACATAACTATTGGTTTCTTTTTCGTACAGCGGAGAACGCGGCCGTGCCTAAAGTGGAGGCGGGGCTTCCCAACGGGACGGAGGCGGCGCCCGGGGCTCCCGCGGCCGCCGCGACGTCTGCCGTCAAGCTGGAGCCCGCCGACCTGGGCGCCGAGCCCGGCCTCAAGCTGGACCAGGTGTGTGTGTGTGTGTTGTGTACTGTAGTGAGGCGACTACTGCACACTAGTTTGCAATAGAAACTTCCGTAGGCACAACATCCAGCTCAGTGAGAAGAATTACTGTTTACTGCTGATTGAAATGTACCATTTGAAATTACGATTCATGTTTAGAAACAGTCATCAACGTCTCCGGGCATCTCAAAAAACTCTGAAACTGTAAGCAGAGAACAATCTTTAGCATCGTACGAGCATTTGGTGCCGTACCTGTTCTGTTGGCTCGGAGGAATGCCACGGGACAGCTCGCTCGAATTTTGTCTCCTATTTATATACAATGTTTTTACGATTGTCCATTCTGTACTCACAAAACTGCTCCCATTTAGTCGTCTTACTACGCAAAACATTATAATATAAATTTGTTTTTATAAAAAACTCTGGAAAACATAACTTCAACATAAAATAATTCAATACCTCTGTTTGTAGTATCGCGCCGCCGGTGGACGAGGTCGCGAATGGACAGAACAAGAGACCCTTCTTCTACTGGAAGGCTTGGAGCTTCACCGTGACGACTGGAACCGCGTGGCGGCACATGTCGGCACTCGAACCCAGGACGAATGTATCCTGCACTTCCTCCGACTGCCTATTGAGGAGCCCTATCTGCAGAATAACACGTCAGGTGAGAGCGGTTCACAAGAAACACTATTTATGAAATGTTTTAGACGTGGCGTGTAGACTTTGGGTCTCTCTCGTTCTCACTGACTATGATTGTATTAAAAAAAAAAAAAAAAAAATTTATGAATCGTCTTCTTTTTAGGTGTAAAGTATTTTCAAACTTTTAAAAAAATCTGATTCATTGAACTGTGTTATTTAAAGGTATGAAGTATTTTAACACTTTATTTCTCAACAGGTGGCGTCCTAGGACCCCTTGCGTACCAGCCAATCCCCTTCAGCAAGACAGGCAATCCCGTTATGAGTACTGTGGCTTTCCTGGCTTCAGTGGTTGATCCTCGTATCGCTTCCAAGGCAACTAGAGCTGCGATGGACGAGTTTGCTGCGATCAAGGTCTGAATTTGCCGGCAACGGGGCACGAGCGTTCGCCGCCGCGACTAGTGTAGAGCTAACATGATTTAATCAAAATTTTCTAGACATTGCTTACAAAACACGGTTCAACTCAATGGTAAAGACGGAGAATTCCAAAAGAACTAGAAATATATAAAAAGGTATCGATATCCAGATATATTTTTGTGTACCTATTTATCTACCTATTACTTTCGAATAGTATTTTAGTCATAATAAGACTGGACATCGCGTTATAAGCACTATCTTTCCTGTCGTCAGTTGTAGATCTACGTATCGCTTCCGAAGGCAACTAGGACTGCCACGGACACGTTTGCTACGATCAAGGTCTGTCTCAAAATGTTTGACAGATTTTATCACTGATCGCTGACTAAAATTGTTTCCACCTCCCATACAAAGAGTTTTTAAAATGTTTGAACTGATTAAATTCAAAACAGTTGGGGCTTGGTAAATTTGATCACTTTACCATACTTCAATTTTTATTTTATTTATTGACACACCATAAAGTTTAACAAGAAAACATGACTTATTAGAATATTTACATGGTTTCATAGGTTAGTTGGAAAATCAAGAGATTAGTCCGCCCAACATGTTTAACATTAGCGCTTGACAAAACTATACTTACATATAAATAAGAATACTACAAGGGAAATTTAAATTTATATCAAACGGTAGAGACACAGGACACCAAATAGTTTTTTTTACATAAACTTAAAGTTAATGTTAGGACAAAATTTGCATGAGGTACTGAATGAGTAATTTTAAGTCTAATGATTTACACAAGCGAATGTATAAGAAAATTATACTCAAATTAATGAATCAATTGATTAAATTTGTATTTAAAAGAACTAAGTGGTAAGCTATAGATATCAGGTACCTGGAGTGCAATTTTTAAAAAGTGTGACTTTATGGATTAGGATAGGCAAAATTCCAATAAAACATTGTGTAGTGGTAATTAAATCGAAAAACTATTTTTGCAAGTCTACAAATATTTTTACAGCCATCCAGAAAAAGCGGGAATTTTCAGTGACAAGAAATAAAATTCAAAATCGGAACGTCATCAGACGATTTACTTTTTCAAAACTATTTACAGATGGCCAGTATTTTTATAGTGGTTGCAATCGGCTTTTTGTGAACAAACAGTGACATATAATTTTCGATTGAAAATCGTTCGATATCGAACAAAAATTATTCGTCTCGCCGATTTTGCGTGATTCATGGTTTTTAAAAATAGTATCCTGATCTCTATTTATATTATTATATTCACAGCATATTCTTAGAATTGGATTGTAGGAAGATACATTATTGTTACACGAGTCTATGGAGATCTATTAGGAATTCTAAAGTGCACACTCGTTATTCAAGAGGTAGAAAGCTGACCGTGTATTATTTTATAGAGGTAAATAAAATTTTGTAGGAAACGTCTCTCTTCTATACTATCCACTTTGAAAAATGCAAGACGATCTTCGTACGTACAAAGTTTTCTTTTGTAGCCATAGCGTCTAGATAGTAAATGAATGATATTTCATACTATGGAGCCCATATTATTGAGGCATACTCTAATCTATCAGACTGCTGGGTTGCTTAAATGACAGGGAGCAGGGGGTCATTTTTAGTTTCGGCTTGTAGCGCGCGCGCGCGCATTGTTGCGTGACGTTGCTGCGCTAGTGTGGTAGTCGTCACGCAACGCGTTTGGTGTGTACGTTCTCATACAACTTCATATTCATATCATTCACAACTTGGCTGCGACGCGTTGCGTGTGCGTGGCGTTTCGGTGTGAACCAGGCTTAAACGCCTATGACCTGACAGAACTAATAAAAATCACTGATTTTTCGGGTCCTCGGCATTCAAATACTTTAATTTCCCCACAGGACGAGGTGCCGGCCGCCATGATGGAGGCGCACGTGAAGGCGGCTGGCGAGCACGGCTCCGCTGCCGCACTGGCCGCCACCGGCATCGCCGGCACCGCGCCGCCCGCAGACAAGGGTGAGGGTATACTCTGTCTCGATCATCGATATAGGATAACTACTAGATAAATACACAGTCTCGAAGAAGGATGAGCTCGATTGCCGAGCGCGACGCGCTTATACGTAGCGAATGCGCGTGTCAACGTCGTGACGGCGACACGCAACCCGTATTGTTATCGAAAGATGGCAGTCGTTAGGATGTGTCAGATGTCTTTAGGAAGCCTGAAAAAATCTGACAGTGTTGGTGTGTCTTGTGTGACCTTGTGTCAAGTTCCTGTCTGGTTTCCCTGTAAAAAGGCTTACGGAGGTCAAACGGCAGTCGCTCCATTGTACCAGTGCCGCCAAATCTAGGACCATGACTTACAGCGTACCCTAGGCTCCGAAGCGTAAGCAGTAAGAGGACACAATTAGGAAAAACACGTGCGGACGAAGAAGTGCCAGTAACCGTGAACTGTAGCAGGTACTCTGAGCATCTGACACGAACATACATACTTGCTACGGCGATTGCCTCAATTGTAAACAGTATTACTTTCACAGTAAGGATGAAAATTCTTAAACACGACACACACATAAAGCTTGCACTTACTGTAATAAAAAATAGACTGTTCTCGAACTCTGCTTATCGGCGAAATGGCAGGGACACTTTTCGAGCGTAATTGTGCATCTAGTCGTTGTCCTATATATGAATATGGTCTCAATGGAAAATGACAATAATGTAAACAATAATGGCCGTCTGACATTTAGACAGGTTTGTCAATTTGAGATGTCAACCTGATAAGCATTGATATTCGAATGTAAGTGAAGTAATTTTAATAAATTGCCATTGTTTAACATTAAGTATTGACAGCTGCGTCGCGTTGCTTGTACGTGGCGTTTCAGTGTGAACCAGGCTACAGAACAAAGAAGAAGCCAGAACTCTCGCATTTATCTTAATTTCTGAACAACGAAACCTATGATATTTTATAGTAGTGTTGCTTCTATATACTTTAAACACCATGCGCTAGCAGCTTTAATGTTGTTAGTTAAAATAGTTTCGTTGAATTAGTACTTTCCATTACACAAGTCTCTACTTTTAAGGCTCCAATCTGTCTCATCATCATCAATTGTTAAAATAATAATGTTTATATATAGCAGAAAAGAAAGACAGCCCGTCGGACGTAAAGACAGAGGCCATGGAAGTGGAAGAGAGCGAGCCTCAGAAGGTGAAAGAAGAGCCCGCGGAACCAGCCGCAGACGAGAAGGAGGAAAGCGCAGGCAGCGCGCAACCGGCCACCGACGGTACGATAATATAATTCATACACTTTTTTTATACTACACTTGCTCGGAAAGTACACTCTTACTTGCTCTCAAGGACGGGGTAGAAAGTACATTATTCTTTCGGCCAAAAAATGCGAGCGGAAAAGTTGTTTGGAAATCCATTACATACCTGCTAGATATTTTTTTAATGCCACTTTTGATATTGACAGATAAAAATCTCTGACTAAATAACTAAAATAAACATTGTAAAATAACATTTGTATTTCCTAAGATCCTTAACATTAAAATAACGAATAATTAAAAAAATGGTTGATAAACGTTCTCTGTCGATTTGATGTTTTATGCAACAATTTTGTTTGATATAGATCCACCAGCAGCCGTCGACGCTAAACTGCAATCTGCAGCGGCGGCCGCGTTAGCCGCGGCAGCTGTGAAGGCCAAACATTTGGCTGGAGTTGAAGAAAGGAAGATCAAGTCTTTGGTGGCTTTGCTGGTCGAGACGCAGATGAAGAAGCTGGAGATCAAGCTGAGGCACTTCGAGGAGCTCGAGGCCACCATGGAGCGAGAGAGAGAAGGTAAACTATCGATACAGGCAATGTAGCTGGAGTTGAAGAAAGGAAGTTCAAATCTCTGGTGGCTTTGCTTTTCGAGACGCAATGGAAGAAGTTGGAGATCAAGCTGAAGCACTTCGATGAGCTCGAGGCCACCGTGGAGCGAGAGAGAGAAGGTAAACTAGCGATACGGGCAATGTGGAGAAGGGGAAGATATAACTAGTGACTTTGCTGATCGAGATGCAGATGAAGAAGCTAAAGCATTTAGAGGAGATCGAGGCAACCATGGAGCGAGAGAGAGAAGGTAAACTAGCGATACAGGCAATGTGGGTGGAGTTGAGGAGGGGAAGATATAATTCGAGGTTTTGCTGGTCGAGATGAAACCAACTGAAAGTTCTTTGAGGAGTTAAAAGGCTACCATAGAGCGAAATAGAAAAAAAAGCAGATACCCCGTATCTACCTGTTACTTGTAGCATTTACCTCGTGGTTTTTCACTTCGAGTGAGATGTTCGCCATACTAGTGTGATTCAATATTTTACTTTATCATGTTTTTCTTGTCATTATCATGGTTTCAAGATACAAAATTAAAATACTTATTGTATACGCTGCCTTTCCATAGGTTTGGAGTATCAGCGCCAGCAGTTGATCCAGGAGCGACAACAGTTCCACCTGGAGCAGCTGAAGGCGGCCGAGTTCAGGGCGAGGCATCAAGCGCACCAGAGGTGATATTGATATTATATTTGTATTACAGTCATTAATATCGAGTCTTTATTGATTTATTCATTCATATCGAGTGGATTACGTGGTCAATCGACCTTATGCATTCTGGTATCAGTTTTTCGGCCCTTCGGTTTCTGACGTAGTATCTTTAACGACCACTAGACAGCAGCCGGGATCAAATTAACGCGCCTTCCGAAGCGCGGAATCATCATTATTATCAGACAATCGGGTGATTCAAGCCTGCAACGTCCTAACGAAACTGGAAACAACTTAACATAGTATCGCTTTTCGTGGGAATCGAACCCATGACATCCGGGTCGAAGGGACCACTGGTCCACGGAGTTGTATTGACCGCGGCATGTTTGTCTGCGCAGACTGCAAGCGGAGAGCGGAGCGGGGCTCGCCGCAGCACCCGAGCCGGCACCCGAGCCCGCGCCCGCGCCAGCAGTGCCGCCCACACACGCATAAACACACACACACACACACACACACACACACACACACACACACACAAATACACACATCATTATATCTAATAGGGAGTTCTAAATAAACTTCATCCCGCTATGTGACGCAGAAAGGCGATACACACGTGCGACAACGCATTTATAACGATGTTTCCTTCGTATTATTTGTGTTTTTATTCCTCAACGACATCGAGATCTCAGTTTCGATGTGGTTCATTTAATAATATAGTGTTGAATGTCCCACTGATGACTTCGAATTTTTGTCAAACGAAAGTATATTTCTGTTTTTCAAATTTGAAATCTTTATTTTTATAAAACACTATTTGTGAAGTTCTGCAAATTGTTATTTGTGATTAAATAATTTCAATATCATATTCTCATGGAAATAAAGTATTTAAGTCCACGAATTTACATTAGAAATTTTTAAGACAGAAAACATTGATCCTAAAGTATTTTCGTCTATTTTGAAATGTAAACGAAAACCCTTTTTTAATTAAGAATTAAATTGAAAACAATTCATTTATAATTTTATGAATTTGTCTCTGACATATTTAAAGATCTTTATTCTTGTGAATGTATGTGGAATGGATGTTATAGTTTTTAAATACTGTAATTTTATTATAATGTAAGTTTGTATTGTAGGAAAATATTATTTATCGTAACGATAAGTTACGGAATAAATGGTATAAAAACTTTTTTTAAGATGGTTTTATTTAAGATGTATCCAGGTTAATTCATCTAGGTTATATTTTTTTATTTAAGGATAATTACTCTGAAGTAAGCGTGACTTTGTTGATTTTTATTACATTTTTTAACTAAATTAGTACGTACGTATATGAAAGAGATGACAGACGGACATTGTAACTTCGAACAACTAGTTTTTCTGCTAGCGCTTAGTTTTTGCGATATCAGGTCGTCATACTTTATCGAATGAGAAACAAAAAGTACAGACACTGTAAATAAAAATAAAAAAACGATGCAACTAATGAATTGATTGTAATGAGAAACGGATGACGTCACAGTGGAGTTGTAGTTTTTTTTTAATATTGTCAAGCATACTGGCAAGGCTTGAGGGTTTTCAACTGTTGAGAATGTTTAGCTGAGAACATTGAGAAAGGAACTTTTATGCGGTATTGATGCCCTTAAGCTCAGGATGTAAGTAGAAAACACTAAGATTAGGAAGGTATAATTTATGTGATCACTACATCCATGCCAATTTATTACAACATGCAAGTAGTTTATATACGTCCAGTCGTATGCTTCACACATCCATAATAATACTAATATACTAATAATATTATAAATGCGAAAGTCTGTCTGTCTTTTACGCTTTCACGGCCAAACCGCTGAACGGATTTTGATGAAATTTGACATGAATATAGTTGAAGACCCGGGGTCAAACATAGGCTACTTTTTGACGCAGGCAAAGCTGCGGGAAACAGCTAGTCATTCCATATATGCATTGTTGTTTATAGTTTTACCAATCCAACTTAAGAAAGTACCAAACTAAATCAACAATGTGTTGTTGATTTAGTTTGGTATTTTCCTACCACAAAAAATGTTATTTTAAATTCGGGTGTAGTTATTATCTTTGTAGAGAAGTGCAGAGCTCGACACTACGCAAATCGATAAACAATAAGCGTAAGTATTCCATGGTTGAAATTGAAATCGTATAAAAACCAAGGCATACCTACCTACCAAAGCTAGTTAAAGTTGTTTTTAAACAATCACCTTTTTTTCCTTTGTTTCCTCGTTTTTTGGCCACACAGCTGCCTGTCACGTTACATTTTTCATTTTCCGCTGGCCGGAACAATGCCACTCACCTCCGGCGCCATGTTGAGAATGTATTTTGTTTTATTTTTACTAATGAAAACCGATAGCGATTAGTGGATCTTTTGCTTTCATATAGAAATGATGCGCTATATTTTGATTGTAGTTTGTTTAGCTAGTGCCCCTCAAGTTTACAGTAAGAAAAAAATAAGTAGTGATAATAGCGTTGTTAATTATAAAATATCTATGGTAAGTGTGTTTATATATTTTTTTATTGAAGTGATACAAACCCCTATAAGCCTACAAGCTTGTTTAATACAGAACTTAAAATAATCTGACTTTAATTATTACCTGTTTTCGGGTTTTTCATTTAACAATTGGTATTTTGTAAATTTCGTAATTTCTAAAATGACTTATCCCTTTAAAAAAATCTTTAATTACGTTTAATGATTTTATGTAATCAAAATCCGCTTAGGTATCATCGGAGAAGCACCCGACCAAGCCGGCACTATTCTCTCACGGCGAAAGCCCAGTTTGGGACGCGAACAGTCATTCGCTGTTTTTCGTGGACGTACACAAGCAGAACGTGCATCGCCTCAACTATAATACCGGAAAAATAGACACGAAGCATATAAGTAAGTTTATATGGCTTTGTACCTTTTTATTTCAGTAAACTGGAGAATGGCATGGTAGATATGCGTACCAATGGTCTCACAACCAAGGATGTTGAAGACCGGACGTAGATGAAAGCGGAAGCAACCAGTTGCGAGCGCAACCGAGAAAACCCTACGATGAAAGAGATGTTAAAGAATTCTAATGAAAAAAAAAAATGTTAAATAATTCTTTCGTTAGTGTTGGTTATGCTTGACCAACACTAACGCCACCGCTAAAGAAGTGCCACTTGGGCGTTACCTGCGTGCTACAATTAAGCCTCGACATATTAAGACTTGAGACGCTTAACAAGCCCGTACATGTCACTTTTACCTAATCTTATTGCTGAGGTTACATCACCCTTTATGTGTGAATGTGGGGAAGAGACCCAAATGTAATATGTAGCTATAACCAATACATTCATATAACCACCAAAACATACATACAGCGCGGTACGCGCTCACTAACCAGGCTATGGTACTCTTTGACGCCTTAATTGCTCATTTGCCAAACGTTGATATTTTTTATAAGCTGAAATCCTTTGTTCACTCATGTATAATGTATGTGTCTCATAAACCTGTGTAATTTGTCCTGTCCTAACTCACAGCACGCATTGGGAAACTGTAAGTGCTGTCAGTTTTCATACCCGGGACCTATAGAAGACATCCACAACCTTACTCAAGACGCAGGTAAATGGCTAAAAGGACTGAATATGGGTTTAAAAAACATACGCACGAACATAGAACCTCCTCCTTTTTTGAAGTCGGTTAATAGTAAAACGTATTCGCCTATCCGCAATACGATTAAATAAATCATCTCTTCAGGTTACGGGCAAGTGAACGTGGTGTCGCTAGTAGCGGGCAGCTCCCGCTTGCTGGTGGCGGTCCGCTCGTCGCTGTACCTGCTGGACTGGGATGTGGCCGGGGACGCCTCGCTGCGGCTGCTGGCGACCGTGGACCACGGCATGCCTGACAACGTCATCAATGATGGGAAGGCTGACGCGGACGGGCGGTTTTGGGCTGGTAACTTTATTACATCTATGACCAAGACCAGAGTGACTAATTTAATAAAACTTATCCGATTGATTTCGTAATCGGTTCGTTAACATTTATCAGCCGTTGAAGATAAAAAGCTAATCAGTGATTTATCTCTGACCAAGTTTTCTCAATATTGTGTCAGCTCTGAAAAGATGCTTTACCATAATTAAGTATTATCTCACAATAGTTTTGCCATGAGGATTGGCATACAACTTGTCGGGAAGGTACCAAAAAATGTTCGTGTGTGCTTTTTATTTATAAAGATATTTATTTTTCTTAAGAATAACATTCCTTCACTTACAGAGAAAATATATATACATTTACTTACAATAAAGCCTTTGAACGCGAACTTCCTGTTTGACTGAAAACCATAGAAATTATAATATATACAACATTCTTTTTTAGGAACTAAAGGCCCTCAATTGGATGACTATGTATCGCCCGACAAGGCCACCTTCTACAGTTTCGACCAGGAGTCATTCATGCACCCTCGGGTCCAACTGCGACCGGTGTCCATCTCCAATGGCCTGACTTGGGCTTTGAACGACACCTTACTCTATTACATAGATTCTCACACCAAGAAGATAGTGGCTTTTGATTATGATCCGCGAAAAGGATCGATAAGTAAGTGAAAATTTAAACAATTTTTATTGTTGTAAAAATATTTTTGGAGCTTTATAAGTGTACATAACTAATACTAAAGTAGAATCGATGGTTGCTTTACAGAAAACTGTTTAAACAAAATTTAGTCATACCACGAGGGATTTCTAGAACATCATTTTTACCTTTATCGTATTTTAGCATACATGGAGACTTATCGCAGAGATTAGCTGTATCCAGCAGTGGAGTTTTTGATATAATGTTGTGGAAAAAATACGAAAAGATTTTGGTGATTGTGTGTCTAACGTGCACACTTTATATTAATGTTAAAATGTTTGTTATATGATGGTCTAATTGTTATTTTCAGGTAAAAAACGCACAATCTTAGACATCCGCGACCACGGCTTCAATGGTAAAGCCATTCCGGACGGCATGACTATCGACGACAGAGGAGATCTCTGGGTGGCGATTATGTTCGCAGGCACGGTGGGTATAACATCTTATTTATTTAATTATCGTTAGGCCTTTAGAAGTTCTCGAAGTTATTTCTGGTTTCATTTAGTCCCTTTTTAAATCTGCAATGTAAAATTACAGCCAGCCAGTACAATAAATATACTTATTTGGTGGAGCCCGATAGCCGAGCGAGGCACGCGTATTTGTAGCGAATTCGCGTGTCAAGTGATAGCGAGGCGCGACCCGTATTGGATTGGGGTCGTTAGTGGCAATTTATATCTGCCCCTGGTTTTTATCAATAGATGGCAGTAGTAAGGATGTGTCAGATGCCTTTAGGCAGCCTGACATAATCTGACTTTGTTGACCACGTTACTAACACACCTCGGGTCATGTTCCTGTTGGTCTGGTTTCCCTGTAAAAAGGGTTCCGGAGGTCAGGCGGCATTTGCTGGAGCAAATACCAAAATCAAGGACCATGATTTACAGCGAACCCTAGGCTCCGAAACGTAAGCCGAGGACGCAACTAGAAAAGCATCGAAATTAAAATCCAAACAGCCGCTTTACAAATCTTTGTGCGACGCATTCCAGATTCTCCACATAAACCCCGACAGCCGATCAGTGATCTACGCATACAAGCTGCCCGTATCACGCACTACGTCGGTCCAGTGGGGCGGACCCAACCTGGACGAGTTGTTTATAACGACGGGGCAGAGCGCCACCGTCGCGCACGAGCCCTACGCCGGCGCATTGTTCACCATTCGGGGCACGGGCCGGCGCGGCATCGTTCCTAATTATTTCAGATTCGAAGACGCTAATGAATATTAAAGTTATTTGTGATTATAGATTGTATTATTTCGTATCATTTTATACACCGTTTCACGTAAAAAGGCCGGTGGCAATTAGGGCAACTACTTATTGTTTAAAGGAAAAAATCCGCTGGACGAAGACACTAGCGCCACTTCCAGCGTTATTTTTTGCTCTGTGCTGTTTTTCTCCCTGTTGAACTTTCTATTGAACTTTGGGCTTTTGAAAGAAAGAAAGAAAGAAAAAATGTTTATTTGGTACTACTAAACATAAATACTTAAAATTTTAAAAGTACAGTAATATAAAAAATGGGTAGTACTAAAAAGGTCTCCGCTCAGCATAAGTCGGGGCCTGAGCCTCGACACTGGTCTCACTCGACTTCAGTAATCTACGCATTTAAACAGGGTAGTTTGTTTCTATTGCCTTGGGATATGAGTATATCCCTCATTTCGTCGCTGATGTTAGGCAGAGCCAATCTATGCCATGAGATTTTGAGATTGTATATGGATTCCTTAGTTTTACAACCCACCAGAGACGTTAACAAATTCGACAGACAGTACTTAAATGTCATGGAAAGAAGCACGGAATGTAAAATAATTAAGCAAGAAATAATTATATTGAATACTTACGTTACTTTAATTTATTTATATGTCACTCACTGCTTTAAAATATTTTAAATGTCTAGCTATTGTAACTTTCTGTACAAAAATATGTTATGAATCCAAGAGTTCCGTGTTAACAGGGAGTTGAAAAACTTAAAGCGAATCCTTATATTATCTGCTTATACAGACTAAAGTAGTGAAAGCGCATTTTTAAGCTAAATTTTGTTACTAGTTTTAAGTTTAGATACAATATATAGAAATTACTAAGATAAAACAACAAAACATTAGCAGCTACTTACAATTTTTAAAATGTCGCTTATGAAAACTATGAAAGGTTACTACCATCGAGTAGCAGAGATCTTCTTACGGCTGAAATAAATTAATGATCGGTAACTACGTCATGCTAGCAATGCACGTGCTGTGGCTAATTAAATCCACCAACGATTTCAAGCTTAGATTCATTCGAAACTAGGGCATGCTGTAATACCTATGACTTCAGCGTTACCCCAATTTGTTTCACATATGCACGGTAGTAATGAAGACTAATTGAAGCTGCGCTTATAAATGCCAGTGGGCTGGCGAAATTCGGAATTTCACTGCGTAAAATGCTCGGAAAATATTATATTGTAGCCGTGTTATTTTTATCGTTTAACTTGTTAGGCGTGACATGTCGTATAAGACGAAGAGTAAGTTTTAAATTTAATTTATATTCTGTACAAAATTATTTCAATATTTCAACTGATTCATTAAAATTAGTGGGCTGCACTAATTTTAATGAATCGGTATAGTATATACTACGATTTTCAAATTTCATTATTTCAGAAATATCCGTCGGTACTAAGTAGATACAATAATCACAGAGGAGTTAAGGAGTCAAGGGTACATGAAGAGATTTATCCCTCAGTGAACTACGCAACGTTTTCCTTCACAAACGTGACATTCAAACACGCAGAGGGCCCGGTATGTGACCCAGACCTTAACCTGCTGTATTGGGTGGATGTGCTTAACCAAAACGTGCATGCTCTTAACTATGTCACCGGGAAACACATCAGACGGCACATCGGTGAGATTTATAATTCGTTATTACACGGCTGGTACTGGTTTGTAGAATGAGACAGAGCCTGCATTTTTCACCGTACCTACGGCTGAAATTATAATCTCTTTGTCGCGATTGATTGACTTGTAGGAAAAGTTCAAAGCTCTGACGACTTCTTTAATTTGTGTAATACCTAAACACAAATTTATAAGAACTATTTATAGCTTTTATATTGTCTGTGTACCTAAATTGATCATGTGAGTTGCCAGATTAATCGTTTTATAAAGCTTTTATATAGTTACATGCTAGCCCTACTATCATAAAATATGCTAGGGATGAACTCAACTGTGTTATTTCCAGAACATGGTGAAGTGAACTTTGTTGTACCGATTCAGAACAGCAACAGAGTGCTTCTTGGCGTGAGGTGCGAATTGTATTTACTGGACTGGCAAATGGAGGGCCACGCGGGCTTGCGGCTCGTCACGCTGGTGGACCAGGGCCGACCCGATAACATCCTCAATGAAGGAAAGGCAGACGCGCTCGGAAGGCTTTGGGCTGGTAACTTATATATCCGCATTCATCTATTTTGTCCTTCTTGATTTGTTGGTCGGACGACTTTCATCCCAACCTCTGTATCAACTGTCTGTCACGATTGCTACCTACCCTACAAGTATTACCGTTACTAATTTACTTTAGTACACATATCTGAACTTCTACATCCTTCGAAACATTCTAATCTTCGAAACATGCCTTTCTTTAGTCACATCTGTATTACCATTATTATACTAATAATTAGATTTATTTATCATGGTGAATCAGTCTCGCTTCGCGTTTACCTGCTTTTTTAACTAGTGTTTTTAAAATTTTGTAATAAAAATGTAAATAGATTTTAAGCTGATTCTCAATCCTTTATTAACTTGTCTATGTCAAAATAAGCCATTTATTTATAAATTATTACGTTATTAAATTGTACTCTCTTTAGTTTTCAATTCTACTTTGTAAAATATATGTAGGTATAGTTCAGACAGTAAAGGTCTTAATGCTTGTATTAAAGGTACGAAGGGTGCCCAAACCGGGCACGAGGTGGAGCTGGACGAAGGCTCTCTATACAAGTTCGAGCAGCCCGACTTCTTCCCGCACGTGCAGCTCAAGCCGGTCACCATCTCTAACGGGCTGGTGTGGTCGCTCAACAACTCCGTGCTTTACTACATAGACTCTGTCACTAGGAAGATAGAGGCGTTTGACTTCGATTTGGAGAGGGGGCATATTAGTAAGTTGAAATATTTTTTTTAAAACGCGAGGTTGTTTTTATTTTTTCTTTTTAAGAGTATTCTTGCCTTATGTTTGTAAATTTGAGAGAAAGAGGGAAAATATCGTCATTATTTTGTTTCCAGGCAGGCGTCGCACCATTATGGATATTACAGAATACGGGTATGAGAAGGCCATTCCCGATGGAATGACTATAGATAGAGACGGCATGCTGTGGGTGGCACTAATGTTTGGGGGAACGGTGAGAATACAATTTTTATTATATACATATATACTCCAATCACATGTTGAACAGAATATATGAATCAATCACCAACCAAGCCCTGATGTAACTTAACATTCTGGTTGCACCCTCAAGTTGGCGTTTTCAAACTAAATATAAATTGTTTGATTTTGGGGGCAACAATTTCTTTTTTTTCTTCAAATAGAACCTGACTATCCTTAACTTACACGTTGAGGTTTAGTGAGATTAAAACAAAGATTTTGATTAAAAATATATCTTCAGGTTATACGCATCGACCCAAATACAAGACGATTAATCGAGTTATATGAGTTGCCAGTCACTAGCGTGAGTTCGGTCGGGTGGGCAGGGCCGGACTTAGACCAGCTGATCGTGACCACCTCAAGAAGGAATATGGACGAAAATCTACTGTCCAAAGAACCGCTGGCTGGGTCCCTTTTCATACTCACACACACAGGCACGGCTGGAGTACCTAGCTTTAAAGTAGCTTTTGATAATGCTGACGAATATAGGTAACAGTGAAAAATTGTGACATGAACAAATGATAATTGACTGAGACGCAAACACGTACATATTGCGTAGCGAAAAAATTCTAAATCTATGGTTAGGTAAGGAAGGAATTGTTTTATTGTCCCATGAATAATAAATTATTCAGTTTGAGAATGAATATTGTTTATTGATTGAATTAATAGTAAATGATGAAAATAAATAATAGAAAGGAAATCTTATGAAATAATTTATTAGAGGACATGGATACAACAAGAGCAATGTAACAAGAAATTGTATAACATTTTAGACTCCATCACCGATTTAACATAACATCACGACACAACAGCGAAAATGACTAGATTTTTATCTTTTTAATAGTAATTACAACAATTTGTGACGCCAATCCGTACTAAGAATATATTTTTAAAATATTCTAAATTTATCATAGTCGACAAGATTAAAAGCCCACTATGATTAGTCGTTTATCTTAATTTATAATTTATGTGAAATTGGTGTTATCATTTTAATAAATTTTGTAAAAATCAATATGTGTAATAAAGTTTCGTAAATATTATTTGATTTGCCAGTCTGATTTATCCATCAAATGGAAGTAATGAATCCGGCCCTGGCAGTTTAAATTTCTACACACGATGTAAATCCAAAATGTATTTATATATCGATCAATAATTAAAATATAATTTAATGATAACTATGAAGCTATAATTATCTAGTAAAATAAAGGTACTATCTATAAGCTATACACTAGAATGCGCTATCGCATACACAGTTTAGGCACGTTTTCAAATACATCAAAAACAAAACTAGAAATAATTCAGAGCGTAATTTATATTTCTCTTTACATTATAACGCCGTACATTATGTACATAATATCTGGTTTCTATAACACGGAAAGACTAGTTCTTTACATATATCTAAAAGTTATTATTGGTTTACAGACTGCAAATATTAATGTAACAGTTAATTACTAAATAACATTTTGACCGCTATGGATGCGCGCAAGCAAAATCATTGAGGTAGTACAAATTAATTTTGTATGAACAAATAGTTTGATCACTTATTTGTGAAATAATTACCAAAAGGGTTTTTTGAGATTCTATTCCATTACAATATTACCAAACATTATAAATAGCTCACAATTAATTGACAAGGAAAAAAATTGCCAATTTTTGACTACATGCTAAACAAAGCACAATATTAAATTGTTTTTGATCGTATGACTGAACACGAACTTTAATAATTTTATTTTATAGGAAAGTGCTAACCACTTTTCTATAAAAAAACATAAGTTATGAGGCGATTAAAAAGTATTGCACATTCAACTTTGGAACACGACGTCATCGCTGAACCGCACAGTGGCGCCCCCATAGAAGCGCGCGCAATCGATCAAGACCCGAAAGGATCAATAACCCGAAGAAAAGTATTGTTTTGAAGAGTTGACCAAGGTTCATTTTGGTTTCATAGAACGTCGATTATCGGCATGTTGTTAAGGTTTTCTCATAAGAAAGTATGATAATTTATTATAGAATACCCACAATTAAGCCACGTTGTTAACGGACTACTTTCTATGAATCCAATCTTAGCCGACATCTACGTATAACAGTGAGAAGTTAATGATGTGTTGTTTACTTCCTTGCTTAAATTTACCATTAGTAATTCGTTATGATGCATTCGGTCTGAGGTTCGCGTTCGATCGTGATCAACTTAGCTTACACTATGAACGGATTCCACCTAAACAAATGCCAGAAGGGCACTCTCTGAACTAACAATACGATTTAAGGGCACTGGCAGTGTTCTCGCTGATGTATTCTACTTGATATAGCTACATCTACGTACAACCTCCAAATGAACTAAAGTCCGTTTCGCAAAAGAATATCCGTGGCAATTAGAGGAACTACGCGCTGGACGAAGACACTAGCGCCACGCTCACGGGAATTCTTTCGTGGAACACACTGTACCTTGTTCATTAACTAATGAACACAAAACTGAGGCTCCGCTTATATTCATTTATGTTCGCTAAAACTTGGTATCGCTCTAATGTTATTATTAAATAGTGTTCCAACATATATTAATTTACAGATGTAATTAATTTATCTACGTTGACTATTTCTTATTATAAAGAGCTTGGATATTCAAGCGATAATATTTGATCACTTTTGTAAACAACCAGCATCAAATTCAATACACCTATTTAAATTATGTCTTCGATAACAATTAGGTTCCCTTTCCCGAAAATTGTAGTCCTCATATAGAATAAAATGTATTTTTTTTCGTTTTCGAACATATGAAGGAAGCCTCGTGTAAGTGTATTTGATGATAATAATATATCAAGTGTTTTAAACATTGAAACATATATGTGAATCACCTTAATTTTACGGCTATGTAGTGAAGTTAAGGAGCTTAATATTAATCATAATTGGAACATTATAAATAGGACCTATTAAATTAATAACTACCACTGGCCTAGAAGATCAATAAATAATAGTAAATTTAACGTGTATTTTGATGCATATCAATAATTTTACCTAATATTTCTTCTACCTAAACCTATCACAATTAAATCATTGTTCAAACAGTAACTAGAGGTTTAACTACATCTCGTGATCCATATTTTTCAGGGGTGTTTTATGTTTTCTTGATTCGACCAAATGCGAATGAGATGTAGACTTACATTCCCTATGCGTCATCTTGCTTAGTTACTCGCATTTGGATGGAATTAAGACACCATAAAAACCCCCCAGATGGCTAGCTCAAAAATACAAAAAATGTGTGAATTTGCTTAAATTTAATTATTCCGCCAATAATAAAATAGTTAATGCTAGGAACTAAGGTGGTTGCTTTTAATGCATTCACCAGATTAATTGCTTATATCTCTCAATTTACGACAAATCCTTACTAAGGGTCTGCCTCAAAAGGTCCCTGCATTAGAAATCCCCTTAAAAATATGACTGACAGTCAGATGGCAGATAAATAAAAATAATTTATTCAACCGAATATTAAAATTTATACCAAAATTATGTATAGAGTGTTTGGTTGATAATATTACCTATATTACCTAATTACATTTAAAGAAAAAAATAATTAACACCTAAAACTAAAATTCAAACTATACAACTAAGTTATAAGTGTGGATTATAAACAACATAATAATAGTTTTGTAGCATTTGACTACAAATAATATTTATAATAAAGAAAGGGGGGTAACCATGATATCATAATTCCATTCAAATGCGAGTAAATTGGCGCAATTCATGCTAAGACACGCTCATTTGGATGGATTTAAGAGATCATGATAAGCCACCAGATATGGTGTTTGGTGTCATCTATTAAGCAGCTACCAAACTTCCACAATTCATAATCCACCACGTTAAAAGTTTGCAGAAAAAGACAACTTCGTATAAATCTTCGAAAAAGCAAAACTTTTATTGAATAGTTTGGCAATGATATTGGATATGTTAAATTTCGACTGTTTTCAGTACTCAATGTATGCGGAAATATTTTTACTTTTAACGCACGGCCCGGTTTGTCTTTGTCCTTATAGTGTTATTTCCATTTAACTTGGGGATTTGAAAAGTTATAAAAAACGCTTACAAACAGAAGAAGGCAAACATCTTTAAAAATTTGTTGCATTTTATTACATTTTTAGCATTATCGCCTTACAAAGTAAGCCAGAATATAAACTCTGAATAGCAATAATAATTGAGATTACAAATCCTATTCGTTATGAAATTATGTGTAATTTCCACAATTTAGTCACTGCATGTAGTTTGGTAAGATTTTATGGACGTAAAGACAAATTAAAATTTCTCTTAAATGCTACATTAGCTTATCTACTTTAAATCGGCGTTGAAATAAGAGGCTATTTCAAGTATCGATTAAAAATGGATCAAACTCCTGCGGTATAAAAAATGGCAATAAAAAAAGACGGTTTACACCAGCCGCCCACTACTGATATGGACTAGCCTTTAGCAACACGCAGATTCATACGTCACTAGAAAACGAATACGAACAAGTTATGTCTTTTAAGTCCGCATTCACATATATAATAATGAAATTCAATAAATAAACAAAATATCCGGTATAAAATGCCAATTAATGTCAGTTGATAGTTAGAATCGTCTACATTTTAGGCGCAATGAGTCCGTTCATGATGTCGAAGGTGTTGCCATCGGGAGCTACTCGCAGTTCGCCGGTGGGCGTGGCCACCAGCAGCCAGCCGGCCTCGTCCACACCTGTCACGTGGCCCACTACGGGCGACGACGAACCTGATTGTAGCACGCGGATTTGCTCGCCACTGAAAAAATATTAATAATCTATATTCCAGATAAACACCAAAAAATCATATCATACTATACTTTAAAATAATAGTACTTAATTCATAGTTATACCCATAAAGATCCCAATTTAAAATATAATTTATCATAGACACGTTTCAAAGATGCTGCTTATGTTAACTTGTCATAACTGTGCCTGCAATAGTCGAAGCCAAAATGGCTATAAAGCTATCATCATAAGATTGTTCAATCATGAAGATTCAGTATTATTTTAAGAACATAAAAAACTTCTTGAGAATAAATACTCCTGTTGACGACATCCACAACCCGCCGGAGAGAAGTACAAATGACATTCATTATCATCATAAATTTAAAAATAGGCTGTATTGTCGGTGGAGTTCCTACCATTCTTCCCAGACATTTGCAAGTGCCTTAATTTTAATTTTAAATGAGTTTACTAGATGGTAGCACTTATGGCTTTTAAAACTCATAAACATACCTATAATAACAAATTTACAGATAAGCGACATTGAAATTCTACTCACGTATGCATCCAATACTGGTAGTACTGCTCTAAGAAGGCATGCACACCGCCATCTGTGTCCAAATAGTCCATGATTCTCTCCAACTGCGAGCAATACCGCGCGAGGAAACATTCCACGGAAATAGGAGCCAAGTTGGTGCCGTGACGGCGGTTGTGCTCGGCGATTATGTCATTCAAACACGTCGTTGGTATGCTGTTAGAGATGTTCATGCCCGTTCCTTAGAAGAAAAATAAGTTATTTTTAGCACAATACAGCTCGACTGCGATTTAGCATCCTGAACAGCGGCGAGCCCGATACCATAAATATTACTTACAGCGATTCAGCCGCGTACGCACGCGCGCAAATGTCAGATCAGACCAATTTCTTATTAGCCATCTAGAGACTAGAGACAGAAACTACAACCTAGAGCGTAAGAGAAAACATATAACAGATTGGCATGATCGTCTATTAATTTATATTTAGCATGGAAGTGCTTCATTGGCCAGTCTAAGCACCACCCCTTACCACTGACTTTTCTTTCGTGCCAATGGCTAAACCTAAATATATTCGACCCAACAGAAAGCAACACCACAACAGAGTCGGAAGCCACATCCAAATCGTCCCATGTACATAAAGGGGCAGCTGAGACACGAACGCTGATGGTCCATTGATTGCACCGCGCCACAGATACAGCTTACTTCCGAGTATTCATCGCGACGAATTCATTCATTTCGATTAACCTATTTGAAGTATGTTCTCTGTAGGAGTACTATTTTAATTATAAAAAAAATCTACAATGCTATACTGACCAGTGACAATGACGACATCATCTCCCATACAATTCGCTAGAGTTAGGTTACCTCCAATCTTCACTTCACGTCCGTAGTAAATGTCGTTGGGCCATTTTAACCTACAAAAGTAATTTTTACGTATATAAACTAGTAATAATCTGAATATAAAACAAACAAAATTAGCCGCTCTTAATTCATTCATCAATTGTGCAAGAAATGAACTTGTCGATAAAGAAACGATATTGTTTCTTATATCTATATCTTTATTTTAAATTGTCTATTGGATGCCATGAAGAGACGTAGCCGCTGGTCGCCGCAGCTGATGCTTAATTTTATAATTTCAAATAATAGTGCACATTTCAAACACCCGTCTTACGTCTTACGAGACGGGTGTATTGGTGCATTCTAACACTTTATAACAAACTAGCCGTTTCCTGCAGTTTCGCCTGCGTCAAAGAGTAACTGTATTCATACCAAATTTCATCAAAAACCGTGAAAGCGTAACAGACGGACAGACTTTTGCAGTTATAATATTAAGTATGGAATATTATTGTGGGCATAAAGTTAAGTGATTAAACATCTAACTTCCTAAACATGGGTCCTTCGAGCAGCACCTGATAACCACTTCGAGTGGTACCTGATAACCACAACACTGACTGACCACACAAGAATCACGAGCAAAGATGTACCTTGTATTCGTATGTTGTGCATACAATCAAGAGGCAGAAATGGGCAGGACACATAGCACGGATGGACCGAGACAGGTGGACCAGAAGGTCATGGAGTGGAAACTGTTGGCAAATACGGGAGGTAGAGGCCGTCCAGCATTACGTTGGATGGATATCAAGCGCCATTAGCGGACCCTGGGCTTCGAACTAAACAGCAGAGGATGCAACCGGAATAACGCTAGTATGATAATGGATAACAAGCGCCACAAAGGCCCAAACTGGATACATGGCTCGTAAGAGACATTTGGAAGAATATAGAGGAGGTCTATGTCGTCCAACAAGGGCATCATAAGGGCTGCTCTGGATGGATGGCGTTCGTATATAGAGATGTACCTGATATCGAGGTGTTCGTAAGCGGGCTGCGATCTTACGGCGCGTACGGCAGCCAGCGCGGCCGCGTGCTGCACCAGCGGGATCACTGGAGACATCTTCATCCACAGCTGGAAACACGAAACACCACTTAGTACTTATATACTAACCCCCTTATTCATAAAGAATAACGAACATTCGTTAAGCCTAAATTTACTATATAAAACTATTACTAAATAATTTATGAGGAGAGACGGCGAGACCGACCACTATTGGATTTGTCGCCATTCAGTGACATTTTCTATCTCGAGCTCCTCCGTGCTTCGGAAGGTACTTTAAGCCGTTGGCCCCGGTTGTTTTCGATAGATAGCAGTCGTGAGGCTGTGTCAGATGCCTTTAGGCAGCCTGAAAAATTCTGACAGTGTTGGTCACTAACACACCTCGGGTCATGTTCCTGTTGGTCTGGTTTCCCTGTAAAAAGGGTTACCGAGGTCAGACGGCAGTCGCTTCATTGTGATACCAGTGCCGCCAAATCTAGGACCATGTCTTACAACGTACCCTAGTCTATTAAAACATATTTAAGTTAACTTGGACAATAAAACTTAATTTTTCGTTTCGTTATTTTTTATGAATAAAGGGGTGAGTAAATAAACCGAGGCGGAAGTTGTCTCATTGCTGCAGATAGGTCTAGATGCCTAAAGCTTTAAAAAATTGAATCATAATCGCTATCAATAAATTATTAGAAAATCAACAACAAAAAGCGGAAAGTTTTGGGAAAATCACCTATCACGTCTTACGGAAATTGTATTTTGATATAGCGGAGAAAGGGCGAATTTAGAAAAAGCCCGTATGACGTGGATGGATGACTGAAATGAAATCGTTTATTTTCAACTTATTATCACTTTAATGATGTCAAAAAATTTATTCAAATTAAGCTTATCACCACTTCCAAAGCGCACCGAATGAATTTATGGATTATTTGGCGTACTAACGGAGTTCGTGTCAAGGATGTCATAGGAACAGTAAAAAAGCGTACCCTGAGCTCTCAAGCAACCAGCCGGTAGCTGGTATGGTATGGTGGTATCCGCAAATGTCTGGGAATATACCTATACCTGTAGCTATCTCGTTCCACCATCGCTGTGTACACACTACGCACCTGCAGTGAGATGGCGGCCTGCCCGACCGGCGCCAGCCAGTCGTTCCGAGCTCGGCCGCGGCCGGCACGCTGCCTCCGCGCCACCATCGCTGTGTACACACTACGCACCTGCAGTGAGATGGCGGCCTGCCCGACCGGCGCCAGCCAGTCGTTCCGAGCTCGGCCGCGGCCGGCACGCTGTGTCCGCGCCACCATCGCTGTGTACACACTACGCACCTGCAGTGAGATGGCGGCCTGCCCGACCGGCGCCAGCCAGTCGTTCCGAGCTCGGCCGCGGCCGGCACGCTGTGTCCGCGCCACCATCGCTGTGTACACACTACGCACCTGCAGTGAGATGGCGGCCTGCCCGACCGGCGCCAGCCAGTCGTTCCGAGCTCGGCCGCGGCCGGCACGCTGTGTCCGCGCCACCATCGCTGTGTACACACTACGCACCTGCAGTGAGATGGCGGCCTGCCCGACCGGCGCCAGCCAGTCGTTCCGAGCTCGGCCGCGGCCGGCACGCTGTGTCCGCGCCACCATCGCTGTGTACACACTACGCACCTGCAGTGAGATGGCGGCCTGCCCGACCGGCGCCAGCCAGTCGTTCCGAGCTCGGCCGCGGCCGGCACGCTGTGTCCGCGCCACCATCGCTGTGTACACACTACGCACCTGCAGTGAGATGGCGGCCTGCCCGACCGGCGCCAGCCAGTCGTTCCGAGCTCGGCCGCGGCCGGCACGCTGTGTCCGCGCCACCATCGCTGTGTACACACTACGCACCTGCAGTGAGATGGCGGCCTGCCCGACCGGCGCCAGCCAGTCGTTCCGAGCTCGGCCGCGGCCGGCACGCTGTGTCCGCGCCACCATCGCTGTGTACACACTACGCACCTGCAGTGAGATGGCGGCCTGCCCGACCGGCGCCAGCCAGTCGTTCCGAGCTCGGCCGCGGCCGGCACGCTGTGTCCGCGCCACCATCGCTGTGTACACACTACGCACCTGCAGTGAGATGGCGGCCTGCCCGACCGGCGCCAGCCAGTCGTTCCGAGCTCGGCCGCGGCCGGCACGCTGTGTCCGCGCCACCATCGCTGTGTACACACTACGCACCTGCAGTGAGATGGCGGCCTGCCCGACCGGCGCCAGCCAGTCGTTCCGAGCTCGGCCGCGGCCGGCACGCTGTGTCCGCGCCACCATCGCTGTGTACACACTACGCACCTGCAGTGAGATGGCGGCCTGCCCGACCGGCGCCAGCCAGTCGTTCCGAGCTCGGCCGCGGCCGGCACGCTGTGTCCGCGCCACCATCGCTGTGTACACACTACGCACCTGCAGTGAGATGGCGGCCTGCCCGACCGGCGCCAGCCAGTCGTTCCGAGCTCGGCCGCGGCCGGCACGCTGTGTCCGCGCCACCATCGCTGTGTACACACTACGCACCTGCAGTGAGATGGCGGCCTGCCCGACCGGCGCCAGCCAGTCGTTCCGAGCTCGGCCGCGGCCGGCACGCTGTGTCCGCGCCACCATCGCTGTGTACACACTACGCACCTGCAGTGAGATGGCGGCCTGCCCGACCGGCGCCAGCCAGTCGTTCCGAGCTCGGCCGCGGCCGGCACGCTGTGTCCGCGCCACCATCGCTGTGTACACACTACGCACCTGCAGTGAGATGGCGGCCTGCCCGACCGGCGCCAGCCAGTCGTTCCGAGCTCGGCCGCGGCCGGCACGCTGTGTCCGCGCCACCATCGCTGTGTACACACTACGCACCTGCAGTGAGATGGCGGCCTGCCCGACCGGCGCCAGCCAGTCGTTCCGAGCTCGGCCGCGGCCGGCACGCTGTGTCCGCGCCACCATCGCTGTGTACACACTACGCACCTGCAGTGAGATGGCGGCCTGCCCGACCGGCGCCAGCCAGTCGTTCCGAGCTCGGCCGCGGCCGGCACGCTGTGTCCGCGCCACCATCGCTGTGTACACACTACGCACCTGCAGTGAGATGGCGGCCTGCCCGACCGGCGCCAGCCAGTCGTTCCGAGCTCGGCCGCGGCCGGCACGCTGTGTCCGCGCCACCATCGCTGTGTACACACTACGCACCTGCAGTGAGATGGCGGCCTGCCCGACCGGCGCCAGCCAGTCGTTCCGAGCTCGGCCGCGGCCGGCACGCTGTGTCCGCGCCACCATCGCTGTGTACACACTACGCACCTGCAGTGAGATGGCGGCCTGCCCGACCGGCGCCAGCCAGTCGTTCCGAGCTCGGCCGCGGCCGGCACGCTGCCTCCGCGCCACCGCGCCCGCGCCGTGTGCCAGCGGTCGCTCCACCATCGACATCGTGCTGGTGGCCACGTCCGCGTAGATCAGGACGCGACCGACTTGCTTTGACGTCAGATTCTTGAAACAGGACATTTCGGATCGACCCATTGTCTAAATTGTCTTATACAAATCTAAGACTGGCCAGTTTTGACAAAAGGAGTGTTTATTTGTATTCGCATTTTCACTGCGTTGAAGAAGTTTGAAGTGTTTGTTTGTTTGTAATAACTTTATTGCACAGAAAATAACATTACAGTAAATAAAAAACTAAAAAATAAATGCAACGACGGACTTATCCCATATAGAGATCTCTTCCAATCAACCGTGACGTGTGTATTTTCTATATTCTAAAAACTAGACCGACATGTGTGGATGACAACGTGTACACACCAAAGTTGAACTTATTTTCAGTTAATCGTATATAAACAATCACATTCATTTCTAACTAAGATTAACAAAGCAACATCCATGGACGTAAGAAATAGATGGATGACGAACTGCAATATAGAAAAGTGAAGCTGATAAAAGTATGACGACTCCGTCATCCTACTCACGTAGATCGCTGCACTATTATCGGTCTTAACTTTACAATGCGCATTCTGCCTATTTCTTACATCCATGGCAACATCGCGCCATACATCTATTTCATACAACTATGACAACATCATTACTTACATCATAATACTCGACAGTAGAGAAATGTTCCGGGCACTCGTACACATGTACCGGCAAGAAGGTCCTAGAGGGTGGTTCTAGAGGAGCTTCGTCTCTAAGGCACCACTGGATAGTCAAGTCTCCGAGGTTTAGGATCCGCTTGCCAGCCTCAGCGGACGGGCACCAACGCTCTATAAGAGCTAATTTGTCCTGAAAAAGTTACAGTTTCAAGGCCTGCTAATTGGAAATAGATTGTTTAGTCAGAAAAGCTAAGAGATATGTTTAAGTTAATGTTCTAACGCTATGCTACTTTCATTGCATAGTAGTAGATAAGAATAGCCCCTTACGAAATGATTATGTGTGTAAAACTTCTGCACATTTTAGTATCTATTCTGTAAACTTTTGGTAAGTTCATATCCAATATTAACATTCCTTATACATTTAAATAAAGTGAATTTATTTTAGAGTTTCTTTTAAGCAGTAAATTGCTTTTGGATATTTAGCTATTTTCATAATAACGAAATTAATTTAAGAAATGTACAATTATATCTATCACCTGTATACAGCACCACCATGGAGCATAGTTCATTTTACCCAAACAGTGCTAGTGAAAAACATTATCAACCTACAGAAATCAACCTCATTTTAAATGATGTATGTTAGCGAAATCATTATTGTATTGGTTATTAACAGAATAAATGTTCCACCAAAGTTATCTAACCTACAAAGATTCACTTTCCTTCAACTTTATAAAATAATATAAATAGTTCATTATTACTTGAAAGCTTTTTAATATATTAAAGATTTAACCTTTAAGAACAATATTATAATCTTCTTAAAGAAAGACTAAAACAAAATTAGTAGACACAAATAAATTATGAAAAAAAAACACAGAAAATAATAAATTGATTTAATTTATCAGAATCACAAAACATGCACCAATTCATTTATTGCTTTTTGTACCCGACTGCGCCAGAAGGAGAGTTATGTTTTTCGATAGTATGTATGTTTGTATGTATTATTGTTTGGCACGCTCTGCAGCCTGAACGGCTCGATGGATTTTAGCTTGAAAAGTGTCGTTAGATTTGACAAACACTGAGTATGTCAAATATGTTTTTGCTTTCCAAATTACACAGAAACGCAGTCGGGTTTTTTAGTTTTTTTAATTATCGTTATCTTGTTTAGATCAAAGTATGATGTGTTGTTATAAGTAACAATCCTACAATCGAGCCAAAAAAGTATTGTGCGCATATGTACGGCTAGCATACATTTTATTAAAAAGCACAACACAAACATTGCATTAAAATATAATTCAAGTGCTTCAAGCAATAAATATTTGAAGCAAGTGTAAAGTAAGAAAACTTACAAGTAATGCATTACATCATTATTTAAGCATAGATATATAAAACAAGTCAGATATTTCAAGTATGAACGGAACCATATTTTCGCTAATGTAGACATTTTAAACATTACTTATTAATATACTCAGAAGGGATTTTGGAACCAACTTCCTTATCCCAAGTATATGGGAACTGGAGGCCGATCGTAATAATTTCAAATGACTAACGTATTTACCAAAACCACAACCGCGAGGGCTATATTTGAGTATGTAAAATCGGGGGATCTATAGAAAATAGTTCAACTCACAAAAGAAAATCATTCGAAATCAAACGAAAATTATTCGACTTGCCGACTTTACATACTCAAATATAGCCCTCGTGGTTGTGGCACAGGTTGTGCTTTGGTTTTGATAATTACGTTAACGCCATTTGAATGAATCGCGATATACCTCCTGTAAGAGAAAGTGGATGACCGAAAGATTATGAAAATATGGACAGATAACCTGAGAGATTTTGATTTAGACTGGAAGGCAACATCAAAAGACATGTGTGCAAACGAAGAGGGAAGATTTTATAGAGCCCATGTACAAAAAGCACATTAGAAAAAGACAGAGAGTACTGATATGTTGCGAAAGGAACTAGACATATCAAATTGTAATTATAAAATTCGCTCACTTTTGAAATATCGACCTTAAGCTATTGTACATAAAGTTTCCAAACGTTCGCGCGAGCTCACCGGGGATCACACCGTCAGGTGGCCCGCGCCGCCGGACGGCCACGCCGCCTGAACAACATCCTAAATATCACTTTATTGGCTACAACATTAGGACGACCTCTCAATGACATAGCACTATGTGTTCTTTTGACTTAGGTATGCTCAATTTTGAATTTTAAGAATTAACAAAATAAAATAAAATAAGAAAAATAGAGGTTCTGGTTCTGCCCTTACTTTGCCGTGGGATTATGAACTGTAGTATTTTTGGGTATTAAGCTCCCTTCAAACTGACGCGAATCCCGCGCGGCCCGCACGCCCACTGAGATTAGATAAGGTAGAAGTGCCAAAGCGTGTGCCAAATTTAACTAACATGCTTAAGGCACTTCTACGTATTCTTATTTCTGTGGGCGTCCCGCGTCCCGGGCGGGATTCGCGTTAGTTTGATTAAATAGACCTTTAAAAGTAGTTAATATATGTTTGTGAGGCCTGTTTGCCAGATTTTTTTTTTGTGATGTATTGATTGCTATATTACATCGTACTCCAATTTAGTGGACAACGTTCTGTAGATTTGATTTAATAATAAAATAAGTCAACAAAAATATTTTTTTTTCTTTATGATAAAACAAAAAATAAACGTAAAAGCAAGATATTAAAAATGCCTTGTGTACGTATAATAATTGTGTGCAAGTATAACAATTACTTATGTCACTAGAATACATAGTGCTTATGTGTAAGTACCATACGTTATCTCTGTATTATATATGGTGACCATATGACGGTGTATCTATAAGCATTCTACATGATTACTTTCTGAAATAGTCTGATTAGTTATAATTTTGATAATGGTTAATAGTATTGTAGTAATTGTAGTTCAACCAAACAAAATAGTTCGCGATAAAAATAACAGATACAATTTAATATACAAAGTATTTATGCAGTGTGTATTAAAACTTTGCACATCACTAGTCAGACTACTTGGTATTTTGTTTGTAACTATTTTATCACTCTTACTCTAAATCAGATATGCAGATATCACAATCACAAATTTCTCTTCTAAAGTGACTATTTCTTATTATATAGACGTTTATATAAAACAGTACTTTTATATTATGCAAAATATTTTTTCCAAACCTGTAGATGTTATGCCCGCTGTTGGATTTTTACTTTGTAACGAAAGTTTTATTGTACATAAAAGAAAACAGTTACTACAACATCAACAGAAAAAAAAATCTATAATATTAATGTTCAATGGCGGACTTATCCCTATGAAGGATCTCTTCCAGTCAACCACTATAACAGAGGAAAGTCTGTGAGTGTAGTAGGAGAACAAATTATCGGATCGTACTTACATGTAAAAAAAACAATAAATAAAAGCTATGTTCCACTACCTATAACTAATTCGTCATTTTTAATGATGATTAAATGTTAATAACATAAATATTTTCGCACGTTTTACAATTGTAACTTCGTGTACATTTTCAATTTTATGGAATAAATCAACAAAATTTTAACATTTTACTATCTGACATTCTACGGATATAATTCTGACGATATGAATATCAAATCTAGCTTTATTTACCAATTTTTATATAAACGTCTATACTCAGCAATCTACTATAATGGAGATGCATGGTGATATGAAACATTCTAGAACTTACCACGTGATTGCCAAGGAAGAAACCCCGGGTGAATTCCACCTCGGACAATTGATGAGGGTCCCGTACATGAAGGCCCAGGATGTCTCCCATTATTTTGTGAAGGATCTCTATTCGGGCCTCGTTGCTTTTCATGCCTTCGTCGCCGAGGTAGTCGCACGGATCCGCTTCTAAGTGAATCTGTTAAATACATAGGTGTTAAATTCTTTAGGACCACGTTACAATAGGACCAGTAGGCCAAACGCGCTAAGTTATTACCAAAACTAAACCATAAATTACCAAGAGTGCTATTTCACATGATTTATGACTCATTTCATTTATTCATTTCAAGTGGGTTACACAATCAATCGACACTGTACGTACACCCTGGTAACAAAGTTTTTCGGAACCGCTTTTCGGCCCTTGACGTGGTTCTTTTAAAGACCAAATAGCAACTGTGACCAACGACTTAACGTACCTTCCGAAGCAGGCGAGTCGAATGATTTTTATAATAACATAATCTTTGGCTATTAACTCTAACGCACATATTATTTAAGTCAGTTTAATTTGCGTTTATAACTGATTGAGGATAGCAAAGGACATCGTAAAGGTTCGAATTAACAGAAACTAACCTGCGAGAAGATAGCTTGACCGCTGTTAGTCAGATCCGTGGCCTGAAGCAGCGAAGGCGTGCGCCACGTCTCCTCGGACGCCAGCACCTGAATGTCCAACTCATGGCCCGGGTGACCCGTGTACTTGGACGGCCTACATATAAAATGAGAATAAAACCATGCCATTATAACATAAAGTGGGGTATTTTATTCCGATGTCACAGGAGAGCTATTTTTGAAAAGTATTACTCACGTAAAAATTATCGTTTGACATCGAATTATTTTCATTTGTTAAAATCGGTGACTCGAACGACATAAGAGTTATACATTCCAAAAAATAGGACTCCAAGTCTACAATAACCATAAAATTTATAGTAAACTAAAAACCTTGTGTTGTGTGTTTACAATAAAGCGGTAATTTAGCAGCTATAATTAATAAATAGTAGGTACCTATAAAAGTATAAGGCATGTTATGTGAAATGCAATTTTGACAAATTAGCGATTAGCAAAAGGGAGAGTAAGTGAAAAAATTAATCATTTTAGGTTTTTCATAAAATTTACTAAACCTTGTTAATAAAAATGTATAAGCGGGGACTTAATAGGTACAAGCTGACTTTTTAAACACCAGACAATTCATTTTTTGTTACGTGATAGGTACTCGGCAACTTTCAATAAAATAAGTGAAAATTTAGAAAAAAATCGTTCCATAGAAATCTAGTGATCAGCTGACTAGATTTTGTAAACTGTGTTTCTGTTTTCACTAATTTGTTTATAAATTCGTTGAGTATTACGAGTATGTTCTAGTCGCCCGGGTTTTGATGTATAAAATCAGCCTGCATATAGCGGGCTCTATACTCCAAAATTGGGGTTACAATCAGGACAATGCTAAAATTAGAAAGATGTAAGCTCTAGAATACTCTAGAAAGTATTGCGCATCAAACGTTTTATCCATTATAAATAACAATATTCGAGATAAGACCATGCTAATCAAAAAAACATAATGTGTAAATATTTGAATATATCGAACCTACTTCATGATAAGCAATAAGTAATAAGCCATTTTCATATTATGGCTTGTACAGATGTGTGACTTAATAATATTATTTACAAATTACATGCGCGGCCTAAAAATGTATATGTAAACTAAAAAAATATATGCAAGAAGTTTTCAAATTACATGCCCTCTAATAGAACGAAACAAAACATTAACCGTCTTATTCGTAAATACTGTATTTTTGCTTCAATATGTTTTGTCCTTGTCTCTCTTTTTAATGACATCGATAAAGATAAAATATAAATTAAAAAGAATAACAACAATTTGTCCTTTTTATGAACCAGACGGTTTTAGAATAAAAAAAAAAATAATGTGTAAACTAATGTTGCACTATCCTGAAATAAAAAATAGCATAAAATTCAAGTTGTAAAATTGCATACCGACAGATATTATTTTCCTGACTTGCTCTGAAAATTTATTAAACACTGGTGTTTTACTTGTTATGGTTACAATTATTATCAGTTGTATTGCGGGAGTCCTTGCTAAGAATTATTTAATTGCCCGTACATGTTCGGGACATTTCTGTGCTACCTTCATGGGTCTCCCCCATCTCCTATCAAACTTCTCTCTGTTCCGCCACCTCTGTCAATCTATAGAAAGTATTAAAGATACTCACTGTCTATCATTTTCTGTGGAAAATTGCTTTTTAGCTGGTGATGCTTGATAGCAAAATATGTGATGCTTCATTTTGACAGACTGCCACCTGTCGTATGAAAATTGTACTACTTCATTTTCTCGAACCTAAAAAAAATGTTTTATTAATTAATTGACAAGTTTACGGAAGCAAACACGCAACATTATACAATTCGCGCCAAATAACTTTGCGTCTCTGAAGTTGGTTGCGAGTAGCGCCGCAGTGAACATTTTTGGGGTGCCATTTTTGGGGGGAAGTACCAAAGTTTGTCTTTACCTACGCGAGCATGACCGTTGGCTAACTTCAGAGACGAAAAGGTATTGACGCGTATTGTACATAGCTGTCATTTCCCATTGTAAAACTGCTTTTACTACCGCTGCATAAAATTTTAACTGCGACATCAATTTGCCAAGAACTTCAATCAAAACTCGATCGGCCGGGCGTCGGTAACCGGGCGTGTAAACAAGAGTCCTAGTCCTAGACATAGGATACTATACTCATTTATTAGCAGACCGAGCTCCGAGATAAACAGCCGAGGACACAACAGGGAAGGCGCTGATATGAGAGAGAGATATATATATATACTATACTCAATAGGCTAGTTTCCACTAAGAATATGTAGGATTGAAAAAAATAACTAGGTATATATCACAAAAACTAAAGATTGTTAATATTTTTTAACACTTTCACGGACAGTCAAGAAAATAACAATGGCACTCAATTGTTATCTACGTCGAGAGACGTTACTGTCCGCGAAAGTGTTAAAAATAAAATCGAGGAAAATAGACGTTTTACATTATTCACTTTGACCATCTGACATTGAAACATGTTTCTCAATGGCTTAATGTTTGTTTCATGGCGGCTGTACACTCTCGTCTGAATGAGGGCTAGTTAAACTTAGACTATGGGTCAAAAAAATTCTAAATCTATGTAGTTAAACCTCTAGATTCTTAACTTAATATGACAGTTCAGCCTGTCCATATAAAGTTGGCCCACAAACGACATAACAACTTAACCTTATTTCTGTCGGCTCGGCGAGAGTGTACAGCGACAAAAAGTTATGACGTCATTCGAATCGCCATGACAGTGCAGAGCGTTTTTGCAGGATATTCAAAATGTGTTTTTTTAATACAAAGTACATATTGTAAGATTGAAGTATTGCGAAAAATACAACATTTTTTGAATATACTACACAATGACGTATAATAATAACTACATTTTAAAATGTAGTAAACTAGCTTATTATTGTGTACCTCAGCAGTCTTATAATACGGCAGTACGGTGTGAAGCAGGTCGGAGCACAGGGCAAGCAGTCGGCCACCGTCGAGCAAGTGCGCGAGCAGTAGAGGTGCCGCTCGACCGACACAACCAGCTACCGCTACCAACGCCGCTCGCCCGCGCCACGCCCCGCCCTCGAGAGCATCGCGGGACACGCTGTATAGTGTGTACCTGAGCGAAAGTTTAAACTACATACATACTCTCGAAAAACATAACCCTTCGTCTGGCGCAGTCGGGTAAAAATAAGTCCATGAAAGGAAAAGCGTTTGTCTTAGACCCGGAGACCGTGGGACCGATTCCCACGGGAAGCATACTTTGTTTAGTTGTTTCCAGTTTGGTTAGGAAATTGTGGGCTTGTATCACCCGATTGTCTGAAAATAACGATTAACAGTTGTACAGAACATATATAAAATTGTTGTTAAGTCATTGAAACAAGGTTAAAAATTGTATTCAATTTTTTTAAGAACTAAATTGGATTCAAAAGACAAACATCATTTGCACAACCACTGGCCTGTCTCTCAAAGATTAAAAAGTCGCAGAAGCTTTGTCAAAAGCGTTGGAGCCCTTGACTGTGAAATAAGGGAGGCTAGGTCTTAACTTTGGGAGAGAAATCATGGTGTACCCAATTTTGTCATCCTGCGAGAGGAACTACCTACTGGTCACGACCTGGTTTGGCCTGTTTGGAGGACGCTCAATAGGTTGCAGATCCAAATTGGGCGGTGTAAGGATACCCTAGCCAGGTGGGGGTTCATACATTCCTCACAAAATATAACTATTTTGTTGGGAGGATATTGACACGCCAAGAAGAAGACAAACAGATGACTAAACAGCAGAAGCGTAATATTGTGGCCATGTTTCTGCTTTTAGGTAAAAAATTAATAAAATGAAAATACAAACCTCTCACAGTCCAAAACTTTCCTTAGTGACGCCTCCAAATTATCTCTAGCTGCTACACTATCTGAATATATCACTACATTCGGTGATTTAGTATTTACTAATGGACGGGAACACTTCGCCGATTTAGGTGTACTGTGTTGAGATGAAGATGCCTTCTCACTATCTTCTTTGATCTGTGCAGACTCCACTAGAGGCTGGGACTTCTTTGGATCTGTCCTACTCACTATTCTCTTGTGAGTTGTAACAGACTTAATTTGACTAGATATGTTTAGCAAAGAAGTCGATAGCTGACTTGTACCTTTCTTCAAATCCAATTTCAAGCTTGATTTCTTTGGCGTTATATTATGTTGTATTTCCACCGTTACATTGTCAACAACCAATTCACTTTCATCTGAATCTTTTTTCTTTTCCGGTGTCCTTTCTAGTTTTTTCTCAACTCTTTCGATTATCTGTTCTGGTGTATCTTGTGCACTCATCTCAATAATTTGTACAGTCTTTTCTGGAGTCTTTTGTGATTGTTCCACAACAGTTTCGACTTCTACGGGTTTATCTTCCTCTTCAGCCGAGGCTGTGAGAGACTTGGTTGTATTAACACTAACATCTGCTAAAGTAATTCTTTTACTAGGTGGCACATCTAGTGTGAGGTTGTGACTACCATTCATTTCTATACCATTTCTCATTTCAGACTTAATATCTACGACCTTTGATAGTTTTCTAAGTAGGGCAGCATGCACTTGCCACTGAAACTCATTGTGTGGACTTTTCAAGCTATGTTGTATGTCACTGCGTAAACTCCTCATTGATAGGTCAGCAGCTTTATTTGGCTCTCCAGATAATTGGACAGCTAAAAAATATTGTCACATGAAATTAAAATACTTTTTCATATTTTGAAAATTATGTAGAAAGCATAAGCATAGAAAGTATTTTAAAAATTTCTTAGAAGTGAAGTCCTAATTAGAATAATTAATTAAGCAAGCTTTCAAAATAATTATAAATACAAATATTGCATAAAACTTCAGGAAATAAATAAAGTTATTTCAATATGCAGTCATAAATAACTTAATGCGCAAGCATAGAAGGTTAATAATTTCATACTTACTTTGAATTCTAACAACAGGTAATTTATGGTCTACAACATATTCACCACCAACAAAATTGAAGCCGATGACACTAAGATTTTCAATATTTGTCCTCAAAACTATAGCTAAGTGTGAGCCAGCCTTCCAGGCAACAGGCTGGCCAATATTTTCTAGCTGTAAAAAAAAATAATTAATTTTAAATAGTCAATATTTAAATGATTCACGCATTCCTTTTGTGGGTGGGTCTGGATTGACAGTTTGCAAAAGAATGCAAAGAATGTTGGCAAGAGAGTTTCAAAAATTCATACATTGTAAATTATACTCTATCAGTTTTGCATAATGATTAGTTTAAATCAAGTGGGAACTTACGATAAAAAATATCATATGACATTGACCTTATTGAAATGTTTAGTTTAGCAGGTATATTACTTACATAAGTTATGTCCTGATGGGAGCTAGCCTCGTGTGGTTCCATTTCACATTCAAAAAGTACTTCAACATCCATATCAGTCACAGGGCTCTGGTCACCGGATCCCAAGGGCAGGCCTCCGTGACATGATACCCAGTCACTGATTTCTATGCACTGTATCGGCTTCATACTGCAAATCCTTGTAGTGTTTGTGTAATCCAGTAAATCACATAGGTATGCATTTTTTGGATTGGTACAAAGTTTGGAGCTTAATGTAGGTGTTTCTAAAAAAATCCCAGATGTATTATGAGTTTCAAAGCCCTTTTTAAATATTTTTTTAAAACACATTCTAAAAGTCTTTTTGGTAGTTATATAGTATCTAAATTAACAAAAAAGAAATATACATATCACGAAATTCCCATGTCGGCAGAACAAATTTTAATAAAAAGGTGGCCTTACCTACTGCATTTTCCGGTACTTTGCAAAAAGCAACACTTGTATTACCACTAAGGAATTCCAACAAACGAGCTCTAAAGGATCTGATGCGCCAAGTTTTTATAAAAGTCATAGCTATGTAAATAGGAGTGAACAGCATGGTTAGTTCACTCACTGAGCTTCAACAGATTTACAATACAATCCAAAACCAGGTCTCAAGAAATCATTTTCATTATAAAGTGATGAAGTGGATTTCGACTCTAAAGTCCATCGATAAATCGATGTGAATGTGATATAATATTTTCGTTAATAATTCTTCATAAGTCTTAGAAAATATTAACAAATTGTCGTGAATTATGCTTGTGTAACATAAAACTAATCAAACTCACAAAGATAAAGTATAAAATGTTGTAATTATTTAAAAATTCAATAAATAAATTCGTGCGTTTTAGGTCTCTACTACAATGTCGTTCCGTTTTGTGTTGATTGATTGACATTTATGTATGACAGTTCTTTTCTTGTCATGAGCCCACGATGTTCTGCGGATTTCTGCGTTTCTTGGAATGTAACATAAATGTCAAATTTAAGATGCGTTCTCGCGATCATATTTTGAATTGTAATGGATGTGTTCGTATCACTTTTATTTTTATGCAGACTAGTTCAATCAACGTGTGGATGGAAGCCATTGAAAAAGAAACTGTGCTATGCGGTTTCGTTCGATGCTCTCGGATTTTTTCACTCATGTTAGGTAGGTCTATGCTTTTAGTGTGGAAGGGACCAACTATGCTAAAAAAAATAAAACCTTTGCCAGTGACTCTTTCCACATGTTGGATCCATATTCCCATGCAAGTCACTCAAAAGACAGAGGTATATTCACACGGAGAATTTAGTAATGTTTGTCTTCTTAAGTTTAGTATCTATTTACAACCTCACAACGCAACCGTCGTCAATTATTTAATAGATAGACAGTAATATTTAATTTAGTCGTGCAAACTATAATGTCGAACTGAAATCATTCAGTACTTAATTAAGTATACTGATTATTAAAGTAAATGACCTGGACCAGCGTGCTACCTATACAGCAGAAAAACCTGGTTGCTTTATATAGATGTAATTTTGAGGTCCGATTCCAAGATCACGTAGTAGGTCCATTCTTCTATTGACCTAACAATCCTTATCTTTGAACTTTTATCTTCCTAAGCATTTCCATTGGTACAATCTGTTATCAATAGGTTTACCGTCATCAGTCTATCACCCTGTGTAAACAAGAATATTGTTTTGATTATATCTCATATCATCTCATCCAACAAATTGGTCCACTATTTGACCCAGCCAGCGAAGCGTCTCAGTTTCGACTGGCCGAAAATTCTTTTATCCATCTGTCTGTCTGGTCTTGCGTACAGGTCGCATTTCTTAACTAACTCTTATGAAATTTTGTAAGGTTCGATAATTACAATTATACAATTTTTTTGTGGTGCCACTTTTTCGAAATTTAAAAAAATGGCGGAAATATGGGGTTTTGTTTAAAAGATCTCATATCTCAGCATTTAAAAAAAAACTAAAATGTCTTTAGACTTTTTTCTTAATATTATTAAGACGTAACTTTTGTCTAAACAACTTTTTTATACGAGAAACTTGAGTGTGAACTAGTCTGCAATTTATCCAAGTTATCTAGAAATCGATTTTCTGTATATTTTGTATTAGTGCATTAAGCATAGATTAATAATTGGTCTCCGCGGCGCGTCGAGCTCGCGAGACCAATTATTAATCTAAGGCATTAAGATTAAATCGTAAATACCTAAATCAGTGGGATGACAAGTACGAAAATGGTGGGTAGTAACTGTGACACAGAGAAGAAAATGTTTTTTATATAAACATACCACGTTGGTATCTAATGAAAGTGCTCAAAGAGTAGATTACACAGTTATAATCTTCATTCCCATTTTGATCAAATCAAACAGACTTTGTAGTACACAAGTTAAATAGGTACTTAGATTAACAATTGGTCTCGCGCGTAGCGCCGCGGAAGGAACATATATCGGAATCGCAGGGAAATCTAGGGAAAACCTGAAATTTTTATGCACACGTTATTTATGTTCACCGAATAATCCGCCAATTGTGACCGATTGTCATAATTCTTTTTTATTCGAAAGGGCTATTTTCATATTTTGCTAGCCAAGTCTTACGTCCAGTAGTCACCATATTATGTTGAGATGACGGTAGGTATAACTCTTTAACGGTAAGGAGTAGGAAGATAATTCTTTGTATCTTCAGCTGATTACTGAAAGATTCTTATTCAGTTTAAAAGAAACTTACAATATCAGGTCCTGATGATAAAACTAGGGGGAATCGAGGGAATTTTATATATTATATACTACGATTGGGGTATTAATATTATTAGTATTATACTGTCTCAGTGGTCCAGTGGTCGCGGTGTATGCTTTAGACCGTTAGACAGTCGTGGGTTCCATCTCTATGCGAAGCATACTTTGTTTAGTTCTGTTCAGTTTGGTTCGAACATTGCATACTCGAATCACCTGATTCCTTGATATAATGACGATTATGTGATTCGGAAGGCACGATTAGACAGTCGTTAAAGGAACAACATCCAGGCCAAAAGGCGGTTCCGGAAAACTCTGACACCAGGGTATGCAGGGCCATGAAACCCATTCGATATGATTTGAATGAATGAATCTGAGCCGATGCTGGAACGTTTAACCGACTTCCAAAAATGTAGGTATTTCATTTAAAACTAAATAGGTTTAATGTTAGATAATGCATTTAGCATTAAGTTCGCCTATTGTACCTACTACACAACTGTATAATTTATGTACAATAAAGTTTAAATAAATTAATAAGGGTGAAATACAAGTTTTAAAAAAAACTCTGAACCGACTTGAAAAGGAAGAATTTATCAATTAGTTAGTTGTTGGTTATTAAATATGGTTCCTTATCAAACATTTTATTTAATTTGAAACGACGGTAAAATATCGGTAAGGGCTCGCAAGGTCTACTGTTCTCACACTAGTTACCTTGGTCCAGTACAATTAAATAGAATATCTACCTACATCAACTTTTGTACAAAGGTCGTTTGCTTGGGTACCTCACTCTCACCTTCTCCTGTCAGTACATACGTAAACAAAATATTGTTACTATTCCAGTTTGAACGTTAAGAGAGGCAAGGAAATTACTAGGACTGTAGAATAATATCCTAGGCAAGGACTTGGCAGGGCGCTTTTGGCACCATTAGGGGAAATTACTTAGAACAAGTTTATCTCTTCCTCCGAGGCTATTTACGTTACGGTATCCGTTCATCTAACAGCCCTAAATCAACGTAAAAAATTCGTACAAAGCAAAGATCTTTCGACCCTTCTGATGGCATTTTTTTCGACCCTTTAGATGGCATTTTTTTCAAGAGAAATAAGTGAAAACTGTATGTACCTACCAGAGATGTGAATTATTTGAAATACATATATTCGAAATGCAAATACAAAATGCAAAATACCTATTTTTATTTTATATTTCAAATACTTTTTTTCTAAATGTATTTTGTATTTTATTTGAAATACTTTATATAAATATTTAGTATTTATAAAATACAAAATAGTTTTGGTACATTTTTAATTCATTTTTCCTATTTTTCATTCTTAAATCCAAGATTACCTTATTTATGAACGCACTGATCGTGACCGTAGTGTTGTCATTGTTGAAACTAGGATTGGCCATTTTAAAGAAATTGAAATAAAATTTCTTCTTGAATATGTAAGCTGTTCAAAGCCTATTTCTGATGGCATCAGAAGTTTAGAAGGGGACAAAGATACTTACTATGGATGTCTTATACCAGAACTGATGAGAATGCAAAGAATTCTAAGCAGTTTGAAAATGGATAACCTTACATATTGTGATGTATTGATAGATGTTATTAAAGAAAGTCTTAATAGGCGTTTTGAGAGATTTTATAAATTAGAAGAGCCAAAAGCAAAAGATGGTATAATAGCATCAGTATCTCATCCCTTTTTCAAAATGAAATGGGTGCCAAAAGCCAATAGAGAATACATCAAAAAAGTATTTGTTTCAGAAGTGAGAAAGATAAAACAAGAAGACGAAAAAAGTTCCCAAGTCCAACATACTGACTATGATAAAAAGAAGGAAAGGACAGAATCTTATTATATGTTTGTTGAGGACTCTGATTCTTCAGCAGCTAGTGATAATGTTAATAATACTACAATAGATCTGGAAACACTACAATAGTTAAAAGATGAAGACAATACCTTAGAATCCTTGAACAGGTATCCAAATGTAAAAAAACTCTTCCTTAAATATAATACCTGCTTACCGAGTTCTGCCCCTGTTGAACGACTATTTTCTTTTGGTGGAATGCATAGATTAATAATTGGTCTCCGCTGCGCTACGACTAGATACCGTCGGCATACTACATAAATTCGCAACTAAAACCATGCCGAAACCGGCATGGTTGCGGCATACCCGCGTCAGTCATGCCGCGACCGATGAGTGAGTTGGATGTCTAGATAAATATAAAATTTAATGTAAAAGTAGACGCAAAATGTGCAGTTTGCGTAGTCAAACTGTGTAAGAATAATACTAAAAGAAATAAGGAAGATACTGGTATTACATACCATCAATAAGTATTGTATTATTTCGAAATATGGACATAAATTCACTCACGAAAATAATATAACCCTAAAATATGGCGCGAAGTACCGCTCGGTGCTCAATGTTGCCGTGTATTAAATAATCCCAAATTCCCCGAGGTTTCGATTTTTATTATTTAGATATTTTGTTTTTTAACTCCCGACTCCAAAAGAGAGATGTTGTAATTTTGACTTTTTCTGACAATTTTGTCTGTCTTTAACATAAAGCGGGGTGCGTGCGTAATGTGTATGATAAGTGTTAGGCTATTGTGCTATGAGGCGGGATAATTCAATAAAGTCAATATGTAATTTAACACTATAACTAAAAGTTCAGCACAATTAAATAGAACAAATACCATACAAGCACACCGACAACTTAAAGATTAACAGAAGGTTATGATAAGCACAAAATACAGGTGAGAAAAGTGAAGGAACGGATCAAGCGGGAAATGAGTTTACGGAAGCGCGCGAATGCGAGCGCAAGCAACGTGCGTTCAGTCTCAAGATGGTATTCGGACTGGCGAGCCGGCGAGACGCACGGATCGCCGTGGCGTGGGCTGCGCGCGCATCGTCCGAGCCGATCGCAGCGGCTGGCATGCATGCGCGCGCATCGCATTCGCTATCTATATAAAACAACAACACTTGTCCGCTTGTTCGTTGACATTAAAAATATACAAATTTTTCAGTTAAATTATCTAAAATTAACAAGTTTTAGTATTGCAGTTTATTTAAAATATTTACAAGTAATTATCAAAATAAAAAACTTATAATACTAATACTATACAACTTAATAAAACTATAGCTTCCTTTTTAATTAAAAGACGTGGACGCACGCCACAAACATCTTATTTCTTTAATGCTGATCTGGGAGAAAAGTAAATACGTGGAATGTACTACTGCTTCTCTTCCCGCGCAGACCATATAAGCCGGCCGAGGAAGTGGGCGAAAATCGAAAAACCATACCTATCAGTAGGCGATGCGATTAGATTATATTTTCAACTATCAAAGAATCGATTATTATTCGATTTGTAATGTATTTTCCGGCAACACTACTGTATGGAAAAAGGCCATGATAATATCTACTCGTATGTACAAGATGTTTACCGCAGCTCCGCCTGCGTCAAAAGGTAGCCTATGTTTGACTCCGGGTCCTGAACTATATCCGTACCAAATTTCATGAAAATCAATTCAGCGGTTTAGTTGTGAAAGAGTAACAAACATCCATTAATACTTACAAACTTTCGCGTTTATAATATTAATAGGATGTGTATGTCTATTTATTTATCTGTATTTAAACCCGGGTTACAACTAAAAAGAGGTCAGTATTCAATTAGCTCCAAGCTAAATAGAAAATTAAAGTAACGTTTAACATACTGTACTGTGTAATAATAAATCAAAAGAAAGTTTTTCTGCAATTTTAGGATTCAATATTAGAATTATAAAATAAAGTAGACAAAAAATAACCATTTCCCCTACCTTATCTCCGAAACTATCGATTCCAGAATTTCGATTCATAAATTACAGGAAAACCTATGAGATAATTTTAAATTTGTTTAGGAGGTCCAAATAGAGAAAAATCAAAAATAGTACAGAACCCTCTACACGCGAGCCGACTAACACTTGGCCAGTTTTATTTTAATTTCATTTTAAAGGTTTTTCTGAGCTACTTTTTATAATACGTAACAAGACCGCAGCAATTAATAATTTTCCCATTGGTCGGGCACCAGTCAAGTAGCTGGCAACACCATAATCGACGCTAGTGTGCGTCTTTGCACATTGTTTTACACACACTTTCCTATTAAGTGGCCGCATTCTGGAAACTGATTTTTCTTCACAGCGCGGTATCTAGTCGAGCGCGCGAGACCAATTATTAATCTATGGGTGGAATGATTATGAGGCCCCATAGGCGGAACATGAAAGATGAACTCTTTGAACAAATACTTGTTTTAAAATCAGTTAAATAAAAATAAGTGCTTATGCTTAACAAGGTATTTTATTTTCAAAACCTATTTTGAAAATACGTATTTTGCATTTTGTATTTAAATACTTTTATTTAAAACTATTTTGTATTTCTATTTGAAATAGTGCTAACAACTATGCATTTGCATTTTGTATTTAAATACTTTTACTAAACTATTTTTCACATCTCTGGTACCTACCCACCTACACATATTTCTTTTATAACATTTGGATTTATCGTCGAAATAAACAAGATGTCAAATGTACAGGTTGTTAGGTACTCCAATATTAGAAGTATTTTACGTACCTACGTGTGTGAGAGATTGTGAGTTAAGTGGCTTGTCATAATATATCACACATGTTATGGTGGTACTTAAGTATTATCCAGATTTGCAATGTCAAGAACTTGAAGTTTGTTCCGAATGCGGTATTTTCGTGACACTCCACTTCAAGGCAGTGTTGAGCATCTAATAGTGGTGCTTCATAATATTAAGCAGCAATCTCTATGACATCCAAATGCAATTGAAGCTGGCGTGATGGCTGTAGGTAGGTACATATTATACTTAGTGCTTAATTTTATTTTGTCTAAAGTACTCGTTTACATCAGGAAATACCTAGGTACTTATTTATTTTTAACCCTTTTCAACTACGCTTAGTTACCGTTTCTACCAACAGATTTAATAGGTATTCAATCAGCTTATTGAAATAAATTGACATTGTATGCCAACAAACGTTAGTGATTAAGTTCTTTAAATATATTCTTTGCAAGTAGCTGAAGAAAGTCGTCAAATAAAGGGTACCTAGGTCAGTTTTATAGTACCATAGGTACTGGTTAGGTTAGGAGATACTCCTAAGATTAAGATAGAATGTAATGTACCTAATGGTAAAAAATGTGTTGGATGATCTCTGTAGATAATCTATTTGATGCATTCGCCAGATGTGCTTAACTTTTATTTTTGCACAGGCAGGTACATAAATCTCCTGGAACCGTACCTACTTCCGGGATAAAAGGTACTTAGATATCTTTTATCCTTCTCAGTGATCCTATGTGTATGCGAAATTTCAGGAAGAGAGATAAATTTTAGTAGATAATGTATGAAGAGGTACCAAACAAACACTTATTCGCACTTATAGTATGTTTATAGCATTAGTTAGGATCACAGAATTAAATCTGTGGTTAGGAAGTTATTCGTATACGATAGGTGTTAGGAGTAAGTTTACATACTTAGGTAATCGCGAGACGTCTTGTATCAATGGGTGATTTCGAAGGGCGAGTCCTCGACGGGTAGATGGAAAATAGGAAATATCCGTACACCGTCCTCTTAGTAGCTGTAACTAGGCGCAACAGTGCTCCTAGAAAATGAAATGTTCTGATTATCATCGAATGTTGTTTACTACTCGGCCTCACGCCTAATAAAACAAACGATGTTATTTACTCTTGCCACAGTCGACCGTCGAGCGGCAAAGTGAGTGCAGGCTAGGACGATCGAAGTGCCGGTATTGTGCAACCGTATTTAAAATAAATATTTTACGAAACTTACCAATATGGAACTGAACTTTATAACCACGTTGATAAAACACGATGTGAACCATAACGTTAAACAGTGCTTCAAGTCAAAGAAAACTTTCGGTAAGAAATTATTTTTTAAATACTTACTAGTAGGCAAGCAGGCGTACAGCTCATCCGATGGGAAACGGTTACCTTAATCGATGTACGCCTGCAACACCAGGAGTGTTACGTGCGCGTTACCACCCGACCACAGATAAATCTTGACACATCTATTTGAGTAAACTGTTATATAATGTTTGCATCCTGCGCCTATACTATGTTTTGTAGAAGTCCGCTGTAAAGAATAATGAATTAGCCAGAGATCATACATCGTTCGATCTACGATCGATTATCTTAGCCAATTGGAGCTGAATAACAGATCCCTAGAGGTGATAGAATTGATGATGATTCAAGTTGACCTATGAAACAAACAATACCGTGCAAGGGTATGTTGTTGTATCGATGATTGCGCCTTCTAGCACAGAATAGGTAACAGTTTTCTATTTAGTGACAGTGTTCATTTTTACAAGGGGTAAAAATCTCTACAGAACCTTAAAAATGCAAATGTGACAACTGACAGTCCGCCTGAAATTTCCGATACGTTCGTCCTGAAATTTTCGGATATGAAGACTTGTCTCTCTTGTTGGCTCCCTCGGGGAGACAAGTAGTAGCGTTTAAAATTGCGAAAGATACTTTTTGTTTCTTTCGAAACTTTGTATCTTTCCCGTAAAATACATGTAATTTTCGAAAATAGAGGTATAAAAATGAGGTTCGTCAAAAAATAAAATCATACATGTACATATAATACTTGTTTAATACGGTGTACTTTTCATATTTAACAATCAAAGGGAAAATATCTTGCTTATCAACATTATAATGATTGAATATTATTGATTTTGTGTACTATTGTTATTGTTTGTTCAGGTACACTATTTACGAGGAGAACTAAGTAAATTAGAACTGCCCAAAGAAATAACCGACGACCTATGGGAGTGCTTTGTATCTTATGCTAATAATGAAATGGTATTCCGCAAATATTATATGTGAATATTTTTTTAATCTTTAAATAATAATATAAGTTATAACTTACTTTTTCTTTCCTGGTCGATCATTTAACTATATTGGACCAATATTTTTTCTACTTATGAATTCATCCGTAACGAACATACATATACAAATAAAGTCAGACACGTGTTAAGTTAATTAAACCTTTCTAAGATATGCAGATAAGTATTTTAAAGACGAGTATTAAATTAAACGCTAAAAATTAAAACCTCCAGAAAAAATAGAAAAATACATGTAAAAAACATAAACTTGCGAAAGATTCACCGAAGATCAGCAAGGAAAGTTTCAGTATTTTATTGAAAAATACAGGGGTCATTTGAAAGATACATGTATTTTACATGTCATTTTCAACGCTAGAGACAAGGTTAATTTGTTAGTGGCGTTAGCTCTACTAGCAGTCTCGGGGAGCCAACGCCACAAGCAAACAACAAGTCTACGTAACGAAATTTTCGTGTCAGAAATTTAACGAACAAAAAAAAATCCTTTTAGTCTCTTTTGCTACATGTAGGTAATCTGTTTTATGTTTTTACTTAAATAAGGCATAATATAGGCTACTGCAACATTCCGGTACCTGCCTAAATACCCAGTGTTTACGCTAAAGGGCCATAAACAAAAATATCGGAATCATCTTTACTCACTAACTGTACTACTAACGATCAAGTATCTAAGCAAAACCGAGCAAAACTTTAGCAAGAATAGGGTTGCAAAAAAGGTTTTTTCAAATATATGTATGTCAGTGTTCAAATCAGAGTACTTAGTAGTTCTAGAGTTAATTTCAAACAAACAATTCAACTCTTCATCGCTCGTAATATCTCAACTAATAGATTTAGATAGTATAAACCTTAAGACTATGGATGGATCCAATAGACGGGAAATGCCAAAGAGAAATATATAGGATATAGTTAGAATGAGATAGAGAGCGAGACCATTTCATATACACAATAATGTCCCATAGCGGCCTTACGGATTTCTTGTCAAAAACAAATATTTAATAAATTATAAACAAAGTATCTAGTCTTAAGTGTTAAAAAAGTGTTCAGTAGAAGTGCATAATTCTGGTTTCATGTGCAGTGCCTAAATGTAACTCGAGTAACAACCCACCAACAATAAAACCCACATAATTTTACATTTTACACATAAGTACTTACCACATTAAAGTTTTATAACATGATTGTGTAAGATGCTTAAGAATTCAAAGTTGGATAAAAAATAAATACGTGAATTTTCACAATTTTTACCTAATTCTTGAAGTTTAGGGATTGACATCGATGCTGTCAAACATCATATCTCTATAAACTCTCGTAATTGTAATATTGCAATTTCTGTTAAATACCTACCTTTCAGATTTCTATCTAATTTAGATATTTGCAAAAAATGGCTTCAAATGGTTGGCAGAGAAGAATGGTTTTCCAAAATATATTCAACTATATGTAGTAAACACTTTCAATTAGAGATGAAAGAGACTAAGTCTTTTAAGGCTTATAAAAAAAGGACTAGCCTTATTTTACACAACTCGACTCTAAAATAAAGACTAGAGGCTTGAGTCTTTTTAAGTAAGACTTAGTCGTTGTGTTTAAAGGCTAAAAGACTTAAACGACTAAAACGACTCGAGTTGTTTTTATAAGACTAAAATACTTAAACGACTATAGTTCTTAGTAAAAGGACTCGCGCCCCAGTCGTGTATGGAATTCATGGAGTAATTACAAAGAGGAGATGCCTTAATAAGCGTTTTGTAAGAAAGTGTTTGTGAGGCTACACGGGGCGGAAGGCAGACGTGCAGAGTGCTTGGTTTCGGCCGTGGCTCCAATCAAGGCAAGCTCCGCCCACTTTTGTGTCAGCAAGGCGCCAATGGTCACGTCACTGCGCCATTTCAAATGGCATTTCCTCTTTGTAATTACTCCATGATGGAATTCATTTTTCTTATGTATGTGTCTTGTTAACCGCAATGTATTTGAATTGTATGTGAAATGTAGCTACTCTTGATGTGATTTATCTCGTACAATTTCATACAAAGTTAAACGTTTTATTTGTTCATGTTTTAATCATAAATTAACAAATTTCGTATTTAATTAATAAAATGACACATTTAACACGGATCAATCAAAAAATACGAGTCACGGTATCAATCAGGTAGAAATAAAAAAAAATCTCTAGAATAGCTAATAAGTTTTGCTGTGGACAATTTTTTTGTGATATGTACCTACAACTGAGTTAAACCGCGGAAGACAGACATACACATCTGGCGAAACTATAAGAGAGAAAAATAAATAACAATGTTATTGCTTTCGGAGTTTATTTGTTTGTTAAACGTTCTGTTGACATGCTTCACGACTCGTGCGACTCGAAGCGAATAAGGCGCGAGTCGTTTTAGTCTTTAAAGCCTTTTAAGTTATTTAAGCCTTTTAAGTCTTATAACTTAAAAGGTTTAAATAATACGACTAAAACTAGTCTTATGACTCAGGACTAAATGGTTAAAAGACTAATCTAGTCGTGACGCGTAAAGGACTTAGTCTCTTTCATCTCATCTTTACTTCAATACAGGTTTCAGTAGAGCGAGAATCGGCCACTGGTCACTAAATTTTAATAAAGTTAATTAATGTCCACATATTCAAAGTCAAGTCGGAGTGCTCGTTAAAAATAAAAATACTAAAGTAGCATGTTTGTTATGTAATTTTATTCTAATTTATCCCAAAAAATACTGCATACTTAATTTGGCAATATTCTCACGATAAGAAAATGGATCAGATGTCGACATTGCTCGGCTCAGCACTATTTGACAGGGCTCACATGTATACACACACACACACACAAAGTTTTCAAATTGGTCTCGTTTCTTTTACTAATCAGCCAATCTATTGTGTAGTCAAAAAAAATCTAAATCTATGGTATAAACGGATAGAATTTAAAAATCCTCTCTTTCAGGGAGTATTTTTCTTATTTGAGTTTGAGAAATTAACTATCAGCCATTTGTTGTAATTCGCAGCTATTTACATAATTCGATATTCGCATACATAACAAGTATATTTATTTTACATGGATCATGCCGACAAAGGTCGTCGAACTTTAGGTTTTGTGTCTAATTGATTGTATCTATTTGTGCATAGTTGTTATCTAGTATTCAAAATTACCTAATAATCGGCGGTTTGTTGATGCATGCATACGTGACTTCGAACATTTGTTGCCAGTCATGTTTATAACTACTTAATTACTTATAATAAATTAGCCATCATTCACTAAGTTTATTAACTAAATATATAACTACAGTATATTATAACTATTGCACTTAATTGTTTTTGTACCACTTGAAAGTTAACTAAGTATAATACTTGGCTACTCTCAGAGTCTCCGCTTCCTTTTCGTTGATGGCTGTAATAATATTAAATGTACCTTCTTGGTTCAATGTATAATAAGATGTTGCTTTAAAGTTAATAAATATATAGGACGACTTTAAATACCAGCCAAATTTTACAGAGTATTCAGTACGTTCTTCGTTAATTCGACTATATACTTAAAAAAATAAATGAAGTACATAATTTTCAACGTCTCATACAAATGTAGTGTACAGCTGAGAAGATTTTGTTTTTTTTTTTTACAGAAAATTATCGAATTTCGTATACCTATACACTGTAAATATTTGGCTCGTGCTTAGTATGATGAACCAAAACACTTTCATTAAATTAAAAAGATAAAAATTTTTTCAACCTCCCATACAAAATCCGGGTCGAAATATAATTCTCGATTTCCACTTATTTTCGTTATTGAAAATCGGTTAGATTTACTTAACCATGTATAATTTTAAAAATTGTTTAGCTTTAATATACAAATATTTTGACAAGCTTATAAAATCTTATAAATTGTATATAATGAGGTTATAAGTTGATAGTGAAAATTTTTAAGGAACAAATTATTTTCTTTTTAGAACGTTTTTTTAAAAGTTTTTGTTTACTATTAATTTATCTTGTTAACTTCAAATAATAATAATGGATGTTTTAATTTTTGCAGTTAGCAGAAAAGAAGAAGTAATGGCGATAAAAAGCAAATTTCCCACCAAAATACCAGTAAGTAAAGAACTTTAGCTTATCATGACTCTGCTTAAAAAGTACTTAAAATTTAAAGCAGTATGTTAGGTTATTTACTTAATATGAAATTTAGTAACAGTAGGGATTTTTCAGATAGATTTAAATGTCAATCATCTCCAAATACAGAACAATTGCCCGTTTTATGAGTTTGAATTGAATGCTAGTTTGAATATTAGAATTCATTATTTAACAGGTTTTAATGGATTATTTTTCTTTTCAGTTAATAGTAGAAAGATATCACAAAGAAAGAAGTTTGCCTACATTGGACAAATCAAAATTCCTCGTGCCCGAAGACATCACCATGTCACAGTTTCTAGTCATAATAAGGAACAGAATACGAATCAACCCAAATCAGGTATATATATGCAAATGAACTATGCAACACCACAGAAGAGATAATCGTACAGATGATCTAAATTCATTGACTGCATCTGAATCACACATTCAGATGCAGTCGGAAACGTTGAGAAAGTCCTGTGAAAAAGAAAAACCAATTTTCCTATGCTGGAAATCGTGAACACGAATATACAAAACAGTAAAAATGCTTACAGACAAAATCGGGACATACAAACATTGCTTTTTTTAAATAAGTAAACAATTATGATAATTATTTATCAAACATCCTAGTGTTTATTTAAACTTACACTTATATGCATAATTAAAAAGTTAATGGTCTGATAACGACAGATAAAAGTTAAAATTGGGAACTACTTAAAATATGTTGTGATAAACATATCTGCTTGTTATGAACAGATTTAAATACTTTGTCGTTTTAACTCCTGACAAAAAGGACATACTATGTTATGAATTTGCACTTGTTCCGATTATAGCACTACATCATCACTGATGCACATTTTGCCCTGTGCTTGTTATAAGTTCCATAAAATATATTCTTACTTAGGTATACACACGTATGGCAGTGTTAGGCAAAATGTAATTAAGCAACAATTAATCAAAGGGATTAATTAACAATTCAATTATTTATTTATTTTGAGCGAAAATTACAAAAAAGAATCTCAACACCTCAAACTATGTACTGGTTTGTCGGCGCCTGTTGTTAGTATGCCTACGCCGTAGGACATACGGAATTCCACTTGCTACGATCCTTACAGCTTACAGACTCGATCGCTTCCTACACGCTCTTTACTCTTGTCATCTACCCTCGTCGATTACGAGTCATAAAATAAACACATTCCTAAATGACCAATCTGTCCTTGTAGGCGCTGTATCTGATAATCAATAACAGATCGATGCTCAGCATGAGCCTGACGATGGCGCAGGCGTACGAGAGCTACGGGGATGAAGACGGATTCCTGTACATCACGTACGCTTCCCAAGAAGTGTTTGGATACAGAAATGGTACGTAGACATTGTATCGTGATAGAAAAGCACGATAAGATTTAATACTGTTTAAAAATTTAAAAGAATGGGAACCCTTATTAGAATAATATTCATATGGCTATCATTGGATAGAATTAAGAAAATAACGCCAATTTCGATGCTCTTTGATAGCCCCCGTGGATAGCCCTGTAGTTTTTAATAAGAGTGCACTTTTGACTTAAATAGGTTTATAGAAGTCAAACAGATTATTACCTAAAACATTTTGCTACGATATCTTTTACCGATGATCTCGATATACCTACTATGTAGGAATAATTTTACTTTGTAGGTATTGAACGTACAGAACTTAAATACATATCATCATAAATTTTATTAAATATTTTTTTCTCCAGAAATAAATATTAATTGTATTGTTATTTTAACAGATCTAGGAGAATCTGAAGAAACTGAAGCTCTCGCGATAAGAGATAGATTTCCAAATAAAGTACCGGTAAGGATTTTAGTTTTTGTTTGGAGTTTAGATTCCCATTCGACATTAGAGTATATTTATCATTCAAACTTGTTCATTTAGTTGAAAGAATTTAAGATATGGAGTAACATAGGTTTAATTTAAGTAGCTTTTCATGGTTAAAATACTAGTATTGGTAAAAATAAATAGAATAAGTTTATGGCTAAATATTAATTATAGAGTAAGTAAACGAGGGAAGAATTGCAAAATTAATTAGTGTTTTAGTGATTTCAAAACATATATAACAATATTTTTAAAAATGAAACATATAATAAATATTTGTATCCCAACAGCTATACATGCAAAAATTCACACGCGAGCGAGACGTGCCAACTCTGAACAGAAAGAAGTATCTGGTGCCGCAGGAGCTCACCATGTCTCAGTTTATGTACATCATGCGGGCGAAGATGAAACTGAGGGACTCGCAGGTAATTCATTGATATTTCTTCTTTATCTTCGGAACTTGAATAAAATAAAGTACAATGCTGATACAGCTTTGATGCTATAATAAATTAAGTAGACAACATCTATCGAAATAATCCACTTTTAAATTTTGTATCTAAATTATAGAGCGGCTTATGTCTTTTTGAGCACTAGAAACACGTAGATAGACCATAGATTCGCTAAGTATAAGAATGGTCTGAAACCCACATCTTTATTCCTATATGGGTAGTAAGCGATAAACATATTAATATACCTCTGAGGTGATCCTCAGAGCAGAGGTAATCCTCAGAGCAGAGGTAATATAATATTCCGGATGGATCGAAACATTATATGATTGTTTACTTTTAGGTGGATAGTCTAATTGGATCGTGCGATAAAGAAAGTTCCTACCTAGGTCCTAATTAAGAAACTATTTTCCAATTAAAGAAAACATAATAGGTCAAAGTGCAATTGTATGAAATATTAATGATTGTGATTATGCGTACCTACATTATTTTTGACCCCGAGTTATTTATAATCCGACAGATAAATCCCTTCTCAATGATAAAAAAAACATGTTTACGTTAAATTAACATTTTTATAAGTAATATAACATAAACATTTTTTATCTGTTTTTTTTAAAATAGAAATAAACTTTTATAAGCCGCTCCCCAAGGTTTTGCCTGTTTTGCAATCTTGACCTATTAAAGCCGTTGCACTAATTATCATATTTTTTCACCCATTGTAATTTTAAGTGAATCACATTGTTTCTTCCTCGTATAAAAGACACAACATTTATAATCTTATGTTGTGATATTATTTTTATTAATATATAAAATTTAGAAAATGGATTTTACAAAACAATAAAAAGTTTCAACAAAAACTATAGTTCCACAATTTAGCGAGCAAATTCTTCACCTTTAGCAATTGTATAATTCTAAAGTAAAGGTAACATTTGCCAGGCCCTGTACCTATTGGTGAACGATAAAGTGATGACAAGCAACAGCATGACGATGGAGCAGGCGTACCAACAGTTCAGAGCTGACGACGGCTATCTGCACATCACTTATGGGGCGCAACATGTTTTTGGTTGAACATTGTAAGTACTATAATGAGGTAGTCAAGTGTTGGTATAATCACTCTATGAATTCATAGTGTTGACTACCAACAGCATCACGATGGTGCAGGCGTACCAACAGTTCAGAGCTATCGACGGCTATCTGTACATCATTTATGGAGCGCAACATGTTTTTTGGTTGAACATTGTAAGTACTATAATGAGGTAGTCAAGTGTTGGTATAATCACTGTATGAATTCATAGTGTTGACTACCAACAGCATCACGAGGGTGCAGGCGTACCAACAGTTCAGAGCTATCGACGGCTATCTGTACATCATTTATGGAGCGCAACATGTTTTTGGTTGAACATTGTAAGTACTATAATGAGGTAGTCTAGTGTTGGTATAATCACTCTATGAATTCATAGTGTTGACTACCAACAGCATCACGAGGGTGCAGGCGTACCAACAGTTCAGAGCTATCGACGGCTATCTGTACATCATTTATGGAGCGCAACATGTTTTTGGTTGAACATTGTAAGTACTATAATGAGGTAGTCTAGTGTTGGTATAATCACTCTATGAATTCATAGTGTTGACTACCAACAGCATCACGATGGTGCAGGCGTACCAATAGTTCAGAGCTGACGACGGTCATCAGCATATCACTTATGGGGTGCAGAACGTTTTCGTTGAACATTGCAAGTATAAAATGTTATGAATCAAAGACAAACTTAGTACTGCTATCTGTAACTTATATATCTGAAATAATAATAATTTTTTTAATAATACGAGAATTTTTCTAATAGTTACCTACAGTTATAATGATACCAAAGTTTACTATTCACAAAACACAAAATTCACGGTTTCTATATGTATATTGGTGAAGATTCATATAGAAAAATAAACATTTAAGGCCTAGGACGATGAAAAGATAATTTCCTTTTTCTATTTTGAACTGTATGGTGATCGAATTTGGCTCCGTATCATCAGGATAAAAATACAAAACCAGGATGTGCAGGTTTTATTGACCTTGACACCGACTCAACAAGCAAAATGGAAAGCAAGTGAAGGCGATAAATACACATATAATCACTGCCAGAGCTGCCACTGAACTGATATATGTGTCTGTTTTGATATGATATATTATGCCTATCATGGAATAAACCACGCATATTTATATCATTTATATTTAACAAGCAAATAATCAGTCAGGACTATAATGAAAGTAGAATGAAAGTGATATAAAAATATTGCATTTTTTTATTGATTACCAAACGACAATATTATAGTTATTATTTTGTTACTATATTGTTCACAATCTACACTAATATTATAAAGAGGAAAGATTTGTATTTTTGTGTGTATGTTTGTAATGAATAAACTCAAAAACTACTGTGCCGATTTCAAAAATTCTTTCATCATTGGAAAGCTACATTCACCCTGAGTAACATAGGCTATATACCGCAGGCGGAACTGCGGGAAACAGCTAGTATCATAATATAATGAACCCGCTAACTACATTATGATTTTATTTATTTGACATCAGAACAGTTACGAAAGTGATATATAAGTATTTATTGCAATTTTATTATTGTATTATTGGTAATAAGCTTTTTTATAATTGCTGAAATGACATAACTAAGTTATATGTGGGCGTATGAATAACAAACGGTCTATCAACGTGTAAGTTGATAAGCAAATCCTTCATATCGAAATAACGTAAAGGCCTAATTTAAAATAAGTTGAAAAGATACTGAATATATCTACACTAATATTATAAAGAGGAAAGATTTGTATTTTTGTGCGTATGTTTGTAATGAATAAACTCAAAAACTACTGTGCCGATTTCAAAAATTCTTTCACCATTGGAAAGCTACATTCACCCTGAGTAACATAGGCTATATACCGCAAGCGGAGCTGCGGGAAACAGCTAGTAAAAAAATATAGATATAATAAAAAGTTTTTTTTACAGTTATAATATAAATAACATGTTTATTTTTAAAATACAATGAGGTCAATTAAATTTGCTGTCATTCTCATATTTTTACAAACACAAAAACAACACTGGGCAGAAATTAACTTGTTGCTACCTATAACTAATTACTGTACACATATCTGTTTACATCCTGCAGGGGTGATCGACCGGCATATAATTTATATTTTTATAAATAAGTATTGTAACCCACGCTGCGCTATCTACAATTAGGTCTGCTATGTATTATTGTCAGGCTGATAAACTCGGAAATTAGATAAAAAAATTGTTGCTAAGCGTCGACATGAAAAAAATCTGGAACAAATAGTTTATGTAACTTACTTCACCCTCTTGTTGTTTGTCCCAGTTAGCCACCGAGCCCGATAGTCACAAACCTGTAAAATTCCACACAGCGCTCCTCTTGCGATATTTATGTCATAATAATAAGTTTATCTAGGGTCGGTACTGCACAAACATCCATAATGAGAAGCGAGGATATTTCTCTCTATTGATAACTTGAATTATGTCCTTTTCAAGCGTTATCTGTAAGAGACCCCCAGTAGCTGTAGTCAGGCAGACTATGACTGCGTCAACGACACTTTGATTAACGATTCTATTCACTTATTGTGACCATCTTATGAATTTGTATTTGTTTTTATTATAAAAGCAATATGTTTTTGATCAAATATATTTTTTTACGATCTTACATACTTTTGGACATGGGCCTCAGACGAGCGAGCACAGTTGCTTAGCTGTTGCGATTTCGATACTGCAGCCTGTCGTTAATCCCTTTTAATTAGAGAGAGAAAAAATATATCAAAATTGTAATTTTTAATGGTACCTCTAATCTTCATAAAAGTTTAAAATTACCAATTGATATTGTCTATGAGTAAATTTGAACATATTTGGCGTATTAATCCTAAACCATAGAATGTAAACAGCCTAAGCCATGCCTCTATTTCGTCTAAAAGTAACTTGAAACTAAACATATTTGCTAATTTTAACTTTTTTGTTTTACAGGTATATACTCGAGCTGGATTAGCATCACAACTGAAGTTCCTCTAATAGTCTGTTGATATAAAGACTGATAGTATTTCGATTTTCTAATTTGTGATAACAGCGAGTAAGATTAGGATATTTAAATTTGAACAAAGAGTGACATTAAAGCTTGGCTGGCCCCAAAACGAATTGCCAGTGTTACACTAACGTGCAAAAAAAGTTTATGTATGCGTTCATCGCGTCCAGTTGGCAATACTAAATAAATCGAAATAAAATTCTTGAACTGCTATATAAAAAAACAAAGAAAATGTAAACTTAATTTATTAGAAATCTCCATTATACCTATTTATATATAATAATAAGCAATTTTGAAGAAGAAATTGTACCTATTGCACAAGACGATAACAATTTGAATATTTTGACGTATGTGGGGACATACTTAAGCAACACATTGAAATCTTCTAAATCGGGGCTAAGTGCTCTTAAAAATATAAAGAAATGACAAAAAAATATCCCAGTTTAAAAAAAATAATTGTATAAATTCATTGGGTACAGCACTGGGTCTGATAAATGGTCATAAAATGATTAAAATGTTTTGTTGCATTGTCTACACATGTATCGTTTGCTTCTACTTTACTTACTGTATCTGTGTGACAGTTACACTAGTATTAATTACTCCTCAGAAGAAGAAGAAGAGAGCCTATCGTAAATTATAATCATTTTGTAATAGTTTTGTATTTAACTCCCATATTATTAAGCGTTTGTCATGCCCATGTTAACTAAAAAGTATTTTATCTCGCTCTTTCACGTAAAAAATCGTTAGAAAAAGAAAAGACAAACATGTTTTAGTTCACATGAGCCCGACAAATGTTTCTGGGGTAATAATTTAATTAAGTATAGTTTCATATTACTCTGGAGTAACATATAAGAGCAATAGTGCCAAATTACATACATGATAATTTGATCTCAATAGAACGGACTTTGTAATTTAGTAAATCTATATGATGTATGTATTTATTATGTAGGTATTTTTAAGTATTTCTGAATAAATTATATATTTTAACGCATTGTTTTATTAACGTGACGTAATATGTCCACACTTGTTAGTAAACTTTGGAAAACGTAATATCGTCATTATTTTTTATGCGTCTAAGTCGGTCACATAATCGTCAGAGGCCGAATGGCGGTTCCGTTAAACTCTGACACCAGCGTGTCGAGTTTAACAGTTCGAGCGTGTTACTCGGTCGATTGACCGAGTAACACACTCGAACGAATCACATCAAAATCTAAACGTACGACAGATTTCAAATTTTTTAATTGTTTTCATTTACTGAAAACTAGTATGTACCCGGCGGCACATAAGTTAGCTAAGCGTGAACCAGATTCTCGCTAACTTACATGCCAGTGTGTATAGTGAGGCTAGCTATTTTAAATTCCATTTAGGTAGGTACTTCTTATTTATTTCCGTTTGAAGTAACTTTTGGCTGAAGCGATATTGCTTATATCGCTTCAGCCAAAAAAGGACACATGTTCGTCATACTTGGCTATTATTAAAACAGATTTTGTTCTGATATTCTAGAAACGTAGTTAGGAAGTTGTTTGTAACCTACTAATAAATGGAAATTACTTTAATCAGCACATTACGACTAAGCGACTAGATGCAAAACAACTTCCTAGCAACTGTTACATTAAATCAATTAGTTACGATCATTTTCACTAGAATTTATCAAGGGTTAATAAGTTCAGATATTATTCAACTAGGAGAAACCAGTTAATTGCACTTTAGTAAGGATAACACTTCAATTACAAATAGCCTTTATTTAATAATCAATAAGGTTTAGTTTGACTTAAAAACTATAATATTAATTTAATTTACAACTAGTTGAGACTGTACAGTGTGGATTATTTATTTTCTTTAAAAATAATAAGTATATGACAAGTATATTGATTGATGAAAAAAATACATTTTTGAAATTCTCAATTATTTAATAAAGCGATTACCTCAATATTGGCTTTATTTTGAGCAAGGATAGACTTGAACTACAGGCCTAATCTCACAGGCAACACCTAGGAAGAATCAAAACCGATTGTTTTGTCACGCACGCGGGTTTTTATCACACAAATACAACCTGTAACCTTGTCATTACGCATTGCGGCGAAACACATAGGCGAATATTTTCGAGCTTCATTGTTGTTTAAACGACGATACGACTGAAGTCTGTGGGTTAGAGAATAAGTAGTTCTAGATCGGCCTTAAGTAATTAGAAGTAATTCATTAGGAAAAGTATCATACAGTAGCAGAATGGAGTTTAAAAAATCTACCTATTACTACTTTATTATACTAATAGTAGACAAACAGGTTTCCAATTAATACCTTAGTCTATCGTAGCTTGGTCATTCGGTAGGGGATATGTTTTGAGCTGCGGCGACCAAAGTATCATGGATGTCCTTGGCGTACGCTATTTGAAGGCCCACCGTGTTTAGGTACTGCGGGTAGCTGAGGGGAGTTTCCTGGAAAGAAGGTAGGACAGAGTTCATTATTTCTTAACATTTGTTAGGGAAATAGTAATAACTAAGGAAGGAATATTCTAATTATATTTATTTTTGAGTTTGAAAAATTAGCTTAAGTTATCATTAACGTCTCTGAGTGCGGCTGAATATGCTTACTTGCGTGGCTGGGCCGGTATCGAGTCGCGACGGTATGACGTTGAGCGGCAAGTAGTGCGCCGCCGACTGCGCCTGCTGGATGCAAGTTATGGCGGACCTCTGAAACACAATTATTAAATTAAATATTTCCACGTCAATCCCACAAATGTTAAGGGTGGTTTATAAGGTTTCCGCTCTGACTTTCACGGACACGTAATTAACTGACACACACAAACAATTTATTTACACATTCAAACAATTGTTTGTGTAAGTAAATTTCGTGTCCGTGAAAGTCAAAGCTGGGGTCCGTATATTTGCTGTAAATCGCTAGAACAAGTTTTCGGTTATGTTATGCAACGTCCAAGGGGGCCCAATCATTCGACTTACCGGTTATGCACGAGTCTTTTTAAAAATTATTAATTATAAGTATGGAATTTCTCAGTTATCTTACTATCCGCCAGGGACGCTTTACAGATTTTCTATACACCAATGTTAAAAGCAGTCGCTAGCGTCTGCGTTAATGAAATCTCATGGTAGAGGCACTGATAGAAGGGGCTAATCGCAGTAAAAGATATACGTGCTAATGAGCTCATGCCAAGGATGCCTAAGACTGGCCAAAAAGTTCCTAAAGCGAACCATGGGCTCCAAAGCCATCAACTGAAGATGAAACCGGAAAAGCGTTACGATGATGACGATAAGCCTCTGTGCATCAGTGATAACAGAATCATAACAACCCTAACACTGATTACTGACGGTTGCCAGGTCAATGAGTTAAGTGCCCTGAGATAGAGGTAGGTACATACTTGTTTGCTAAGATGCAACATTGTAAATAATTATTGTAATTTAGTAAACAAATACCCTATTAGACCATGTAACCTAATCGATATGAATGAACTTCTGAGCACAGGGTCTTTTGTCTTTTATTTCACATGATGTTTCATTCTCTGTGATTTGGCTACTAATCTCTCCAAGAAGAGACTACAAAAGTAATAGTCATAGGTGTTTTTATTTATTTTATTCTTACGGTAAGGCCCCGTCTTAAGGAATCAGAAAATATATGTTGGGAACAAGTATCTGGCCATACCGCACCTAAGGGCGCACCTAAAAAGAGTCGACTTGGACTCTTTGTCAAGGATGCCAATGACCGGGCGAAGTGGAGACGTAAAAAGCTGACCCTGGGCTCCGAAGCAAACCGCTGAGAACGCAACTGGCAAAACGCTAGGATTAAGAGCTTTATTTTATTCCAAGCAAGCATGTAAGTTTTAAATAAACATAGAATTCTGGAACTATTAGAGTTATGGTTAAAAGTTACGAAAAAGTATTTTATACTATGTAATTTATTTATAAAATTATATATATACATTAATCTCATTAGTGTAGACAATAAATACTTTACATAATAAAGGGTGTTGGCCACAGGTAAATAAGGTTTATTTAGATGTGGCAAACAATCTAATTGCATCTTTACGCTTGGAATATTTTACAACATTAATGACCGAAAGTACGTCGGTACTAGTCTGTGCGAAAAAAACGCCTATTTTCCTCTTTTCATTCCTATTTTATTGTGCATGTACTGAAAGACATTATTTTTAGAAAGAAGAATATATGCAATAAGCAAGCCTAAGTCTTGTACCAAGATTTTCTATTAATAAGTTGCCATTAAAAATGACATTGATAAATAAATAAGTTTAAACAAAAATAGGGTGTAGTAGTAGTGAGAAGCAATGAAACATTGTTTGGGTTGATTTTTAGTAAAATCATCCTTTACCTATTTATATGTTGGAGTTACTATGTTTCATTAAAAGACCTTAAGTACTGGACGCCAAAGGCAGTTTGAACTATGGTTAAGAAACAAATATCGGTCTTCATTTCCTTGTCATCCTTTACAATTTTATAAAAATAATTCCCAATAATAATCTTGCATTAATTTCAGAATACTTACTAAGTGAAGTTCCATTTGGTCACAGAGAGAAAAGAATTCTTCCAGGTTTTTATCAAATCGAGGAACAAGATTTTCAATACTCTTCCTAAAAATAAACATAGTATTTTCATTAGTGCTTTATTTCTTTAAAAATGAAATTGTAAAATTAAGTTTTATTTTTATGTTAATTACAAGTAGTTCAGGCATTTTATTTTGTGTTGTTATACTTAATAAGTTTTAAATTTTTATCAATTACAAATCCTAAGTAAATTATTATTAAAATTAAATTAAAATTGTTGTATGCAAATTATCCTTGCTCTCATGGTTATATGATTGATGATGAAAAAAGAAAACTCTTACAAAGTTTCAGCTACATTCATATTAAATTACATAAAAATTAGCATTAGGGATATAGACATGAGCATGTTTAGTCTACATTTTCAGACTACATGACAGATTCTATTTCATTCTACTTAGGACAGATTCTATTTCATTCTACATATGACAGATTTTGAAAAAAATTAGAGAATTGTAAGGTAAATTGTGGAAACAAAAATAAAATTGTTTTTTTAGTAATCACTTTAAGATTTATTGATATAATTTGTTTTCGTTATGAGTTAGTATATCAAGATACTACGTGTATACTAACATAGACACAGAACAAAGAAAACGAATATGTATGGATTGGATATGTGTACAGTACCTAACTACCTATATCACACACAATTTAACAAATAATCATTACTTTTTTAATTTGTAACTTTTTTATAATTGTAACAAATAAAAATCACAGTGAAAACAATGGCGAAAAAATATTAATTAATGGATACTTATTAGTTATAATTATGGCAAACTTAAAAAATACTAGAAAAACACAAATTAACTGGAGGTCTTTTAAATATTTATGTATGATTTCAACTTAATGGGCATTTGACTTATGTAAACTAAATGTACTAGGAGATAAGAAATCCATAAGAGTTCCTTTTTAATATATTTTTCTTGTATGAAAATAAAAATATAAAAATGATTTTGTTTATCAAAAATTTACAAGGACATCTTTTGCATTTCTTATCTCCTAGTACATTTCGGACATTTTATTCACTTAAGTTGAATTCCTATAAAGTCTAAATCCTTTTAGTACCTATCAAAAATAAAAATATAGGTATATGCATATTATTTAATGTAATTTTTTTAATTAAAAAACATGTTCCTTACAATTATCTCACTTTTATCAAAATCTGTCCAATATAGAATCTTGTCTGTCTTATGCAGAAAGTGTCCAAAAAGGAATCTGTCTTATGCAGAATCTGTCCAAAAAAGAATCTGTCAAATGTAGAATCTGTCGAAAATAAACTTTGATGTCAAAAGCAGAATCTGTCCAATGTAGACTAAACGCTATTTATGTATTTTCTTTGATGCAATAAAAAGTTTACATACTCGCACCAAATAAAATATTATTGTATTCTAATTATGCCACTGAACAAGCTAACAATAATGTACCATCTGTGTCTCATGCAACCACTGAATATATGTTGATGGTGAATATATGTTTTTAGATAATATATAATGATATATGTTTTGAGTATTTAGACCTGCATAGCATATATGAGAATTTGATTTTGTAGTCTAGTTTTGTAGAAGAGTGGAATCTGGCAGTACTTACTGAGAATTAGAATCTATGTTATGATTTTGATGAAGAATTTGAGCCGCTGACTTCAAGGTCATCTGAAAATACATTAAATAATAGTCAATATCCCATCAATATCCACCAACCACATGGTCAGATGACCTAAAAAAGGTCGTAGGTCAACGCTGGATGCAGGCTGCTGCCAACTGATCATTTTGGAAATCATTAGGAGAGGACTATGTCCAGCAGTAGACTGACTGTGGCTGAAATGATGATCCCATCAATAAGTCAAATACAGAGTTAGTTAATACAGTATTAATAAATTTCAACCTACTGGTATGGATTCTCGTAAGGATCCCATAAGTGTCTTTACTCTTGATATATTATCCATTTTGTCTTGTGGAGTTTGTTGTGGTATTGCTGGGGGCATTTGCTGTGGAGATTGTTGCTGCATAATAGGTCCTGGCACTTGCATTTGCATGCCAACATTAGGCGCTGCGCCAACTGGGTTCATAGGCACATGCATATTCATCTGGTTATGATTCATAATGGCAATATTAATGCCACAAATTCCTAAGAAACAAAACCTAATTAATATTAAAAAGCCATAAATACAATAAAAAGCATTAGTTTGGTGTAATTTAAGACAAATTTTGATTTTTGATTCCAACACAGACACCAAAGAACAATATTACTCCTAGCGGAGACAGACACAAAGTTACAAACTCAAAACAACGAAGGCAACAAAAACTAAATTGACAAGACAGTTGAAGACAGTGACATGACAATGACAGAAAAAAAATACTTAAATTATATTTTTGGTGAAACATGGCTTTTATCAGACGTATTTAGCCAGTTGCAAGCTGTGGTTGCAAAATGGTTTATCTGTGGGTTTAGAAAGTCAAGTCGGTAGTTAAATCTAGTCAAGTCAGAAGTAAAGTTTCCAGCTAAATGAAATAGTAGAAAAAACGCACTTAGAAATGTTTAGATTTTTTCGCAACTAGCAATAAATAAAATCGTGCACTATTCTTCTCATGCAAAAGGCAATGTGTGACATAAATGACGGAAGTGCGATTAAAAGTGCACGTTATTTCGATGAGTCATTTAAAAATATCCTGGTTTTTTCTGTTTCCCATCGAAAGTCAAAAACATCATCATTTTGTAGGTTACATTGTCAATCGACCATATACGCCCTGGCATCAGAGTTGTGTGAAACCGCTTCTTGGTCTCTGACTTGTTTTCTTTGACGACGAGGTTAGCTAGCACCTCCTCACTTGGAACATTTGATTGCGTCTGAAAAAAAAATCTGCATAAAGTATGTACCAACTTTCCCCTTAATTGGCTAGTAAACTTTTTCATGAAAATGTCTAATTCGTAAACCATTTCGAGGAATAGGCTTAAGGAACAGATTACATTAATCAGATCTTTAGATAAGCAAGTATTTTTAAAGAAAATCGCAGAAAACCCAATGACTTTCATTTTTTAGCAAAGTTAACGTATGACGTAGCCGGATAACTTCCGGCTATTCACATTTAATTTTTTAGGTTGGTAGCACAGGGTAATGAATAAATATTTTTTGTTTGGTAGCGCTAATTAGGCGCTTCACGTACTTGTCACCCATGTCAAATGTCATCTCTGTTCAAGTAAACATAACCTAACTACATCTTCATTACATTCATTCATACATTATAATGAAGAATCGGTGTCCAATTATTGAAAAATCAGATGTCAACGGATGAAGGGACGGCAGTAAAGTCCAATAAACAGGCCAATATGCAATAGATACGAGAAATGGGGTAGATACCTACTTATTTGGCGATTGTAAACAAACAAGAAAGTTTCTTTGAGAGAAAAGATGGACCGCGAGCGAATTGGTTTCTTGAAGAAACCAATTCGCTCGCGGTCCATCTTGACTTTGACTTTTGACACTGACATACATATTTTTTAATACCTTAGTAATTTTTGCTTTCTTACAGTTCGAGATGGCCATTATTGATGCGTGACGTCATCACTAAAAAATCTTTAAAATTAATTAACAAAATAATATAATTTTAAGAATTTTTTCGTTTAAATTGTATCTCCGAAATAGTCTATTCTATCAATAAATTATATAAAATACACAATTTATTTTTTAGTTGACTAGCCAATTCCCAGATGAGCGGGATCACCCTTTTTTGCACAAGTACCAACGTATTAAAGCTTAAAGAAAGAGACAGATTCCTACACTATTTCTATCTCGCTTGGCTCGGCCTTGCCTCCATGCAAATTTGCAGATGTTCTCAGTCCTGTTTAATTAATTAAGTTCATGAGTCCATGTGATCGATACATCTTGTTTTTACCCAACTGCGTTTTCTACTATATTTTTGAAGTTATGACTAGACTTGACTAGATAGATATATCTAATTACTTGACCATGAAACTTAAGGTAAAGATGGAAGCCGAGCGGGCATACAACAGGCTGGTCTAAGAAAATTTGACCTGGAGTAACCCGTTTCCCAAAGTATTATCATCACTAAATTAAACTATTTTAATACGGTTTTATCGCGTTTATTACTTATTTATTTACACCTGACGTTTCAAACACTTTACAGCGTTCATGGTCGCAGGCAGATTATCATCACTTCAAAAATTTTGCCTAGTCAGATATACAGTAAAATAAAAATGTCAGTTTGCTTAATATAATTGGGCTTTATTTCTATATCAAAAACAAGTATAATTGGGTATTCTACAAATTTTAATTTTTTCTTTCTTAACAATATTTTTATTTCCAGACACAGACAGAATTATAAAAGAAAAAAAATTGTAATCCGTTCAAAAATAAATAAGTTAGAAGCCTTTAAAATTCGGTGGAAGGGGAAACTGTCAAAAAACAAGAAAAGGATGTACTGTGTAAGCTGTGACGTCACTGCCACTCGGTTTCTTGTGTACAAAAGAGATAGCAAGACGTTCCCACCACGCTCCCACTTTTCTTTAAGAGAAAACTTTAAAATCGAATTACTGCCTTAATTAACAACCAATTTTGTTGTTGTTTTCAGAATCGGTTACTTTTTAGTGTATATTTTGTTTAGTATAACAATATTAACCAAGTCTGAATACAGTCAAGTAGCCTATTATTTTTCAGTTTTTAATAAAAATCTACCTCAAAATAAAGCTATTATATTATTATTATTGCTACGTAATTGTTTATCATGTTTTCCAACTTTTGGGGTTGTTATCTGTGTTGTATCTATTTAGTGCTGTGATGGAAACTAATTTTTTTTTTTTTTTTTGTTAATGTCCTACAATTTTAGCTCCTGTGAGCTTTAAAATTTACAGCGGGACAGTTTGAGGCGAGGGCTATTAACCCTCAGCCTTTTCGGCAAATGCACAAGGGGCTCCCAGTTGGGACGAACCTCGGCCATGGGCTTTGCCTTTATCAAGCGAGCGATGCAAACTCGCGAGCGGTAGCAAACGCTCAATGCCATAAGGGCCGACACTATTGTGCCTGAAGGGCCTACTAAGAACCTATCGGTGGCGTGAAGCACCCTGGTACATTTTGGTACCACGAAAACGAGCTACTGTTCCTACTACGTCGTACTCGCCGGCGAGTACGGTTGTATGTACCTATGGAAAATCCCGGACTCCGGCGAGTCTGGAGATTTTCACCGTGATGGGGTCGTTTGGGTCAGAGAGAACATTCCTCGGGCGTCTGTGCCGCAGGGGATCTCTGATCGGGCTGTAGTCTGCTGCCTGCACAACTAACGGGTTGGGATGGGAAGGGCACCTCTCAAAGTAACGTTGTGACGTTTCTTTGATGAAGCGCTTCACAGATGGAAGTTCTAGGTCTCTGTGTAGGTCACGAGTGCGCAGTCCCGGGGGTGATCCCGTGGCTCTGCGTGTGAACCTATTCTGAATTAGTTGTAGCGTATTTAGGAGGGATGGGGCCGCGTGTGGGAAAATCACGCTGGCGTAAGTCATGACAGGTCGGATGCTTAGCTTCTAGAGAGTCAGCTTATTTCTAAGCGACATCTTTACGTTGCTGATCATAGGTGAGAGTCTGCCGAGATAGAAGGCTGCTCTATTGCGAACTTTTTGGATGTGAGGTCCAAACGTCATCTTGCTGTCAAAGATTACGCCCTGGTACTTTGCTTGGTTTACCCATGGAATGGGCTTGCCAAACATCGTTACCGTCTTTAGGAGCGAGAAGGTACTCCATGGAGGAGGGCGTGTTGCACCTCGTGAATCCTTTGAAAAGAACACTGCTGCGCTCTTTTCAGGATTCACTTCGATGAGCCACTTTCGACTGCTTGGGAAATAATGTCTTTCCGATTGTAGGACGTGTACAGCGCAGTGTCGTCGGCGAATAGAGCCAGCTCCACATGCGGGGTGCGGGGTACGTCGTTGGTGTACAACGAGTATAGGGTCGGGGACAGCACAGAGCCTTGCGGGACTCCGGCTCTTAGGGGTCTGGGACTAGAGAGCGTACCCTCAACTTTGTAGCGGAAAGATCTGTTCGACAAGAAGTCCCGTATGATGCGCACGAGACTGTCCGGCAGGCCCATTATGGCCAGCTTGGCTACCAAGCCAACATGCCAGACTTTGACGAAAGCTTTCGCTACATCGAAGAAGAGTGCTCCTGTGAGTCTTCCGCGACGGCGGTTGCCTAGGATGTGTTCAGTTAGGCGGTGCAGTTGGTTCACGCAAGAGTGTTTTGCACGAAAGCCCATTTGCTCGTCGGGAATCAGCTTCATGGATTCAATATAATCCTTGAGTCTGGCTGAAATGATTCTCTCGTATATCTTACCGATGCAGCTCAGGAGACTGATCGGCCAATATGAGGACGGGTTTTTCAGGTCTTTGTCTGGTTTGGGGATGCCTATTACTGTTGCTTGTTTCCAGGCGTCTGGAAACGTGCTATTTGCTAGGCAAGCATTGAAGATGCTCACTAGCAGCAGTAGTAGGGTCTGAGGGAGGCATTTGAGTAGGCCATTGGATACCCCGTCAGCACCGGCAGCTTTCCGGGGTTTAAGGGACTTTATGATAGAATAGAATAGAATAGAATAGAATATATCTTTATTGAGAAAGCTATCACGTAAGTACAGCAAAGGACTTAAGCTTATGCTACATGTTTATAATGTACGTGACAGACGTCTCAATAGGTGGTGGCTCAGTGATACGCTAGACATGCAGGCATGCCTAGCACTGATTTTCAGCCACCACCTTCTGAGGAGTCCCGGAACAAAGATTTAAACCTAAACAACATAATCCTTGACTGGTGTCTCACTACCATCTCACACCCCCATCCAGGTCTGAGATACAAATTCCAGCAAGTGATCAAGATATCGCCTTACACACCATATTGCAAATCCCACCACTCGCACCCGGACGGAAACAAGAGATGATAGTAATCCACCTGTTCAATATCTATATCTATGGCAAAAATTTACTGTTTTTAATAGTAATGGGAGGGCTCGATGCCGAGGACGCTATGTTCTCTGCATGAGTTTCCATCCGTTCTACGTGTTCGGGATCTACTGGCTCACGACTAGGAGAGCATTGACTCTCCAGGCTGTCTGCGAGGCATTCAGCTTTTTCGTCATCATTAAAAGCGATGGAGCCGTCTGGTCTGTTAAGAGGAGGAGTAGAAGATATCTGATCGCACTTCAGACTTCGAGCCACACGCCAGTAAGTGACATGTCACGGTTTAAGTTCTGAGAGGAATTCGCCCCACCGTTCGTCCCTTAGTTCCTACATTTGCTCCTTAACTCGACGTTGTAAGTAACGAAGTCTGGAACGGGCTTCATCGGTGGGGTATAGGTCGTGAACTCTTGTCGCGGCGTTCTTCTCCGTCAGCAACCTCCTTGCGTCATCAGGCAGTTCAAATCTGTGGTTAGGATCCACGGAAGGGACCTGCCTGGCCACGAGATCGCCAAGTCTGTCTGTTCGGTGGACGTTATCCTGTCAGGGATAGCGTCCAAGTCCGGGGAGGATTGGTCGAGTACTCTTGCGAGTTTCTTCCAGTCTGTTTGTATTCTAGTATGAGCGGGACGCCCATTGTCTGTCTGTCCTAGTTGTAGGAGGACCGGTCTGTGGTCCGAATTCAGGTACCTCTATAGAACACACTTGAAGGGTGATATTCTTTAGTAGGGCAAAGTCCAGGACACTGCGATTTTGATCATCCACAATTGGGTATCGGGTCGGGATGGAAACTCAGAATCACACCCTAACATATCACGAGTTAGAAAGAGAGACGTTGGTAACGAAATGCATTCAGGTCTATTTTTAACATCAGCCTATTGTATGCAGTGCGCTATCCATCTTGATCTATTTATCAATGGACTTAACTAAACTCATTGTTACAAAACTTTGCAATTTTTTTTATTTGCAACTGCCTAAATACGTCTAGTAAAAGCTATATTTAAAAAAACATGCTCCCACAGTGACGTACGTGTGACATTGACAACTAGCGACTGTGGCGGTGGCGGCTGGCGGCGAAATACAAACAACAAACAAATTTGAAACAAATTCTGCGTTTTCGATCGGCAACTCGTGAATTTATTTTGTTTCAGGGAAAGTATTGTATTCTATATATTGTTCTATTATTGCATATATTATTTTATGAAGTATAACTTGGCGCACGTAATAAGTTAAGTATAAAATAATGTACAGTGCGACTGAATTGTGGCAGGTAAGTTAAATCATCATCCATTTAATAATTTTAAGTTTTATGTTGTCTATTTTTTAAATATTACTTTAAAGCAATGTATTTCTGCCTTGATAACTAGCTTCCTTACGTTACCAAAAGGATTCACTGCGTCTGTTGATTTTGTTCCTGTGGAAGGCGTTTGTTCGAAGACTAATGGGTTCAATTCCCACACATATTGTTGGTTGTTTCCACTCCGGTTAGGATATTGTAGGCATGCGTTGGTGCCAGCTGTCATCTTCTGTTTAATGAAGACTATTTGTGAAGCATGCCCTTTTAAAAAGAAATTGTTAAAGCACACCCATGTCCTATTGGTCTGGTTTCACCATAAAAAAAGAAATGTCTGATAACAGGGGCAATTGTATTGGACCATTAACAGTCTTACCAAATTTAAGATCATGATTAAACATACTTCATTATTAGCTTACTGTATGCTTGGAAGCATAAGCTGAGTATAGAACTGGGAAAACACGCTTTGATTAAGAAGTATAGGATAATCCTCACTGACAATCTACTAGAGCAATATTTAATTGACACATTGAACAACAATAACCCGATGGAACAAAAGAAAATCCATTGTTTTGTCTGCTCATCGGGGTTGAAAGACTTACTACGCAGCATAAAATAATAGCCAAATAGATTTATTTTCAGTATTTGTTATTTTGTTTTTAGATTGAAACCAGCTTGCCATCCATCCCTACTTTTAGTCAAAGTCTTGACCATGTATTAGGAAATGAAGGCATTCAATTAGGATCCTTGACAGAGCTGTTAGGTTTACCTGGAACTGGAAAGACTCAGTTATGGTATGTATTTACTATAAGCGCGATCTGTAATACAGGTTTCTTTGTATACCTATATCAGACACCACTCTCTCACAACACTAATATTATGAGTTTTTTTTGTATTGTAAGTACTACTAGCACTTACCAATTTGTGTTGAGAAAATAAATAAGTATTTTTTTTATTTTTGTATGAAAATATTATATACCAAGTACTATTTCAATTAACTTGTTTAAGTACATGTTTCAGTCATTTAGTTCCTGAATAAATATTTTTATTTAGACAAAGTACTAAACTCCATTAGATGACTCCATGCTTCGGTACGCATGTTAGGTCGTTGGTCCTGGGATCCGAAGCATCCAGCTGAGGATGCAACTGTGAAGGCACTAAGATGAGTGTATAATTGAGGCATTAGAAGATTGTGGTTATTTGCCCTTAAACAGGTGAAAACTTACAGATTTTTACGGATTTCCCCTCAACCAAATGAACAACTTACCAACTTTTTTCCAGCCTTCAACTTTGTGCAGCGACTCAAATACCAAAAGCATTAGGAGGTCTGGATGCAGAGGCACTCTATATTGATACCAACACTAACTTTACTGTTTGCAGATATAGAGGTATTTTTAAATATGCTATCCCCAGTATACTTAGTTATAACTTAGAGTAAACAGGGGGTAACTGAAAACAATCATCAATATCCATGTTTTATAAATTAAGTTACTTTGATCAGATTCAGAATAGGAGGAGAGGTAAGTTTAACAGAGTTACGTTTTTCTTTATTTTTACCATAATAACGTTTTGATTGCTGTTTCCAATTATCTTCTGTTTACTATTACCCCATTTAACTCAATATTAACTTTTTCAGAATATACACTGAAAATATTTTTGAGAAACTTAAGCTGAGCTTTAAGAAGCTTGAGCTAATTTATTTACCACCCCAACTCACCTTCCATAACTTACACCAGTTGTCTTGGCTAGTCTAGAAATACCTTTTCTATTCTGCTAGTGCAGATCACAAGACTGCACTTTCAGCATTTATAACTGTGTTGCTGTCTAATTGTAATTAGTAGAAAATCAGACCATGGACTCCAAAGCAATAAGCTGAGGACACAACATTTGTTCAAATTCTTATCATTAATTGATTTTATTATGAAAATTATAGAACAATGTTTCAATACTATTTTTCCTTTTTTTCAGAAATATTGAAGGCTTGTGTCACCAAATGCCAGAGGCTTGTGGAAGACTCTAGTTTAATTAGTCTAGAAGATTCACTCAAAAGATTACATTATGTCAAAGCATTTGGGATCGAAAACTTTTGCATTTTCATGCACAGGTTACCAAAATTTATGGAACAAAACCAGAATGTAAATAGTTTATTAATTAGATTAAGATTTAGATGTGAAACCATATGTTTTCTAGAGGTTGCAAGATCTCTCTAGGTTGGGAGGTGTGTGTGCTGTGCATATCAAGTATTTTTGTTTCCTTCTATACTCCTCTCGACTCCCACCAGGAGGCAATCAGTCAGTAGGGTTTTTTAAAAAAATGTTATTTTTTCAGGTAAAGCTAATTGCTATAGACTCTATAGCGTTTCCATTTAAAGAGGGAATCGAACCCAGACAAAGAACTGGCTTGCTATTCAGGCAAATGGCTGAATTACAAAGACTGGCTATAGTGAAGCGCATTGCAGTGAGTACTTTTAAGTTAGGAACATTTACAGTTTTTCAGAACCGACTTTCCGCCTCTGGCGTGATGCCTGTTGAAGACCGCCAAATAACAGCCGGGACCAACGGTTTAAAATGCCTCCCAAAGCACGGAATCACGATTATTATCATCAATCAGATGATTTAAGACTACTATGTCCTAACCAAACTGGAAACAACTACTTTGATCAAGTATGCTTCCCGTGAGAATCGAACCCACGACCTACGCGTCTAAGGCAAACGCCTTAACCACTGGACCACGAGGGCAGCTATATTCAATAGGCTATACTAATTTTTTTTTTATATTTCATATCACAAATTAGAGTTATTTTCGGAATCTGTTAAATTTTAGTGTAAGTATTGTTCTGTATAAAAATCTTATCAAAATGTAAACACAGTCAAGTAGCCTATAAATCATCATCATTTCGTAAAGGTTACATTGTCAAACAAAATATAGGACCAGTATACAGTGGCATGTATTATTACAGGTGGTACTAACAAATGAGATGAGCACAAGAGTGGGTCTATCTGGTGGTTCCGTAGTGGGCGCGCTGGGCGATGCGTGGGCGCATCGATGCAATAAAAGGTTATTGCTATCCGTAGACAGCAAGGGGGAGAGATTGGCTTTGCTACTCAAGAGCAACAATTCTGTTAATAATATCGGACGCTTTCAGGTAATTATATTTCTCTCTCTCACCATTCCCGTTGCGTCGTACTCAGCTGGTGGTTTCGTAGCCCAGGAGCTATTTTATAACCCTCTATAGCCTTCCTCGATAAATAGGCTACCCAACACTGAAAGATTTTTTCAAATCGGACCAGTAGTTCCTGAGATTAGCGCGTTCAAACAAACAAACTCTACAGCTTTATAATATTAGTATAGATAGTAAATAGTATAGATTTTACCCCTAAAAATTAACGACAGTTAGTTAAGCCTACATTAACTAAAATATACGTTTAGTCCCATTCCATTATCTATATTTGACGTGAAAGAAGGAGACGAAACATATTTTAGTTAACTTGGACTTATCGAGCGTTTTTATGAATAAGGGGGTAATGTATGACTTACGCATAATCGGTGATTCGAATTATTTTCGGAAGATATGGAATTTTTCATTCGACATAAACGGTGAGTCGAATAATAACCGGTATTCATTTTTGTGTATTGTTGTGTTGTTTTGTGTCATACATTACTAAGATAGGGTAATAAATAGTAGGCCTAGACTCCATATTTACCAGTAGTTTGCGGAAAACATGCTTACGGCAAAATTTAAGACATTTAATTGCAGCAATCGATATCTGTGAAATAAATTGTGTATTTGTCACGGTTGCATAGTTCCAATATAATTTATTTATATTTTCTGACGCCATCTCATTGTGTCCACTATGTACTTTGGTAGATGATATCAGAGTAACCAATGTCATTACTAACAAATAATTCCTCAGTGATTGACTGTTGGACATCGGCCAAATCACATGCGTAGATAACGGAACAGAGAAAAATCTTTCATAACTACATGAAGTGCGCCTATAGTCCTTTTCAATTTTGTACATAGGTATGTCGTAAAAAAAATAATAAAAAATCTTTGAGGCATAACTACAAATCAGCTGAGCATTGCTGATTTAATAATCGCATACGGAGAAACCCAATAACCCCGCAAAGGTGCATTTACCTTATTTTTTTATTAAAACTTTATTTCAAAATATGTAATTCGCGGACTTAAAGCCGTGGGCTACCATTCAACCAACAGGTGACGTTGAAAAAGAGTTTATGCAAGAACAGTTGTATTCTGTCAACTTTAATTAGATCGTTAGTCGAGAGAGAGGGTACCTAGTCGAGAGTACCTAGAGGGTACCAACAAATATAAACAAATTAAATTAAACTATAATTTAAAGTACAATCTTTATCACTTCAAAAAATCGCGATAAAAACCGTATTAGGCTGCGTTTCCACCAGAGATGTGCGAGGGAAATGTCTCGTGCGAGGATCTGTAGCTGTGCTTTGAAAATGTGTGGGCGTTTCCACCAAAGCTGTGCGAGGAAAGTGTGTCGTTCGAGGATGTGTAGCGGAGCTGTGAAAATGCGCTATAATGTGTAGTGCGAGGATGTGTTGTGGAACTGTGTAATGTGTCGGGGCGGGGATGCGGTGTAGTGGGAGCGGAACCTCGCAACACAATCCCTTATTACACATTTCTCGCGCAATCTCTCGCTTGTTTTGTACGTACAAAAGCCTCGCTCCGCTAAGCCGTTTCCACCAGAGCTGTGCTGAGCGAGGCTAGGTTAATGAAGCGATTCTATTGGTTCTTCAAAAACACATCCCTCGCTACGCATCCTCGCACATCTCTGGTGGAAACGCAGCCGTAAAATAGTTTGATTTAATGTGTAACAATCGCCAGAACATAAATCGTTAATATCAACACAGTTCTCTGTCTCCGTATATCTAATCATGTGGCCAAAGTAAACAGGGTTTCCTAGAAATGTACTATTACTTGGCAGAACTCCAAAGTAGTTACAGTGATATCGTAGTAAAACTAAAGTTGTTGCGAAATTTATATCATGTGCTCTTTGATATCTAATATAGACATTTGGTACAGGATCAGGAGTGCTATTTTTAAAAATTGTAACTCACTCAAAATCGATTTTCGCTCGATTTCGAATATATATATATATATAAATAGTGCTCCAGTTAAGAGAATGCTCTCTAACGTAATGAAACAAAAAAAAAATATATATAAAAAGGTAATAAGTATTTTATTTAGGAAGTGCTATGGTATTAGTTGTTAATCATAGCTAGTTAAATCAATCGTTCAATACGATAACTAATCTGACTGAAAGAACTATCTGTATGACATTATACGAGACTCGTATGACTCGTAAACCGTTGGATTTCCTGCTATGAATCGTATTTTATCTGCTTTTGGTTACAGATAACTAGCGAAGGCATAAGGGACGTGGATTGAAACACAACATGAACATACATCTTTTAATTTATAGTTATTGTAAATATGTAAATAGTATAAACAAAACTACAGCACCAATAAATATCTCATTTTCACGAAAATATCAAGCTTCAATTCTTTATCTCGTAACAGTTATACAAACATAAAGGCATTTTCAGGTTGGAACTTAACAAGGCAATTGTAACAATCGTAGTGTTATTATGCAATGTCTTACGACACGAGAGTGAGTAAAACACGTTTGTAGTCTCCCTTCGTATCATCCTGCAAAATATTACATTGTACTTCGTAACGAACCCAAATGAGTACTACTAACATGCAAAGCTTAAAAAATAATTTTGTTCACTAATATTATTTTGCAGGATTAAGCACAAAGTGCGACTAGCACATTCCTGAAGTCACCCGTTAGGTCTTCCTGTAAACAATATCGAAAACCAATGCTGTAACGTTAGCGAACAAAAACAGAAACTGGCCCATAAGATCTTTAAAAAAAATCACACAACGTGCAATCAATTAAGCATGATAATAAAATTTAAAATTCAATACACTAACTTAAGTAACTTAAAATATAAAAAAATAAATGTCTTCATTTAAATATATTCTGAAATGCAATAAACGTTATTGTACTTGGTTGCAAAAAATACATTATACGACTCTAGTAACACAGCAAAACGGCGTTCGTAATAGCGAGTTTTAAATATCTGCCGATTTTAGTAACACATTGTGGAGAGGAGTCTGCCGATCGGACCTTCTACTTCCTCCTGAAAACAATTGCAACAACTACTTGTAAAACTAGACACGAGTGTGGATCGACATCGACCACTACCCTCATGCATGACATAAGCTGTTAGCTACTGTGCAAAGAAAGTTACGTGACCGTGATAAGCGAAATATACAGATCATTGTGACTTAAACGGCATGGATACCAAACTGTGCTTTTTCAGTAGTATTTTTGAGATCCTGTTCCACTTTGAGTATCAGAGGTTGATGAGATTATCCGCAGTTTTAGTGCGGGTAGAAAAGATTTCATACAGTGACTAATTATTTGGCTCTCTGTCGTTCTTACGAAAATTAGAAGCGATTTCATAATGCGTGTATTTGTGTCTATGATTTTATGTATAGTAGGAAAAGTTGTTTATTTTCAAGTTATTTAGCAAAAAAAAGTTAATTGCAAACGTATCCAATGTTCCATTCAATACTTTCGATAAATTAATTTACATTTTTTTCGTATGTTTTAGACCTTAAACTGAACTTGGGACTATACACCTTTCAAGTGCGCAGAAACTAGATTTGGTTAATGACAATAGAATATTTATTGTTACCTAGTTTGTGGCGAACGAAGGTAATGAACAACAAGAGGCAACACTTGATCACTGTATGAAACTCTTTCGATCAGACCTTACGTTTCCTTGTTTCTTCAATGGCTGAGATTCGATGACTTTCAGTACCCACGCCTAACAGATCTTATCACCTAACAATTGACACATATACAGAACTTAAAATAATGGAACTAGGTGGTTATTCGCCGTCATCCTTCCCTCTGACTACTATTCGACAAGGGTCAATAAAGCCTTCTTGTAATCCCCGGATGTGTCTCCCTGTAATCAAAATGTGCCACTGTCTATTTTGTCTACATTTCAAATCTCACACCCTAAGCAATGGATTTTAAAAACATGGAACATTGAAGTCACATCTCACAATGTTATTCACTTGTTTTGAAGCTCCCAATGTCTACCTAACTGGTACCGAATTTTTGTGTATATATACATAGATCTGTATTGATAGTGATATATGTGATGAAATGAAAAGGAAAGAAATATCGATAAATTTTATAATCATGCTGATTATTCGCGCTAGTCTAACATGAACTATGGGTCAGTTTCTTTACAGTTGTATTTTATTTATAAAGTTTCCATGCTGTTAATTTATCTACAACACTAACAAACAAATGCAATGATGGTTAAGTTATAAATTTAAAAAAAATATTTTTCTTTGTGAATTTTAAAAGCCACAAAGAGAATGATGGATAGGTTATAAATTAAAAAAAAAAAATATCTTTGTGAATTTTAAAAGCCACAAAGAGTGATCATGTTAGCACGAATGACATGATAGTAATCTATTGAAAAACAGTTAGTACATACATAAATACGGTTAGGTGTATGTAACATCGAAGGTAAGGTACCAAGTTGGATACTATTTAGAACACAAGCCAATAAAATGCGATTCTCTACATGGAATAACATGGTCTATTTACATACAAGTATATCATGAGTTTGTATAGCAAACTTGAGATATTTTTTTTTAATAAAATGAAAAAAGCAAAGGCTTTCTTCCTTATTCCTTAAATTGTGTCAGTTGTTTTCTAATAAAGAATTTCAGTCCATTAAATTTACAAAAAAATCTTCCTATTAAACTGTGCTAACTCAAAATAGAACTTGTATAAAAATGCAATTATTTGGCAGTAAATAAAGTCATAGATAATCGTTCATCACTGACTATGTAGGTAAAGTAGGTACTTTGCTACAAAATTTCATGATATACTTGAAATTATAAAGAGTGTCGAAATTTCAATGCCACCAGGAGTGTTATTTTTGAAAAGTGTGACTCACGCAAGATCGAATGAGTTTTGTTCGTTAACGAAGGATTTTTGTTCGATATCGATCGATTTTCATTAAATGACATACATTTCAAAAATAGGGCTCCTGATATTTTAAATTACGAACAAAATGCAAACATTTGTTTTCAATACATTTATGTAAGTGTTGAAGTTCAAGCTATTAACAATCACCCCACATCAAAGTGGCGCCGCCCTGGTGGCAAAAAAATGTCGCTCCTCAAAACAAAGAGAAAGTTAAAAAACGGGAAAACACTCACGGAAATCCAGTCCTCCAAAGGTTTGCCGTATTTGTCCAGGAATGCTTGTTTAATGTCTCCCAGGTCAATCTCTGACCGACTGACCACAATTCTGATTAGGGTCTTGTCGTTGGTTCCTAGACCCTTCATGGAGTAGTAGAGGCGCTCAGCGAAGAATCCAACTTTGCTCTTTACGCATTTTACTAAACAAATATGGAAATATTGTTACTAAATTGGCTAAAACTACTTGAACAAGAAATACAATACTCGTTCTATAGTAGGCATTTAAATAAAATATCTTTGGTTCAAAAAAATTGTATTAATTTTGTATTAATCTTTCTTTACGACAGAGTAGACAAAATCTATGCAATACCACATATACAAAATCACAGAATATGTAATAGTACTTGTTTAGGTACCTTCCCTAACAGAATGCTTTACTAACCGTTAAAAAACATCAATACACATTTTAATAGGGTACTTTTAACACTTGTTATACTAGATGTATTTCTAGAATCTATATACCTACAAATGATTTGTAATGTCTGGTGTCTGGTCTGCATACATAATACAATACAATTTGTACAATCGTGACGATGTCGACGCGATCGCGGTAGACAAAAAGTTGAATGCTCAGTAGAGGCACAAGGTCACGTGCCTTCCTGTAGATTAGTTGACCTTGGCTTCAGTTTGGTGTATTGTTCCTAAATTCAGCTAATTTTGGTTAATTATCTTGTTATGGCGGGATTTGAAATTGATTTATACCTAATGATTTCTTATGTTTTCACTTATAATGATTACTTAAACAAAAATAAGAGCAATAAATATAATCTCATTAGTATAGTTTACATAAGCAACGCCTTATTATGGCCACATCATAGTACTGACGGTATGTATTAAAAAATTCTCCTCTGAGAGAGATTTTGAATTTATTTTGAAGATTTTGCCTAAGTAAACATTAACAAATTTTAGGTTCTGTTTTTTTCTGTCCTTGATAGCTGGATGTTGTTATCTATATTTTATGATCCAGTTGTGACATTTAACAGTAAACATAATTTTGAAGTTGTTTCCAAATTTGTTAAGATATTATGCACGGAATCTAATATTATTCTGTGCTTCAGAAGGCATGAAGCCTAGATTCCATAAAGACGACATCTGGCGGCCATCAAATAAACCAAGTCATAGGCTGTGATGCTGTAAAACGAATTTTACAGTCAATTTTACAGACATCTTTTCTTTACTCCACCCCTTATTTGCCAGTGTTATCTGGGGTCTGTCCAACCATTCTTTGTGGATTTATTTTTCCATGTTTTTGTCTGACACAGGCCATAATAAGAATATATTTTATTTAATAAATTTCTTACCAATAGCCAGCATGCCTTTCTCTACGCTTCCAGAGAATTCCTTCTTGATAGAATCCTCAATATCTTTGCCGGTCAATGCCTCGAATTCAGCGAAGATCTGAAACCAACCGTGCCATTAGTGAGTAAACACATTGGAATTGCAAGTGAGCTGTATAAAGCAGTCATTGAGTGAGTCAGAATATGTACTCATAATCTGTGGCCATGACCATGGGTTTTCATGTAAGCGGAATTATTAAACAGTTGATAAAATTTTCATACAAAAAAAAAACATGTTTTAAAACATTGCATATTTAATCTTTGTCCTTGACAATTAGAGAATATTGCACTATCGCGCTAAACCTTTGGTAGTAGAGAAAAGCTAATGTACTATTTTTTTTATAATTTTCTACGTATTAGTCTAAATATAAAGTTTCAGTGGTCAAAATTAGTGTAAATTTAAATGTTAATATATATAAAGTCTTATTTTTGTTCTATGATGTTATTCATTCTTACTACGCGTACTTATTTTACACATACGCCAGAATTCTATGAAATCTTAGTCATGACGGCACCTAGGTTTCAATTTAATAGTGGCTCTTGTAACGCTAAGTTGTTAAGTAGCAAGAATGCTTGCACGTCGCTTCGTCACGGTATTTGATAACAATGTAGAAAACTTCAACAATTATTCTGTTACTTAACGAAGCAGAAAAAAATTTTTGCAGCTTAGCCTTGATGTTCAATACAAAGTTTATTGAATAAGCAAATTGACTAGAATGCCGCAACGACACAGAGCTCTCCACTTTGAATTGTCCTGCGCCACCTCTTGAAAAATTATTGGGGGTGACGGTAGTTATATTATTAATTTGTCCTTAGTTTCTGTTGCAACTCAATCATTCAAAGTTCAAAAAATTACCTGTCTCAACTGCTGGTAAGACCGTGTGATAAGGATGGAGTTAAAGACCGACTCATCAGTTCCCCACTGGCCTTCTCCAGCATTCGCCAATGCTTCAGCATCAGCTTTAGCTGAACCCTCGTCCACGCCCTGGTTTTCGTCGCGGTTTGCCATGCAAAGGGATACACAGAGCCTCTTGAAGTGTCCTGAGGTGTCTCCTTTCAGATCTGATTCTAGACTCTTGTTGTATACTAAGGACAAAAAATATATGTGAGATCGTTGCGAACCCTCGAAAAAGGAACGTTTATTATGCGGTTTTGATGCTCTTTGTTCCAAACCAATTAGCAAAGTGTTCGTCCAAATGTAAGGATAGAAACTACATTGTGTGTGTGTGACTTTTTTGTCAATAAAATGTAATATGTAATAGTTTTGAGGAAATTGTAAAATTCGGGTAAATAGTTATATTTTATATAGTTATAATTTAAGTTAACAGGAAAAAGTCTGCGTGCTGCGAGAATTAATTTGGTAAACCCAAGTTTTAAGTTATGACTCAAGCTCGAGTAGACAGTCATTAACAAACTCAAAAATACCTAGATACCTATGAACATAGAATGCAATAAAACCGGGTTTTCATATTTGTACATCCATAACATTAGTTTGTTCGAACTTTTGATACTAATAATTACTTAGCTTAATTTGTAAACCAACAAGTGGGCAGGTTATTAATGCTTTAAAGTAGGACGTATTCAATTCATGTCACGAAGCCTACGGTGCAAGACACTGCACAGTAAATGCAAATCAAATATAGAATATACAATCTAATGAATCAGTACTTATTAGGTACCTACCTACGCCTAACACACTACCTAGGTAAAATAAGTCAAAATTAAAATGACAGATCGCTAATAATTACTTCAAAATCTTTTGGCTAGGTTAACTAGATCTTCCTCATCTTGTCAGCTACTAAAAAGAAGCCCATTACTGGTCATCTATAATATTGTTCTTGTAGCTTATCATTGGGGATCGAGTCTTGAAATATTGCCTAGCTAGAGGGTCCCTCTTTGTTAAATTCTATGTAGATTTTTAGAGGACATAATTATAGGAACAACTTCTTCATTTGACTGTGTTTTTCCAGTTGCATCCTGAGCTCATGCTTTATTACACAGGATGCATTTTAAATCAACGAATAATAACGAAGACATAAATATAGGAGCTATTTCGATTTACTTACATTGTTCATAGAAGGCAGAGATGGTCCGAATGCCGTAGTTTGACAGTGTGCACAGGATCTCGATGATGGCTTCCTCATCAGTACCCAGTCCCGCGACGGCATCGTGCAGCTCCTTAGCATAGAAGTGTGGCAGAGGCGTCATCAGAGCGACGATCACATTCTCCAGATTACCGCTCAGTTCGCTCTTCAGTTCACTGATCAGATCCTACCCAGAAAAGACACTTTCAATTATTAAGTTTTTCATAACCAAGCGACTTATTCTGTCGTATTATGTAGGTGTAATTACTAAGTACTTTTAGGGCCGATATTCTCAACAATTTTTATTAGACCCTTTTGAAAATAATCAAAGGATGAGCTTGAAAAAAGTACCTGCTTATACTTAACTTGTGTTGAACAATTTTTTCAGGGTTTTAAACGGGCGCTAGTTTAGGTATATGAATAACTATATCTGCAAAGCAAGTCTGTTGCTACTTTGTAAATATTTAAAGTATACAATTTAATCAGCACTACTTTCAAGGAACAGATTTTCAGGTTAGTATATAAAAATAGATTGTTGTGAAAAAGTCCGCATCTGCATGCTATTTTTAAAATAAGGTTAGGTATATTTAGTATACCATGTTTAGATAGTATGTATTTCAACAAAGAACCCGTATACATAGGCTAATTAATTCTTTAGAAACTTTTGCGTAAATAAATGTAATACTTATAAATGTAATAGATATAATACTTAGGTGCTAAGTAATAGAGGTAAATAGTTTCTTCTATTTTATTTCAGAAGCTATAAATTCTAGCTTTTACCGACCTACTTGCACGGTTGCAGTTAGGTATGTTATAATAGAAATAAATAGTTTCGTAGTTAAGACACAGACTACTATAGGCCAAGCTGATCGATTTTAGATGTGGTAATTAACCTAAATTGTTTTAATGTCATCGCTTGTAAGTGAATGTTTGTGTATTGGTTTAATAGGTCAATAACGGGGCCCGATAGTATTATCTAATTAAAGTACTTCTTTTCCATTGATGTTGGGTACGCAAGTTAACATTTAAGAAATTCCCTAATTAAAAAATTGAAATTGACGGAGTTATTAACAATAGGTGTCCATTAACGGTGTGATAGGGCATATATTTATGCTCGAAAATGTGTATGCTAGAACTCCACCGACAACTAGGAACACTGCTTCCCTTACAAAAAGCTGTCATAGAAATAGTTTTACAAACGCCTCATATGTTTGGTCCTTCGAGCCGGGTGTTCTAAATATTATTGTCCTTCGCACTGAATGGTAAACACTACCATGTTTGCGTCATATAAGTATGTAGGTATTTTTGTGTTCTAGCTAGCTCTAGCTCCGCCATTTTTTAAATAAAAATCACCTAATTTTTTTACAGTAAAAGCGTTAAAAACTAATCAAAAATTGATTGAAGAGTTTAGTCATAAGAGGCTATCGCGAAATATCAGCAACAAACAATGTAAACATCGTGTAAAACTGATAAGATAGTACTGATGTAGATCTAGAAAGCATTTTTGAAACAATTTCATTGTGTCATATGACATTGTTATTTGTGCTTCTCAATTTATATTGTAAAAGAGAAAAAAATCAATAAGGCCAATGTTTATTTTATGCGATTCTATGAACAACATATTGCGATCATCGAATTATTTTTATTCGTTTTAAATAGCGGTAATACGGTAAAATAACAAACATAGTACAGCAAACATTTTAATTGCCGGAAAACATCAATGATTCTTAGCCTTCAGGTGGCTCAGCCGGTAAAAAGTCATGAAACAGTTCCTCATTGACTTGGGTAGCCGCAGTTATACTACGAGTATGAATCATGATGACTAAACTAAGGTTCTTCGCAAGGTCATCTCCGTGAGAGAATTTGGCCTAATCGATGTTATCAGCCTCAAGGTTATCTGTGTTCATGTAATAGACCCAATTTTGAGACAATAAGGTTTCAAATCACGTAACTTTCCGCGTAGCAATAAACTTGTTTATTATTGTTTGTAGAATGTGTTATAATAAACTAGTATTATCCAAACGAATAAAAATGTTTTGTATTAAGAAATAGGCAATGGACATTGTGTTAACTCTGTTAAAGTAAACCCCAAAGATACTAAAGGAAAGAAAATTAAAGTTCAAATTACTTGAAATTAATTAGCAACAATTTTGTCTGACCATTACTTAAATACTTATTCAGTAATACAACAACAAATAAACAATAGGTCGTCAATAAATTTAAAAAGTTTTGATCCTGATTTCAAAAGCTGAAGAAATTTTAGATGTCCGGACCATATCTATAATCTGTGTCATAATATTATAATTTAAGTTTTTATGCAAAATCTAATTTCTGTTGAACCAAAATGTAGGTATTTAAATCTAGGTATGTATGAAGTTTACTTACTTTAAGACAAGCTTTTAAGTTTTACTTTCCCATAGAATTCGTTAGTGTCGCGTTGTTCCGAAATCTATTGTTTTGGATTGTTTGGATTTGAGAGCTAAGAGTAATTTCTATTCTTTGAATGTGCATTATGTATGTGTTTGATGTAAATGTTTTTATTGTTACCTTTCCATAGTTAGTTTTGAAGGTCTCTGCAATCTCCAGCCTCTGGACGATGCCGCGTCGGCACAATACATCGATGATGGCTTTTTCATCTGTGCCGAATCCCTTCATCGCCTTGCGGAGGGTTTCCGCGTCCGCTGCGGGGTCGAAGGGATCCGCAGGGTACACAGTGGGGGTGCACTAGATAAAAAACATATTGAATATACAAAAAAATAATCAATTTTATTTAGGTAATTTTAAAAATTAATCGACAGGTTTCCCTGTTGTTAGTTTATTAAACGATTAATTCTTCGTTTAATTAAAAATATAAAAAATCTTAGCATCAAGAAAATAATATTAAATCCTCGTTATTTTTTAACCAAAATTTTATACAGGTTGTTACTTTTTAATCATAACTGTTTTATTTGATGGCCATTATGAAGCATAAATTAGTTTAAGCTTTTAGTGTTATTGTAGTTTCGTGATTACGGCAAATTAAATGTGATAACGAGTCCAGACATTTCAATTTAATTAAAATGGTGTTACACTACATAGTAATTAATTAACTAGTTGGTCGCTGTTTTAGTTGTTTCCCCGTACGTAATAAGAGCGCATATTTAGCCTAGTTATAACGGATTTATTTATTTTTATAAAACTTTTAAAAAGATTTCGGCGTTATTTTTATGACCGGTTGATTGTCTGATCAACCGTCCTTTTACTTAGGTTGAACCCTCCACTAGTCGGGAAAAGGTAAAAAGTTAAAAACGTACAAACTTAAACTCTAAACCTTTGTTGATCCATTACGACATACACAGGAAGGAGTGGTAGTCCCCATGTTAATGTTACTTGATTTGCGTGACTTGTGAACATTAATCGACCATTTGCTATTTCCATACAACAGATAGGTTTTTTCCAGGAAATGCATTGATTTAAATATTAGGTTACTAGTTATACCTACCTACTTAGACATACACTTTACTACGACTTTAATAGATACTTAACAATGAAATTTATTATCACTCTCTACCTGCAGTTTTATTAATTTCGTCCGCAATCTCATAACCAACAATTCTTCTATTTATATCGAGTTATCAATCTGCCACGAAAAGATGACATCATCTTGTGAGAAGCAGAATCAATAACAGCCTTCAACTTAACGCAAACGTAGGTGGAAACTTACCTTGTACGGGTAATATTGCTGGCCACTCATGTTGAGAGATTCCTAAAGAGAAAGAAAAAGCTTTGATAAAAATGTATGAAAACACTGAACACAAACGTTGATGTTCTAAAAATAAAAATCATATGTATGCTTTGCTAACAAACACCGGTAGATGCGTGCCGGCAATTGAATTTTACACTGTATGTCTACTTTACACAATTTAAAAACAGATATGAAAATAAGGGTATTTAAAAATATTTTAATCTAATTAATAGGGTAAAAAATAAATATTAATAAACTTACTTGTTTTTCAAGTTAGCGACACACCCAACCGTATCCGAACAGCGCAAACTCCGAAATTATCGCGGTGACTAGAATGAAACTTGCCGCAGCCTGTAGGTCGGTGTGGTTTTTGTTTAGCTCTCTCGCTCTCTGGGCTCGTCAACCTTTTATGAGATTTGTATGATGATAATCCGTCTAAATCAACAACTTGCCCAGAGATAAGTACCTAAAAAACTTCAAAATCAACTTCTCTAGACATACAAAAATTGTCATTGATTTTCTACACATTATCTTTAAAACACTCTCCGCTCCCATCAAAATTTCCGGGATGAAAAGTATTTTTGCTCTTTTGTAAATAATACCTAAGTGCGAATTGAACTGTTTTGACTGTCTGACTTCTGTCCTACCTACCTAAGTGTCCAACCGTGGTCCAACCATTGTCCAACAACCCACTCCCCTCGATTTTCGTCAGCATTTGGAGCGTCGTACCCTAAACCTCTTGGGTTTTAAAAAACTTCAAATGCATTCAGGCGGTCATCCAACGGCAATGATAGGCATCCAGGTTGTTTATAAAATTGGTCGGTTAATAAGACCCCATCAGAAAATGTTGAGAGCACCGCACACCGTGCCACGTAACTCTGCATGATGATGTCATGGCGTCGGTCGACGCCGCCGCGCGCCCGCCGCCCGGCGAGAGTGGAGCGTATTCAATAAACATGTCGGATGCATAGAATTCCCTTCATTTTACCTCTGGAGCGATTAGAACCTGTTTGGACTTGGGTCATATGCCCAAGTAATACCGTCGTACCTACTCGTACGAGGTTCGAATTACATTTTGCAATGTTGGGATATTCGAAGAAATATTTGTAGATGGATATTGGGCCATTCATTTTGTGGTTCATATCATATTGAACTTTATTATAGTTAGTAGGTATTAGTTTTATCTAATCTTTGCTGCATAATCGTAATGTTTTCACGTTTGGTTAAAAACGGAGAGATAGTTATTTTTACATTTATTATGAACAACAGCGTTATATTAGCGATTGTAAGGAATAAAAATATGAATGATTTTCATAGTAAGATAGGTGCTTCGAAGGGCTTACAAATACCATAAAAAGTTATGTTAAAGTAATTCTTGTGGGATTGCTGAATAAGTTTTCTCAATATCAATTCTAGCAGATATACTTTAATTTTAAGTTATTAGGTATTTCTTGTTTGCTATAGAGATGATGCAGTGCAGTGCTTCCATAAGTCAGGTGCGAGCGCAATGCAACAACCTAATTATATTAGCACGGATATTCTCATTATTCATGCATATAAATTCAAATTCAACATAAGTGTCTTATTGATTACATGATTCCTTACTGTACATAAGTGTCATAAGCGTATAAGTACTTTATATCACCTCTTCTATACAATAGCAAAACCAAGGATACCGAAGACCGGGAAAAGTCGATGAGAAAGAGTAGGGGAAAATGGATCTCGGGCCACAGCTCGAGCTACGAAGCAACTATAGCTGAGATAATGTAACCGGGAAACGCTACGATGAAATAGGATCTTTATCTCTTAATGTCATAATTATATCCAAATTCTTTTTACAAACAAATTATACGTTGATTCGTCATTCAAATTTAACCCTGTTTGTGTACGTCACTTCCGGGTCAGACAGCGCCTTCGTCACAATCTTATTCACGATTTCAAGTGACATCATCGAACGTAGGAAACTTGTAGTGAAACAGCATATGTATGAGTCATTCGTTAGAACAGTCATTAATGATTTGATTACAATAATAACTTTGATCTCAATGTTTTGCTCTCCAATAAATCGTAAACTGGGGCAATATTATTGCGTGAGAATTTTGGGAGATCTGTTCTTAACTGGTTCTAAAGCATTATCTAGCATATAGACTATTTGCACACTTTAAAATAATAAACAAAACTATATAACTTACTTTTTAGTATAATTAACGCGCTTTTGGGATTGTATTCAGCAAAATTCATTCTTAGCAGACGTCTGTCTATATGATCTTACTGCCCAGGTTTCTCTTATTACCTTCTCAGGGTTGGGAGATTTATGGACGTATATAGATGAAGTTGTTGTTTTAAATAAGATGGGTTTATGTCCGTTTGCATAATATCCAGTCTCTTATTTGTTAGTTCCATCATCGTTATCAGTTTAGCAGTAGTTTACTGGTGGACATAGGTCTTACAGGAGTGCTATTTTTAGTGGGACTCGTCGAAGGATTTTTGTTCGATATCGAACGATTTTCATGCGACATATATGTCACATATTTCCATTTATGCCATTAATGTCTCCACTTATATGTCGAATGATAATCGTTCCACACACCCATTATATTGAAATGAAATTCACTAGATATCGTGATAAATTTGAGAATCAGAATAACCTAATTATTTTGCAAGAATCCGTGTACAAAAAAGGTGTTACAAAGAGATTTTTTAACCAAATGCTATAGTGTTTACTCGACAATTATAACACTTTTTGTTCGTCTCTTTATTAGGGTCACCCTGAAATTGTTAAAAAGAGGGGTGTAATAATTCAGATTTTTAATAATACAACAGCTATTCTAAAATAATAAATGAACACAAAGATTGTATAAAACGTGATTTAATACATATTTAATTGGAAATACAGCGATGGCGGGCCACCATTGTGACAGTACAATATCCATATTACATAAATATTTTTGTAGGTATGTTCGCTTGCTTTAGTCTTCCAGGAAGAAGTATTGGCCTGCCCTCTTCTGTTCTATGTCCTGTAACAAACAAATATAACCAATGTAAGAATAGAATACAATGTATTTTGTACACATAATAGTATTGTTACGAAATCAAAAATAAATAAAAATAAAATGCGGCCCGCGGAAGTTTGAGTAGCGCTGTCCGCGGAAAATTCTCGTACAATCGTCGCGTGTTTCCATACGGGAATAATATCGCGAACGATCTAGTACATCGATTATCTCGCTCTGACATATTGCTTTGTCTCGCTCTCGCACTTCTAGTATGTACTAAGGGAACGAGACAGAGAGTATCCCTCTCCCTCTATTCCGGAGTAGTTGTGATCTTTCTAGAAACTTATGGAGCGGGTTTTCCGGGCCATATAAATATCGGAAGGTGTCTCAGGAGGGCAGTTCGAATTTAACTGAGCTACAAGCGACCTCGGCAAGTTATAGTGACTGTGATTAGCAAGTGTTTGGGACATTGTTAGTGATAAGTGAAGTGAAGTGACGTCGGCGACCATCCTTGTGGCAATAAACGTTTTTAAGAGTCATCAGGTGTTTTTCTCCAAATTGCGAACCCCGAGCTCGTAACAATTGGTGTCATAAGTGGATTTGAAGATGCCATTGACTCCGAGAGAAGACGTCACTAGTGAGGGTGTGAAGACGAGGGCGAAGCGTGCTGCGGAAGCCACTTCTACTGGATCTGCTGACCAGGCCGCTCCCACCGCGCCCACCGCCCACCAGGTCACGTCCAACGGCAGCCAGGCTACGTCCAACGCCTACCAGGACACGTCCAACGCCCACCAGGACATGTCCAACACCTACCAGGCCACGTCCAACGCCTACCAGGACACGTCCAACACCTACCAGGACACGTCCAACACCCACCAGGCCACGTCCAACGCCTGCCAGGACACGTCCAACGCCCACCAGGCCATGCCCAACACTCACCAGGCCACGTCCAACGCCCACCAGGCTGCGCCTATCTTTGATTTTGGGGAATTGATGCGAATGCTGGACAACAAATTTACAATGCAGGAGAAGCTTCAACAAAAGGCTCAACAACAACTCCTGTCAGCTATTGGTGAAGTTAGTGGCGTGGTTACCAAATTACGCAAGGATGTTGATTTGGTGGAGGAACGCGTCACGACTCTGGGGAACGACATGGAAAATATGAAGACGGACCTTTCCACATTACAGAAGAAGTTCGTGCGCCTTGAAACAACGGGAGTAGCAGTTGCATCTGGCGGAACAGTCATTGCCCACCACGGACCCAGCGTGAAATTGCCGCCATATGACGGAACCTCGTCCTGGACCGCATACCGTCAACAGTTCCAGACCATCGCAGCTGCTAACGGATGGACAGATGAACAGTGCCTGACAGCTCTCACCGTCGCACTCCGAGGACAGGCTCTGACGGTCTTGGAGGTTCTTCCGTCGGGCAGTGGATTCAAGGACCTGCTGGAGGCACTGGAATCGCGATACGGGGAACGGCATTTGGAGCACGTCTTCCGCGCTCAACTCCGCGACAGAGTCCAGCGCTCAGGAGAGGGGCTGCAGCAATGGGCGCTGGAAATAGAAAAACTCGTCCGCAAGGCGTATCCAGGGGCCGATTTGAAGATGCTTGAGTCCAACACCGTGCAGGCGTTCGTCGACGGCATCAAGGATTCGGAAGTCAGAGCTGCAGTAAGGCTAAACCATCATGCCTCATTAAAAGATGCACTGGCCCACGCTTTGGAGGTGAAAGCCGTCAGACATGACATTCGTCATTCCGTGACTCACAAAGTGCGCGAAGTAGTGGAGGAAGTTAGGGAAATAAAAGCTCCGCTTAGGAAGAGACCTGGATCCATGTGCTATAGGTGCGGCGAACGAGGGCACCTACAAATGAACTGCCCAAAGATCAAGAAGCTTGAAGACGACGTGAAGGAACTGAAGATGAAGCAGGGGGCTTCATCATCGGAGAGGGCCCATGGAAACGCGGATGCGCTGTCACGCAGACCCTGCCCAGAAGATTGTAAGCACTGTATCAAGCAGGAGTTAAAAGGAATGATAGTAAAGCTAACTCGGACGGAACCATTAGAGACCTGGGAGAACGATGCGATGAGAAAGGAGCAAGAGAATGATGATGACCTACGGCACATCATCAGGTGGAAGGCACAAAGTAATGATAAGCCAAAGTGGAGTGAAGTTGCACCGACAGGCACTGTTTCCAAGGCGTACTGGGCGCAATGGGATAGCCTCGTTGTACAAAACGGAATACTCTACCGGAAATGGGATAAACCTAACGGCAGAGAGTTTCAACTGCAAATTGTGGTTCCAAGAACAAAAATACGTGATGTTCTTCGGGAAGTACACGACGGCGTGTCCGGTGGACATTTGGGAGTCAAGAGGACGCTAACGAAAATCCGCGAAAGGTTCTACTGGCTCCATTGTCGGGAGGATGTGGAGGACTGGTGCCGCAAGTGTACAACTTGTGCTGCCGTAAAAGGGCCACATACCAGGAGCCGAGGGAATCTACGACTGTACAACGTCGGTGCACCTTGGGAACGCATTGCAGTCGACGTAGCTGGACCATTTCCTGTCACTGACTCAGGGAACAAGTATTTCATGGTTGTCATGGACTACTTCACTAAGTGGCCGAAAGTGTTCGCCATACCAAACCAAGAAGCTACGACAGTTGCAACCAAGATAGTGGAAGAAGTGATTTGTCGCTTTGGCGTGCCCTTGGAAATCCATTCCGACCAAGGCAGGAATTTTGAGTCACAGGTTTTTCAAGAAGTTTGCAGGATTATGGGAATGAACAAAACCCGAACCACGGCTTACCATCCTCAGTCAGACGGGATGGTCGAACGGTTTAATCAGACGATCGAGAGACATCTGGCAAAAATAGTGGAAAGCCATCAAAGGGACTGGGACAAGTACATTTCACTGTTCCTGCTAGCGTACAGAACAGCAGAACATGAAAGCATAAAGGCAACTCCGGCATATGTCAACTACGGTCGTAAGCTGCGGTTGCCAGTGGACCTGCTAACAGGAGGCTCACCAGATGAACCTCGAAGTGTTCAAGACTACGTTTCTGATCTGCGTGACCGAATGCGAGAAATACACGCCGCAGTTCGAGAAAACGGGTTGCAGTCGAGTCAGAACATGAAGACCCGATACGACAGAATGTCGAATACAAATGGCTTCGAGGAAGGCGCTCTAGTCTGGCTTCACAATCCGACTCGCCGGAAAGGGAAATCGCCAAAGTTACAAACCAAGTGGGAGGGCCCATACAAGGTGGTAACGCGACTAAATGATGTGACGTATCGGATACAGCGTCAACCAAGAGGAGCAATGAAGATTGTTCACATCGACCGCTTGGCGAAATATCACGGAAGTAATGATGATGCTCGGGACGAGCATCTCTAAGAAGGGGGCAGTGTTACGAAATCAAAAATAAATAAAAATAAAATGCGGCCCGCGGAAGTTTGAGTAGCGCTGTCCGCGGAAAATTCTCGTACAATCGTCGCGTGTTTCCATACGGGAATAATATCGCGAACGATCTAGTACATCGATTATCTCGCTCTGACATATTGCTTTGTCTCGCTCTCGCACTTCTAGTATGTACTAAGGGAACGAGACAGAGAGTATCCCTCTCCCTCTATTCCGGAGTAGTTGTGATCTTTCTAGAAACTTATGGAGCGGGTTTCCCGGGCCATATAAATATCGGAAGGTGTCTCAGGAGGGCAGTTCGAATTTAACTGAGCTACAAGTGCGATCAAGAAGCGATATCCGGAGCGAATAACAAGTGATACAAGCGACCTCGGCAAGTTATAGTGACTGTGATTAGCAAGTGTTTGGGACATTGTTAGTGATAAGTGAAGTGAAGTGACGCCGGCGACCATCCTTGTGGCAATAAACGTTTTTAAGAGTCATCAGGTGTTTTTCTCCAAATTGCGAACCCCGAGCTCGTAACAGTATGTAAAAATTATGGAGACCTAATTTACATTGGAAGTCTTGCGACTGAAAGATGATATGTAAGAAGAACAAACTATTAGAAAGATTTGAAATAATGATGTTTATTGGACCGTCTGTCATCCTCTGTCAGCATAGGTACTACTAAAGGATGGGTAGAAATTCCTGTAAGATATTTCGCAGAAGTGTCATTCTCTACTAGGTATCCACAATTTTTTTATCTCTTTTGACGAAATATTAGACGAAGGGATTTTGTAGAACAAATTACGCAACATTAATTTTCAGTCTTGACTGACTGTTGTCTATAGCGCGCGCAAGGACTGTCTTCGAATGGTCGCCTTTAGTGGCATTTTCATTTTGAGTTCCTTCATGCTTTAAAAGGCATTTTAAGCTGTTGGCCTCAGCCGTTATTTCCAGATGGCAGCCTGTATCAGTAGCACCCAAGATCATGTTCATTTGGGTCTGGTTATTCTGTAAAAAGGTGATGAGACAGCAGTGGCTCTATTGTAATAACTACAAGCGAAGATTGAGAGACACTGCTCAGAAAAATTCATTAATCGTTAGGCTGCCAGAAATTTTATAACAATTAATATTCCACTGTTATGGACACAGATACGTGCAAGAAACAGAAAATTTTAGCACATTAATGGTCTCAATTTTAAGCAAGTTGACTCTGAAAATTATTTGACTTTTAGAAAATGCGACAGTTCTACGGCTAAACATGCTACTTACTTTAACAGAGGCGTGTTTATTGATCCTAGGTCTGAAGTTATTCGGGTCCCGTCTGAAGGTGATCCCGAGCAACTCCAGAAAACGATTCATGCCGTTGAGCAGCGACTGCGGCCCGTGGGCAGTCGCATTCGAAGACGGCGTGCCTTCAAATACTATCACTCTGTCTGCGAGGTACGTCGCCATTATGAAATCGTGCTCCACTACGAAGCCTGTCCTCTTCGCATGAAGGATAAACCTGTTGACAATGTTGGATGTGATTACTTTGTGATAATAACATATGGATATATATATTGTTAATACAATGGTAGCCTGCTATTGCTGTATTTGCAATTATCATCACAAATAATGATAGTAATGTCTTTTTTTAATTTATTTCATAATCAGAAAATGCGCAATAAAGTTATGAAACTTAAACTATGACTACTATTACTTTATTATGATGGCAGACAAGATTATGGCCAGGGAGTAGTCTCTTATTTACGCATGTAAAATGTGAGGTCTTTCTTTGAGTTAGCAGAAAGCTTCATGCATTATTTTACAGTGTACATTTATTAGGTAAATAAATAAAAAAATTGAAAACTATCCATAATAATCCCTCACTCCCCATGTTTATTTTTTGCCGTAATATAACAAAGTAGTAACATGCAAGCAACTCTTGTACTAAATTTATTGTATGTTTTCTGTGTCTTAATTTAACAAGAATAAATAAATAAAAAGTTACCGTTTAATAACTTTAGCGGCAACCAGACGTTGCTCAGAGTCGAGGTATGCGGACGGCTCGTCAACGAGATACACGTCGGCTGGCTTGCCCAGACACAGCACCAGGGCGACTCTCTGCAACTCACCACCAGACAGGTTCTGCACCTCTTGATCAATTATCTCCTCTATTTTCATTGGCTTCATCACATCTGTTATGAACTGAAATACAAAGTGTAACATTTTATGTTACTCATTATCTATCTAAATTTGTATGTCGACATGTTTTTACTGAAATATAATATTGTATTTTATGTATTTTTCATTAAGTGAATTTAATGTAATTCTTTTGGGAATAAACTTCTAACAACTTTATACCTGACATTAACTTAGTGTTTATCACACCACTTTCAGAGCAATACTGGTTCAAAACTTGTTTAATTATGTAGCCTGAAGGAAGATATGGTCACCATAATATGTGACCAATAAAAAGCGACTGAAGAAGTGGTATCCACTTTGACATTGATGTAAAACTTAACAAGAAGTAATGACTTTCTATAATGTTGTAAGTGCGAAAGTCTGTCTATCTATTAGCTTTCACATCCGAACTGCTGATCAGATTTCAAACATAGGGTACTTTTTGATTAATGTGGAGCTGTGGGAAACAGCTAGTAATAAATAAGACGACACTAACTCAATAGGCTGGTTTACTACATTTTAAAATGTAGTTATTATTATTATATGTCATTGTGTAGTATATTCAAAAAATGTTGTATTTTTTGCAATACTTCAATCTTACATTATGTATTTTGTGTTTAAAAAACACATTTTGATTATCGTGCGAAAACGCTGTGCACTGTCATGGCGATTCGAATGAAGTCAGAACTTTTTGCCGCTGTACACTCTCACCGATCCATACAGAAATAAGTTGTTATGTCGTTTGTGGGCCAGTTAAGCCTCTTGAGTGTCCAACTTTATATGGTCAGGCTGAATTGTCATGTTAAGACACTAACCCCCGTATTCCTAAACATAACCATAAGGACGTCCTTCACTCATACTCATTGGAGGGCGTCTTAAGGAAGCCCTCGAACTTTCCTTGAAAATGACATTCATAATTGGTTGCTTGAGCAAACTTGAATGAGGAAAGACACAGGTTATAATAACAATCCGAAGCATAAAAATTGAAAAATACGAAAGAATATGTATAGTAAAAAATAAACAAATTATGTAGTTAACTAGGCAAAAAGTGGCAAAATGGTGATTTATAACCACTTTCTAGGCCGCCTCAAGATAACTCTCTCGACCAACCTTATATTTGACAGTTCGATACTCACCTCTAATGAGGAATCTCCTTAAGTTAAGGAAGCTAGTGATGACTAATCATACCAATGAGTTGGAGTAAGGTTGAGTCAAGTTTGAGGAAACGTTTGAGGATATGGGTGTAAGGTTTAACTAGCCCACATTCAGACGAGAGTGTACATGTACAGCCGCCATTAAACAAACATTAAGCCATTGAGAAACATGTGTCAATGTCAGATGATCACATTTGTTTTCTATGGAAAGTGACTATTGTAAAAAGTCGAAATCAACAACAACAATAAAGTTTTATGATATGACGTAATAGCTTCTTATTGGTGTTCAGTGCCTCGTGACAAAATGGCATTTTCCAGGAGTTCATTTTCTTAAAATAGCAATAATCTTTATATATATAGTTTTTTTTTAATCCTACATATCTAATTTCATGATTAGAAAGTGTCATCTCTCTGATTAGTTCTTAGTGGAAACTAGCCTAATATTGATTTCTTAGAAAGAAGGGCACTTTCAAAAGCTTATAAAAAAAAGTCTACACTTAACATTTAAATTAGTGTAATTTTAATCTAATCAGACCAATTAAAAAAAAAGATACAAATGTAATAATTTTCACTTACCTGTGGATGCACATATGCATCTCTAATTTTGTCATGAAGCAAGCTTCGAACTATGCCTTGCGACTTTGGCGATATTTTCTGTGGCTTATAACTAATGTGCAGCTGTGGTAGCTGGCCAGAACCTGCCAAATATTTATATTTATATAATTCAAAAATTTATTACAAAAGAATATTAATAAAAACTTATTACAAAATTAAAATTTGACTGGAAGTCAAGCAAGTGCTAGTTAAGTAATGGGGCTCTTATTTAACACTTCAAGTACAGCACATCTAAAAAGACTTTATAAATAATTTATCAATAATAATTACATTTATAACAGTTGCACAAATGTTACAAGTACTAAAAATTCCTCCCCGGATAGCATCCGGTTCAAAGGTACCCATTACACTAGCTGCATTTCCTCTTTGTATAGCAATGGATATTCTTTGAACGAGGTACCATCCAGAACGAATGTCAAAACCTCGGTCCCTTAAACGACGCCCTATATCCCTCACAAAATCTTTTGCCTCCGCACACCATGGGCCAGTTGTCTCAACGGCCACCGGAACAAATTCATATTCACGCGATAAAATGGCATATTTGCTAAACTTTTGACCGGCAGCCGCTCGTGCGTCAGCCCCAGCTTCAAGCGTCGTGTGATTAATATAGGACGCCGCATAGGTACTCACACATGTCGCGTCCCCCAAAAACTTTATATATGGTAATTTAAAATTTAATGTTTGGCGCAAAACTTCATGCACGTCATAATTTGCGAATCCAAGGATATTAAACTGTTTTGCATGGTGACAAGAATTTCTCTGGCTCTGGCCAACATTCCAAAGACAAAGACATTGAAAGACATTGGTAGCAGTGATATGCCTTAGATAGAAAACCAAAACAAGCTTCTCCGCCCCCTGTCAAGGTAATCTTTGCAAGTAAAAAATCTGATTTGAATCTGTTGAAAAGTAACAAAAACCACCTAAGATATCTGCCAAAAACGATCACACTCCTTATCAACGTGAATATTTAAGAAAGTTACGCGGAAAACTTAAACTAAGATTGGAAAACGGAGAAAGTGACTTAACTATAAAATATTTTCACAACATTCCTAAAATAGTCAGTGGAAAAGCTATAAATGCTTGTACATGCACTGATGATGGGATTATAGAAATAACTTTTATCTACACGACCCTGGCTTCTCTTATGGCAAAACGAGATCTGCTTATTCTTGAGAAAATTAAAATAGAAAATAGCTTAGTGAATATTAAATTCAAATTCTTTATTTGCAATAGATGGGTTATGATACAGATGTTTAAATTACATAATAACAAACTTGTCTATCTTGCCGTTGAAAACAGTATCAAAGGCTACATTTTGTTCAGACATGACCAAGTGAAAGGAACAGGATGGGGACTCCCCCCATCCTGTTCCTTTATGTATCAGAGAAATTTAATGACCAAACTATACAAATGGCTCTTCATCCCACATACAATAATAGTCAGGTTGAAGCATTATGGCTGAACATAATGTTTGGAAATTTCAAAATGTTGCTTTCAGGTGTTTACCATCCAACTCACTATACTTTTGAAGAGACCGATGGGTTGCTGTTTGATACCATAAAACAAGCCTGTGAAAGTAAATATACTGTGCTGATTATGGGAGATTTTAACCTTCCCAATTTAAATTGGCCATTGTCTAATATTGAGGTGGACAAATACAATTTGCTACATAGTCAATTTGTTGACATGTATGTAAACAGTAACTTGCATCAACTTGTTACAAAAGTGACAAGAAAGAGAAACAATGAAGAATCACTGCTTGACCTAATTCTTTGCAATGAAGAAAACTTTTGCACAAAATTGGAATATCAGCCGAGTATTGGAAAAAGCGACCATCAGGTACTAGAACTCCAAGGTCCAAATACTAGCAAAATCACTACTCAACAACCACATAGGAACTACTTCAAGGCGAATTATAAAAACATATTCCAATCACTTGTTAAAGAAAATATAACTTCCACTTATATTGTTGATGTAGAGGCAGCTTGGTCAAATTTTAATGAAAAAAAAAACGCAACATGCTTTTGAAACACATGTACCACTATAAAGTACATGCAGGAAACCGAACATCAACAATCCATGGATTAATTATCAGGTTTTAGACATGGTGGAGAGTAAAAAATGACTCTGGAAACTGTCCTTGGAAAATGGTAAAGGTATGAAAACTAGCCCATGTCACTTCCATATATAAGAAATGCGATAAGTACCTGGTTGCTAACTTCCGATTAATTAGCTTAACAAGTATTGTTTGTATATGGAGAATATTATTGCAACGGAGCTAAAATCTATATATCTAAATTCAGAAGACATTGTTATCAATGAACAGCATGGTTTTATACCTAAAAGGTCTACAGTATCAAATCTCTTTATGTTTGGATGAATGGACTAGCAATTGGAATGATCATATACCAACTGATATTTTTTATTTGAACTATGAAAAAGCTTTTAATCAGGTTCCTTTTAGAAGACTTTTAGCCAAACTAGAACACCTTGGAATCTGTGGTCAGCTTCTTAAATGGATTGAGGTCTTCCTAACTATAGAAAATTTAAAGTTAGAGTGGGAGAAACACTATCAAAAGCCCATGAAGTTCATAGTGGCGTGCCACAAGGTTCCGTGCTTGGGCTGATTTTGTTCATTTTGTATGTAACAGACTTATTTCAATTCAAATATTCATATTTATATTTTTGCCCCTGTTAAATGAGAATAAAATTATACCTAACCATCAGTTCGGGTTTAGGCAGCAGCACTCAACCATTGAATAGGTGCATAGGGTTACAGACCAAATTAGGGGGGCACTGGAAAGAAAAGAGTACTGTTCTTCAGCATTCTTGGATGTCCAACAGGCCTTTGATAGGGTATGGCATGAAGGTCTACTCAGCAAAATTAAGAAATGCCTCCCTCACAGCTACTTTGAACTTCTAAAGTCATATCTGTCTGGAAGACTTTTTCAAGTAAAGGAGTCAGGAGAAACATCAAATTTCCACGAGATTAAAGCAGGAGTCCCGCAGGGATCCGTTTTGGGTCCTGTTCTTTATACCCTATTCACAGCAGATTTGCCAGATGTGGACGGAGTGACCACTGCTACGTTCGCAAATGACACCGCTTTAATGGCATGTGATAGATACAAAGTAGCAGCTTCACAAAGTCTACAAAGAGGTCTAGATGAGGTGTCCAATTGGATGTCAAGATGGAAAATTAAAGCCAGTGCCACGAAATCCTTGCATGTTACATTTACACTTAAGAAAGGAGATTGTCCACCAGTCCATCTTGGAGACAAAACCCTGCCTCATACACAACATGCTAAGTATCTAGGCTTACACCTAGACCGCAGACTGACATGGAGACAACACATTAAAGCTAAGAGAGAGGAAACAAATATCAAATATAAGTCACTGCTATGGCTACTGGGACGAAATAGCAAGCTCTCCATAGATAATAAGTTGCTTATATATAAATCTATTATAAAACCCATATGGATGTACGGAATTCAACTGTGGGGTAGCACTAGCAAGTCAAATCTATCCATAATACAAAGACTACAAAACATTATCTTGCGCACCATAGCAAATGTCCCATGGTTTGGGACGAATTCTGAGATCCATGGAGAGCTACATATGAACACAGTAATAGAAGAGATAAGGTCTACTGCTGATAACTACCAAAAACGGCTGTCCTCACATCCAAATGCGTTGGCAGCTAATCTGATGACCCAAAGCTATAATAATCGCCTCAAATGGCACGAAATCTTAAAACTAAACCAGAGAATGGAAAAATCTGTAGGCGGTGTTCTCGGTGGAGAATACGCGCAGCATGTCAACTACATTGAACAACCCATCCGCTCATAGTCGAAAGACTGATCGCAGATTTAATACAAAAAAAAATAATATTCAGAACAATTTGTCAATATTTGCAGACAACACCAAGCTTATAGGGGAACCCACTCATCTCAAAACATAATCCAACAAGACTTAGATCAAATTATGCAGTGGACAAAATGGTTGATTTCATTCAACAAAGACAAATAAATGTACTGTCCTACATATAGGTATCAACAATCCTAAAGTGATATATACAATTGACTGTGCCATTGCAGGCTGTAGAATCTCAAAGGGACCTCGGAATTACTATCACACATAATCTTAAATGGAACCAGCATATTGTAAACGAGCAAACTCCATGTTGTACATGATAAGGAAATCTATACTAATATTATAAAGCTGAAGAGTTTGTTTGTTTGTTTGAACGCGCTAATCTCAGGAACTACTGGTTCGAATTGAAAAATTATTTTTGTGTTAGATAGATCATTTATCGAGGAAGGCTTTAGGCTATATAACATCACGTTGCGACTAATAGGAGCAAAGAAACACTCGAAAATGTGGAAAAAACGGGGAAAACTATTCATCTTTGAGGGCTTCCGTTGCGTGCGCTGCGAAAACCGTTCGAGATACCCAAAAAATATGTATGAAAGAATTATTCCTCTTTAAATTATCTAAAAAAATGTCCACAACAGTATATGTCTATCTTTTAAGATTAACTCACAATAACCGTTTTTATGATAATCAAATTTGGTCGAAATTAATGCATTATTACAAATTATTTGTCAGAGTTGTATCAACATAATAATATTATTCTTTATCCAAATAAATATGTAATTGATTAAGAGTATTTAACTGTAAACAAAATTGTCTTTGACATCACTTCATTTCAATAAACATCTTATAAGATAATACAATTTTAAATTAACTCTGAAACAAAATTCACACGCGCCGCGTGATGAGCACTCGCCCATGATTCCCAAAATAACTATTCCACGTGGACGAAGTCCCGGCACAGCTAGTCTTTTTATATAATGACTAAAGATTTTATTTTTCAATGTCTACAAAACATACATACAACCTCTGCTTGAGTATGCCTTTCAAATATGGAGTCCATACTTTAAAAAGGACATTATAATCCTGGAAAGAGTACAAATAAGAGCAACTAAAATGTTAAATACTTTTCACCTTCTCGAACTTAACCTAACAACACTAGAACAGCGGCAACAAAGAGGAGTCTCATAGAAACATAAAATTCTCCACCAGCACTATATAGTGGCAGGCCTCGAGGACATATTCACACAAAACCCAAACACTCATTTGCAAATGCATTCCATGAAGCTGTGCAAACCTCTATGCAACGCTTTCTGCCAAACCACCTAGACTCTTGCTTGGCAGTTGGGTCAAGACACAGATGGCAGTACTTCTGGACACGGCCCGCATTGTGAGAAGATTCCTCAATCTGGAGCCCTGACCACCGGCAGCTTGTGTCTAACTCTGCTGTAGATGGGTGCCCCTTATATTTATATTTTTAAATATTGTTTTATTTTATAGTAATATTTAAAAATGTATTCAAAAATAAATAATAAGAATATATTCGATGAATATATAGTACACAAAATACAATTTAAACTAGGTAAATACAAATTATTTGTAGTATGTAATGTCAAAAAATGTGTTACGTTTGGGTGGTTACCTTCTGGATATAAATTTGCTTCTGCATGTTTTAAACACTTTTGAAACACAGGATGGAAAAATAAATCAAATAATTCAGTTCTAGCCATCCCAGATACTTGGTAAATACGGCGAATACATCAAAATAAACTTAATGCAATAACGCTTTAACCTCAATACACAAACTGGTATCTACATTGTATATACATCAAATTGTAATAATATTCATGAACCGCACACTTTTTTTTCATGAATTATCTAACGAAATCGGAATAAAAACGTTTTTTGTTCCAGCAAAATCGAAACCATTTGGCATTTGACATAAATAATTGAATTGACAAATGTCAAATCTCACACTGTGTTGCCATTAAAAAAAAATACGTTCAGAAACCTAAAGAGCGGTATACATATTGGTCAACTCAACAAAAAAATAATGTGCAAGGCTTACTATCACCTCTTAATTCCATCCAAATGAGTGAGAAAGCGATATGGCGTTACACAGCAGGCACCCTCTTTTTATTTGCTATGAATAGCAGAGAAAACACAAATAAATTCTATCGGAATCATCAAGTATAATTTTTTTTTTCCTTTAGTAGAATAAAGCCTACAACCTCAGTAAAAACACGTCTTGACTGCTTGTGTACACTGTGGTTGCTAAAAACAAAATTACCTTCATCTGGTTCCAAGTTCCCAGCCAGCATTCTGATAAATGTAGTCTTTCCTGTACCATTCTCGCCTAACAGTACAAGGATTTCAGAATCTGAGAATTCACCAGGCATCACACGAAGGAAGAAATCACCCATCTTCTTTGTCATCTCTGGATACTCATAGTGGTTCATACGTTTTATCTGTATACGTAAGATTATGTGACAGTTGTTTAAGTGATACTATTGAGGAAGGGACTTTCGGATCTGCTTGGAAGACTTTTAAGCTTGAGTGACATAAATACTTTGAAATTGAAGTAGGTACCTAGGAGTAGGAAAGACCCTGGGCTCCACAGTTACCAGCTGAGCAACCGGTAAGGCTAACATGAGCGAGTAAACAGGGAACTTAAAATTTTATCATAATTAATCATTGCTTGGTTAGTCAGTGCTTTCCTTTGATGTAAATGCCTTCTGAATGTCTTATTTATTACTTTTTGCATGCATAAGCCTACAATTTACCAAAGATGGGATGAAATCTATTCAACATAAATATTTAGATGGGTTATAAAATAATAGTGATTACCTCTTCCTCAGTAGCAGATTCAGCTACTTTGAAGACAAGGGATTCAGTTCTGAATCTCATATTTTCAGTTGGTACAAATCCATCAAGGAAAATATTGATACCTGTAAAAATTTATAATCTTTAGGTGCAAATTTAATTAATATGATAACATTTTATTAAATTATATGAATTCATACATATCAAGTGGGTTACATGGTTAATTGACACTTTGCACCCTGGTGTCAGAGTTTATTGGAATCGAAATTATTAATATGTCTAGCATGAAAAGTACTGTAAAGCAAAAAGTTACCTTCTCTGACGGAGAAAGGCATAGTCACAACACCATAAGCACCAGGCACTCCGTACAGACAACATATGAAGTCGGACAGGTAGTCCAACACTGACAGGTCGTGTTCCACCACTATGATGAACCTAAACAAGAAGAAAGGTTTTATACATTATGATGATAAACAAATTTCTTAAAAAATAAGGATCATGCCAAATTTGTTCTTTTATTGGGTCATATTAGCTAACCAAAATTATAAATAATCAACAAATGTTTGAGTTATCTATACTTCCATATATAAATCCGCTGTCTGTCTGCTACACTTTCACGGCTAAATCTCTGGACTGATTTTGATTAAATTTAGTATGGATATAGTTGATGGACCTAAGCAAACATAGGCTAGCCGAGTAGGCCAGCGAGCCGCTGAAGACAGCTAGTTATAAATACCTTACAGCCTCACACACAATCTTAATTATAACTTAAGCAATTTCTAAATTATGGTGTGAATATAAGTTTTTGACTTACTTGTCAGGATGAATGAGGGAACGAATTGTGCGGGCAGCATTAAGACGCTGCTTGACATCCAAATACGAGGAGGGCTCGTCAAACATGAAGATGTCTCCGTTCTGTATGCACACCATGGCACAAGCAAAACGTTGCAACTCTCCTCCGGAAAGGGCAGCGATCTCACGGTCGCGGATGTGAGATAAATCTGTAGACCATTACAAGTTTTATTAGACTTAAGCATTTTCTACCAGTTAATTAATTGAGTAATGCAGAGAAAGTAGTGTAAATTTTTAAAATAAGAGACTTGAATATAAATAAATAAATAAATCATATTATTTGCCATATTTGATTGAATTTATATTTATTTATTATTTTCTTTTTAATATAACAACCGTTCACCCAGGGCAAGGCTCCTGTATTTTGAAAAGAAAGTTGAATATTATATACCTGATGAAACCTATAAAATTTCAGCTGATTTTTTTCACCTATTCTTGAGTTCTAAATGATGTCACTAACCCAAATTTTATTACATATTTATCAGTATAAGAACTGAATTTATTTTAAATCTTATGCATAATCTGTATTAATTATGCAAACACAATGCACTAAAAAGTTTAATCACTCACCAAGCATTTTGCAAATTTCATTTTGGTTTTTCCTCTCATCTCTCTTATCGAGGAGTTGTCCAACTGTTCCCTTCACAGCCTTGGGGATTTGGTCCACATACTGTGGCTTAATGAGGGCCTTCAGGTCATCCTCCAGGATCTTGGTAAAATAATTCTGCAGTTCCGATCCGCGGAAATGTGACAGAATCTCCTGCCAGTCTGGGGGATCCTGAAAACGGTCAAAGTCAGTAACCCTTCAAGTATTAAATAAAGATAAGATTTGTTAGAGTCGTTAAGTAGGTGATAATGAAATAATAGCACTAAAGAAAATTTATTACAGAATGTTAATAAATATCATTTAATACATATGTATTAATGAACTTTTAAAGAGAAAATTTGATTTGATTGAACTTGAGTAAAAGATGATAGAATAAACGTGACTTGAAATTAGTTATAACAGTGAGAAAAAAAATTGGATTTTTAATACCACCACATTTAATAAATTGAGAAAAATTACATCTTACAGTATAGCGACCCAGATTAGGCTTTTGTTTTCCAGCGAGAATCTTCAGTGCTGTCGACTTGCCGATACCGTTTTGGCCGACCAGTCCCAGAACTTCACCAGGACGCGGTATAGGCAGTCGATGGAGCTTGAAGGAGTTCTTCGAATAACGATGAGTAGTATGCTTCTCCAAGTTAGACGGGATATTGATAATGGTGATAGCATCGAAAGGACATTTCTGTAAAAACAATGAATGTAATCAATATAATGAGCCTGTATAAACATTTTAAATTTATTGTTGATATAATTTTAAATATTTAAATCATGTGTATTTATTTATTAGTCAACAAAGAGGATTCTATTGGTAGATAGTTATATAAATAATACTAATTAGGACAGATTGTGAGAGAGACTGTTTTACACTTATATTTTAATAACTCAAACAATTGAAATTACCTTGACACAGATACCACATCCAATGCACAGCTCCTCGGAAATGGTAGCAATTTTATCATTTGGAGTTACTTCGATGCAGAGTTTGCCCATACGCACCACTGGGCAACTCTTCTTACATTCTTGCCTACATCTCTTGGGCTTACAACGATCCGCATTTACAATAGCAATACGGGTGAGTTTATCCGTCTCTTCATGGTGTTTATTCCGAGACATAACTGACAACAATTTTTTAAATTAAAAACACAACACTTTATAAAAAATAAGGAAGAAATAGTGTTAGTTATGTGGCACAGACATAACCTCAACAAATATCATATGTTATGCACGAAATTTTGTCTTTGGGCACATTTATCTCTTGAAATTGGTATTTGATATTACAGTAATAGTATTTGAAACATAAATAACAACGAAATACCTGATAAAAGAAAGCGAACTTTGGCAAAATTTTGCCTATGTTCGCGTGTCCTTTTACTTCGAAATGTCGAAAGGAACAATCACGAAGTTAGCAATAAAAATGTCAAGAAAGCATTGTCTGTCATGACATGTCAGCTCAATGCCAAATGAAATCACGTTCGGAAATTTATGATTAACTAAGTACTTAGACAGATATGTAGCTGGCTTACTATCATTTCTTAATTCAAGCCAAATGCGAGTGAGTAAGCGGTAAGCGATCACTCACTCGCATTCACAGAATAGAAACAAGTGCAATATCGTGTGCCACAGTTAAGCCTTACCATCTCGCCATAACCACCAAAAAAAAATACAGCAACGGTACTATTCTACTTCTCTCACACCCTTACCCCCATATTCTCAAACGTTTGCTCAAACTCGACTCAACCTTACTCCACCTCATTGGTATGATTAGTCGTCACTAGCTTCCTTGACATAAGGAGATTCCTCATTAGAGGTGAGTATCGAAGTGTCAAATATAAGGTTGGTCGAGAGGTACCTTGAGGCGGCCTCGAAAGTGGTTATATATCAGTTTTTTGCCACGTTTTGCCTAGTTATCTACATAATTTATTTATTTTTTACTCTATTCTTTTGTATTTGAGTCCTTCAATGACTTTGAGTGAAGGACGTCCTTATGATTATGTTTAAGAATACGGGTGTCAGCGTCTCGTCAAAAGTCAAACTTTAGGGCCAGTTTAGATGGATCTAGTACGGGCAATCCAGTAGAGTTCATGGACACGAAATTGTTTGTAGGTGTGCCACACAAATAAACGCGTCTAAGCCTAATGACTGGTTTATACGGACCCAGTGCCGGCAATGGGCCCTTACCATCACCTCTAATAGCAGGGCAGAAACAAGTGAGTGAACGAGATGGCGCAATACAAGCTGTAAGGCGAATTGACTAAACAACGTTGTTCTATAATTTTTTTACTTGTTACTGGCTAAATACGAAAGTAAAAGTCATATTGAGAAAAAGTGCGTGACAGGTGACAGTTTGTCGATGGTGTGGCCAATGTGCTTTTGGCGGGTAGCTGTGAAGAGCAGTTTTGGCGCTGTATTTTACTATCCAAAATTAGTGTTTTTTTGAGTGTTTGTGCATAATAATGGTGAATTATTATTCGCAAAGTGTTCGATATCAAGCGTGAGTTTGGAAGTGCGTTGGGAAGCGATACATTGTTTGATTATGAGATTTTCATGCTTGTTGCCAAAAGCTCCTAATAATCGCTAAGTGCAGTTTTTCTACTACTTAGCCTGATTCTTCTGACTAGACTTGACTACCGACTAGACTTTTAGACTTGACGAAACCACACTGTAGGACTGAAGAAGATAGAAAAATTAAGAAGGGATATAAAGGACTTGTATCCATGGCCGTAAAACACACTACTAAAAAATGTAGCCATCATCGTAGTGATTTTATTATTCTCTTTGGTGGCCATATGTGGTCACAAATGGACTTTTGGCGGGAAGCTGTGAAGAGCAGTATCGGCGCTGTATTTTATTTTCCAAAATTTGGGTATTTTTGAGTGTTTGTGCATAATAATGGTGGATTATTATTCGCAAAGTGGTCGCTAACAAGCGTGAGTATTGGGAAGTGATACAGTGTTTGATTTATGTGATTTATATGCTTGTTGCCAAAAGCTCCTAGTAATCGCTAAGTGCAGATTTTCTACCACTTCACTTAGCCTGATTCTTCTGACTAGACTTGACTACCGACTACACTTTTAGACTTAACTAGGACTTGACGAAACCACACTGTAGGACTGAAGAAGATAGAAAGATTAAGAAGGGCTATAAAGGACTTGTATCCATGGCCGTACAAACTATAACAAAAAAAAAGTGGTCACAAATTGGAAATATATGTATAGGTATACAAAAACCAAGCTGCCGGTGGTCAGGGCTCCAGAGAGAGGAATCTTCTCATTATGCCTTGACCCAACTGCCAAGCGATAGTCTCCCTAGATTACGAGACTCTTCTTTAATAAACCGGAACAATTATCGTCGAGTCAAAATGCCACACTGACTCCACTTGACTTGAATTTAGACTTTCCTAAACGACTTTATTGTATTATTTTTACTTGTTACTTACTGGTTAAATACAAAAGTAAAAGCCATATATAAAAAAAGTGAACTGTCAATTTGACAGTAGAGTCATTTTCATTCCTTTGTCATTCATTTACTCACTCTTTTTACTTAAAAAAAAAAACGGGGTTGCCATTACATTCGCTTTAATCTAGAAGATTAAAATCGTGCGAGTTCAAAGACGTATAAAAGAGCATATTTGGCAATTGGGGCATTCCAATAGGTGGGCCATAGACTGAACAGCCCCGCAGTTCTACGTTATTATTTCGGTGTTAAGGTTAACTGCCAAGATGTTATTACAAAAATAAATAATCTACTAAAATAACACCCTTTTTTACCAAGCAGATGGAAACCCACAATTTTATATAGAGTTGGATACCCACCCTTGTTTTATCAGATTAAAAATATTTCGTTCACTCATTTTCAATAAGTAAATGTCAATTTCTTTAGCCGTTTCTATAGCGTGGCAATTGGTGTGGCGTGTGTGGTACAGGTAGGTAGAGTCAGTAGACCATAAATTTTGCTATTCTTACCGTGTTTGCCTTATTTTTTATTTTCAAATTAATTTTTAGTAATTCCTATTATGTTGGAAGTTTGTATTGATAGTTTAGAATCAGCGTTTAACGCAATTCAAGGAGGTGCTGATGAGTTGGAAGTATGTAGCTCCCTTTCAGAAGGTGGGCTAACTCCTTCTGCCGGCCTAGTAAGGACTATTAAGAAAGCAGTAAGTAAAAATCAAACTATTTTTATTACTTACTAGCTGTTTTCCGCAGCTCCGCCTGAGTTAAAAAGTAGCCTATGTTTGACCCATAGGTTTGACCCCGGGTCTTCAACTGTTTGGCCGTGAAAGCGTAACAGACAGACAAACGGTCAGACAGACAGAAAGACTCGCATTTATAGTAATAGTAATGTAGTAAATATAGTAATATAGTATGGATGGATTAGTATGGATAGTATGAATTTATTTACACCTAACAATCGTAAAAACATAACACATTATTATTAAAGTTACCTAAACTGTGCCCAAACCTACACATTAAGAAGTTAACGTATCGCACGGTATGTTAAAAATTTTACTTCATAAATTATTGAATTCATTTTATTATTTCATACGTTTTTTTTTCAGATAGATGACATTTCATTAGCAAAAACTGCTGTTGTGCCAGAGCTATTGAAAAAGGCAAGATATTACGAATATTTGTAACGCTGCTTTTCTTTTGTTGCTGAGTGTTCCTGCGGCCTCGAACATAGATTTTTATTTTGAAGCTTTTGGTTAATTTTACTTTTTGCTTATTTAATTTGGCTAATTTTCAAGTAAAATTATTATTTTTAACAAATTTCAGAAACCTAAAGTCAATGTGATGATTAGGTGTCGAACAGGTTCGGATTTCATGTATTCAGATCTGGAAATGGAGACTATGATGGCAGACATTAAAACCTTTAAGGAAATAGGTGTAGACAGATTTGTATTTGGTTGCCTCACAGCTTCTCGAGAAATTGACGAAGAAAAATGTTTGAGGATACTTGAAGCAGCATTTCCTGTGCCAGTCACTTTTCATAGAGCATTTGACGTTTGTAAGAAACCTCTTATATCTATAAAGAAACTAATTGAAATGAAATTTGATAGAGTTTTGACCAGTGGGCAAAGACAAACAGCTAGTAATGATGAAGCTATGAAATTAATTAAATTGCTAGTAGAAACCTATGGTAATGAAATAGACGTGATGCCTGGGGCTGGAGTTAATGAAAACAATGCGAAGAATTTTATTGAGTTGGGTTGCAAAATAGTACACAGCTCCTGCAAAACTGTAAGACATTTGCCAAAAGTAGAACATAATTTGAATATGGGTACTGGTGATAGTGAGGTGCTCTATGTTACAGAAGAATGTATAGTTAAGAGGACCAAACAAGCCTTAAGTGAAGTGTCACAAAATTAATATTTTAAATGTCATTGTATTTATGTATCATACTCAGTGTATTATTAATAAAATTTGAATTGAATGAAATTCATTAGCATTTTTTTACATATTTTCGTCTATATTCATCATGTGCTCCTATTTTTTTTGGCAGTTTGAAACAAAAAGCTAATTTAGGAAGCCATTCCGCATTAATGCGCAAAACGCTACAGTTTCCGAAAACGTCGATAAATATTGCGCTCCATTTATCAAACCGTATATTCCGGACGGACGCTAACTGTGAGCCGTCATTTTCAGTCATTTTAATGACGCCATTATGGGAGAACAATATCTGGGTAAATGATTGTAATTCAATGACAGTATTATATGTATTCAGGTTTTAGTAAGGAGTTAAAAGTGTAGGTACTTAGTTGTTTTAGATTGAAGTAAATTGTAGCTTAGTTATGTACGCTTGGGGTCAAAATTGCTTAGATGGGATTATTATTATTATTATGGAAAAATATACATGGAGAGAAAGATGGATGAACGGATAAACCTGAAAGTATGGCCTACGATTTCACTAGGATATCTCCTCAAAAGTGGATCCGACGAACCTTTTTCGAGGGTCCCAGAAGGAAGTAGAAGCTGATTAAATAGATTCAATGGCAGAATTTACAAGTTAGGCCTATAATGTATTTTATTATTTACATTAAAATCTGTAATGGAGTCGTAAGAGAAAAGGGAAAAGACGAGTTAAAATAGATACCTTTTTCTTTAACAGTTTTTTTTTTTTATTGAGATTGGCTACCTGTATTTAATGAGATTATTTTCAATAATTTATTTTTTTGTGAACTGCATATTGTAGCTTAAATACATTTAGGCAATAAGCAAGTTAATTATTTTTTAATGAACACCTTATTCGTTGTTTACACGGTATTTGAAAGCGGTAGATGAGTTAGAAAATCGTCCTTATAAAATGCCATGATTGATGAGAGGTTATGGCGGGTTCAAAAGACGCGGAAGCGGAAATGAGCTGGCGTGACCGTGGATTTTGAGAAAATGCTGAAAGGTCATCAATCATTTGAATCCTTACGATGCTGACAAATTTTTATACATTTTTATCTGCTTCGGGCGAACTTGGATTACAATCGATCATTTTACCTATGTTTATTACTAGGTATAGGTATAATTATTACCTAAAATCATTTTGATAATCCTAGCATATATTTTTCATAATGTGTAACGATCTGCTCCCGATTTGCCGTCCTATTTCCTTGAGTTTCGAACATAAGGTCGTAAAACTTTGGTAGGCTTGATATGGTAACATAGAAACATATTTTTTCGGTATTATCTTTGTTATATCAAACTGTGATACATGTATTTCATTTGTGTTTATCATTGGCCTTTCCATTAACTTCATAATAAGTATTTATTTTGTCTATAGGCCTTCTATATTAAACACTAGCTGTTCCCCACAGCTCCGACTGCGTCAAAAAGCCTATTTTTGAATTTGGGTCTTCAACTATATTCATACTTAATATCAAAATCCATTCAGCGGTTTGGCTATGAAAGCGTAACAAAGTGTCTCACGTTACATAGGGTACTGGGAGCAAATGTCACCTATTTATAATGTAATAGTATGTCTTTATCATTCTGTGAACAACTAAAAACATACACATTTCCAACGCATTTATCCAGTCGTTAAATAGAGGATTGTAAATAAACAAGTCATATAAATTAAACAATTTATTATAGTGAATTTAGGTGAACTTAATTAAGTATAGATTCTAAGTACAGATTAAATAACTAGATATAAGTACAGAGTTTTACACCTAAGGTACAAAATAAGGCTATGTCGTGAAATGTGAATATGCTTAATTTAAGGCAGTTCTTGCTTACCATGTGTGCATTACTCCTACTATATACAACGACTTATACACTACATAAAGTTATAGAGATAATAATTGGTCAAATTGCACGAAACGTACAGGTACCTAATTAATAAAGCGTTTCATCTTCAACAAGTAAAAGTGAAGAACCGAATCCATAACTGCGTTTTAGTGCCACTCTCACAAATACCGCTAATCGAACACCTTTCCAGCTAAAATTCATCAAGATTGTTACAGTACAGAGCGTGTCAAAAAAAACAATCTTACATACATTCAAAAACATAAATCTCCTATTCGCATCGGGTAAAAAGCGAAACGTATCGACGATTCAATTTAAGAAACGTACGCGGTTCTAAGGTACATTTGTAACGCTGGCTCTTATTTGGTACCTTTTACGTATATTTCTAAAGCATTGAATTGACTTTCTTGTTTAATTGCACATATTAAGCCCTATACTTCAGACTATGACGGAATGTCTGTTTGTTTTCTTGTCTGGTGCGTAAGGTTCCAATTTCGCTGGTTCGGTGTTGAGGGCGCTGTAGTCCACTGGGAAAGGTGGCTGAGGCAAGGAGTCTTTGGGCGGGACCAGCACCCACTGGCCAGGGCCGTTGGGGTTCTTGCCCATCAGCCAGTTTGTGAAGCAGTGGACGAATGTGCCGTAGTCTAGAATGAGGTATCCGTTCTGAAAAAAATATGGTATGTTTTTTAGGAACTGACGGTAGAAATTGGTGTTACTTTTTAAAATAGGAATTAGAATTTCATATTAGATTAATAATCAATTAAGTAGGTATACCTTTATGTATTATACACCGTGAAATTTTAGTCGTTTTGGACCCATCGTCCAGTGACTCCATTTATGCAACCGAACAAATTTCCCCAAGGAACATAGGTCGAAACATGAAAAACAAATTTGGACTTCCCATAGTAAATTAGGTGACGTGATGAGACATTTTGTATGGGAGGTCCAAAAATTTACTCCATATTCCGACCCATGTATCCTAGGGAAAGTTGTTTAGTTGCATTAATGAAGTCACTGGACGATGGGTCCAAAACGACTAAAATTGCACACAGCATCAGATGTTTTATCCGCATTTGATGAAAGCTTTGGTTTTGAAGCAGGGTCTATAAAATGTTATAAGAATTATTGTTCAAACCAGATTAATTAGAAGTTCCAAAGATCAATGCATTCAAACTGTTCAGCGTTTTATAAAATGAGCAAAATTTCCACTTACGCTGGTCATCCGATCGTACGCCGTGTCAATGATTTCTTCAACTCTGTTTCCGCTGAGCCCGATCACGGACCGGTAGAACGCCGCTAAGGCCGGTTTTGTTATTTCACCAGCTCCTGAAACAATCATATTTAACTATTCAATCAAATAAGGTTTTATACCTAAACTTACGGAAAAAAATGATCCCTTCAAATTTCCCACTTCGGACTATCTATAATATAAGTGCTACGAAGCTACGAATCCTGAGGAAATTTGGCTCGGGTTAAGTGGAAGTAAAATTGCTGTATAAGATAGCCATGGCTAATGCACATTTAATGAAGAAATAAAGTATTTAGATACGGTACGAAAATGTAATAATGTCAAGATGTGTCATAAGATATATGCTGGTATAATGTTACAACATATACTGACACTAGCTGTGCTCGCGACTTCGTTCACGTGGAATAGTTATTTTGGGAATCATATTTATTTTTTGTTTACAAACCTACCTCCTCAGCTTTATTATAAATTACCTATAGCTGTTACCCACGACTTATTTTAGACGATTTAGTTACATAATTAATAGAATATATTTTAAAGTAGTTTTACAAAGGATATATTTTAAAGTACTTCTGCGTAAATTATATTTTTAGTTTTATTTTCTTGTGGCAGAATCAATGACACATTTATTTGGATAAAGATTAATATTATTAAGTTGATACAACTCTGACAAATAATTTGTAATAATGCATTAATTTCGACCAAATTTGATTATCATAAAAACTGTTATTGTAAGTTAATCTTAAAAGATAGACATATACTGTCGCGGACATTTTTTTAGATCATTTAAAGAGGAAAAATTCTTTCATACATATTTTTTGGGTATCTCGAACTGTTTTCGCAGCGCACGCAACGGAAGCCCTCAAAGATGAATAATATTCCCCGTTTTTTCCACATTTTCGACTGTTTCTTCGCTCCTATTAGTCGCAACGTGATGTTAAATAGCCTAAAGCTTTCCTCGATAAATGATCTATCCAACACAAAAAGATTTTTTCAATTCGAACCAGTAGTTCCTGAGATTAGCGCGTTCAAACAAACAAACAAACTCTTCAGCTTTATAATATTAATATATTAGTATTAGTATAGATTTAAATTGTAAGATTCGGTCCCATGTACTAAATAGGCAGTATAAGTATTAAGCTACAATACAAACTTACAAAAACAATGTCAACGACTCTTGCGTGTCGCGAGTGTTATTCTACAAACACGCTACTTACTGCAGTTTTGTGTAGTTATGGTAATTTTCTACATGAATAAGTACTCAAGGCAAACATGAGCTTCAAGATAAATTGCTATGATTACCGATTTCAATATTCTAGTAGCTTTCGCATTTAGTCTTGCTGAGCAATTGAAATAAAAAGTGACTATGAAATTTTGACCAGTATGATGTGGACTTTGAATTAAGTATAATCACAAAAACCTATAGTGCAGTAGTCAATGGTTTTATCATAGATTAATAATTGGTCTCCGCTGCGCTACGACCGCGCGAGACCAATTATTAATCTATGGGTTTTATTTACCTTTAGCTATTTCCTAGCTCCCGCCTGCGTCAAAAAGTAGCCTATGTTTGACTCTGGGCCTTCAACTATATTCATAGTTACGTGATAGCGTAACAGACAGACAGACTTCGCATTTATAATATTAGTATGGATATATATTATGTAAGTATGGATATCAGCAGCATATTTTGAAACTCCCTTTTTTCATTAATATTACTTAGCTTTTGCTCGCGGCTTCTACTGCGCCACAGAGTCCACTGCAGCATTGTCTTCAAAACTTCAAATAAAATAAAAACAAACATACAAATGTAAAGGCTCACTTTCGCTTTTATAATATATATTGTGTAAGAAGACAAGCTAAATTAAGCTTTTAGGTATAAGCCGAATGTAATCTTTCCCCACAATATTGTTTTATATCAACTTAGCGAATTCCGCATCAAATAACAAAATGCCAGAGAGTCCCGGCGGTAGTAATCGCGTACGTACAGAGACGTGCAATATCATGTATACACATTGGTCCTTTAGTCATTGAAACAAGGTCTAAAATTGAATACAATTGTATATATTATGTGTTAATGCTGGTGACTGTACCGAGTATAAGTACTGAGGCGAGCCCGTAAAAGCTTTTGTTCGGAATCTTTTTGTCTTTACGGCAAAAGATGATAATCGTTCGCATTGTCTGATTTTATTCGTGTTTACGCTAACATTCCCCAAACATAATTTATATACACAACTACCAGGAGGCCGATCGCACTACTAACGTTATTACCAAAACTAAGCCACGACGAAGAGTGCTATTCTCGAGATATAGGCAGTTTTAGTAATCCATCATCAGTGTTGGATCACTAAGGCTGCCTAAATCTCGAGAATCATCATCACCCTGGATCGTATTCCTATCCAGTTTGCCTGTAATAACTGTTGTTAGGGAGGTTAAACGGCAGTCGCTTCATTGTGATAACTGTTATCGCCAAATCTAGGATCATGGTTAAAGCGTTTACCCTGGGCTTTGAGGCTGAGGACACACAAAGTAAAACTGGTCAAGTGTGAGTTGGTTTCAAACACGAAGGGTTCCGTACCATCCATACTATCCATACTAATATTAGATATAAATGCGAAAGTCTGTCTGTCTGTCTGTTACGCTTTCACGGCCAAACCGCTGAACGGATTTTGATGAAATTTGGTATGAATATAGTTAAGACCCGGGGTCAAACATAGGCTACTTTTTGACGCAGGCGGAGCTGCGGGAAACAGGTAGTTATCTATAAAAACTGCAAAAAATCATGTCCGTTGTATGGGAGCTCCCTTTAATATTTATTTTATTCTGTTTTTTAGTATTTGTTGTTAGTATAGCAGCAACATACATCATCCGTGAAAATTTCAACGGTTCATGAGATACAGTCTGGTGACAGACGGGCAGACGGACGGATGGACAGTTTACTCTTTTGGGTAAGGAACCCTAAAAGAGATAAACAAACACTATCATATTTATGATAGTATATGGAAGTATGTATGTATGCATATATGTCATGTTGCATTAACAGAGAATGTGACAGGAAGGAACCGTGCCGTGACTCTCGAGTATTTGGCTCCAGCAGTCATGCTAAGTGCCAAATATTGTGAGGGGAGGAATTAAGCTTTTGGCTTTTCGCTAGCTGGAAAGTTACCAACTTTATTCGCATATACAACTAATGTTTTAATTAGTAAATGAGTTGGTTTATAACTTATATACTTAATTTCTTCATCTATCTACATCACATTTGATTTATCTACACTAAGTTTTGAATGTTTGTAATTTTATGTTTCTTTACGTGTCAGATGAAATTTGACTAGAATAGAATAAATTTATTGCCAAAGAAAGATACACAACAACTATATAACAATACATGCATGGGACAAAGAAGACTAAATTACATGTTCCTTGCTATCACAAAGCTGTCACAGATGATGTGCTGTGAATCCTTCCCGACAAATAGACCCATTCAGCATATGTTACAGCCACATCACAGGAATGACTGCAACGCTGATTTTCAATGGACCTATTAATAGGTGTGTGCGTCACGAGCGAATGTGGCCCAATCAATAAAAAAAAAGCTACATGTTTTGTACTTACGCTAAATATAAAATATATAAGTGTAGTGTAGAATAAAATATGTAAAGTAAATAAATATTGATATATATTAAATATGTTGTACATATATTCATACATGCCCATGTTTTTACTGTTGCTGCGATATCTGTGTTTGCAACAATATACTTTTCATTTTTAGTTTAAACGTATATATCGTTTGAATGTACCACCTGTACATTATTCGCCGCATATTTAAAACAACCCCTAAAGGCAGCCGAGAAGTGTCGTGGGATAACAAGGGCATGTCTAGAAACACGGTTGCGAAGTCCACGCATGTTTTCAGTCCATTCCAATTTTTCATGTAAATACGATGGTTTTTGACTTTTCACAATTCCAAATAGTAACGTTGCGAAGTGTAATCGCCTTCTTCCATCCATTCTAAGTATGTTCTCCCTTTTAGATACGGCGTGACATGTGTGCGTGGAGGTATTTTAAAGCAAAATCTTGCGACAGCATTTTGGACACGTTTTATAAGCGTTGTGTAAGTTGGTACAGTGAGGTACATACAACATGTCTACTATACTTGCAACTTTGATAGTACACTTTTGTATGTAAAGTACCTGCCACGAGAAGCTATAAATTTAGTAAAAAAACAAATGTCTACTGAGGTGGGTTCTAGTGGGTGGTTACCTAGCAACAATATTATGAATTCCAAATACAATTGACTTAAATTACTACACGGGTAATATGAAACTAACGACCAATTCCAATTACTCGGGTTATATTTTGACGATATAAAGCGCTGTCGCTAAAAATTGTAGGTCCGTTCAAAAAAAAAAAAAATCGAACGAATCCGCCTCAGTGAATGTAAACATTTGCTCCGTCATTTGGATTTGGTGACAGTTTATCTTTTTACTTTTAAAACAAATAAATGAAAAAAAAAATCATACAGCTAATCAATTAAGAAATAAACGCGGCGATCAACATAATCATCTAAAATTATTCTTAAATTTAAATTCTCTCTAAACATTAAAATATGTCACGAAAATACATTTTTTTCTTTCATTCAAATGTTGCGAATCCCTGGACATTTGTTTACATAAGTTACATCTTCTCATGACGGGGACTTGAGGTACTAGGTTTTGTCATGACTTGGATTAACAAATATAATTTCATACTTGTAACATGTATGTTGAGGAAAAAAAAAAATTATACCAAAATTACCTACTAGAGTGCGAGACTGCAAAAACATTGTACCATACTCTTTATTTTTTATTATAAAATTATAAAAAAACGTTTATTTTTTATTCTGTAAATGGCCCGCGCTCTAAATTAATACAAAACGTGACGTGATTTATCTTAGCATTAAAGGTTCCGGGTTCCGCAGACGATATCGAATATATAAAGTGTTTATTGCCATATAGTCTTTTTTGTACGATTTGTATTCTATTAACAACGTGGAAAATTTTAAAAGTCTATTTACTTGCATATCTATTATTTTCCATGAAAGACAATATATATGTACAAGCTCTACGGAATCCTTTATATTCGCGATTAAAACTCGCACCTATCTGCTTTTATTTATTTTGGCTATCAGCGTGATTAATGCCCCCCCATCCACTAGGGTTAAATTTAGGAAATCTTACTTTTATTTTTGGCATTTGAATAGAAGATTTACGTAAATACCGACTTTGGATGATATGTTATCGTATACTAACCATTATGGATGTAATAAGTCCGAAATAAATGATTTGAATTTAATCTTTACTGATTTTATTACTCTAACTTACTATAACTACAGACAATTTTTTTTATTCTACACTATTAAATTGTTTATAGCACGCGATTTCAAAATTATAAATGAAAAAACTTCACCAACAAGTGCCTATTAAAGATCCGAAATTTATGTTGATTATTCATAAAGTTTCGAAATTTAAGTTACATTAACGAATTTTAGGCATAGTTAAAAAGATTTCAGCAAAGTCATCATGCATGTAAGATGTACATTAACATGACTTTGCTGACAGTAGGGTAAGAATAAACTATTCACCGTTTCTATCAACGAAATGAATAACGCTTTCTTAAAGTTGTCTGGTAAAAATGAACTACATGCCTATGTGTTATCTAAATGGAACAAACTATCGTATCAAAACTAAACGTTAAAAGTTTATTACTTATTTATTTACATCTAAATTATATTAGGTATAACCTAGTCTACCTGCCACCATGAACGCTGCAAATTGTTTGAAACTTTAGATGTAACTTATTTATAAGTAATAAACGCGATAAAAATTGCAATAAAATAGTTTCATATAATGCGTAACAATCGCGAAAACATAAGAAATTTTAACGTATTTTAACGTAAAATGTTCTTTTCTTAATGGCAACATGGGATAGAAAAATATGTATATTGTACCAATCACAAAAATTTAATTAAAAGAAATACATTTACAAAATTGAGTAAGTACAAAGGCAAACTTATCGCTATTGCAATTTCATACGTCTTCTTTAGACAACCAGATAAAAATAAGTTACTATTCACCTGCTCTGTCCACGACATGGAACAATATCTTGCACAGGTATTGCAGGTACAGAGGTAGGTCGGAGAACCTCTTCATTTCACTGAGGTGTAATGCCCACCTCGCCAGCCAGCCTTCCAGGGTTGTCCGTCCTGGCATGTTGATACCGCTGGCTTCATCGCCACACACCCTTTTGTAGTATGGGAGCTCGCTCCATCTGTGGGAGAAGGAATAAATCAGAACACAGATACATAATTTTTTTAAGGGTCCGACGTACGGCCATTAATTGAATCACGTGTCCTCAATCGACCCCTTAACACTTTAAAACAATTGACTCGGTAGCTATGTGGTAGCCGGCTACCGCTAGGGACGTGAAGGGAAGTGAAGACGTGTAGAATATTATAAAAATATTCTTGGTTCTTCGTGTAAGTATTTCTTCAATAGTCATAGTGGTTATAAGAAAAAAAGAAAGAAAAAATGTTTATTTGGTACTACTAAACATAAATACTTAAAAATTAAAGGCACAGTAATATAAAAAATGGGTAGTATAAGTGTTTATACTGTTACGAAATCAAAAATAAAAAATGCGGCCCGCGGAAGTTTGAGTAGCGCTGTCCGCGGAAAATTCTCGTACAATCGTCGCGTGTTTCCATACGGGAATAATATCGCGAACGATCTAGTACATCGATTATCTCGCTCTGACATATTGCTTTGTCTCGCTCTCGCACTTCTAGTATGTACTAAGGGAACGAGACAGAGAGTATCCCTCTCTCTCTATTCCGGAGTAGTTGTGATCTTTCTAGAAACTTATGGAGCGGGTTTCCCGGGCCATATAAATATCGGAAGGTGCCTCAGGAGAGCAGTTCTAATTTAACTGAGCCACAAGTGCGATCAAGGAGCGATATCCGGAGCGAATAACAAGTGATACAAGCGACCTCGGCAAGTTATAGTGACTGTGATTAGCAAGTGTTTTGGACATTGTTAGTGATAAGTAAAGTGAAGTGACGTCGGCGACCATCCTTGTGGGAATAAACGTTTTTAAGAGTCATCAGGTGTTTTTCTCCAAATTGCGAACCCCGAGCTCGTAACAATTGGTGTCATAAGTGGATTTGGAGATGCCATTGACTCCGAGAGAAGACGTCACTAGTGAGGGTGTGAAGACGAGGGCGAAGCGTGCTGCGGAAGCCACTTCTACTGGATCTGCTGACCAGGCCGCTCCCGCCGCGCCCACCGCCGACCAGGTCACGTCCAACGGCAACCAGGCTACGTCCAAAGCCTACCAGGACACGTCCAACGCCCACTAGGTCATGTCCAACACCCATCAGGCCATGTCCAACACCCACCAGGCCACGTCCAACGCCTACCAGGACACGTCCAACGCCCACCAGGCCATGTCCAACACTCACCAGGCCACGTCCAACGCCTACCAGGACACGTACAGCACCCACCAGGTCACGCCCAACGCCAACCAGGCTACGTCCAACGCCTACCAGGACACGTCCAACGCCCACCAGGCCATGTCCAACACCCACCAGGCCACGTCCAACACCAACCAGGCCACGTCCAACGCCTACCAGGACACGTCCAACGCCTGTCAGGACACGTCCAACGCCCACCAGGCCATGCCCAACACTCACCAGGCTGCGCCTATCTTTGATTTTGGGGAATTGATGCGAATGCTGGACAACAAATTTACAATGCAGGAGAAGCTTCTACAAGACATAAGAGAGCAACAACAAAAGGCTCAACAGCAACTCCTGTCAGCTATTGGTGAAGTTAGTGGCGTGGTTACCAAATTACGCAAGGATGTTGACTTGGTGGAGGAACGCGTCACGACTCTTGGGAACGACATGGAAAATATGAAGACGGACCTTTCCACATTACAGAAGAAGTTCGTGCGCCTTGAAACAACGGGAGTAGCAGTTGCATCTGGCGGAACAGTCATTGCCCACCTCGGACCCAGCGTGAAATTGCCGCCATATGACGGAACCTCGTCCTGGACCGCATACCGTCAACAGTTCCAAACCATCGCAGCTGCTAACGGATGGACAGATGAACAGTGCCTGACAGCTCTCACCGTCGCACTCCGAGGACAGGCTCTGACGGTCTTGGAGGTTCTTCCGTCGGGCAGTGGATTCAAGGACCTGCTGGAGGCACTGGAGTCGCAATACGGGGAACGGCATTTGGAGCAAGTCTTCCGCGCTCAACTCCGCGACAGAGTCCAGCGCTCAGGAGAGGGTCTGCAGCAATGGGCGCTGGAAATAGAAAGACTCGTCCGCAAGGCGTATCCAGGGGCCGATTTGAAGATGCTTGAGTCCAACACCGTGCAGACGTTCGTCGACGGCATCAAGGATTCGGAAGTCAGAGCTGCAGTAAGGCTAAACCATCATGCCTCATTGAAAGATGCACTGGCCCACGCTTTGGAGGTGGAAGCCGTCAGACATGACATTCGTCATTCCGCGACTCACAAAGTGCGCGAAGTAGTGGAGGAAGTTAGGGAAATAAAAAGCTCCGCTAAGGAAGAGACCTGGATCCATGTGCTATAGGTGCGGCGAACGAGGGCACCTTCAAATGAACTGCCCAAAGATCAAGAAGCTTGAAGACGACGTGAAGGAACTGAAGATGAAGCAGGAGGCTTCATCATCGGAGAGGAACCAGGGAAACGCGGATGCGCTGTCACGCAGACCCTGCCCTGATTGTAAGCACTGTATCAGGCAGGAGTTAAAAGAAATGACAGTAAAGCTAACTCGGACAGAACCATTAGAGACCTGGGAGAACGATGCGATGAGAAAGGAGCAAGAGAATGATGATGACCTACGGCACATCATCAGGTGGAAGGCACAAAGTAACGATAAGCCAAAGTGGAGTGAAGTTGCACCGACAGGCACTGTTTCCAAGGCGTACTGGGCGCAATGGGATAGCCTCGTTGTACAAAACGGAATACTCTACCGGAAATGGGATAAACCTAACGGCAGAGAGATTCAACTGCAAATTGTGGTTCCAAGAACAAAAATACGTGATGTTCTTCGGGAAGTACACGACGGCGTGTCCGGTGGACATTTGGGAGTCAAGAGGACGCTAACGAAAATCCGCGAAAGGTTCTACTGGCTCCATTGTCGGGAGGATGTGAAGGACTGGTGCCGCAAGTGTACAACTTGTGCTGCCGTAAAAGGGCCACATACCAGGATCCGAGGGAATCTACGACTGTACAACGTCGGTGCACCTTGGGAACGCATTGCAGTCGACGTAGCTGGACCATTTCCTGTCACTGACTCAGGGAACAAGTATTTCATGGTTGTCATGGACTACTTCACTAAGTGGCCGGAAGTATTCGCCATACCAAACCAAGAAGCTACGACAGTTGCAACCAAGATAGTGGAAGAAGTGATTTGTCGCTTTGGCGTGCCCTTGGAAATCCATTCCGACCAAGGCAGGAATTTTGAGTCACAGGTTTTTCAAGAAGTTTGCAGGATTATGGGAATGAACAAAACCCGAACCACGGCTTACCCTCCTCAGTCAGACGGGATGGTCGAACGGTTTAATCAGACGATCGAGAGACATCTGGCAAAAATAGTGGAAAGCCATCAAAGGGACTGGGACAAGTACATTTCACTGTTCCTGCTAGCGTACAGAACAGCAGAACATGAAAGCATAAAGGCAACTCCGGCATATGTCAACTACGGTCGTGAGCTGCGGTTGCCAGTGGACCTCCTAACAGGAGGCTCACCAGATGAACCTCAAAGTGTTCAAGACTACGTTTCTGATCTGCGTGACCGAATGCGAGAAATACACGCCGCAGTTCGAGAAAACGGGTTGCAGTCGAGTCAGAACATGAAGACCAGATACGACAGAATGTCGAATACAAATGGCTTCGAGGAAGGCGCTCTAGTCTGGCTTCACAACCCGACTCGCCGGAAAGGGAAATCGCCAAAGTTACAAACCAAGTGGGAGGGCCCATACAAGGTGGTAACGCGACTAAATGATGTGACGTATCGGATACAGCGCCAACCAAGAGGAGCAATGAAGATTGTTCACATCGACCGCTTGGCGAAATATCACGGAAGTAATGATGATGCTCGGGACGAGCATCTCTAAGAAGGGGGCAGTGTTACGAAATCAAAAATAAAAATAAAAAATGCGGCCCGCGGAAGTTTGAGTAGCGCTGTCCGCGGAAAATTCTCGTACAATCGTCGCGTGTTTCCATACGGGAATAATATCGCGAACGATCTAGTACATCGATTATCTCGCTCTGACATATTGCTTTGTCTCGCTCTCGCACTTCTAGTATGTACTAAGGGAACGAGACAGAGAGTATCCCTCTCTCTCTATTCCGGAGTAGTTGTGATCTTTCTAGAAACTTATGGAGCGGGTTTCCCGGGCCATATAAATATCGGAAGGTGCCTCAGGAGAGCAGTTCTAATTTAACTGAGCCACAAGTGCGATCAAGGAGCGATATCCGGAGCGAATAACAAGTGATACAAGCGACCTCGGCAAGTTATAGTGACTGTGATTAGCAAGTGTTTTGGACATTGTTAGTGATAAGTAAAGTGAAGTGACGTCGGCGACCATCCTTGTGGGAATAAACGTTTTTAAGAGTCATCAGGTGTTTTTCTCCAAATTGCGAACCCCGAGCTCGTAACAATACTTTGACAGCACTAATGTGACAGAAGGACTGGATTCCCGGGATTACTATTTTTTAAATAATTACCGATGATTTTTACCAATGCCACCTCACAGTCTTTCATATTTTTTTGAATAAAATAAAAAAACACATTTACTCTAAAAATACTGATATAATTAATACTAAAAATTACGACTAAAAATACTGATATAATTAATACTAAAAATTTCGACTAAAAATACTGATATAATTAATAACACTTATCAAGACAAAAGCAGTTTAAATTGTTATCTACGTCTAGAGGCATTATGTCAGCGAAAGGGCACTATATTGAAAAGTCTTAAAATACTTATTTCAAAAAGAAAAATATATGAGCGGTAAAGTTCTATGAATGGGTTTTGGGTTTAGTTTAGTGGAATAACTCGTTAAAACTTCTATAGTTTTGTAGAGCGAAGCTCTTTTTGTTTAACTCTCTTTAGAACTTATAGAACTATTTACATTCTCATACCTTAAAATAAAATCAGAAAAGTAGTTTAGATTCAGTGTGTTTGGAAATCGAATTTAAGTACTGGCCACTAATTCAAAATAAAATAAAATAAAATAAAATAAAATAAAAACAAATGAATAGAGTCTATTGTATTCATGGCAAGATTGTACTTCTCATAGATTTAGGATTTTTAATCTAATAGTTACGTCTAATATACTACATCAAAAACGAACCATGCCATCCAGTCATTTACTCGTTGCCACGAATTCAAGTGTTTTTCCTCACCGTGGTTTCAGGGGATCACGTTAGAATTTCGCATCTCTGAAAAGTACTAGGCAAACCATGTATCTTGTGATCAATATTGTACCTTTTTGTTGTCATTATGTGCACTTGTGATGATAATGGATTAATGAAATAATCCGTGCTTGTTTGCTTTCTCCGGTAAATTATTCAATTAAATGGCATGGTTATCTTGTCTTCAAAATAATAATCTTGGTGAAATTGATAAAAAGCAATGAAGATTCAAATTTTGACGTTATAACAAAAACCGATCAGTCATGTCTAGTCTATACAATTTTTGACGTCATTTATCTTCATAGTAACTGATTTATAACTATTGCAAAACAGATCGTAATAAGATATTTGTAATGTTGCAGGGAGACACTTGGTATAAAAGAGATGACACTTAAAAATATGGAAGTCTTGGCTGTTGTTAAAAAAATTGTAGGTATTTTCTACTTATACGATCTATACGAAATAGGATATATCTATTTTTTTAGTTATTTCACTGGAATTTGAATTATGATTGCAAATTTGTCAAGTGTTATGACGAAAGTTGTGTATTTCTATGCATTGTCTAAGTACCTAGCTATAAAAAATATAAGTCCCTACTTTTGTTTTCGACAGTGTCCATTAAAAAGAGCTGACGTTGCTAATAGTCCCATTATTTTGTATCTCTTAATTCCAGAAAATGAACCTTAAAGCTTCTTGAATAATGATTATTAATTATACAGCTCCATTCATTATTCTAGTAGATTTGTTGCTCAACTAGTCGACTTACTTGGCGGGAAGCGGGTTGATGAAGTACTCGATGAATTCCTGTTTTACTTCAAGCAATATGTGGTATTCGGACGAATTGGTCGACCAGTCGGCGAAGTGTGCCAGCTTCTGTGAATGACGACGTGAAATGAATTTAATTATTCTCTTTTACTAGGTGGTGTTTCCATTGTTAAGTTAATCTACGATTAAACTGCATTCTGAAATGTTGACTTCACTGTTGTCGTTAATATTTCAATCAGTTCAGGAAGAATCATCTATACCTAATTTGAATATATTCCGATGTGAATACTTCAGTATTTAAATACAAAAAAGGTAGGTATTTAAATGTAGTTCTGATAATGTGGGTATGCTTTTCATCGTCAACGGTAATTCACTTTTTATAAGGACTACTTTGTAAGAAGAAAACGACTAAGCATTAAGTCCGCCGATTGTATACCTACATAAACAATCGGCGGACTTAATTCTTATGTTTACTTACAAAATAATAAGTATATACTTGTGGTACAATAAAATTTTAAAAAATAGCTTTATACAGCTTTCTAACTCCATAGGCTTCCATAAGACTTATCTCCTATAAATGTTATTGTATTCCTGACAATACTATAATCCCACTTATACCTACGAATAAAATTGTAATGCTGTATTTTGTAGTCAACCAAACGTTTTTTTGCCCGCGCCATTTGCTTTTAAATTGATGTGTGTTCCGTTTTTTATTCGCGCATTTTTTTAAATAAAGCTGCATATTTTTTTATTTTTTTTGCCATTCCTTGTTTTGTTGTTTTTGTGTGGTTTTGGCTTAAAAGGGATTTCACTGCTCATTGCGCTATGTTATCTATATCTATCTTAGGTGCAGGTGAAAAGATTCTTGGGTTTCCCGGTACAAAAGTTTTTTTAATCTTTCTCTTAGCGTTTTCATGTAAGCATCCTAATCCTATTATTGCTTTGGAGTCTGATGTCCCCTTTTCTGCTTTTCCTCCTTTACTTAAAGTATGTTTATTTGTGGCCATTTACGTGTGTCTGTCTACTTACATCACTAATAGTGATATTAATAAGAATTTTGCTTTTGCCTCTTGTAACAGGCTCCGTAGGAGGCGGCATCGTCAAAGATGTAAGTTTCCTATGTAATTGACCGGTTTATTGAAGACGTGACCGTACCAAATTAGGTGACTGTTTAATTACGTATACAAATAATTGGTTCGTCCTATTATTGTATGCGTCCTAAGCTTATATGCCTATTTACTTAATTTATATATTTTTTTTTTACATACAACTAAGTAGGCAAAAAGGCGTACGGCCCACCTGGTGGTAAGTGGTTACCGTAGCCTATGAACGCCTGCAACACCGAAGATGTTACGAGCGCATTTCCGACCTGTCCGCTGTCAGCACAGCGACCCCTCTGGAGCCTGGCGACCCTACTCACCAGCAGGAACACAACACTGATCACAGTTTTATTTGGCTGCGGTCTTCTGTAGGGTGGAGGTACTTCCCCAGACGGACTACTCCTTACAAGATGTCCTACCTCTCTTGAATAATAAAATGATACCTACCTCGAAGAAACTGTCGAAGTCTTGATCACATATGACGTCATCACGGTCGTGGTCTAAGAGCTGAGTGAAGAATAACGTAAGTTTGTCTGTCTGTACGGCGCTGAGTTGGGCGAGAGGCTGCTCGTCTTCCAAATCCAGACATTCCAGGTCCTCGCTGCACCGGTTTACCCAGGTGGCTGGAAAAGATATGACAATGTGTTTGACTTGAACTGATCACCCTAATCTTATGTTGGTATACCTTAAACATTTTATATGTACGACAACACTTATGTAATGTTGGTAGCTCTCTTCTCCTTGCAACTGTCATGGCATACAGATGTTGACTTATTAAGCGTGTATTTAATCCATACTAATATTATAAATGCGAAAGTCTGTCTGTCTGTCCGTCTGTCTGTCTGTTACGCTTTCACGGCCAAACAGCTGAACGGATTTTGACGACATTTGGTATGATATAGTTGAAGACCCGGGGTCAAACGTAGGCTACTTTTTGACGCATGTGGAGCTGCGGGAAACACCTAGTAATATATATAAATCCTTGTGATGATTACATTTCATAAAATGAAAGTTCACGCAAGTCCGAGTGTTTGCTGTTAGAGATGGGCGCCTTCCCGGAAATATTTCCATTTACTCCCGGAATTTTTAAAAATTAATTATTTTTTCCCTTTTCTTCCCCTAGCATTTTATTTTTTCCCTCTTGAATTTCTTTCCGCTGCCCATCTCTATTTGCTGTATAATTAAACGTGCTCTACTATTCTATTCTTGAATGGATATGCTATTTCCATTAGTGTTGAAGATCAATTTCTTAGGATACTTAATAACAGAGTCTGGTATTTCTTTACATCCCATACATGTCTACGATGTAAACGAATAAATACCAAGTTGTTACCTATCTTTTTATGTTGTCGAAGGTGTTTGGTAGAGTACCTATCGAATAAATTACTCAGTTGCTAGTTTCCATTTCCGACAAAGGAACTCTAGAAACGTTTACAATTTTTCCTTTTACACGTATAGAAAATACTACAAAGTCTGTGTCAAAATTAATGACATTTTATGAGTTACGCAGAGGTAGAGAAAAATGTTACCAACATTTCACAAATATTAGGCACATGCCTCGCCGACTCGCGTATAAAATTGTTTTCGCCGTTCCGATTTTTCCGATAGTTGCCCTTTTGTAAATATTTGTTGTAAGGAAGAAATAGAGGTGTCCTCTAATATGTTTGTTGTCGTACTCTATAGGCACAAATTATATTTACCAACGGACAAATCGATCATATATGTTTAGATATGAAAGTACGTTTTTGTTTGTGTGCCTTGGAGTAACTTTTACTACTTCGTTTTTCTTGATTTACTAGTCTTTCAATCCGTTTCCCTACTTTTATAGATTTGTTTGTACTTCTTTCACGTCTAAACTGAGTGACGGAATGGATTTGTTAATTTTATTTTCATGTACCTATTGAACCTTATACTGGTTTACGTATAAAACGTACATGATCCGACTGCTTTGTTCGTTGTACCCAAAAAGCATCGAAACCGAAAATTTCCTTTACCATACATACTTTGCCCCTTCTTCAGCCCCTTAGGTGTAGGTTTTCGGAAAATTCTCTCTCCCTCTAAGTTTTAGGTCTCTACGACCAGCAGTTTATGCTGTGAGCTGGTTCGTCAATCAGTTATTCAGGACAAAGCATGTACGATTATAGACGTATCTAAAATTTAATACAAAAATGTTACAGGTATAACTTGAGTACCGGATGTAAAGTACTAGTAGTAGGACATTCGTACCTCCCTATCTATGAATAGAAGAAGGTATGTTAGCATGCAACAAACGTACACTAAAATGTGCGGGTAGTAACTTCATGTCTTATTGAAATGTCACGACGGGTGCGGGTTCGTCCTATATTCAAGGAGATGCGACATGGCCGAGAATGTCTACCTAAATTTAATTAAGGAAATGGCTTGGTATTATTATGTTTTCTTGGGAAATAAGAACCTACACCTACCTATTAGTGATTTAATAAGGAAAATACTATGTCATTTCTTTGTAATCAACAGCTTAAAGTAACCTGAAAAATTATACCATTTTACACTTACACTTTCGTAGAGATTTTTTTTAAACATTAAGTAGGCAATCAGGCTTACGGCCCGTCTGATGAATGGATTATGGGAAAGGTATCACAAACGCAATTGTTCTTATTCAATATTCAACACAATCTGAGTTACACACAAATTTAGGGGTACAAAGGTACAATTTTAGGGCCTCTTCTGTTTATTGTTATATCAATGACTTAACAAATGTAACTTATTCGCCGATGATGTTTCAGTAGTAATAGCAGAAAAAGAAGACACTAACTTTAATGAAGACATTAACTCTACTGTACTACAGATTATACAATGGCTCGAAACAAATAATTTGCAGGTAAATATTATTAAAACAAGGTACCTTCGTTTTTTTAATAGAAAAAAGAAGACAAATATATTGGACATAACAACAAATAATGGACCTATTATGGACGCAAACGAGATGCTTTTTTTAGGTATCTTAATTGATAACCAGTGTAGCTGGAAACTGCACATAAATAAAGTATGTGCTAAAATAAATAGATTTGTGTTTGCCCTCTTTAAACTAGCGAGGCAAGTAAACTTAAAGACTGCGTTAACAGCCTACCACGGTTACGTTAACTCAATCCTAAAATATGGCTAACTTTTGTGGGGACACTCAGTTGACATTAACCGTGTCTTTGTTTCGTTGAAAGTCACTGGGTTTCTATGTTTGGTGTAACACCACTAACTTCTTGCCAACCACTGTTCCGCAAATTGAATGTACTAACGGTCCCATCAATGTACATCTACTCGTATGAATGTTGAGTATTTGTAAAGACCTATCCTGACTTATTTGACCAAAGAGATAATTATATTGGCAGACCATCTAGACGCAAAAATAGACTAGTTGTACCAAGTAAAAGCACTGCATATTTTAATAGGAATTGCTATAATAGTTGTGTAACATTTTACAATAGACTGCCAGATACTTTAAAGGAGCTTGAGTTAAATTCTTTTAAGTCGCAACTATATGAAAAACTTGTAAAAAAATGCTACTATTCTGTTAAAGAGTTTTGTAACAGTAAACTTACTTAAATTATTTTTGTGACATTGATAATAATAAACACTGAAATTTCATTTTATCCTGTAAATTTCTTAACGTGTTTGTATCTTTTTTGAATAATAATGTGTGCTAATAATTTAAATGACTTCCGAAATAAATTTGCATGCTGTTCAAAATGGCTAAATATGATTGCTACTTATATTTATGTACCACCTATGCATTGTAAACTTACCCTATTTTATGCAAATAAATGATTTGATTTGATTTGATACATTAGTTTTCTAAGTGGCCTTAGTCTAGACTGAACAATAAAATAGTATAGTGAAATGAATTGTATAAAGTAACCCTGAAATAAAGCGCGGGGGAGGCTACGGCTACACCGATACCCTTATGCGAAGGACTCATTAACTGAAACTGTTTAAATTCTGCAGTGCAGTCCAACGACAAATTGCCTCAGATCGACGCGGAAGGGGCGTGGAAATTACTTATTAAACAAGTAGATCCAACCCTAGGGTGACCGAATTACGGCGACGCACTGCGGAACCCATTGTGTTTCGAGTTAAGGTAACCGTTTGCAAGGTCGTGGATTGAAAGTCACTGGGTTTGACCTTTGACTTATTTTCGGCACGCTAAATTGTGGTTTGAATTTAGCGATTTGTTAATGGTAGTTGAAGCATAAAGCATAATTAATTTTCTTTAAAGATCGCAGAACGGTTATCACGGTAGAGTCAAAAATTCTGATAATTGAAAAAACATATTATAAACATAAAAAAATTTGCCCCGAATAAATAAATAATAGGTTGGGGAAAAAGTTTAAATAAAGAAACATTTTTAATATAGTTTATTTACATTTAACTAAAGTATGTAGGTGCCATTTTGTTCGATTACTTTTTGCCATCTTGTAGGTAGGGGCATGATCCCATTGCTATAGAAATTTTGAGGTTTCTGATCAAAATATCGCGACAAGTGGTTTTGGCAGTCCTCTCGTGATGTTAACCAGACACTGCCTAAAGAATTCTGAAGAGACCGAAATAGGTGGAAATCTGAAGGTGCAAGGTCAGGACTATAGGGCGGATGCATTAACACCTCCCAGCCAAACTCTCTTAATTTTTGCTGAGTGGCTAAAGATGTGTGAGGTCTAGCGTTATTATGATGAAAAACCACACCTTTTCTGTTGATTAATTCCGGCCGTTTTCTTTCAACTTCTTGCTTTAATCTCATCAGTTGTTCGCAGTAGAGTTCAGAATCGGTGGTCCTGCCTAGTGGTAACAGATCATAATGAATAACGCCCTTCTAATCCCATCACACACACAGCATTACCTTGTTGCGAGTTAACCCGGGTTTCGCCGCAGTCTGTGAAGCCTGACCGGCCTTTGACCACGACCTTTTTCGCACGTTCTTGTCGTAAGTGATCCACTTTACATCACCAGTTATCAGCTTCTTCAAAAATTGTTCGGTTTCATTACGTCGTAATAAAGAGTACACAGTTCATTAGGTTTCATTCAGTGAGCTCGTGAGTTACCCAAATATCGAGCTTTTTTGTGTACCTAGTTTTTTTCAAATGCGCCAAAACTGTTTTGTGGTCAATTTCCAGTTCTTCAGCTACGTTGTAACTACTGACTTGCCGATCTTGCTCCACTTTTTCATTTTGGCATCCATTTTATCCGTAAGACGGTGACCAGAGCGACGTGCATCTTCGACATCAAAATTTCCGGATTGAAAACACTTAAACCAAATTTGTGCTACTCTTACAGACACTGCACTAGGCTAGGTCTATAAACATCGCAAATTTTTTCGCGGTCCGCATTGCATTTTAACGCTTCTTGTAGTAAAATTTTAAAATGTATCTAATTTCTTCATTAGATTCACTCATATTCACACATTTTTCTAATTGGAATTTGGAATTATCTTCTTTAAAATTTAAACCTTTAATAATACTAAAACCAGCCAGATACAAATAGCCAAAGAGATTTTATTACAAGTTCATACATACTATATGCGAAAAGACGTTTTCCCCAATCTAATATTTTCGAGCGTTTAATCATTTGTATTTGCCGTACACGACTCGTTTGAAAATAATGTGTTGGAGTTATTTATAATCAAACATTTGTATTGAGCTATCTATTTGAACTGACGATTGATTTGGAAAAGGTAAACAAGAGTTAATTTTATTTACCATCATTTTACGCATGATTATAAAAATCCTAATCTTGTTGACAAATCAAGTCAGAAATTTAACAGATTCCATGGATTATAAGTGAAAAAGTCAACTGTTATTGTCGCAATTTTATGGGCAGCGAACATAGATCCTTCCTCAATGGCAAGAAATCAGATAAATGGAGTAAAGGAGGTTTTATATAAAGTGCTTTTTTTTACTTTGAATAAAGAAAGGACGTGAAATAAAAAGAGTTAAAAATAGCCTTAACTTACACTTTGAAAATTTTGTCTTTAGTAATAAATTTAATCGAAATATAACTTATAATACCTTTTAACATTTACTTTAATAAAAGTAGGTAATAAATATTTAAGCAATGGTTTTAAATAATTACGTAAACCTTGAAAAACCTTTCTGCGCCCTGAAAACATTGTTACTTTCTTTTATGAGTGTACCCTTCAATCTCAGGGTTATGATTGATTTATGTTTGACCCTCCTGCCGGCCCCGCACGACAAGTATATTATGATTGACAAACAATACTAGCTAGGAAAATTTAAGAAGTCGTGTCCAAATTAAAAAGCAGTATAAATTGAACTGGAAATTTTTGTAAGTCAGATTATAAATAATATAATAATATATATTAAATATACGTTAAAATTGGGTCTATATTTAAAAATAAACCGGTCAAGTGCGAGTCAGACTCGCGGACGAAGGGTTCCGTACCATTAACTTAGTGTAAAAACCACAAAAAATCACGTATGTTGTGAGCCCCCAAAATATTTATTTTATTCTATATTTTAGTATATGTTGTTATAGCGGTAACAGAAATATGCCAGTACATCATCTGTGAAAATGTCTACTGTCTTACTATCACGGCTCATGAGATACAGCCTTGTGACAGACAGACTAACAATGACATACATACATAAAAAGGTCCTATTTTTTATTAAATTAAACTATCTTATGTTTTCGCGATTGTTATTCATTAAATTAAACTATTTTAATACGGTTTTTATCGCGTTTATTACTTATTTATTTACACCTGACGTTTCAAACACTTTACAGCGTTCATGGTCACAGGCAGACTAAGTTAACATTGTCTTTGATGTCATAAGATTACAAACTACCGCCTGAAATTTTTATTGGGAACTATTCCGATTCACGCAGTATTGGCTCACAGTATCTAAGGGTCTTGCAGTCTGCTTCCGAGTTTGCGATTTTATTAAGTTAATGACTGGGTCCCAAGCTGGTGGTACCTGCCATCCATCCTCTCTATTGAAATTAGGATGTTTTCTAATTTCAATAGCTTCACGTAACATCCTTGGAATGAATCTGTTTTCCTTTGCAAGGACTTGAGGATTATCAAAACGCATATAGTGGTTGGGTTTGTCTAGAGCGTGTTCACAGACTGCAGACTTGGGTGAGCGCAATATGTTCTTTTATAAGAGTATTAATGCTTCTCTTTGTTTGCCCAATGTATGATAAACCACAGTCACAGTCAATTTTATAAACTCCAGCGTCTTGCAATGGGATATTGGATTTTACAGGTCTTAAAAATTGGTTTATTTTCTTATGCGGCTTGTAATAGGTCTTGATTGAAGCTCGCCTAAGTATGTTACCAATCTTGTCCGTGACTCCCTTTATGTATGGTAAGATGGCAGGAAAACGATCAACTGTGTGCGGCTTGGGTCGACTTCTGTGACATATGTGTGGGAAGCTGAGATTGTTGCTTCTTAAGACAGACTTGACTCGGAGAAGCTCCTCCTTAAAATGGTGGGTGTCACAGATGCCGTGTGCTCTCTGTAACAAAGATTTGCCTACGGTAGCTAACTGACATGGATGATGGTGAGATTTACCGTTGAGATATTTGTCTGTGTGGGTGGGCTTTCTGTACACAGTGTGACTGATACTATTGTCAAGATTTCTAGTTATTAAAACATCAAGAAAGGCTAATGAATTATTGATCTCAGGTTCCATAGTGAATTTAATTTTACTATTAATGGAATTGAAATGATCTAATAAAACAGAGACTTGAGTTTTGGGGAGTACAACACAAGTATCATCTACGTACCGTTTGAACATCTTCGGCATAGCCAGGGTGCTTGAAAGAGCCTTCTCCTCAAGGTCTTCCATGAAAATGTCGGCAACAATGGGAGAGACTGGAGACCCCATAGCTACACCGTCAATTTGCATGTAGAATTTGTTTTCCCAGAAGAGATAGCCTGATGTTAAGCAATGCTCAAGTAACTCTGCGTACTCTTGAGGTAGATGGTGGTCCTCAAGCCTTCTCTTGACAATATTTTTTGCATATCTTTATCGGTAAAATAGGTCTCTAGCTACCGACAGATTTAGAGTGTTCATTATCAGCCATTATGATCCGAATTTCACTTCAACTTTTGTTTATTTTTTGTGCAACTAGTATCACTTTATTTCACTGTCTTCTAATATTTTTAATAAAAACGTTTTAATTATAAAACAAGTTTAAGTAAAACATAAAAAAGCATTATTAAACTAGTAAAAAAATAGGAGAAAGAAAAAATGAAAAAAAAAAAATACTGGGACCGAGATTTTGCGTCAGGACCCTCGTATTAAAAGACTGTGCTGTTACCACATCTGCCACAAGCCCTTCTTAGCAATCATGGTGAAAATAACATTGATATTGAGAGGATGTGGTTTTACATTTTATAATTATACCATAACAATTAAAAATATTCATTACTTAATTTGAAAAATATATACCTATTTGAGATGGCCACAAATACCTCTTTCATATCACACGGTACAGATTTAATAACTTTTTAATTAATTACCACTTAACCTCCCAAAATTTATCCCCCCTTTCATACTCAGCAATATGCGTGTCGGATGCAGAGTGGGTGGTGTTAATGTTAGCTTTTAGATTATAGAAATATTAATGATTTCAGCCGTTGGTCCCGGTTATTGTCGATAGATAGCAGTCGTTAGGCTGTGTCAGATGCCTTGGGGCGGCCTGAAAATTTCTGACAGTGTTGGTCACTAACACACTTCGGGTCATGCAATAACCAGTACTGCCAAATCTAGGATCATGACTTACAGCGTACCCTAGGCTCCGAAGCGTAAGCTGACGACGCAACTAGGAATACACACTAGGATGATGATGATGACTTCTTATTTTTCTTGTAAAATCCCAAGAAGCCCTTTTGTGTGGTTATCACACGGCATAGATTAAAAAACATTTTATAAATTTTTATCACTTAACACCCCAAAAATTACCATCCTTTCTTAACACGTGCTTCCAGGTCTACTTTCTGAATTTTTTCAAAATTTGTAATCCAGCTTCTTCGTAGATATACTAGGGGGAACACTCTTTTTTTGCCTTTTTCCCTAAATAACTCAAAAAATACCGACCTAAAAGATACTGAAAAAAAATATATCATGAATATTAAACTGAGCCCTTTCGTTTGATATATCACAAGGTACAGTTCGAAAACCTTTTTTTTAATTGATATTGACACACATGTGTGTACCAAATTTCAACTTGATTAGTCTGGTAGATACGGAGAAAATCAACTGTGATAGACGGACAGACAGACGACATGAGTAAGTTCTTTTTTTATCTTTTGAGGTACGGAATCATAAAAATGCGATTGGCAAACAGCATTATGTGATCTAAAAACATAGTAGGGTCTAGTCTTAATTAAAAAAATGAGATTGTTTAAGAGCAATAAGTGATCTGAAAAAAAAAAATTAAGTCGATTGTTCATAGTGGATCTAGTCTAAATTAAAATAAAAAAATGATTGTGAAACATTATTATGCGATCTGGAAAATTTTGGAATTTAAATGTTGAAGTAGGTCTAAGTGGGAATACTTTCACGTTTGTCAGCTCTGACGGAATCGACGAAGACTCCGGTGTAAATCTACCTACTTTACTAAATTACAGATAAAAAAGTGACGAAATCTTGGTTATACATAATGGAGTGAAACACACAACACATGGCGCACAACTTTTATTTTATATAGTGGTTAAGAAAACAAAAGGAAAGATAATCAAGAAGAAAACTTCAGTATTGTGATATATTATATTTGTAGAATAAAGTCTAAATAATAAAAAAGGTAAAAAGTCTGTATATTTTAAGTTTTAGTAATTTTATTTATGTATCACAAACAGTAATTCAACAGTGGTGTTCAGAGGCAAAAAAGTTTTTGGGCGAGATAGGACGTCGCCTAAGAGACAGAGGTTTTGACCATCGCTCCGAGTGGTACTTGGTTCAAAGGATATCCATTGCGATTCAGAGAGGTATGTATATGATGGGTACTTTTGAGCCGGGTGTCGTTCGGGGTGGTATATTTTAGTAGTAAGTTTTTAGTTAGTTTTAATTTATACTGTAAATGTTAAAAAACTAAATAAAGTGACATATGTCAGTATATTACATAAAAAAATAAAATAAAAATTCAACAGTTGCCTATTGTGCTATACAACTGTATTATGTACAATAAAGTTTAAATAAATAAATAGTTAAACTTTTGTATGTAATCTTTTGATTGTATGCAATAAAGATAAAAAAATCACATCTTTGAAAATTCTACACTCACCATCAATTTATTTAAAAAAATGTATTATCTTCATCATGAAAACAAGAGTGATAAGAATAGGGGCTTTGAATTATATTTGATTTGACGGACACATTTCAGTTAACATGAGTTTAACAAAGTTGCTTACTCGAGGATATGTCTATAAATTTTTGTAAAATTACAAATACACTGTTAAAAATTATCAGGTATCTATTTACTTAAAAACCATCATTACTTAGTCAGTTTATACGAATATAGAAAAAAAAAACAATCACTTACGAAGAGAATAGCTTGTCAAAACCTCGATGTCGCACATTTTCACCGAAATTCACAATTTGCACTTCACAAATTTTTTGCAAAAAATTGCAATTCACAATATCCGGTTTTCCCACGCTATATATACGGGCAGTGTCCGCACGTTAAATAAATTTGAGTTCGAGACTCTAATCAAATTACTTATCGTGTTCACAACAGATGACGTATTATTATGCAAGTTAGGGGGTGGAACAGACACACCTACAACGTGACATGACGATAAGCAAATGTTATCGCCGATTCTTGTTTGCTTTTGTAGGTGTTAGGTTTTTAGTAGTATACCTTTTTGTACTTTGGTTTGAGTGTGTGTACTCCTGTTAGCTTTACTACGTTAATTGAGAATTCTTCTTCTTCTTCTAGTAGAGACGAAATATTAGTATGTGGCAACGTTAACTGTTCTGTCGTTAGCCACTACAAGATCCTATATCAATGCAGAAATCAAAACTATTAAGGCGCTTCAGGAGATAAGCCATTGATTCAAAAAAAATATCTAGAAGACGAAGCAAGATCAGCATTCGTACACAATATTGCTGTCGTACCTTCGTTATTTTGTACTAAGTTCTAAGTAACTAAGCTTGAAATCAAAGTTCAAAGAGTTTGCTGTGTACTTGGGTAGCAACCAAGAATAAGCTATGATAAAGGAGAGTTGCATCTCGTGATCTCAAATCGTGACGTAACTTTGATAAGGCAGTCTACTTATTTATTTATTTATTCAAACTTTATTGTTCCACAAAGTACACATGTACTTATAACAATTGGCGGACTTAATGCTAAGAGCATTCTCTACCAGTCGCAAAAAAGTTAAGGGGGAAAAAATGTATTACTTATAGAGCAAATTTTATCAAAAGTTTAAGTTCATACACTACGTAAACATACTTAAAACATACACAAATACTGTTTAATTTTAAATATATAGCTATTTATATATATATACATACATATACCTACACAAATACCAATGATGAAGGCAAGCCACATTGAGCAGTTTTCATTAACTGAGAGAGAGTCCAAAATGTGCGGGTACGTGCCCGCTTTATAAATAAAAAATTGTTAGGATTTTCCTTAATATCAGCAGGCAAAGCAATCAAAGTAGAGTAGATTGTAAAGTGAAGGAATTAGCCATAAAACTGGTGCGAAATAGAGTCTACTTGATGTCACGTCTCGGCGGCGCCTCCCAAACTCATCATAATTAATGATTAAACGAACTTACCTGCCTGTGAAGTTCAATCATTATTATATGAAGGCTGCGTCCGAAGAGATTAGCATTATTATATTACTTGTAGTACCGCTAGGACTCACCACTTACACTTGAGGGTAGTTTGTTTTTTTTACTAGCCGACAGACTGGCGCTGCACTTCAGTTAGTTGAGAGTTATTGTAACATTTCACAAGGAATGGGGAAAGCTACAGAGAGATTTGGGAGAATGGGATGCTAATCTCTTCTGACGAAGCCTTCATATAATTATGGTTAAACTTGATGTACAGGTAAGTTCGTTTAATCATTAATTATATTTTGGCTTCGTCCTTCGAGATTAGCATTATTATATTACTTGTAGATCTCTAGAGCGTATTTCTGTGAAATGTTAACTTAAATAGTTTTACACACGTAAGTATGTTAAAAAAAAAAAACAAATTTGTTATTATATATAAAACAACTAGGAGCCGTAAGTTAGGATATCATCTGTAAGCATCATAGTTACGCTGACAAGTAACTTTCGTCGAGTTTCAAGTAAGATTGTTCCTTTTTATATCATTACTGAACCTGAATCATTCAATCACCGAGGTAAACTCAGCTCTGTCGGCTATCTCTTCGTGGTCTGCTGGCTTTGGAATCAGTGTCAAGTCAACCCAGATGTCAGGCAATCGTTATTGGTAGCAGTAGACAAATTAACCAGCTCGAACTTAGCTCTGTTTCACCTATAACCTACAATAATAACGTTATTCCTTTTCGTAATTCTGTAAAAAGCTTAGGTCTCCATATTGATATTACACTCAGTTGGACTACTCATGTGGCTGAAATCAGCCGCTCTATTAATATTGTTCTTCAACAGCTGAATCGTCTCAGAAATTTTCTACCTATTAAAACGAAGATTCTTTTGGTTCAAACCTTAGTTCTTCCAATTTTGGACTATGCAGATGTATGCTATCCGGACCTTAATCAAGATCTTCTAAATAAGCTAGATCGTCTGGTAAATAACTGCATCCTCTTCATATTTTGCCTCCGTAAGTATGATCACATATCGCGTTATCGCTCCGAGCTTAGATGGCTACAAATTTGTCAACGCAGAGAGCTTAGGCTTCTCTGTACACTCTTTTCGATCCTAATGAATCCTCAATCTCCTGATTATTTAAAATGTAATTTTAAAAATCTATCCGACTCTCATGATCGTCAACTTCGCTCTTCTAATTCTCTCTTACTAAGTACTCCTCTTTTTCGCACCAGTTTTATGGCTAATTCCTTCACTTTACAATCTACTCGACTTTGGAATGCTTTGCCTGCTGATATTAAGGAAAATTCCTGACAAATTTTTATTTAAAAAGCGGACACGTGTGCACATTTTGGACTCGCTCAGTTAATGAAAACTTCTCAATGTGACTTGACTTCATCATTGATATTTGTGTAGGTATATGTATATATATATAGGTATATATTTAAAATGAAATAGTATTTGTGTATGTTTTATGTATATTTACGTAGTGTATAAACTTAAGCTTTTGATAAAATTTGCTCTATAAGTAATACATTTTTCCCCCTTAACTTTATTGCGCCAAACTATCTTTCCGTTTCTCCCAATGGTTGACTGGTAGAGAATGCTCTTAGCATTAAGTCCGCCAATTGTTATAAGTATATGTGTACTTTGTGGAACAATAAAGTTTTAATAAATAAATAAATCATTAGCATCATGGAATCCCTTTTAACTAGACAACCTTCCAAAACCTTCATCGAATTAAAATCAATTTCGGTAAGGATTCTGAATCTCGAAAAACATAAGATTATTTAGAAAACCGTCTTCAAACTATAAAAAACCTTTTTGAAGAATTTGATCAAAATCATAAGGAAATATTGAGTAGAGCGAATGACGAGGATATTTCCAAGAAAACATTTATGAACAAACCAAGCAGGTCTATTAATCTATCTATGAAGCAGTTTTGTCTCATATATCTTCACGGCAGGGTGAAGGTTTTTCTACTAAGCGGTCGGAAACGTCGGCCCAAACTAACGACAAACTCGACGACTTACTAGCAAATCAAAGAGCTAATTTTAGAGCATTCAATAGACTTATAAAGAGCATAGACTTATCAAAAATATCGGAGCGTTGGGAGATACAGGACGAAATTAATAATATTCAATTACGTTAGAAATCTATCGACAAAATATCAGATCTCCAATACATCAGGGACGATTGGAAACTCATTATATATTACAACATGTCATCTTATTGGCAGGGAGTCTCGGACTTAGAATATTTCGTAAAAAAGAGAAGCGAATCATGTTACGGAACCGGTACCAACTCAATAAAAAGCAATTGTTATTCAATTAGAGCACGAACTAAACGAAATCCAGCACTACAACGCTCTTCTCAATAATCAGTTTAGGTCAAGAAGAAAGCGTGGATTAGTTAATGGCATCGGTATGATTGCAAATACTTTGTTTGGAGTGTTAGACGAAAGATTCGCAGAGCAATATAAGCAAGACATTGAGAAGATCAACCAGAACGAGAATCATCTACAGGAATTATTGAAGAATCAAACTAGTGTTGTGGAAACTGAATACAAAGTTTTACGTGAGAATGAAAACATCATGAATCAACAATTTAAATGGATCAAACAACAAATTCGCAGTGTATCATCTGAAACAAATAAAGTTCGACTCGAGAATGAACAAGGACTTCGCATACTGTCATCAGCATTATCAATCCAGATCATCATATCAAACATACGACGCATATAGCATACTCTTATCCAAACTGTCTCGGATATCAGTCATGGACAAATAGACTTTCTTCTGTTGCCTCCAGAAGACCTTCAACGACAACTTAATATCATATCCTCACAATTAAAAGGCGACGTCACCCTTCCAGTCGAAAAATCAAATATCATAGATCTCTACAAGTTAATGAAAGTATTTACACGATTTAGTGATAAATATCTCATCATTGAAACTACTATCCCTCTTATAAGCAGTGAAATCTTCCAACTGGATAAAATCATCAGCATCCCTCAAATATCAATAAAAGATAACGCTCACGCTCACTATGTAACGTCTACAGCAAATTATATTTCCTTCAACCTCAAGAAAGACTTATTCGTTCTATACTCGGATGCAGACTTACAATCTTATTTCTATCTCCCAACCAAAACATTATGCTCTTCAAATAAACCGCTCTATAATTTAAAGGAAAACCAATCGTTATGCGATAATAACATTATAAACATTGAATCAATTGGATCCCATTGCAAGTCGAGTAGAATGGCAATCGCCGACAGGTGGATCAAGTTGCACCGACCTAACGTCTGGTTATACTCATGTTGCCAGGATTGCAAAGTGCGCATATTTTGCAATTCCACATTGAAAATGGAACAATTCAATTAAATGGCCTTATTACTCTAGGTCAAGGATGCGCTCTTAAAAGCAATGAATTTACCATCTACAGTCACAATAATTTCATCAGCAATATGAGCCAGCAGTATCAAAAGGAAGCATTTCAAGTATCAATATTGAACACAATCATCAATACTTATTCCATCATTTCCAACAATCTTTCTGAACAATTACCGAATCATGATCAGGTTTATCATCAGCTGAAAAATCAAATCGATAACATAAAGGAACAAACTCACGATCACTTCACTGTACACGACATTCATCACTATGTCGTCTCCTATATCATTGTAGGCATACTTCTAGCCATTTCAGCTGTTCTCATTATCATCAAAGTACGAAGAGCTCGCTCAATATACACTCACGCCGTAGCGGAGCAGCAGCCTCGAGTGAGGCCGCCCCAGGAGGAGCAGACTTCTAGTGATAGTGTTAGTGAAGTGCGTGAAATGTGTAATTTCCCCAGTGATCACCCAAAATCGGTTTTAAGTGTCGATAAAAGCACATCCCCCATGGTCCGTCGACCAGTGCAATTTAATGTACCCAGTGAATAAGTGTTTAAATAATTTCCCCAAAAACGAGACAATCTACTTAGAATAAATTTTAGCATAAATATATTTTTTTTTAAATTGTTTTTCACCATGTATCATGTAAAATCAATTTATAACATTTAGTTTAACATGCATCCATATACTTTGTTATCAATAATTGATAGTACATCCTCTCCATATACAGATTTCTTCCTTGAGAGGGCAGGATGTACGGAACACCGTCCATTAGTTGTTTAACCCTATAATTTTAACGTACATATATTATTGTCCATATAGCTGACGCGGTATTTTCATCAATTGTAAATGAGTCATAACTTAACAAATCAGTGCAATACATCAATTCACTCAAGTCGGTTGTTTCTTATCATATCCGAAATCAACCCTTATCATTTATCATCATCGTATCATATAAACTAGTGTGAGAATTTACAACCCTTACAGTAACAATAAAAGTTAGACCAGTGGATCTAAAATGGCCACTTTGCACGAATTACAATATGATCACATTATGAATCATTGCAAATCTTAAAATAGCCACATTTTGGCAGTTCATGAAATGAATCATTTCATGGCAATTCTGCTGTTTGACGGAGAGTCGCAAAATGGCTTACTTTTCGTGAATTGCTTTACCTTATTGCCAGGCGTAAAAATAATCTTTATTTTTGCATAGCGTGCGTACTTTTACGATTTTTTTTGTGAAATAAGTTTATCTAACCAATAATGTTGATTTACTATCATAAATTAACTGTAGAATTATAAATATCAATAAAAATATTAAAATTATAAAATCTATTTTTATTTTATTACTATAGCAACACTTACATGAGAAGTGATTCAGGAAATGAATCACGAAATGAACTGAATTAGAGTTGAAACGTCAATGTCAAAATTTGCAGAATTGCTAAGCTTCGCAATTCATGAAATGATTCATTTTGATGAATTGCTCAAAGTGGCCATTTTAGACCTGCAGGATACTGTGAACGCATTGATAGCATAAGCATCTGAATCTCGCTGCCAGGCTAGGAATTATTTACATTTATGATTGACTCTATTTGCAAATAGGTCAATGTCCGGGTTATTAAATGCGTTTGTAATTTTTTGAAAGGAGAATAACTCTTATATATAATAACTTAAATGTCGAATAACTGCCATTCAATATCTGGATGTATGCGTCTTAATTCAAAGTCCGCTTCTATATTCGAAGATGAGTGTATATATTATTTTTGTTACTTTCTTAAGGTGTGGGAATTGAATGCCATCTATTCTATTTATGTAAGAAATGGCAGTGGTATTATCGATTCGGAGTAAAATTTGGCAATTTTTTTAATTATTAGCAAAAAATTTTTACCCAAAGTAGGCAGCTAAGCTAATTAATGTGTTCTTTGCGTTCCTCATCATTCCACTGGCCGCTTGCTCGTTCTCCCCTACAAGCTATACCCCATTCCGATTTTGAGGCGTCAGAGAATATTTCGATAGCATAGGTATCGTGCTTGATTTTACATACGGAAACATCTACAGCATTTTCCCACCATTTCAAATCAGGGATAATGGTACTAGGTAGGTTTAAAAATGTTATACCTTCAAAAAGCTTAGTATAAAGCCAGCCATATTCGATTCCTGGACAGGCGGAAATAAGTAGGCTGACCAAATGAGCAAAATCTTTTATTTTGTTGTATTTCGTTTTTTAAACGTCGTACTTTGTCTAGAGGTAAGCTGACTTGCATATTCTTTGTATCAATATTATTACTAAGAAACACACAAGATTGCATAGAGCTCATGAAACTCTTTTCCTCGTTTATGATAAAACCGAGCGCAGTCAGCAGTTTTCTTGTTTGGACAACGTTTTTTAGACATTGCTCATAAGACACCAGTCGTCCAAATAAATGGTAGATAAATAGCCTGCGCTGCGCAGGAGTTTTGCGACTGGTTTAATTACTTTAGTAAATAAGTAAGTATTGAGCCCAACGGCAAAACATTAAATTCGTATAACCTGTTGACAAATTGGAAACTTAAGAATTTTTTATAATCTGAATGTATTTTAATACTAAAATAGGAGTCTTTAAGATCAATTTTTGCTAAAAAACTGGTCGAAAATCTTCCAATTTGAAATATAACTAAAACGTTTTGCCATTTGGTTTTTGTACGAGAAAAATACCAGATATAAATTGACCCTTACATGGTTTACACTCTGTTACTGCATCAATTGAAATAAGATTTTTAATAGCTAGAATAATTAGTAGCGGGTGAAACGCAATGTTGAACTACCGATTTAGAAAAGGGTATTTTATATCCGTTTATATAAGAATTTATAACCAGATTCTAAGTTATAAGGCACCACTGATGAAAAATTAACAAATCTACCGGCATATTTTACCGGGGTTTCTATCTACGAGTGCGATGCTGACGACGACTCTGTGACCGTTTTGAGGAGTTGGAGCGCAGATTCTTTGTCGATGAAGGAGTGTCCTTCGTCTTTTGAGTGGCTGTTGCATGCGGTTTTTTTTTTTTAAAAAGCCGCCTAGTTTTTGAATAAGCATGTTGTCGATCACAGAGTAAACGTGTCGTGTAAAAAGGACGTGATAATGTCAGAATGATTAATTGCATACTCAGAGTGAATGAGTATAAAGGTGAACAGATAAGTTACCCGGAACACCATTATATATATATATAAATACCAATTGCAAAAATCACTTGGCATTATTTAACGTTCACTATTTAACACTTTTCACTAAATAGTTAAAAGCACTTACCCGTAGAATCCGACCAGCGAACTACCGAGGTAAGAGATGACGAGCGTGACGTCGATGCCGAACGCGATGCTGATGACGACGACGACGGAAGTCTACGACGTCTCTTACGTAATAATTTATTTTACAACTCCTTGAATTTTTTATCAATGTATTCTTTAAAAAGTTTAGAATTACTTTTAGGCATAATTACATATAATTTAAAGGAGCTGAGATAACGTGTGAAGTGGTTAAGCACTAAAATGCGACTGAAGTGCAGCGCCGGTGTGTTAGCCCGTGAAAAAAACTACCCTCAAGTGTAAGTGGTGAGTCCTAGCGGTACTACAAGTAATATAATAATGCTAATCTTGAAGGACGTAGCCAAAATATAATTAAAAATTCACGCTATAATAGTATCTGTAAAAACAATTTAGTTTAGTACTTGTACATATGAAAGATATAAACATGACTGTATATGATTATGTTAACAACTTATTTACCTCACCATTGGAACCGCTTGATAAACCTGTGTCTTGTTTGCAATAAGTATTGTGCAATACTTGTGTCTACATATGTACTTTGAATGTATATAGAACGCATAATTGTTGAGTATGGATTTACTTTTAAATTACTTTTTTAAGTGTAAATTAACTTATATATTCTTTATTTTTGTGTCTGTTTATTATGTCTGCGCCTTACCCATGTTATTTTATTAAATCCTACCCGTTGGTTGCCTGTAAGAAATTGCTATAGCGATAAGGCCGCCATTGTACATTGCAAATCTCTTATGTAATTTTGTAATTTTAATTTCTTGGTGCAATAAAGAGTTTTATTATTATTATTTTATGAAGATGGTTCATTCTCCCTCTCAAAAGGGGTATATACCTAAACATACGGGCCGTAGCCAAAGCATGTAAAGGGAATTAATTGATGGTGTTATAAGCAGAAGAGATAGATGATGTTGTTAAGAATCTTCGGGTAAGTCTACAAGTGTTTAGAATAACCGCTTTTTGGATAAGGAAAAGGACATTTTTATTAATTTCAAGCACGTCTAGAGATTTTTGCAATGAGTTAGGAATTACACCGGTCGCTGAGATAACTATGGGAATTATATGTACTGTTTCTACTCTCCACTGTCGTTTTAGTTCTATTGCTAATTCTTGATATTTGGTGAGTTTTTGAGATATGGTAGATTGAATATTGTGTGTATTTGGAATAGCTATATCAATGAGGAACGCAGTTTTATTAATTTTGTCATGAAGTGTGATGTCGGGCCGGTTGAAATGAATAGTTTTATCTGTAATGATTGTTCTATCCCAGTAAATTCTGTAGCTATTATTATCGAGTATGGTTTCTGGCTTATACTTATAGTATGGCATTTTCTTTGTGATAAAATTATATTTATATGCAAGGTGTTGGTGTATAACAGCCGCCACTTGGTCATGGCGGTGCTTATAGTCTGTTTGAGCAAGAGACTTGCATGCTGAGGTAATGTGCTGAATTGTTTCAGAGTTCGAGTGACAGTGTCTACAACTATCCGAGGGTATATTAGCGCGGATTATATATTTCTGGTAATTGCGTGTGTCAATAACCTGATCCTGAATTGCAATCATGAATCCCTCCGTTTCAGGAAAGAGCTCTCCACGTTGTAGCCATGCGTTCGACGCTTTTTTGTCGACATAAGGCTGCTCCAAATCGTGTCGATGTCTTCCGTGTAGGGATTTTCGTCGCCATGTAGCGATCTTCTCTTTGTCGTCGGTGGTTTGTTCTTTTTGCTGTCGGCCTCTGTCTGCTAGGTTCAGTGGGGTAAGTTTTTTGTCTGCATTAACTATTGTTTTATGAATCGTGGATTGTTCTAGATGTGAATGGAAGTATTTTCTTAATGATTTAATCTGTCTGTTGTGTAAGTTAACGATGTCTATCAATCCGCGACCACCTTCATTTCGTGACAGGGTCATTCTTTGAAAACAGGATCTGGGATGATGTTTCCTATGTGATGTTAAAAGTGTGTTTATTGTTCGCTGCATATTTAGTAAGTTGCCTTGAGTCCAGTTTATTACACCAAAAGAGTATGTTAGAACAGGGATTGCATAACTATTTATTGATTTACTTAAATTACGAGAATTTAGTTGGGAACGGAATAAAATGTTGAGTCTATGTCTGAATTTTTTCTTCAGATCTTCTCTAGTTTCATCCTGGTTAATTTGACGTGCTTGCTGGAAACCTAAATATTTATAGAACGAGTTAGCTTCTAATGGGTCTATAATATTCCCTGACTGCAATGTGTAACTGTGAGGCGTTATTTCTCCATTTACGACTGCAAAGGTTTTACACTTGTCAATTCCAAATTCCATACAAATGTCATTTGAGAAGGTTTGTGTGATATCTGCGAGTTTATGTAGGGCTTCTGTGGTATTACTGTATAATTTAATGTCATCCATATACATTAGATGACTAAGGGCAATGTTACTGTCGGGAGTTGCAATTGTAAATCCTTGACTAGAATGGTTAAGCATATGGGATAGAGGGTTCAACGCCAAACAAAACCATAAAGGGCTAAGTGCATCGCCTTGGAAAATACCGCGGCGTATGGGTATTGGTGGCGTTTGGATAGGGGAAGGGCTATTTGTTTTTAGCGTTGTAGTCCAGTGTTGCATTAAGATTTTAAGAAAATGTATAAGTGTTGGGTGGATTTTATAATGTTGCAGTACATGTAAAAGCCAGGTATGAGGGACAGAATCATATGCTTTCTTGAAGTCAATGTACATAGTACTTATATCCTTTCTTTTAGAGATTGCATGTTTCATTGTGACTGAGTCAATTATTAGCTGTTCTTTGCAACCCTGACTGCCTTTGCGGCAACCCTTTTGCTCTTCACTAAGTATTTTATTGACTGTGACGTGTTGATTTATTACTTCTGTGAGACATCCGGTAAGTATTTTGTATATTGTTTGAAGGCATGTAATAGGTCTATATTTAGCGGGGTTTTGATAATCGGTGTCTTTCGGTATCATGTAAGTGATACCCTGAGTGATGAAATCAGGCATGCTGTCTGGTGTTCGGATGAAGTCATTAATATGTTTATGTAGTAAAGGGTGAACTGTAGTAAATTTCTTGTACCAAAAGTTATGCAAGCAATCGCTTCCTGGGGCTTTCCAATTATGTGCTTTTTGTAATACCTTTGCGAATATTTCTATTGGTACATATTCGAACTCCATTGGTATAATAGATCTTGTTAAGCTGGAGTCCCTATCTATCCATTCTGCGTTCACATTATGGTTAACTGGTTTTGCCCATATGTTAGACCAAAAACTATGTAATTCATTGTTTGATATGGGTGGGTGTGGTTGTTGTGTATGTGTAAGTCTTGTTCTTTGGGTTTCTGAAGACAGCTCTCTGTAAAATTGTTTTTCATTGTTGGTAAATTTTGTATTTTGAACTTGCCTAAGTGTACAATTGACATATCTTTTTAATCTACTGGTTGCTGCATTAAGTTTCTGCTTGATCGTGTCAAGATATTCCTGATCTGTTATATTAGCTTGTTCGTGTTGTGAGTGTACGCGATATTTATTTTTTATTTCTTCTACTAAGAATAGGAGTCTATTGCTTCTGGTGCCTCTCATGTAATCTGTCATTCTTGCTATATCTCTTCTTATGTTTTTTTATCCTTTTTTCAAGTCTTTTTTTCCAGGCTGGTAATCGTTTAGTTCTTTGATTTGTAATGTTAGTAGAGTTTGTATTATTATTATTATTGTGACTCCCTAACCATGGAGGGTCACGTTATCTTGAAGGTACTACGTAATTGTATCTTTTCATCTTAAAATATGCAGCTATATTGATTCTATTCTTCTTGGTAAGAGATCACAAAAGGTGGTACATGGTGATACTCCAAAAAAATCTACACATATCGTCATAAAAAGGACGTTTTCACTCATTTTGATTGCTGATGATTTAGCGAGTAATAAAACCAAACTTTTAGATCAAGACTATTTTTACTCCTTAATTATCTTTATGTAACCTTCATAGATTGGAAGGTAAGAACATAGAATCGAGAAATGGAAACCAAGAGGAACTTTACTACCTTTGATACTATAAAATCTATATAAATTTTATTATTATTTTAAACTTAGCACCATATATAAGCAATTTTCATATATACGAAATGCTTCTGTCAGCCGAACGTACTGTAAGTCAAACTCTATGATTGTAAATAACAAGTACATTTCTTTCTGAAATAAAATAAGTTAACCAAGGAATACATTTTTTCATTCAAGTACGGTAAACTAGAAATCAATACCTTCGCTAATAAAAGGTTAACCCGGTTAAGTGTATATTTTAGTTTGGGCCTTATTCAGCCAGCAGATTATTTGAACTCGTAAAATTGGTACACTCGTAAATTTAGACGGTCGGACAAGGGTTTTCAATAAAGTTCCAGCCCTGTATATAAAGATGGATTTACACGGTAATTCTTTATTCACATCTGCTGTATTAGTGATGTATAACACTTGTAAATATTCTGTGATTGACTAGTTCTTGAGATGAGAACATTACGATTACGCCATGGATATCGCCAATAGCTTAATAAGTTTTGCTAGAGGTCTAGCGTACGTTTAATTTTATAGAGTTGATTACTGGAGGCTAAAAATATCTTGAAGTATTTTTAGCCTCCAGTTAATATTCTATGAAATTACGTCACTTCAGTTCGTCCTTTTATCATATGGTTAGAACGGATTAGAATCATTCCGATATACGTATCTATGTGCTACCGTACGATAAGTCTTATCCAAATCCGTCTACTTAGGTATCTACAGACTATTAATAGGCTACTTGACTGTATTTATACTTGGTTAATATTGTTATACTAAACAAAATATACACTAAAAAGTAACGATGCTAAAAACCACAACAAAATTGGTTGTTATTTAAGGCAGTAATTCGATTTTAAAGTTTTCTCTAAAAGTGGGAGCGTGGTGGGGACGTCTTGCTATCTCTTTTGTACGCACAAAACCGAGTGGCAGTGACGTCACAGCTCACACGTGCATCCTTTTCTTGTTTTTTGACAGTTTCCCCTTTCACCGAATTTCAAAGGCTTATAACTTATTTATTTTTGAACGGATTACAAAAATTATTTCATAATTCTGTTTCTGGAAATAAAAATATTGATATAAAAGAAAAAATAAAACTTAGTAGAATACCCAATTACACATTCAAATTTATTGAGACCGGTATTGTTTTTTTTAGAAATAACAACTGACAGTATTTTCATTTTAATAATTAATAAATAAAGTATCAATAAGTGCTTAATTATTAAAATTCATTATAAATATCTTTAAAAGTTTGATACAGAAATCACCGTGTAAATAAGCTCTTAGTACACCTGTGCTTCTCTTGATGTATTCCGGTGGTTATTGGAGGTGCTTGCGAAAGCAAAATTCATCCAATACTGGCAGAAAAACTAGATGTTTTGTATTTCTTAGCTTAAAGTACCACGAGAACTTATTTGTAACTAGCTGTTTCCCGAAGCCTATAATTGACCCCGGGTCTTCAACTATTTATACCATATTTCATCTAAATCCGTACAGCGGTTTGGCCGTGAAAGCGTAACAGACAGATAGACAGACTTTTGCATTTATAATATAAGTATGAATGACTTTTTTGCTTTCAGAAAATCCATACTTTCTAATTGTGAAAGTCGTCTGTGAGTTTACCTGTTACATTTTCAAGGCTAAAACTCTAGATTGTTGAAATTTAGTATCAATATAATTAAGACTAGGGGTCAAACGAAGACTAAGTATTTTTTTTGGAAAAAAAGATGAGAGTTTGTATGAAAAACTTCTTTTAAAAATTTAGGCTCGGCCTTACAGAGCCTAAATAGACGAACTTGCTAGAAATTAAAATTACGTATTTTAAATATGATGAACAGTGCGTTAACATAATGCGAGAGCAACATATTTATGAAAACTCAACATTTTCACACATTCATCTTATTATAATAAAATTATATTCAGTTCGCAATCGAATTTCGAGAGTGCTGCGCGTTATCATAACCTATCAACAACCTATACTTATAACCATCCATACGTCTAGTTGTTTCCCGCGGTTTTAGCCGCCTGGAGGTTGTAAGTACCTAACTAACCTATACTTCTCTAAGAATCAGGCCACCAATGCAGTAAAAAAGAATCAAATCGAAGTAGTTCTAAACTTTTAAAGTTCAAACAACCAATCTCTTCAGGTTTATTATATTAGTTTGAGTAAGCGATAGAAGAGTTTAGCATTTTTTTTTTAAACTATTTTTTTTTTTAGTTTTACCAGTGACTTTACAGCGTATTCAATTTCAATTACAACGTCAATTCAGTACGAAATTCGGATTGTTATTCTAAACGAGCATTCTAGTTAATATTTCATGAATGGCAAACAGTAATATCAACTGCCTAGATAGACCCGCCTCGCTCAGACTGGGGTAAAAAGAATAAAACATGGCTTACATTCAGTGTCGCCTTTGGGAGGCTGTTATCGGATTTTGCTACGGATTTCGTCATATTTTATAATACAATTATCTTCTCTTTGGTACCTTATATAGGCATTAAATTTAAGATACATTTTGGGAAAATGTGGGCAAAAAGGGGCTGGTTTGCTGTAGAGTTATTTATAATTTGGAGAAAACATTTGATGTACAATTTGCTGAAAAAATTGAAGACGTAAGTTTGAATTGATAGTCTCAAAAAATATTTACAGGCCGACATAAAATCTGCATACATGAAAAATCCTACGTTTACTGGACTATTTAGGCGATTATTAAATGAGATTGTGTTATAAATAATCGCAGTAACTACCAGATATAATGGATCTGACAAGAAATATCTTAAGCTATAATAATACAGATAAATATATTTTAGTTTTCTTTTTCAATACAAATTCCTTTGTTTGATGAGTAATAAGCTTTGTGACTTTGGTTAGGGCATTGTAGGCATGAGTCACTAAACAATGCGGTTCCTAACAACTCTAAAACGAGAGTGTACGGACATAGTCGATTCCCGTAAATGAAGTAACCACAATTTTATAAGAGTAGAACGAAATTTCTGCAAAAATTTGCCAAAAATCGATTTTAAAGAAGACAAAAAGTGGGACAATTGTCTTTTTTAAATTATTGTACCAATAATTTTTTTTGGAATTATAGTTTGAAAAAGGTTTTTCTACTCTGTAATCTAGAAATTTAACTTTTACGGAGAGCAACTTTGCACCGAACAAACCGATAAGAGGTTTATTTACTTAATGTCTAAAATTATGTTAAAAAAATGGTTTAACTATTTTTGTTTGTTTTTAATTTAAATAAATAACATACATAAGCATGGAAAAACATGGCATATTCTAATTAGGGATCTCTCACAGTCAACCAGCTAACTATTTTACTGTTAAAGAAAATATAAAGGAAAGAACCAAATGGGGACGTTATCTTTTATAGTCATAGAAAATGTATTTTCTGGAGTTTCGCTAACATCGGGCAAATCCGGCTGCGATAGGATACGAACACCAATAGCCAGTACTGCGGCTGCCAATGTTTATATTAAGAGATACAAACAAACAAATTAAAAATATACATTTTATTTCGGCCTTTTCACTTCCAATTCTAAAATTCCCACGAGTTCCGTATATACTACAAAATCATTGAAAGTTTCTTATGAGCCGAAACACGCTAGTGTGTCTCAATAAATATAATTATAAAAATAATATATATTGGCGTGGTAAGTGACTATTTGGGGGGCCCATTCACTGAGTGGCGAGTCACCGCCTGCCACTAATAGTCAGTAATCATGATTTTGGCAGGTGTCCGATTTCTATTGCAATAGCCCAGTTTAAATCCATCCAAACTTCATTACTATAACCCATTTTATTCTTTTCACTCATTAGGAATAATTACTCCTTCTGCCTAGACCTGTTCATGGAAATGTCATCTATTGATATAGCCGAGCACGAGTTTGGCCAGGAGCACCACATGACATCAACTTCTCCAAAGGGCCTCTACGCGTTGGATCCATATCCCCGCGCAAGCCTCTCAAAGGACCGGGGCAACCCGTGAATCCCAAGCGGAGATACATAATTGAAAATAATATTATAATAATAAAAATAATCACCAGTAACCATCAGCTGTAAGTTACTGCAGACTGCTTTAAGAAATATCATAGAAGTACTTTAAAAAACAACAAACTACACTCAAATTTTCAAAATAAATTAATCGGAATGTAAAGTGTGAAATTCTGTTGTCAAGTGGGAAATAAGCTGATTCGTAATAGGTTTTTGTTTATTATAATACAAACTCCTTGCTAGAGCTTTGAAAAAAAAACACATCAAAATCGTCTCTACGTTGAGGCGCTTGCCTAGATTTACAGAAATACACACACATCAAACAACTTCCACTTTTTCGTTGACGTTGAAAAAGTCCATTATTATCTAGCACAGAATTATTAATAGTACTAACGTACAGAACGGACACTGACACCCCCCCACCCGAAACAGATACCAAACCTCACCCGGTAAAAATCGAGAGCAAAATAATGCAAGGATGACACTTCGACTTCAACTGTATGGGTAACACCATGGAGTAATTATATAGGGGAAATGCCGTTTGAAATGGCGCAGTGACGTACTCATTGGCGCCTCGCCGACATTGCAGTGGGCGGAGCTTGTCGTTGCTCGTGCTCTATGATTGGAGCCACGGCCGAAACCAAACACCCCGCACGTCTGCCTTCCGCCCCGTGTAGCCTCACAAACGCTTTCTTACAAAACGCTTATTAAGGCATCTCCTCTTTATAATTACTCCATGGGTAACACACACATTAACGCGTGTGCGTTCGCAACCGAATCGTAGTAGTAGTAATAGGTATCGCGCTCGCCGCTGTTGTATGGAGTGTCCGGGATGTGTTAATAGGTACAGTAAAAATGTGTCCATAAGTTTTTTCCCTTTATCAGGTCTGCATGCCTAATTGTTTAATGGGTGTGTTAAAACAAGCTATCATACATATTATCAATACTTTTTTTCACACTTTTGATCTGACAAAGCATACGGATCGTGCGACGCTTATCTCCGTAGTAGTTACTCCAAAGGTGTCGATAATTAAAAATTTCCGATTTTCTATGCAGAAAATTGTAAGTACCTCCTCATATCAACATATTTCATTACTCTTGAATTTGGCGGGAATAGGTCACTAGAGAGACTATAGAGTGTAGGTAGAGTATTATACTCGTAAGTCGATGCTGTAGGTACATTCTTAATCAGAATTCGAGTTATGGTGTTTGATATCATACCGTTTTGGCTGCTTGTGTAATCGTAGGTATTTATTTTATTTCTTAGTTACAAAATGATAACCTTGATTTCATCATTAAGGTTATCAGTACGCAAATGTTTATTGTATTATTAGTATTTAAATATGAAGGACATATTATCTTTCATTAGCTACTGTGTAGGATTTTGTCATAGGATCCCGGAATATGTTCTGAGCGAATTTTATGTGTGAGCAAAGAAATCGGCTTAGGATGCAGCCGGAGAAGCGCTAGGATGAAAACAAATAATAATGATCAATACAACACCTAGCGTTAGTTGATTTCATAGAAAGTCAGGACAGGACCCCACTAGGGTATATTCTGTGGGCAGGACCATAACAATTTGACGTATTATATGCATAACTAGCTGTTTCCCGTAGCCCCGCCTGCGTCAAAAGCAGCCTATGTTTTTTAGTTGTTCCATAAGGAATACTTATGTAGGATAGAACTAGTTGCGCAAACCAGTAGGTACCAGCATGAGGAAAACGTGTGACTCCAGATCTTCAATTATGTTAATACCAAATTTCATCGAAATCCGTTCAGCGATTTGGCCTTGAAAGCGTAACAGACAGACGAACAGACAGACAGATTTCGCACTTATAATATTAGTACGGAAGTACGGATAGTGGGGATATTAGTATGGAAGTATGTATATACAGGGTAACAAGGTCAAAGGTCACTTCAGTCAGTAGACCTACAGACTTCTGCTGTCCGTCATGGTAATTTCCATTCCATAAGATCTAGAATGCAAAATTTTAGATCTGTGGTCATTTCACACATAGCAGGTACATAAATTACAAGTAATTTATGGTCCTTTGGCCAAGAATTAAATTTCCTGTCTTTCATTAAAAAAAAAATTCTTGGAGCTACCGGAATTCCTTCTTACCCAATCGACAATAAATTACTTAACTGACGTGGTCCGACAATCTATACCTTACTTGGCTGAAAAACGGTTTAATTATATTTGAAAATATTTTATTAAACTGTAGCAAATATTATTGCAACACGTATATATACGTTAAAGCTATAAACTAGATATAGTACAATTTCTCCCAGAGCTCTGAGAATCCACAGAATAAAATCCTGTCAGTAGACGTAAGAAGCGTCGTCTAGATGGGTGCTTAAGCCTAGTATATTTTGCCTTTTACCCGGTTCTTCGCCTTCTTGGTAACCCTGCCAGTCTGCACCTCTGGCTGTGATTTCACATTTCGCATCATCATGCTCTTAAATGTATAGAAACCATCGTCCTTCACATTGCTTCTCCTAGTCCTCTGCTTCTTCTCGAAATCAGACACTGAAGGTTTTACCTCTTTTACTTCATATTGTTGATTGTATTTGGTTTTTTCTTTTTTCAGACCTTTATCTTTAGCAATGATTCCCCGCACCACCTCACTATTAGATACAGAAGGCTTTACGTCTTTTTTTGCATCGTCCTCATTCTGTTGATTAGATTTTGTTTTTTCCTTTTCCTTACCCCTTTCTTTTGCCATTATTCCTGTCGTGGGCGCTCGTAACCGCAATAAATTGCTAAATATTCATCATGCAGAGCCCACTGGTTCCGTTAATGTAGTTTGTCAGTGTCAGCGGCTTTTGACGTAATTCACATTTTGATTTGAATCTAGTCGACCGCTTTGTAGTCATTTGCCATAAGAATTAGGTTTTATGCGGGATTTACGAATTCATTTTGCAGCCAAAAGCTAAAATGCGAAATGTAAATCTTTGGGATAGCGCAAACGTTTTATATCTCATTTTATGTTCGAGTAAACTTTTGTTTTGCAGTTGTACTTTGTGCCAGTTTTCAGGTTTATTTGAATTAGAAAGGAGCAGCCGGCACTTCAGCGACCCGAGGTATCATAAACCGTGGAGTACTACTCATAAAACTACACTATTAGGCTCAGTAATGTTTTTATGCCTTTCCTTTGAAAAGATAATGACTGTAAAACAAGTGATCTTTACAGTTTCGGTTGTCGTTGAGCCCAGGCTGTTAATTTCAAACTCGAGTAAATAAAGATTTTAATAAAAAAATCTTGAGAGTATCTCTCTAAGATACTTTTGGCATATCATTTAACAAAACTTTATTTTAAAATTTGTTTAATGCGACAGACTGACTTAACGTTAAAAGCATACTCTACCAGTCATTTCATGCGAAAAAGAAAGTTTATTTTTTCATAAGAAAACTCAGGCAACTTCTGTTGCTAAGAGTTTGATCAGAAAATAACATTCGCATAGTAACAAATATTGTTCACGCATTTAAAGTAATTTTTTGACTATGTTACCTATTACCATAGTATTGCAGGTATTCCTAAAAAGACTACTTTGTTTTTAAAACACCCGTGTCACATGTCGCGCTTGTATCTCACAAAACACAAAGTGCTGAAAATACAGAATAGATAAAAAGGAAGAAATAAGCGAGAACATGCCGCGCCGATGTTATCTACGAGCGTGGTGTATTTCTGAATTTCGTCGGCTATTCTGTAGTGTAACTAGGACATAAGGGTTTTGTTAAAAGATTTTTATCTTTGACTATTCAGCGCTTGAATGTCCTGAGTGTAGTGGTGTTATATATGCTTAATTTTATTGTTTGTGTTGGGCTTGGGCATTAGTTCTGAGCAATTCCAGTAATGACATGAGTCCGTTAGGTTTGTTTGATCTCATTATTAAAAAAGTCATCAGTACTGAATTGGAAAGTGACCTGTTGGTCGTCCCAGATACCGCTGGAGGGTGACTGGCAAGAGGTTGCGCTAAGCAATGAACAGAGGAGAGCTCAATTTCGGAGGCCAACATCATTTTTGGTCACTAACTCATCAAAGTAGTAGTTATTTTCTTTTGACTTCGCGAAACGGGGTTAATAAAATGATTTTAAAGTCTGGTGTTTTAGTGGGTTCGAATCTCAGAGAAAATTTTCTATTCTCGTGGTCAACAGATGCGTATCGGTCATTCCTCCATGTAAAAATGTTGTTTTGTGATAATTATTAAATATATAACAAAATCGTGAATTAGTGAGGCTGCTTAATCAACAACTATCTAGTGATTTTTGTTTAATATATTATAAAAGACATCAATATTTGTTTTTTTTTTCAATTACTATGAGACATCCATTTTTCATCCGCTGAAGTAAGGCGGCGACGGTAGTTTGCGTGTCTGAAACTATAACCGCGCATCGCATTGATCCATTTGATACAAAATAAGAGTTCACATTAATGAGGGTACACACTTGCGGCCGTTTAAGTGTAAAAAAAGAATATTTTTTATGTCTCTCTCATAGAGAAAATAGATTAGAATAGACGATTTAGCGAATCTCTGAAATAATACACTGCAAAATTCATCTGGGAAAAACATATAATGGACTACAATACGGGGGTTTTCAAAAAGGGCGTGAAAAGATTTTTCAAGGGTCGGCAATGCGCATGTAATGCTCCGGCTCTTGGTGTTGCAGGCGTCCATGGGCTGCGGTGAACGCTTACCATTAGGTGCCCGGCATGCCTTGTTGCATAAGACAAGATAAACATTTATTGTCAATGTCAACTGTGTACAGAGGGCGTTACAATGTTAATTTTAGATACAATAGTTGCCCATTTCAGACGTATATTATTTTGTAATAAAAAGATATAATTTAGGTCTTTGGGTCGCTACGCCATCTTAGTAAGTAAGTAAATATCAATTAATCAATTCTATTAAAATATTCATGGAAACATTTGGCAAGTTGTAAGAGCGCAAATTTAAATGCTAGAGCTACTTGTTGTACCAGTGTTTTGAGATTTCTAATATATATGCTATTATTGCATTAATTTAATGGAGTGTTACTTCTACACTATCTATATTTTGTAACTAAAGGCAGGGCTATGACTAGTTCAGTGCCAGCCGTTTGACGCAAATAGGGTATCGATTCAAACATGTACGGATCACATTATTACATCAATCGTGAAAACGCTGAATAATTAAAGGACACGTCTTGCGGTGGCATGCTAATTATAATTCTGACATCATGGGTATAACAGTGTAAGGGTAGGTATGTTAGAGAAGGTAGCCATAATAATAAAATCTGTTGAATTATTCTGTGTGGTGGTAATTCAGAGTTACCTCATAGATGCTTTACGATAAACTGAATGAAATTATTAAATACTAGATATGCGTCAAAAAGCAGCCTACGTTTGACCCCGGTTTGATCTTTAACTATATTGCGGGTTGACCGTGAAAGCTCAACAGACAGATAGACAGACTTTCGCACTTATAATATTAGTAAACTGTTTTCTTTTATGTATAACTAGCTGTTTCCCGCAGCTCCGCCTGCGGTATATAGCCTATGTTACTCAGGGTGAATGTAGCTTACCAATGGTGAAAGAATTTTTGAAATCGGCACAGTAGTTTTGAGTTTATTCAATACAAACATACACACAAAAATACAAATCTTTCCTCTTTATAACATTGTTAGTGTAAATAAAGAATCTTACATACATACATACGTACATTAGTTTAAAAGTATAGATTATCGTATCTACTATACACACATTGCATTCAAATATTTAGGAACTTCGAAAGTAGTAGCTAGTTATGTAGCGGTAGATAAGTAGTACACGTGCAAATTTCGTTATTTTTCAAACAAACTGTTTACAAAGCTTTCAGAGTTCAAAACAAATTTTCAGCAACTTTATTTAAACTGACAGAATTTTTTGACAAAGTTTGGGTTCGTTGGCGCATTGATGCTTTGAAACATTACCTGGGCGTGGTCTGAATGTTAAAGTCTAGTTCACATTGGACGAGTTCGGAGTCTAGTGGCAAATAAGTATTAACAACCATACTTGCGTCAATCATTGGTTATTTATAAACTACTAAAAGCATTTAAAAAAACCCAGCTAAAACACTTTCTTCAAGTTCAGCGTTTTCATCACTTATACTATCTGGCCATCCCACCTGAGAGGTATCAGAGGATTCTTTTTTCCACTTTTCTCTCTTATGAGCACATTTAAATTTCACTCTTGCCACTCCAGGGGCTCAGTTTGCTACGACAATGTTTAATAACTTAGTAAATGTCTAATAATGCTAAATGGTCTATGAACGTTGTTCGACATAATTAGTTTCATCAAAACACCACACAGACTATTGAAAGTATTAGGTACAATGATTTTAATAATTACTTAAGCTAAAATCACTGTACGTACACAATCTATTCTAATATGCCACTGGTAAACTAAGTTACTACGCCGACTAGCGTACCGACTGTCACACTGTAAATGTGTGACACGACACATATTGTAAAGTAGAATGTCGTGTCGAGCATGAGAACCCAGCTCCGATCGACCAATGTGGAATGACAGGGAGATGGAAATGTGGCAAGCCAAATACCGCGTTATCCCAGTACGCACGCTGGAATGTAATGAGGTTACCGGAGTATGGACGACGGGTAGATGGAGAATCTGGGTTGGTATAGGTACCTATTTATAACAAAATGGGAGTGTAAGATGTTTCTTTGAAGCAAAAATTGAAAGAACTTCAGAACCCTTTCGAACCCCACGAACACGATTGTGACTGTTTTAAAAACTAATTTCGTTTATCAATCACTATATGGTTTTCAAATTACAAACTTTTAAAATTTTTCTTCATTATCACGAATGAATGTGTTCGAAAATATCGTGAAGTATCTTATGGTACTTCAAAATATCGTAAAGTGCTTGAAAGTTCTCGAGAATACTAAAAAGTTCCTGAAACAACTGTGTGATTCAGTGGTTAAGGCATTTGCCTTAGACCACGTTCGATTTCCACGGGAAGCATACTTTGTTTAGTTGTTTTCAGTATTTCATATGAGTCTGGCCTTCGAAAGGCCCCGAGTGCTGGTAGTCGTCTTTAAAGGAACCACATCAGGAGTCGAAAAACAATTCTGTTAAATCTCTGACATCAGGCTGTACAGAATCGATTGATCATGTTACCCACTGGATATTAACGAATGACCTAGAATTTAAAAAATATAGTCGTACTCACTCCAGACATGCACGCTCCACCCGTGGTGTTTCTCCTCCTCGCTGTTCCCGGCCTGCATCTGCGCCTCTCCTGCCTCTGCCTCTGGAAGGGTCCGCCACCTCTTCAGCAGCTCTTTTGTCTTATCCTTGGTTTTGTCACATGCCTGCTTCCAATTTGTGAAGTATTTGCGTGAGACTTTAGGACTTGTGAGCGATGCTGATTTTGAGTCTTGCCTGTGTACAAATACTGGGTATTAGGTTAACAATTCACATTATTTTCTAACATTATTGCCACAAATACTGTATCATAAGATCAGCTCGTGTGGTCTTCCGTATAAGAATAGACTACTCTTTCCCAAAAACCAAAAATAATGCTGAATGTCTGAAATACCTAATGGAGAGAAAGCAATAGACCAACTGCATGCATGTGGAGTAGTCGGGGAAAAAGGAAATGATATAACTACATTTTGGTAGAAAGGTCGAACTGTAAACAACATACAACTTTGATATTCGATCAAAAAACAAAGGGATAAACTTTAAATACTGCCACCTCGCATTTACATGCACTTTTGCACATACTTTGTAAAAGAGCGCTCTGTTCCGTACTTTCATATAATATATTTTTATGATTAGCTTATGCAGGTTTCATTAAAAAACCAAGTCCTCCTTGCATCCTATGTTCCTAATAGAGGTTTATATATTTCAACGAGCATTAAATCCGTTTCTTTTTTGCATTAAAAATACACTCAAATCTTATTAGGTAAAAGAAACACATCAAGATATAGATACCGTTTGCTCTACGCTCTACCATATCTAAATAAGACCTACCACATCTAAGAGCATTTTCATAAGGTCTTTCTTCTTCGAATCTTTTTACAGGAGACAGCTAAATTACCGAAACAAGTTAATCATTATGAAATTAAATTCTAAGCTCATCTAACCTATTCAGGAGCACTATTTTTGAAATGATTGATTTATTTCGAATGAAAATCGTTCGACTCACCGATCATGTCGAAAAAATATAATTTAACATCGAGTGAAAATAATTCGTCTCACCCATATTCTGTAAGAAATTTCAAAGATATTCTCCAGGGCCTTCGATAATCTCAATAGATGGTTATACAACCGCAAACATTGTTTCTGTCGTTGTATTAAGTTCAGTGGCACATAAATCATTACTGTTACATAGTAAGTGAAGGTTTATCAAACATATATCTACAGTATAAGGAACTTTATGATCCGTATACAGTTCCCCAAGCCACAAACTTATTATGTTTCATTCAAGAAGTAGTTTTGGTGACAATGTTGTTTTTAACAAAAGTAATGCAGCTAAGTCTACTTTTGAAAATGACTTGTACCTAGATAGAATATTTAAAGATTTCGTAAGTACTTATTTTTAATTATCACTAAAAAAATGCCTAGAAGTATCCCGTCTGCAAGTTCTTATCAATCAAATATTGCGAATTACGTTCATAGTGGAGTAAGTACGTCAACCATGAGATTTTATATAGAAGCAGTCGCTAGCGTCTGCGTTACCAATTTAGTATGGCACCTCTGGCGGATAGTCAGGTAAGTAAAAAAGTCCATATTCAATCTTAACGCGGTCGCTAGCGTCTGCGTTAATAAAATCTCATGGTCGACGTACAGGTAATTAACTTGGTGAAACAAAACTAGTTCTCTATCCAAAGTTGCTTAACTTATTGTCAGCTATAAATTTCCGGGTTGGTTTCCATCGATCATTCACTGATTGATGGATTCGTGTCGATTTTATGCTGCCTTAATCACTCACTGTTAGTAGCAATTGCTGGGCTATTAGTGTTCTGATTACTTCGCTGAAAAGTTCTGTTAGTGGGGTTTGTTCTGCGAAAAAACCAATAACACCTATACAAACTATACATCGTTCACGGGATCAAATATAGTGACCTACATCGGATCTTTTTTAGTTTCGTTATGTCCGTTCGTTTCTCAGAGACTATTAGACCTAGTGAGCTAAAATTTGCTATGCTTACGCATATTACTCACGCGGAGCAAACTGTGAAATAAAATTATAAAATACATTTTTTTATGGTACCTCCACTACATGTAAAGCGGGGGTTAAAATTATTATTTTTCTACTTTCCATTTTTGTGGGGTATTATTTGATAGGTCTCAAAAAAACATTATGAGTACTCTCAAAGTGTTTTTCGATTTACGGTTTCATAAACGAGATATTTAGCTTTAAAGTTGGTCATTTAAACAGAGGTGAGTGCCCCCATTCGCTTATGGGAAAACCGTTGCATTTGGACACTTGAAAAAATTGAAAACACTTGAAAAAGACTGTAGTAAATATAATGAATTTCAAATAAAATTTATCATTTAGGCAGCAATTCATTAATTAACAAAAACATGTAATTTTCCAATCCATTGAAATAAGCATCTCGCGCAAGCAGATAGTTTGACGTATTTTGACATTTCCGATATCAAGATATTTCTGAAACGTACCGTGATTTCATTTCAGATTTGTTTTAACATAAAAAGAAAATTATATAGTAGGTTTTGTGACTAAGGCCATTAAAACTCTTAGCGTCTCTTTAGGCACCCTATGGCATCGAGCATGTGTACCACTCAACTAGTTTGCATTGCTATAATTGTTCAAAATTTGAAGTTTGTATCTAAGTATATTCAATTTACAAAATTTTTGTGGAAGTATAATTACTGAGTGTAAAGTTAAAAAATTACATAAAATTTCATATTAATATAGGCAAAAAATATTTCGTATCCTTGGTTGCCTTATATAGATAAAGAGACAAAAACCCTCGCCTCTAACTGTTCTCCTGTTATTAGACCAATTCATTGTGAAATTCTTATAGTAGTCCACGTCCAACCGTGTTTGTTTTCCAGTTGCGTCCTTTACTCGAAACGGACCTTGATTTCGGTGTTGGTTACTACAATAGAGTGACTGCTGTGTGACCTCCGTAATGTTTTTTACTCGAAAACCAGACGTACAGGAATATGACCCGAGGCGCCCAAAACTATTATTGTTTTTTTAGGCTGCCTTAAGGCTTCTGACACAGCCTAATGATTGTCATCTATTGATAACACCAAAGGGCTTAATGTGCCTTCTGAGCACGGTCGAGATTGAATATGCCATTAATGGTGACCAATCCAATATGGGTCGCGAGTGGCGTCTTGCCGTCGCGCGTCGTTTGATACGCGCATTAGCTACTCGTACTTCGGATACGCGCGCCGCGCTCGCGGTTCTCGAGCTTCTTGTTATCTGCTAAAGGACAATATGTAGGTGGGATTTAAGTTTAAATTATTTATTATTGGGACTACTACGGAACCCTACATTGCGCGTGGCTTGACAACGCACTTGACCACTTATTTTTAAGTAGTGACCAACTATTATAATCAGATATACAGATCTGTATACCCCGCAAGAAATAAAGACTTAATCCTATAAATGAATAAAAAGTAACACATTTCAGAGGCAATATGAACGGTGTAAGTTTAGATGCTTCGCTGGACCTGGACCCCTTTCGCAAAGCACATCCGGAAGATGAATATAAATAGGCGCTTATCGCCAGGCAATGTTCTGATGCTAAATGTTGTCCTTCAAGAATTATGTTGGGGTGATTAATGATATTGGGTTAGTTCAAAATTAAGCTTAGACCTTAGACGTATTTCATGAATATTTTTCTCTGAACTGGAATGCCCTTCCAAATCTAGGTTCCCAAGAAGACCTCTAACAGATTACGAATGATGTTGTGACGATAATTTTTCCCTGTGGGTAAGATCAGCACTAAACAGAAGCGAATTAAGATGTGGTGTTAACCATGGCCCGTGCGAAGTAGGGAGAAAATAAGATGGGAGGGACAAAAAGTTGTCCATACCTTTCAAAAGTATCCTTAGAACTGTCACTAGCCTTTGACAACCGCCGTTCCTTTCTCACTCCCCCGTCATCACAAGGAGATTTCTCAGGAGGTAGTTTTAACTCTTTTTCGGACCTGCTGCTTGATCTAGAGGTCTTTCCGTCTTCTATCTTCAGCACCGGCTTGACTGGCGACAGGTTGCCGGGCTTCTCATTCTTCTTCACCTCCATACTGCGCGGATCATCGTTGATGATTTACTGGAAAAAGGATGATGGTGCTAATGAACGTGGTGGATCTGAATTACGATGATAAATATAAGCGTATTCTAATCATCTTCATGGTCATTAATGATCAACCTAGTAGGTTTAAAGATTTTCTAGGCAATTTGCATTATTAATGGTCCCGGATGCTATCTCGTGGTCGTTACAGAAATCACGTTACACTGGAGGGTGAGAGGTTAAACCTTGAAACCCCAAAACTGTTTTATACTTCATTGTACACGTATTTATAAATTTAAAAAAAATACTTAAACTTTCTTTAAGCCGTTTTGGCATTTCTGTATTTAGACAATATTAATGTGACTTTTTTGAATGTTGGCACTTCTATACTTAGTTAATAAAACATTTCTTCAATTCATTTTTATACCTAGTAATTTTTCTTCGTCCCTAAATGGAAGTAAACGTAAAGATCAGTAACACAGACCAGAAAAATAAAAAACTGAACTGATGGCATACGAGAAAACTAAATAGATTGATGAAATTGGTATGAAATTTGCACAACCTGCTTCCATATGCGAACTAGTAGTATACTGAGAATTCCAGACAGCCCGAGTACATTCTATTTGAGTTTTAATAAAGTAATGCCAGTGGGCGAATTGTAGCTGAATTATTGATGGAAGTGTCGCGCTGCGGTCGTGTGGGATCACTGCTCTATCCTCTAGATTACATTACTCTGTGTAACAGAATTGAAATTATATGATGGAGATATCATTTGTATCCATTTTAAGCAGTATATGCGATGAGACAATGCCCTTAGAATTTAGAAGCGTCACACGACGACCATCACCTTTACCCAAACGATTTTTTACTCGAGTACCTTCTATGTATAGTAGTATATCTGTTCTGTGGTCTTAAACTAATACATAGAATATATAATAGTACTAACAACTTACTAACTGTAAGAAACAATTTGACGTCTTCCACTTTGGAGCCGCTATACAGGTTAAACCTTTTCTGAAATCATGTTGAAACGTTATTTGGAGATACGACGGAAGCGCCATCTGTTGCGTTGTGTTGAAGTTATTTGCTGTGCGATAGTGTCGCCACACTTGCCATCATCGCAAGAATTACTATTTTTTTGCGTTTTGTTTGACATTTCTAACAAAATCTATATAATTCGAAATAACTACCTTTCCATCAAAATTTGTTTCAACGCAGTAGAACGTTAACTTAAACTTTATTAATGTTTCTAAAACTCAACCAATTAGGTCACAGTGCAAGATAATCTTCAAATAATGGAAATGCAGATAAAATCATATGTTATCAAATAAAGCTCTGAATTGAAATAACTTAGACGTCATTCAGTATTAGATGGAAGGTAGATATCCCTGGAGTACAAACTTTGTTGAAATTCAATATTTGACTGCCATGTTGATATTACATTTCTAATTACAGCCGAGTTTGTCAGTTGTCTGTTTCAAGGAATTAATTAACTGTTTTGTTAAATTTTCCATGTTGTACCTAATTGGAAAAGGAATTTGTTAGTAGGACTTTGATTGACTCTTTGAATCTAAGTATTGACTTTACGTAAATGGTTTCGTTTGTTTTCTCTAAGGTCCAGTAATTCATTAAAGTGTTATTTTTTCATGAAGATAAATAATCGGAAATATAAATTTTCGGAGTTATTTCAATGATTATGATTTGTGACTAGTTTCTTTCAGAAAGAAATAAATTAAGTACGGATTACCTTTTGATATAGAAAATCTATCGGAGTTGTGAGTAGTACTTTACTACTCGTAATTCTATGGTTTTAGTGTAGTGTAGTAACTCCGACAGTTTTTAAATGGAAAGTTTGTTCAACTTATTCTGCCTCATTTATTGAAAAGTCAATAAATGCCGATCAATTTTTTAAGAGACTTTAAAATAATACGATACTTTCTCTTTGTAAAATATTATATATTATATTAACTATAATTAAGTTGGTTCTTGGTGCAGTAGATAATGAATAGATATTATTATATTAGCTTCATTTAAAAAATGAAAAGACAAAGAAATAGATGTTGTAAGTACCATAGACGAACCCACTAGTCTATTCTTATAACCGTATATTTTTTTTTAAAGGATCAGAGCCTTTATATTATGAAAAATTTCGATTGACTTGCATTTCTATTCGTTAAAATTCACAATCGTCGCAATCGATACATTGCACACGCTAGCCGTATTAACCTCATTATCCTGCTATTATTTACTCTCTGTCCTACATTCTACTATTCACTAATTATTAATAACTGCATTATTGTTGCGTTAAATTGTTCTTATTTCTGAAAATATGAAACTTGTCGAATACAGTCGTGTGTACTTTTATTCAACTTACAACTTGTTTTAACAGATTAACTCATTTTACATAATATTACTAACTAGTGATTATGTTTGTTTTCACTATCTGTTGCAAGGCATTTACACAATACAAAACATTTTTGCACCAAACTTTTACCAAAATAATTTACAGGAAAAGTCGGCAAGTAAGAGCATACTGCGACCAATTCGCAGACATATCAAGAAAGGGAGATGCTTTATGAGTACCTACCCGTAATCGAAATATGTTCTACAAATAAAGTATCTTAAGCATGTATGATAAGAGTGATGAGCGTAGAGGAAGCGACAGAGGTCTTTAGGGAACGTAGCAAATGGAAATCCGTAGTCTCTGCCTACCCCTAGGGGAAACAGGCGTGATGATATCATCACGTCCCATGTATTTACCTATGCAATCCATACTTCCATACTAATATTGTAAATGCGAAAGTTTGTCTGTCTGTTTCGCTTTCACGGCCAAACCGCTGAACGGATTTTGATGAAATTTGGTTTGAATTTAGTTGAAGACCCGGGGTCAAACATAGGCTTAGCTAGGCTAAGCCAAATAATCTAGCTAAAAGCTAGTTTATTATAAGTACAAAGACATAAATAGGTCCATATGGAAGGTATATACCTATTAGCGACGTGACTGAAAACACTACTCACCTTGATTTGTATAGAGTTAATTAGTATAGTATATAGTTAAGTTGCTATGTATATCAAGGTAGATAAGGTAATTTTTAAGGTCAAATAAATGAAGGGATTATTATTAGAATAGGGTAATAAGTGTAAATATAGCATAGGGTTTCTTATTTTTAGCATTAAGGTATTTTATAAGAATTAATTTTGTAATTGTAAGTAGCACTATTTGATTTTCGAAGAGCGTTACCATAACGAGAACCAAGGTCTTTTTTAAGTAAATATGGTAAAACTCACATTCCGAGAATCAAAAAGCGTTACCGTAACGAGAGCCGAACACAAGATTCCACGACTGCCGATAGATGGCGCAGTTACGAAATAGAACTGGCTATGCAGATTTTTACTCGCGAGGTAATAAGGTTCGACGCGATTTTGAGTCGGCAGTACTGGAATCAATTCGGCTCTCGGAACACTTGGAATGGAAGAAAAACTAAGGAAGACGAAATAAAGGAAGTGAATACAAGTGATCTTTAATTTCGGACCCGGATCCCTGCTCCAGTGCTCAAGTGAAGTGTTAGTGAATATCGTCGGTCGGATCGGAAGCTAGGACCCCTGTGCTCGGAATCGGACCCCTGGATCTCAGGAATAGGACCCCTGCTACTCGGAGTCGTCGAGATCGGACCTCTGCTCGGATTGTCGGCGGATTAGAAGATAGGCCCCTCGCTCATCCTGCTGGCCCCCCCCCCCTCATACAGTCCACTCATCGACGTCGTCCTCGGCAGCCGGAGCGAAGCTAAGCAGCCCGAAGCCACGCCGCATCAAGCTACGCCGCCCGCAGCCACGCCGCCTCAAGCTGCGCCGCCTCGAGCCAAGCCGCCTGAAGCTGAGCCGCCTTGTGCCGAGCCGCCTGAAGCTGAGCCGCCCGAAGCTGTGCCGCCATAAGCTACGCCGCCTGGAGCTGTGCCGCCTGAACCTAAGCTGCCTACGCTGTCGCTCGTCCGCACCTGCCTTCGCCCTCTACTACTTTAACGTGTTGAGGACAGATTGGGACGACTGTGCGCCACCAACAGCGCGCGCAACGCCAACCATAGTTGGTCCTTCGAGCCGGATCAAGGAAGAGGGATGCCTACAACCAGGTCGACAACCGCCACAGCTGGTAAGTCCGCCTCGACTGATTGGAGCATGAACACGCCAGCCGACACAGAAACCACCGGGACAGGGATCTCGACCCGATCGACGATAACAAGAAGAACGCCGCCGCCATCCCGCGCCGCTGAGTCGTCTCCCTCCCGCACCGCTATGGGGGATCGTGCCGCGTCGGTCATGTTTGTGGAGGGAGAACTCGCCGCGCCCGTTGCGCCTCCAGTATCCCCCGCACCCGTCAATAGTGGGTACATCGCGCCGCGTTCCGGTACCATTGGCGAACCGCTCACGCCTCTAACTACGCGCGCTATGATTCAGCAACACGACGAGTTGTTGAGTCGCATCTCCGAATCCCAGAAGCGCCGCCAAGGACAGCCTGCAGTTCCTGATGTGATGGAATCCGGAACGAGTGCGAGGCCCACAGGAGCGCGCCCAAGAAGACCGAACATAGAAACACAGTCGGTGCGTTCATCGAAACGAGCTGCATTAGAAGCCAAGATGCAACTCGCCCGCAGGGAACTAGAAGTAGCAGAAGCCAGATCTAAGGTGGCTCAAGCTGAACTGGAGCTGCTACAACTGGATTCTGAGGAAGAAGAAGACTTCGTGCATGAAGAGCAGACACAGATGCATGTGCAGCAATGGTTGGATCATGCAAACACTGTGAAGGTTACTCCACCTAAGGAAAAGAAGAGTGACATTGAAGAACTGGCTCAAGTCATCAAGAAGATGTCAGAGAAGTCATCGGAGCACAGCCTATCAAAACAAATGATAGAGCTTCCAAACTTCAACGGTGCAAGTGAAGAGTGGTTAGCGTTCAAGCGATCCTTCGAAGACACCATGAACGCCTTCACCGACGTGCAGAATTTGGCGCGTCTGAGAAGGTCTCTTCAAGGGAGAGCAAGGGAAGCAGTGAAGAGTCTCCTATTCACTGCCAAGACACCGCAAGAAGTAATGAAAGGATTGGAAGCGCGCTTTGGACGACCAGGAGCCATAGCCTTAGCGGAGCTGGATAAATTAAAGAGTACGCCGAAGATGCAAGAGACGCCGAATGATGTGTGCACATTTGCTAGCCACGTCAGAAATTCTGTGGCAACAATCAGTGCACTTGGAAAGGAACAGTACCTGAGTTCGCCAGAAACAATGAAGGCGTTAGTGGACAAGATGCCAGCAAACATCAAGTACAGATGGTTTATGTATCATCACAGCCATCGAGATGAAGAGAAGCCGGAGCTCATATTAATAAGGGATTTTCTGGACATAGAAGCTGACATGTGTGGTGACTTCGCCCCTCCTGAAGTATCGTGGGATGCCAAGAAGAGCGCAATAAGGAAGAGTGTCCATACAGTTCAGGAGAAAGAACACAATCAGCAGCCAAGCAAGAAGACAGAGTGTCCAGAATGTCAAGCAGAGCATTGGATCTACGAGTGCAGAAGATTTAAAGAAGCAGATATGGACAAGAAATGGGAAATAGTGAAGAAATTCAGACTATGCTTCAAGTGTCTTCGTTTTCGGCACTCAAGACAAGGATGCAGGGCTCCGGTATGCAAGAAATGTTCGAGATGGCATCATGTTAGTCTCCACTCAGACACACCTCCAGCAATTAAGAAGCCAGAAAGGGACGAAGCCAGCTGCAACGTGGTACATAAGGAAGAGCCCACAGGTGAAGTCATCACATCGGTGCACACTACAAGCGATGGAAGAGCATACTTGAAGATGATTCCAGTGGACGTCTACGGGCCAAAGGGAACAGCACGTGTGCTGGCCTTGCTGGATGAAGGGTCCACCATTTCACTCATAGACTCTGCTATAGCCAAGAAGATTGGTGCGGAAGGAACAGCTGAGTCTATAACAATAGAAACCGTCGGAGGAAGAGGCTTCAAGAAGACGGATTCTCGAAAGGTGGAAATAAGGATTAAGGGAGCTCATCGCAAGTATAAGCAGTCGATGAGAGTAAGGACAATCGATGGCTTGAAATTATCGAAGCAAGAAATAAATGAAGAAGTCCTGAGAAGATGCGATCATCTCCAAAGTTTAAGAAGTCAGCTAGTCTACAAGAAAGAAGAGCCAAGACTACTAATTGGGCAAGACAATTGGGAGCTCATCGTAACAAGAAGAATCGTCAAAGGGAAGAAATCTGAACCAGTTGCTTCGTTCACTAGCTTGGGTTGGGTGCTTCATGGATGCGACACTGGAGCGAACACACCTGTCCAGTTCGTCAACCACAGCCGCCTAGCAGAGGACAAGACAGAAGCCTTGGTACGAGCATACTTTGATATCGAGGCTCTTGGGGTGAAACCAAACCGCCCTAGCAACGACTCTGACAGGAGAGCATTGGAAGTTTTGGAGAAAACAACACGAAGATTGCCAGATGGGAAATTTGAAACAGGACTTCTATGGAAGAGCGAGCAAGAAACATTGCCGAAAAATTACGGTCAAGCACATCGACGATTAAACAACATCGAAAGGAAGTTGGACAGAAGTCAAGAATTGAAGATAGCCTACGAAGAGCAAATTAACAACTGGGTGAAGAATGAATATGCGGAAAAGGCTCCATCTACATCGACGCCCGGCAGAACGTTCTACCTGCCGCATTTTGTGGTGGAACATCCTGTCAAAAAGAAGCCAAGAATAGTACTGGATGCAGCTGCAAAATTCGAAGGGAAAAGTCTCAACGATGTCTTGCTGCCGGGGCCCGATCTTCTTCAATCTCTCTTTGGAGTTCTCGTAAGATTCAGAGAGGGGCCCGTCGCTGTTGTTGCTGACATCAAAGAAATGTTCCTGCGCATCCAGATACGTGAAGAAGACAGGGACTGCCTACGATTCCTGTGGCGAGGAAGTCAACGGGCTGGAAAACCAGAAGAATACAGAATGAAGTCTGTAATTTTCGGAGCGACGTCATCACCCTCAACAGCTATCTTCGTGATGAATAAGAATGCGGAAGACTTTAAAGAAGAGTGTCCAACTGCAGTGAAAGCTATCAAGAGAAATCACTACATGGATGATTACCTCCAGAGCTTTCAAACTATCGAGGAAGCCAAAAGAATATCAAAGGAGGTGCAGTACGTGCATGCAAAAGCGGGTTTCCATTTAAGGGGATGGGGTAGTAACGAAGCTGAAGTGTTGAAGAGCCTGCAAGATCAACCGCAAGAGGGAATAAAAGAACTCTCCTCAGAAGAGAAGACACTCGGACTACGATGGATAATTGGCGAAGACGCACTAGCATTCAACGTCGGATTTCGCAACACACCTCGCGAAATTCTGACTGGAGGAAAGATACCAACGAAGAGACAAATAGCCAGCGCCGTCATGTCTACGTTCGACCCGATGGGCTTCGCTGCACCTGTTTTAATCCAAGGGAAGAAACTCATCCAGGACATATGGCGAACGAAGATCGACTGGGACGACGCGATCTTACCTGAGCAAGAAGCAATGTGGCTCAAGTACATCAAAGAGGTTGCAGTTCTCGAAAAATTGAGGATACCCAGATGTTTATCTCCGTATCAGAGGAAAGGGCAACTCCATACTTTCACCGACGCGAGTGAAGAGGCCTATGCTGCTGTCGTCTTTTGGAGAACAGAAGAACCAAGTGTCCGCGTTACGTTGATCGCAGGGAAAGCGCAAGTTACTCCCACGAAGCCAGTCTCGATACCGCGACTGGAGCTCCAGGCTGCGTTACTAGGAAGCAGACTGGCAGCTACAATCGAGAAAGAAACGGACTTAGAAATCACAAAGAAGATATTCTGGACAGACTCAAGCACTGTTCTTCAGTGGCTGAAAGCAGATCCGCGAAAATTCAAGACGTTCGTGGCTCATCGACTTGCGGAGATTGAAGAGTTAACTAGCCCGCGAGACTGGCGATGGGTGCCTACTAAAGAGAATCCAGCGGACGACGCAACTCGTGGGACGCCAACTGAATTTGACAGGAACGCGAGGTGGTTCAAGGGGCCTACATTTCTTTACGAAGAGGAGCAGCAGTGGCCCGCCAACCGCTTCGAAGGGAAGATCATCGACACGGGGGAGGAAAAGAATATTCAGACAATAGCATCAGTCTCCACAACTCCTCGTCGTATACCAGATCCAGAACGCTTCTCCAGCTGGACGCGACTCCTAAGAAGAACGGCGCGCGTGTTCCAGTTCATCGATCTACTTAAGAAGAACAAGTCCAAGGAAATCGTCAACGCAGCTAAAGACAAGGCATGGAAACAAAATAAACCTGCAGTAAAGAGGAAACAACTCGTAAAGCTTCCTCCTATGAAACCAGGGAGAAATTTCAAAATCATTGAAGAAGAACACTTCAATAAAGCCAGAGAAGAGTTAATTAAGGAAAGTCAGCAAGAAAGTTTTCGGAGAGAAATAGAAAAATTGAGTAATAGGAAGCCAATGGAAAACTCAAGCCGACTCAAGAAAATCGACGTGTATGTCGACGAACAAGGCATCTTGAAGTTAAGAACGCGAACAAGGAAAATCACGATTGAGAACCAAGAGCAGAATCCAGTGGTGTTAGACGGCAAGAACAGGATATGCCGCCTAATCATTGAACACTATCACCAGAAATTTTATCATGGCAATACAGAAACGGTGATAAATGAAGTCAGGCAAAAATATTGGATCCTGGGCCTACGGACAACAGCAAGGGCACTCATACACCGCTGTCAATGGTGCAGAGTGCATAAGAGCATACCGCAAGTGCCACCGTTGGGAGATCATCCCGTTGAACGCCTGCAGCATCATCAGCACCCCTTCACCTGCTCAGCTGTGGACTACTTTGGGCCGATGCAGGTGACCATTGGGAGAAGAACTGAAAAACGCTGGGGAGCTCTCTTCACATGCCTAACCACAAGGGCTATTCACCTCGAGCTATCAAGTTCCCTTAGTACGAGCTCGATGATCATGGCCTTACGAAGAATGGCGGCCAGAAGAGGAACACCGAAGGTTATCTACAGCGACAATGGGACAAACTTCGTCGGGGCCAACAAAGAACTGGAAGAAGCAGCAGCTCAAGAGGGAATCCGGTGGAAATTTATACCAGCTGGAAGTCCGAGTATGGGAGGCGCCTGGGAGAGAATGGTCCGTACGGTGAAGACGGCACTGATGGTCGTACTACAATCGCGATCACCACCAGAAGAAGTACTCCACACGCTACTGGTTGAAGTGGAACATGTCGTCAATTCCCGTCCACTCACTCACATAAGCATAGACCCCAACGATGAAGAAAGCCTGACACCAAACCATTTCCTGCTCGGGAGATCCTGCGGAGCGACGTCGCCGGGCGAGTTTGAAGATGGGAACCTCATTGGCAGAGCAAACTGGAGGACCGCGCAACGCCTGACCGACCACTTCTGGCAGAGGTGGCTAAAGGAGTATCTGCCCACTTTGAAGCCGAGGAAAATAGATGGCAGACAGACTACGGATCCTCAAGTCGGAGACGTCGTCTTGATTATGGACGCCTCGCTGCCCCGCAACACATGGCCGCGAGGAGAAGTCCAAAAGGTATATCCAGGCCCAGACGGAAGGGTCAGAATTCTGGACGTGCGGACACCGGGAGGAACGCTACGACGGTCAACGCAGCGAGTCGTCATCCTGGTGCCAGCAGCCACGCCGCAACCTCGAGATGGAGCGCTACGCACGGCGGGGGAGAACTATTAGCGACGTGACTGAAAACACTACTCACCTTGATTTGTATAGAGTTAATTAGTATAGTATATAGTTAAGTTGCTATGTATATCAAGGTAGATAAGGTAATTTTTAAGGTCAAATAAATGAAGGGATTATTATTAGAATAGGGTAATAAGTGTAAATATAGCATAGGGTTTCTTATTTTTAGCATTAAGGTATTTTATAAGAATTAATTTTGTAATTGTAAGTAGCACTATTTGATTTTCGAAGAGCGTTACCATAACGAGAACCAAGGTCTTTTTTAAGTAAATATGGTAAAACTCACATTCCGAGAATCAAAAAGCGTTACCGTAACGAGAGCCGAACACAAGATTCCACGACTGCCGATAGATGGCGCAGTTACGAAATAGAACTGGCTATGCAGATTTTTACTCGCGAGGTAATAAGGTTCGACGCGATTTTGAGTCGGCAGTACTGGAATCAATTCGGCTCTCGGAACACTTGGAATGGAAGAAAAACTAAGGAAGACGAAATAAAGGAAGTGAATACAAGTGATCTTTAATTTCGGACCCGGATCCCTGCTCCAGTGCTCAAGTGAAGTGTTAGTGAATATCGTCGGTCGGATCGGAAGCTAGGACCCCTGTGCTCGGAATCGGACCCCTGGATCTCAGGAATAGGACCCCTGCTACTCGGAGTCGTCGAGATCGGACCTCTGCTCGGATTGTCGGCGGATTAGAAGATAGGCCCCTCGCTCATCCTGCTGGCCCCCCCCCCCCTCATACAGTCCACTCATCGACGTCGTCCTCGGCAGCCGGAGCGAAGCTAAGCAGCCCGAAGCCACGCCGCATCAAGCTACGCCGCCCGCAGCCACGCCGCCTCAAGCTGCGCCGCCTCGAGCCAAGCCGCCTGAAGCTGAGCCGCCTTGTGCCGAGCCGCCTGAAGCTGAGCCGCCCGAAGCTGTGCCGCCATAAGCTACGCCGCCTGGAGCTGTGCCGCCTGAACCTAAGCTGCCTACGCTGTCGCTCGTCCGCACCTGCCTTCGCCCTCTACTACTTTAACGTGTTGAGGACAGATTGGGACGACTGTGCGCCACCAACAGCGCGCGCAACGCCAACCATAATACCCCTGAGGCTACCTTGTCATCAAAACAATCTTCAAAATTACCTGTATATATAGAAAGTATCCATCTCATCTAAACCCTATCAAAAAATAATGCTAAAGGTAATCTACAAGAATTTTATGTCCAACCTTTGACCCTTCCGACCCTTCCTTCTCCAAATGACCATAATAGATTTTGGATAAAGAAAATGGAAACCTTCAGTTGTTTTATCGGATCTGATGAAATATGGGTCCAGTCTGAAATAGAAAATCCATTGCAGAAATGAGAAATAGAAACTTTATTGTACAGACGAAGAAATTAAATCTGTACCGAAGCACGTGGTGTTAGGTCTGTTGACAACTTTGTAAATTAGACCATATTTGGGAAGTCTGAAAAAAATTTGTAAGAATTGTAGGTTATTTTTAAGGCAGTCTTCAATATCGCGGATAAAGATAACTTTTGTAGTTTATTATTTCATTTATTTATTTATTAATTAAATAAATGAAAATAACTAAGTTCTTAATATAATCATTATCATCGCTTTGGATTCACGGGTTGCCCCGGTTCTTTGCGAGGCTTGCGTGGGGATATGGATTCAACGCGTAGAGGCCCTTTGGAGAAGTTGATGTTATGTGGTGCTCCTGCCCAAACCCGTCCTAGGCTATATCAATAGATGACATTTCCATGAACGGGTCTGGGTAGGAGGAGGATTTACTATTGCTAATGAGTGAAAAGAATGAAATGGGTTATGGTTATGATTGTCGCATATAGCTGTAAATAATTGTCGCATATAAGCTGTAAATAATATAAATATAACGTCGTTCCTTTTTGTACTCCTTTATTTTGTAAGTAGGTTAAGATTGTAATTCTCCTTAAGCTCATTATCTTTCATGTCTTTTAGTTATACATCATTTGTTATCAATCTTAGCGTTATAAGTATTATTATTGTCATGTAAGATACAACTATGTAACAGTAAATGCATATAGAAGGTTACCAATTCTTGTTAAACTAAAGAGAACCTTATGCATACACATTAAAGTTGTATATTGTTTGTACTTATGCCTCCACGTGTCGTCCTTGTATTATACGACACGTGTAACCTAAGGTTGACCTCGTATTTTAAATGTCTGTATCACAACTGGATAAAGAGTAAATGAGGGAGAATACCTGCTCACAGGGTTGCGCATGCGTCGTATAGTTCATTTAGTGTATAAAAGGGCACTAATTCGGTCCTAAAATTCATTCTAACAACAGCAAGCAAGTAATGGACAAGACAAGTGCGCGACCCTCGGAATAGTCACTCCCAGTTTGTAACTATATAACATCTTTAATTTCAAAGTGCCAAATACCTATAAAATCTACAGTCCATTTCCTTAAGTTTATCCTCTGTCATTCACGACAGAAAGTGGTCATTCGGCAGCCGGATACAAGTACCAGTGACCCACGGTGTTAGGTGAGCTGAACTCGCTCGGCTCGACAGCTTTAGCTGTATAAACATCCACCAAAGGTGATCGGCTTTTTAGCCTGCTCCCTGCGGTACCCCAAGGTGTGTGGCTCGAAGCACTGGCTCGCCGACCCTTGGGTTTAGTTCAGGTCCCTCAGACCTCACGTTGGCAGTGTAGTTGTGCGTCGGTCGGGAGGTCACGTACCCCCTGGCTTCTCCGTGTCATCTTATCCGTCGTGCAACAAAAGGACTGTGGGGGCGAGAGCCTCGCGTCCTTTCACCAAACTCAGTGAGTGACATTTTAGCCAAACAATAAGTGCAGTGAAAGTGTTAGTCGTAATTTCGCATATTTTTATTCCATTGTCGCATTTATTTTATTTTTCTTGTCTTTATTTTTTTCATTATTTCGCGTATTTTGTTCGTTGTTAGGATCATTTATTTTTATATAGGGATTTAAGTGTGTAAAATTAGGGTAAAAATGATGAGGTCCCCCACGCGCACCGATAGGTCATTAAGGTCTAGGGGCCCTCCGCCCACTCCCTCCTCACAAGAGGAAAGGGAAAAAACACCGCCCTCAGGTGACACCACTCCTGGTGAAACCAACACATGGAGCAAAAGCACCAGCCCGACCACTGACGCAAGTCAAAGTCAAAAAAGAGTAGAAGATGCAGTCGTGCCACCGTCTCCGCGACCGGAAGCGCGGAGCGGTGTTGTTGAGGATACGTTGCCAAATAGGAGTGCCCCGGGCACGGTAGTTCAAGCGCCGCGCTCGCCCCGGGAAAGCAGTGAGATAAGTGTATTGATGGCAGAGCTCGAAGTGCATAAGGCTAAGTTGGAACTGGCTCAACGGGTTGCGGAATCCGCCAATTGTAGGTTGGAGATCGCGCGCTTGAAAGTCGCGCAGTCTACCGACGGCGGAACGCAGCACGGGTTTAGTGAAGAGCACAGGGTGTCCGACTGGGTCGCACAACATACGAGTTCGAGGCCTGCTATTCAGGACGCTTATCAGGACCCGGGTCCTAATACGTCGCGAGACAATAATAGAGTCCGCACGTTAAACAACGTTATCACGACACCTCGGGATCGTGTCGTACCCGTTATGCAGCGGACGGTACCCGAGCTACCTACCTTTGACGGAAATATTTCCGAGTGGATCGCATTCCGGGCTGAGTTTGAAGATAGTGCTCCCATGTTTAGTGCCGTAAATAACGTAAGCCGAATCCGCCGAGCCCTCAGAGGCGAGGCCCGTACGGCCGTTAAAGCCATCATGTATACCGTTCAGGACCCATTTGAGATCATGGAGGCCCTGGAGAGGCACTTCGGAGACCCCGAAGAAATAGTCCTCACGGAAATTAATAACGTTAAACGTATGCCGCGATTGTTTGAAGATAACAGTAACATCGTAACCTTCGCCGGTCATGTCGCTAATGTTGTAGCGACCATTAGAGCTCTCAGGCAGGATAAGTATTTATATGCCCCCGAGTTAGTTAATAAAATTGTTGACAAACTTAGTTTAATTGTTCGGTACGAATGGAGTAAATACAGAACGTTAAACTCCAGTACACCGGACTTAGTCGCTATGGCTGAATTTTTAAATAATATCAGTAGTACCGCGCGAAAAATGCACTCGCGTCAAAATAAATCACGGGCTCACGTCAACATTACGAACAATAGTCGACGTGAGCAAGCGTCGGGACGCCCTCAGTCGCCTTACTATCAGCACGCGCACCGACCATCCCCACCATCAGTCGATTCAAGCAGTGACACTGAATACGAACGCGAGCGCGCGGTCAAACGACCGTCGCGAACATCGGCTAAAGTCAATACCAACAAAGCGAAGGACTTCAAAAATTCACACAGTAATAATGATAATAAACCTAAGTCTGCACCCTCAGTGCAAAAGTGTGTATTATGTGGAAAAGAACATATGTTATCAAAATGTTCAGAATTTTTGAAATCCTCCGTTCAGCAGCGTTGGGAAATTGCAAAAAATAATAAGTTGTGTTACCGGTGTTTAAATTCATCCCATAAGCGACCCATGAGGTGCAAATATGTACCGTGTGGTGTAAACCAGTGTGAAGCAGGGCACCACAAATTATTGCACGGGTTGTCATCACAGGCAACTACGTCACGAGCTAACGTTAGTAGTATTAACCACGTAAGCAAATCGAGTACATTTTTAAAAGTCGTTCCCATCGAAATGACGGGCCCCCTAGGCGTCGTAAGCACATACGCCCTTTTGGACGGCGGGTCCACTATGACTTTGGTCGAAAGAGAAATCTCTGATCAAATTTGTCCCAGAAAAAGGGGAGATCCGCTCACAATAACGGGTATCGGGGGAAATATAATAAACGATATCGAATCCTGCGAAATAAATGTATCGATTCGTGGTCACTGTAGCCGTAATTTTGAAACGATGAAGGCGCGTACCATCACCTGTTTAAACATCGCCCCTCAGGCGGTGCCCCGTACTATGGTGGAGGAATGCGACCACTTATATGACATCGCGGACGAATTGTCGTACGAATCGGCTACCCCTACTGTTCTCATAGGCCAAGACAACTGGCATCTTATCGTGTCGCGACAGATTAGAAGTGGAAGTAAAAACCAACCTGTAGCGTCGCTCACATCCCTAGGTTGGGTGCTGCACGGGCAGTACCTCTCCTCAAGCGTCAACACGGCATTCATAAGTCACGTTAAACCGGTCACCCCGGAAGACGAGATGCTGGATTTGATGAAACAACATTTTAGTATAGAATCGTTAGGAGTGGAACGCAAAGTACCCAAGGCAGATCCAGAGCAACGGGCAATAACCGTGCTGGAAAATACATGCAAAAAACTGCCGTCCGAAGATAGGTATCAGGCGGGCCTCCTATGGCGTAGCGATTCAGAGACATTGCCTCACAATAAAGACATGGCTCACCGTCGGTTGTATAGTTTGGAAAAACGGCTCGACAAAGACGCGCAACTTAAATCTCAGTACACAGCTCAGGTAGATAATTTGTTGAATAAAGGTTACGCGGAAAAAATGTCGTCTAGCCCACCGGTAGAATCGCCTCGTAATTGGTACTTACCGCACTTTCCAACCACACATCCGCAAAAAAAGAAGATGCGTCTCGTTTTCGACGCCGCGGCTAAATACTGTGGTAAGAGCCTGAACGACGCGCTCCTAGCTGGTCCGGACTTATTAGAATCCCTTTTCGGAGTACTCATAAGATTTCGGGAAGGTAAAATCGCCGTAATAGCCGACGTAGCGGAAATGTTTCTACAAGTCGAAGTTATCGAAAGCGATCGTGATAGCTTACGTTTTTTGTGGAGGGGGGAGGACCGCTCGTCCCCGCCAACCGAGTATAGAATGAGGCGATTAATTTTCGGCGCCGCCTCCTCGACTACTACCGCGTTGTACGTAAAAAACAAAAACGCGCAGGCTTTCGCGATCGAATTTCCTAAAGCGACCGACAAAAACGCTAAGAGGACATCAACCTTAATCTCGGCAAAGGCGCGTGTCGCACCGTTAAAAACGATTTCCATCCCGAGACTTGAATTACAAAGTTGCGTATTAGGTACACGCCTCGCTAACACCGTAATTAGGGAAACGGATTACGTCATCACGGGTAAACACTTCTGGTCGGATTCACGCACCGTATTAGCGTGGATTAAGGCAGACCCGCGAACGTTCAAAAGTTTCGTAGCCCATCGTTTAGCGGAAATAGAGGAAAGTACTACACCAGCTGACTGGCGCTGGGTACCTAGCGCACAGAACGTAGCGGATGACGCGACTAAGGGCGTCCCGAACAACTTTGATAAAAACCACCGCTGGTTTCACGGTCCCGACTTTATTAGGAGCTCAAAAGAGCACTGGCCTACTGACAAGTCCGACGCGACAGTAGCGCCAACGGGCGAAGAGCGAACTAGTAATAAGGTTACGGCCATAGTACATAGCGCTCAAAATAAGCAAGATTTTCTCCCGCCAGTAAATAGGTTCTCTAAGTACATACGGCTAATTAGGGCTGCGGCTTGCGTCTTGGTCGCGGCGGAGGCATTCAAAGCTAAATTGCTAATAAAGAAAACAGAAACGGAAATGAATACAGGGCATGTTAAGTTAGCAGAGCTTTTATTAATTAGGCGTAGTCAACATGTATCCTTTCTTGAAGAAATAAAGGACTTAGAGGCTGGACGGCGAATTCACAAGAAATCACCACTTTTCAAGATTGCAGTTGTATTGGACAAAAACGGCATTTTGGTTTTAGACTCACGAATAGATAGAGGTACGGCATACACTCCAATCTTACACGCCAAAGAGGAGTTCTCCAGACTGCTGGTACAACATTTTCATGAAAAGTTTAATCACGGGAACCATGCCACAGTAATCAACGAGTTGAAACAGCTGTATTTCATGATCGGCTTACGAAGTAGCCTGCGATACATATGTAACCGATGTCAATGGTGTCGGACCTACAAAGGAACAACTCTTCAAGTTCCAGTAGGTGACTTACCAGCTGAACGACTTCAGGCGTATCAACCACCCTTCACAGCTACCGGCGTCGACTTGTTCGGACCTATGACCATCACCATAGGCCGACGGCATGAAAAAAGATGGGGAGTACTGTTCACCTGTCTCACCACACGAGCGGTTCACCTGGAACTAGCCGCCTCGTTATCTTCAGCATCCATGATAATGGCCTTACGACGCATGGCGTCGCGACGAGGCACACCTACCGTCCTGTATTCCGATAACGGGACTAACTTCATCGGCGCAGAAAAAGAAATCAGAAGTGCCCTTCAAACCCTCCCTGAGGACACCAAAGCATTCACCTCAGTGAGAGGCATCATCTGGAAGAAAATACCAGCAGGAAACCCAGCCGCTGGAGGTGCCTGGGAGAGATTAGTGGGCAGCGTCAAATCCGCCCTCAAAATCACCCTCAAAGAGAAGGCACCCAGTGAGGAAGTACTCCACACGCTTCTTCTAGAGGCCGAGCATATTGTGAACTCGCGCCCTCTCACTCCTGTCAACCCAGACTTGGGCATAGAAGCCCTGACACCCAATCACCTTCTGATTGGGCGGTCATCCGCCTTACATCCTTTTGGTCGTTTTACTGACCACCAACTTTCCACTAAATCCTGGCAAGCCACTCAACTACTGGCCGACAACTTCTGGAAACGATGGATGCGGGAATACCGCCCACAGCTGGCCCTCCGAACGGCCAAGAAGGAAACACATCAGCTACAAAAAGGCGACGTCGTGATTATAGCCGATAACACTATGCCACGAGGAGTATGGCCAAGAGGCATTATCACCAAAACACATGCCGGTCCGGATGGACGAGTAAGAGTCGTGGAAGTCAAAACCGCTGCCGGCTCCCTACGCCGTCCAGCCTCCCGTTTAATAGTCCTATGCTCCGCTTTAAGTGGTGCTAGCGCACGTGGGGGAGACTGTCGCATATAGCTGTAAATAATTGTCGCATATAAGCTGTAAATAATATAAATATAACGTCGTTCCTTTTTGTACTCCTTTATTTTGTAAGTAGGTTAAGATTGTAATTCTCCTTAAGCTCATTATCTTTCATGTCTTTTAGTTATACATCATTTGTTATCAATCTTAGCGTTATAAGTATTATTATTGTCATGTAAGATACAACTATGTAACAGTAAATGCATATAGAAGGTTACCAATTCTTGTTAAACTAAAGAGAACCTTATGCATACACATTAAAGTTGTATATTGTTTGTACTTATGCCTCCACGTGTCGTCCTTGTATTATACGACACGTGTAACCTAAGGTTGACCTCGTATTTTAAATGTCTGTATCACAACTGGATAAAGAGTAAATGAGGGAGAATACCTGCTCACAGGGTTGCGCATGCGTCGTATAGTTCATTTAGTGTATAAAAGGGCACTAATTCGGTCCTAAAATTCATTCTAACAACAGCAAGCAAGTAATGGACAAGACAAGTGCGCGACCCTCGGAATAGTCACTCCCAGTTTGTAACTATATAACATCTTTAATTTCAAAGTGCCAAATACCTATAAAATCTACAGTCCATTTCCTTAAGTTTATCCTCTGTCATTCACGACAATGATATTCGGATGGGTTTAAACTGGGCTATTGTAATAGAAATCGGACACCTGTCATAATCATGATTACTGACTATTAGTGGCAGGCGGTGACTCGTCACACAGTGAATGGGCCCCCCAAATAGTCGCCACGTTAGGCAACAGAAGAGCAACATTAGGATGAGCGGCTAAGGGTGCCGAGAGGTGCGGCTCCGGTTTCGCCATCGCGAGTTGCCTCGTGAGCGGGTTTCCCCGTTATTACGCCATTACGTGCAATACACTTCCACCTTCGAGCATATAGCTCTTGCGACTTCACTCTAGCCGGCCGGTTAAGGCAAGCCAGAGGTAGGGGTCCTGTCCCTCATCGGTATCCACTCCGACCTTGGCGAAGGAAGAATGATTATACAATAATAATTATCATTATTATTATTATATAATCATTGTCCGCTCCCGCGCGGGGACCAATTATTTAACTAAGTTTTAGTTGATATTTTTTTGTTTTTACTTTCATTATTTCGAAATGTTTCTCGAAATACGCAGTTTTATTACATTGCGTGCTATTTTTATGACATTAATTTTCTTAAATAGAATACTTTTATATTTAGTATAGGATAGGATAGGTGCTAGGACTAACGAGCCCCATCGCTGTCGTTGCGGGGAAGACGTCGACCCCCTGGGACACCACGGCCTTGCTTGTCGCCGCAGCGCAGGCCGCATTTCACGTCATGTCGCTCTTAATGACGTCATTCGCCGGGCCCTTGCAAGTGCCGGTGTGCTAGCAGTACTCGAGCCTGCTGGCATTACTCGAGATGACGGTAAGAGGCCTGACGGTATGACGCTCATACCATGGCGAAACGGGCGGTCGCTCGTATGGGATGCTACTTGTGTTGACACAGTAGCGACATCTCACATACGAGCGACCTCCTGTATGGCGGGTGTTTGACGTCTCTGGAGACCCAAGAGCTGGAGCCTATTTTGGCCAGCGCCTCAGCCTGGCCATACACCGAGGAAACGTCGCCAGCCTCTTGGGTACCATGCCATCATGCGACGACAGCGATCTGGGCTCAATATTTCATTTAATTTAAACATTTTATAAAGCTTAAATTAAATCCTCTTCGAATGTTTCAGTTGTTTTTCATATAATAGGTTAAAGTCGTCTGTTCCTAAGCCGTTGTCGGTTCAAAACTGCACCTGGGGATCTTCAAACCTTAAACAAACCACGTAAGATGGACAGGATCATTTTATCAAACGTAGGGTACAAATCAATTCCAGTTGCCCTTTGAGGTGTTCCCTCATAATATAATAATGAGTTTTTAAGAAAAATAATCAAAATAATTATTCGTACTTTATTAAAATTACACATTCGTCCGGCGTTTGCTGTAACTTGCAATTTTTTTGCCGCAAACTTTCATTACATTTAATGCAGTACGTGGGAAAGAGCAAATTTTAATTAAGTAAAGAATTCCCCGCACGTAGAGAACACAGGCGCTTTGAAAACGATAGAAATCTTATTATCATTACTTGTATCCTGCAGAAATGTGCTTTATATTTTCAGACCAGAATATATTCTCAAGAAATAAAGGAGTGCTATTTTTGAAAAGTGAGATTCACGCACCGAGTCGGGTAATTTTTGTTTGATGTCAAATTTTATATATATTAATATAGTATAATATATATAATCATACATTTCAAAAATAGGTCTCCAGAGCATGAAACATCTCACCGAATTTTGTCCTCTTTTTTAAACTAGGGCAAAGCAGTCACCGAGTGGATTGACAGTCTCCCCTTCACCATCTAATTTTGCTGCACCATACGCAAATAATTATAATAGATACATAGTAGTAGCTTGTTTCTGGGCTGATATAATATACCATCCACACGGAAAGAAAAAGATAAACACACATTAAAAAGATTAATTTCATGTGTAAAAAATCGCAAAACGCATTTATCACATCGAGTGGGTTACAGTTACATGGTCAATCAACCTTGTACGCCCTGGTGTCAGAGTTTTTTTGAACAGCCACTGACGTGGTTTCTTTTAACGACTACCAAAGGGCAGCCGGGAACATCGACTTCCAAAGCTAATAATCAATGACGTTACAGAAATACATTGCAGAATATTTAATATGATGACGAATATAGTTCTAAACAGCAATTTAGTCGAACACATTGTCAAGCTGTTGTGTAGCTGTTCCCGCCATTAGGCGCTCTGGCCTATTGTTAATTAACTGAGAAACGCTACGTCATGTCACCAATTAGGACGAAACAGCTGTCTCCTAGCTTGCTGAAGATATTACCGAGCACAATGTAGTTAGGCTATAGAGGCACGGTATTGCTTCGGTTGGTATATACATTCTATTATGTTGAGAATACTTGTATTAGAGGTTTTATCAAATCGAAAACTGTACTACTAAAGTTTTAAGTTGTTTAGTTTATATAATATTTTATAACAGAACTGATTCCATATGAAGGGTCTGTACAACTATTTTCATTCAACATAAACGGTTCTAATCACCGTTTATGTTGAATGAAAATAATTGGAATTCGAACGAAAATCATTCGATTTATAATCATTGAGCAAGTCCAACTTCTCAAAATTGGCATTCTAACATACGCACAAATAGTTCTTGTTTTTCTTGAGAAGTTCAGAAAATCCATTCCTATTATTTCAAAATTTTCTAATCGTTAAATTGCAACTTCATTGTCATTTCTAAAATTTCTTCCCAATTTTGAATTCCCTTGTGAGGAAACAAACGAAATAAAAATACCGAATGCCAAAGTGCACAGTTGAGCTTTTGATAATGATAGCAGTAATCCGTATACACCTCGAACACCAAGGAAAGAGCTCTTTAGAAAGGCATTACTGGTGCGATTATGGCTGCTTCGACTTTTACTGATATCGAAATGGCACTGTCGCTGAAACGTTGGAAAATCGGACTCTTACTATTCATTCATTTATATGGCGTCAGAGTTTTTCGGAACCGCCTCTTACTATTTTTATTTACTCATTTATTTATTTTCACTTTTGGAAGACTATCGACTATTTATACATGGTTGCTACAATTTAGTTCAAAAAAGTCATTTAAAAGTCTCCACTGATAGAATTAGCTTAATCTAACCTTGAACCGACAATTTGGCTAAATGATGACCTCAAATTAAGGACTAAATTCGCTTAAGCTACGCACATGTTACAGTATAAGTGTTACAATGCGATGTGTATTGCTGAGAGAAGAGTGCACTAATTCATGTTGGAAAAGAATAAATCGTGTAAACTTTTCTTCAGACAGCTAATTTTACCACCACGGATGTCAACGTCTAACCGAGGAGATAGCTTATTGTATGTTATGCGTTAGTTAGTGTCAGATTTTTGCGTGGTTTTAAGCTGAACGCAACCTTTTTAGCGTTAATAACTGGGACCAACGAATTGTACTTGCATGACGATGTCGTCACAGCTGAAGAGGATATGCCTACAAATGGTCTTAAAACTCATCTTCTTCTTCGTCCGAACATGTTTTCCTACTTGCGCCCTCAGCTTACGCTTTGAAGCCAAGGGTACGCTTTAAGTCATGGTCCTAGATTTGGCGGCACTGGTTATTACAATATTACAATATAGAGACTGCCGCCTCCTCTATATCTATGACCTTCGTAACCCTTTTTACAGGGAAACCAGACCAACAGGAACATGACCACGGTCTTTGAACTTATCAAATAATGTGCAGCGTTTCTGAAGATAAATTTCAACTCAAAGAAGGAATTCCGCAGGTAATTGTTTCCGACCCACATGCCTAATGGGAAATTTCTCACTCTAACCCAATTTTTACGGTACTTTTTGAAAAAGTACAAAAATTTTAATACTTTGGCAGCGTGCGAGTGGCATTATCAAGGTATCACAATGTTTACTAGGCTTCAATTCATTTATATCCAATGGATTACATAGTCAATCGACCCTGTGCACCCTGATGTAAGAGTTTAGTTTAGTTTTAGGCTTCCATGACCCAATAGTATAAAAACAGCTTAAAAAGGACCTAAAATTATTTTGATATTTCCTGGTCTAGTTTAGTTGTTGTTCTAGCACGAAAATTGAGATATCGTCCAAACATCAAAGTTTGTTCAGTGAATGAACAAGTTAGCATCCAACGTCAGCTTTAATTCAATTTGGGCTTTTGTTAATTGTACAGCGATTCAATTCAAAAATCAGAATCAGCGGTTCTAGCGAACGTTCCAGATTATTCGTGTAGTCAGAAATGAGTTAATAGACCGTTATTATAATGGATTTGTTACAACAAAAAATTGGACTTGCATTGCAATAGTTATTTCTGATTGAGCTGTAACTCCTTTGCACACGGATCAAGATAGAAATAATGCCAAATTTTACTAACGTCGAATACGGTGTGTACCATAAGGAAGCTTGTATTTGAAGCACCTACATCCGAAGTGATTACAATTATTCTTTGAATTCTGCTCAAATATTTCATCACGTTCACCTGAAACATAACCATAACGTAAGGCTGTCAGAATTTCTTTTTCTTTTAAATATTAAGATGAATTTCTTACAGTCTTCTGCAATTCAGTGGTAAATGATTTGTTTCGAAATGGCCGAATATTGCACCACCTGTTTAGAGTTATCACGTAATAAAGATAATATTCCAGCATGTAAATCCTAGACGAGATACTTCGTTAACTTTTTATTCAATGCCTACCTATTTCGCAATGTCGTGACGTGATACGTCAAAGCACAGGTTAAATGAAAGAGTAAACATTGAGGAGAGGGTCGAACGGAGCTGGCCCCTATTGAGTTGAGCTCTTACAAATGGATTAATCCATCAAACGTTCATCTTTTATTCACAGTGGAAGCATTATTTTATGTCCTTCATGTTTGCAACTTGTTCGACCTAGTTCATTTAGACATGCAGCTTCGGTCACTTGGTAGGTAAATGACCTATATAAACAAAAGTAATGTATTTTTATTTTATGAAATTAACTGATTGTGTCAATAGGTCTGTACTAATAATATTACCTAAATTAAAGATTAGAGTTTGTTTGTTAGAACGAGCTAATCTCATAAACTACTGTAGGATTTGAAAAATTCTTTCAGTGTTGGATAGCCTATTTAACGAGAAAGGCTATACGCCTGGGAGAAGTCGGCAAGGGCTGCTAGTATAATTTATTATGACTGCGATTGAACTTTTTTTAATATTTAGCTACTTATGTCGTCCCATTGCTATTAAAAGGGGCGGACAAAGAAGAACGCTTTGGTAGATTTTTAGCATGCGAAGTAATATAGCATTCTGATAATAAGAAGGTGTTAAGAGCTAAGTTATATGGAATCCTGATAACCAAAACTTTAAAAAATATCTCAAAGATAGATTCATCACACATTTATCTCTTACGCCCCAGCACTCGTGGCGTTTCAAATCACGTTTTACGTCCCAATGATTCCTTGTAGGACCACCAGTGCCGTGACCCAGTTCATATTGTAAGGAGATTCCACTTTATACACGGAAACATTCTAATTTATTACCAGCGAGCATCACGGCAAGCAACCAAGAGAAATAATAAATTAAAATGCTATAACAAAACAGATAGAGTGATTTATTGTTGAATTATATTTAACTTAACATGCAAAAATTAATGTTTCATATAACTGGCAACACTAAACCTTTAGTATAAATAAAATGGTCAGCCCCACTCGTATCTTCTCTTCTTTCCGATTCACACTGACAGACAGACGTTATACCATCCTTGTCAATATTTGAATATACGTTCTAACGTATTTAATTAAAACCTATTTGTTTTCTTTCGCCATTATCCAATTATCCAACAGGTTATTGGCCCAGACATGCTACCAAAGCATTGTGCTGTAGTTCCAAATTGTTGTTTTTATAAACATACGTATCCTCCAATTAACTGCCCCATTAACAGTTATTCTAATGGATAATCGGCGGAGTGCCCTCGATCGTTCAAGCGGTGGAGTTGACTGAGTAGGCGACGACTGTTTCCAATGAATTCCGGATTCCGGAGCTTTCGACCACATCATTAATAGGAAAGATAAGTATTTTCAATTCCTAAACAGTTTTACATAAACCATTTATAATGTTAATAGTAAATTGTCCAGTAAGAATACTTTATGCAGACAATTACTTATAATGATATAAAAACATTACAAAGTAAATACAAGAAATGAATTCCTACCTACTTAGTAATTATTCTTATTATATTTTAGCAAATTGAAATCCGGGAAATAGGCGTGATGTGTATGTTTGTAAAATTTCAGTAGTTAAAACTGTTAATATGTTTCAGCCACCAAACGTGGAACACTTCAAGTAATGAGTGACACCGGCGGCATCCAAGGAACTAGGTACCGTACAACCTGCTGTCAGGATGCAGCTTGCCAGGTCACCTTCGACCAACTTGAAACCTACATCAGTAAAGACTGTATACTACTGAGTGAGTCGATTAACAATTTAATAAAAAAAATAAAAAAATAATAATTAAATCTGTGATAAAAGATCTGTTTCTCAAATGTGCAGTAGTGATAAAAATTATTAAGATTTTGTAGATTTTGTATGGTTAAATGGTTTTTTAAATCATATCACTACTTAGTTAAATTGATTCGGTAACGCCTGGTGAAAAACAGTGCGAAGCCTGCATAAATGGGAAACAAATTCGATTAGAACATTCATTCGTTGAGTATAATGACGTGCGAGTCGAACACTCCTGACTTGATCGATAATAAGAATTTCTTTGTTGTTTTTCGATCAATATACCCAATAATGTGACACGTACCTGATAGCCTATAAATAAAATGTTGTATTTTTAAAGATTTTGTAGCCAAAAAGTGATGCAAAATTCATTTTGAAATTGGTAAATTTGTACTGTGATAATGGACGGAAGTATTTATCTTTTGAGATAAAAGAGTAGTGTGTTTTTGGAGGAATTTTATATCTTTTTACTATTCCTAGAACACCAAAACAAAATAATTAGTAAATTAAGTGGTGAACAATAACTGAAAAAGCACACGCAATGGTTAGTGGTGCAAAATTAACGAAATGTTATTACCTAAGTTTTTTTGATAAAATATTATTCCTACCCGCGTTTTCACACAAAATAAAACTCCGGTTAAAATGAGGCACGATTAAAAGCCTGCAATTATATATTTAAAGGTCTTTGGTGCTACTGTGTAGTGTGTACGTCCTAAATTCACTAAAACATATTTTGATAAAATATAATGACGGAATATACTGGTGGATTTTGTATTGTACCGAATGGCTATAAGGTATGAAACATAGAATGTAAAAATAAATGTGATACATGTAAAAAAAAATAATAAAAAAATAGTAAATCAGATAGTGATGTCATAGGAAATGAGGTTAATTTTCTGCCGTCAAGGCCCCAAGTTTCTATTTGAAGGAAATGAGATTAGACATTACCAAAATACTGAACCGACATTGAAGTCAGGGTTATAAAACCTCAAAGATGTGACAGACCGAATCTGATTTGCTTAAAGCTGACCTAAATCCGATCTTACGAAAACGAATAATATAAATCAGTTAAGCAAAAATCAGATAATTTTAGGGTTTAAAATCTAATATGCTTTAAGCTGATAGTCCTAAATCCGTCAAATATAAAAACGGATAAAATAAATCAGTTGAGCAAAAATCAGATAATTTCAAAGTTAATAATCTGATATGCTTAAAGCTGATAGTCCTAAATCCATCAAATATAAAAACGGATAAAATAAATCAGTAAAGAAAAAAAAAATCAGATAATTTCAAAGTTTAAAATCTGATATGCATAAAGTTGATAGTCCTAAATCCGTAAAATACGAAAACGGATAAAATAAATCAGTTGAGCAAAAATCAGATAATTTCAAAGTTTAAAATCTGATATGCTTAAAGCTGATAGTCCTAAATCCGTCAAATATAAAAACGGATAAAATAAATCAGTAAAGAAAAAAAAATCAGATAATTTCAAAGTTTAAAATCTGATATGCATAAAGCTGATAGTCCTAAATCCGTAAAATACGAAAACGGATAAAATAAATCAGTTGAGCAAAAATCAGATAATTTCAAAGTTTAAAATCTGATATGCTTAAAGCTGATAGTCCTAAATCCGTCAAATATAAAAAAGGATAAAATAAAAATAAATCAGTAAAAAAAAAAACTGATAATTTCAAAGTTTAAAATTTGATATGCATAAAGCTGATAGTCCTAAATCCGTAAAATACGAAAACGGATAAAATAAATCAGTTGAGCAAAAATCAGATAATTTCAAAGTTTAAAATCTGATATGCTTAAAGCTGATAGTCCTAAATCCGTCAAATATAAAAAAGGATAAAATAAAAATAAATCAGTAAAAAAAAAAACTGATAATTTCAAAGTTTAAAATCTGATATGCTTAAAGCTGATAGTCCGAAATCAGTTTAATACGAAAGCAGATAATATAAAAACAGTTGAGCAAAAATCAGATAGTTTACAATGATTTGAATCTGTTTTTGGTTATAAGATTCGTAAGCCTAAACGAGTCAAATGATATGCCAAAGATATATTATCAGACTTATTCAAAATCAACTTGTAGTTGGTTCTTTTTGGTTAAGTAGTACTTAGCTAAAATGTTGTAAATATATCAATATCTTAGTTATAAGGAAAATAAATAAAGAGGTATAGCAATTAAATTAAACTATTTTAATACGGTTTTATCGCGTTTATTACTTATTTATTTACACCTGACGTTTCAAACACTTTACAGCGTTCATGGTCGCAGGCAGACTAAGTTAACATTTGTCTTTGATGTCATAAGATTACAAAACTACCGCCTGAAATTTTTATTGGGAACTATTCCGATTCACGCAGTATTGGCTCACAGTATCTAAGGGTCTTGCAGTCTGCTTCCGAGTTTGCGATTTTATTAAGTTAATGACTGGGTCCCAAGCTGGCGGTACCTGCCATCCATCCTCTCTATTGAAATTAGGATGTTTTTTAATTTCAATAGCTTCACGTAACATTCTTGGAATGAATCTGTTTTCCTTTGCAAGGACTTGAGGATTATCAAAACGCATATAGTGGTTGGGTTTGTCTAGAGCATGTTCACAGACTGCAGACTTGGTTGAGCGTCTATTTTTCATGTCAGCAATATGTTCTTTTATACGAGTATTAATGCTTCTCTTTGTTTGCCCAATGTATGATAAACCACAGTCACAGTCAATTTTATAAACTCCAGCATCTTGCAATGGGATATTGGATTTTACAGGTCTTAAAAATTGGTTTATTTTCTTATGCGGCTTGTAATAGGTCTTGATTGAAGCTCGCCTAAGTATGTTACCAATCTTGTCCGTGACTCCCTTTATGTATGGTAAGATGGCAGGAAAACGATCAACTGTGTGTGGCTTGGGTCGACTTCTGTGACATATGTGTGGGAGGCTGAGATTGTTGCTTCTTATGACAGACTTGACTCGTTGAAGCTCCTCCTTAAGATGGAGAAGCATTAATACTCGTATAAAAGAACATATTGCTGACATGAAAAATAGACGCTCAACCAAGTCTGCAGTCTGTGAACATGCTCTAGACAAACCCAACCACTATATGCGTTTTGATAATCCTCAAGTCCTTGCAAAGGAAAACAGATTCATTCCAAGAATGTTACGTGAAGCTATTGAAATTAAAAAACATCCTAATTTCAATAGAGAGGATGGATGGCAGGTACCGCCAGCTTGGGACCCAGTCATTAACTTAATAAAATCGCAAACTCGGAAGCAGACTGCAAGACCCTTAGATACTGTGAGCCAATACTGCGTGAATCGGAATAGTTCCCAATAAAAATTTCAGGCGGTAGTTTTGTAATCTTATGACATCAAAGACAAATGTTAACTTAGTCTGCCTGCGACCATGAACGCTGTAAAGTGTTTGAAACGTCAGGTGTAAATAAATAAGTAATAAACGCGATAAAACCGTATTAAAATAGTTTAATTTAATGAATAACAATCGCGAAAACATAAGAAAACATTAGGTATAGCAATGTTTGAAAAAGGTACTATAAAATTAAAACTAAAATGCAATTTGTGTAATAATTTTAAACATACATTTTGTGGATAAGTAGATTTCGATTGTGGTAATGATGTTAATGAAATAAAAACATCAGGGTATTTATTTGAATTGTTTAACAAATGTACAATAATGTAAAAGTACATGACTTTGTTTGAAGCTGCAAAATAGGCATTATGGTTAAAACCCTTAATAACAAATGTGTTAAATTTCTATTTTTATTGTGAAATACCTATTTTGAAGATAGTAATGGCTATGTAAGAAGGTATACCATACAATTATTCGAGATCTAAACACATTTTCATAAAATTAAAATACTTTTTGCTAGAGAAAAAGTTGAAAACAATGTTATTAAATTGTATGTGTATCTTTCACACATGTCAACAAAAATAGCGGATAATTTGACTAAACCGATTACCAATAGTTGCAATTTGTTCAGTTCGGAGATGAGATGAGCATATGTTCGTAACTATAAACAAAATTTGTATTTAAATGCATAATATTAAAATTTACGATTTATATTTAAGTGCATAATATTAAAATGTGCGATTTGTATTTAAGTGCATAAATTTAAAATGTACGATTTGTATTTTAGTGCATAATATTAGAATGTACGATTTGAATTTAAGTGCTTAATACTAATATGTACGATTTGTATTTAAGTGCATAATATTTAAATGTACTATTTATATTTAAGTGCATAATATTAAAATGTACGGTTTAAATTTTTAAGTGCATAATTAAGTTTATTTTAAATGGTCTGATTAGGTTTTTCTGGGTTTTCCTAATCCTCGCAACAAATGTTGGATCATATTACATTGTGAATACCCCAGCCCTACTTGGATGGTTATAATGTTCTGGTTAGTGAAAATTATGATTGTAAATAATTAAGTGATTAATTTTTGAGGGGGCGTGTTGAATTATATTTAATTTAACATGCAAAAATTAATGTTTCATATTACTGGCAACACTAAACCTTTAGTATAAATAAAATGGTCAGCCCACTCGTATCTCTTCTTTCCGATTAGAGAATACAATCCCGGGATCCCAAATCTCGGGATCCCGGGATCCCGACCGTTTTCTGGCCCCGAAAATCCCGGGACTATACTTGGCTAATCTCGGGATTTTTGGGATTGCCACAAACAAGTCTAGTTTGTATTCCGTAGTCCGTTGCGTCTTGAAAATAATCTTGCCTAGATTATTTTAATACATTACGACAAAAAGCAACTCGTACAATACGTAGGTAGTTAGGTACCCACTATTTACTACACAGGTACAGTCCTAATAATATGTTTGTCGTAGAACTTAGAAGGGACTTCCCCACTCGGAATACTTTAATACAATACTCTTAAGGTAATTCCCCAACCCAACGAACCAACAGGGGAATCACCCGATCATCTCATATCATAATATTGTTGCGGGTATTTCCCGTCGGGGATTCCCTGTACGAAAGTATAAATATGCAAATCCGGTTTTATTTTTTTCATTTATGGTTCTGTCAGTGACGGGTTACGTAGGCTACGTCATTAAAATTTAAAAGTCAATTATCTGAAATTAAGTATTTCAAATGGCGGGAGACTTTGTTAAACATAAAAAAGACAGTGATACGACGTCAGTGTGGAGTTATTATTTAGTTGCGAAGGACGGGAATAGTGCTAAATGTAAGCGATGCCCAGCCATCCTCAAGTAGAAACCACATAGTCTAATCTCGGGATAGGCCCGGGATCCCGGGAAAAGGCTTCAAAAATCCCGTAAGCCCGGGATTGAAAAACATGCTCGGGATTGTATTCTCTATTTCCGATTCACACTGTGTTAGGAGACAGACGTTATACCATCCTTGTCAATATTTGTATATACGTTCTAACGTATTTATTTAAAACCTTTTTGTTTTCTTTCGCCATTATCCAATTATCCAACATTTATGATGGATAATTGGATAATGTGTTAATTGTTATGGTTAAAGTGTGAGTTAAAACTTTTCTGTGTTCCACTGTACATCATAGAAGTCTTCGTCACAGAATAGATAATAGTACTAAAGCCTTCGTGAAATCGAGCTGCCCGTTCGAAGATTAGGTAGGTAGTCATAATAAACTGTCGATCATAACAATTTAGAAAAATTTCTGGAGAAATCTTATGATAAGTAGCTTAAGAAATTTCTAAGAACATCAGTTATTTCCCAGTAAAAATGTCGTCAAAACTGGTCCAGTATGAACTTAAAATATATTTAGCCTTCAGGTGGACTTGTTTTATCTTAATACGTTGAACAGACATTAGCTAACTCCGTTTTAATAATTAAGACCCTGACAAGCTTTCATAATAAGACCCTTGTAATTCATTTAACTTTCAGGAAAAATAAAGTTTGGCAGTTTCCTACTTAGTAAGTTATATTGTTTATTTTTTCATCATCATCATCATCATCATTTCAGCCGCAGTCAGTCCACTGCTGGACATAGGCCTCTCCCAATGATTTCCAAAATGATCGGTTGGCAGCAGTCTGCATCCAGCGTCTGCCTGCGACCCTTTTCAGGTCATCTGACCACCTGGTCGGTGGATGTCCAACGCTGCGCTTGCCGGTACGTGGTCGCCATTCGAGAACCCTTCGCACCCCCCGCCCCGCCGCTACCGTGACCGCTACCGGAGCCAGGAACAGCGGGGCTGCCGGGCACTGGGGGCCTTATCATTATATTGTCCGTCATTTGGAGGTTGATGCCATACTCGCCACGCTTGGCAGGCGGGTTGGCGAGCGCAGTTTTTTGCGGCTTATCGTACTTTCGACGCTGCTGCCCATCGAAAGTATTTAAAGCAGGGGAAGAATAGGATTTTGTTGGGTTTGGGAATAGGAAAAAGGTATTAGGATGCTACTGACCCGGATGGATTTGGGTTGAGTGAGTAGCAGCTCGGGTAAGTCGGGCTCGCGTACCCGTATGCCATACTTCAAGCCATCGGAAAGATGGCTGAAGATGAACACCCCTGACTTAATTATTTTTTTTTATTTTTTATTTTGTTCTAATTCAAAACCTAATATTTATAATTCAACAATGACAGTCAAACTTTACTGCGGCTATAAACGATAAAATATTTTATCGACAAAAACGCTATGTAGATAGGTATATGTTATGATAGAACAAACATATGTTCGCCAGTTACATATAGCAAATTAAGAGCATGCTATATATCAGTAATCTAAGTAAGATGCCTTTATGGGTAGTAGGTACATTATATACCTACTAACATAATTAATATGGCCATATTCGAGAAGTAAATAATCGCTGTTAATCTTTAATGAGATCAGTCCTAGCGGCAACTACCTAAGTGTCTCTTGTTTTATCCTCTAAATATACCTCATAATTATTAGATAAGAATAATATTGTATATGCTCTCATTAGGGTATCTACTGAAGTATCTATAATGTCTGATTTAAATTCTGGTTTATAGTTGTTGAAATTTTCAATCCAATCAAAAAGTGGAGACAGTATATACGTAATCAAAGAGTGGAGATACTGTCTCCTATACGTGTCAATGTAATTCTTTAAAAAAAATTATGCTTGCAATGTAACTTAAAAATAAATTAAAAGCATTAGCAGCATACAACCAGCCTATATACAAAAGTCCACTAAATAACAATTACGGATACGATCAATAATTTAAATATTTTTTTTTAATGTAGTAATCTCGTCTTCAAATAAGTTTTTGCTTTTCTGTGAAATAAAAAACTTTAAATAACCAAGTTCGAGTAATAAATTGTAAAGGAGAGTTATTTTGTAACGCTTTTAAAAATTAAAAATATTATAAGTATTTTAAGTAAAACTTCATTTCAAAATTATGTATATAAAAAATTATGTATAAATTATGCAAGCCTTTTATGTAATGTACGGTTTAACATTAAAATACATTTTTTAAATCTAAAATGAGGCTTGAATTACGATAAAATCCCACAGGAACGTATGAATAATAACAGACATTATTTTCTCCTAAAAATAAAGTATTATTCGGAATATGGAAACGTGAAACTACCATTACTCAGTTCGAGATTTCACTGTCAAACAGGTTTAACCCTAAAACGCTGTAACGGTCCCATTTTTCGCCCGAGTTCACAACCACATCGCGATGGAGAGGGTTAGAATGACGTAATTTCCGACGGCAGGCCTAAACGACCTGACAACTGGATAGCATTTTGATAAAGTCACGCAGTTCACATATATATAGAGCGCTATAATAGAATAGTAGGGTAAAACCGGAATAGATGCCGCACTTTTCGAAAAAGTTTCGTAATTTGAAAAATATTCATTAAAATTAATACTTTTTTTGAATGTTGGCTAGCTTAATCATTAATGTTAAATTATATTTACAAATTTTAGACCTGTCATTTACAGATTTAGCAGAATTTAGCTTTTCGTAGAACACCTTTTTTGGGGATAGATGCCTGACCTGTATGGATAGTGGCCGCAACACAAAAATACTATGAAGGATAGATGCCGTCTGTACGGGATCTATCCTTCATAGTATTTTAATACTGCGTAAACTGAAAACCCAACCAAATTTTATGATATTGGGTTGTTCTTCTCCTAAAACAGCAATTGTTTCCAAGAAGGGTCGAATTATGCAAAACAAACACCTTGCATTATTTTCAGCAAACATATTTTTAATAATAATTTCTCTCATATTTTTTTTTTAGGGTTCCGTACCCAAAGGGTAAAACGAGACCCTGTCCGTCTAAATCTCATGAACCGTGATAGTTAGATAGTGGAAATTTGCATATATGATGTTATTCTATTGCCGATATAAAAACAAACGCTGAAAACAGAATTGAATAAATATTTAAGGGGGCTCCCATACAATAGACTTTTTGCCCTGCTTAGAGAAAATAAGTCGCGTCAACTTCACTGTAAGAAGTAGATGTCTACTTTATCGCAGCGTTTTCCTATCCATGAGGTACTTATGACATGTTATTCGATTCAAAAACTGAATAGATGTTGAAAACTTGATTGACATTAGCCGCGCTAAATCACGTGGTCGATTTTCGTACTAATTCCGAAAGATCGCAAACACGAATATCGTAATCGTTTTTCAAATTGTGACTGGCTAAGCTCCTGGACCTTCCTGGACGGATCGTCTTTGTGTAGTTAATAGTCCGTCGTGGTAGGCTTGAATGAATATATAAATGGTCTAAGAACTCTGTCAAATAATATTATACCTAATCAAGTTTGAATATTTACTTTTAATTAAGTGACCAAGGTACCTATAAAAACATCTATTCAGTTTTTTAATCGAATAACATGTTACAAGTGCCTCATAGATAGGAAAACGCTGCGATAAAGTAGACACCTACTTTTTACCGTGAAGTTGACGCGACTTATTTTCTCTAAGCAGGGCAAAAAGTCTATTGTATGGGAGCCCCCTTAAATATTTATTCAATTCTGTTTTTAGCGTTTGTTTTTATATCGGCAAAATCGGCTTTAGGGGGTAATTATTAACGTTAATTACGTAAAATACATATTTAAATTTGATTACCTACAAGAAGCAGCTGTTACGACAAAGTACGATTCAATATCAGTTGTTTTCTGTTAAAATCTAGTATGTAAACAATGTTAATTTATTTAGTAACTATTCTAATTCTCATTTTAAGGACATTTAATTGGCTTCTGAATTGCTCATATGAATTACCTACCTAGTCTATAGATATAAAAGCTGTCAGTCTTTCAACTAATACTCGTAAATAGATATCACTTTTTCAAATTTCGATTTTCCATTTTAAAGTTCTAGAGTTTCTATTTTTTGCAACTTCAGGAATTTCTTATTCATCGACCCCTCCCTGGAGAGGGCCATGACCACATGTCTCTCCAATTACGCGATCGTCAGAACTATAACCATATTATATTTGCTGCCTGCTGCTACTCTTCCCCAACTGTTTGCTAAAACCTGTGCGCGCTATCCACCAGCCGAAGATTTATTTCTATGATTATGAGTTTTTCCAGACAATGCCTAGATGATCGCATGATGTGACAAAGGAACAATAACCTGAAAAAGAATGTAGTAATAAATATCTTTAGGAATCAAACTCTACTCCACGCATTGAAATTGAAACAATATTTTAAAACATCCCTACGGAGAGCTATTATTGTACTTCATGTACGAGTATTATATAAACATGGCATTGTTTGTGTTCGCGGAGATAATTTGAAAACATTTTTTAAGAAGAAAAGATGTCATCTTATTACTCAAGGGACATCTGTAAACATCGCAACCAATATCGAAGCGGGACAAATATTCACAAATAATTTCCATCAAGTCAACAGCATCCATATTTTCTCTGTTCATTGCTATGACATTTAAAAATAAAAGTATTTTCCCAATTCAGTGCTTTATTTACCTATATTTTTTACATAATACCTAACCGAGTAACAATGTTTTTTAAAATTGAGGGATCCATTGCCATCCACTAGATTTTTTTAACTTTGAATTAAAGACTTAATTCTGACTTTAGATGTTTAATGTGAAAGCAAGCATGAAAATGAATAAAACCAAATACTTTTAATTAATAAAGACGATATGACTTTTTACATTAACATAAAATTTAACTAGACGAAGAACATTTGATAGTTACTATACAATCTTTACGCTGTGTATTTACCTATATTTTTTACATAATACCTAACCGAGTAACAATGTTTTTTAAAATTGAGGGATCCATTGCCATCCACTAGATTTTTTTAACTTTGAATTAAAGACTTAATTCTGATTCTGATTCTGACTTATTATAGATGTTTAATGTAAAAGCAAGCATGAAAATGAATAAAACCAAATACTTGTAATTAATAAAGACGACATGACTTTTTACATTAACATAAAATTTAACTAGACGGAAGAACATTTGATAGTTACTATACAATCTTTACGCTGTGTATTGTTGCTGAATAATTAGGTACCAACGTGATGTGTACACTTCTTAGCGAAATTTCGGAATAGTAAATGGTAATTTTGGAATAAATTGTTTGGACTTTGTTGCAACCAACATACCACAGAAAAATACCAAGGGTATTCCATTCGCATTCTTTAGTTAGAATGAGTAACAAACACCCAAGCCTCCCCCACTAAAATTCACGTTAATAATTTGCAGAAACATATGTTAAGACGCAAATAATAAGCACATCCTTGCATAGTAACCTAGATAAGTAATATTTATAGCTACATATGTAAACCGTGACGTCACGTAATTGGCTGCCAGCTGGGCTATTTCCCCTCTCGCACTATAATCGTAGTCGACCCTTTGTGCTCTAATTCAACCCTCACAAATTATTACATACATATTTTATCATCAACATCAATACAGTTTACACCTACTCTTTGCTACATGGAATTTTCTTAGAATTTTGTCAATTACAATTTGAGTGGAAAATAATAACAGAAGTAATCAGTAAGTTAGGCTAGAATTTAAGCCAGTGATATATACTCTAAAGGATCTCGCTTATAATCGAGAGGAATAGAAGCTCTAATACTTAAATTTATGATGATGACTATAGAGTCATTCACCATTTCATTATATGATTGACCTCTTCATGAAATGTTCAACGATCTGGCCACGACATATACACAGAGATAAATATAGGATTCTTAATCCTATCCGTCCATTCATCCTTGTGTCTGTCAGAAAGGTAGACAAGGTAATTACCCTTCAACTGTTTAAAGAACCAGAGTGAAAATCGGTTTTTGGTCAGCCATAGATCGCACGAATCTGGCATTTTTGGTCGTGGTTTAGGTACTTTTGATAATATCGTTAAAATTACCGCGATTGGCCTCTAGTTTCCGCACAAGGCTATTAAAATTTTCCCAACAATTCAAACTATTAACACCAACGATTATTTCGGCATTGGCTGTCATAAAACATAAAATACTTAGTTGGTACTAAGTTGAGCGAAGTTATGTCGGTGCAGCGATCTAAAGTGTGTTTTTGCCTCCGTTAATATGGATCTTAACTCCGATTTATCCTGCGCCACTTCCAGTCAGTCATTGGCGTGCAGGAGCACCGACGTGGAGAGACCGTGCTTCCGTGTCATGGGCTTCCTGTTCACTCACATCAGTGGCGTGACCGGACCTTGGACAGATCATGTCCTTCCATATATCAATATGCCTTTCTGTCACTTCATTCTGTTTGTGTGTGCATAGGCAATAGTAAAACCTCAGTGTTCTAAGTCCGTATTAATCCACGCGATGTAGACACAGGGAGGGAGATAGGGGAGACCTTTGCCCAGCAGTAGGACGTAAAGGATACTTAATGGCAATCTTTTGTATTTGTAATACTGTAGGAGTTCTGTTTAGTACCTGCGAAAGGAAATTATGATCTACCCTGGAGAATTTCATTCGTTGGCCGGGCAGTTTGCAGTATAAATGACGAGGCAAATTATATTTCGCACGCTACTTCAACAAATAAACGCTATATTTTCAGATGTTTACTTGAAGGGAAACTGTGCCTAGTTAACTGAAGAGGTCATATTTTACCTATTATTTTGGTTCCAATTTTCTTTTTTCACCGTAATTTTACCATTTGAAAACCAAACTTATTATTTCTTTAAGTAATTGTAATAATATATCTATTTATATTAAATTTTTGAAGAGCTCGTTAGTTGAGCGCAATCCGCGTATCCGTAGCGAATGCGCGTGTCAAGCGACGGCGTGCCGCGACCGCTATAGGATTGGTCGCCATATAGTGGCATTTTCTATCTTGAGCTCCTCCGTGCTTCGCAAGACACGTTAAGCTGTTGGTGTCGATTGTTGTCGATAGATAGCAGTCGTTAGACTGTGTCAGATGCCTTGCATCTAACGACGGGCAGCCTAAAAAATTCTGACAGTATTGGCCCTTAATACACCTCAGGCCATGTTCCTGTTGATCTGGTTTCCTTGTAAAAAGGGTTACGGAGGTCAGACGGCAGTCGCTCTATTGTAATAATCAGTTCTGCCAAATCTAGGAGCATAACTTACAGCGTACCCTAGGCTCCGACGCGTAAGCTGACGACGCAACTAGGAATACACGCTAGGATGATGATGACCTATTTATATTTGATGTAAGTATTTGTATTGTCAAAACACAATACAAATATGTTTTAATGGATTCAGCCGAATTTAAATATTCATATTGATTCTGACGTAGGCAGTCGGAATGCTGCCGGTTAGTTACCGTATTCCGATCGTGGGTATCCGGCCGGAACACCGGAATTCAATTGAAATATTGCACAGCATTTCAAAGATATCATTGATCTGAAATATTGTGATTGCGTATCGGTCGAATAGTTTGGCTAGTATAATTTCTACTATTGAGTAAGGCAAGATCTGGCTTAGTAAGCCTTCAAGACCGTAAGGAATGGCGAAGGCATGAGGAGACCTACACTCAGCAGTGGGTGGATAGTGGTTGAAGAAGAATACGTAATATTAAGTGACTGTATTGAGTCTGTCACCTAATATTACAGTACAGGTACCTACGGGAAATAGCATATTGTTTTTTAGATCTCATCCCCATCGGCTTTGGAGATAAGGGTCTGCGTAACCGTGATATTAATTTTTTTTTCTAAATTCTTTGGGAATACTGTGGTGAAATCCGACAACATTTTACCACATAATAATATACATAACCAGAAACCTGGATTGATATAATGGGCTACTTATTCCGAAGTACTGTAATAATCTGAGCCAAGAATTTAAATGAGCAGTTCCCGAATTTATAGTGTAAAAGAAGTAATAATAAATGTATAGAAGAAGTAGTTGTATTTGAAGAAGTAGTTGTATTTGAAGAAGTAGGTTAGTAGGTTGGTATGCAAGTAAGGCAAAAATATTTGAATGTGATTGAAGTTCTTGTTTTTCTTATTTTAATATTCTCAAAAATATACAAAGTTGCATTGTGAGAAAGCACTTTATATCTTAGGAGTGTTTGCGTAGAAATTGTTTTCTAGACTATGTTTACTGATGCAAGTTCGCTAAAGGCATCGTATCGTATGCAGGTTGAATATCTGATGAAAATGTTCCTATCCCAGCTCTTTAGTTTACCTACTGCAATGACTCCATTTTTTTTTATTTTATTTAAAAGACATGATCTTTTTCAATTATTATTAGTTGTGAATAGTGTATTGCAGCAAAGTCTCTACTTTACAACCTCGTGGTCGGCTTCGTGCCGCCATCGGCGGACAGTGATCAGTGAGGTGCAGCATGCTTTGAGTATCTCCACAGGGACACAGAATTCTTCAATTCAATGATGATCATGATAACATTAGTCTGGTTCAGCCCTAAAAAAAAATTACAGACCTCAAACGGCAGTTATTTCCAAGAGTAAGATAGTGCCTATGAAAATTATATTTAAGTTCATTCTCCATTCATAACTTCGAAAGCAGTATACATTCAAGAATTTTATAGTTAATTGCACTACGAGTAGTGAGCGACAATCTTATGTAAATTGACGTACAATTTTTAATTGCAAAAGTCCATAAATAGCTTTGGTTTGAACACTTCAATGAATAATCATAAATTACAAATTAACTTCACAACAGAGGGTTGGCGTCTGAGCGAATCATGAATAATATGAATATGGAAATCTAATAACAGTTGAGAAGATCGGATGGAATGGAGGCGTTTTATTAAATACCTACGCGTCATTATTAATACTGTTACGAGCGGGGGGTTCGCTATTTGGAGAAAAACACCTGGTGACTCGAAAAGACGTTTATTTCCACAAGGATGGTCGCCGACGTCACTTAACTTTACCAATCACTCACAATATCCAAATCACTTGTTTATCAATATCCTAATGAATCGCCAAAGTCGTAGGTTTCACTTGTTCTTCGCACTTGTTTCACTTCTGGATCGCACTTGTAGCTCAACTCAACTTGAACTCGATGTTCAGTGGGCACCTGTCTAAAGTCACATCGCGCTGCTTCCACTTCCAACTCATGAGCCAGTGCATGCTTGAGTGGGGTATGATGGCCTAACCTCACTTCAGCCTTACTTCCGGGTCCATAATCCTATCGACAAATGCGTGCACGGTGTTGGGCTCGAGCATCTTCATGTCGGCCCCTGGATATGCCTTCCGGACAAGTTTTTCTATTTCCAGTGGCCATTGCTGCAGTCCCTTACTTGAGCGCTGGACGCTGTCGTGGAGTTGAGCGCTGAATACGTGCTTTAATTGCCGTTCCCCATATCGAGACTCCAGTGCCTCCAGTAGGTCCTTAAATCCGCTGCCCGAAGGCAGCACCTCCAGGCCCGTCAGAGCCTGTCCTCTGAGTGCTACGGTTAGAGCTGTCAGGCACTGTCCGTCCGTTTATCCGTTGGTAGCTGCAATCATCTGGCACTGTTGGCGATACGCGGTCTAGGACGAGGCTCCATCATATGCAGCAATTTTACGCTGGGTCCGTGGTGGGCAACGACAGGTCCGCCAGATGCAACTGCTATTAATAAAGTTTACAATTACTCTAGAAGAGTAAGAAAGAGACAGTGATACTCTCGGTCTCGTTCATTCAGTTTCTAGAACACGTGAGAGTGGGACAAAGCAATATGCCAGAGCGAAACAAGCAATGTACTAGATCGTTCGCGCGATTATTCCCGTAACACGCAGCGATTGTACAAGAAGTTTCCGCGGGCAGGGCTGTTCAATCTTTTCCAGTGGTTGTCAACTGTAGGGCGGCATTTCGTAACATTACTAAGAGTAAAGGAAACACATTAGAGGCCGAAAGGCTGTTTCAAAAAAACTCTAATACCAGAGTGTACAGGGTCTGTCGATCATAAAATAAAGATACATGTCACCTTCTCAATATGAAAGAATAATTCATGATAAATGTCAAAAACAGAACTCGCAAGTATTACATTTAAAGGAAATTTTCGTTAAATATTTTTTATGTTTCATGTTATATATATTTAGTTGATTATGTCATTTAAAAATAAGTTTTACCATCGGAGAAAAATTAGGTAGGTACTAAGAAAACATCCATACTTCTATATCCGTACTTATATACTAATACTAAAATACTAAGCTAATCTGTCTGTTACTGTTTCTCAGCCAAACCGCTCAACGGATTTTGATGAAATTTGGTATGTATATAATTGAAGACCCGGGGTCAATGATAGGCTACTTTCTGACGCAGGCAGAGCTGTGGGAAACAGTATAAAGTGAGAAAATATGTAAAGCAATACCTTTTACATTATGGCCTTTGCCTCTTTCTCATAAGACATTAAATTTTTTTGTTAGACGGGTCTCGGGTACAGACAGATTTCGCATCTTTACCTATAAAACTAAAAGGATTTTATATAGAAATCTAGCTTGTTAACGATGCTTGTAACATGTTTGCATTGTACACCCATAATACGCAATAAAGCTGATTGATTGATTGCTCTACAAGTAAATGCTTGTAAAAAGTCGACGTGTGTTTGTAAAGCTCAACTTATGTTGAATGTATGTTGGCGCATTGACGCAGAAAGCATGGAATTATAAATACGGTGGTGAAATAGGGAATAGATGAAAATATCAAAAACGCTTAAAAAAAATCATTAATAGGAGAAAAATATATTTATAATATCAGCTAATTAATTTTAAAGATTACAATTACGTAAATTTTGAAAGAAAACATTTTTTTTGTATTACACAAATATTTTTACATGCAGTTATATATTTTCAGTAATTTAATTGTTTATAACAATTTTAATAGATTTAACAGAATTCGTATTTCAACAGAAAGTATAAAAATCGAAATTTAAAGAAAAATTAAAGATTTTTTTTGCATTAACAGAATTACAGAATGCAAGTGCTTCAAATTTAGTGAACTCCCATTTATGAGCTTTGTCAGTCTTTCAACTGTTCAAACTTGCCGCCTATAGAAGATACTTTCTATCAATTTTAATTTAAAAAGTTCAGTCTCAAGTTACCTATTTTTTGTTCGGAAATATGTGCTTTCATATAAAATGATTAGCATACAGAGAAATAGTTTTTCTGTTTCGTTAAAATTGTCTTATAGGTATTTTGTGAATATAATTTCAAACAGTGCAATAAATAGTGTAAACTTATTGAATTGTAAGTCGGCAATTTGGATTAATCTCTCTCCGCGCGCGCTACGACCAAATATTAATATCTAAGGCGATTTAATAAAATACAAGCGTTAAATTTAATATTCAATTTCGTTTATAATTTATTTATAACAACAATTTTTTTGACGAGTTGATTATCTATATTCTATACAGACAGAAATTGAGAACTCTTTTTATTACGTGCTTTTCTCATAGGTTAAATGAATGCGATCCAAAACTGAAACAATAAATGTACGCACATTTGTTTTTTCATTATGAATTGTTAAATGTGAAGTAAGTGTTTGTAAAGGTATTATAATTAGGTAATTAACACAAGAAAATGAGGGTTCACAAGTGTTTAAAAAAGGTTACTTATACTTGACCCTTGTTATGCATAAAATATTCAAGTGCCGTTATGTTAATATTATGAGTAAGAATTAACGTGCGCTAACTATCCTTTAAAATGTTATGACTAAGTAAGTTTGAGACTCGTTAAGCTTCATGGTACTTTTTTTTTTTTTTTATAGTGAACGTTAAGTATACTAGCTTCAACTACTGAAAACCTTCAAAAAATAAGGTTGATCGCAAGATTGTGTTCTTTCGAGATGTTATGCATAACCCGACAAAAAAAATTTTTTGTCGAGAGCTCGAGAAAATGCTTTTAAAAGATCTTTTGGAGAAACAAATATAATAGTGAATTGTCTTGGGGCGGGAGAAGTGATTCTTACTTCTATGGCGATAATAACTTAATAGAATAGAAGTATTTGAGAACAAAATTCCATCCTGAGGCAATTTCATTTTATTTACATTACCTCTTGACCTTTTCTAAGTACGAGCTCGACTCGGGTCCTTTAATTAATCGAAAGCGTAATGATCACAGAATTATTTACGACGTATTATACTGTAATCATTAATTTGTATGTTTGTTCAAATTTTAATGTATAATTACACCACCAGGGGAGCATTTTTATAAAAAAATTATGATGAGTATCTATCTAATTAATGCTAGATGGAAAGTACTACATGGATACAAATTTAGTATTTACTGGCAAGTTGCAAAATTGAAATATGGTTGTTTTGCGCTTGAAATAGTTTGTTCTGCTCTAATCATTAAGAAAGGTCATTATGACGTTCTAATCGCGTCAAAGCTATGTTTTTCATAACGTATGATCTTTAATCGGTCAATATTGAATCATAAAAAAATCCGTTCTAACCTTTTTATCTTTTTTGCTACTGAGAAACTTGTAATCAGCTAAGCAGCGTAGAAATCAGATTGTGCCGATTCGAGTAAATAATGCATTAGGGTGGAAAAAGTTTAATCTACCTCGAGGGTATCGGCAGTCGATATCAACTTAGTTACTATGGGCTTGGGAATTATTTGCCCGTCTAAAGAGCTCTTAACTCCATTTAATTTGGTAAAAGTTTGTTAGATTAGGAAAATCAATATTCAAGGAACTTATAAAGGTTGTATTTTCGGCAGTGTGGACATTTATGTGCTCAGCCTATAGGAACATGTTTCTGGCACATATTTTGGTGTCACGGACGGTTAAACGAACTTGTCTCGGTCATAATTAAATAAAACTAGTGTAAAATTTTATGTTTATTTTAGACTTCATTAGCTTTTGAGATGTTTTGTACTAAGATTATTTATTCAGGTAATATTTTAACCATGGGCTTAGAAATGACCGCTGAGAAGCTGGACGAAATTTCGATTTGGTGTCTATATCCAGCAATGGAATAATTGAAATTAAGATTATCTTGCTTAATGATTAAACCCCTGAGCCGATTTTTTACGAAAAGCCAGATACAATTAGACATGAAAACTTTTTTCATTGTTTGTGATCCTTTATTTAAAAAAACAAGAAATTAACAAACCATTAATAAACTTTTCAAAACAAGAAAGACGCTGTTTTGGCACTTTACAAAATTTATAATACATTGTAGAAATCCACTGAAGAGTACCAATTTATTTTTCTTTTTTACTTTTAAACTTTAAAGACAACTTTGTTCTAAATCCTACGCCATTTTCAAAAAGTATCGTAATAAAAACGCCCCGATTCGTACGGGCGCATCGCGTTCCATAAAAACAAATGAAATATGTTTATTTGCAACTTCCTTTGAACATGGCGGAATAATTTTGGGCTTCAGTGGCTCATAATTATGCTGATAGTCATACTGCAAACCTGTACAGAAGTTATTTTGCTGAGTCGTCGTCTCTTCGAAATTAAGGCAGAATAATAGGCCGTTTTAAATAGTTTGATGCAGGAAAGCTACATGGACAAAACTTTTGTTCATTATGATTTCAATTTAGCGATCAACCACGATTTATAAACCTCAGTGGTTTCGTAAAAAGTATTTAATCAGATTTTTTATATCTATTTCTATATAATGTTTAATAAATAACCCTCCTTTTAGACTATAGATATCAAATACCTTTTTGTCTTAGAAATAGATCTCTCTTTCTTTGACAGTTTAATATGGATACATAATTATATTAATGATTTGGTTTAATAAACATACTAAATCGCGAATCTATGGAAATAAAAATGGTTTCAATTATGTATATAATCTTTAAATACAATAAATCACAGCTTTAATATTTCGTTTTAATCTAGCAACACCAAAGGAAAATAAACCGATTAGCGAATTTGTTTAGAATCTACAAAGTTTGTATTCGACTGATTTTAATAAAAAAACAAGTTTCATTCATTCATATCGAGTGGGTTACATAATCGATCCTGTATACCTGTACCCTGTAGCCGAAAACCAAGTACTTAGTTGTGACGATATATAAAAATTGTGATTTTTGTAATAAGTTTGAATCAAGTGAAATATTCAGTCAAGTATACACACGGCCAAACTAGCAAATTCATTCAAAAGAGCCTCTGAAATTAGACAGTGACCTCGTTTCTCTGGCTCGGATGAAGTTACGCTCAAAAGCTGGACCTTTAAATTGGCGCTTTTCAGTTACATGATCCGATTTTATTGCCAGCCTGACTTGACTACCAATACCAATAGATACATCGTATACTGGCAATATTTAATACTTTCGAACATTTTTAAATTGAACATTTTTCAAAATGCTTAAGAATATCTTAGTATAGCAAGCGAGTGGTCCAAAATAAGCAAGTATTTTTTTTACTACAAAACACATAAATGTAATAGCCATCTGCTATTACATTATAGTGCAATTCTAAAACAAAAAAAACAAAGTTTTGGTTCGACATAATCGCGGCTATTTCATTACACTTTTATTACAGGTTAGCACTCATGGTTTCAGCGCTGTTTGTCTGTGATCTCTTAAAAAATTGGATACATGTGAACAAAATGTCGTTGGCTAAGTCCGCCTATTACATAAAGAAATATAATAGAGCTCGATTTGCGAAGTGGTTTGCTTGAATTTCCCATGGCTGGTTTCTCCAAAACGGACTTTCCTAAATGGATTCGCTTTAGGACATACCTATTCGCTATAATGCAGATTAAAAATAAACTGTTCTTCTGCCTTATAGAGAATCTGTCCTTAAGCGAATCTTTTCTAAAGCGAACAAGTGAATAGATTCCCCATTTCACTTAGTCTACTTAAAATGTTAGTCTACCTCATTCTCGTAAAAGACAAATTTATATGATAGAGAGACAAGTCAACGCCATTTAACTATATACTTATTTCCCCATATTTTCCTTGTATCGTTGTTATTGTTTGATCGGCTTATGGACTTTCCTCATAACTTATCTTCTTTCCAACTTAATTAATTAGGTGTCTAACAAGTACTACTGTGGTTCGGGCACCCAAAGATGTATTTTTTCAACCGATTTACAAGAAGAGGTCGAGAAACTCTTAGTCGGACTGGAATTTGACTACAAGCACAACATTATTATATATTTTTTATTATGTATGCAATTTATATATTATTATCGTAGCTTTCTTATTAAAATCGAATATGTGTAAATTTTGGTTAGTAAATAAATTTATTATTTTAGTTTTATTTATTTTCTTAGTCAGTCAGGTTAACAGAAAATACTTCGATATTTTGCTGGTACAAAGTGTAGCTAGCTATTGGAAAAGTGCTTTTAAGAAAATTGAGGACTTTTCAATGTGTTTTTAAAACAATTCTTATTAGTTAAATAACTGCTTTAAACTAACTAACAGTATTATTTTCCCTATGCAATAAAGGGTTTTGTTTTGTATTGTATTGTATATTGTTGGGAAAAATCTGTGCAGGAAGAATTGAAGTGGCCGATTTTTAATCAGGAATTTGCAGTGTCAGACAGCAATTGTTCTTTTGTTATTATGACCATGATGATTGAACCATTGTTAATTTGAATAGCTGTAAGTCTTCCTAAGATTGAAAAAATAAATAAATAAATTGAAAATCGTATGCTGAACTCTCAAACTTAAGTTAAGGATGTAATTTAAAAAAAAACACTCAGATGAAGAAGTATAAAAACACAATATCTTCTAAGTATAATTAAATATTATATTCATCTCACAGCAAAAACAGAAATCTCTTTGATAGGCTTTCATCTCCGATAATGTTATTTCATTACATTTGTGGAGTCGGTCGAGATTGGTCATTAGATGATTGATATCTGCCCAGTCGGCAACTCTCAATTAAGGTTAGTGGACGTCCAGCCTTTACCGTTACATGCATTGGAATATTGAACAATATTTATAGAACTAACTTGATTGTCAACTGGGTTTATAATTTACTAGCTATTTCCCGCAGCTCCGCCTGCGTCTTAAAGTAGCCTATGTTTGACCCCGGGTCTTCAACTATATTCATACCAAATTTCATTAAAATCCATTCAGCGATTTGGCCGTGTTAGCGTAACAGATGGACAGACTTTTTTTAACTTATTATTCTGACGCCAGCCTACTCACAAAGCTAAACTAAACAGATTTATAGATGTTATTTATTAGACGTTTTATTTTAAGAGCCAAATCCAAAATCCATCAGCCGCCGTTTTAATTTTTTTTAGGGTTGCGTAACCAAACTCCAAAGAGCAAAACAAAACGGGACCTTACTATGTATGTATGCCATTGCCCGTCTGTCTGTCACAAGGCTGTATCTCATGAGCCGTGATAGTTAGACAGTAGACATTTTCACGATGGATGTACTGGCATATTTCTGTTACCGCTATAACAACATATACTAAAAAATTTAATGAAATGAAATGAAATGAAATGAAATGAAATGAAATTGTTTATTCTCAATGTAGGATATAAATATCACTTATTGACGTCAATTTACTTATATTAAGTTTACCACCACTTCCAAAGCGCAAGTGGAGAAGAAGCGGCGCCACAAACTCCACTGCAGCATTTTCTTCAAAACGTCAATTTACAAATAAGAAAAACTTTGCTTAATTACCTAGTTAAATGAACGAATTCACATGTTTGTCAACATTTAGCACAATGGTTATATCAGATTATTTAAATTAAATAAAAATTGATTAAAAAAATTAAATAATAATTTTAAAAAAATGACAAACGAACAGAAATGTCAGAACATATAATGATATGTCAATTTGCCGAGGACTCTGCACCAAGCTTAAGTTCAACATTCCCGTCATTAAGAAAATCACCAGTACTATAATAAGCCTTTTTACAAAGTAGATCTTTAACATGGGCTTTAAATTGTCCATTAGGCAAACTAGTGATTGATTCAGGAAGCTTATTGTAGAAACGTATACAGTTCCCCACAAAAGTACCCTACACAGTCTATAGGAAGGTAAAAATAATTTATCTTTATTGCGCAAGGGTCTATCAGTTATATCCGAGTTCTTTTTAAAAGTAGTAATATTTTTCCTCGTATACATGATAACTTCAAATATATATTGAGAAGCTACTGTTAATATATTTATTTCTTTAAACAACTCCCTAAGAGATTCCCTTGGGGCTAAACCATAGATGGCACGAACTGCTCGCTTTTGTAAGATAAATATTGTCTGTATGTCACTTGCCCTTCCCCAAAGCAGTAATCCATAAGACATTAAGCTATGAAAGTAACTAAAGTAGACTAGCTTAGCAGTTGCCACATCTGTTATTTGTCTAATTTTTCTGACAGCATATGCCGCAGAGCTAAGTTTTTTGGAGAGAGCTGAAACGTGTGAACCCCATTGCAATTTTGAATCAATTTTGATTCCTAGAAAGGTGGTGTCATCTACAAGAACTAACTTTCCTCCATTTAACATTACGTCCACTTGCGTCTGTCTCACATTTGGTAAAGAAAATTTTATGCATTGGGTCTTATTAGCATTCAGCATTAAGTTGTTGGCGGAGAACCAATTTGATATTGTAGACAGTGCATCATTCACATGGTCGACATTTCCGCTATGGCGATCCATTTTGAAAATCAAAGACGTATCGTCTGCAAACAAGACTATGCCAGCCTTTTTTTCAACCGCGTAAGGCAAGTCATTGACGTAAATCAAAAAGAGTAAGGGTCCTAGTATCGAGCCTTGGGGTACGCCTATCTTTACCGTTGAACCGCCTGACTTAACGTTATTTATGTCAACAGTCTGACGCCTATCATTTAAATATGAATTCAATAACTTTATTGCTTTAGCGTCAAAACCATAATGTGCAAGCTTGAGCAGAAGTGTCTCATGATCAACACAGTCGAATGCCTTGGAAAGGTCACAGAACACTCCAATAGCATCCTGAGACTCCTCCCAGGCGGTGTAAATATGAGTGATGAGAGCCACTCCCGCATCGGTTGTTGATTTGCCGGCAGTAAAACCAAACTGTTGGCTATGAAAAATATCATATACCTTAAAGTGCCGCAGCATTTGATTGAGCATAATCTTTTCGAATATTTTACTCAATACGGGCAATATAGAGATAGGTCTATAATTGCCAGGCTCCAACTTCTCTCCTTTTTTAAATAATGGGATTAATTTACTATACTTCATTAAATTTGGGAAGATGCCTTGATCAATACATTCATTGAATATATAAGCCAAGTCAGGAGCAACAATACCAATGATGTGATAAATTACACTAACAGACATACCCCAGTGATCTTCAGATTTTTTCAGGTTAAGCTGTTTAAATGTTTTAATAACATCACTGGGATCAATATGCGAAAATTTAAAGTTGGACTCACAAGGGGTGACATTTGTAATAAAATAAATACTTAATACAACGAATCCCAGCTCCCATACAACAAAAGATGATTTTTAGTGGTTTTTATATTTAGATAATGGAACGGAACCCTTCGTGTCAAACATAAAATAAGAACTGCGGAGCTGTATGAATAGAAAAGTGTACCTAAACGTAATATTTTTTTTTTCATAAACTGAAATAAATAAATTAGTAAGTATATTTTTTAACAGATAGAGTCAGAAATATAAAGTTTTGGTGAATTAGAACCTGAAATAAATCTGAAGAGGCTGCTATGCTATTTTTGGAAATTATCCAGTCGCCTGTCCATTCTATACATTAATTACTCAATGACTGAACATTAATGAAAGTGCATTGGTAATCTAGTTGAATGTTCCATTAAGGTAGATTGCCTTAATGCGCTTCCCTTTTGTTTCAGCAAATATTTCAATCAACGTACCTCCTTGATTGCATTTTAATCTTAGCAATGTTACTGGAAGTCAGAAGCATGGAGTAATTATAAAGAGGAGATGCCTTAATAAGCGTTTTGTAAGAAAGCGTTTGTGAGGCTACACGGGGCGGAAGGCAGACGTGCGGGGTGCTTGGTTTCGGCCGTGGCTCCAATCATAGAGCACGAGCAACGACAAGCTCCACCCACTGCAGTGTCGGCGAGGCGCCAATGAGTACGTCACTGCGCCATTTCAAACGGCATCTCCCCTTTATAATTACTCCATGGTCAGAAGTATGAAATAGAGCCTACCTACATCTATTTTAGTGCATCGTAAATGCGACTAATGAATCATCCGCACTCAATGTGGTTAATGACATTTGAGATTTTTAAATTTTTACTCATTAGTATTTATTAACTTAGGTATCTAAAATTATCTCTCCAAATATTTTTTTTTATTTGAGTTTGAAGAATTTGCGTTGCCCAACTAAGTAGTGCGGACAGATTTGACTCTCTCAAAATACTGGTAGCAGACCAGTAGTAGTTCTTAATTGGACCATGCCCTTGACTGGGTTAGTAGAATATTTGATATAAAATAAAATATAAAACAATAGACAACGCAAACGCAATTCTATCTGTTAGTTATTCTACACAGTGTGAGATCTACACAATTGGCTAGTCAGCTAAAAAATAAATTGTGCATTTTATGTATTTTATTGATAGAATAGAGCATTTCGGAGATACGATTTGAACGAAAAAAATCAAAAAAATTATGTTCATTTTTTATTTAATTTTAAAGATTTCATAGTGATGACGTCAGGTAACTATAATGGCTATCTCGAACTGCAAGGTTTAAAGCAAAAATTACTAAGGCATTAAAAAATATGCATGCCAATTGTCAAATGCCAAAGTCAGGATAGACCGCGAGCCGCGAGTTGGGTTCTTGTTTGTTTACACTCCCAAAATATCTAGGTAGGTGGTACCTACTAGGTACCTATCTCATTTCTCGTATATATCAGTTGCATAATGGCCTGTATAATAGACTTTACTGCCGTCTCTTCATCCGTTGACATCTGATTTTTGATCAATTGGACACCGATTCTTCTTATTAATGTATGAATGAATGTAACGAAGGTGTAGTCAGGTTATAGGGTAATGTCATGGGGTAATGTTTACTCTAACAGACAGAGTGACATTTGATACACAAACATTATATGGGTGACAAGTACGTGAAGCGCCTAATTAGCGCTACCAAAAAAAATATATTTATTTTCTATCCTGTGCTGCCAACCTAAAAAAATAAATTTGAAAGCCGGAAGTTGTCCGGCTACGTCACACGTTTACCTTGCTAAAAAATGAATGTCATTGGGTTTTCTGTGATTTTCTTAAAAAATACTTGCTTATCAAAAGATCTGATTAATGTAATTTGTTCCGTAAGCCTATTCCTCGAAATGGTTTACGAATTAGACATTTTTATAAAAAAGGTTTACTAGCCAATTGCAGTTAACTGAATTCTACAGTACTACGGACGGTACACACCTACAAGTCAGGACATAAATTCCTTTAGTCAAAATGGCAGTACCTAATATATTTGTATTTTACTTACATTTCTATCTGCGTGAACACCAAATACTACTACTACTAAAAATATCACTTCATTATTTCTTAACTGGACTTATTATTTTTGACGTGAAATGATCTACCATAAAAAGTTTACCATAAGAACCAAATTTAAGTTCATATTATTATTTCACATTTGCCCAAGTGTCTAGAGACGGCGGGTTTGGCCTAATGATGCACCGTTGTTTAGCTTGTAGTTAAGTCTGTCTGCACTCGACCTATTTCTCCTAAAAGCCGAGTTACCTGAAGAGCATCCTCGTCTCATTTGTCAAAGAGCAAACTGTTTTCTTACTAACCTCTTCTAGTTAAGTAATTTGCATCTTATTTTTAAAATCATTCGAAAATATCGAAAAAAAAATTATTTGCATTAAAATAATGCTGTGTGCCCTAAAGTAAGTGTATTTACTTTAACGTGAAGTTTTAGAATATTTTTTTTCTGAATTTGATCTTCTTGTCAACCTTTTGATAATCAGTAATCGGATAACTGGGCGCTAATATCCTATATTTATTTTTTTCCAACGAAAGAATAATATTAAGTTAGATACTTATAGTTGTTTTTACAAAATTGTTCAATCCCTGTAATGCGGTTTACTTATTAATTTAGGAAGGAATGCCCATATTATTCTTTCAAGGAAATAAGTGGACCACCTATTGTGCTTTACAATTGTATTTGTACAATAAAGTTTAAATAAATAAATAAATGAAGAAGGAAGTTTAGGTATATTTTACGATCACTATTATCCGATAACACACGGAATATATTTTTGTATTCGTAAAAGTAGGCTGGAAAAAAAACAAGGTAATGCTGTTTTACAAACACGACTAGATCAATAAATCTATGGTCAAATACATCGATGGGTAAAATCATAGGGTAAATCATGTAAATGGCGTAGCAGATAAATTTATTGTAGCAGTGCTTCGCCGCGCCGCCATAGCGTTGTATGAACTGTTAATTCACAAATGAATGAACATACGGGATAACTGCGTAGAGGTATTTTTTCATATGATGCATTTTGTTCTAGGTACTTTTACCTATGTGCTCGTTGGTCAAGCGCGACCCGCGTATCCGTAGCGAATGCGGGTGTCAAGCGACGACGTGACGCGACCACTATTGGATTGGTCGCCATTTTAGTGGCATTTTCTATCTTGAGCTCCTCCGTGCTTCGGAAGGCACGTTAAGCCGTTGGTCATGGTTGTTATCGATAGATAGCAGTCGTGAGGCTGTGTCAGATGTCATGACTTACAGCGTACCCTAGGCTCCGTAAGCTGACGACGCAACTAGGAATACACGCTAGGATGATGAAGACTTTTACCTATGTGCAATCTTATAGTGACACCCAGGTGTCAACTATTCAATTAGAGCACATCACAAAAAGTAAAAACAGATCTGTAGTGCACTTGGGGTGAACCCGTGACCTTTGTTCCCCCGACTTCTATTGTTTCACGGTGTCAAGCCCAGTTACTGTCTTTTTTTAGTTTTCCACAAACAAACCAAATTTGGGGGTGTTTTTATTTTATATTTGTTACTAGTTACCGCATTTATCCCTGCAAGGGTTAACGTTGAAAAGTGATTGTTGAATGATTGTTTTTTCAATTGAAAATCAACATCAACAATTATTATGTAAATTTGATCTTGATGCAATAAAGATTTTTTATTAATATTATTGTATCCCGCTTGGAATTCACGGGTTGCCCCGGTCCTTTGAGAGGCTTGCACGGGGTATTGATTCAACGCATTGATGCCCTTCGAAGAAGTTGATGTCATGTGGTGCTCTTGCTAAAACCCGTTCTCGGCTATATCAACAACAATACAATAAAAAAACTCTTTATTGCACAATAAAGATACATTGTTAAATACAAGCAATTACAAGAAAAATAACCTTGCGCAAAGGCGGCCTTATCGCAGTATAATGGTAGGTGTCAAAACAATTTTTTTTAATAAATATCAAAACATAAACTTACACATATATTGTATATTACACACTTACTTATATACAACGTATTTACTAGGTACACATACACACACCATTAATACAAACAACGTAGAAATACAATAGCAATGATAGGTAAGGATATGTGGACAGACGTGTCAAGAATATGAAGTATATAATTTAGTAGTACCACATAGTTAAATAGTGCGATATGACTTGGGATTTAAAGCTAGCTGACGTTTCGGCGCACTAGACGGTAAATGGCAGCGAGTTTCACAGACGAGCGGCTTGTACAGCTTATTCAATAACCTATTCAGAATGAGAAAGTTGTTAAAACCGACTCTTAAATAAGTTCATAGTTAAATTTGTATTATTTGATCAAAAATAATCTTACTAATAAACCCTATTTTAATGAAATAAAACATATAAATAGTAATTTGCTAGAATCATACTAATGTTTGTTTCGACTATGTTGTTCTTGGGTCATAAATCTATCGAATGGCATGTAGGGAAGACTATTTATCATTACCCTCGTCACTTGGTGATAACTGACAAATTGTTTCTTGTGTTTTGAATAGAAATAAGATACTTTTAGCAATTTTAAAAACAACTGTTGATAAGTATACACTAGGCAGATATTTTTTTTTAATTAAAACTTTAGTGCTAAGAGATAATTTTGTGTTCACTGTTAACCTGTTAATATGTTGAGTGTGTTAAGAAAAGTAATATTATCAAATAATCTTTTATGGGTATTTAAGAAGTAAGCTGTTCGTACGTGTACATATTAGTTTATTAGTCTTAGAAGATAGTAACACTGTACGTACAGGATGATCAAAGAAACTCAGTTCAGTTTACCGAAACTGAATTCAACGTTAGCGGTACTATTCTCAGAAGTAGTGTTAATAAGGAAGAACAAGATACACCCTGAAAGATAATAACATTCCAAAAAACATATAAAATATTGCTGCGACACAATTGGCTATAAATATACAACTTTGCCTACCTTGGACTCCGAAAGCAATCATTAAAATTCAATAAGCTATTTGGGAACCATTCCCTCCCTAATGTCTGTCAGTTAATATTGCGAAACAGCGTAAAAACGAGAATCATGCAAAATGGATTCAACACAATGCTGTGTCGTGTTGATAGGAACAGTAGAAACATAAACAATGGTTTATTCAGGATGAGCCCGGGCATAAATGCTGAATAAGGTATTTGTTTTCAACCGCTTAAGATGTAAACTGACCCAAAGTAAAGTATGTACAGAAGAGATACATTTAAACAATCTGCGATTTAGAATATGTATCTGTGGCATGCGCTGATAAAAATATCTGGTTAGGAAAAAGTCTCGCTCGTATATTGAGGGTTTTGAAGCGGATTTTGTTGTTATACATAGCGGCCATAGGAACACACACAATTTCAGTTCTCTAGTTATACAGACGATTCGGCCTTTGCAATTCTTTATGCCCTCTAAATAAACAATGATATCATATTAAATAAATAAGCCCTAATAATTACAATACCTACCTTAATATGTTTTCATAAAATTGAACAAAACAATCTGTTTTGGCTTACCGTTTCTCAGCTGATCCAATTTAGGCCAGCTTTGTCCATATTTATCGTTTTTGCACAAACGAAACTGCAAAAACGAACGGTGCATTTACGTTTAATCTCAATATTTTTCACTTTTCACATACGACATTTGTAACATTATAGTGCAAATAATATAAATCGAACGGAAGCAAATAATCTCATTTGTAAAGTTTTAAAGCCCAATTTCTAAATACATATATATATTTTTGAATAGGTAATGGGTTTTACGGCCATGGATAAAAGTCCTTTATAGCCCTTCTTAAGTCCTGCACTGTGGTTTCGTCAAGTCCTAGTTATATGTACTACACGAATGCCACTAAGATTAAATCGAAAGGAAAAGAAGTTATGCTAAATAAAATATATTGTATATTATACATTTTTGTATTAAGTTCGCCTATAGTGCTATACAATTGTATTTTGTACAATTAAGACATATATTTATTTATATATATAAATATATGTCATTCACACCTTATTAAACTTTTTTGAGTTGTACCTTTGCACAGTAATTATTAAGTAAGCCGGCGTAAGACATTAGCACGTTTTGCCGGAGTATTTTATGGTTTATGTCTCCGGTTATATTTAGGGGTATGTTGTATGCTTACGACTGTACAACGACTGCCAAATCTGAATTCTTACAATGGAAGCGAAATTTAAAACGTTGCCAAGTTTTATAACACAGGAAAATATGCATGTTGGTGTAAAATAATAAAAAAACATAAATTAAATACAATATTCCCGATTTACCGATTATACAACCGATTTATTTACGTTTCATGACGAAATCAGGTGTGATTTGTAAGTTATTAAAAAATAATTTTCCATTCCATTTTGATGGTAACGATGTTTAGTTTAACCAAAGTAAGAAGATGATGACCTTCGCTCCAGACTTGCCTGGGGAATAACGATTTAAATAATGTTTTGTCGAATATTGAAGCAGTATTGTTACACTAGAATTACTAGAAAGGGAAGAATTTCCCTCGGGTCTGGTATGGTCCCTAGGAAACTTTACTTCGATTTCATGTAGATAGGAAGTTGTGTCTTATTTAAATGCAGCCTAACCTTTTTTTTATACAATTTAGTACGCAAACAGGCACGCGGCTCTGATGGTAAGTGGTTTGAAGTAACTAACGCTTTTCAGTCTTATGTACTTTGAATGCAATTATGTTTTTTATTGTTATTTAATTTATTATGTTATGCCACCAGCGGCAGTGGAGGGTGCCATTTTATACTCTGGAAACAATGTGAGTTCCCAAAGAATAAGAAAACATCGATCGTTGAAAATTTTGCTTCCAAAATTCATACGATGAATGATGATGATCTTTCTACAATTTAAATGAATTTTATCATTACCATCATCATAAATGAAATGCTTAGTTATTTACCTTGAGTCCTTTTCATTATTGTATATCATTAGTGAATATCGTTAGTGAATTTAGTTATAATAATATGAAATGATACTCATTTAACGCAGTAGTAAAATTAATTTTACCAAAATATTTTAAATTTTAATTACTTGATCTCATTTTGTATGAGTAACATGAAAGCTAGGTTTTTACAGCTGAACCACGACTGAAGCAGATTTGGTTAATTTGCATCGTGCATCCTTTTACACATTTATAATCCACAGGTTCACCTGGACGCTAATATGTTGAGAAAAATATTGGATATGTTGGTGTACATACATTCTTTATCTGTAGGAATATGATTTTGGAGGCGTATACTTCTGAAATTCGGCATGAAATTTAGCCAAAAACTGTTAAATAAGTATAAACACAGTAGCAAATTAATTATTTATATTCAGAAGTTGCAATCGGGTAGATTTAGAAAATTAAAAAAAAAAGTTTTTTGCAGATGTAATTATGCAGCCTTAGTCTACGTTTTATACTCAGAGAACTAGATCGAGTAGATTCGGTATACCGGAAAGGGATGCAAATTTTTACCATTATCAAAAAGAGGCACCCACAAAGGCGGCACGACGGGAAGCTTAAGATAATGAAGCTTATAGTGACTACAACCAGAGTTGGACAAAATGTAATCTAACTACCAACTACTAACTACGATTACATTTTGTAGTTAGTAGTTGCAACTACTCGATTACAGAAAGTAATTGAAAAACGACTAATAACTACAAGTTGTAGTTGCAATTACGATTACATGATCAACTACTTTTTGCGACTACATATTTTATCAAAGTTTTTATTTTTTTATTCCTTCTCATACACTATTTTTAGAGTTGCGTACCCGAAGGGTAAAACGGGACCCTATTACTGAGACTTTGCTGATCGTCTGACAGTCTGTTACTAGGATGTATCTCATGAACCGTGTAGACAGTTCAAATTTGAAGTCGCAGATGATGTAGTTGTCGCAATGGATATACATTTGTGGCCGTTATAACAACAAATACTAAAAACAGAATAATAAATATTTAATTCCCATACAATATTTTTTGCGATTTTTATAGATAATGGTTCGGAACCCTACGTGCGCGAGTCCGACTAGCTACGAGTACAAACTTTTCATCCGCGATCCAGCCTGTACATATACTTAACTATATAACCATCCATCTGTGTGCCTAATTTTATCTCCTTTTTTTTATTGAGGTTTTGTGACGTTGCTGCCACTCTCCTCGCCGCATACTCGTACGTCCCTCGCTCCCTATATGCAGAGCAGTCTTCACTCCGATCTCGGAAGTTAAGTATTCATTATTGGTGTTGCTTCCGTTTGGTTAGGTCTCCGACTTTGTGCCTAGACCACGACCTTTGTTCTTTTGTAAATTCTTATTCTATTTCACCTGAAATCTTCATTGCCAAATATTTAAGTTTTCCCCTGTTTTTGTTAACTAGTACTGTATCAGTTAATAAACTGCTTAATTATAACTTAGCTCGAAATCTTTTATTTCTTTAAAGTCCTTAAAAGTTCTTAATAAAGTTTAACGTTATAGCTTCAGACGCATATTATGAATATGCCAGCCTCATGAGGAAAGTCAAAGGTGGGATAAGCTCATCTTTCAGCCACGGCAGCTCTTCAGAATGCATATATGGACTTGGCTCCACCTGACAACGAACTCAATGTAACATTGAGACCGCCACTGTCAAGAGGAACACCATCCAGAATTCAACCCAAATAATTATAATCTTATATTATCTTTTAAACTAACGCAATGCGTATAATATCTTTATACTTTCTATCCTATCACGGCCTTTGTAACACGTTTAAAACGTCGCAAGTACAAGGGTTACACTTTGTTACATTTCATTATGTTATTACATTACGCACTAACTAGTTAAAAAAAAGAAAAAGAAAAAATCTTTTATTTCAGACCGTAGTCCATATCTGTTAGTAATACACACACTTACATACTAATGTTAGTTCCTTACATAACTAAATTTAAATTTTATTTCATATGTAAGTTAGACTGTAAGCTATTTATTGATATGGGCCTATAATGTAAATTACGTTTTGTTGACAGAAATGCTCGTTTATTAATGATTTAATCTCGTAGATTAAAACCTATTATGATAAAACCTATTTGAGTAATAATTTTTCAGATAAAATAGGTAATTTTTCAAATCGGTTCACAAATAGCAAAGTTATGGTAAAATAAAAAATATTAATAAAATATCCGGTATTATAGCCTACTGTTGTGGCAGAGCTTGATAAATATCAATGAATCAACGCATAATTATATTAATAAGAAACAAAAAAATTACAGTAGTTAAACTACCAATTACTTTACGTAGTTACGATTATTGTAGTTAAACTAAATGTAGTTGCAACTACTTGTAATTAACTTCATGTATCGTTATTTGTAATCAAACTACAAAATGTAGTCAACTACGCCCAACACTGAGTCTACAAGATGAGAGCAAAAGATATCTTAATATCTCATCGAAGTGGTCAACAATGCGCCTTTATTACTTTTGATGTTGCAGGTGTCATTAGGGTTGCGGTGACCACTTTCTATCAGGATGCTCGCTTGCCCTTTTTACATCGTCTATAAGAAAAGAAATCAAAGCATATTGTGTATATAATTGGCTAGTAAACTTTTTTATGAAAATGTCTAATTCGTAAACCATTTCGAGGAATAGGCTTAGTAAACAGATTACATTAATCAGATCTTTAGTTAAGCAAATATTTTTTTAGAAAATCGCAGAAAACACAATGACTTTCATTTTTTAGCAAGGTTGACGTATGACGTAGCCGGATAACTTCCGGCTATTCACATTTAATTTTTTAGGTTGGCAGCACAGCGTAGTGAATAAATATTTTTTGTTTGGTAGCGCTAACTAAGCGCTTCACGTACTTGTTACCCATGTCAAATGTCATCTCTGTTCAAGTAAACATAACCTAATTACATTCATTCATACATTATAATGAAAAAGCGGTGTCCAATTATTGAAAAATCAGATGTAAACGGATGAAGAGACTGCCGTAAAGTCCAATAAGCAATAGATACGAGAAATGGGGTACCTAAATATTTGGCGATTGTAAACAAACAAGAAACCAACTCGCGGCTAGCGGTCCATCTTGACTTTGACATTTGACACTGACATATATATTTTTAATACCTTAGTAAATTTTGCTTTCTTGCAGTTCGAAATGGCCATTATAGCTGCGTGACGTCATCACTATAAAATCTTTAAAATTAAATAACAAAATAAATATAATTTTAAGAATTTTTTCGTTTAAATTGTATCTCCGAAATAGTCTATTCTATCAATAAAATATATAATATACACAATTATTTTTTTAGTTGACTAGCCAATTGTCTTGTTTTCTTTGGAGACCATTAAGGTTAATAACTTTTCTGTGGGGTATTTAGTTAGAATCACCAACTGTTCTGGTAATTAAATAACACAACGTTATGCTGTGTTAGCTTTAGAATTAATTAAATCAAACTTGAAGCTTAGAAGTTTCAGTTCCGTGTGGAATATTAGGTGGAAGCTGTGTTCTGTCGTCATACTTCATTCATTACTAACTCACACTCTGAATTAATTTTAATTACCAACTTGTGATATTTCTACGCATAAGTTCACAAAACACTCACAAAATAATGCTTAATTTGCATTATGTGTATTTCTTATTGAAAATTTTTGACCAGCACTTATATTTTTTAATGTGGAACAAAATATTTAATATCATCGCTCATAAATAATAACTATACTTTTTTAATGGTTAAAGAATATTACGTTTTTGGCACTAAATGAGTTAACAACTTCCTTTACCGAATATTGCTTTGGACAGGACAAACGACGTAGATCATTGCGTACCCATCAAAATCATAAGGCAAAATATTACTTTAAAAAATCGACTAACTAATCGTAGACAAAATGACAACAGTCTTATAACTTTTTCAGACCCCTCAGAAGGTTATCTGTTTCAAAGACAGAGACAATACGATACCTATCGCTCTATTATTAGCGCATCTACTATCTGTTCTACCTTTATCAAAAGTTAATAACCATATTATTCTGACAATAGCTGTGTGCTGTCATAAACTCCTGTCTGCTAACGTTTTTATAGCCGGGTCAGGTGGTGCCAGGATTGGCACGTCAATTTCTTTGTAGCTTTCACGTTTATTGGAAAACTGTAAAGATTTTCGTCTCAATATTTTCGACTGATAACTTGTATTTATATTTTAATGATAACGACTACTAAACCACACTAGGTATCTTCCTTTGGATGACTTACAGCTGCACTAAATTATTTCTTTATCAAACTCTTCAAACTCAAAATGTTTACCCTTAGAGGAAGAAATATCTAAATCTATTATATATTGATTAGTACCAAATTCATTTACCTTATGTAACTTAACTAAGTAATTAGTATATATTTGAATCGTTATCATTAACTTTTCTGAGTGCGGCTGTTAGTAGCCTTACGAACACTAAGATGTGACCACATTGGTGACAAACTCTCTCAAACAAAAGATTGGCATCTTCATTTATTCATATCGAGTGGGTTACATGGTCAATTGACCTTGCACACCATGGTGTCAGAGTTTTGTGAAACTGCCTTTCAACCAACAATCATTACAATATAGTTTTATGAGGATAAAACATCTACTCAACGACGACAAAATTCAATAATAAATCTAAATAAAATAGCGGCCCTATTGATTTATTCCGAACAGTCTCTATCAACCGCCAAATTAATCTCTTATCCGATATAATCTCGAAAATTGTAATAAATGAAAGGTAACGTTGAAATGAATCACACTATATTGAATATCCAACAAACTCTTGATAGTAAATTACTCCGATATCGGTGGTAATGAAAAGTCCACAGAATATAGAGCTGTAGTTATCAAAAGCAGAGAGTCGATAAAAAGTCTGTTTCAATTAATATCCTCTTCAGTGATCTGGAAATGTAATGGAGCAAAGATATTGCAAATAGAAAATATATTAATCTCTTGGAAGTTTTCTGTATTTTTGTTTACGTGGTATTATGGTAGTATTCTCTTGAATGCCTGTTCTGCAATTTAAGTGAAATTTCAAAATCAGAGTCATTTATTTTACAAATTTTATTGTATTACTTATTACCTGCTAGAACCGACATTTAGTTATACCTTTGTTTACTACGAACCCTCAAAGTTTAAATGCGAACAGCAGATCTGAACTTTGCAACAAAACCCACAGTTAATAAAAAAGTTACCTATTTGGGTTATGGAATCTATGATTACATCTTTATTTTTCATTAAAATATGATTAAAGTATCAGTGTACATACGATTGTTTATAAATTTTAAATGATGCGCACTGTACATGTAGGTAAAATAGTTTAACATACTAAATTACATGTCACCGCATGTATTATAAAATCTTACGAGGGTTCTGTTTAAGACTTACAGGTAACTGTATAATGAATAATGTTATACTAAACACCAGACAATATTTTTTTAAACTCGGTTTTTATAAAAATATCCCATAAAGTCTCCATGATGACAACGCCCACAAACTACGTCAACAATATATCTATTAACTTCTTAACAATTTTTAAAAACATTTGCTATCGAATTCTTAAAAAAATTGTCGAAGGAAATTGAATCGATTCTCCTATTACCAGGGGCTTAACGAATTGGCTTTGTATTTCGCTGGGGTACAATTACAGAGCGACTAGCATCGGTTCTACCGAAAAACGATCCCGGGAAACAAGGACCTTTATTTTCTTGTAGAGTGGAAATAAGTACTTACTCTTATTTTTTGTATCCGGTTCAATTAAAGGTAAATAGTATTATTGACATTGCAGACTTGAATCACCTGATTGTCTGATAATAAAGACGATTCCGTGCTTTGGAAGACGCCTTAAGCCGTTGTTCCCGACTGCCACTAAGTGGTCGTTAAAGAACATTTTGATCCTCTTGGTTGGTCCCTGTTAAAAGGGTTACGGAGGTCAGACGGCAGTCGCTTCAATGCTATAACCAGTACTGCTAAATCTAGGACCATGATTAAAGAGCACCCTGGGCTCCGAAGCGTAAGCTGACGATGCAACTAGAAACACACGCTAGGATGATAATTTTGTTATGCAATACGTATTGAATTTATAATTGAAATTGTATTTGGAGATACCTAGCAATGCTTAACAAACACGCAAGCCCAATTTTACTCTAATGGTGTTTCTAAATGTGAAAAGTGTTTAAATTGTACCAACTGAAGTTAATGTGAAGAAATGTTTTAATATCGCTTGAGAACTTTTATTTATTTATTAAAACTTTATTGTTCCACAAAGTACACATATACATATAACAATTGGCGGACTTAATGCTAAGAGCATTCTCTACCAGTCTACCAGTTAACCATTTTATTTTATTGAGTAAATAATAAAAAGTTAAAAATATAGGTGTGTTTTTCCTCGCAAATGTGTTGAAAATCGTCGTATGACAACTCATGAGCGAAATTGGTCATATAGGTACTCTGCTTCTATAGCATGAACCGAAAGCGTTTGAATTTTTTTAAAGTATACGAAAGGATTTCTACAGAAGGAAATTTTGCGAATATATCTAACGTATGCATGTTACATACAAAGATATTTCCCCATAAAATACATGACACGACTTAATTTCATGTTTGGGCCTAACTAAATTTCAAAGGTCATGTAATACGGCCCTTCAAATTCCGATGGAGTCCGTCCGTCGATCCACATATATTGAGAACCATCATAAAAGGCCTCATTTCATGACGGAGAATATCGTAACTTTTTATTATTCCTCGCATGTCTTTCTTATACTGTAAAGATATACGCCTGTTTCAAATAAAACTTTATCTAGAGGCTTAAATTTGGCGAGAAGAAAAGATTTCCTTTATATTTTAAGATCACTCAAGTAATGTCTATGCTATAAGTGACTAATACTAGTAATAGTAGTTTAAACACACTAGTATATGACGAGAGTGATGAGCGTAGAGGAAGCGAGGGAAGTCTGTAAGGATCGTAGCAAAGGGAAATCCGTAGTCTCTGCCTACCATTACAGGAAAAAGGCGTGATCGATCTATTATTATATAGACTGTAAGGCAGCCATTATTAATTTTTTGTGTAATAAAAAGTATTTGTATTGTATTGTATTATACACCACCCAGATAGAAAACACCAAAGAGCAGGATCAGAACCAAACGATCGAACCAGCATCGAAACCGTCGCATACAAATAAACGTTCCTTTCTCAATGGATCGCACTGACCAGCCTTTTTTTGAAGGATTGAGTGAACTCTGATATCTGATTCATCATCGAAATAAAAAAAAACAAATCCCATAAATTGGCCAAACTTGCTTGTTTTTTAATAAATGTTGTTTTTGTTAAGAGGCAACTTAAGATTGATATTTTTAAGTGAAATACCGTTTGAACTTAACCGAAATCGACGTAGGTACCTAAATAAGTGGGCAGTTAATCATTATAATCAAATATCTGATACCTGTGGAGTCTTTTGTATATCTGTGATGGTCTAACACACACGGGTTTTTCCACAGAAACCTTCATGACACAAGGTAATATTTTTGTGTTAGTATAAGCTATCGCTAATGTCGACACATTTGTTATTTTTTCATAAAGCAAGTAACAGAATCGCTCGATTAATAACTCTGATCCCGGATTTTTCTCGTAATCTGTATAAATAAATCAAGGTTTCTTTTGTACCTAAATGACGGATCGCGTGCGACGGAACGCCATTTTGTTTCTTGTTTGTTGCATGTACAGCGGGCCCACAAAGAAAAGTTACTTTACCCTTACTCTTAAGTCATAGGCAGTATATTTTTTATGTGGCCTACTGTACTACAGTGAGCTGCAGATTTTGGTCTACGAGTACATACATGTATAAACTGTCAATCTTTTGAGATAGGTAAATACGAAGAAGGCTTTGACGAGTGTACCTAGGAGTATATACAACGTGTGGAATGAATTTGATTAAAAATATTTTTAGAAATAATGTTCCTTTAGCATCTAAAAATATCCTTTCTGTTATAAAAGGGCTTTCAGGTGTCAACGGGTCCAATACCGGCCGAAAATCTTCCATCACGCTTTGCATCTAGTTCACGTCTCCTATAATCCTTAAACAAAAGAAATCATCCATACTAATGATATTATAAAATTAAATGCGAAAATCTGTCTGTCGCTTCACGGCTAAACCTCTGGGCCAATTTCGATGAAATTTGATAAAGGCTACTGATTGACGTAGCCAGAGCCGCGGATAAAAGCTAGTTTGATGTTTAGTATTGCAAAAAAGAAGAAAAAGCATAATTATATTCGGGAAATCGCACGACAGTCAACATAGAGTTACTACGACAGTAATAGTATTTTAAAAGCAAAAGGGTTATTTCAGTCTTGGATCGATATGATCACCGCAGAGCTAAAAATGACGTAGTCTAAAACAGCATGGAATATAGGTGATAGAAATCAGGTCAGAATCTAGCTTTTAATTTAAACTGCTCGTTTTTAGCACGGAATTCAGTTAAGTCCAAAGTAAGAAGAGTCATAAGTTTTCCTGAAAAATGCTAATGGATGCTTAAAATTTCTCGCCCGAATTTTTCGCGGGATGTAGAAAAAGAAAAAAATAAGAAATATCGAAAATGAACTGAAACTATACGGTCTGAAGTAACATTTCTTTTGGGTAACCTAACCTAACCTTTCACAGGTTATTTAAATAAGTACATTACTTTTACCACCACAGCAAAAAAAAATTTTTTTTGCACTTTCACGAACCAACATCTGTAAATACTCACAGCACAAACGCGACTCATGTATATTTTTTTATTAAACTACTGTCTTATCAAAATCTTGTAACTCATACATTTTCTAAGATTTTTAGTGCTCCGATAGAAATAATCGACCTGCTCTAAAGTTAATTAAAGTCTAAATGTCGCATACCTAATTGTGAACGCCCAAACTCAAACCGCAATTAATTATTTGGTTGCCGCCAAACAATTAGAAAGTTTCAGCTGAATTATTTCAATCCATTGTCCATTAATTGACAACATTTGATATTATCACAATATTTATTCCTTATATTTCGGAAATCGTGATTGTTTTGGTCATGAAACTATGATCAAATCGATTTCGCATTTTCTTCATCTAATTCTTTATCTGTTCTCATTTTTTTAAATGTTTCGATGTACGAATTAATAACCGATCGCCATAATAATTGACTAGTGGTAGTTATCAAATCAGAACTTTATTAACTGCCAGAGTCGACTCGCTGAAGAAGAAGTTATTAAATTGACGTGTTTATATCAAGACATCCTTTACAGTATGTTCGAAAAATATCGCATATCCTTTCACTATTTATAGACAGTTTCGAACTACGAGTAACATTCGATTGTGGTAACAATGGAGTAGTGTTTGTGACCAAATCGATATGTTTCAGGGTAGGCTAGTGACCGAGTGGCACGGCGGCGGGTCGATATCTAATGCCTAATAACACAAATGAGAGACATTACAGATACGACTAACACAGGCCCTGCCTTTGAAGTCGGTTGAGTTTAAAATTTACAGTACAATATAAAACTCTTTAGTGCACGATTCGCACTTTCTTTAATAAACCTTATTCGTCCCACTGTTGGGCAAAAGTCTCCAACTCCAAAAATCTCTCTAAGGCCAACTCTAATATTAAAATTTATATTTAATAGGACCACTTATTGAGTTTGACCTCAGCCAACTTTGACAGTGTGCTTAGAACTTAAACTCTACATCTTTTAAAATATTGCAGTGAATTAAGATATCTTTCTGAGTGATCCGTTGACAGAATATAGCACGAGGACCAAACAAATATTTATTTTTGTATTTTATAACATAAAAGCTTCTGTAGTACTTTATAATATTAGATATTGGTGTAAAAATTCAACAGTTTTTGAATTCGTATTTTCTCTTTCTTGAAATAGTGGTTTGATAATTTATTCGGCATGTAATTTGATTACGAATCGCTGGAAGAATTCTAAGTAACAATATAAATGAGAATTATTTCTATACTGTAGATAGTTTGTGCTGATTCCCTTCGTGTGGCGTCACACTAATTAACATAAAGCGCTCACGCAACATTTTAAAGAAAATATAAAATGTAAAAAAAATAAAAAAATTGTAAAGTTTTTTTTTTGAATTATTATAACTTCAAACTAGTATGCTTACAGAATTTTTAAATAAATAAGACCAGGATCAAAAATATATAGGAAAAAATAAACCTAGTGGTAAAAATCATGCTACGTCATAAATTTAACAACTCGAATTCAGGACAGTATGAAAGTATCATTTCCAACTAGACTTGAAATGGGATCTAGTCACCAATATGCCACGGTCGTCCTCAAATAATTACAGGAAAAATTCTGAAGGAAATTTGTAATAATCGAGAGATTTATTTTGTGGAAGACATTGCTCCAAAATAGATATAAGTCTACCCCAAATACAAAGAAACGAATGTTGAAAGCGTCGTTATTCTCAACTTTGTTACATGTGACATCATTGTGTGTCCGATTGCAAGGCAGTGGTCGCTGATTGGAAGAATGCCGTAGTAGAATGCAACCATTTATTTCCTTGATAAATGTTGAGTCTCAATCTTAGTGTCGGGTATTTTATATCTGTTTTAAAATATTTTTTTGATGGTGCACTTGACCCCTGACATTATAAAGAAAGAGATCATACTAAGATTTTTGTACCATAGCGCTACGTAATGTTTTTTTATATTCCCGTGTGTTTTTTTTTTATATAGGTAAGAGGGAAAGTTGCTCTAAGTGTGGTAAAAAATGAAATAGGTATTTTAATATTCATTCTTTATGTGAGTGTGAATTCAGTTCAATAACAGCGTAAATAAAAAAAAACTTGAAGATAATATTACTAATTTCGAAAGTATTTATTCATCAAATAACAGAAGTAAATCAGTAGTATTTTCGTCCTTTCTGAAAGAAAATGTATGCATCCAAATGTACTGGCATAGGAATCGAGTTGATAAACTTTTTTCGTGAGCTGTACTGCTAAGCGTGTAAGTAATGGCCAGGGTTGACACATTCAGACAGCTGGCAACCCTAGTCAGAACTTTATGAAATATACGGAAATACTCTGCCGTATTATGACGACAATGAACCTAGTGACGAGGTATCTAGCACATTTTTTTGCACTTACATTGCAAACACTGGTTATACTATAAGAGATAGATCAAAATAATGTACTACAGTGTTATACATCTTAAAAAGATCTACAAAAAAGTCTGCAGTACCATATGTCTAACTATTGCAGTTACGTTATAATAGTAAAGCCGGAACTAACTAGGCCACATTATTCGTTTCTTGTATTGATCCTTATCCAAATAAATCATTTCATATTCAGGCATGGTTTAATATCTCTTTGAATAAATTAAATCGGACATTCCAATTCAAAGATATTACGAATTTTGTTTTGTGTTTCAATCCCTTGGCGCGGCGCGTACAGCAGCACGACGAAGCGGTACGAAGTACACGCTTTCTTTTCGTGGTGCTTAGTGTCGTGAAATAAGAAACGGGGAAAACCAGTGCTATCAATCTAACTGTACATTCCATGTTCCCAAGGAAGATTGACGTGTTAGGCAGGCGGCCAGTCGTAAAACATGTAATAATAATAGGAATGGAAACACCCAGAAGGGAAAGCGTCATGGAAGCGGGACTTGAGGACGCATTCTGCGTTCTCAAAGAGGGTTGACGTTAGGCAGGCGGCCAATCGTAAAGACATGCCAAGATAATAATAGAAATGAAAGCAACCAGGAAGGCTTGCGTCGTGGAAGCGAGAGCTGAGGAAAAAACTGAGGGACTGTTTTTGTAGTAAATATTTCCGATTTAATTATACGTATTTTACCGGTGGATTTTTTAGAAGGGGATCGTTCTGATACTGTAGCTGGGTAGACAGATGTTAAGATAGCGTACACGGGACGACCAAGAGGGAGACGAACTTGTAAAGGACTAAGAATTTTAAAAACATTATCACATTTAATTTCCCTGAATAATCGAACTTGACTGTTCTATGGGCCTGTGTGCCCATCGGTAGATGTGCCTATCAAACATTTAACCGTTTTGATAGTTCGCCTTTGACTCTGAGGGTTACGTTAAAAAAAATGTAATATGCCAAATCGTTGTGGCGGAGGCATTTATGTTTCGATCTTCCTTGGAAATATTTCCGGTGGCGTGATTCACCACCATATTATGAGATGAATACGTACGTCTTCATCGGCTAATTACAATGCTAATTAATAATTCGGCCTTAGGGAGATCTATGAAGCCGATTTTGAAAGAGAAGCTAAATGAAGAGGTTAGCGTCAACATAATTTGTATAACCCGGACGAAGTCGGGACGGGCTGCTAGTCTTATATAATCTTATGTAAATTAATAAACAATGCCTTTTGTTGTTTTTAAAATTCAGAATAGTCCTTCAGCATTGGAAAATAAAGGCATTTTTACAAAAATGCCCAGAAATGTTGTGTTGGTGCATTTGGACCTGGAAATTTATTCAACGGTATTTTTACAAAGGAGCTGGTTTATTTGCATTCGTTTTAACATTGTGCAGTCGATCTTCAATGCTCAAATAGTCTACCCCTTGATTGGCTGCATGTTCTGCTAAAAGCAAACCGAACGTCGCTAGAGGGGCTTTCAAGATAATGTAAAAGTTGGAAATTGGTGCACTTACAGAGGGTATCAATTTCTAATAGCATATAAATGGCCTGAAAGTCAAAGAGCTTCTAAACCGAACAAAGTAAAATGTTTCTTTCCCTGTGCCAAAAGTGGAATCGATGTGAAAAAATTAAAAGCGATCAGATGTCAATCAATAGAACTAGAGCTCTTTGAAAAGTATGAATCACGCAAAACTAGCGTGTCGAATGATTTTCGTTTGATATCGAAATAGTTGTTATTTTAGTATAGTATACCAGTCGTATCTCGAAGTGTATACGAAGTGCCTTCCGAAGCACGGAATCATCTTTATTAACAGTTAATCAGGTGAATCAAGTCAGCAATGCCCTAACCAAACTGTGAGTGGGAGTGAGATTCTTATAAAAACAGAAGTACTTAATTTATTCAGTCTACTCAGGCTTTGTTTTGAAATAAATGAGGATAGTTTAATTTTTTTTCACCTCCACCACCATCATTTTCTGCACCTACCCTATTATTGAAAAGTATGATACAGGATCCGTGCTCAGGATAAACTGGTGAGCTGAATGGTTTTCGTTCGATATCGAAATAGTTGTAATGAACCACTAACAGGTTAGACCAAATAACGTAGACTTGAAGTATATACGAAAAATTAGATAAAAACATGGTACCTATATAGGTTTGGTACCTATATAGGTTTGGTACCTATATCTTTCAGTATATCAGTACCATATTATTATAAATATATCTACTTGCTCTTCTATCCTCCGTTAAATTTTTTTAAAGTCTGAACATAACGACCGACTCGTACTTTATTTGACGGTAAGAGGTCGTAAAGTTAGCAAATTTTAAATATACATAGGTCAGTCAGTAACTTTGTATATTTAAAACATGACGTTTTCCAGTAAAAACGTTTTCAATTTTTTAATAATTGAATGTGAATAAGAATAATTTTTTGAGTTTTAAATCTTAGAATGTAGGTAAAAAAATGTAGGAAAGTTGTTGTGCAATAAAGACTTTTGTATTGTATTGTACATTCTCGATACACAGGATGTATCGAGTAGGTACTGAGATCTTTTAATCTAATGAAAAATGTGTTTAATTCTGTGTAGGTATTTCAATTTCACTAAATCACTTAATCAACTTTATTTATATAATGGCTAAAATCATATCTACTTTTTGTGCCTATAATTTAGCTTTTATTTAATAAGACAATAAATAAAATTAATATTTAAAAACATTTTCATAATTATGTGTGTAAATTTAAATGTACCGTACTTACTAATAACAGAAGGTTGTGCTATACGAAGCACAAGACTTACCTGTAACTTAAAAGTGGGGTAGCCCCTTAGGGGGAGTAAACTGGCCTCCAAAACATCCACTGTTAACTCTCACCACAACCACTAATTATAGTATTATTTATTTTTTATCATTGTTCATAACCACCACATGTTGGTTACAATAAAATCATGATAACAGAACACAGTTGAAATTTTAAATCATTATTTGTGAATTTGTAAAAAGTTGCGAAGTTTTTCAGCGCGGTACCGACACGTACGTTCTCTTTGCGTTCCTTTCAGTGACTGCTGAAGTTTTGCCGTGTCGTCATAACGAAGGCTTTCTGTAGGCTTTCCCGCCTATAAGCGGATTTGCGGTTTATTAGTGTAAGGGAATGGAACTTTGAGGGTTTATGTTAGAATATTTCTATGTTTATTTAACATGAGCGGTCTAGATGAGATTAAACTGATATTGTAGTGATTAGACCACGTGTATTGTATTATTGTACTGTAAAAAACGATGTTCATTTCAGTTCAATAAGAAGACCACGAAAATTTCAATTATCATCATCGTTATTCGGACAATTTTATTTTATGTAAAGTTTTTAGCTGTCTGAAAGTACCACATAGAGGAGCACGTGTCACATGCTCCTAATGGCAGTGACAAATCAGGTCACATACATTTCAATGTGGTTCTTTCTTAGTCGAATTAGGGGTGAGTCAGCGGGAATGTATGAAGCCTTTCAAATGCGTAATACTGAGAATGTTGAAAAGAGTAAATAAGATGGTTTTTTAAAAAAAATATTTTGATATGTAAAGTGTAAACAAAATATTGGTAAATTGTAAACTAATCTTGATGTAAAACCACGGAGTAATAAACTGACGTGTACCTAAGTTGATTCTTGGACTTGTTTATGACTTTGTATTAGGCTGTTTTTTTGTTAGGATATAGAACATTTGGCGCAGTTTTGGACAAAGCTAGTGGAATAATAGTAATCTTCTTCATTAACAACTTAGTTTATGCATGACCTAGTCCTACGTTAATACTAAAAATTTTGGATTTTAGCAGTTATATTCTACGGGCTCCTGTTACGAGTATTAGTGATGCCATCTCTCCAACGTGCTATTCAAAACATACCTATACTTACAATTATATAAATACGTACAGTACTTAAATAGAGTATCCAAGGATTTCTGCAGTGCAAATATATTTAAACGAGGCGATAGTTCCCGTGGGACTGCACGTGCTTCGCCAAGCCTTGAATTTTCCCGAGCACTCCCTGACGACCGGGGAACTGAATAAAATAGGAACTTGCCTTAATACATACAATATTAAACCCATATGGAGCGAATAATTTACATACCTACGTGCTTATTAACATACTTAGTTACATATTTCTTCATCTAAGCGTGTTTCCTAGTTACGCCCTTAGCTTTAATGCCTAAAATGCAAAAAGTGCGTCGTAATTAGTCGTAAACAATTAAAAATACATTGTTATTATTAAATTTTAAGAAGGGGGTCACAGTTTCCTTGTCGTTTGTTCGAAATAGGCGGCATAGGACATTGTATCAATAAATCCAATCCCAAAGAAAAGGCCAGATATACATGTTATTATCATCTCTCTCATCTAATTACTTTTGAGCTTGCAGTCTCACCTATTAATTTTGGAAGCCCTATGATCTTATTTTGTGCTTTTTCTGTTCCACGTCTTCGGCATCCATTTTCAAGCATATCCTTCACTGCAGCATGAATTTTTTGGGCGCACCTTTCCACCGAGCCCTCGACCCTTTTTACCGGGCCCTGGCAGAGGGAGGATTCCTTTACTCTTGAGTACTTGCTGGTTATAAAGATCATCGGGATCTAAGCGTAATCCCGATTGCATCTCTACTTGGTATCAGAGCCCATAGTCGCCTAATACGCAAACCCTAAAATGAAAAATATACTTAATTCACATCCGTTTTTGAAGTCGTTTTAACACAGATTTATATGCAGGATTCAATTATATTTTAAGTGGAGAAATAAATTGAATATCGTATGACCGCGGTGGCGTATTCTGCGAGGTAGAGCGCCGGCAGTTTATTATCTGTGGTACGTATTTAATTTCCATTTTAATTGAAAAGTGCCCTATTATTTTTCATTTTTATTCTTTGCTACTTTAAGAGTTTCAAATTCTACATAATTTATGGTTCTTGGAAGATAATAGGCATGGCGAATAATTTTCGATTTCATGTTTAAATGAAAGACCTCATTTTAATAGGCATATTGCTAAAAAAACACGTCGATAAAACTTAAACTAACTGAGATATGACCAAGTAAACTCACGTGCATTTTGGACGATACCATACTAACGGATACCTACTTAGCGGTGACGTCACGCTTAGGTAATTTACAAGGGGTGAGACTGAATTTGTTCGACAACTTCCTCAATTGTTCCTAATTTGTTATGTGTTCATTGGTTATATTATAATTTGGAAGTAATTATATATTTTCAAAATGGACTTTTCTATCTATTTTTAAATTGTTATAAAAAATCTCCTGTGCAAAAATACTAAGTGTTAATTTTAATAACGAATTTAAATAACATGTATTTAATTTTTGCTATCATGAAATATCATAACTTTTTAAATTTATAATATTTCGTCATCCCAATTGTTGAGTAGAATAATTATGTATCTTGTTACGATTATTTAAATTAATTTCATGCTACATTTATGAAAATAAAGAAATTTTAAAGTTTTTAGTATAAATAATACAAATTTATTTTAACGCAAAATAACTTACCAAAAACGGGATCAAGTAACGTCACGATGAATTTAAAATTGGAAATTGAAATGGACAAATCTAGAGATCGCACTTACCTATTTAATTTACATACGCTCAAAATTTAGTAAATATATATATTAGTTGTAACCCGTGATTACAACCAAAAAAGAGAGATTGACGGCTTAATAAAATAATCGAATTTTATGATCATAATTTTATTTCACATTAACAGAAACCTGGTTTTAATTGTACAATTTGAATTAAACAAATCTTATTTCAATTGCTCATCAGTTTCATGACCTGGAAGAACTGTGAAAATACTCTAATGTCCGCATAATTAGCCGAACATAAATTACCATAGCAACCTACACTGGACACAACTCCCACAAGTTTTCCTTTATGTGTGACCGGTCCACCTGAATCTCCTTTGTCTGGACGTGTTTGGTCATACGTACAAATGGGGTAAATCGATAGTTTTAAATTTGTCATACACTTCGAGACTGTCACTACTCCTTGACTAGGTCCTTCTAAATTACCTTCTCTTTTCCCATATCCAGCGACAATCATTTTATCTCCAACTTTTACCCCATACCAGCTTATTGATATCGGTTGAACATATTGATCAAATACGATCATGTTCTGAGTTTGGAGTAACCCAACATCGACTGCTGATTCTTCAATTGATATAGCACCACTTTGACAATCTGATTTAAAACGAGGGTGAATGAACTTAGTGTATCCTTGAGCAATGAGTCTTTGCGGGTAGGCAAATGCTTGAAAATTTACATAATGATCACAAATACAATGAGCGGCAGTTACTATCCAAAATTCATCGATGATGGATCCGCTGCACAATTGTTTATCATTGATGTTTAATCGAACCAAATACTTGTGATGTTCTGGTTGTAAATCTTCACCAAATACCACCCTGGAATCGACTTCTGTTATACTTTTTGTTGACACATTTTTTAGAAACAATACTGTAACAGATAAAATGCAAAGTAACAAATGCATTTTCGTCCCTTGAAAATATTTCAAGTATACAATGTATCTGTTGTAAAAACAATGAGAAAGTATAAATTTAGTTTCATTTTATATGTTCATTAAATCCAATAAAAATGTTTCAGTAGTATTTAAAATATTTGCGGAAATACTGTTACTGTAAAATTTAAATTGTCAATAAAAATGACGTCTTTACACATATTGTTGTAAATACCAAATTTATGTAATGGAATATTTACAACAACAATTACACTTATTAATGTTTAACGTTTCATTTCCTTATTTTTTATCATATATAAAAATAGAGGGAATAGCAATTATTTTTAGTTTCTTTTGTTTAAGAAAGTATATTACACATTAGTTACGTAATATTGTATTCTTAGGTAAATATTGCTGCAACTCATTTCCGATTCAGAAAATAATTCTGTAATTTAATCTAAATGTTTTATCTTAGATTAATAACGTCGCGGAAATCAATCTAAGTGTTTTATATTAATCTAAGTGTTTACATTAATCCTATAATAATCGTTTACCAAGTGTAATTTTTTTCACCTTTCTATTTACTTTTTCTTTATTATATCAGACACTAGCTGTTTTCCACAGCTCCGCCTGCGTTAAAAACTAGCCTATGTTTGACCCCGGGTCTTCAACTATATTCATACCAAATTTTTTACCGCAATCCGTTGAGGGGTTTGACTGTGAAAGCGTAATAGACAGACAGACTTTCGCACTTAAAATATTAGTATCGATTCATAATATTAATAATAACTATATTACATTTCACTAGCGTGAAGTCGTCATGAAAAACTAATCAAAGCATAGTTAAACTCATGAACAGTAACAGTTCTGTTGGCGTCTGAACACATTGCCTTTGTAAAAGTGCTAGTATGTATTGCATTATACTTTTCAGCTTCTTCTAGAAATTATTATTACAGTATTAAGTATAATCAAATATTAAATTAATTGCAGGACGATAGTTAGAGCAGCTGAACTGTTTATTTTCATTGCATGAATTTAAAACATCTTTTCTAATTTCATTATATTTTAGATTTTTTTGAAAGTATATTGTTTGAATTAATTCTTATTTAGAGTATAACAAGTAGGTAATGAATTTACTTTTTTCTTCATCGAAACACGCGTGAACGGATGGAATAATTTCGCAATTATTTTTGTTGTGTTCTTATTGTCAGAGATAGTTCTTGTGAATTAAAAATACAAACTTACTTAAGGCAAGACAACGTCTGTCGGGTCAATCAATCAATCAAATATTTATTTGCGTAAAATGTATGTTGAACAATAGATACCCAAATACATTTAATCTAGCTAGTATCTGAAAAATGTAGGCCAGAAAAGTTGGCAAAAATAGCCACCTTTTATACCGGATGGAAGTCGAGGTAGAGGGCGACCAGATTGGATGGATACTGCTCTAAGTAGAGACGAGTTGAGACAAACCCCTCACTCCTCCCTTAGGCCAGTAGTGGGACAGACCATCTACAGATTGGAAAAAAATCCAAAAGATGTATTTTCCTCACCTGCATGACTTTTCTTTTATTCTCATTATGTCCAATAAGCTCGCGTAAAAATATAAAAAAAAAACATATTTCAAACATATTTATTTAAAATTTTACAATCATATATCGTAAGTACATAATGAAGGAAAACTAAGACATTATGTTAGGGCACAACTTGATATCTACCCGGGAAACATTTAGATGATTGGAATCTAGTTATGTAGGCAACTTAAAACAGCTTTTAAGAAAAGATTTACTATTGAAGTTTTTTAAATAAAAAGCAAATTAAAAACGCATATTCAATTATTCATAGTATTTATCCACTGCTGAATAACACTAACACTGGTGAAGTATGACTCACAAGTACCTTTCACAAGAGCTACTGCTGATATGACTCCAACAAGCTGACCGTGCAGCGTTACAGGTCCTCCAGAATCTCCCCCTCCTGCCCGTCTACTTTCATAGGCACAAATTGGATAAGGTGGTTGAAATATATTCCCCAAACAAGCCTTAACAGTTACCTGTCCTTGGCTGGGTGGTCTCAAATTATTCTCTCTCAGTCCATACCCAGCTATAGTTACTACATCCCCAATCCTGACACCAGCTCCTGGTTGTATTGGTTGAACGTAGTTACTAAATACAATCACATTTACAGGTTTCAATATCGCTACATCCACTGCTGTACCATCTAAAGGTATAATAAAATTACCACCCTGATTATTAATTTCTCTGCAATATGGCTGGAACTGTGGGTGTATCAGAATATTATTTCCTAGACCAACCAGTTCGTTAAAGAAGTTGTATGCTTGAAAATGTGACTGGGGACTGCAAACGCAATGGCCGGCAGTGACGATCAAAGTATTGCTTATAATTGAACCGCTGCAACTTACGTCCAGGATACTTAATCGAACCAAGTGTTTGTGGTCTTCTGGTCGCAAATTTGTACCAAAAATTACTCTAGATTCCACGTTGGTTAAATTATTTGACGACACATTGGTGACTGTTTCTGTTCACAAAAATAATGCGGACCAAAAGCAAATTGAACGTTTCATTGTGACACTAAGAAATAAAATGCCGTTTGGTAAAGGAATGAAGAGACTGTTGTTATATTTTACATAGTATTTATACTAGGAGTTGTTTAGTTAATTATTTGGAGAATTGTAAAGCTATTATATAGTGCCACTGAAGTATGTGCTAACGGGAATATTTAAAATATTGTGAATGTTTACATCCAGTTATTGCCATTTGAAAAACTGTCTGTTATTAAAACTATAATATGTCTAGAAATACATAAAAACAAAAACAGACACGGTTTTTTATTCACTATCAATTTCGTAGATTCGATGATTTATTTTAGTACCTACATAAGAAGGATTATGGATTATCTTGAGTTGACCTAAGAAAGAATAGACATACAGGTATCTTTAAGCTTTTGTTTTTAGATGGTAAAATTAGCCATTTTAAATACTTTAAGTAATTATTCCATTTTTTATGTGACATTATTGTTATCTTTATGTGCATACTTAAAAATAAATAATAAGTATGTATTTAGCAAAAATAGTTACGGTGGATAACAACGTAATTACTTTTCACATAAAGTTAATTTCATGAGAATAATATGAATTATGTTTACCTGGAAAAAAAATGCTCAAACTCATCTGTCTTGGTCTTAGACTTAGTTAACAAAAATGTTAACGCAGTCGCTAGCGTCTGCGTCAAGAGAATCTCATGGTAGAGGCGCTGAACTTGGGCGAAGCAAGTGTGTCAACGAAGTTGCGTCCTATATAATGTGGTCAACCAAATTTCCAAAGCAACCACGTCATTCTATATTGTCTCTTGCCATCATTCGGAGCAAACTGTCCGGTTCTGACTGGCAGGCTGCAGAAACGTGGATGGTGGAAAGAGCTCATATAATTATTGTTTGTGTCACCTAAACGCCTGCGAACGTTTGAACGATTGACAAGTTTTTATTAATGTTGTAGGTAACAGTTTTTGTTGAAACCTCGCCGAATGCTGTGGTTCTAGTGGTCAAGGCGTTAGTCTCAAATCCCTGAGGTTTGATTCCCATGGGTATACTTTCTTTAGTTGTTTCTAGCTTGGTTCGGTACGGACATAGCAAGCTTGAATCACCAGATTTTTTGTTAATCCATCGGTCATGACTGCTGTCTGTTTGTCGTTAAAGCACAACGTAGTTGTTCTGGTGCAATAAAGAGATTTTGTATTGTATTGTATTCCTATCACTCAAAAGAAAAGCCTGAACAGAGACCTGGTTTCCTTGTAAAAGGGTTGTGTGGAGGTCAGATACTCCATTGCATTCTTCAATAACTGGCACCTCTAAATCTATTATCATGATTATATTGTAACCCAGGCTCTAAAGCTGTAGCTGAAGATGCAACTGGGAAACACGTTAGAACAAATAATGTGTGTTGGTTATTTTAAAAGCGGCATAACTCTTGATTAGTTATCCGAGCATAATGATTTTGATGAATGTTACTAACAACGGACACAAGGCATTCGTGGTACCGTTACCAGCAATTTCCGCGCTCTGGCCTCCGACGTATTTTTTGCTGCAACCACTGAATGGAACGGCACGAATCCAAATTGCTGAGCTCTTAACCAACCATAGAGCCAGGTCTAAATCGCGATATGAAAGTTTTTGTTTTTCTAAGTATATAATGTATTGTTGAAGTTGTTGGTTGGGGAGTCCGATGTTGCCGCTAAGACCGGCCGTGGCGAGGGGCCGGACTCTATCCTCGCCGTTTTCACTTCCATAGTAGAGCGGCCTCTGCTTCGTGTATCGTTTGTTAATGTTACCTCTTGTAGTTAAATTAACTGTATGTATGCGTTAAGATTAGGGACCCTCTTCCAAACCGTTACCGGTCGGCAGCATGTTTGACTTCCTTTTGCTGAAAATGGAAATGATTCAAAGAATTAACTTTACGTAACGCCTTTATTTATGGAAACATAATTAAGTTTTTAAAAGCAATAACATCTTTTTGTAAATAGCCGTCCTATACCATTATCTCTTACCTTACCGTTACTCTTGTATAAATAAACTAAAGCAAATAGATTTTAGTGGACTTACCTAGTTCTATGTTTAAGTATCTATATCAGTAGTAAGGCGACTAAGGAATTCTGTACAAAATCCTTACAGAGTCGCTGCGACTGCATTTATAAACTCTTATGATCAAGGCCATTTATTTTATAGTAAACACATTTTTGATTTATCCGGGGATACGTTTCAAAACTCAGTAAGTTAGGGCTTACTTATAGAGAACATGCAACTATTGATATAATAATATAAAGGTTTACCGGTAGGACATATCGATCTCTTTCCACCTTACACAACATATGATCCACAATTGGATGATTGAACATATTCTGCAATGTTGACAAAAATATTTTATTTATTTAGTTAGTTTATACAATATAGGTATTTTCAGTTATTCTTAATGCCAATAACAGATTCATATTTCATAAACAAAACATTTATGTACTTAGAAACAAACATGCAAAAATCATCAAGTTATAAATTCTAGCAGAAACAAATGACGAGGTGAAAGAAAGATAAAAAAAAAAAGGAAATATCATAATGAAACTCCTAAATATAGATTTGGTTACACAGAAATCCTTGCACCGAAGGGAATGGTAGAGCACCATAATACGAAAAAAAACGTTATTACTCCCAATATTTATGGAATTGAAAATTATGGTGGATAACAGTATGTAAGGCCATCATAATAATTATTACGTGAATATCACCCGTATTGACCTCAATAGCAAAGGAGAGCAGCCCAGGTCATTAAATAAATGCAATACAATTTCAAACCCAGGTTTTGTTTATTAATAGAAATGCAATCAAGCGCAAAATTCAAGGAATGTTTTTTAGGTTAAATACTTGATTTACTTTTCTCTCATCTCTTTTGAAGATCTACAGAATTATGTTGTACATAACTGTTATATGTATGTACATACAGTATGTACATTAGAATATTATTAATCTTATAGTTAAAATGACAAAAAGAAACTAATAGTTACTCGTTATTACTATGAATTCAACCCGCATAATCAACATTCTATCGCATTAAGTAATAACTCACTTAGAACAAATGGCATTATATCAATTATTTTGTTGGAGACATCGAAATGTGTAGTCATGTATTGCATACAGATACTTGTAGTTCTCTATTTGTGTTTTTTCGAGTCAATTGACGCCATAGAATCCCGTGTTTTTGATGGAGAGGATCTTCGTTTCGAAGTGCATAGATATTTGGTGAAACTGAAAGCGCATCATAGACTAAATAAACATTCTAGATGCAGTGGATCAATCATAGACAACACGTGGATTTTAACATCAGCTCATTGCTTCGCGAAGGACGTTGAAAACGTAACAGTATATCAGAAAGTGGAAGACAGTGTACGAGTCATAGCTAAGGTTGACAAGCAAAATATAATTCAGCATCCCTTGTATATTATCGGGAATATATCAATAGAAAATAGAAGATATGATATATCATTGCTTAAAACTACATCGCCTATTAAATTCAGTAACTATGTGCAGCCAATAAAATTGATAGATAAGGATCCGAGGGAATACGAATCGGCAATTATAGTTGGATATGGTGATGCAGAGGAAGATCTTCCTATACCAAGAGAAGGTGAGGTAGAGATGAGGCGGTGTCCGTACAGAGTAAGCGGTCTTCTGTGTACTAACCATATAGTGAGAGCTGGTGCAGGAGATTCCGGGGGTGCTCTGATATCAAAAGGTCGCCTGGCTGGAGTGACATCTGCAAGCTGCAAAAATGTACATATACACAAACGGTGTCTCACTGTGTATACTAGCGTCACAGCTAATGTTAAATGGATAAAGGAAGTGTGTTTGAAGTGAATAAATTTCTTATTTATTTTTTGTTACGTTTTATTTTTCAACAAAATTGTAACCAGTGCTTCAAATCATATTAAATTATTTGCTTCAGTGTATGCTAGTCATATATTTGGATCGCATAACTAATCGTACCCAGCTTAAAAATTGTAAAAAGCATTACTCGAGTAGTCCTACTATAATGCATACTACTAACTTACTTAAATGGCTCAGCGACCCAAAGTGAGTCTTAGGCCTCGGTTGTTAATTAAGAATCTTCACTTCGATCAATCCTGTGCCACCTCCTGCCATTCATCAGCGTTCAGCTCTCGCAGATCACTCCGTACTGCTATAGTTATTGTTAACATTTTTAATTTTATTACTACTTTAACCTTTTTACAACGTTGTCGCCATTATTAGTGCAGGATAATCTGCATGAATTAATGTCAACTATGCAATAGTTAAATTGATTAAACCAAAAATAAACTCTTATTATTTTTGAAAAAAAGCGATTATGAATAATATTACAAAATGATTTAACATAGTGTGTTTCTCAATCAACTTCGGAGTAGCTACATACAAGTAACACTATGTTTTATTAATGGTTTCGTCCCCTTGCGATTCACAGCTACAAACTTGGTCATCTACTTACGAAGGAGTCCTACTAGTAACATTACGTGCTTGCTAACTGTATGTTATGTAATCATTACAGTTTGTATCAAATGTGATGACATTAAGAAATATGGCTGATTTGATAAGACATTGCTTCAGCATGTCTTATAAGTGATTATCATCATCATAAATTTCAGAGCTGGGCTCTTGTAGGTGGAGTTTCTTCCATTCCTGTCGATCAGCAGCAACATCCTTTAGTTTTTGATACAACACGATATGTAAATATCGAAAGTAATTTCTTTATTTGCTTCATGTAATGCCTTGGTCTACCTAGACCCTTTCTTCCCTTCACCTTTCCTTCAGGTTGCTCTGCTTTCTAAGCTTATATTCTTTTTAACGAAGTAAGAGATACGAATATGAGGGCATTTATGAAATTCTACATGAAAAACTAAACAATAAAATTCATCATGCGATAAATTGTGAACCACGAACATCTCACGTTGCCATGCAAAACCTAAAGTATTTCCCTAAATTGCATTGCATAATGTATTAGGCACTTAAAGTCAGCAATTAATTTACTAACATGTGGTACTGCAGTGGACTGCTTAAATTAACTGTGCATAAAATAGAAACTGGGCTAAGTCAGGGTGACCACTCTCTTGGAGAATTAAAATAACATTTTAGCATTTTTCAAATGGCTTTTTAAATTGTACAAGCTATTGTAAAATTTAAGTTTTAAAATTTCTGGATAGCTTGGACATTGCTTTTTTGGTACAACCCCACAGCCGAATACCATAAGTCCATACAGGCGTAAGGACTTGTTTATATAAAAGTATTTTGTTTTGTACTGACAAAGCCGAGTGTCTTCCAAGCAGCCAGTACATTTTGTAGAATCGAAAGTCCAGTTCCTCTCTTTTCTTATTGACGTGTGCTTTCCATCGAAGCTTCGCATTAGCGTAATGCCTATATATGATGTCAGTATATCTATGTGGCATTTGGGCAGGATTTTCTTAAGTTTTAAAATCAGACCTTCATGCCAAACCTTGTCGACAGTCTGTGCTACGTCTAGAAAAACGGTAAAACAGACATTTTTATCCTCAAGAGTTTTTTCTTTTATATTAGTAATTATATGTACTTACTTGGTCTATTGTCGAGAGTTTTTCTCTAAAACCAAACTGGTGTTCTGGAATAAGATTTTTCTCTTCAATCTTTTTAATAAAAGTTTTTCAAATAATTTTGACATGACAGGTAATAAGTAAATTGGCCTGTCCGACGTGTAATCTCACATGACGGTTTTCCTGGTTTTGCAATCATTATTACTTCAGCGACTTTTCAATAATCTGGCACAAATTTAAGTCTTGGTGTCGCATTAATTAGATTTGTAAGTTTCACTAAAGCTTTTCGTAGAAGGTTTGTAATACTAGCTTTTTCCCGCAGCTCCGCCTGCGTCAAAAAGTAACCTATGTTTTACCCCAGGTCTTCAACTATATTCATAGCAAATTTCATCAAAATCCGTTCAGCGGTTTGGTCGTGAAAGCGTAACAGACAGACAGACAGACAGACAGACAGACAGAAAGACAGACAGACAGACAGACAGAAAGACAGAAAGACAGAAAAACAGACAGACAGAAAGACAGACAGACAGACAGACAGACTTTCGCATTTTTCATATTAATTAAGGATGTATTGTATGTAATATATGTAGTAGTATGTATTGTTGGTCAGATTTTGGAGGTAGGCATTTGTACATGTATTAATATGATTTTTAATTAGCGTTTTAAGCTGTTTACACAGTTTATTTAATTTCTTCTTATCCTCTGGACACCTAGACTGGTGCCATTTCTTTCTTTGTCTCCTTTTTTGTGTTATTAAACTTCTAATTTCTGTGGGATAAGTAGATCTAGAGATTGTTTTAGTATTATTCCAAGCAGTTTGCTGTAGTAACTGTTTTAAATTGATTTAAATTAATAAAATAAAATTAACAATAATGAATATAAATAAATATGTTGTCATCATTTAGACGTTATCCCGGTCACGTTAAATGAAACCGCTTTTGTCTATTAATTTCAGTTTCATTAGATCCTATAAAAGTTTAATGTACGTATTTAAATTTAATTAATTTCTATGAACCATTTGAGAGTGTAAGCATGATTCTTATTCTCAATCAGTGGAACACTTACAATCCTGGCCCCTGTTCCCAGGGCGACTAAATGGTGGCAACCAACAACTAAAAGGGTGCAAAATAGGCGTTGAATGTTTGTAATCTAAATAAAAAAATGAGATGTTCTGACTGACATATAGATGCATGCAACATGAATGTGAATTTCAAAGTGCCGGTCTTTTATTTAGACAGAAATTTGGCATAAATTTGAACTATGACCATATGAGTACCATAATACATTATTTGAAAGCATTGACATATTTAACTGTTCTCCTTTTACGTATAAAAAACTTTTATAGTCATTACTCTCTGAACAAGACTCACTGTAAAGGTAGATTATGCGACCTGTATGTTGTTATTCATCTTGTATGCTTGCTGAGTTATTTTGTACTTACCCTTACACACTTTCATTATAATTTCCCTCTAGTAATTATTTTATAAATACTTGTTTCTTTAATCTGTGGATAACGTGGTTGGTTACAGAATTGTTACATTTACATATTGTTTATATTATGCACTGTCAACATATATTTTGTATCTGTTTGTTATTCCAAATAAATAAAATAAAATAAAATATGTCGATATTTGTACATAAGCAATTAATGGCCGCAAAAAACCGAAAGAAACGCGGTCGAAGCCGCGAGCGGAAGCTAGTATAAATAATAAATTGTTGGGAGAATCAATCGACACGCAATGAAAAAGATTCAAAAGATAGAAAATAAATATATCCGCTGATGTCTAAAAATTCACCCTTCTATAAAACTTCTGCTTTTCCCAATCTAACAAATATAGCGTGGTAAATGCTCAATAACCCCTAACAGTTTACGTTTCTCTCGAGAAGTGCAGAAGTTTCTGCAGTGTTGATACTTCTAAAGTGGATGCTCTGGTTCTAATTGTCGTTGCTAGTCACATAAATAAGAATACTTAGAAGTGCCTTAGGCAGGCCAGTTAAGCCTCTGGAGTCCTAACTTATTATGGTGAAGCTTAACTTTGACACTTTGAGGCACTTCTACGTAATCATATTTCAGTGTTGCCAGTAGGCTGCCGTTTGAATTCCGTGTTGAGACCAACTTAGTTTTAAGCTCGTTCCTCTATTCTTGTTGTGATCCTATTAATAAACTATTGTGGCTTCGTCTTCATCTGACTTTCACAAGTTGGTTTGAAATATTCATATTCAGAATTTAGCTTCTATAAATCACAATCCGGCCTGGAATGTTCCCAAATGGTGACCATGCACCGGTAAGCGTAGCGTTAGAAACGAACCCCCCCCATATGGTCAAATGAGCTGAAGAAGATCGCAAGCAAGCGCGAGATGCAAGCCGCTCCTAACTGATTATTTGGAAATCCTTGGCATACATCTATGTCCAGCAGTGGACTACCTGCCAATGAAGTAACGACTAGATTCATAAATACACATTTTAACGCTACAAGTTCCCTACCTACTTCTTCTTTCTTACTTCCCTCTCTATCTACTTAATAATAAAAAAAAAATATTAGTTTAGTCTGCCACTCTACATTAATTGACAGCCATAAAGCAATATGATTTTCCAGAAGGCGGAATTACAATGATACTAGTCTAAAGTAAATATAATTACCGACTATAGTTATCTTGTTTGTAAAGCTAAAAAATGTCATAAATCACGTTATCTAATGCATCGTAACTGTAAATAATTCCTCCTCGAACCACAACGTACACTTGCAAGCAAAATAAACATTATATAAGACAGTGCACTTAAGTGTACCAAAAAGCGTGGACCGTGTCTTTTGACCCAATTTTTATGCGAATAATTGTATGTTGCGTGAAGCACGCGTAATCGGTACAGTCGAGCACAACAGTCTTAAGCTTAAGGGCGGTTTTTTTTGGCTGACACAAAAGCCAAGGTAATGTTTGTTCCACGTAGCTTGAAATCTGTTTTGTTTAGAACATATTTATTGAGATAGGTATGTGTCTACGAGTATTTATTAAGTAATAGTGAATTATATTCGAATGAACAAATGATATAATTCAATAAAAGTAACAGAGATGTTTTATTTGATAATTTTCGAGAGTTTTAACCATATTTTTGTACGATTATTATTTACATATAGGTAACAAACAATTTACACATAACTGAATAATTATGACCCCAAAACTGCTTACCACATATGAATAATTATAAATCTATCTAATCTGCTTACCACATGTGTTATAAATCTATATGTAATTATTGCACATAGGTAGACTGTATGGTAAACTCCATTTTTATCCAAGTTTTGAAGTCTGAATACAAAAAAATAAATGAAATAAAATAATGTTACTGGCAATTTTGTTCCCGATTGTATTCAAATCGTAAATAAATGAATTGCGATCGTTTCTGCATTAAAACACTATTTATAAACATGTAGGAACATACTCATATGCGTCTACCTAGACCGGAGTTTTTATTGTTATGAAACAAGAATCTCACGCAAAACGTTATAGCACGTTTGGATTACAGAGACAACGTTTAGATTGGTGGAAAAAATGCACATTAAATACTGGTAATGATGTGATACTAGTTATAAGATTAGGTATTAAAGTTTACAATGGTGACTAGTAGTATTTTCCCTCCGAATTTTTACGTCAAAGTCCTAAAATGTCCAGGTGCTCAGAATGATATGAGTTCTTGTTGTTTTATCATCCAACTCTAGAAATAAATATATTCATACTACCATACTAATATTATAAATGCGGAAGTTTGTCTGTCTGTCTGTCTATTACGCTTTCACGGCCAAACCGCTGAACGGATTTTGATGAAATTTGGTATGTATAGTTGAAGACCCGGGGGCTACTTTTTGACGCAGGCGAAGCTGCGGGAAAAAGCTAAATATAAAAATAAATAAATATAAAAGTTAACAGCCATGTAAAGAGTTACCTTGCTTTTTTAACTTTATATAATTGGTACTAGCTGTTTCCCGCAGCTCCGCCAGTGAAAGCGTAACAGACAGACAGAAGGACAAACAGACTTTTGCATTTATAATATTAATATGGATTCAATACTTTATACTCATACCTAATCGGCAAGCGTGTATGTCGATAGCGATGAGTGTGGAGGAGCGAGGGAGGTCTGTAAGGATCGTAGCAAGTGAAAATCCTTAGTATCTGCCTACCCCTACGGAACCAGACATGATAATACGTGTTTTACATACATTTTGTTCAAATATTAATGAAACAATATGTTACCAATAATCCTTTGCGGGAAGACAATTTGGTCAAATAATAACGTTTGATGTGATGCACTGATGCATATAATTAACGCAAGCAAATATACATTAATGTATTGAATTGGTAAATATAATTATTGTTGTACACTACCTATTGCAAGGAAATATCAAGAAATCGTCAATGAGATATATAGACATTAACCAATCAGTCATTTAGTCTAAGCATCTGAAAAACGTTCGATAAAATAAGAAGAGTCAATCAATTATAAATGTCCAGTGAATGTTTTTTTGTTACGTCCTTTATTTATAAACAAATAAATACTAATTTCAATAAAATTTTATTAATACAAAGTCCGCTCCTTTGTAAAACAGCCAAAGGCTCTTTCAATTATTTAAAGGTTTCGATTTCTAAATTGAAAACTTACCTTTATATTTTCCTAAAATATACTTATAATCATGGGACAAAATCATAGTTGAAGCACAGTATTGTAAAGAAAAGACTTAAATGTGTTTACATTGTATCTATAAGTGTTTTCAATACAATGGTAAATAATGCAGTAAAACAATATAGAAACATTTTTACAAATGTTACACAGTGATACGTATGACAAGTGTAGACTCCTTCTACATTCTACTAACTTCTATGTATAATATACTAGCCTTTTCCCGCAGCTCCGCTTGCGTCAAAATTAACCTATTTTTAACCCCGGGTCTTCAACTATATTCATACCAAATTTCATCAAAATCTGTTCAGCGGTTTGGCCGTGGAAGCGTAACAGACAGACTTTCGCATTTATAATATTAGTATGGATGGATGGTAATTAGTATGCTTGCAACGAATAGTATATTCGGCAGTATACCGAATACCGAATATTCGGCGAGCCCCCTGACCGAATATTAGGCAAAAGTATTCGACCGGATTTTAGCGCCAAAATTTGTACAGACGTAATTGTTTCGCGCTCGTTTGTTCTAATGTAGTCAGTTGCTCTGCGCGGTATATTCCTAACGCACTGCATGTTTAGACAAGTTTACTTCCTAAAATGCAGAAAAAAAGTCTTTCTGCACCATAACCTTCCCTTTCTAAATTTAAATTATGAAAATAATTCAAATGCATAGAAAAATTCTTAACTTTCCTAATACAGAAGATGATTATGTACCAATGACTACATAAATTATTATAAAAGAAATGAAAACCTTACCCTTCTAAATTTTGATAACGACAATAATTCAAATACATAGAATCCTTAACTTTTCTAATACTGAAGATGATTATGTACCCGTGTTATGTACCAATGACTACTTAAATGATTATAAGAGAAATGAAAATATGAATATATACGTAATGAATCGATTCTTATTTTTAATTTTACCAATTATCTCCCTATAATAAAATGAATTACTTAAGTATTCGGTATTCGGCTGAATAATATGTAGATATTCGGTATTCCGCCGAATATAGTGAAAGCAGCCGATTAGGCCGAATACCGAATAGTAACCGAATATTCGTTGCAAGCCTAGTAATTAGATGTGTAATACTGGATGTCACATTACGGAAGCTGTAACACAAGATTGAGTGAATTTGTTAAATTGCAAATTTAATGCATTATGTGAAAGTTGTCCAATATGAGGTGAATGAAAGATAAAGTAAAATCTATAGCATTTTGTTTTTTTTTTGCGCTTTCTCCTTATAAATTGAATCCTTATTCTTACTATTAACTACGTAAAATTTATCAGTGATACACATAGAACTGTCAATGAACAGATGTAATCAACTTGCAATATCAATTGATTGATTTTAACTATAAGTAAACCAATGACCTAGACCGAGTAGCCTAATTTGTCTATACGAATAAAGAAAAAACACCAAATTTACAGTGTATTATAATGATGTAGGTTCTTGGTCTTTAGAATACAATAATGAATTTAGGTTCTAACGGTAAAAACCCTATTTACCCTAATTCTAGCCTTCACTCAGTGGGGCTTGAAACTTTATCATAACTTATGTCCATTGCTGCTATAGCAACAAACACCCAAAAACATTAAATTAAAGGAGTGAGTATACAAATAAATTAAAAAAATATATACATTAAATTAGATTTCGATATGGTAATCACGTCAAACACAGCGTAGGTACGCGAAATGGTCCGACGTAGTAATTATAAATGAACACACTCAAGTGTATGTAGTACTGTATCCATACTAGTATATTTCTCTTTATTTATACCAACTTAAATAATTTATTATGATATTTAATATGATACGTTCTAAACTACTTAGATTTTAAAAAGTTATAAGGGAAATATGGCTAGAAATTAGCGGCTGAAACGGTTGAAATAAAATAAAAAGACACATTTAGGTCGCAACGTGTGAATTACAGAAAGAAATTACACAGACACTTGGTAATAAAGTCGACGAAAGTTGTCATGAAGCTCAATGCCCCATTGAGTGAGAGTTTCAACATTTTATAGTCACGAAGCCGAGATATCATTCATTAGTCGAGCGAATTTTTGGCATTTGATTTCGCGAGATTAGCGCTCAAAGTCGTGTTAAAAGAAAAAAAATAGAAATGATTTTTAAGTGCGTTGTGATTTTGGTGTTATGTGCCGTGTCCTGTTGGGGAAAATGTGAGTTTAAGACAATTCGTGTACTTATATTATTTATTTATTAAAAATATATTGTTCCATAGGGAAAACATACATAATTGGCGGACATGCTGCGAAAAGCATTTTCTACCAGTCCACCAATTCAACCATATAGAAAATTTTATCATGAAATTTCATCTTAATTTTCCAACGAGTTTATCCATTTTACAATCAATTAAGTATTTTATTGTATGTTATTTGTAGTTTACATTTCTGTTAAGTTATAATTTATTATTTTTCTGATCTAAGAACATTAAATAAATTTCATTTTAACAAACTGTTCAAAGTTAGTCTTTTTTATGTATTACATTTGTGGTGTAAATGTTACTAAATAAAAATAATTTCCAGAAAAATACCTTCTCAAATAAAATATAAGCCGAGCAATAAAATTACAATTTGTAGGGAAATGGGATTTATCACGAGCTAAATCCTATAAATAAAACATTTCTTATTTATTTTGAGTAGTAGCCATGAAAACATTCCTTGGGTGGTAGAGTGTAGCACATTAGATTACCTTATTAGACGTACTTACCTAGTGGACGAATAAAAAGTAGATACCATAAATAGGGTTGCCGAAATAAGTAATTCAACATCTCATTTATTTTTAAAATTGTATTGTACAAAATATATATCACCATTGGGCATCAGGCTTGCCTTTTTGCCTAGTAGTAGTACTAATTTTGGAATGACGTTCCATTATCAATGAATTTTATTGGCCAACAATATGAGAGAAAATGTCATAAAGATTTTATATTATGACATACTGAGGTACACTCGAACTAATGATCTAACTGAGGAACCGCCTTTATGAGAAACAAATGTAGAAGTTCATGTTAAAATAGGTTATTTCAAAGTATACACTATACATGTGTTTTTGTTTATTTTTTTAATTAAAGTGGTTACAAATGATAAATAAAAAATTATTACTAATGGTAAGTCCGTTCTATTCTTTAGTACCGTGAAAGATCACAGCATAGCATCATGTGGCGATCTCTATAAAATTTAAAACTACACGAAATATAAATAAAACAATATTTTTTTCTTGTCATTTTGTATTCAAAGAACTAAAAAATACTTACTTACCTGAAACGGATCTTGGATTTCGACACAAGAATTCTCCACTGCTATTGTTTGGCAGTCTGTTTATTGTAAGGTTTTCAAATTGTTGCACATCCTACCAGCGGTACCTACTGGACGTTTCCCAATAGGTCTTCCCATGTAAGCATTCATAAAAACAGTGGAACTAAAAAATTAAATTAATAAACTACAGGATTTTGACCTCCAAAATGTGAGAGCGCCAGAGTGATATTCTGCGTGATGGCTTGTCAGTTCGCAGCACCCATACCTCGCATATCAGCCTGCACCATATTCAACAGATGAAAAAATGAAGAGGTTCTCAATTCGAGTGAATATTTTTTTTTTTACTATTTTTATTGGATGCTTATTAACCATGGAGTAATTATAAAGGGGAGATGCCGTTTGAAATGGCGCAGTGACGTACTCATTGGCGCCTCGCCGACACTGCAGTGGGCGAAGCTTGTCGTTGCTCGTGCTCTATGATTGGAGCCACGGCCGAAACCAAGCACCCCGCACGTCTGCCTTCCGCCCCGTGTAGCCTCACAAACGCTTTCTTACAAAACGCTTATTAAGGCATCTCCTCTTTATAATTACTCCATGTTATTAACATTATATTTATTCAATTCACATCACTAGCCCTACGTAAAAGGTTTCAATCTGGATATAACAAGGCAATAAAGAGACGCCCGAAAACCCTTCTGTATCACACTCTCATCACAATACAATACGACAAAATATTTTGATGATTTCATATTTGTACATTTGCGGCATTGGGGTGCCGAAACTAGGTTTTTGAGTCCAATAAAATGTAATGCGAGCAGAAACATGCCGTTTCTTTACACTTTTTGAGTGAAAGTTTTTGTCGCAACGCCAAAGTTTAAGAAAGTAATTTAAATTAATGTGGCGAATAATTAACTAGGTATAGCTGTTTCCCGCGGCCGGCTTGCGTAAAAAATAGCCTATGTTTGACCCCGGGTCTTCAACTATATTCATATTATATTTCATCAAAATCTGTTGTACGGTTTCAAAGCGTATCCGACAGACAGACGGACTTTCGCACTTATAATATTAAGTATGGAAGTATGGATATGAATGGAAGTATGGTTAATGTTTTTTGAAGGTGTTTGTTACTTTATCTTTATTGATTTTTCAAGCCCCCATACAAATGCTGTATCCAGTAGATTTGTGTGAGAGGTCGAAACACTGTTCTCAGTTTTTACTTATTTTAATATTGAAAGTGGTTCAGTTATTCTAAACACATTGTAAAAATTGGGCCTCTGTATATATTGATTTAAAGAGATCCCTCATAGGGATAAGTCCGCCATTGTACATTAATATTTAAGATTTTTTCTGTTGTTGTTGTATTAACTGTTTTCTTTTATGTACAATAAATAATTTTACATACATACATACATTCATCCATTGTTTTTTTTTTCTTAAAACTACGAATAAATAGATGTCTTAATATGTTTCAATTAACATACCATGGAACCGAGAAGATTCGAGAACCTCACCCGAGAGTACCATTCACATTAGCAAACCCGGAAACAATGCTAAATGCATCTTGAAAATGCTCACGACACCGCCATTGTTACGAAACGCAAACGCGAAACCATAATCATTTTTATCCGGTGTTATAATAATATACTTGCGAAACACCGAATTCCCCTTTTTAGCGATCCGTACCCAAAGGGTAAAACGGGACCCTATTACTAAGACTTCCCTGTTCGTTTGTCCGCCTGGCCGTCTAGCTGTCTGTCCGTCTGTCACCAGGCTATATCTTATGAACTGTGTGATAGTTAGACAAAATAAATTTTCACAGACGATGTACTTTTGTTGTCGCTATAACAACAAATACAAAAAAAAAACAGAAAAAAATAAATATTTAAGAGGATTCCCATACAACAAATGTGATTTTTTTTCAGTTTTTATAGATAATGTACGCCTGTTAGCTACTTAGTACTTAGTAAAAAAAAAAATTGTATGGAATCCTTCGTGCCGGAGTCCGACGCGCACTTGGCCTGTTTTAATTTAATTTTTTAAAAAGAAATAATACCTTCTTATTAGCACTTATTCATAAATTGATTGAATATTTACAACGAATTGAATTGAAGTAACTTTTTGCATGGGTTGAAACTAAGCTAAAATCAAAAAATATCTACTTGTGAAACTCTGATTTTGTTTCTAAACCTCTTTTGAACAATAATACTTCTAAACCTACTTCCACTCTTTGTTATTGCGCCGTGCTTCCACTTCATATTGATTAAAATTTACAAAATTAATGTAAAATAAGTTTTTTCAAGAATCACTCACGAATAATGTTTCTACTTTGAAATTGCGAATGTTTTTTATGTCGTGTGAGATTATTTCTAATTAACATTTCCCATTAAGAAATATCATTTAAATACTATTAGCATTTATCTCACCATGGAAATTGATTACAATATAAACCACGGCCTATTGATCCGTCGAAGACTGATTGAGTAGAATATTCAATGTCGTAATAAAGTAAATAGGGACAACCTTGATTGTTCCGACCTCATCAAAATTTTAACTGAATTTCATATTGTTTGGTAATGAACGGAATTCTAAAAGACATTTCCGTCGCTAGATTTTACATGGATCGATGAATGTAGGTATTCTCGACCTTATTTTACTTTTGGGAAAATTCCCGGAAGGTAATGATTTGCGGGACATTTTTTATTTGTAGGTAGTTTTTTAAGTTAGTTTTTATATTTGTTTTTATGTTAATTTAATTTAGTTTTATTTTTAATTTAATTTTGAATTTATTTTTAAGTAGGTAATGTAAGTATTTTTTTAAAATTATATATTGCTTTTACTTTTGTATTTAGCCAGTAACAAGTAAAGACATTCTAAAGTCAAGTCAAGTGGAGTCAGAAGTATTAGGCTAAGTGAAGTGGTAGAAAAACTGTACTTAGCGATTTCCAGAAGTTTTTGGCAACAAGCAAGAAAATAACATAAATCGAACATTTTATAACTTCCCAACATTCACACTTATTTTTGAACACTTTGCGAATAATTATCCACCATTATTATGCACAAACACTCAAAAAAACACAAATTTTGGCAAATAAAATACAGCGCCGATACTGCTCTTCATACATATACTTCCCGCCAAAAGTCCTTGTAGGTATTTATTTGTAAGTTTTAGTCCTTATTTTTTTATATGAATAATTTTTACTAGATTTTAATTACTTCTTTTATCTTGGTTATTTTTTTTATGATGCTTTCATCTTAATCGTTTTTTATTACAAAACCCTGCCTTCGTGGTCTTGTGGTTAAGGCGGGTGCCTTACGGAGGTCTTAGACCCGAAGGTTCTAGGTTCCATTCCTACGGGAAGCATACTTTGTTTAGTTTTTTCCAGATTGGTAAGGACATTGCAGGTTTGAATCACCTGATTGTCGGATAGTAATGTTGATTCCGTGTTCCGGCTGCTATTTCGTCAGAGGCCGAAAGGCGGTTCCGAATAACACTGACCAATCGAAATGAATGAATAACAAAATATGTGTGTCATACGAGCGTGAATCAAAAGAACTATTGACCTTAGCCAAACGGCTCTAATAATGCTAGGATAAGATGAATCGCAGCAATTTTCGCGCCAAATGTGCTTTCATCTCACACTGTCTCCTAGGATACGGACTTGTATTTATATCAGCTGCGCTCTTCAAATGCTAAGCCATTTGTTTGTTCTGTCTCACAAAAGAAAACAATGATTTTTCTGTCGAGGAAAGTAGTATTGAATATTTTATGGTTTTTGTAGACTCAGAAAGATAATTCTTTGTGGGTATAACACATTGGTTATTATTATACATTAAAACTAAATAACATGACTGGCACAACTCTTATTCGCCTAATGTTGAATGAAGTTGTTTGTTTTTTTTTATATATATATTTCATCATTCAATAAAAATTATTCACCCACATAATGATGAAAAGGTAATAGAGAAAGGGACATAAAAGAATTAAGGCGGTAAGAATTTTGACTCTACATTGTCTTTGCAAGACAAATCAACTTCTATTATTTTCATTACATATCATGATATTATCCCAAACCAAAACCAATTTCTACAAAAGGTATATTTTTTATTTTTCAAAGCAAAGATAAAATATGATGAGGAAGCCTGAAAAGCAACAAAGCTCCTATAAAATAAAATTTGAAAAGTTTTCTCTGCGGTTGACAATTTTAATAAGACACCTGCGCCCTGCTCGATTGAGGTGCAAATGTTGCCTTTTATGATTTCTAAGGGCGGAAACCTGTTATCCCAGATAACAAACCGTAAGGACCTTTCTGTGGATTAACATTTATGGCGTGCTTATAGCGTGCGATTTCGGACTTTGTTCTTATTATAGTTAGTATGTGTGTATAGAGTTTTTTTTTAAATTATTTTCACTTTTATCCCGCTGCACTAACCCTCTTGCAGCTTTGATATGCAACATCCAAGAGACCACATACCAGGCCCATTTTTTGACGAAATAGCTCTGTAAGAGCCTGTCAGAAATGTGACTGACCCCCGTATTCTTAAACATAAACTTAAGGGCGTCCTTCACTCAAACTCATTTGAGGGCGCCTTAAGGAAGTCCTAGAACTTTCCTTGAAAACGACATTCTTAGTTGGTTGCTTAAGCGATTACCAATGAGGTTATAAAAACAATTTTAAACACAAAAATTGAAAATTACAAAAGAATAGAGTAAAATAAAATAAACTAAGTATATACCTAGGCCAAAAGTGGCAAAAACCCGTTTTTTAGTTATTTTATTTCATTTCAAGGACGCCTCAAGGTACCTCTCTACGAACCTTATATTTGACAGTTCCATACTCACCTCCAATGATAAATCATCTCAAGTCAAGGAAGCTTGTGACGACTAATCATACCAATGAGGTGGAGTAAGGTTGAGTCGAGTTTGAGTGAAGGTTTAAGAATACTGGTGTGATTCTCCATTGTCAAAATATTTTTTTTCATATACTCAAACTTAGTAAATTCATAATTAAGACAAGACTAAATGGTACTATCCAATAGTACAGGCGGTCCGGTGGGAAAATAAGAACTATCTAAATATATTTGTAGCAAGTAATTAACAATTTAAAATAACCATATTGAGTATATAAAAACAAAAGTGTCTTATTAAACAATTGGAGGGGTGGCGCCAGATCATATCTACGAATAGCTGGTGTTGCATTTCAAATGCAGTTATCTATGTTCTCTCGAAGGGTTTGCGCATGCCCATGCATGTAAGCCGCGCGTTCACTTTCGTTTTTTGCTACGCCAGAAAAAAAATGTAATTTTTTTAAAAGAGCACATTATTTCTGTTTTTGGCCAGTCACGACATTGTAATAATTGAATTCGAAATTCAAATTAATTTATTCCTTTTTTTAATATCAAAATCCTTGAAACTATTACCCATTTACATAATTGCACTTACGTGTTGATAATAAAGATTTCTTTGCCAGTAATGACTACTTAACCGTCTAAAATCGTATATTCTGTAGTAGTTTAGTGATTTAGTAATGTGCGGTCAAGCCAGCTATAACATTTATTATTACGAAACTAACCTCAAGTAGAGTATCGTCTGTTGGACATGGTTAGTTATACTTGGGTGTGCAACTACAGCAAAGGTCGTAGTGTTATGTCATTAATATATCTATGCCTTATCATAATTAGAACAAATTTCAATTAATAGTCATAAAAAATAGTATTTTCGGCCAGTAAAGTACTTATTTTGAAAAAGGAACGATCAAGTGTTGCCAAGTGCAGTGTAGTTTAATTACCATGGAGTTGTTTAAAGTGTGTTATGTATGGACATTGTTATTGCTATTTTTATTTCAATGTTTGATGGAAGGAACAGGACAGGAAGCGGCTTTTGAACTTCCTGTGCAATTAGTGGGATTTCCTTTCATTATAGTTGCTGTGAGACTGACTAATTTTGTGAAGAAGTTATCTTACGCTTTAAATCCAGGTAATATGTTTTTTATATGACCGTAAGTGCTTAGGGGATTTTTTGTTTCCAGAAATTTATTGTTTACTTGTTATTTATTTATCACAATGCTTTGAACTTTTTTACTCGAAAAAATCATACAAAAATTTGACTCTCAATGTAAAGACTTTAAAAAACAACTGCTAAGAAACCCAACTCGCGCTTGAGCCGTGGTAAGTTTTATTATTGAAATGATATATTTGTACGTAATTACATACTCTGGACAACTTTATAAAAATGCACATACTCAAAATTAGTAAAAGTTGTTTGTATCAGTGACCGCATTTTATTGACTCTATTGCACTTTAGCACGTGTTACAACATTTATAGAATGATATATCTCTGTCGTGGCCAAATCGTAAAATTGATTATTATACATGATATGGTCGATCATATCATGAAATGCGACCATTTCATAATATGGCCAAAACAGGCCGATTGCCAATCTCTATCAGGTTCCTTGTAGACAACGGAGTTATAATATTCTATAACCAAGGTTGTAATGTCTGATACAAAATTTAACTGTAACCGTAAAATACAAAGTTACTTAGACTTTGAAATATCACATTACTGAAAGAAAGTAAATAACTAAATTAAACTACAAAAGTACCTATGAATATGAAACCTATATATTTGTTTCTCCCTCAAAGTCCACGAAATGTTATTCTGTACGAAAACAACTCTCATTTCATTGAACTTTACGAATGACCATGAAATTTCAGGAAATTGGCAGGTTTTAAAAATGTACTAGCAATAGGTATATTACTTATTCATAATTATGTCGATATTTGTCGATAATTAATATCGTAACTACTTATAAATATTTGACTTTAGGTATGTACTTACTGAATTCTTACATGTACTTTTTTCATGGTTTTATCAGCCCATAGAGGTTACAGTTTGTTTTTTAATAAAGCTCTAACTTATGCATCTTCATTAAATCATTTAGAATTTCGACGTGTCTTTGACGATATTGACAGTTCCATAAAGTTATCTGAATTGAATGTCTAAAAATGTTTCTGATCTTTAAATGCATGTAATTTAAAAAATTAATAAAATTGTTCTTGATCCAAGAATATAACTAGGTAAATATTGAAATGCACAGCTTTACATAACACTATTGACCAACAATAAATGCCAAAGCTGTCGTCGGGGACGGTGTATTGCGTTCCGTGTCACGTAGGATCAAAAAAAAATTTGCAGTGCAATCTTAGCCTCTCGACTGGCTAGTTCACATTCTCATCGCGTATCTTCGCGTGTGACCAGTGTAACGAAACGAATTGACCGCCAATGTTAATTTTTTGAAAAAGGAACACATTATTTTTACGTTCATGAAATATGGCCGGTATCTTTAAGCTGTAGACAATTGCGAATTTGACAGTAATTAAAAATAAATATTCATAGATGTTACGTGTCGATGAATATTTAATTTTAAAAGATACCTCTATTTATCATTGCGAAATGTTTTTACTATTCGAACTTCAGTTATGCAGCATCCGTCAGTAGTTAACTGACTAGTTTAACGATCAATTGTTAAGTTTTATCTACCTGATAAAATGAAACAAATTGCTATCTACGAGTTTTCTATTTTTGTTTTGTTTTTATTGTGTTTTTGTAAAGTGAATTGTGAAGAAGCTGTATTAGATTTGCCGGTACAGTTGGTGGGATTCCCATTCATCATCGGAAGTGTCAGATTGACTAACTTCTTGAAGAAATTGTCGTATTCACTAAATCCAGGTCGGTGTCCTCACTGATGACTGTCTTTTAATTCATACCTGTAATTTAAAAAAATCAAATTTTATTTCTTAACCTAATTTATTTCCCGATTGCATGTAATTTCGAAGCCCCAAGTCCACTAGTTATCAAGTTTGACTAAGTAATTTAAAATTGAAAACTAATTAAGTAAACAACAGCTTAGTATAAAGAATTTAAAAAAAAAAGAATAACGTTACAATCTGGTCTGTCACAAAATAAATTTTGTGATACATGAGATTTCGCTCCGCTGTGACAATTTTAAGATAGATTACACCACTTTCAGTGACTGCAGTAATAAATGAACTTTGCGCAGTGCAACATGCATGACCACGTTTATATGAATATCTGGTTGTCCTCTTTTTGTAAGATTTTAACAAGTCAAGTATCAAAAAATGTTTCTTGTTTTTAACCGAAATGGCTGATTGGCTGTTAATTACTGAATGAATAAATGAACGAACTTTTTATTGCTGTACTGAAGGATTTTATTCGGCTTGGCTTGGTTTATGAGTCCTTGTAAAATAGCTTGATTATTTTACTAGATTCTGTGTTCCAAATTTTTTACCTACCAACCTAAGTTTACCTTTAAATTACCTTACAACCTTCATAATTATAGAATGGAAACAATTTTATACACCTACGTAACTCTAGGTACGAAACGTTGTACATATTGTCACTAGAATATTCCATAGTAATTTCCTTATCACAGTCTCTGTCAAAATCTTATAATTATTTCTTATACCAAAATTGTATAATATTAATTAATTCCTATCATTATCAACTTAGTTCATGTAATGTATTTAGCAAAATTTATGAATTTGCTGTTTGCATAAATCAGTATGCTTGTCAAATGAATCTACATAACTAATCTACACAGTTAAACGGTGTAGATTAGTTATTCATATGCCTGTTAAGTTTGTAGTTATCATAATATTGGTTTAGTTCAGTAGCTGATTTAATCCCATTTACTTAGAGTCATTATAATAGCGTAAAGCTAGTCCGTTAATACAGAGCCTCTGAGTTTAATCCCCAATCACTATAATATATTTTAGACTAACTGATTCCCGCGGCTTTGCCTGCGTCAAAAAGTAGCTTATATTTGACCCCTGGTCTTATATATATCTCTCTATATCCATACAAAATTTCATCAAAATCGGTCCAGAGATTTAGACGTGAAAGCGTAGCAGACAGACAGACTTTCGCATTTAAATTAAGTATGTAAATGGATGGATTTAGTGTTTTTATATTTTTATTAATTACGTATGCATATATTTCTATGAATAAAATAATTAAACATTTTTGACTGTATTATTAGAACTACTCTTAGGTGAGAGAAAGATAGAGAGATTCTCTAAATAAAACTTAATGCAGAGCTAGGATTTTTGTTCCTTTAATAATAACAGGGTTCACACATTCGACGAATACAATAAAAATAACACAGATATCTTTGTCTCTATTAAACAAAATGTCTATGGTGCGATGTCTCAAAGCAAAAAGTTTTTAATGGGACAAACTTTGTCCGGATAAGTTGGAATGGCAATTAAGGTGGTAAGGCCAGCTGTCACAGGTACCCACTTGGGGAGTATCTTGAGCATTATTTATCCTGGTGTATTCACACCTTTTTTTTTTGTTTTAGTTTTAATTGAGATACGCCGGTTTTTTTCCTGTCATGTCCTTAATGTGAATGTTAGAAATGTTCTGTTGATAAGCCTAAATCTATTGGGTTATAAATATTATATTTAAAATACTAGAGACCATGTACTTATTTATAGATATATAAACTTAACTGTTGTTAGTTACAAAAAAATGTTTTCAATGTTCGAATCATAAACAATACGTTTCGTTAAATATTTAAGTAAGGTAATTCTCATTGGCATAACTTATCCTTCCTTATAGGTAAAAAGTAATAATTATTATTATAATAAATCGTAATTTTGGTAGATATATCGTCATAGACTAGGAATTTAATTACTAGGAACTTAATAATAAAAAAAAAGAGTAATGAAGACAAGTTTCTAATCTCTATTTATAATAGTAAAAGGTAACCTTAAATTAATGTCAGTAAATGGGTTCTATGAGTCGAGAATTTCAGTAAAATAATCATCAAAGCGACAATAATATATTATAAAATTCATAAAAAATATCCAAATCTATATTTGTCTAAAATACGCCTTGTATCTTATATCTTTTTATTTTTAATTTCAGCAACCTACCGCTCACGGAATCGTCGCGAGCTTTCCTTCGCAAGCGAACCCGTCGAGCCTTTCGATGTCCTTGAAGTAGAGAAGTATATTGTCGGCGAATTCGGCGCGCGAGCATGCGTTTTCGAGAGAGTGTGCGCGCACTACGCTGCGCGGGCGCAGGCCCAGCCGCGGCAGCAGTTGGACTGGCCTGATGTGTTCAGGTGCTATACTTCTTCTTTTCATATAAATCCAAGAAACATGCCACCTCTTTGCCGCTTTCGTGGTTAACATTAGGTTTTGTTTTGTGCAGTTCACCGGGAAGGAGTAATAGATTCAGCATTGTTTGGATGGCACTGTCACAGTAGCGTTGGATACATAGTGGATATATGTAACTTAAGGAACTATACTAGCATAAGCCTAGTAAAATACAGTATACAAAACTCATAATTGTAACAAAAGAGAAACAATTTATCAAACATATACTATTATAATTCACGTATATGCGTAAAGCGTATGACAAACGGGCATGGGTTGCTGTAACTATTTTCAATTAGCTTTTTTATTTTTTTATGTTAATTAAGCCTTTATAAACTGGGCCAACTTTGATTAGTTTTCGGCACAAATATAAGGAGATCATCCCTTAAGATGTTTCGTTGCATTAGAGATTTCCATGCCAGCAAGAGTTAGTTCACCATAAATTACTTATTGAACTATTCTCAAACCCAACAGTAGCTATATCTTCAAAGACGAAACAAACATAACCTTGACTCTATTTTGGACCGAGTTTCTATGGTTTCATAATATTCAAATGATGTTTCAAGGCCGTTGCAAATGCTCACCGAATCCAGGTCAGAGAGTCAGAGACCGTAGGAATTGCGGACACTATACTAGGCATAAGAATGCAAACTTGTGCGTCCGGTGTGCAAGTGGGGCACGATGTAACGACGTCACGCAATCGACTATCGCCGATGCGGTTTACACTACGAGATTGCAATCACGCAGCCGCTGTTACGATATTCTACGTCGTTTCGGTTTTAATTTACTTATTGATTTATTGGAATATGGAATTCTGGCCGAAGATTTTTGGCGTATCTAGAATAATTTTAAACTGGAAATTACCACACGTTTATATATTTCCAATAGAACAAACTATTTATATATTTATATAATGGATAGACTAACAAGATCCAAAATCATCATTATCAGTTGTTTGCGTCAAATTGCATTGTTTGTTGAATAGAACTTTCATTGCTCAATTTAATATTAAACTTCTTCAGATGAGAGGAAAGCATAGCCTTTCGTGTCTTTTGATACCTAATAAATAGGTATTAGGTACATACCTTTTTAACAGAGTTATTTCCCATAATAATGATGGCATTTATTATGGGAAATAACTCTGTTAAAAAGGTCTCTTAAAGAGACTTTTAAGAAGTTTTGACCAAGATACCTAATACTTTTAAAAAACTCTACTAGCTTAAAAAGTACAAAATAAATGTATACTTGCTTGAAATATAGGTACATAGTTTTCTGGTAGGAATATTAACGAATTAGTAGTACCTACTTAATTTTATAAGCGAAAGCATTTAACCATTAAAAAATGAATGCTATTTAAAAGTGAATTCAGAATAATCACTAATTTAGCAGTGTCCGAGACCCTTTGATAATTTGATTAGCTAATAGCCGTCCATGGATTCCAAGGATGTGACAAATCGACTCATTACACGTTAATTTATTAATTAAATTAATGAGTATCATAAACCTGGATGGGGTATTTAAATTATGAAGTGAATCAAACCAGCAACATGCCTTTTTTAATTTGGTTTATTACAAAAGTTACACAACTTCTATATTTTTAGTGGGTTAGTTTTAAAAAAGGTTTATTTTAAATTCTTTTGTATCGAAATTTTTTTATGGATTGTTTTACCATATTTTTTTAGGATATGATAGGAATATTCAAAACTTTTGATCTCTACTCCTCTTCTGCAGAATTAAATTTGAAATGTCTTCAATTTTAGTCTTCTGCTGTACGCTTAAAAACCGGCATTATATTTACTGTTTTGTTGGACTATTAATTAGCATAGGCACAGCTCTTACACTGATGACAAATAAAAAAATAGGTTATTAAAATATCCCAGTGTATGGAAGACTAGGACTGTACGTTCGAAGTCCGAGGTGAACCACTATTATGCAATTCCGTAGTCACTTTCACTGTTCTATCGGTATAACGTGCCAAGACGAAATAATTCTTATTGCACTATCAATAAAATCCAGATTATTTTAGAAGAACTTAAAGTTCAAGAACAACAAAGGCTGCATAATTTTTTTCTGAAACATGAGGGATATAGTTAATTTTGGGATGCCGTTTTGGAAGTCATTGTGGGTTTTAGTAGAGCTTTGTTCGATCAGAAGTCATCTCTTTTGCCATAGATTTATTTTGTCCAAACGACTCATTGCTATCGACAAATGGCATTCGTTGAGCTCAGTCAGATGTAGTACGAAAAATGTTATAATTGGTGGTCATTAGCGCTAACGATTAAAAAGATAGCACAAAATTGTTCGAGAAGAAAGAAAAAAGAAAACATAGATTTTATTGAATTAGTCGGATAGAGAAAAATGTATTTCAACTGAACGTTTCTGTCTGAACTGAAGCTAAAGTTTTTGTCAAAATTAACAACAATTCAATTTAGTTAGAATACATCCAAATAGTAATGAGTTTACTTAATTACGACATTAATTATCTTAGAGTTCTAATAGAAGTTCGATAGTATAGAGCATATGCGTGCTCGTTACGATTGTACGTATCTAGCTACATCGAGCGAGACCTGCCTTGGATTGTTCACCGCAATCTTAATCTCCTCGACGAAATAAAATGTTGATTTTCAAACAATGTTTTACTGCCTAACTGCTGAGGAAAGGTCTGTCCCATTCTCTTCCACTCCTCCCGCTCCACGCGACTTTTAAATTGTGTCAAAGCATCTTTCCAACGCAGCTTTGGTCTACCTTTCTTTCTCCATTCTCTCTCTCTGGGCGCCAATTGTAGCTATATAAGCCTAAATTTATACCTGCCCAGTCCCATTTCAGCTTAGCGCTCTTGCGGCCTATGGTGGAATACTTTTAATATAGTATAAATTTATTCTTCTTCTTAGCGTGTCGATATTTACCTTAAATCATCATTATCATTTCAGCCGCAGTCAGTCCACTGCTGGACATAGGCCTCTCCCAATGATTTCCAAAATGATCAGTTGACAGCAGTCTGCATCCAGCGTTTGCCTGCGACCTGTTTCAGGTCATCTGACCATCTGGTCATTACCTTAAATGATGATATCCTTTGATGCCCAGATATGGGCCACCCGTACAGCATTGTCTGTAGCCCTGTACAGGTCATCCAGCGTGCAGGTGTCACTCATTAACTAAATAAATTAAATGGTGTTAATTTATTTATTTATCTTACTTTATTACAGTAATTTCAAGGGCGGACTTACAACTCACTTTTCACTGCCTTAACAACTGCCTCCGTGGTCCAGTGGTTAATACTTTCGCCTTCGACCCGAGGGTCGTGGGTTTGATTCCCACCGGAAGCATACTTTGTTTAGTTGTTTCCAGTTTGGTTAGGACTTTACAGGCTTGAATCACCTGATTGTCTGTTGATAAAGATGATTCCGAGCTTCGGAAGACACTTTAAGCCATTGGTCCCGGCTGTCATTTGGTAGTCGTTAACCACGTCAGAGGCCGAGAGGCACAACTCCGACACCAGGGTGTATATGGTCGTTAGACAAAGTAACTTACACGAAATGATGATGATGACATGATTTACCTTTTATTTTCCACAGCCAATACAAGCGGTCAGCAGACAAAGCCAAAGAGTTCTATCTTCTAAGCGTGTTTCTGGGCGACATCGTGGGCTCCCCGCAGCTATGCCACCAACTGGGAAAACGAAGGAGCTGTGATGACTCCCAACTCCTGGCCCATTCTTAATAGACTGAAGATAATAGTGAATTTGTATATTAGAAAGATTTTTTATATTTATTATGAAGTTGAATTAATACAAAAATATGTTGTAGAATATTTTAATTAGGAAATGAGATTTGTTCATAGAAAATAGTTGATAAAGTTGGATAATGATTGAGTTGTTTGACTTATTTTGAACAGCTTTTTCATGGGCTAACCAAAAAATTGATAAACTAAAAAAAACCATATAAAATAATGTATCTCTATGATATATATACATTATATTATAGGATTTTCAAGAAGAAGAAAAACAATTGGTAATAAACTATAAACTATGTTGTGATCAAATCATTAGATATTATTTTTATCAAAATTATGTGTAGTATTAATTTTATAGGGAGTTGGCGATAGAATTAAGAAAAGAAACCACATCAACCTAGGGTGATCTATTTTGTAAATAAATATAAGTATCGTGACAAAATAGGTATGTAACATAAGTCACATTTTAGAGATAAGTATTGTTGTTCATATATACCTTAGCTGTAAAGCAATTAGATGAATAAATGCACTAGTTAAGTCATAGCAAAATAATGTAATTTTTACATGTTTAAAAGCGCGCAAAAGAGTTACCTAATTGTGATATCTATCTTTTATTTACATTACAAATAATAATTATTCAAAGATGCACATATAGGTAAATAATCAGAATAAGTGTTATAACACTTTTAAGTAGTTTTTTATTGATTGAATACGTTAATAATTGAAGGAATTTTCGGTTATAGCCGATGGTTTTGATTCTTTGTACATCCAAGACACATTAAAAAAATAAACACTAAAACTGAATAACAACCTGATAGCCTAGATTTAATATTTTATTGATAAAAAAGATAGTAAAACTTTGTAACATATAAACATTTGAACCCGTGAATTCTTCCATTTCGATGCCACACATTTAACACATTGTTTATTAAAACTTGCTCTACTATGTTACTTTCAATATTTATAAATAATACAATCATTTTTACTAAATCTTATTACATACTTATTTTTATCTTCCTACTTAAAAAGCCTTTAATAATAAGGAAATTTAATTTTAGATTATATTTCAATTTCATTGTTTGAATCTTTCGTAGAATTGGGACATTTTGTAATCTAGACTATTTATTAATTTGACGACTTATTTTTAAAACAATTCTATATATAATATAAATTTCAGTTGTAAATTTTCTAAATTTCGTAACTATGATGCTTAAAAACATCTGAAATATAATTTATTTGAAGCGACAAAAAAATACAAAAAAATATTTTTTCTATAAACTTTTTCCATACACACTTAGCATATTTCTGTAAGCTTCTACTTACTAAATTCTATATCATAAGTACTGAAGCATACATCTAATGTATTTGAAATTTTGTATTTCGGTATAAAGGTGGGATGACTTTCACTTTTTCATACAATAATATAATGTTACCCTTTTATTGTAAGTATTTGGAGGCCCACGCTACACATGTAGTATGTAAATGTAGCTTTTATATTGTAAAAGGTTTTTATTTTGTTAGCAAAAGTAGTGCTAGTCAGATAAAAATAGTGACATTTATGTTGTGTTTATTTTCGGTCTTTTATTTAATTAATTTATAGATTTGACTTTGAATAGGCTACTCTTATAAAATTTGAAGAAAAAGGGTGGAATTTGCACGGATACATAAAAATTACCGTATGGTGCTCTCTTTTTATTGATGTAGTGAAAGGCAATGAAAGGGCATGCAAAACCTTATGCATTTGTTCATGAAATGAATATATGATCCTAACAGCCATATTCCGAACAGCAGTTAATGAAGCTAAGCCGACTTTAGCAGATAATGATAGATTTTATTTGGTATCTCTGCATGAATAAGATGCACAGATACCAAATAATACGATACATGGTCCTGGTTGGACCCTGAAAAATTTCTGAGATAACAAATAAAGAATTTATGTAAAAAATCTATATGAAACGTAAAAATCATCGTGTTAGCTACTTATTGATGCTCAAAGGGCTGAATAGGATCTACAGCGATACACTGATAGAATATGATTTGTATCAACATACAAAATACTTTTCGCTAATTTCCCAAGGGAGCGAAACCTCGGATAGAAGCACTTTTGAATATACATTACCATTATTATTTCTGATTATACCTATTTGTCAACCAGTCGAAGTAAACGAAGATTAAAAATCTTTTGAATTTATGTAAACAGTAAATTTGACCCAGAATGTTCCATTGAAAAAGATCAATGATTCATATCGAGTGAGATATGTGGTCAATAGACCCTATAAACCAGGTATCAGAGTTTTTCTGAATAGTCTACGGCCACTAACATAGTCCTTATTGAGGTCCATTTCACTTTTCAACCAGATCTCAGAACCAGAAATCAGTGAGATCGCAGAAGCAGTGAAATGAAAACTGACGGAGTAAATGTTGCAGAAAATTGATTTTCTTACAAGTCACATAAATTACGAACGTCAATAAAATTTATGTACTCAAATGATAGGTGTAATATAAGTTTGGTTGCGGAAGTTGTCCATTCGCACATTGTTATATTTACAAGAGAGTATGCTCTTCCGGATCCGACCCAACATGGCGGAATATCCGGTACAAATCCTATTAATCAGGATTCAGTGACTCGTAAATATCGTATGTTTATTTCGCTGTTTTGCGGGTAGAAAAAAAAAACTCGTTGCTATATTTAGGGCCAGCAACAAGCAATTTATTTCAGCGTGTGTTTTTTTGTGATGTTATCAATAATTTGCTGATTTATTTTTGCTTTAACCCCCATTTCTATGTATAAAAAAATTGTTTGATTGCGATAATATGTCAAAAATAAGACAACTACCTACTAGTGTGTGGTCATTTTTTCTGGTCATATATCCCGTAGGTACGCAATGTAAATCGATAAACACACCAAAAAAGAAGTATACTTTAGTGAATCAACTTAACAAGAACAAAAAACTTAGGAAAATCATGCCTTGTAAATAATGATACCGGCCTACATAGTTTTTTTCCAATGCACTCGATATCCGATACGTTACTGTATCCACATTCATCAATCTAGGATGTAAACAAAAAAGTCCCGGCAGTAGGGTTGTCTTACATTATTCAGAGAATAGGGATTCATAGAGTAAGTGTTTTTTTTTAAATATTGACCCAAGTACCTAATAAGAAAACACCAGTTAATTCATGCAAAGTGCTTCAGGCCGAAACCACCAAGTTAAACCTAGAATGCCCGTCACCAATAGTATATGCTAACACAACTCTTGTCATAGGGTACCTATGTTATTCTTACAACGCACAGTAAGTATGACTTGAAGACTAACTTAGCTCTACAGTGTAGGATAAATAGAGATGCATGAAAAAAAATCTATAAAAATATTAATTTATCTGATTGCAGCTGAAATGATGATGCTTTTAAGTGAAACTGATGTATACCATCAGTTTTTTAAACTTCAATTATTTACTACAACTGCTGCGACGGCATAGCGAACTTGGCCTCCGACACAAAAAACTCCACTGATCCATGATGTCAGGGCAAACTGACAACCTCCTGCCTTACTATAAAATGTTTAAAAATTGTGGCAAAATGCAAGTTGCGGTTTAAAGCCGCTTACAATGGTATATATAGCCACGTCCTAGGGAAACCAGCTAATTACGTGGGGAACAAGTGTTCACCCATACCGCCTTCACCAGGCCTTGGTAGAAGGGGTGCGCTCAAAAAGTGCTGGCTTGACGTCGCAGAGACGGATATGCGTATTAATGGTCTCACAACTTGGGATGCCGAAGACCTAGCGAAGTGGAGGAGAAAGAGCAGGAAAGCGGACCCTGGGCTGCAACGCAACCAGCCAAGGATGCAACCGGGAAGGCGCTAAGATGAGTAGTAGTAAGTAGTTTAAAATTTATGGCAACCCTATTGATATCGAAAAGGACGATTTATGGATGCACTATCTGCCGAGGTTTGGGGCTATTGCGCGGCGTCATTTATATTCCTGTACAAGAGTTATGTCCTGGCGTTGACACAGCGATACAAAATTTTCAACTAGGTACCTGAGTAAAAAAAAAACTAAAGCGATAGTACTAAATACATATAGGTATCAATTTAAATTCAAATTGTTGTTATAAGTTTTGTGAACGTTTTAGTTTTTCTTATTATACAGAATATATACATTTTGACCGTAAATTTAAGATGTGATCAAAAGCGACAAGGAGAGGTATTTATATAGAGCGGATGGAAAATATTACTCAAAAAGTGTATTCTCAAAGTATCGTAATTGGATTGGTCAAGGCGAATTTAATTTAACTAAATACCGTAATAAGATAAATGTTAGTATTTTTATACTGCCATCTATTTGATGAACATAACACGACTAAACAGTAAATTCACTTTTCCTTATACAACAGTATGTAGCTCTACAAGGTTTCAATTTTCCTGGGAGCCTTCTACTGAATAGTGAACTGGTAATTTCATAGATGGCGTTACGGTGCATGTTTAGACTATGATCAACAACCTACTGTTGCCGGACCTGTGTGCTGTAAAAATGGGAGTTTACTTTCAATAGACAAAAATAATATTTTTTCGAATTTGAACATCCAAAGACTAAATTTCTTGTTAAAATGTATTTTTTATTCATTTTAAGTAAATATACGTATAACGTTTTACAATAAGAATAGAGTGACGTTGTAAACATAAGATGTTTAAGAAATTAAGACCCATGCTACTGATTCCTTACCGCCTAATTCCTAACTAATAAGCGGTCAAGTGCGTCTCAAGCCACGCGTAATGTAGGGTTCTGTATTAGTCCCAATAATAAAGAATCTGAACTAAAAGCACACCTGTATAAGGTCCTTTAGCAGATGAAACAAGAAACCCGAACGACGGCGAGAGGTGACTTGCGACCAATATTGGATTCGTCTCTATTTAGTGGTATTTACCGATAATTACACGTGAAAAATGACGACAGAACATAACTTAGTTAAGGTGGGCTTAACAGACTTTTGAATTTTTATATGAATACGGAGGTAAGTCTCTCATTACGACATCTTTTAGAAGTAAAGTGTTAGTTCTTCAGCCGGAAACGGGATTAAATGAGCTGAAGCTAAACAGATGTGATGACTTCCTACCACGTAACTAATGTAAAAAAACTAATATAAAAACCTGACAACGAATACCGTAGCAAATGAAGTATCAAAAATTACTCCGGATATGATATACTATGTTAACAGACAGAATTCCTGATACAAGTAAGTAATCATTTAATTTATATTCACTCTGGCAACATGCAACTTCTATCTGTCAGTTATCTAATCGTGTTACGGTTAAAGGTTTTAAGGTATGTCAATGTTACCTAAGTATTTGGTTAGTTTTAAGCCCTAAATATTAACCATTTGCTACTATGATAATGTCTACAGTAACCATGGTGTATCTCAAAGTTTGTAATTATTATTTTGTGAATTTAATAACACAAGAATCAGATACAGTGAACTTTCATTATTGAATTAAGTATTTGCGATTTTTACGAATTTTATAAAACGCCAGTGTTTATAGTTTAGTAGCACAGTTGGCTCATTGCGACAATCAACTAATGAAATGAAATGAAATTGTTTATTTTCAATGTAGGATATAAATATCACTTATTGACGTCAATTTACTTATATTAAGTTTACCACCACTTCCAAAGCGCAAGTGGAGAATAAGCGGCGCCACAAACTCCACTGCAGCATTTCCTTAAAAACGTCAATTTACAAATAAGAAAAATCTTTCCTTAATTAACTAGAATAAACGAATTCACACGTTTGTCAACATTTTGCACAATAGTTTATTGTGATTTCAGATTATTTAAATTAAATAAAATTGAATAAAAATAATAATAATAATTAAAAAAATGTCAAATGTAAAACAGAACATATAATGATATGTCAATTTGCTGAGGACTCTGCACCAAGCTTAAGTTCAACATTCCTGTCATTAAGAAAATCACCAGTACTATAATAAGCCTTATAACAAATAGCCCTACTAACAAAGTAGATCTTTAACATGGGCTTTAAATTGTCCATCAGGCAAACTAGTGATTGATTCAGGAAGCTTATTGTAGAAAAGCGTATACAGTTCCCCACAAATGAGTCTTTAACCTTACACAGTCTATATGAAGGTAAAAATAATTTATCTTTATTGCGCAAAGGTCTATCAGTTATATCCGAGTTCTTTCTAAAAGTAGTAATATTTTTCCTCGTATACATGATAACTTCAAATATATATTGAGGAGCTACTGTTAAGATATTTATTTCTTAAAAAAACTCCCTAAGAGATTCCCTTGGGGCTCAACCATAGATGGCACGAACTGCTCGCTTTTGTAAGATAAATATTGTCTGTATGTCACTTGCCCTTCCCCAAAGCAGTAATCCATCAGACATTAAGCTATGAAAGTAACTAAAGTAGACTAGCTTAGCAGTTGCCACATCTGTTATTTGTCTAATTTTTCTGACAGCATATGCCGCAGAGCTAAGTTTTTTAGAGAGAGCTGAAATGTGCGAACCCCATTGCAATTTTGAATCAATTTTGATTCTGAGAAAGGTGGTGTCATCTACAAGAGCTAACTTTCCTCCATTTAACATTATATCCACTTGAGTCTGTCTCACATTTGGTAGAGAAAATTTAATGCATTGGGTCTTATTAGCATTCAGCATTAAGTTGTTGGCGGAGAACCAATTTGATATTGTGGGCAATGCATCATTCACATGGTCGACATTTCCGCTATGGCGATCCATTTTGAAAATCAAAGACGTATCGTCTGCATACAAAACTATGCCAGCCTTTTTTTCAACCGCGTAAGGCAAGTCATTGACGTAAATCAAGAAGAGTAAAGGTCCTAGTATCGAGCCTTGGGGTACGCCTATCTTTACCGTTGAACCGCTTGACTTAACGTTATTTATATCAACAGTCTGACGCTTATCATTTAAATATGAAGTCAATAACTTTATTGCTTTAGCGTCAAAACCATAATCTGCAAGCTTGAGCAGAAGTGTCTCATGATCAACACAGTCGAATGCCTTGGAAAGGTCACAGAACACTCCAATAGCATCTTGAGACTCCTCCCAGGCTGTGTAAATATAAGTGATGAGAGACACTCCCGCATCGGTTGTTGATTTGCGGGCAGTAAAACTAAACTGTTGCTTATGAAAAAGATCATAGACCTTAAAGTGCCGCAGCATTTGATTGAGCATAATCTTTTCGAATATTTTACTAAATACGGGCAATATAGAGATAGGTCTATAATTGCCAGGATCCAACTTCTCTCCTTTTTTAAATAATGGGATTAATTTACTATACTTCATTAAATTTGGGAAGATGCCTTGATCAATACATTCATTGAATATATAAGCAAAGTGACAGTAGCAACAATATCAATGATGTGATAAATTACACTAACAGACATACCCCAGTGATCTTCAGATTTTTTCAGGTTAAGCTGTTTAAATGTTTTAATAATATCACTGGGATCAATATGCGAAAACTTAAAGTTGGACTCACAAGGGGTGACATTTGTTTTAAGTAGTGTTTCAGCAGTTTTAAGTTATTTCTAGTAGAATATTCGAAAAATAATTTTCAAAAGAATTGGCTTTTTCTTTAGGGGAAGAAATTATACTATCCTGAAATGTAATTTCTTGTATATTTTCTTTATTTTTACATTTACCGGTTTCTTTGTTAATAACCCTCCAAGTCTCATTCATTTTGTTAGGAGCGTTATTTATCTTTTTCCTAATATAATTGGCTTTAGCCACCTTACACACTTTTCTGAAAGTTTTTGAATAATATTTGACATGATTAACAAAACTGCTATGAAACATGTATTTTTGGGCATACAGGTCAAACAAATTTTGTCTACTCTTGTGAATACCTGTAGTAGCCCATTCATTGAATTTTAATTTATTACTTAATTTATTAATTAAGTTTAAGTTTTTTCTGTTTGAAATTCTTTGAAAAGCTGTCGGAGATGACACCAAATAATTTATTGTAATGATTATCAGGATATTACCTGTATAAGTCACTGAGCATAAAGTATTTATGATCGAATTTTTGGTATTATGAATTTTTTGATTTGTGACAGTTTTGCAAGTAATATTAACTTCATGTACACGAGTATTTTTCTATAAAGTTATTAATTGACCGCAATGGTCAGACGGTAATTAACTAAAAACCAATTTATTTAATGATGTTTGGCTACAGAAAAAATTATCAATACATTTAGCAGATGTATCGGTAAATCGAGTTGGTTCAAAAAAAACATTCTCCAAATTGTAGCTGCTAAAAAGGTTTAAAAATTGGGTACTTGTTGCCGAATGTACTAAGATGTCAATATTAAAGTCACCACAAATTGTTAATCCTTTATTACTTTTTGATGCTATTGATAGGACACCATCAACAACCTTTAAAACGTCTTTGAAAATGCTATTGGGTGGACTGTACACACAAACAATTATATATTCCTCAAGCTCGACGCAGGAGACCTCAGTACAGCGTTCAACAAAAAGTCTAGAAATGTCTGGCCGCTCTTTATAGGATAAACCATTCTTAATATAAATAGCTGAACCGCCTCTGATAGCAGACTATCTCCTGAAACAGCTTGCAATATCAAAATTGTTTAGGCTCAGCATCATCTCACTCTCTTTAATACAATGCTCAGTCAAACATAAAATATCTATATTTAAAGATTCTAAAAATAACTCAACAATGAGTTCTTTGCCAGGAAGTCCTACTATATTTTGATGTACTAATCTTAATTCTTGAGGATTTCCTGTTGTCAGTGTTTGCAGTTTAAAACTGCCATTGCGTCTCCCGAATCACCATTACATGTAAGTGGGAACTCGGTAGATTTGTCTTACAACTAGATAATTGTTTACCATGTAAACTCGTCCAGAAGTTAATAGTAAAAGCTACAAGTGTAGCAATCTTACGCTTATAAAAGTTTGAAAGATAATACTTATCTTTCGTCAAGGAACATCCAGTAATAAAGTTATTAGTGTCAAAATAAATCAATTTTTCATTATGTATATAATTAAAATAATTAATTAAATATTTATTATTTCAAAATTTTAAATCAAATGTTATCGGAGTGAATAAAACAAGAAGTAAATATTTTCTCGTAGATTCCAAGAAAACATATAAGAAGTTTCATTTTATGTCGAAATGTACTTGCCACTTAAACTTTTAGCCGACTTCATAACAAAGAAACTACTAAGAAAGCTTTGCTACAAACTGAATTTTAATTATAGTACTTGAATTTAATTATTAAGGTATATTTCATTAATACTGCAAACCTCTATATTTTAAAAACAAAGTTGTGGGTTCTAATCCAATCTAAGATAGATACATTTATGTTTTATTTCAAAACAGATACCCACAATGTTTTTTGTTAATGTTCTCTCAAATTTGGTTGTTTCCTTGTTTTGTGAAAGTTGTCGTTGATTAATGTGGACTCCATTTTGTTTCGGTTTTTTTGATTATTAATGTCATTATACTCCTCTAGGCTTTAGTTTTTTCAATTAGAACCAGGTATAGATATGTAACGATTACGTTTGTAATAATTTATTTTGCTTTGTCTAGCAGTGGATTTTTAGCAGCTAAAATGATAGTAACTGTACAACTACATTGCACAACTGTACTTACAGTTACTTATTTACTTTTTAACATATTTGCTCATAAATTGTATTTTATTTCATTATATATTAAATTATTAGGCCCATAATGGGGGTTGTAAACAACACGTTGTTTATATTATAATCGCACTTGTCAAGTAATGGTTTCTATGGTAACGGTACATTTTTTTAAATGTATGCCAGAGAATTTTAAGCCTGAAACCAATTAATTGTTTTCGGAAAAAATATAAACTATTTTAACTTCCAAATGATAAATCAACACAAAATTATATATTTATATTTATTTTACGAATATTAGCCGTATTGGACTACAAAATATAAAATTGTGTAGAAAATTATAAGAGCTATAAATAAAGGACTTGTATCCATGGCCGTAAAACCCATTGCTAAAAAAAATACTATCAGGATCTGCTCTCTGTCTGTATCAGTAGCGCCATTTTTAAATCTATTTGTTTTCGTATTTGATTTACTATTAATAACAGATGTCGATTTAGACTTTTAGCTGGAAGCTGTGAAGAGCAGTATCGGCGCTGTATTTTATTTTCCAAACTTTGTGTTTTTTTGAGTGTTTGTGCATAATAATGGTAGATTATTATTCGCAAAGTGTTCGATAACAAGCGTGAGTGTTGAGAAGTGATACAGTGTTTGTTTTATGTGATTTTCATGCTTGTTGCCAACAGCTTCTAGTAATCGCTAAGTGCAGTTTTTCTACCTCTTCACTTAGCCTGATTCTTCAGACTAGACTTGACTACCGACTAGACTTTTAGACTTGACTAGGACTTGACGACACCACACTGTAGGACTGAAGAAGATTGAAATATTAAGAAGGGCTATAAAGGACTTGTATCCATGGCCGCAAACCCCATTATAAAAAAAAAATGTCGATTTAATTTATGGAAGAATACATAAATTTGACTCCAATAGATATAATAATCCAGGTGAAAGTCGATAACTAAATAAGTAGCTACATAATTAAAATCTTCAAAGCGAAAAATAAGGACAAAGCTTTAAAACAGAATCAAGAACTACTTATATATGTATTTGGAGATACATACGTGGCAATGCACACAAGCCCAATTTTATTCTAATGGAGTTCCTAAATGTGAAAAGTGTTCAAAGTGCAACAACAAAAGTGGATGTGAAAAAAAGTTTTCATATCGCTTGAGAACTTTTATTTATTTATGTAAATAATAAAAAGTTAATAATATAAGAGTGTTTTTTCCTCGCAAATGTGTTAAAAATCGTCGTATAGCAACTCGTGAGCGATTGAGTTGGTCATACTCGGCTTCTATAGGCATGAGCCGAACTCGTAAATAATGACCAACTTCGCACCCTTGTATCATAATCTACTATTAATATAGTAGAAATGGCTCACTGATTAAAATTAAAAAAAAAATGGTACTTACATAATCATTTCGACATTTTGATATCAAAAGTTTTATACTAATTCCCTGATATTACATGTATTGACGAGCATGGCCTACTTCGAAAATTTTACGGCCGAAGAAAAAGAGTATAAAAAAAATGAAGGCAGGTGAGAGGTGGTATAAACTAGTCCACAAATATACATAAGTAAATATTGCGCATCTTTGTCTCAATTCGACAAGCTTACGATGTAGACACTAATGTATATTACTTCAATACGTAACTAATTAGTTGCAATTAAATTTAGTCTGATAACGATATGATTACTGAATGTGTTGATTTGATTTTGTTTACAACTCGATTAAACGTAAATTAGTACGATTTAACAATCATAGGAACAAATCGTTTGGATTTTCGCCGCACGAAATATTGGTTCGTGTAACAGCCTTTTAAACTAGCGATCTGTTCCGCCTGTAAACGTCAAAAAATAGTAGAAAAGATCGAGCAGTCGTGAGGATGTGTCAGGTGCCTTAAGGCAGCCTAACAATTCAGAAAGTGTTGACCACTAACACCTTGGGTCATATTCCTGTTGGTTTGGTTTCCCTGTAAAAAGGGGTACGAAGGTCAGACGGCAGTCGCTCCATTGTAATACCAGTACTGCCAAATCCAAGACCATGACTTAGCGTACGCTAGGCTCCGAACCGTAAGCTGACGACGCAACTAGGAATAAACCCTAGGAAGAAGAGTAGCAGTTCGAGGAGATCTGCTGCCCGTTGACTTCGTGACCGAGGCCTTAGATGAGCTTTTTGTCATGGATTAACATTAATAACCAGGTAAGTATTTACGGTTTTCATTTCAGCTACGAAATTAGTATATGTATGCATTTACTGCATGAAAAATATTGGCGATGTTAATTTTTGTATACCATACCTTACCCGCCTTTAAGTAAATTATATTTTACTTCTAAGAAGCAGTTTCTAAAACTCTGACACCAGGGCGTACATGGTCGATTGACAATGTAACATACACGAAATGATGATGATTTTACATGAAAATCCCAACAATGTCCTGCAATACCTAAAATTCTTAAATAACACTGACTTACTACTTACTCATAAAAGCGCATAGGCATAGCGAAGAGGAAGAAAAACGGTACATCATTTATACCCTAATTGATACACAGGTGAACTATATAAATATAGGTAGATATAGCAACAGCAAAATTTTTATAAAAATCATGTTGTTCCTATTTTGACCCACTTGGTTCACCAAGTCACAAAAGAGGTGAGATTTAAAAAGTTACATTTACATGACCCTCGTGCCTCGTACGGGAGGTCTGCTCCCACAACAACGTTACGCATAATAATCATATTGCGCAACTCATTAAACCAATTTGTACCTTAATCAAGCCTATTTGGAGCCAACGTTTTACGAAAATTCAGTTTCGCTTTTAATTCGTTAGGTGTTCCTTTTTGGGGATTAGATTTGCATGAGTTGTTAGAATATTTTGCTTTTTAATAGTGTTTCGTATCCAAAGGCTAAAACGGGATCATTTAAAAAGACTCTGTCTGTCCGTCCGTCTGTCACCAGTCTGTATCTCATGCACCGTGATAGTAAAACAGTTGAAATTTACACAGATAAGAGAGGTAGGACATTTTGTAAGGAGTAGTCCGTCTGGGGAAGTACCTTCACCCTACAGAAGACCGCAGCCACTAATAAACTAATAAATAACACTGTGATGCAGTGTTGTGTTCCTGCTTGTGAGTAGGGTCGCCAGGCTCCAGAGGGGTCGCTGTGCTGACAGCGGACAGGTCGGCAACGCGCTCGTGACATCTCCGGTGTTGCAGGCGTTCATAGATTACGGTAACCACTTACCATCAGGTGGGCCGTATGCCTGTTTGCCTAGTTGTATAAAAAAAGATGTATTTCTGTTGCCGTTATAACAACAAATACTAAACCGGTCAAGTGCGAGTCGGACTCACGCACAAAAGTTTCTGTACTTAGAATAAAATAAATATTCCCATACAACAAGATTTTTGCGGGTTTTATAGATAATCTTCGTGCGCGTGTCCGACTCAAACTTGACCGGTTTATTTTGTTTTAATAAAATTAAAGCAAATGAAATCTCTCTTTCTTCAGCTGTTGGTTGCATCCTCAGCTATAAGCAAATCAAAACTGAATGCATGAAAACTGAAACTATTGAATAGATTATGCCAAAATACTTTTTGTGGACATTTGATTAATCAAGTACTCAACAGTTGACTTTTGGCGGGAAGCTGTGGGGAGCAGTATCGGCGCTGTCATTAATTTTCCCAAAATTTGTGTTTTATTGAGTGTTTGTGCATAATAACGGTGGATTATTATTCGCAGAGCGTTCGATAACAAATGTGAGTGTTGGGAAGTGATACAGTGTTTAATTTATTTGATTTTCATGATTGTTGCCAAAAGCTCCTAGTAATCGCTAAGTGCAGTTTTTCTACCACTTCACTTAGTTTTACTTTTTCTTCTGACTAGACTTTTAGACTTGACGTAACCACACTGTAGGACTGAAGAAGATAGAAAAATTAAGAAGGGCTATAAAGGACTTGTATCCATGACCGTAATTATCCATTACTAAAAAAAAATACTCAACAGTTAATAAAAATTGCATAATCCAACAAAAATAGATCAATCGAGATCAGCGTTGCACAAGTCAACAAACCCTTGCTTCCCGGTATTCCCAGGGTGCCCCTCCACCTCTAGAAAGTGAATGTGGTAGCTGATCAGCTGGTGCTCAGGCGCATGCAACATACGCGGCTTGGCGTCCACGCGCGACTAACGCCGCCGCGAAAAAAACATTTAAACTTCGAACGAATTCAAAAACTTTTTTTTTCGAATATTGTGCCAGTGCTTAGCTGTAGCTGTAAAAATGAAACTTTTTATTTTATTTGGTAAGTTTTACTTGAGATGCATATGCGATGTTTTTTTTTTTTTAATTTTAAGTATTTAAAATCTGTCAACATTTTTGATAGGCTTATAATCATTTAACAGGTGTTGGAGTTAAGTATAAAAATGTAAGTAAATGACACAGACATAATTTAGGTACCATTCCATTGAAAAAAAAACCTATGCTAAACACATAATTTTTTATTTATATATACTAGAAATTAAATTTAACAAAAAAAAAAAAAAAATATTTTTTAGGAAATATTTGGCTGTCAAGTTTTTACCGCCAATTATTCCGCGCGTGCTAACATTGTTATTTGCGGTATAAACAATCACTTGAAGCTTGGAAATGGTTCCGTGAGCCATGTATAAGTGGTGAAACTATTGTCCTCAGCCATAGACATGATATTTACGTGGAGGTGACACATAATTATCAAAAGTTATAGTTCATCAAAATCATTATCAAAAGTATAAGTTCATTTTTACACATTGTTTCGACAATGTGTACTAAATGTCACCTTAACTTTTTTATCAGACGGAATTTATCTACTCCGGGTAGATTTCAAGCACAAAGTTTTGACAAAATAAACATAAAAGCAAAACATGATTAATTTTTGCACTTAAATTGACGTCACAGCACACACAAAACATGCAAAATGTTGATTACGTAAAAAAATAAAATACATTGTAATTTAAAATCGGAATCGAATTGTGTCTACGAATAATTTAGAATCTTGTACTAATTATTTGTTACCAATTCTATTTATTTACTTCAATGTTTCGACTGCATTGTCTACGGAACCCTCAAGTGAGGGAAACTCGGTTCTGGTCGGCAGCATGTACCTAATTAACACATTTCGTTCTATTGTGTTTAGATAAGGGAAGCTATTCACCACGATGAGAATTTACATACTGTTAACATAGTGAACTAAGTATGAAACGACGGATTCACCTATTGACCTAAAGATGTTACGTTGAACTAGTTTTATCTATGCAAACGTAGTGAATTTTGTAATGTTCGTATTTTTTTTTTAATTTTGAATTTTTAGCAAATCTTAGATCGAGGATAGCCATGATCGTTCTAGCGTGTTTCCCAGTTGCGTTATCGCAGTTTACGCTTTGCCGACAGGAGCTAAAGATATACCACTAGTGGCAACTAATTGCAATAGGACTGTTCTCCATAACGATCGTTACAAACACGCAAGCCCCGCTAGGCTATTGCCTAAAAATGTGCCTTCATCTTGAGAAAAAGTACTAATAACCTGTGCCTATACGCTTACATAGTCATGTTGTGATTGAAGGACATTTTGCCAAATGGAAAAATCATTTTTGAATAGTCATGTACCGTCTTGTACAGAGTAAGGTATCTTAATGATCAGTTGACCTCATCAAGGTCGGGTAGATGTTGGATGTTGGTTACTTCAAAACTATTGGTGTGCCACAATTAAATAAATAAATACTTCTAACCTGTCTATGTTAAGTACGTGGGCGATGGGATAAAGGTCCATGCCCAAATGAAAACCTGAGCAGAAACTGAAAAGGAATTAATTGAGTAGACAGAATTGAAGAAAGTAATTAAAATTTATAAAAGAGGCAGACCTAGAAAGAGATGGTCAAATGTCCTAAGAGAAAAAGTTGAAAGTAACATTAATGAATAGAGAAGTATGGAAACAGAAAGGGGAGGCTTTTGCCCAGCAGTGGGACCTAAATAGCTAATAAAAACAGAAAAGATTACAAAAATTCAATAATATGAATATAGGTTCATTCATATCGTGTGGTTTGCTTAATGCTTATATAACAAAAACTGAAGCAACAATAAAATAAAACATCACAATTAAAAACCATGACCTGGCTCAATGCAGCAACTGATATGAAGACAATCGTACTATCATTGTAAAAAGAAATAAACGTAGGTACATCTCATGAGAAATCATTAAGAAAGACGTTTGCATATTAACAAGTTTATCTTTCGATTGATCGTGTCTATAATGTGAGGCGAAGCGTTGTGCAATAGTTTTGTCCTAGTGATCTTGCAATTCTTGATGCATCACATTTGATATCATGTATTATTTCATTTCATATTACTTGTAATAAGATTGTGAGTTGTAAGAACTTGTGTATTCTCTATCACCATCTTCACCTCCTTCTTTCTAGAGTATTTCCCAGTTGGGTTTTTAGTTTCAGTGAATGAGTTGCGCTTTTGACTAGGTATACTCCAAGATTTGGTGGCACAAGTTATGACAATGGAGCTACTGCCTTATAAGCCTATTTAGGGAAACCAGACCAGTACGAAAGGAGCTTGATCCGGATGAATTTGTGGCTAACAATGTCAGATAAAGGCATCTGGGTCAGAACCCAGCCTAAGGACTACCCTCTAGTGATAGCAGTGGGACCAATTGCTTAATGTGCCTTTAGAAGCAATCGCTAAGAAGAAGAAGTCTTATTGTGTGATACAAATAAGATCATCTTGGAGATTTGTTTAAATTTTTCAAAATGTCACGTGTAGTGTCAAGTGAAGGTATTCAAAGCAGATATTAAGAATTTCAAACAAACATTTTGCTTTTGGCTTATGTTTTATCCACAAATTTTATTGTAAATTGCTACTCTTATTTTCTTAAAGTTTGCTTTCATTAGTATGTATGATGGAGCTGCCTTATTTGTATTCATACGCAGAAACTTTTAAATTATCTTGTAATTAATCATTTCTCTGATTTGTAAAACAAATATTCATCTTCTGAAAACATGGAATCATAAAATTCAAAATTATGTGTAAATATGTTAATAACTAAAGTTAAATAAATATAATAAACAATAATTTTGGATTATAGCACCTAAATTTGCATAATATTGTGATTGTTTAAGCCTTTAAACTAGTTTTTGAAACAGACTGTTATTAAAATATTTTCATAAAATTTGACATATACTCATTATTTCGGTGAAGCGATTATGGAAATATCAATTTAATCTGCTTCTGAAATGCCACCAGCTATAAGTTCATACTTATTATGTGCATAATGTTTGACATGAAATCAAAACTTAATTTTCAACACAATTGGGTTTATGGATTGTTTACAAATCCATATAGAGACTAAAGGTACTATATCCTAATATACTATTAGTTTTAAGAGTTTTACTTACTATAGAACTTTTGTTACTCATCGATTATCACAATCAGAAATTGATCAAACACTGTGGGGTCATACCGGCCCTAGCAAAACAGAATGAATCAAAAGCTATCTAGAGTACGAAGTTTTTCGTAAGTAAACTGTGCACGATTTGCGTCACAGTAGCTGCCCTATGTAATTTATAATGTTAGCTTTTTTTTGTCAATCTTCTTCAAAGAAGTACATTTAGCAACAGATATTACGCTTATGGAACTCTTCTAAGTCTTCGGACCATCTCGTTTTTGGACGACCTCTCTATTAAATATTATTATTTATGTGAGTTCGATAAAAATGGGAAAGAAATAGCCATGGATGTTTGGAAGAATAGCGGGGAAGCTTTTGCCCAGCAAAACAAAATAGCTACTAAAAATACGCTTATCATATATGATTGTAGCACGATGTACATCTAACTTAACAGCTTACTGTCCAAGCTACTTAAGTATTACTAACTTTTATAATTTAAAAGTCACGGTCAATATCTAAATGATTTGCAAAAACACGTTCATTATAAAACATGTTTAGATTTCAATGTTTCAAAATGGATACGTCATGATGAACACGAACTTTCTGCACTTTACTCGTAATTTTTGATCAATTCAGCAATACATGAGATAGCTTCTGAAGTTACCATTAGTGTATTAGTCAGTCGGGTAAATGCCCTTAAAATATCACCATTGCCATCCCATAAATCAGATAAACGTCAAAAATTAAAATCGTCACGAAAGTTTTAATTCCATAATCTGTAATTATTACAAACTTATTAGGAGATGCAAATTGTATGTGTTAAAGATGCTACCTAATTTGATTTACATCTTTCTATACGAACTAAGGGCTAACGGCTCTTTTGATATTTCTATTGCACAATAACAACAGAGATATCAACTATCAGGACCTCATGAAACCGTGAATTATCCTTTTAAAAGCTTTGTTCTTTTGTTACTACGCGTTTCCGCCTTCACCTGTCTGAGAATGTAGTGTGTATAACAATTGTACGATTTCGATCTGCGTTCCCAGGCCGTCCCTTGGCTTTGTCGATTGTTAATGTGCATTTATCTGCACACTCACATCTTTGTCTTTACAACTGTTTTGTAACTTCTGCGTAATATTAGAAATTAATCAATCATTGATAGTGTATAGTTTTACGAGATAAAAACGAAGAGAATGATTTTTATTTTGCGTGCGAATGCACTATTTACTTGTTAAATCATGGCGTTTGTAAACCAGAAATTAAAAGTGAAATTACGGAGAATTGCAAGACAACTATGTTAAGTCTTATTATTATAGCCTTATTTTGGAAAAAAAATATATATCATTTAGTAGGCAAACAGGCACGGAGCCCATCTGTTGGTAAGTAGGTTACCGCAGCCTATGGACGCCTGCAATACCAGAAGTATCACTGGCGCATTGCCGACCCTGAAGAAATTTATTCACACCCCTTTTGAAAGCCATCATGTTGTAGTCACACACATAATCTCAGCGTACGCAGTAGAAAATTTCTTTGAAAGCGTACTGTCTGCTACACTTTAGGGTTTAAGGTATGAGAATAAACTCCCTGACGAATGCGAGAGGTGCGGTGATAGAAGGTGGCTGTTGGCATGACGTCGATCAATTCCACTGAGGACAACCCAATGGATAAGCGGTAGAACACGTACAAGGATGCAAAGTCTCTCCTTAAACTTAATGACTCAATACCACTTGTAATCGCGCTAAAACTGGACTCAACTCCCGAGCACTCTTTTTTAAAACCACCGCTGGAATACCATCCGGTCCACTTGACTTGTGGGCGTCTAGAGCTAACAACTCCCGCCGGACTTCTCGCTGCGTGATAATGATTTCAGGCATCAAGGATCCACATCGAGGTAGAGAAGGGGGTGTAGCAGCTCCGTCGTCCATGGTGGAATTAGACGCAATAAGGGAAACCAAGAGATCAGCTTTGTAGTTACCATCAGGCTTTTGCAGCGGTGCTAAGGACGATCTACGAAAGTTGCCCTCAGCAGATTTGACAAGCGACCAAAAGGCTCTACTCCCACATAGGTGTATAACAAGGCGCTCACCAACTTTGCCGATGAATTCAAACTTTGCTCTGGTAATAAGCTTTTTGCAGGCCCTCGAGGCAGCATTGTATTTTAATAATCAATAAAGTTAATAAGTACATCTTATCGACCTCTAAAATATAATCTGGTATCAGGGTAACTAGCACTTTATAAATGGCCTGGTAATGATCTTTAAACCCTATCTATGACGCAGGGATTAAATTTCGAGAAGATGTGGTGACTAATTTGATCATGATCGTGTTAGGACTGAGGTTAGATTACTTTGTACTATAGTATATACTTGTACAATGGCATATAAACTGCAGTTTTAAAACTGTTCGTCACGACACGACTTCTTTGCGAAATGTTGGGAGACGCCATAAAACATTGAACCTAGTTGCATCACTCTCTTGGTTCACAACTAAGGGCTAGTTATAAAATAAAATTACAAAATAATCCTTCACATAACCGAGTTACAGCTGCCTTGGTTTAGAATTTCATTCACTCAGAAAAATGGCTAGTCTATTTCATTTATCATGCATTTATAGATTTAGATAACTATTTTACTAAACATAAAAACGTTATTGATAAACATAGTGTACATTCACAATACCTTAAAGTCTTTGTAACAGTCTATGAACTAAAACCTAGATACAGGTTGAAAAAGATTTCTTCAGGCTCTAAGCCGTTTGAATAGTTAAATGAAAATAAGTAAATGATCTCTAAGATAATTGGCAATGGCATTAAACAGTCTTAAATTAGTAAGTCTTAAATTTTCACGTGCAAACATATTATTTGCTTGTATTGTGGTTAGCGATGTTCAAAAGATTGTAGGGCTAGGGTAAAGGGCTCATTAGAATGTTTTACGCCTCAGAGAAACTTGGAGAAATGCAGATGCAGGTCTAAGGTGAAGGTCACGCTGTGTATACCTAATTTATACTGCACGAACTTGTTTATTCGGTCTCCTGGTGGCAAAATACGACTATTTTAGAAACGCTCTACGATGAGAACGATATTCTACTCTATTCTCTACTAACTTTTAAGAGTAGTATTTTATCATCCAATACTGGCATTACTTGCAATATATAAAAACACTAATGCCTTTTCATTCAAGGCATTAGTCCGCTTTGCTCTATGTGTAAAAAGTATATAACTTATAATTAGGACTATTACAATACTTTGCTAACCCTTAAAAGCCTACTTAGAAAAATATATATTCCAATAACGGAGTATCTGCCATTTATTTTTTCGGTCTAGTCTTTCAAGCGTAGTACTTATTAGGTATGTAATTACGCGAACTAGTCTGGATATTTTCACGACTTGTTACTTCTGTAATTTATTATGATAAGTCTAGTTGATAAAGTTGTGATAGTAAGTTCTTACATAATATCTAATTTTGTGTGTATGGTAAGATGAACTCGTTTAAATGTGTTACTCTAATATATTCTAATAAATAGTTTTTTTTTTTGGCCTAAGACAAACTTTTATACTACTAATATTTTACTTATATATCGAGAAACATTAATTTTAGCAGCAAAATGTTTAATTTTTGTGACACAATGACTAGGGGTTTTTTTTATTTGGAATCTACAGGAATAGATAATTTGAGATTTGAGGAAGGCATAAGTATAAGTTTACTAATATAATAACGGAATTAGTTAGATTTTTATTTGAGTTATGCCATAAAACACAAAAATTGAAATAGCTTTATTAATTTGGTAGAAATAAATGTATGGACGGCTGAATGGAAAACTGTCATTCTACTCGTAGCCTTTAAAGCCACAAGCAACATACCGCGGGGGAATAAACCAATAAACTCCTTAACTTAATCAGTACAATAGACCACATCGCAGACGGATATTGCGATAAAATCGTGATCCAGCTACAGATAAATAAACAAACTAGACAGTAACTAGATACAGTCAGTGCTAATTCAATCTATAGACGGTTGTAACAGTTATATCAGCCTATGGAAATGTGTAGCTTAAAGTACAGTGCAAATACATTCAATTTATTGAAAAGGTTTGATACTTTTAAGGAAACTGCGTGTTCCTCTGCTTTATATTTTGCGAGATAGTTTGTGAAATTGAATGCGAATTATTTTGGAAAATGGTGATAACTTGACGGTGACGAAACTTTAACGTCGAATGGTTTTCGTTCGATCAAATGATTATCATTCGACTTAAATCGGTTTAGGACACAGTGAGACACACTTCTAAAAAAATAGGGCTCCTAATATGATTATGAAAATGATGATGATTATATTTTGCCGTGCCAGGGAAACTTCCAGCCAGATGGATCGACATTGTGAAAAGACGTATACAGAGCGGTCCATAGTTCGGAGGATCTCATAGCTTGGAAACTCATAGTCTTGTTCTTGTCCAGTCGAAATGGCTCATTCTTGATCCTCAGAAGTGAGGGACCGATGAAGAAGAAGAAGACTGGCGACTGTCATTTGTAACGTTTACATCTTTATACCATCAATGTGGTGAATTCCATTTTTTATTCAAGTTTCAACACATGCGCAATTCGTCCACTAATGGAGACATAATTTCTTAATTCCGCAATCTTGCACTATAGGAAACGGATATGGATGCTCTTCATAGTAACACATCTTATGTAACTAGACATTTACCAGCATCTCCCTATATGTCATGTATTACATTCTAATAACGTGATTAGAGCCTAAAAGTCATTAGGTCGCTTTTGCTTAGTATTAGAAGGTACATACTGACGAATAAGGATTTCCTTTAATATTTATAAAAGATGTAAATGTAGTTTTGTCGTATGTATAGGATTTGCCCCATTTGGTGCTATTTTAATTCATTAGTACTAAACCTCATGTTTTCCTCATAATCAAACATAATTTTCATGATATACGCCAAATGTAATAAATCTTTTTTAGAAGATAGTTTAAAAAAAAAGTTCGGTTACTTAAAATCACGTTCTAACAAATTTACTGTCCATAGATTTACTAAAATGCTAGTTACAATGCTCCTATATAATTTTTCGTAATATGATGTACTTACTCGTACAACAGTAGCTACAAATATTACAATGTTGCAAATATGCTAGAATGATAAACATTCAATCCGGTTTTTATGTTATGCCTATCAAAAATTACTAGGCAATATGCCTATTAATTTTCACCCAGGACCTAAGACGTAATATCCTGCCAATATCTGGCTTAAAATCAGGAATAACTTGTTCCGGAAGGCGGCTCTTTTCTATACTGGTAGGATTAATTATTACGTAAGTAGACCAGTCAGGAAACGGTAAGAAAACTTCACTAAATAATTTCAAGTTTTTAATTACTGAAATTCAATTTAGATTTGACATGTTGAGGGCTTGCTCTGATTATGATTTTATTTAAATGTTATCGACATTTGGTAAGCTGTAGATTTTATTTAGTTAGATAAAAGTAAATGCTGGATCTTAATTGATTGATTACCTAAGTTACACAATCGTTTCATTGAATTGTGTTAAGATTCGTTAATTAGATTAATTTTTGCTTCATATTAAGATTTCATTATCATGAAATGTTTTATTTTTTTTTCTGTTTATATAACATTTCAAAAAGTTCTTGATTAAATTGTTATGAAAATTCGACATAATAATTTAATGATTTCGATTAAAAAGAGACCGAAACTATACAGCGAATGAATGTTTCATACAACATTTTGATCGATATGAACTGAAGTGTTCGTTTTGTTGTTTTACTCACAATTTTAATGGTAATATTGCTTATGAGAATGTCTAACATTTAAACGTCTAAAAACATTTATTTTACAATAAGGATAAAGTAAAATAAACGTAGGTTTATATATTTTTTTATTTGGGTCGTGATAGACGCTGACGTCACGAGGATTATGAGATAGGGACATGAAGCCTAGAAAAATAAGGATTTCTCTGGAATGTTTGTTTTCCCAGCTTTTTACCAAATGAGAGATTATTTCTATGTCGGTTGGTTATGCAGCTGGACATAAAACATAAATTCTCTTTGAAACTTTAATTATTTTTATAATTAATAAAGAACTTGCATAAGTAAATAAAGTATACAATATTTGTTGTTAGGTATTTAATGGGCGCGTAAACAATAAAAGAGAAAATATAACCTTAAGGATTTGTATACATTCCTATGGAAAGGTAAATTTTGACGAGTCGTCATTTACTGCACTGTCCTGAAAATCTCATTGTCAAAGATCGTATAAACATTGCTCGCTACATTGAGAATCTATGCTCAAACCATGAGAAAATACTATAAAGATGGGAATGAACCACAAGGCCAATGTTCAAATTAGCACATTGTGCTCACTATCCCACATTCATTAAGATTCGAAGGCCTGATCCAAAAACCTATATTTTTGTTTGGGAAACAATTATTATCTCAAGGTTGGTCACGATTGGCATTTATAAGAACGACATCCGGACCGATAGATCACTTATCGATATGGTTCATTATGTTGGCAATATGTATTGTTATTAATCATTTGGTAATAACGCTTGTTTTGTTTTATAAATCAAACTCTTTCATTATACATCCGGCAAACAAACCAATTTTGTTAAGTAGTTCGTATATAATGGATATGTGAATGATGACTTTATTTTACCCGAAGGTCCAACTCTGTCCTTGCAGCATTAAAATACAACATCTAGAAGGCCGCATACAGCTACCAGGCTTAGAATAGCCTGGAAGAAACTAACTGCTAAAATGGATTATGGTGGTCTCGACCCTTAACCACGAGGATAACTACTTTGAAGAAGAATAGAATCTTAGTAGTCACACATCCTAGCTTTTTTTATTACCCCCTCTCTTGTGACACAAAGGTTGGGTTTTTCTTGATTCAATTCTGTTTTTCTATTGACCTCATGTACGTTATCTTAAGTGCCTACCTAGAATCTATCAGGTTAAAGAAAGCTTTAAAAGTACCTCAGTTTTATAGCGTTTTTTCACTACATTTCGACTTGCTTTGCTAGATCATCATCATCTTAGCGTGTATTCCTAGTTGCGTCGTCAGCTTACGCTTCGGAGCCTAGGGTACGTTGTAAGTCGTGATCCTAGATTTGGCGGAACTGGTTATTACAATGGAGCCACTGCTGTTTGACCTCTGTAACCTTTTTTACAGAGAAACCAGACCAACAAGAACATGACCCGAGGTGTAACCCAACACTGTCAGAATTTTTCAGGCTGCCCTAAGGCATCTGACACAGCCTGACGACTGATATCTATCGATAACAACCAAGACCAACAGCTTAACGTGCCTTCCGAAGCACGGAGAAGCTCAAGATAGAAAATGCCACTAAATGGTGACCAATCCAATAGTGCTCGCGTCACGTCGTTTGCGACAGGCGCATTCGCTACGGATACGCGGGTCGCGTTTGACTAACGAGCTCCTCAACTTGCTTTGCTAGATATGGTAAATTTATTTTAAAGATGGTTAAAAGAAATACAAATCAAAGCAAGTTAGTTCAAAATATTACTTACTAAACTTGTGTTACAAGAGAACGTAATACAGTAGGTAGGCAAATCAAATCTCAAAATAGCTGAGCGCATAACGAATCATGAGTCCTCGTGCGCCAAGGAAACTAGTTCGTTCCGTGTGCCAATATTGACTAACTTACTGCTGGTGCTTGAAGTATGGAAAGCCGCGAATCTTATATGCGGTTTGAAGCCATTGTGGGAATATGCTGTATTAAAACAGAGAATTCAGAATAGTTTGGTAGGTACGCATATACAGATATGGGTACCAAACTATTCTGAACTAATGGAAAAACGAAAGTAAGCTCGTGTATTTGTTTGTATGTTGTCTATTAAACCAATCTTTCTGAAATTTCACATAGGAGAATGTACTGAGAGACATAGGGTACCTTTTAAGTTCGCGTGTGAAGACGCGGTTAAAAGCTAGTTGAATATAATTACAATAATAATTTGCTAAATTCCTACTTATGTTAATTTAATACAAATATTTTCTTCTGTGTCTTGTGTCTTTATTTAAAGTCCACCTTCGTACGTTTGTAGTATATTAATTTAACTTCATTAAACAATTGTAAAGTGCGGACTTAAGAGGTGAGGCTTTTTCTACCAGTCAACCAAATGAGTGATTCTTAGAAAGGTAAGCGGCAGTGCCAAAATGTTGTGTTGCGGTAACAACCAAGTTCCATATAAATAGTAACTCTATTTTTTTGTTTTCACCTTAGTCGGAGAGTAACACAATTTTACAGGGACCTAACATTTAACAATATTAAAAGTAAAGGATTACCTAAATTAATTTAGTTCTAAAATATAAATCCACTTCACACACTATACGTATAAATATATGTACTTCACACACATTTAGAGGCTTCGCTACCGCTGTGATTTCGGGACAAAGTTCCTGTCAGTTTATAATAATTCAGGTCATACCCTACTCAAGTACGAAATTTCAGCAGATTTCATTCAAAGTAGTAATAAATATCCATCCATCAATCCATATAATATATCTACTGGAAAATTTTGCGTTGTAAAGGATGTAGATTTTACCCGGAGGTGTGACAGGCAAGTATGATAAAGTTTAGATATATGAATATATCTGACATTTATTCCGGATTAACATAATTTGAAACTTGATGGGGAGTGAACTACCTGACGTATATCCGCGTCAACATATATTTATGTTGACGCGGATTAACTCTCAATGTATCACTCTCATAAGACACAACACATACATTTCCTTTAAACTTTTAGAAGTGTTACATAATACTGGGACAAGTATGTTAGCCCATTACGTCCTGATGTTAGTACTTAGTACATATCGGAATATATATATCTTTTTCTGCTTAAGCTACGTCGTCGTTGTTAGTAGCTATTAGTGACTGCTGCACTATAGAGATCACTATTATTTTTCAGCCAAGACTTCCAGTGGGAAATTCGTTAGTGGCGTGATTTATGTGACTTACAGCGAACATGCCTGGCGTTACAATCTTTAGAAACCCGCAGGCTTAATAGCTAAAAGTTAGCAATCACCGAAAATCGCACAGCTATCGCGCGAACGATTGCTGAAGACCAGAATGTGCTATTTTGAAATATGTGACACACCGAAAATCTATCTCTCTCTTCTCAAAACTAGCACTGCTGTCCCTGTCCTGTGTCCTGTTCGCAAAACTTTTAAGTTGCGGTAAAGAACAGTAGCTATGTTAAATTTTCCCTTTTCAGACTCTCTTAAACTTTCAGCTTTTAGTCTGTCAAGAATAAAACCACGGAATAAGAACCAAATCATGACCTACTTGTACAAATCCACCAACGGATTTGATATTACTTACGATAATGTGGCAAGTGGCAATTAATTTTGCTGATGCAGATAAATTATAAACACAGCAATAATGACATACTTAGTTATAAATGATGTTACTTTTATTTTTATTTTTAGTTGTCCATTAAAGTTGGTTGCCTTGTAGTATTATACAAATCAAAGCATATCATTATATTGTTGTGAAAGAATTATAATTGATTCATACGTAAGATTCACTTAGCAGGTAGAATTAATTCTCCACATCAAAATATTGCATTATTTTGATACTTTCGAAACATATTTAATAACTATTTTGTTAAGTTTGTTATGGTATATGTAATAACATAATATTTATGTCTCTAACATCTCTAAAATTCTGGCTAAGTAAAAAAAATATGGTATTATATGTTGTATTTAAATGGAATATTATAAGAATTAAAATAATGTTTCTGTACTACTAAACCAACATTTCAAACTAGTTATTGCGATTTCGATGGCCACTAAATCACCTAACCGAATTGAGCTTGTATGTTTGTAATGCTACCCTTTCATGCTTTATTTAATAAACCTTCTTGAAAGGCATATAAATAGTTTGAAGTACCGCGAAGGACATAGCACCCTTCATCTAAACACAGTTTTCTTGGAATTAAAGCACGCCTGCAAATCTGGAAGAAACTAGTTATTTATCAAATTAAAACTAAAGTAGATTTCGGCGACTCTCATAAACTAAGTTAATGTGGCTGTAATAAGGTTTTCCGTACACAGTTAGGTACTAGGAGCGTTTTATTAATAGGTTCGACAGGAAACAAATGCTCTTTAATAAAAGTCCCGACAAATTCTCGCTTACAACTAATGACGTGTGCTCACTAAATTTACAATCAAAGGACATTAGAGACTTAACTTTTTTTTCATCCGGATTTCAATTCAATTTGGTCCTGTTTGACTAAATATATATTCATTACTTTTGATATCCAAATATTTGATATAAAAAGTGTGTAAAATAATCTGATTATTCCAAGAATAATATTGTTTTTATTTATAACGTAAAACGTTCAATTTTGATGCCAAGGCATTCCAAGGCATAATTTTTACGCATTTTAAGCAAAACCAATAAAATTTAATGCTTTAACTCCATAATCGAGTACATAACGAGCATATAGTGTAATAAAGTTTACAACTGAATAAAGGTGTATACACATTAATGGTCATGGTCCTACGTGCCCATGGCGCTTACGATATTGAGTACCTACTCTTAATTCCATCAAGAATTAGTACGTGAGTGAAGATTTTGCCTTTATGTACATGTTGCATAGCCTACCAAATACTATAAATACAAGCGGTGGCATTAGCATCAGCGTTCAAATAAAACACATTAGCCCATTTACCGTTGTTTAAAATATGAAACGTATATTATGTACAATAATGTGTCTAAATTGATGAGGTAGGTTTACCACGGATCAAAATTATGTATGTATATATGTATGTAAAAATCTTTATTGTACACAAAGAACATAGTATCAGAATACAGGTTACAGCAAAAGGCGGACTTGTCCCAAAAAGGGATCTCTTCCAGTCAACCAAACAAACATAGAACATGGATATATGGGCACAGAAGAGGGTACAACACGCAAAGAAATCTTAGGTACAAAGTATACATAGACTTACATCTAACATACAAATTCAATTACACTTAATAACAGTAAGCTCAGCTCAAGTCAAATTAATAAAGGCAACGATTAATTCCAATCCCTAAATGGCACTTTTTTACTGATACGAACTTTTTTACCAAGATACCCATAAATACAGAAAACTCTTTATACTGTATTTGAATAGAAGATCTCTGTAGTGTGATTATAGAAACGAATTTCTCGAATTTTCCGGAGCTCATAACCTTTGGGAATTTGCAGAAAACATTCGAAGAAGATGTGTTCTGTACTTATTTCTCAAATAAATAAAGTGTATTTAAATTATTCATTCAAAGTAAGGAGAGTCAAGATAAACAAAATAATTATGCTAAAATCAGTTTCCAAATCAGTATGATCCCGAGAGTGTTAATTTGATTAAAAAGTTGCACGATGCTATTAATTTCTGAATTAATATTTAAATGCTTTTTAACTAGGTAAACAATGAGTTGGATTACATTTTAAATTTTGATGAAGTAACCTTACATTACATGCGTTTCACAGCCGTTATCCATATTACGTCCTCATAATTTGCGTGTTGACATTCTTGTAATTTCCTCAATTAGCTGTGATTGGCTTTCACTACCCGCATGAATATAGGTTCAAAAGAGCGCTGGACAATTGCTCACTTCACTTCAAACGCAAAATATTGTGCGTGTGCATAATAATAGGTATGTCACATTGCTATAATTTACTGTGGTCAGGAACGAGGAAAAGTATTAGTTACATATTTCTGTAACCTGCTTTGCCTATAGGCATGGTTATTTATTACTTAATAATTTCCATGGGAAATTGTTAAAACCATAGAGAAACGAAACCGTTACACAATCCTTTAAACGATAGCACAAACATTTAGATATTGTATATAATAGAGTCATCTTTAATACAAACGTTAAGGTAACTTCGTTAAAATTTAAAATGTAATCATCCAATTCAGTATTTACCTAGTTAAAAAAATAGACAAAAACTACTAACTTACTATATTATACTTTTGAAGATTCTATATCTTGCTTCTTCCCAATTTTTCTCTTCACTTTATGTAAAGGAAAAGATCTATGAATATCTAAAAAAGTTAATCTCTAATAAAGGATTCTCACCAAAATTCTAACTTTCCGCGAATATCTGACTTCAATCCAATATTCACCACAGGCGTTAGAAACTTGGCAAAACAAGTAATTCATGTTACAATTTCATTATGTTTTCTTATACATATAAACAGTAGTTTAGTGTAATTTCTCTTGACCGCAGTGACACTTTCGCCACTTTTGTCTTATCGTTGCATCTACATCTGCTACGTGCGGTCAATATTAGGGTAGGTACGTTCTCATATTCATTGTTTATGTTTAATTGGTGTTAACATTACTCATGTAAGTGTGTAATTTACGTTAAAATGTTACTTGTATTAGAATGTAACAATTTTATGTATAAAAAACTGTGACGCGATTACTCGTATTTATGCGTACAAAGAGTGACTTGAGAACGATGGTCTGAAAGTAAATGTGGCCAAGGGAAGACGGAGTATATGGCCTGTAATACCACAGATCCCTAACCTATATAGGCTACTTGGTCTAGGACTGTCGACGTCGGACCGGGTCTAATATTTGGGATTTATTATTGACACGTCCTCAGGCATCAACGGAGACGTCCATGGTAAAAGTGGCATGAGGTGGCTGGCTCACCTCTGACCCCACTATGTTTGTCAGGCATAAGGAACAGGTTCACTTAATCATAATTGGGGTTGTCCTTCTACGTGATACTTCAAAAACCGCTGTAATGAAGATCTACGGAAACTAATAGCTGGTGAAGAGCTAAGATAAGATCTAGACGGGTACAGTCAGAGGTGTACATATTCAAGCAGCTGCCCGAAGTTTAAAACCTGTCATACGGGTATTCCAGCCCTACCTACCCGAGCTGCTATTTACTCAACCCCAATCCCAATTCCCACCCATCTTTTACTTGTAAATTGTTACGATGGGCAGTAGCGTTGAAAGTACGATAAGCCGTCAAAAATGCACTCGCCAACCCGTCTGCCAAGCGTGGCGGGTATGGCAAAACCTCCATGGATCTGAGATCCATGAAAGTGGCCTATGTTCAGCAGTGGAGGTGTCTCAATATGATGATGATAAAGATCTAGACGTGCCCTATTATTAAAGAAACCGAGGGTGAGATCTGTATCATCGTCACGGATGTCTGACTGTAATCTGTAAGTAATAAAGTAGCGTCCACAAAAAGCAATTGATAGCGGCAGTGTTGTTACTCGCATGACTACGCTTGCGTGTGCGCAGTCGCACCGAGAGGAAACACTTTTGCGGCATATCTTTTAATTAAGGCAGATTCTCTTCAAATTCACTGAATACACTGGTATCATATCTTATACTCGGTATTATTGATGATTGTTAAAGTTTCTGACATTGTTGGTTTCCGTGTACATACCTGTTTTAATGCGCTTAAATGAACGATTTTATCTTTGTTTAATTGAATGCTGTGGTAATTTATTGCGAGTCAATCTTCATTATCTGAATAATAAGAAATCTATTGCTAGATCTGGCAATAGATTTCTTATATATAATGTATACATTTGCCATAATAATTCGCAACATATGATTTCAGTTTTCCTTAAGTTTAACTGACAGAAAATGTTTTTGCGTTAAGACCAGCCACTGTACCATTTTAGGTAATAAAATTTTATATAAATTTATCATCCATTTTGCATTTGACTTCAGTTTTAATCGTTTAGAATTTTTTGAAGGGCCGTACGATAATGTTTTTTTTTTCACATGTACAGCAGGATCAGATAAAATGTATAACCTAGAGACACAAATAAAAAATAAATTTGGGCATTAGAATTTGCACACATCCTTTAGCAACTTCCTTATTAAACGAACTTGATTAATTTTATCATAAACATACAATATAAATATTAATTAAGAGGATTGACAAGTAAATCTGGAAAAAAAATTGGCATTAAATATCTTCGCAAGTGAATGTGATAAATAAACCTAGGAATGACCACGGTTATTATGTATTTCTGTGTGGCCTAGACTTAATGATATCGTCTGGTTTATAAAATGACATAATTAATGCTATTTTTAATGATGCAACCTTGCACTCGATTCTTTGCCTATTTATTACGTTTTTGTTGTTTTTGATACCAAATGTTACGAAATTGAGGTCGACTTTAAATTGGGAAGTGTAGTTTTATAGCAAGACTAAAAGTTCTAGGTTTTTGAATAGGTGGAGAATTAATAGGTATGGCCATTAATTTTGGCGATATTTTGAGAAAAAGGTGATACTCGTCTTTTGTATTCATTCATCATCATTATTTCAGCCGCAGTCAGTCCACTGCTGGACATATGACTCTTCTAATGATTTTCGAAATGACCGGTTGGAAGCGGCTTGCGTCCAGCGTTTGCCTGCGACCTTTTTCAGGTCATCTGACCATCTGGTCAGTTGATTTCCAACGCTGCGCTTGCCGGTTCGTGGTCGCTTCAGTTCATTCAGTCATCTCAAATACACACAATAGGTATACTTTAAATGAAATTGACAACTTAAAGGCGTCACAGGTGGCAAATTCCACCGATACTCTGAAGAAGAGTTGACGTCGACAGACAAGCCATAAAAAAGATGACTGATCTTAATTCCGTCTAAAGTAAGCATGTTTGGAGTGGGTCGTTTCGATGAGAGGAAGTCTTAAATAATAAGTTCAAGGGTGCTATTTTTAGAACTAGAATTCATACAAATTGGCGAATCGAATAATATTTGTTCGTAATTGAATTATTAATTTATTATTAGCCTAGCCTTTTCGTATGTCGAATAATTCCTTAGATATCAAATGATTTTAATTCAATATCGAATTATTTTTATTTTGGATATGAGTTATTACATTTCAAAAATAGGGCTCCAGATGTGTTTTTTTATGTTCTAAAACCCGGAAATTTTGCTATGAGTTGAGTATATATACAAGATCGCAAATATATAAGGTTGGGCTAAATCCATAATGTAACTCTGTGATTATTGATTCGTCTCTGAGTATGTTGAATATTTATGTCAACTGACCATTTGTAAGGCTATGGATTTTAAAGCAAGTTTGTTTTTAATATCTTTTTTCTACAAAATACCTTTAATATTTATTTATTCACAGAATTGCAAAAATAAAATTTGGCGATATAAAAAATAATTAATTTTAAAATCCATAAATTAAATTAATTAATTAGTTATTAATAATGAACAAGTTTAATTTTCATTAATGGACACAGTATTTGCAGTAATCATTCGATTTCTTGCTCAAAATACTTTTCTGTTTTTTAAGTTTTAAGTATTATTTTTTTATTTTTTATATTTTTACTTTCATTGAATATTCTAACTAGCAAACTCTGAAAATCATTTCGCGGTGCACAAATTTGTCAAATAACACCCAAAATATGAGTTCAAATTTTGTTCTAGTATTGAGGATTTTTTTCGATAACATGATAGATCAAAGATTTATACACATAGTTATCACTGCTGGATGCAGGCCGCAAGGCGTGGTTAGAATGATCATGATCATCATTTCATATAGGTTACATTTTCAATCGACCATGTACACCCTGGTTTCAGAGTTGTTCGGAACCTGCTCTCGGCCTCTGACGTGGATCCTTAAACGACCACCTAATGGCAGTCGGGACGAACGGCTTAACGAGCTTTTCGAAACACGGAATCATCTTCAAGAAGATGATGATAGATATAGTATGTATGGACAAACTTACATTTTAATATTAAAAAATTCAAATGCAAACTAACGAAATGTGCGGCGTAACAGCTATGAATGAAGACTTTCTCATAAAACATTCATCGTGTGATAAAAAGCCGCTGGGATTTCGTTCCTTGCCTCGGGAGGGTTCAAAAGCGGGAGATATTATTCACAAGCCATGGTTAATGTTGCGAAAAATGTCACCGAGCAACTCGTTAACCCGATTATGAGGATTAGAAAAATATAATCAATTAAAATTCGTGTTAATTTAGAATGTGGGTTTTTTTTATTACTTTGATGTGTTCCTATTGACAAGAATTTCGTTTTTTGTTATTAATTAACGTTGGTGTTATATTATTATTATGATGAAAATTGATCGTTACCATAATACTTAGCTAATATTAGCAATCACGCATTTGATATCGAAATTTAATAAATTCATTTAGATTATTTAACGATCTAGACATTTTACTATGAACTTACTACTAATTTCAATATTTGGTTACCTGGATATTTTACGACTTTGACATTAAACTCCGGAAGGTACATGTTATAATTTTGAATGTATATTACTTGTGATCAACAAAAAACTTTCATGTCATAATACCATTTATATAGTTTCATACTGTTTCGATTCAACATCGGTTTAATATTCATTACCAGTGCACGTGTCTGTTCCACTTGGTGAATGTGAAAACCAGTGATGTAAGGCAATATACATACTTAACTTTAATAACCGCCCCGTAACCAACAGTACCGATAATTCGTATTTTATCAAATTTATTTCCTCAACAAAAACAGTAGTATAACGTAACCTCCATCGGAAATCATAATGAACATATTTCCATCTAACGTAAAAAGTGAAAATCTTTAGTGTCTGCCTATCTTTGAGGGATATGAGCGTTAACCACAATAAAATATAAAGATTGAAGAATTACAAATTCAAATTCAAAATTTATTTATTAAAGACAACATGGTCCATTTTTGTTAGTAAAAATAAAATACAGAAAAATCTTAAATATTAATTGTTAGTGTCAAAATTAATCACATTAATAAATTCAATTACATCAATATCATCTTAGAGTAAATTCCATTGTGCATGCCTGGAATTGCCCTATTTTTTTTTATTTTCTCCTTCATGAGTAAATTCTTCCCTCCTACTAGTTACTGCCTACCTGCTACCATTATTCTGACGATCTTATCAAATTCACAAATAAAATAAATGATGGATATACTTTACAGTGAGTAATGATCGATATTGAGGTATTAATTATTTTTCTAACTGTAGTACAGAATACAATTAAGAAAAGTGGCTAGGGAATGGTCGTCCTAATTTCATCGTTTACGTCTCGGACAATATTTTCATTGCTCTATGGTAGACTAGGTCATTTTTATGTTTTATATTAAACTAGCTTTTCCCGCAGCTCCACCTGCGTCAAAAGCAGCGTATGTTTGACCCCGGGTCTTCAACTATATTCATACCTAATTTCATCAAAATCCGTTCAGCAGTTTGGTCGTGAAAGCGTAACAGACAGACAGACAGACAGTCAGGCAGAAAGACAGACAGACTTTCGCATTTATAATATTAGTATGGATATGGAAGTATGGATGAATGGGAAAAAGTGTACAATTCAACAAGATAACAAACATGGTGTTCATTCCAAGTAAACAGAAGTTACGCCAACAATTTTCGTACCAATGCTCATTGCTTTAAGAAACTTCATTCCTTGCCATAGGGATACTATTCGGGAAATTTCAATAGCAATTTTTAATTCCATACACTTCTAATATTTTACATAATCAAGCCATAAGAAAACAGTTTTGCATCGAGGAATTTATTCGCAATAATTCAATTACTTATAAAATAAAATGCATACATGAATTCAATATTTCAGTATTTAAGATAAAATAATGTTTACTGTTTAAATAATTATGACAAATTATAATACAAATTAATTCATCACATAATTCAAAACCAGTTACGAATTGAAGGCGTCAAATAAGTAGATTATGTCTTAATTTACATAACTGGGTAGTACCGTGAAATAAGCGTTTCGAGATTAAAATATTTTATAAAAATATAACCTTATATTTTTTTAATTTATTTTGACGCAAAACATAAGTTACAATTTGTAGCTTTAAACGATGCCATCACAATTTCTTTCGGATTTTAAGTGATCGGTTGTTGCCAATTTAAACTTTTTACTTTTTTAAATAAAGGAGTAAGTACTTGAACTGTATTTTAAAGATGTTTGTGTGTGTACAAACAAGAACTGCACGAGTTAATTCCACCACAGATTAAAGAATGCTATACTAGATTCCACCAACTATTTTTGAAATACGTGACTCGCCAAAAACCAGTGAGTCGAACTCGCATGTTGATTATTACCCTTTATAAACTTTCAAAAACAACGAAATTCCCGTCCCTTGTATTCTAAGGTCACGCAAAGTTAATAAAAGGCTTGATTCCGTTTCCATTAATGTTCGTAATGGCACTTAAATCAATTTATCTGAGCGTGAATGGCCCAAATAATAAGCGCCAAAGGCAATGTAGCCTGAACTCATTTTCCTTAAGACTAACCCTTATCACAGACAATAACGCGGTCAATATTGCGAAATATTTCTACAAGCCTTACATAATAGAATGGAAAAGGTGATTCAGTCTCCTTCTGTGTTAAATAACTATTCAAAAGCACTAGTTTTATAGAAACAGTTTATTGAAGTCTAAATATTTAAAGCCTGAGAACCACTACAATATATTGGTTAACTATACTGTGAGCAGACAGGATATTTTTAAAATATGTGACTAATTGAAAACTGGCGAGTCGAATGGAAATCGTTTTACTCACTGATTATGTCTAACAAAAATTATTTGATATGAAATGAAATTACTTGACTTACCAGTTTTTGGTGGGGCAAAATCATATTTCTTTTATAGTCTGCCATCATAACTTCATTATTAAGAGTTTGGGAGAAGTTTTTCCTAACAACGCTGAAATGATCGCGAAAATCCATTAGGTTGACGCTAACTTAATTTTGCAGATGTATACTTTTTTTTATTTTGAAATCTTTTTATTATAAGGGTTTCGTACATCGAAAGGAAAAAACGGAACCCTTATAGGATCACTTTGTTGTTTGTCCGTCTGTCTGTCTATCAAGAACCTACTCTAACACGCACTTTGCCGGTTTTTTTCCTAGCAAATGGCCGCGGCTCTACATGACTTTATCTACCACTATATACCCTCTCTTTTATCATCTTAGTGCCTGCTCGGTTGTATCTCCAGCCTTGTTTCCTCCACTTTTCTACCTCTAAACTATTTATAACAACTTTTTCAATATTTAAAACTTGATGTTCAGGTAGTAACTTCTAATTTAGTTCATAAAATACCGGTTAAACTATAAAAATGCTTAGGATTATAAAAATAAATTGCTCAATTGTGTCATGAAGTGAAACTAACTACTCAATTAAGTATTGAAACATATTTTACGAACTTTATCTGATTACATGTTTTTTTAAAGAAAACGAATATTTAATAATGACTAATATTTAAGATCAGCAATCAAAAAAGGATCAAAGATAAAATCGAAACGATCTTCATAATTTGTATACACAGTATCTTATATAACCTGGCCTGGGCGACCTTTATCACTAAACCAATACAGAGGTCAATGAATTCAGGTGCCGAGAATGTAGAGCATGGGACGTACAGTCAACGACAAATGTGACAATACTAATAACCTCAGTTCTTGTACGTCACATCCGCTTTAGTTGATCTAAAATTTCTGCAGTTGACTGTACTGGTACAGGCAAATACAACCCAGACGCAATCTTAATTGCATTCGAGATTTGTCCGGGAAATGGGTTTGCAAATGAATTGCTTACGAAGTCTGAGGTTTTCGTAGATATTTATTTGGTCCGTTGGAATAGACTAAGAAAATTAAAGAGTTTTGTACATTGATATTACTACGGAACAGTGAGCGCAATATTGTGTGAATTGGTTAGACGACAAGGTTCAAACATTGAAAAAGTAATGTGATGGCAGGATAGCATACATGTATTATATTTAAGCTCATTGTTGAAATTTTCACTTTGAAAGTTTACACAGGCATTTTTATATAACAATTTCAAAATCGATGGGAAGGTCAATTTCGAAAATATAAAATTACTAAAAAATTATATTATAATCGATAAACACATAAAAAATAAAGAAACTTTCGTTTAAGAACTATTTACATAAACGCAATATTTAAGGTAGTTGTCGAACAAATTTTAGTCTCACCCTTGTAAACCTAGGCGTTACCGCTAGGTATCCATTATCGTTTGTTATCGTCCACAATGCACGTTTAGTTTAACTTCGTCATATCTCAGTTAGTTTAAGTTTTACCGACGTGATTTTTTACCATTGTGCCTATTATATTGAGGTCTTTCATTTAAACGTGAAATCTTGTGAAATGAAATTGTCTTGCTATTCGTTTTTATACGACTATTTAAACATTTTGCACACGCATAACAGGACAAGATGTAGGATTGTCACACAAGCACTCATTTTCAGGTAATTAAGGAGAACAGTAGCGAAATAAAAAAGGAGGGTCATTTTAAACTAGTATTAGATTTCGTAACCGTTTAGGGTTTTACTATGCTGGCTGGTTAGCCCATGATGAACCCTCTTCCTTTGTCCGGGCTTGGGACTGGCAGTACTATCGATGTAGCACAGGAGTAGCTATAAAACAACAAATAGTTACTTAGTACTTAGCACCAATATCAATAAGAAACATACATACAAGCTAGATACTATGGTAGCCCTTATAATCCACCTTCCACCATCCTCTAAAAGCAAGATGATAAGTGAAACCAAAACTTAATCTACCCTACTGACATAGTATGTTGATTGACTGATTCTTGCGCATGACCGCTAAGCGAATAATCGTCCATTGTATGAGATACTATGCGATATTGATGCTGCGACATCGATAGTTTCCTTATCGATAGTTGTTATCGAATATTTTTCAAGATATACTCGTATAAGTATGCATACAAAACATATAATGATATCGATAGCATTGCACGAGTAATATTATCGAAGTTCAATTGTATGTATTACAAATGCTGTAAATTGTCTTTTTATACAGAGACTAGCTGTTTCCCGCAGTTCCGCCTGCGTGAAAAAGTAGCCTATGTTTGATCCCGTGTCTTCAACTATATTTTTACCAAATTTCATCAAAATCCGCTCAGCGGTTTGGCCGTGAAAGTGTAACAGACAGACAGACTCGCACTTGTAAAATTAGTGTGAAAGTATGGATTACTGCAAGAAATCTCAATACTATCGATACTTTCAATTAACTAATTTATACTATAGACTATTAATAATTCTGTCCTTTAGTATTTTATAAACCTGACAAAAATATCTTGAGTTATCAATAATACCACTAATAGAGCATGTTCAATAACTATTGGTTTTATCTCGAATATCGATAGCAGACTATCGACAGGCAAAACTACTATGCGATTAGGAAGTTTACTTTTACTCGCACGCGATCACTTTCCAATGGCGATTCGATATCGCAACATTCGCAAAACAACGCACTTTTTATGACTCATTAATTAAACATTTATTTGAGATTAATCTGTTTGAACTTGACTAGATCATTTGTAATATCTATAAAGTATGTAATCGTATCATTTTGATATTATTTTTATCCCCTCCGGAGGTTTACGTACCTGCAAAAGTGCACGAATATTATTTTCTAGAACAAAAATGTTCTTCAGATTATGAATGCACTTTTGCTTACTATACGTCAAAGTCATAGAATGTCATTTAATATGACAATAAACATATGTTAAATACATATGTTTATTGTCATAGCATTAGACAAGCTTTAAATTGTAAAATCTAAATTCTTCTTGCCACTTATAAGTAAACATATGTTGATCGTTGGTTTAAGTAACAACACTAACTTCATTCTAGTAACAATCATCTTTTTTTTGCACATTTTGATTGATATTGTCATAATAATTTAAGCTTTCGAAAGTAAATTGGTGGATTTGAGCACATATTTGTCTAAAACTTTCGTCTGTTGTAATCGCAGTGAAACCGCAAGTTTAATTACAGAAAAATATAATGAAAGTAAAAGTGGATGCAGCTCTTAATTCCACTTTGGATTCATCAATGTGTGTATCACAATATACTTGTGTGACCCGATGTCACGATTTTCTAACAAATTTATTTAAAGAGCAAACTATTAGCTGCGATTTTAATAAATACCTTTTCGTTGTACACTTATTGGTTTACAAACTAATTTCATTGGGTAGGTAGTCTTCGTTTGCGAGTAACTAATATTATTATTTCTGTGGCATCGTCGATAGAACATTGATACCAGACAACATTACTACCAGATGGCGTATCCAGAAATACTAATTTATTTATTGCGCTTTAACTAAAAAAATATATGAAAAAAGCGGAAATAATAAATTTTGCCATTTTCTGTCAATCAAACTTTGGAAAATATTGGCTTAGGTATTCTGTTATACGTGCATGGAGTAATTACAAAGAGGAGATGCCGTTTGAAATGGCGTAGTGATATGATCATTGGCGCCTCGCCGACACAAAAGTGGGCAGAGCTTGTCATTGCTCGTGCTTCATGATTGGAGCGACGGCCGAAACCAAGCACCCCGCATGTCTGCCTTCTGCCCCGTGTAGCCTCACAAACACTTTCTTACAAAACGCTTATTACGGCATCTCCTCTTTGTAATTACTCCATGTATACGTGGTCTTACTTGACTAGCTAAAAGCTTACGTCAAGGAGTCAGTGAGGACACCGACTCCTCTGAATAGCCTTATTCCAACGGCGTGGTCATCAGAAATGATAATAAAAATACCGTTATGTCTAAAAGGCCATTACGGTGCAATGGGTCTTTAAACGTCTGTATTTTATCTACCCACGAGGCTTGAATAATAAAAATACATAAAAACTAGCTATATACTAACAGAGCTTGAAATCATATATCAAGCTTATTCCCATCTAAATTAAATTTATCATACTTACCATGTTTTTTGGTTAAAAGTTTTGTCGTCGTGTCCGCATAGATAGTTATATCGGTCTAAATCTCCGTGCACAAAATTGGGATGACTCAATAAATATTTTTGATTATATTTGATACCAGTACGTAGATTAATCCAAATAGGGTCATGTGAATTAAATTATATAATGCTTAATCTTTATGAGAATATTGAATTTTATGCAATTAATAACTTCCATTGTTTTAAGCATTGTTGACGTAAAATAAAAATACTTAAATCTGAAATCGAGTTTCTTGATTGCGCTCTAGGTCATTGAATGGAGGGGCCATAACTGCATTTATTGTACGACAGCGAGACGGAGTACACTGTATGGGAATAATGCAATTTTCTGAGGACACAACATAACTTTGTCTAAGATCGTAGTACAATAGGTTACTTTTTATTATGTTATTAAATGCAAACTTGTAATTATCACTTGAATATTCTATATTCGGAAGGCACGAACTATGAATCCCGGGGACAATCTGGTCGTCGTTAAAGCATAAAATATAGATATTACGTACTCTAAAGGAGCCACGTTTGAAATATAGAGTTTAGAAGAACTCAAAGTTCTTAACACCGGACTGAGCAAAGCCAATTGACCATGTAACAAATTGCCAATATATAAGCTAATTGACATGTAAAGCGTTAAACTGCATAGAGTGGCATTTACCCCGCAAAAAAATAGCAGCACTTGTTGAGTGACTGGCAAATGTCATGGCGCCTCTTAACCTACAGAGTGCAAAATTCCTTTCTCAGATTCAGCAGTAATCTGAGCGCACATATTGTCCAGATTTGCAGAAATATGTAGGACTGGATGTCTGGATTGTAATTGTTTAAGTGCTACTTTGGTATGCACTCGACGTTCGGGTTTTCGTAGCATGGGAACTAGGCCGTGTCAATGTGCGTAAGGTGTGCAGAACAGAATGGCATTATGTGATATATTAATTTCTTTAAACACATATCCATGTTAATCCATACTAATATTATAAAAGCGAAAGTCTGTCTGTTTGTAACGCTTACACGGCCAAACCTCTGAACAGCTTTTGTTGAAATTTGGTATGAATATAGTTGAAGACATAGACCAGGGTTCAAACATAGGCTACTTTTTGGCGCAGGCGGAGCTGCTGGAAACAGCTAGTTATAATAATTATAACTAGTCTTATTAGCTACATTAGTTTTGTTATTAAAATTCATTATTCAATTCTCTTAAATTGATATCGAAAGTAAAGATACTTAATTTAAAACTAAGGAACTAAAAATAAAAACTAATCCTCAATACCACAATATTTTTTTATGATATAAATCATTATGAAATGTACTATCCAATTTGTCAAAAACATACTCTCATTGCAGTGAACTAAGTATACATAAGAACGCCTTGTCTGTAAAAACTAGGTCTTGTAAGTGTGTGTAAAAACAAAAAAAATAAATGAAATAGATCATTTAATGATTTTACCAAAACAATATTAATTTCACAAAAGCAGAATGTGATTCATTATTGGAATTCAGTAGTTTTGAAATAATATAATAATGAATATGGATTGTGACATTTAAAGTATCTAAATAAGGGTTTGTCACTTTGCCTTTTAATTTTTATGCTAACAGTACAACCCACAATCTTTGGCCTTGGTTTAGAGAGGACGTCGGGCTCGAAACATTTCATTTGTCTTGGAACAAACTAAATGTAGTCTAGTGGATAATTGATGGACATCTTTTATGGATGCTTAAGTCAGCTTTCAACATTCATACAAAATGAGGATTATTGGAGGTTGGATTTCAGTATCGCAAACTCATCTTTATCCATCGCCAAGTGATACAACCGGGGGTCCATTAGTATTACGTATATAGTATTAGACGTTACGTATTACGTATTTAACAAAAATGAAACCATGACCTATTTAAAAAAATGTAATACATGTGAGTCGAATAATTTTAGTTTGATTTCGGATGATTTTCAAGCGACATAATCGGTGAGTCGAGTCGAACAATTTTTAATGGACTCATTGATTTTACATATTCAGCAAAAGTTTGGTTTTGGTAAAAACTTTAAAGTCATTTACATTTAGCGCGATTGCCCTTCTGTTCTATGCTGGCGATTCCAATTCACTCAGTGTTTCTTTAAATTATATGAGCTAATGAAGATACGTAAATTGAAACAGTAAAATCAAAAACACATATTAACAAAATGTCAAAGATATGTTTTGTATTGATTGATTGCGAATGAATTAATGTTTATTTTAATAGTTATTGAAAAACATAAGTTCAATGTGTTCGTCTACTATTTGATAAATGAGCTAATAAGAACAAGTCATTGTATATCAATATTTGAGTACCATATTTAGTTTTAGCCTTGTACTTAGAAATTAATGATAGAATATATTTGTCTATGAGAAACATACTTCGAATGCCTATTTATGTTTTTTAAATATTAGAGAGAAACTGTTAAAATAAAGAGTCTTATGAAAAAGTAGAGATTTCGCCCGGCTTTGTTTCCTTGTATTTTTTAAGAAATTGTACGGTCCCGCACCGTTATTGTCATGGCGGGGATCGTCAAGATCCTTGGAAATCACGGACTCTCATGCGCCAGGAGCGCCGGAAGTTTAGGGCGCCATGCTGCCCTAAACAATAGCATCCATAAGGCTCTTTCCACCATCCACGTTCCTGCAGTTTTGGAACCAAAAGGTCTGACTCAGGATGATGACAAGAGGCCAGATGGAATGACTTTGGTGCGCTGGAGATTGGGTCGGGTTGTGTGGGAAGCAACTTGCGTCGATACGCTTGCTCCGTCTCATCTTCAGGCCATTAAAGGCTGACGCTGCTGCAGTTAAGTTCCTAAAATGGCACAAATATGCTGGTATTAGTAGTAACTACATATTTGCGCCTTTGGGACCGTGGGGTCCATCGGCTCATCAGCCTTTTCGGCTTCGAAAACGCTGATAGAGGTATCCCGTGACCAGAGGGCTGGTCATTTAACCTTGCTCAAAGGATAAGCATTGCCATTCAATATGGCAACGCTCCCAGCCTTCTCGGTGCACTAGCGCAATGTGCGACGTTAACAGGACTGTATAATTTGTAAATAATCTGTTTTATTTAGTTTGAGGTTTTTATTAGTTCCGTTTGATTTAATAATAATATAAATTTAAAAAAAAAGAATAAAAAATAAATACTACCATACTCAACCCTAGCTAACCCGACTACCTTTAATGTACTTAATTTTTTTCACTTACACAATCCAAATTTTTATCAAATCAATAGACTCAAGAAATCTTTTTATCCCCTGAGTAACGGTTTCCAGGAAATGGCGTAAATTGCAAATCCTTTCTTGAGAAAAAAAAGATTTGTGAACCTTCATTATTCCACTCTATTTAAGTGAAGCCTACTTTAACTGACTGGAGGGAAGATAATCTTTTGTATGCTGCTTGCTATTCACAAATTGAAGATCGTATTTTGTTGATGTTTTTCTTTATAATTATCAAATTGATAAGAAAAAAGCCATAATAAAATCTTTTTTAACTAGATATTATTCAGCCGGCAGTCATCCATACTAATATCCGTACTTTACACTACAATTATAAGTGTAAAAATCTATCTATCTGGCTGTTAGTTTTCACTGCAAAACCGCTAAACGGATTTTGATGAAATTTGGACGGGGGGGTCAAACATAGACTACTTTTTGACGCAGGTAGAGCTGCGGGAAACAGCTAGTCAGCAATATTTCAGAAATTTTGTTGGTTAGCTGTTACTTTTATAAATTGCCTAATGAACACAGAATTTTAACGTGACATCTCCAAAATGAGTGAATTATCCACAGGTATGACAATTCGTTTCGGTGGTCGTAATGTGGACATTAACACCGATTTGCTTTTCCCGCCATCGCACCATTAATCAGTATTAGATACACTTTGTAATGACAAATACCATTGTATGGGTTATGTGAAAGCTCGTAGTTACAAGTGTTAATGATGAAGAGCTTTGGTATAAATATCACAATCTAAAGTGTTAGTTGAACCTCTAACAAGAAGGAAATAATCTAACAATATAAGATCCTATAGATAAGGTTTATGAGAAAAGATTAAAAGAAATATGGTTTTGATTTTACATTTAGTTTATGTTTTCGAACTTCTAAAAAGTATAACTTATAAATGATTAGTTACGTAGACTATTACAAACATTATACATGTTTTACGAATTAAAAAAGGACCTCATTGATGTCGTAACTTTACAGAAGGATAGCAAGCGATGAAAAACTGAGCGGCTATATAAAAAAAAAATTCGGAAACTTAACGACTGAGTTCTTATTAAAACTTTCTTCATTTGGCAGTTCAAATATACACTGTTGCAAAACCGATGCAGCAGCTAGTATGCATTAAAGACGTTGAGTTTTTAAATAGTTTCACAATATTGAAATTGCAATAACAATAGAATGTACTTGTTATTAATTTGTCATTGAAATAAATGCCATCTCCTTTCTTTTCAGTATTACTAAACCGTTAATGTGAATATAATCGCAGTATGTACCAATGTGTTAGGTAGCGGTGGCGACACAATTCGTAAAGTTAATAGCCACTCCGATTGATGTCAGTACAAATTAATTAAGAGCCGAATGAAGATATCCAATGAATATAACAAAACCTGCTAGTAATTTATTATAAAATAAGTGGTAGCGTCTCCTTTACAAATCACAGCTTTTGCCACTTCAGACTTCAGCGTTGAGTACACTCTCGAGGACCTCATGGGGAGATCGGACAATGCAATAAGAGTTGCAGATTTCTGGTACGACATAGTTTGACTTTCTTCTTATCATCAGACATCTACCCGATGAAGAAGAAGCGTCACAATAAACATGTGGAACGGAGTTTTCAAGCTTAGCTGTTGATCCTGATTTTATTAAGGATAGCTTGATAGCCTAGTGAGGAATGCGTTTTAGTAACGATAGTGCATGTCAAGCGATAGCGGGCGTCGTTTGACTTGAGATTGGTCGCCTCTGATTTTATTGCTCCTATTTTCTTGTAAAAAAGGATCACGAAGGTTCAATTGCAGTTATTGTTTAGAACTTGTGGGATCTTGTAAGTGTCAATGTTCTTCGATTTTAACATTTACACAAACAAAAATTTAACAATCATTTTTATTTTGTTTCAGCAATCGCCTTGTGCGCATATGCAGCTGATGTGAAAGAAACGGAAAAGAAAACCGAACCGGAAGATGTCGCGCTGAACAAAGACAAAAGACAAACACAGGATGATTACTTGCCAGGGCAGCTGGTGTACAGAGTGCCCAGGAAACAGGTAAACACAAATAAAGATTATTACATGAAAAATTTTTTGGGTATGTTAGATATTTTTTCTTAGTTTTTACTTATTTTTTTATTGAAAGTGGTTTATATGGGGGAAATATAAGAAGTGAGCTTTGGGTGACGTAGGCTTTTTACGTTATGTCTTGACCGATGGACAGTACCTACCATAGCACATTAGCTGCTGGGGGCTAATAAAAAACTTATATTTTCTTTATTTTACTAAAATTATATTTTATATAAAACTATATTTTACTAGCTGTTTCCCGCAGTTCCGCCTGGTTTTGCCGCCTTATGTTGTCTGTAACAAGTTATACTTAGGTGGCCTTATCTATACCTAAATAAGAAAATTAAATCATCAAAATAGTGACTTAAAAATTTACGATAGGATTAGAACTTACAAGCATCCGTCAGTATTTTCCCATATAGTAAACATATCCCATTTACCCATAAATTAATAGTCAAGGCCAGCTATGTGTATGTAACTATTGTCTTTGAACAAAACCAGGGAAAAACAATGGAAGGACACTATGAAAGGGACTCAGTCTTGAATAGACCTCATGCATGTATTCATACAATGTTTACTAGGAAAAGTTTTATACGTGAATACCTTCCTAGTTAGAAAAGCTTGTGTAGGGGTATCGCATATGCTCTTTCATATTACCTACTGAGAAAGCAAACATACATGTGACCTACTTAATGATAAGAGTATCACACATTAGCATGTATGTAACTATGAAAAATTCTATTTACATCGACTCACTTTGCAATTTTTTGACATCAAATTAAACAATCCATTGAAGCATAAAGGGGTAATGATGCCAGTCTTCTGGGTACTTTCTGTTTTATCTTATTTATTTTTTTGTAAATTATGTTTAAGTTAACATTGTATTAAACATATTGTTTTCCTTTATAAACAGTTTCTTAGCATAAAGTAAGTCTGATAATACTAATAAATGGAAGGTACTTCCACTTACTTGAGCCATGGTCTTAAATTCATGAGCATCGTCTTCTAACACATTCCCATATACATTTAATGTGACATAGAGATCTACAAAGACATCTCAGTAAGGAAACATAAACTATCAAAACAGTCGAATACCTATTTTACCATTACCTACATTAAATCTTCTGGCATTCAACCTCCGTTATAAATATGTGAACATGAGGATCAATCACCATCACAAAAACATGTACGCCAAAACCAGTCTTAACATCCTTGCAATACCAGACATATTTGCATAATCATCTATACATTCTAAAGGTTAAGTATCTATCATTAAATGGTAAAGCAATGCCGCCGATACAAATTATAACGACACTAAGTTAAATCGACCACTTTGCTCCAAACGGATAATGTTCCGAATCGCCCTTTCACTTTTGCGCCCTAGATTTAGTCACGAAGTGGTCAGTTTCGAAGCACTTTGATGATATTAGTTTGAGAACTATTGGCATAGGGTCTTGCGTGTCTCATGCTAATAGACTAATCTGGGTATTCGATCTTGTATCGCGCCTATATTTCACAAGAAAGACTTTGGTGTTCTCACCCGTTGGCTTTCATCCCAAGTTCCTTTAGTGCAGAGCTATAACACAGAGTAAAATAAGTATATTTAATACACGAGTAAAGTCTTGAATTAATAAATGAATGAACACTTTATATTCTTTGAAAGTCTTCTTCGTCGTCTGAGCGTGTTTTCCAGTTGCAACTCCAGCATGTGCTTAATGCGGTCTTAGATTTCGTGGTACTGGTTGTAACAATGGAGTGTTTGACCATCTGACCTCTATAATCCTTTTTGCAGGGAATCAAGAACAATAGAATCATGTATGATGTATTTTAAAGACCATCTTCCGAAGAACGGAATCATCTCTATTAACATACAATCAGGCTATTAAAGCCTCCAATATCCTAACCAAACTGGAAACTAAACAAGCTATGCTTCCAGTAGAGTCTTGAAATCGCAGAATCACAGAACGATTTTTATTTACCAATACGCATACGATATTAAGTCCTACTGATTCAAAAATTTAGATTCAGGCGTTAATTAAATTTTGTTGTATACATATATGACTACTTGAATCGCCTCTATCTCTTGAATTATTATTTTAAGATAATGGAAATAAAAATGTAATATGTAAGTTAAATACACTACATACACACAAATCTATCAATTGCACCATCCCTGGACAGTGAGTGATGAGAACGCCTTCTTATATAGCCATTTCATATGAAATTACGTTCCAAATTGATTACACTATGACATTTTATTAGCTCAGATACGAGGAAATTTGATGGGCTCTTAAGATATTAACTAGAATGTGGAATCCACTGGAAATCTATTAGCAATTATATTCTTACCTACTTAACATGTAGCTACTGACATTTTCTTAAGAAACTGGCTTGTTTATCTGTAAAGGTATTATTATACTTTTATTATAATTTTTTCATAATTTTTCCTCTTATGAAAAAATTATATGTTAATTTGCTACCTCGTAAATATGTTTTTTTTTTTAATTCATTCATTCATTTTTAGTGTTAAAGTAGCTTATTAGTTAAGTTAAAAATGTTTTTATTACATGATGTTTTGTCTCTGTATGTAGACAATAAAGATATTTTGTATTGTATTGTTTTGTGGGTTAAATTTCTCCGAATTTACTATCAATGTCATATCTAAGTGTGTTACAGTATCCATATCTATACTATCCATACTTCCATATTATAAATGCGAATGTCTGTATGTCTGTCTGTTACACTTTCACGGCCAAACCGCTAAACGAATTTTGATGAAATTTCAATTGTCAAACATAGGCTACTTTTAGACGCAGGCGGAGCTGCAGGTAAAAAGCTAAATTGCGGTCAATCTATTTTGTCTGTATACCTTGGTGTCAGGGTATTTTGGATCCATTTCTCAGCCTCTGACGTGGTTTCTTATAAATTAATAAGTGGCCAAGTGCATGTCGGACCACGTCACGAGCAAAGTAGGGTTTCGTAATAACCCAAATAATAAAGAAGCCCAAAAAACCTTCAGCAGGAACACCGCTTTGGTTAGCACGAATGTATGGAAACCCGAATCCGAACCGAATCCGGGATATTTCGGAATTCGGAAGGCACGTTATGATGTTAGTATTCATAGCAGTCGTAAGGCAGCTTTTAGGTAGCCTGAAAAATCTGACAGTGTTGGCCACTAACACACTTCGGGTCATATCATGTAGGTCCTGTAAAATAGGTTACGGAGGTCAGACGGCAGTCGCTCCAGTATAATAATAATCAGCACCGCCAAACCTGTGACCATGATTAACAGCGTACCGTATTCGATAAAGCGCGAGCTGTGAACGAATATAGAAAACACGCAGGGTCAAAGAAGAATTTCACAGTGAAAAACTATAGAATTTTTTGGGTCAAGCTGAACTAAACATTACAGCTGCCGCAAGCTTTCATAATTGCATAATCAATAACTACAGTGTTTTTTTGTTAAATATGGACTACTAGTTACTAACTAAACATTAAAGCTACTGTTAACTTTGATAATTACAAAATGTTATTTACTTTACAATTATATTAAGAATCTTCATCTCCGTTCGGTGAGCAAAGAGAAAGGAAAGAAAGAAGCGGTTCGCCATCGATATATAATCACCGAGATTTTCACCAGGAGAAAAACATTTGTAAAATTACCTTCATATATCAAAACAAGGCTAAAATGAAACCATAGCGCGTATTAAATTTAGATGGCGCCATCTAAATACCGGCAATGTCATCTATCAATAGGCAAATTTCAAACAATTTGCGTGACGTTCAATGGATTTTAATATAACATGATTTTTTTCAATTGATCAAAAATTACTCGTAAACTTGTGTAATTTTAACGACAGTAATAATTTTCCTTCAAAATTCATTATATTTCCTACTGTCATGAATTTTTTCAGGTTACCAAACGCTACCGTATTTCCAGGACCACCTGGAGACACTTGGACCCAGAAAAAAATCATTTAAAAACTAAATATCTCGTAAACGAAACCTCTAATCGAAAAACATATAAGAGTACCTACTAAGAATGCATCGAGATATATGTACGTACGTTAGTACATATATCTCGATGTAAGAATGTTTTTCGAATACCTATCAAATGATACCCCACACAAAAGGAAAGTCGAAAAAAAAAAATTTATCCCCCACCACTTAGGGGAGGTACCCGAAGAAAGAAATCTTTTTAAAATATAATGTTACAGTTCGCTTCGCGTAAGTGACATAGGCATACCAAATTTTAGCTTTCTAGGTCTAAAAGTCTCTGAGAAAAACGTAGGATAGACAGTCGGACAGACAGACAGATAGACAGACGGACAGACATGGACAAAATTATAAGAGTTCCTTGTGTTTACTACGAAACCCTAAAATAGTTTCATGAAAGCTTTACGCACACGTGATATTTTGCGTTATAGCCGTCAATTGTTTGTGGTAACCACTTTCTATTCTATTATACAGCAAGTTTTCAAGGTCATATAATTCGAATCATTATTTCTTATAGAAATTGACCTGAGAATTTGTGAGGATTAAATTGGCTTAAACTGTACTCAACTACTGGGGTAATTATCAGGTCTAAGTCGAACGCATCTGAGGTACAATCAATACCAACATGTAATTTCGCTTTCACTAAAATTTGTATTCATGGTTCAATTATAAAACAAGTAGATTTTATCCACAGAATGGATTATCTTTTAGAATTCTGTATAAAGAGCATTTCAAATTGACCTCATAAATTTTTTGCTAGATCCGTCTCACAAACACAAATTTGGTTGCATAAATTTTTGAAAATGAAAACTGTTTATAACCTTATAAAAAAAAACTATAGTTCCAAGAGCTAATATGAGTTGGAAAGACGACGTCAAAAAAAATTTTGCGGGCAGCAACTGTATTCTCACTGCCCAGGATAGAAAAATGGCGGTGTCATAATCAGAAGATGCTCTACACCATTAAATTACTATAGTTTTCGTATAACAATAAGCTGTTGGTATATACGAAACGTCTTATGTGCAAATCCAAATCGCGTTTATTTAATCTTCTAATTAAACAAACACGAAACAAGACAGATAACAAACACTGATATATGTGTGAATCAGTCCATACCACTTAATCCGTTTTGTCACAATAGCAGTATTTCGACACCCGTTATAATGAGAACGAAATAACAGTTTGACAGAAAACGTTTCATCGTTATTGCAACTGCAACCGCTAATAATACCCCATCCGTTAAGGAATGTCTGTTATTTTGTAACTGTCACAGATATAGTAACGATATGAATGGAAATGATAGTTGCGACGCCGCAGTCATACATTATATTATAAGCATTAGAACAACATTATAATTTTGTTTAGATTTTTCATGCAGATGCATTCTTAGAAGCTTTTGGTATGGTATGAAAAAAAAGATACTGGGTTTATCTATAGCATTATATGACTTTTTTTATATAATTTTGTGTTATATATATATTGATTACTACGAAACATTATACACATTTGAGCCAACGTGATAAACACTCTTTTTTCGTCATCTCGATAACTCTTAAGTTTTGTTGGCTGCTACCCGGGCCGCACCAGTAGTTGCCCCTAAAAAGGCACATCTAGATACTCAAGATCTCATGTTAGTTAGAGCGTGCCTAAGAACCGACAAGTTTCATGTCAAACTAAATCTACCTTCAAGCTATCTGACACATAAAATAATTAAATTTATAAGAAACAGAAAATAAGTTCAAATGCTTGGATTGAAAATTTATACGTGACTCTCTTAACCATGTCTACTACTACTATACCTAATGTAAAATCAATCGTATAAATATTATTTACCAGCAGCCCGTCCCAACTTCGCCCAGGCCTAAAATAGGCTATCAAACACTGAAATATTTTTTCAAATCGGACCAGTAGTTCCTGAGATTGGCGCATTAAAACAAACAAACTCTTCAGCTTTATAATATTAGTATAGAAGTATAGTGATCAGAGAAAGTACCTACCATCACTTGGTCAAACCTATAACTGGGCCATAAAGACCATTAAATTAGCCTTAACCAATCTTTTTTAAGATTTCTCCTCTGCATACCGAACTGCATACCACTGCACTATTGATTTATTTGTACAATACTACATGATGAACAAACAGTAAGTAACACCACTCTAATGAGTAATAGGTAACATATAGTTGAGTGTCACAATCGTAACAGTTCCGGGACAGTGCCCACTCGAAGAAATCGGTGCTCTTGCTTTTTGTGAAACAGTTTCTGCAATTATATGAATTGTTGTCACTGTTTACCGCTTCAAGGCATTATAAATGTAAACAAAATTACATCTTTGTTTAAAAACATCTGTGATGTTTGTTGGTCATTATTTTAATTATCGCTGTGGGTGTTCTGCTGAACCCAAAGTAAAGTGACAACCGATATGATCTTCGACATTTTTTCAACTCAATCCTTTTCTCAAGAATTGTCTTTATTTTCCAAATTGGAAAATATAAAACAAATGTTACGAACACTGATCAATGAAAATACGTTTTACTCGTTAGAACACACCTCAGTTTTCATTATGCGAAAAGTAGATATTTTCTTAAAGTCAATCCTGGACTGTTATTTTTGAAAAGTATAACTCATGGAATTTATAATTGGTGAGTCGAACGGTTTTAATTCGACATATGAAACATACATTAAAAAATAGAGCTCCTGGGAAACGTTTCCAAAATATCCATTCATCTCATCTATTATTACAACTTTCACGTTTTGTCTAATTCAGCACATAATTGAACGTGCTATTTTGTCATACTCTAAGACCACTTCCACACAATTGTGTAGTTTCGTGTGAAATTAATGTTTTGCCTGCACTTGGCCTTCCGCTTAATAGCTACACACGGTTTTAAGCGTGGCAGTCAATGCGAGAGCCTATAGTATTTTTTGTGAATTTTCCCACGTTTTTAATGAATGAATGAATGAATATTTTTTTTTTCAAGAAACTTGATCTCACAATTTTTGTTAGTAATTCTTATAATCTATGTAAGTAAGTACCTAAACTTTAATGGTTATTGACAAAGATATAAGCCGGTAACATAGTAGCAGAGGATGGAGTACCTTTATGGGTGTATTGTATTTTGATTTATTTCGAATTTTACGAATTAGTACTAACAAACAATTTTTAACGATTTTTTTATTTTATTTTGATTGACATAATCATTCATATGTATTACATTTTACAGAATGCAGCACCAGTACAGGAACCTCAGGAAGATGACCGAAATAACAGGTACAAAAAAAAATATTATTAATATTGGTGTTTTAAGGAAAGTAAGCTCGATGCACTGGAGCGACGACTTGGGAAGATTTGAGGCTAAGTGGTTAGAGGAGTCGGAGCAGAGAGAGGTTTGGGAGGAGATGGGAGAGATCTTTGCCTAGCAATGGGACAATATAGATTAATAAAAACTACTACTAAACTTCGGCCTCTGACGTGGTTCCTTTAATAACCATTATATGACTTATGGGACTAACAGCTTAAGTGCCTTCCGAAGCATGGAATGATCTTCACTATAAGAAAATATAATCAACGCAATCTATTTATTCCAGACAAGACGCTCAAGAGTACCGGCCTGGTCAAGTCTTCTCATTGAACCCCCAGGAACTTCTAGAACTCCAGCAAGAAAGGAAAGCACCGTTGAGCAGTAACCAGCTTCTCCAGCAGTTACAGCTCTTTAGCCCACAGGAACAAAAGCAAAGTCCGCAGCAGTTTTATTTTATTGAGCCGCAGGCAGCACGTCAGGTAATAATTTTATTTTTCAAATTCATAAAAGAATGGTGAATGAGGGTTTTATCCAGTTTTTTTAAAAGAGCCTTGATTACAGATATTTCTGTCTGTTGATCATTTTCGTAAACAACTTGTACTGCCGTAATATACCAGTGCTAGTTGCTGTCTTCTATTGAGTTATTCTATTGTTTTAAAGCTAAGTCTACATGGAAAATTTGCCTTCAACTACAACTAAATACACCTACCCAAAGAGCATCGAAACCGCACATGTAAATAAACGCTCCTTTCTCAATACACCTACCACATCGGTACTTGTTGTGTGGTCACAAGATTTAGACTCTTATAGATATCCAACGCTGCCTGCATTACACCTGCCTTGCAGGTCACCAAATCCTAGCCATCTAAGTATTAATTATAAAGATTTTCAACGATGAAATGACAACCGATTCCTTAGCATAAAAATATACACAAGTACTTGAATATCAGAATGTTTATAGAACGACATTACAATTTATCTCAGCAAACTCGCATGATATCGTTGCAATGCCACGAGCAAATCGGAATGGGAATCACACAATAGACATAGTCCGCATTATTCCCTGAGAACAGACCGCCTTTGTGCATTTACGCGATAAATCTGTGTACTTGAAATACCTTCGAATATATTCTTTGTATTCATAGGAGTTCGATAGCTTAGACTTAAAGTTTATAACGATTGTGAAGGTAATGATAATGGCAATAATACAACAAGTATTTCCGCTTGGGATTCATGGGTTGTCCCAGTCCTTTGAGAGGCTTGCGCGGGGATATGGATGCAACGCGTAGAGGCGCTTTGGAGAAGTTGATGTCGTGTGGTGCTCCTGCCCAAACCCGTCCTCGGCTATATCAATAAATGACATTTTCATGGACGGGTCTGGGCAGGAGGAGGAACTATTGCTAATGAGTGAAAAAAATAAAATGGGTTATGGTTATAAAGTTTAGGTTTGGATTATACATCATACATATCATAGGGGTTTTGTTGTCAGCTTATACTTAATTTACTTATGTAACAGGTATATCATAAATGAAGGCGTAGGTTATACATCCCAGACTCTGCTTCGTAACGATGTCTACATGATATGAGGTACTAGAAGAAAATCGTGCTAATCATAACGTTATACTAAAACTAAACCACGAACAAGATTGTTATTTTTATTATGCGGAACGAAAATTTTAACGTTAATTTTCGTAAACTTATCGCGATTAAATCCTGGACACATAAAATATAATTCGGCCAGTCTGCACCAATCTTCCTTTGACATAATAAAAAAAAACTAAATAAAAACAATTCACACCTAAATAATCAGATAAACAAACAGATAATTGTGTAATTCTTCAACATTCCAGGTGGCATACCAGCCCTCTCACGCAGTAATCGCCCGCCCCCACTACTCCGCCGATGGAGGAGAAGCTTCAGTAGGTGCCGCTCTCTCTGTCAGTGACTCAGGCGCCAGTTTTACTGATTCCTTCGATCAGGAGCTACTGGCTCTGCTCGGTCATCAAGTCAGGCAAGAGGACCGACAGACGTATCAGCAGCAGACTTCGTCGCAAAATACACCTCAGTATCAACAGGTAATATTTTTAGATGCACTAGTTTAGATTTGCTTTACATTATACACGTCAACACAACATAATAAAAGAAAAAAAATGAAAGTAAAGGTGAATGTGTGCGCTTAACTATTCATTTAAAAAATAGTACATTTTCTTAACATTTACATTTGTCAATTCCAGGTGGACAGATACATTACGAAACCTAGTAAAAAGCCCACGAAGTTGCGTCCTAAGGTCTCAGCTCCACCACAGCCGCAGCCGCTGCCAGCTGGGGCGCCTCAGCAATACTTAATAGAAACCACCAACGTGCAGCAACAGCCTCAACAGCAGCCACAAATACAGTACAGACCAGCACCTCAACCTCAAAGACCAGCCCAAGCCTTAAGATACGTTCCTGTTCCATCTTCACAACCCGGACTGCAACAAGTATTGTACGAGCGCCCCGAAGCTCAAGGTCTTAAAATCGTACCCGCTCCTAAATTACAGCAACAACAACGTCAACAAGTAACTTTCCGCCTCATCCCACAGTTCCCGCAGCCCGAAGCATCTCCAAAGCAGTACAGAATTATTGACGCTCCAAGGCAACCAGTTAGACAAGAACAAAGAGCACCAACCACCGTTGAAAGACCGCTTACTTACCTAAAACGTTATCCAGAACCTGAAAAAGTTCGTGCCGTCAAAATCTACGATCCCGAAATAACAGCTGGGCAACAACCTCAAACTGTTGGGGAACAATATTATCTTCGTCCGTATTACAGACAAAACGAGCCTTTGAGACAGGAGCGTTTGAGATACGAACCTCTGCCTGCAAGACCTGACGCTGAGGCACCACGGGCACCTGAGCCTACAAAACCTCCTCACTCTGCTATTTACGTCAGCAAGAATATTGCTCCGAAAAAACCAAGGGTACAATCTAGGCCCGAAGAAGTACGAATCGACCAATCATCACGGGAGCAATATAGACAAGAACAAGCTTACAGACAGGAGCAAAACTATAAGCAAAGTCAGAGATTAGAGCAGCCGTCAAGTTTAGAGCAAGTCAATTTGGAACAACATGGTCAGAGTTTGGATGACCAACGCGTTCAATTGCCTCCTCCAAAGAACAACAAAGCTTACACTCCTGAGGAGTTCGCTGCATTAGTCGCAGCTGGTTATGCTGTGACTCCTGTTCCTGTAAGCGCCCTAAATGCGCAATCAGCGCAGTCAAGGTCTTCTGAAGACCTGACACCAGTCGCCATCCCTCAACAAAGCCGTAGGCCGTTGTACAGGAGACCTCAGTATCTGCCTCTAAGAGGAGACGACGCACCTTGAACCTGACCGCGAATATTAGCTCTAACATTGTAAATTAAAATAGTGATAATAGAATTGTCATTGGTTTCATTTCAATTATTGCGAGGTTATTATTATTAGCCTGCAGTCAGATAAAGTCCATGAAGTATGTAGCAGAGTTTAAACTTCATAATATCTACCAACGTATAAATTACCTGATAGGAAGTTATCGACATACCTATTAATATTAACATAATACAATAAATATATTGATTAATTGATACAAGAAATCTTACTTTCAGGCTAACTCGATTTCTGTGGATATCCCATATGCCGAAAATGTCGTAATTGTTATCAAACACTACTCCAAAAAAAAAAATTAGTTTGAAACGAAATTATAAAACCGAGTGAACCGTAGACTTCAAAATGAGGAAATAAAAACAAGTCATAAGCAAACAACGAATATTGTAGTAAAAAGATATTGGTAATGTAGCAAATAGGAGAATCCTAACAATAATAAAAGAAAAACCTTATATTCCACTTCATTAGACGTAATAGGATTTATCGATACAATATTTTGGGTTCATTTCTTCTATTGTGTAATGGATCTTAGATGCCCAGTAAGTAAACATGTTTGGAAATATATGGTTTGGAATACGTTGAATACACACTGCTAATATCTACTTGTGGGTTTTTTCATTATCATGAAAATTTTAATTCCTTACAGAATGATGTATTTAAAGGTATAATTTCAAAACGGACCAAAGACTCCAGCTGCCGGCTGCAAATGACCCTAGGTAGTTTGAAGTCACGATGGTAAGATAAAAGAATATTAAAACTGTATTCTTTGAAAAGTTATATAATTGAGAATTCCCCGTAAGTTTCATTCACTGGTACACTTACCCTACTTGTTTTTATGCCTACAGCTGCAGTCTGCGGTCCGTTTCGAAATCAGACCTTTAGGTACAACGGAATGCTATTCGGACGTAGCCGCCGCAAGTAGCTAGTCTAATGTGAATCACAAATCTTCAATCCAACTTGGAAATTGTCTCTCAAAGTCTATTCAGCACACTGAACATGAAAGATCATCGCGATTACAGCCAGCTAGAAGTTGAACCGCAACTCCAAGTTTGCAGAAGCTAAGTTAAAACTTCATGTTGTCAACTTTGGAGATGTTAATAAAGGAGATACTGTGTATTAGAACTCTTGTCTCAATTTTGTATTGCTTTGATTACAGTTGATGGTGATAAGTAGTAATTTAATGCAAGTTTTTTAGTCAAACATGTTACTATTTTCAAGCCTATAGCCAACTGGCGAGGATTTGAAAGTGTTATTTTTAGGTATTCTGTATTATCCTACTGCTGGGCAATTGAACTTAATAAGTAAATTCTAAGAGTGCTTATATTACGTTTCCGTTTCTTTAATTCCTCAATAGATCATAATTCATCGTTATATTATTTGCAATTGCTCCAATTCCGAAAATCTATTTGATTTATCAATCATCGTTTCCAATAATTAATGAAAGTTTATTGCCTGATTTATTGGCAGTATTTCCAGGTAAATTGGCATACAACAAAAATAGTATAGAAGCATAAACAGAACTAAACCAATGATTACACGAGATTTTTTTCATCCATTTACATTTTACCCAGCTAAAACGCATTAAGATAATTAAAGCTATGAGTTAGTTAGATATTGCTAAAAGGCGTAATACGTAGCGCCTATATTTTTTAAATCACGCTTTGGAAGCACAAATCTTTCAAAATAATATCGTCACAAGTCGAAAAAGGAATTTGGTAAGAGTATGTACATTTCGACTTGATTGAAAAATACTCTAAGATTAAAAACTTAAGGCTAGGTTCAACAAATATTAAGCTTAATTAGGAAGGAATTTATTAAATACTAGCTGTTTCCCGCAGCTCCGCTTGCGTCAAAAAGTAGCCTATGTTTGACCCCGGGTCTAACTATATTCATACTAAATTTCATCAAAATCCGTTCAGCGGTTTGGCCGTGAAAGCGTAACAGACAGACAGATAGAAAGACAGACAGACTTTCGCATTTATAATATTAGTATGGAAGTATGGATTTTTTTCCTTAAACAGAATTATCACACTGTTGAAATTGTTAAGTAAGTACTAAACACAAATAGCGAGTAGCCGTAATGACACACTCAAAACTTAAATTACTACGTGTTTTATTTTGTAGTTGTACGATATGTTTTTGCAACTTATTCTCCGTAGATACAATGTTCTGTGTTATTGGGCTCACACCAACTGGCTTCTACCGATCTTTATGAAGATGCATCACCTCGCCCTGCTTCAGGGGAGCCAATTCCAATCTGTTTGATTATAATTTACTATTGAGCTGTGTGTCCAGTACTGGTTTGTTTGGTGAGCTATTTCAGTGGGAATTTTGAATGTTCAAGTTGTTTTTTAGTAAGAAATGCGTTTCTTTTGGTTTCCCTGTTAGTTACATTCTCTTTATAGTTTCTAGACACATTTTTTTTTTAAATAGAGGGAGTATTTTTAATCATTTATGCGATTTCTTATACTAAGAAATCGAAAATTCTCTCTCCAAGGGAGAATTTTTTATTTGAGTTTGTAGAATTTTCTTTAGTATCCTTTAACGATTCTGAGATAAAAGGCGGTAAATAAAACATACAATGATTTTCTTTAGAATTATGTTTTTACTATATATGTCAGACGATTAAAATTTCTATCTATTTATAAATAATCTATCAACCAATATACTTTTCTCAAGTTTATCTCATTGTAACTCGACACCTATTGTATTTCCTTTCAGAAACTAAAATGCTTTGTTCGATAAAATGTTATAAAAGACGCGGAATTGAATGTATAGAGAAACAATAGAATTTTATTTTATTATGAAGACAGTAAGTACATTTTGAAATATTTTTAGTAGAGCAGGCGAACAAAACCAACTTTTTGTCCTTGGTAAAATTCACCGTCCAAATCAGAAAACAGTAAACTTAAAATATTCTTTCATCCATTCGATGCAGTAACCGCTTAGTAACAGTGAGTTTATTTCCCAACTCTCTACAATAAAAAAAGAATTTCCGACTACATACAGCTACTACAAAAATATCATACAAAATAACACATCAGTCCTTAGCTATAAACGCCAGAAACCTTTTAACAGAGCCTTAATATAATATCGCCATCACAATAGCGACTGACCAGTACCAGCCAGTGAACCCGCTCCATTTGACCTGGAAAAGCTGTTAGGGCGACCATAAGAAAACTTTATTTATCCTTTACTTTTAAGCTTGTTTTTTTTAGTTGTATTGTACTTTAAACATTATTTTAAATAACTTTAATACATTATTTTAAAGAACTTTAAAGAAAGGTGTTGTGATTAGACCTTGTTTTATTTGAAACATGAGAATTTTTTCTCACAAAATCTGGGCTCATTCATCTGTTTCGGGTAACAGCAAGTTACAGTCAGTTGTAAAAGTGCATGTATAAAATTAGTTATTACCAAGTTGTTCAGTTTTTCTACAAATAATACATATATTTTTACAACCGATTTTTACAACCTGACCGTTAATCTATTCACCAGTTATTAGGATACCAAAAGTAAGTTTGGACATCACGGATACGCTGCCAGAACTTACTACTTAAGATCTCCATCATCTGACCTCAGCGACCTGAAGTGAGTCTTGGCCTTCGATAATAAGAATATCCACTTAGATCATCGGCATACAACTCGCGCAGTACCCTTCGCAGCTCGTCAATCCAGCGAGGGACCGCCGACCGGACGTCATCTCCTCGGCCTTCTCATATACTCTCTCTTCGCCGAAAAAAAAGTTAATTTAATCCATTTGGATACATGCAATCTTGTCCATTTCATTTCTCCAACTACTCAAATGTTCGATTGCAACCATCTTAAGTGCAGATTGCGTCGACTATGTGGACGATAGTAGAATTTTATTGATGTTAAAAACACTTCGAACGTTATTTTCCGCCGTTTGCGGATTTACGGTGCAACGATTCCCTGATGATTTCGTTTTACTGTCATGGTAGTTATCTCAAGTATTCTATGACTATGTTGACTCTATCCTAACTTTATGACGAATGTAACGTCATTGGCCAAAACACTTTCTATACCAGGGTTTACATGGTCGATAGACAATGTAACCTACACGAAATGATGATGACAAGTTTATTACATACATAAAATGTGAATAGAGGACTTAAAACGTTAGGCTATATTGGTGAGTCGAAGGGCTGCATGTTAGTCTACTCACTATTTAATGTTAACCACGGAGTCATATCAAAGGTATAAACAAATCTCTGTGAACATAACATTTAACATTATAACTAATAATTATATATCAGCTTTTTTTACCAGGAGTGCTATTTTTGAAATTAACTCACTCATTATTGGGGATCCGAACGAAAATAGTTCTGGAATGCTATTTCTGAAAAGTGTGACTTACGCAAAATCGGCGAGTCGAATAATTTGTGTTCGATATCGAAGGATTTTCATGCGACATATATTTCATACATTTCAAAAATATGGCTCCAGCTGCTTGTGTGTCCAAGAATAAAAGTAAATTATAATACTTAGTGCCGATTTCACCAAAGTCTGATAAGTTTTATTCCAAGGATAATGACACAATTTACTCTCGTATAATGAAGTTTACATTTCACCACCCAGTTAACCCGAGAATATACTGTTCATCCACATATAATTCTATATAATACAAGGACTCTGTTCATAGAATAAAAATGTCTGCCATCCATTTTTTATGCTTAGATTTGTTATTCTTGGATAGGAAAGACGTTGGTGAAATCGGCCTTTAGTGTGGCATATTCTATCTGCTGCTAAAACATTCTCTAAAGAATGAAGAATTGGCATTGATAGGAGCGCAACATAACAACCACTTCTCCAAATGGTTTCTACGTTGGAACAAGTATGTATTTAAGATTTTTATAACATTTGTTTGTAATATTATTTTCCCATAACTTTTTTGCGCCGAACTATTTATATATAGCATTAACTCCGCCAATTGTTATAAATATTTGTACTTGTGGACCAATAAAGTTTTAATATTAATAAATAAATAAACAACCCACGCAAGCCTCTCAAAACACCAGGATATAAAGTCCCAAAAACAAGAACTTCTGTATTGTCGATCGCATAATTCTTGCAAAGACTAGGCGTACAGTCGATTTTCTCATTAGCATATAATATGTAACATATGCCACCAACATACATTACATTCATACTACAATTTTATTCTGGAACCATCTCATGAAGCAAGGAAAGATGATGTATAGCACGCATGCCGCGAATTATAATGTGCACGTTTGGCTGAGTCTACGTAATGGCACGTCGAAATTATTTTAACCGACTTCAAAAAAGTAGCAGATTCTATGTTCGACTGTAGATATATTTTTTTCTATCACAAAATTCGCAGACTAAGAATTTTGGTAAAAGTGCAAAGCATGTAAAACTAACATCTAACTAGGTTTATCTTACAATAATACATAATTATTAGAAATCCAAATAATGAATACTAATAAAATTTGGTAGTTCGAAGTAATGAATAAGTTTTCTGCCTCATTTACATAGAGAGAGACATTTCAATACAGTTTATATATTTAAGTGAATGAATACAAAGGCGGACTTATCGCATAATGCAATTTCGACCAGCCAATCTTAAGGTAGAAAAAAAATATATATCGAACGATTTGTGATTTCTAACGTACCTTGAATATACTGAAAAAATGTCAATTTTTGTTAACATTTAATGTCTTTACTTTGACGTAAAACTCCGGAGCGATTTAAATTAATGAAGCCTTTTTACATAGGTAAGTTAACTGAAAAGTATATTTCGTTAGTTTTTAAACTTGCAATATTTTTACTTGCCTAACTTAAGACTTAGCATTCGTCGCTAAAAATATAGCCATCACTTACACTGCCTCCAAAAGTCGATAAAGTTTTTGCAAAGCTCAAGTTTTCTCGTTAAATTCTAACTTCGGGGATTCTCCGGTCCAAGTAATAATTGAATTAGGACGAGTGTTTATAAGATTTCAGTTGTCTTTATGAAAATTCTTAGTCATCAAATCTGTCTGTACCGGAAATTGGATAAGCATATTAAAAAAAAAACGAGGACCTTTGGACCACAAACTTTCGACCACAAACTTTCGACCATAAACTTTACTTTCTGTATGGTCCCTCCAAGTTAAAATTTTCAACGGAAATTACAGAACAATATTTTTCTGTAACTTGGTCAAAAGTTACAAACGTGATATTAAGTTGCGGTTAGCTATTGTTATATTTATTACATTTTATTTACTTTTAATAAAAAAGTAATTACCTAACGAGAAGTCTGTGAGATAATTTCTTTAGTTTTCTTCTTTTCTTCTTCTTTCATTCATCGTCGAAATATTTGAACAGATAAATACACAAATATGTACAATTTATTATATGGATACAGCTTTGTCGTAATAGATTTTATTGGCAATGGCTTTCCAGTAAATCTGGCGCTTTCAGGATAACCGGTCAATGAACTCTTTTATTCCCTAAATGAACCTGGACAGTAAATTCTATCTGCTAAGTCGTAAGGACAGGAATGTCGGTCAATAAACGATTATAGATTTTTGTTTTTTCCTGAAAATTATTGAAATAATATAGATGTGAATTTTTACTTGTGAGTTCTAAACTAGATGGATGTATTACAAAACTTCAATCATTATGTACTCTCTAGAATGGTTGGCGAAGTCATTGGTTAATTTTCCGTATCGCTGGTTTCACTTTGATGTCACTCGGAGTTCTCCCAACTTAGAACTACCGCATGAAAGAGGCATTCCATTTATTTATAGATTTATGTCCGAAAACCGTCAAGTCTAGTGGTGGTTTTAGATATTAATAAAGTATATTGTCTGTCTTAGTCTTGCGTTGGAGGCCAACATCCGTTTCGGATCGCTGAGCCAATGCAGTAAGTAAGTAAATAATTAATTAATTTCTTCCTGACCTATATATGTATGAGGTACTAATATCCTGCAAGCTGTTCTGGGTTTCGAAGCAACCAGTAGAGGATTCGACAGGGAATGAAGAAGAAGATGATGATATTTACGAATATACTATATTTGATCTTATAATTCAAATTCAAGTCGAATTTAATTTCATTCTTTATTTAATTTAATACAAATTTAATTTATATCTAAATTATTTCATTTCCAAATTCAATTTACAATATTTGATTAATTTTGCTTGCTACCAAAATGTTTCTGAATGCTGTGTTCACCTGTAATAGGGTTGCATGCTAGCACATTTCTGGGAATGTTTATTGTATGTTATTACATGTAAAATGGTATGTGTAAAATAAAAAAATATAAAAGTGGCGAACGGTGGATTGTAACCACGTGGTAGTATGGAATTATTCGTATCCACCCCACAAGAAAAAGCAGAAACAGCTTATTTAGACCATCTTTTAGCAGCGCTTGTTACCAATGTCTAAGAAGGTAGGAACTCCAGTTCAGACAGTTTCAATCATCGGACCTAAAAACCACTTTAGCTTGCATAGTCATAGGCACAGCTAGTGCCCGGCCCGCTGCTTTGCGTATGTAGTACCTACATACTGCTTATTGCCTACTAGCTTTTTCCCGCAGCTCCGCCTACGTCAAAAAGTAGCCTATGTTTGACCCCGGGTCTTTAACTATATTCATACCAAATATCATCAAAATCCGTTCAGCGGTTTGGCCGTGAAAGCGTAACAGACGGACAGACATACAAAAAGACAGACAGACAGACTCTCGCATTTATAATAATAGTATGGATGTACGTGGAAAAATTGTGAAACGTATTTTCACATAGATTCCTATCCACTATATTAGTCCACATTTGTTAAATCTATACTAATAATATTATAAACGCGAAAGTCTGTCTGTCTGTCTTTTTGTATGTCTGTCACGGCCAAACCGCTGAACGAATTTTTGGATATAGTCAACTATATTCGTACCAAATGTCATCAAACATAGGCTACTTCTTGACGCAGGTGGTGCTGCGGGAAAAAGCTAGTACCTAAATAATATAAATTTTGCCGCACTAAGATATTTTTGGTATTATTTTCTTTTGGTACAATAAAAATTAGTGGTTCCACAGTTCTTACTACAAAATAAAGTAAGAAAAACACTAGAAGGAGAAAGAAAGAGTCTTTATTTAAGAAAGGAAGACTCTTTTCTAAGTGGTCCTAGAAATCGGGTCAAACCTGTAAATCTCAGCACTTACCGGATTAAAATTAGCAACCACAAGTTGGCCATTTGTCTTCCTGGAAGCAAATAACTTGTCGAATAAATATGCTGGTTTTCGGTTTGTGAAAAATATATCGGCGAACGTTAATTTATTGCTTTTGTTTAAAATTGTAGAAGAACTCTTATTTTTCGTCGTGTTATTAAATACATACTTTATATTCAGGTTAGTATCGATTCCTGAAAAAAACATATATAAACAAATTCAGCTGAATTTTAATTAGACAGATCTCCTAGTATGTTGTAAAGACGGCATCGGTCTTATTTTATTCTAATAAACTAAGCAAGCAAGGCTTCGGCCCATATCATGGAAAATGGTAACCATCACGCCTGCTACACGTATCACAGGCGCATTTTTATCTGTGGCTGAAAACCTATCCATGAAACACTTCACGGGGTAAAGAACAATTACACAGATAAAGAAACAGCTAGCTGTTTCCCGCAGCTGCGCCTGCGTCAAAAAGTAGCCTGTGTTTGACCCCGAGTCTTCAACTATATTCATACCAAATTTCATCAAAATCCGTCCAGCGGTTTGGCCGTGAAAGCGTAACAGACAGACTTTCACATTTATAATATTAGTATGGAAGTTATACCTATAAATTTATCACCTCTAAAATTCTATATTTATACTTACTCTCTGATGTGATGATTAGAAGCCTTAGGTGCCTTATATCCTCTATTCTTATTTTTCAAGTGATACTTACAAGCGGCTTTACTGGAAATTTTATTGGAAGGCTAACTGCCTAATTTCGAATAAATCGAATAAATATTAATTATTTTATCATTGTTTAAAATCAGTGAAGCTATATCAAATAGTGGCAAAAAAATAAAAAATTGTTTATTTAAAACTAGCTTTATTAGTAAAACAATATTGTATCATAAATACGTGAGAGAAATTCATTGTCCGCAGAAATGTCAGAGACAAAAAAGTTCATCCAATTTCAAAGTTGGGAACAAGTTGAACAGTTTTGGGCCGGTAATATATGCGGGTCCTATTGGCTCGACCTCTAAGTTCTACTGGGCAAAGTTGTCGATTATGTTGGACATTGGGATTCAGCATTGTCTCAGAAATATATATTAATTTATGGTCAAAATGAAAGGAATTATCAACTTGAATTACTTTGACTTAAATCTTCTAAGGCCAGATATTTTGCATTTTATTTTTCATATGGAGAGACAGAGATGTTTAGAGAGAGATGCGGGAGACCTTTGCCCAACAGTGGGACGAAAGAGGTTACAAAAATATCGTTTGGAAAACACATTCTTAATCTATCCTACGAACATGTTTTTCGGAAACGCTTCAATTATACTAACATTTTTTTATATAGTTAGGTGATAGCGATAAAAAAGACGGATTAACACACTTCCTATGAAATTTTTTTTTAGTATCTCTTTTTACATTGTTTTAGTTTTATTTACAATTGGTCGTTAGCGAATTAAAATTATAGGTAAACAAATACCTAACAACTTAAACTCGCTAACAACTAAACTAGTAATTGCGGTAACAAGTACATTAAAGTCCAAGGTAAATTTACATGTGGGAAACATCAGTAAACCAAAGACTTTGCTCAAATTTGTTTAATAGAACTTCAAACATTTTGTGGCCCATAGAAATAAAATAAAACTAATGATTTTTATTTACATTGCTTCGGTTTTGAGCGAATCCTAGATTTTTTAAAATGTTCTCTTAATACCAGTTCAACAGCCATATAGTCGTTAATGACTATTTAAGCACTCATCAAACTAAAAATAAAAATTCTCCGTTAGAATACAAATTTCAAAATGTATATATATATTAACAAATTAAAGAACTCCTTGGTACCTAGATTTAAAACGTATCTCTGTAAAGAAGAATTTATTTAAGTTTGGAAATTTGGCTTAACTTATCATTAACGTCTCGGAGAGGCGGCGGTAAGTCTTTTAATCTGTTACTCAGTCAATTTTAATAATATTTTAGTAAGTGTACCTACATAGTCCCTATTTAACTAAAAAAGGATCTTAAAGATGTAAGAGAGTCTCACGCAGACGTAGCCATGTAAACAGCTAGGTTAGTACAAAACGTATTGGCTATATGCTCATAGCCTTAGATTAATAATTGGTCTCGCGCGCTCGACTAGATACCGTCGGCATACTAGAAAAATTCGCAACTAAAACCATGCCGAATTCGGCATAGTTGCGGCATACCCGCGTCAGTCATGCCGCTACCGATGAGTGAGTTGGATGTCTAGATAAATTTAAAATTTAATGTAAAACCGTGTAAGAATAATACTAAAAGAAATAAGAAAGATACTGGTATTACATACCATCAATAAGTATTGTATAATTTCGAAATATCGACATAAATTACTCATGAAAATAATATAACCCTAAAATATGGCGCGAAGTACCGCTCGGTGCTCAATGTTGCCGTGTATAAAATCCCAAATTCCCCGAGGTTTCGATTTTTAGTAGGTAGTTAGATATTTTGTTTTTTAACTCCCGACCCCAAAAGAGGGATGTTTCTTCTTGTTGTCTTTTTCTGACAATTTTGTCTGTCTTTAACATCTTATTTCTATAATGCTGGTCTGAAAGAAAAGTAAATACGTGGAATGTACTAGCTGCTTCTCTTCCCGCGCAGACCATATAAGCCGGCCGAGGAAGTGGGCGAAAATCGAAGAACCATACCTATCAGTAGGCGATGCGACTAGCAACCTATCACTATTTTGATTCCATTTCCACTTCACGCCCACCAACATACCAAATATGGCATTTAGGTAGTTGGTAACCCATAGGGTATTGTTGCCGGATAATCGATTAATCGAATTTGTTTTTTTTTTAATAATCTAGGATATCGAAAGTATTAATATAATAAATTTAATCGATTTTTGACATATAATCGATTATTATCTGCAATATCAAACAATTAGTCGATTATTGAAATGGGTTGATATAAATTATATTGATTTAATCAACATAGGTAATCGTTTATATCAATGGTTATTAATCGATTATGTATCTGTAGTATCGGTATAATTTTATCTGTAGTATTAGATTTTTGAGAATTTATGAAAAATAATCGATTAATGGATTAACAATAATACCAAGCATTTCAGGCACCGATACTATACAGATATACCGGAACTCGGCGGCGGGATGTACAGCGGGCATAACACAAATCATAGTCATTCAACTCTTACAGAAAAAATTTACAGAAATATATTATCAATAGTATCAATATCGATACTATCGATATATGATCACTATCGATACCTTAGATTATATTTTCAACTATCAAAGAATCGATTCTTATTCAATGTGTAATGTATTTTCCGGCAACACTACTGTATGGAAAAAGGCCATGATAATATCTACTCGTATGTACAAGATGTTTACCGCAGCTCCGCCTGCGTCAAAAGGTAGCCTATGTTTGACTCCGGGTCTTGAACTATATCCGTACCAAATTTCATGAAAATCAATTCAGCGGTTTAGTTGTGAAAGAGTAACAAACATCCATCCATACTTACAAACTTTCGCGTTTATAATATTAATAGGATGTGTATGTCTATTTATTTATCTGTATTTAAACCCGGGTTACAACTAAAAAGAGTTCAGTAATCAATTAGCTCCAAGCTAAATAGAAAAATAAAGTAACGTTTAACATACTGTACTGTGTAATAACAAATCAAATGAAAGTTTTTTTGCAATTTTAGTATTCTATATTAGAATTATAAAATAAAGTAGACAAAAATTAACCATTTCCCCTACCTTATCTCCGAAACTATCGATTCCAGAATTTCGATGCATAAATTACAGAAAAACCTATGAGATAATTTTAAATTTGTTTAGGAGGTCCAAATAGAGAAAAATAAAAAATAGTACAGAACCCTCTCCACGCGAGCCGACTCACACTTGGCCAGTTTTATTTTAATTTCATTTTAAAGGTTTTTCTGAGCTACTTTTTACAATACGTAACAAGACCACAGCAGTTAATAATTTTCCCATTGGTCGGGCACCAGTCAAGTAGCTGGCAACACCATAATCGACGCTAGTGTGCGTCTTTGCACATTGTTTTACACACACTTTCCTATTATGTGGCCACATTCTGGAAACTGAATTTTCTTTACAGCGCGGTATCTAGTCGTAGCGCCGCAGAGACCAATTATTAATCTATGGCTCATAGCATTCATGTGAGTATGTGATGTCTGCTTGCAGAGGTCGAGTCAATCTAAGTTTGTTAACTCAGCATGAATCTGATATGTAAATTGGACGTTTTAGGGCAAAATTTAGAACTTGATGGTAGGACGGCCATATCCTTTGTGCAGATTTTATGAACTTATCAATTTTGTATTTAAATAAAATCTGTAATCGTCTCTTGTGGATGTTAGGGTAGCTAACAAATTCTATACAAAATTTTGACGCAGTCGCTACCATCTGCGTTTGGAAATAAATCTCGGGGTTGAGTTATTGGTGTCATAAGAAAAATATGTAGTTTTACATAAAAAGTAGGTGTTTTGCTTAGTGGGTATTCTGTGCAAGTCAAAGTCGGTTTTATGCTTAGTTGGTGTTTTGCGTAAGCGGATTTTTTGCAAGTTGGGAGTTTTGCGTTAATATGATGATTCGTGTATATGGTTTTGCATGAACTGTAAATAACATGTCTTTGTGTGGTGTACCTACAATTTTCAAAAAAACAATGATTTACAAATACTTGTTTGATGCTCACATTTATGGAAGGAGAAATAGTTCTAGTTTAAAATATAATATCAAGTATCAAAAGGTCAATCGAGTTACAATCCAGAGTTCTTGTTGTCAAACTTTTACTAAGTTTGCTTCGGCAGGTGCAACAAAGTTTGACCGCAGTTGGCGCATAACTTAGGTACAGTACTCTCAGACTAACTGCTAACTTTGAACTTGACAATGATCAATAACAAACTTGCAATCTATGCGGCTAGTTAGTTGACCCGACGATTATTATTTATACTCTATTGCACAAATTAAAATAAAATGTAAACATGGTGGACTTAATGTCATATGGCATTCTCTATCTATACTTATAGCTATAAAATATAATTAAACAAAATTAATACAGGATGTAACAGAACAAAACATACAAATTCCTATAATATACTTAATAAAATGTATGTAACTTAACATAGTTTCAATAAGAAGGACTAAGCATAGTGTCAATTTTACAAAAGTTCTTAGGTAAAATACAAATTGTAAGTGAAGTATAAGCAATAGTTATTATTCTTTATCTGAAACAAAATCATAAATAGCCTCTGTCCCGTAGTAGATTCCACTCGCTCGGCATATGTATCTACTGGAATAATGAGAGTAGTCTATTATTTCCACCTAAAGCCAAGCCTCCTTGAAAAAGCTTAAAAATTCCTATTGTTGATGGAATCCGCTCCGACAGAGGCGCAAAAGAATTTCGTGTACGTATGTTAATTTCTTAGTCGGCTTTTAAAACATCGACTTATTAAATATATATATATCAAGCCGTCTATCACATGACGAACAGAAGTTTTATTATTGAGAAGTATGGCTCACTCAAAACGACAAGTAGAATGATAACTATAGTTTTATTAATAATCATTGAGTCGAACTACTAAACTTTAACTTTAACTTTTATTCGACTTACCGGCTTTGAGTTGTCATATTTATCAAAAATAGCAATCCTGATGCACTGCTAAGCCCGTTCGCCGGTGCTTATTAGATATTTAATAATGTTCATTATCAAAGAGCTGTTTTATAAAATACAGGAAGGTCAAGGAAACTGTAATGATGTTATACGAGCACTTTGTGTGCGGTTATGAACTGAAACTAATTTCAAGAAATTACGGACTTCCTTATAGAAAGGAAATTTTATTAAGTACTCAGTTACTCTTTTATTTCTTAGAAATTTTTAACATACTCCATTTAAGCTATGTTTTTAACTATTATTTAGTTTCCTCCTCTGTCTCTGGTTTACCTACATTTAATATATGTATTCGTGAAAATTAAACGAATCAATAATTCCATTTTATTATATTTTGATTTTAACAATGTACTACAAGCTTTTAGATCATATTATAGGTCCCCCAATTCCGTGTGTATACATCCCAGCGTGACCTCTTTCATTCATTCACGTCGTGTACTTACACGTTGTATATCAACAAAATATGGCTAGTCCGCCGTTTGTCAAGACTCATCAAATCTGAAAATTTTAAAAACAAATTTAAAAAAATACCTATTTACATTAATGCGGTTTTTTTTTATTTGGTAATCCTAAATTCAGTCGTTTGACTTGTTCTAGAGCGGTGAAAAGTTTTCAAGATAACTTTAGAGACAAAGACGTCTAGAATTTTGTTTGGGAGTTAGAAGGTCGAGTGCCTCTTAATTACATTTTTCTCCGCAAAGGAATTTTTCTTTCCTTCTTTGATGTTTTTCGTCAAATAATTCTCTAGTGAAAAAGCGCTTACAGCTATTTAATGAGACTTATTAAATTATACTTATTTTAAAACAAAATATAGAATAAAGATAATTTGAATTTGAACAAATAATTTTGTCTTTTTCGGAACCGCCTCTCGGCATACATCTATAAATCAAACATAATATAATAAAACTGTGTATATCTATATATAATATAATATAATAAAACTCTAGCTGGGCCGATTTTGTACATTGCATATTTTTTGGAAATTGCTATGGATATAGGCCTACCTTATATATCGGGTCAACATCTTAAGTACAAATCATCCATAAAAATATACGGATCCCGCGAGACAAGCAAAAGCTAATCTACTAGACAGATCAATATGAAATTTAAAATGCAATCTACCAATACAACAAGAAAGCAATAAAGATATTTCATCCAGGAAATTCGTGGAATCCCGAGGGATAAGCAAAAAATTACATACCCAGCAGATGAATTTCAATATACATTCAACTAATATATCGAGAAAGCGTTTAAAGTATTGTACATATTGGAAATAATTCACAATCCCAAGGGAAAAGCGAAATATTGTATATTTATATCCCGGAAAAATAAAAAAAAAATCCCGAGGGAAAGTCAAAAACAGATCAACGTGAAATTTAAAATGCAGGCAACCAGTACAACGAGGAAGCGCTTCAAAATATTTCATCCAGGAAAAGTCATAGACTCCCGAGGGATAAGGAAAAATTATATACTTTGCAGATTACTATGAATTTCATTATGCATTCAACCAGTATATATCGTGAAGGTGTTTTAAGTATTATACTTACATCCCGGAAAAACTTAACGATCCCGAGGGAAAAGCGAAATATTGTTACGAAATCAAAAATAAATAAAAATAAAATGCGGCCCGCGGAAGTTTGAGTAGCGCTGTCCGCGGAAAATTCTCGTACAATCGTCGCGTGTTTCCATACGGGAATAATATCGCGAACGATCTAGTACATCGATTATCTCGCTCTGACATATTGCTTTGTCTCGCTCTCGCACTTCTAGTATGTACTAAGGGAACGAGACAGAGAGTATCCCTCTCTCTCTATTCCGGAGTAGTTGTGATCTTTCTAGAAACTTATGGAGCGGGTTTCCCGGGCCATATAAATATCGGAAGGTGCCTCAGGAGGGCAGTTCTAATTTAACTGAGCTACAAGTGCGATCAAGAAGCGATATCCGGAGCGAATAACAAGTGATACAAGCGACCTCGGCAAGTTATAGTGACTGTGATTAGCAAGTGTTTTGGACATTGTTAGTGATAAGTGAAGTGAAGTGACGTCGGCGACCATCCTTGTGGGAATAAACGTTTTTAAGAGTCATCAGGTGTTTTTCTCCAAATTGCGAACCCCGAGCTCGTAACAATATTATTTACGTAAAAATGGCTGATCGAATTTTCATGGAAATTGGAAAGTGGCCAGTACCTATCTGTATACTTTACTTTTTATCTTAAAATCACTTTCGAGACTGGCATCACAGGATTGTCCTCTCACAACTCCAACGGTCAACGGCAGAGATATAAAGCTTAGTACAAAAGTTTTATTTTGATTTAAACCTGAAATTTACCATAAATATATTAATATTGCAGAAAGGACTTATTTCATTTTGATGGATCGGTAAGATATGTAGTTTATACCATTTTGTTAAGAAGCAGGCAACTCACCTGGTTCATTCGTTTATATCAAGTGGGTTACATGGTCAATCGACCGTGTACCCTCTGATGTTAGAATTTTGCGGAACAACTATTCGGCCTATGACGTGATTCCTTTAATAACCACTAGATGGCAGCCGGGCACGGAATCATTATTATATCTGATAATCAGGTGCTCCTAGCCAAACTGTCAATAACTAAATGGGAATCCAATCTCCTCCGGACTGAAGGCAAATGCCTTAACCACTGAACCACAGAGGGGCACTAAACAAATGTTTGAAGTAGAATTTCTTTATTGAGTTTGAATAATTTTCTTAAGTAATAATAATAATAATAACTCAAGAGTTCTCACATGACATTAGTATGCAATTTGGAGTAGATAAATGCAAACTTTTATCAATAGTCAAAGGAAAGCTACAAAACAATAGTTACTTGCTTCAAACTGGTGAATCGATTGAACCTATAGAAGAACAAAACGCATATAAATATCTAGGGTTTAAACAAGCAAGACAAATAAATCAAAAAGAAACAAAAGCGGAACTATCTATCAAATTCAAACAACGTCTTAATTCCATTTTCAAAACTCATTTAAATTCCAAAAATACAATAAAAGCGATAAATACATACGCAATCCCTATTCTTACATACTCGTTTGGTATAATTCAGTGGTCACAAACAGATCTAAAAAAGTTACAACGCACAATAAACACCAGCCTCACGAAATATAGGAAACACCATCCGAAGTCATGTATACAGCGATTAATATTACCACGCCGCGAGGGAGGGCGAGGCTTAATAGATATACAAAATTTACACAATAAACAGATCCACACACTCCGTCAATACTTCCATAGCAAAGCTGAACACTCTTCACTGCATAGACACATTACAAACATAGATCACAAACTGACACCACTCAATTTACACGATATACACAAGCAACCTAATGAACATATATCAGATCAGAATGAAACAATAGCAGCATGGACAGCGAAATCCTTACATGGAAGACACCGATCCCACCTGAGCCAATCCCACGTCGACAAAGAGAAGTCGAACGAATGGCTCTTGAGGGGAGAACTGTTCCCTGAGACGGAGGGTTTCATGCTCGCGATCCAAGATGAAGTAATCGCTACCAGAAATTATATTAAATACATCATTAAGGACATAAACCAACCCACAGACCTTTGTAGGCACTGCAATAACGCATCTGAAACTATACAGCACATCACAGGAGCCTGTTCATCACTCGCTCAAACAGATTATAAGCACCGTCACGACCAGGTTGCTGCAATCATCCATCAAAATCTTGCCTCCCGATATAACTTTATCAAAGAAATGGTTCCATATTATAAATACAAACCAGAAACCGTATTGGAAAACAGATGCCATAAAATTTACTGGGACAGGACAATTCTTACAGACAAAACAATACATTATAATAGACCGGACATAACAGTTCACGACAAAATAATAGATACAGTATACCTAATTGATATAGCAATTCCGAATTCACATAATATCCTAAAAGTAACTTCAGAAAAATTAGCTAAGTATCAAGAGTTGGCCATTGAATTGAAAACTCAATGGAGAGCAAACACAGTCCACATAATTCCGATAGTCTTATCATCAACAGGTATTATACCAAAATGTCTTGTCCAAAATCTAAGTATATTAAATATTCCACAGTACATTATTCATCTTTTACAAAAAGCTACCATACTGAATACATGCCGAATCACCCGAAAGTTTTTAACTTCATCTACTCTTTCATCTAATTTCTCTATATAGCACATTTTTCTACTTCTATCGCTTGGTTACGGCCCGCGTTAGTTGTTTATGATACCCTCATTAGAGGAGAATAAAAGTACGTAAATATTATAATAATAATAATAAACACTTTATTGCACCAGGAAAATACAATTTTGAGACATGTACATGTAGACATAATGGTGTGCAAAGGCGGCCTTATCGCAATAGCAATCTCTTACAGGCAACCCTTTTTGTAGGAAACATTTCAGGAAAAGAGACAGGTATGGTGCAGAAACATAAGCTAAGTATAATAGTATAAACTTACATAAAATAAACGAAAATAAACTTACTTAAAATTACATATCGCAGTACACATATAGTATACAGAAATAAATAAATAAATGTACTATAATACCTCAAATAATGATGTAAGATAAATTTTAAGACCTAACGTAACATCTCACATCATTCACCCCCATCTAGAAAATGCTCTTTCACTAGTGCTTTAAAACTCGCAAGAGTTTGAGCACGCCGAATTTCAGCTGGCAGAGCGTTCCAGAGTCTCGCAGCTTGCACTGTGTAGGATTGAGGAAAAAATGGGCCATTGTAATCAGGCATCACTAGACGAAGATTGTAGGAGCTGCGAAGGTCCCGCCCTTCAAACTCGCTGTGAAAAGTAAATAGATTTCTAAGATATTGAGGATAGGAAGGATTAAACAGAATAGAAAACAGCAGTGACAGAATGTGCCAATCGCGGCGAAGTCTAATAGGAAGCCATTTTAATTGCGTACGAAATTGAGAAACATGATCATATTTACGAAGGCTAAATATGAATCTGATAAATAGGTTTTGGAGACGCTCAAGCTTGCTTAATTGATCTTGAGTAAGATCAAGATAACAACTATCAGCATAATCGAGGATAGGAAAAAGAAGGGTTTGAGCAAGCGCAATTTTGGTTGCCATTGGCAAGAATTTATTTAGCCGTCTGAGAGAAGCTGAAGCCGCAAATATCTTTCTACTTACCTCGGATACTTGAGGAGACCAAGAAAGGTTACTATCAATTATAATTCCTAGATTCTTAACTTGACTGCTAAGATTAATTATAGTTCCGTCAAAAACAAGATCAGGAATATCAACATTCTTCAGTTTACCTGTCTGCCAAGAACTGCCCACAATGATAGCTTGTGTTTTTGAAGGATTTATGTTAAGTCCATTAGACTTGCTCCAAGCAGATATTGATTCCAAATCCCTATTGGTGGTATCGATGGCTAAGGAAATATCACCAGCTGCAGCTTGTGTGTAAATCTGAAGATCGTCTGCGTAAAGGTGGTAGGAGCATTGAAGATTAATAGTAATAGAGTTAATGAAAATAGCGAATAAAAGTGGAGATAACACGCCACCCTGCGGTACGCCAGCAGAAGAATCACACCAAGAGGAAAATTTGTCCTCGACATGAACCCGCTGTCGACGCCCATACAGGTAAGAATGAAACCAGTTCAATACTGCCGGAGATATGTTAAGAGAATGTAGAACACCAAGTAAAATGTCAAAATCAACAGTATTAAACGCATTACTAAAGTCTAGAAGGGTAAGTACTGTAAGGTCCTGATTGGACATTCCAAGGCGAATATCATCAGTGATTTTGATGAGAGCTGTGGTCGTACTATGACCCGGGCGAAAACCGGACTGATAAGGGTTAAGGAGGTTATTTCTTAAAAGGAATTCCTGAAGTTGTTGTTGAACAGCACGTTCAAGAACTTTGGAAAGAAACGGCAGGATCGAAATCAGGCGAAAATCGGAAAAGGATGTGGGTTTTGCTTTTTTGGGTAGTGGAGTAACATAAGCATCTTTCCAAATAGTAGGAAATATACCGGAAGTTAAGGAGTTATTGAGGATCGTAGTGATGATAGGTAAAAGGATGTCAAGAATAGGTAGGATCATAGCACGACCGATGCCATCAATTCCAGTTGCATTCGAAGTTATTGAACGAATTATTCTCTCAACATCACGGTCAGTAATGGGACTAAAAGAAAAAGGAGAATGTGCAGGAGTTGGTTGCTGATAGAGAGAATTTAAGTAATCTTAATGCAGCTATTAATCTTACATATTATACCTACCAACTTCTCAGTTCTCTCATTAGCACATCACACATACCGATAGAAATCCGATATTGATATCGTACGTTCAACGCCCAATATTAAAAAATATCCACAATTTTCAGTTTCTGCTATGTCTTCCATTTCTACGACCGAGAGTTTTTCACAAGGTGTTTTCAGTATGCCCCGAGCACGAGATACGTTTATCCGTATTTAATCATTATCCTAGCTATCTATCCAAGACTTATTCTTAGTGACATTTTCTATCTCAAGCTCCTCCGTGCTTCGGAAGGGAAGCATTTGATCTTGGTTGTTATCGATAGATGGCAGTAGTTAGACTGTGACGGATGCCTTTATGCAGTCTGAAAAACGGTAAAGTGATGGCTAATTACAGACTTCGGGTCATGTTTCTGCTGGTCCCTTCCTACACGGACATCAGTCGTGTAGGAAGGGTTACGTGACGGCAGTCGCTCCATCATCATTCCCTAGGCTCTAAAGCCTTTTTTTGTTGAAAAGTGTGACTCACGAAACATCGACGGGTCAAATGATTTTTGTTCGATGTAAAATAGTCAATCATCATCACTCGTATCGGTAAGCCGAAAGAAATAAAGAAAACGAACTACTTTATATCAACATACGAGTCTCTGCAATCAAAGCTATGCGAATATAAAAGTGATATCTAGAATCCTATATGGTTTAAAAATGTATCAATCTTGCTGTTATGTTTATAAAGATTTTACTAAATTGCCTTAAAACAATGAAAGCTTAAATTTTGTAATGAAACTAATAAAGATACTTAATAACTTTCAATATCAGCATAATCCCATTGGAGCTATTTTAGACCAAAGTCCAATTAAAAACAAATTTATGAAATCGCTGTAATTGATCCTATCTCGTCTGAAGAGTTCATTTTATTTAATGTACCTACATATTGGCTTACATTAATTATCAAGCAATCGTACATCTCTATGTATCCTCTTGGCGTTTTACGGGTTGGATTCTCGAGTGCTGTTTTTCAGATCAATACTCATATGTCTAATGAAAATCTTTACGACTCATCGAATATGTCGAACGAAACTCATTCATAGATCTCATAAATAGCACTCCTGGTCTTCAACGTACCACGAAATTTATTTTAATTCCAATGTCCCCCAAGATTTCAGTTCAAAGCTCATTAAAACTTGTTACGCTTCTTTCGTTAACACTTTATTATAATAAATACAAAATAAATAATTAAATATTTAGAAACTCATCATCCTAGCGTGTATTCCTAGTTGCGTCGTCAGCTTACGCTTCGGAGCCTAGGGTACGCTGTAAGTCATGGTCCTAGATTTGGCGGAACTGGTTATTACAATGGAGCACTGCCGTCTGACCTTCGTAACCCTTTTTACAGGGAAGCCAGAAACATGACTCTAGGTGTGTTAGTGGCCAACAGTGTCAGAATTTTTCAGGCTGCCCCAAGGCATCTGAGACAGCCTAACGACTGCAGTCTATCGACAACAACCGGAACTAACGGCTTAACGTGCCTTCCGACGCACGGAGGAGTTCAAGACAGAAAATGGCGACTAATTCAATAGTGGTCGCGTCACGGCGTCGCTTGACACGCGCATTCACTACGGATACGCGCGTCGCGCTCGACTAACGAGCTCCTCGAATCTTTAGAAATATTTAGAGACTAATCACACAGATTGGTTTAGCCCCAAAGTAAGTATGAGGCTTGTGTTATATACTAACTCAATGTTACTATATTTTAAAACAAAACGAAAATAAATTAAAAGAATAAATTTGAAAATACAAATGAAAGAAAAATCTAAGGATTTTACTAGAAACTATGATTTTGTCCATTGTAAATGTTGGTTCAGCTGCAGTGCTCTGCTACGGTTAGTCGTTAATTGCTTTTCTTTGTTCCTCCGAATTGAAAACTAGCGTCGCCACAGATGGCCCATTTCAAAATATCTAGAAACAATTGTTTTAGGTTTAATAAACCTAAAACAATTGTTCTAACAATAAACCTGGTTTATTGTTAGAACTGTCTTTCTAATGATTTCAAAATTAAAAAATAGTTACACATCAAATAAAATTATTTTAATACGGTTTTGACAAGGCCTTGTCGGTGGCGAAGTTCTGGTCATCACAAATTAAATTATGTTTGCCGAAGACGACTAGCTAAGAAGACGAAGAAATATACGGTTTTTGTGTCGTTTATTACTTTCTAGCTGTTTCCCGCAGCTCCGCCGCGGTTTTCAACTATATTCCTACCAAATTTGAAAGCGTTACAGACAGACAGACAGACTTTCGCATTTATAATATTACTGGCTGTTTCCCGCAGCTTCGCATGCGTCTTAAAGTAGCCTCAGTTTGGCCCCGGGTCTTCAACTATATTAATACCAAATTTCATCAAAATCCGTTCAGCGGTTTAGCCGTGAAAGACTAACGCAGACAGACAGACAGAAAGTCGGACAGAATTTCGTGTTTATAATATTGGTATTTATATTTATTATTTAAATCTAAAGTTTAAAGTATTCGTGGTCGCAGGTAGACCAAGTTCTGTCTGTGATGTCATAAGAATACAAAACTACCGGGATAAACACCAGTAATGAAATAAAAAAATATAAAGGTACTCATGCCATAAATATAGGGCTTTGTCGTTTCATTATGACGTCCGACAGTTGCACTTCAGAGTTATTGATGATCACTAAAGTAAACTCTTCAAACTCAAATAAAATATGCCCGTGGTAATAAGAATTTTTAATTATATTGTCATAGATTTACTTAGCAACTCTTTACATTTTACCGAAAATCTTCAACCAAAATAAGCAAAATTCGAAGTTTATTCCAAATGCCCAAGTAAAGTCAGGATAAAACAATAGTTGGCAGTAAAATGGGAACATTTGGGAGATCTTGAAGGCCTTCGATCGATCATCCTATGGAGGCTTTCAATTTAAACTTCCCCATTGAATACGAGATTGCTTTTTCTTGGTTTCAGTTGATGAACATTCACATACATCAGTGTATATGTGCATATGCACATATACACTGATGTATGTGTACCAATATGAACAACTAGCTATGAATATCAAAACAATATAGCTGTGTGATTGTGGTGTGTGGACAACTAAATTTGTCTTTTAACTAATCATTATATCCATACAGAACAGACAGACAGGTAGTCTGTCTGTTACCCTTTCACGGCCAAACCGCTGAACGGATTTTGATGAAATTTGGTATGAATATAGTTGAAGACTGGGGGTCAAACATAGGCTACTTTATGACGCAGGCAGAGCTGCGGGAAACAGCTAGTTAGAGAATAAACCTTTTAACTATATTGTGATCAATCACAAACAAAGTTCCAAGAAAGATTTCAACCCTGTAAAAATATGAAGAATCCTAAGAGGCATGAGGCATTCTCTGAAAATAATAATAGTATTTGAAATATTCTGGGGAATATTCAGGAATGGCGCTATTAGAGTTAAAACACGTTTCTAGGCTACATACTTATTAAGGCTAATAAAATCAAAGAGTAACTAGCGAGTATAACTTTAAAACTTGCTACAAGTCAAAAGTATCGATTAGTACTCATAAAATGATTCTTTAAAAAGTTTTAAAAATACAATAATTTGTTAGAATAAAAAAAATAGATTTTATATAACCCACGTCGGCCCACGTAATACTAAATACGCTTGGATTAATAATTGATTTCCACGGCGCCGCGCCAGACCAATCATTAATCTAAGTAAATACGGTACCAAGGCAGCTTTATTCTAAGTAGACCTCCTACCTGTTTTATACGAGCAAAGAAATGCTTTGTATGAAAGAAACATCTAGTGTCTAACGATCGTAGATATAAATTTTTCAGTCTGATGTAGGTAAACAATTAACACATAATGCCTTTTGCTTGATATTTAGCGTTAATTTCATGGGTTCCTTCTGATTGCCATCAAAACCTACCTATTTGAAAAATTTTGAGCCCGTTGTTTGAAGGGACTGTCTATTTTTAAGCATTTATCGTTAGATTAGTCTTGAGCTAAGTAATCGCGCAAATTGCAAATCGTAAGTGATTACCAAGACTAAGCCACGACCAAAAGTGCTATTTTGATTTACTCAAAGCCGAAATCGAAATTAGTCGAAAGATTTTTGTTTAATTCATTGATTATGTCGAATGAAAATTATTCGAAATTGAACGAAACTCATTTGAAACACCGCTTGAGCAGGTTTTAACTTAGTAGGCACCTACGAGATTATATTTCTCTTCTAGAAATTTAATATAATTTGAAAATCTTACGAGTGACATTATTTCAGCAAATGAATCCTCTTTTATTCCAACGATGACGGTTAAATAATTTTGGCTTAGTCGTCAAAATTTCCGTCTTCCCGGAGCCGGAGCGGTAAAAGGAAAATGTAACGACTTTTGCGGAAAGAGTGATGAGTACATAATTTATTTCGACAAGGAATTTGGTAGGTATTTGAATGTTAAGTATATTTTCAGGACGTTCTTCTTAGCAAAAGGAATATACATTATATAATGAGAATAAATATTGTAAGCTCTTTATACATGTTTCCTTTTTTAATTTGGTAGTTACTAATTTAAAAAAAGGACTAAATAAAGTTTCTTAATCAACAAATCGTTGAATAAGGCGATATCGTTACACTTGCATTACATTATAGTGCGTACATATTCTGGTGGGTTTAAGCAATTTCTTAAACTAACTGTAAGTATTTGTTTCACTTGAAGCTAAAGGTAAATTTATATCGAGACAAAAACAGAAAATAAATCCATTATTCGATTGATCTAGTGGATAAGAGTGTTAAATACATAAAAAAATCTCTCATACTTATTGTCGCTTAAAATTTATGAATACAAACGCAAAAGTACTTGTAAAATACTTTGCAAAAATACTGCGTAATATACAAGGCTTAGGGCGCAATGAAATCTGATATATAGGTGTTTGCTCACCTGTTTATTTTGAACCCACATCGGTTGTTGACACTCTATTTTAACAGCCCTGTGTCTGTATAATACTGATTAAAGAAACAATGAAAATACAGAATGGGCATTGACTTAAAAACATTTTGAGGCAAATATCTTCTCCAATGAACGGAAAGGAACTTCTGATTCCGCTCGACCGCTTTTTGGAAGTTTTTGTTGCTTTATCATCATCATCGTTCATCATCATTTCAACAGTTCCGCCAAATCTAGCACCATGACTTATAGCGTACCCTAGGCTCCGAAGCGTAGTCTGACGACGCAACTAGGAATACACCCTAGGATGATGATCTTACGTTTGCATTTTACTGTGCCGAATTGAATTCATTTTATAAACAAATGCCCGTTCTGTTTTCGCATATGGCTGTGATACTGAACCAATATTTCACTATCTATTCGATTACAAACTATCCAGATTGAATGTTGATCGATTTGTTTCATCCAACTACGCAGAGAATGGAGACATGAAAATAGAATTGTATATGTATTCGTAACAGTTGTTCTATTTATACATTTAAACTTTTTAGTACCTATGCCGCTTAAAAATAGATTTTCTTTTGGTTGTCGTAAGAAGCTACTATAGAAATATCTGCATAAGGTTTCAATAAACATTTACATCTGTCCCACTGGAGACACTGCCATCCCATTCAGAGTCCCATAAAAAGTATTTCCTTCAATACAGTCAACAAATCTATTTAGTAACCCGACTCTTGAACTACACCTAAGCTTAAATTTTCCTATTACTTTACAATAAATAATAATATTCTTATATTTTTATATATTTTTTGTTAAAAAAACAATCCCGTAATTATAGGTTTATAAATGTAGACTCTTCGCAAACCTAATCATATCATAGCTACCTTATAAAGTTATAACTTTTGTGACAGATAGTTTATTCCAAAATCATTTAAAATTATATCTTTAAAATTGTCGCACGCATTGAGGACGCATGTCAATTTCGTTCCGACTCTGAGTGTGTCTCTATCGTAAGTAGTGACGTCACCCTTATCGCCAAGCTCTGACGTCACGCGGTAACCTACTTACTTGGCCCCTCATCTACTTTGAACTTTTCAAGCCAAATTACTCTCTAGCTCAGTTGGCTATAAAAGATTTCATTGAAAAATAAAAAAATAGTAGTAGTAGAATTTCACGAAAGTAAAATATAAGTGAGGAAATTTTTTAGTAAGGTGAAAATAACAAAAAAATTATAATACATAAAACATCCCAAAAAGGTCAAAATGGTAAAGGGGAAACTAAGTGATGTTAATCATCACTTACATTACATCTTTTTTTTTGTTTTAAATTATAAGCACATACTATCAAATACTGGATCTACATCCACATACATACATTACATACTGCTAAAGTTTATTATTTCTGAGTAATATCTACACTTAAATTAAGAAATTTAGTAAAATCCTTTCATCAGACGGGAAATGAGTTAGGAAATGATGTACATTGTGCATACGCCTAGACAGCTATACCCAAACAGATCTTCAAATTTAGAGCAAAACGTGTCGACCGTGCGGATTTCAAAGATAATAAATCGCATCATATGCGGCGCATTCATTTAGGATCCCACAGATAGGACACCTCTAGCTATCACCCCTCTGCGTCGAAGGTCAAATGTTTTTCCTTATATGAAGCAGTAGAGATACCACTATTCGGTGAAACAAAAACTGTCAAACTAATATGGACCCTTTGCCCTTTACCATCAATAAATAAATGATAGTTATTGACATACGATAGTCCAGAGACTTCGAGTTTGGAAGTTCAATTAATAACCTATCAACTATAATTGGGGCTTTCACAAATGATCATCAATCACGGCAGTATATAATACACATACAATACAGCAGTACCTATTACCTATAAAGAAGCCTGCTGTGTTGTTATTGAAATCAATGTCTCACACAAAAAACGCTTAGAGGAATAATTTTCGTACGATTTCAAATGGGATTCAAACGGTGCGTCGTGCAATTTTCATTCGACCCGCCGGTTTTAACAGATTTCAAAGATTCCATTTACTTATATATTTAAATTAGTATTATCATACCGTAACGTAGCTTTACAATAAACAAAATCGTTTTTATTTTACTGCAGAATTATCACTCGGCGCCTTTGATAATTTACGATACGCAAATCCCATTCTTTATGGTCCTCGTAAAGCACAAAGTGCTGAGGTAAGCGGATATTGTCACATTTCCACACGTGTCGCGAAAATATTTGGTTGTTTATTTACATTTACACATCAGATGCCGCCTTGAAATTATTTCTGAAGAATCAAATTTGGTTCCACATATCGAATTTATAGATTTAGCTAATTTTAGCGGCAATGGTTGATAGAAATATAAACTGATATGTTTTGGCTTTAATACAGGTCGTTACCTACAGATAGTTAAGTATAGTTTTTAATGAGAACTTTTGTGTTTATGACTAAAATTAAAATTCACAAGATATTAGTTAAGTGAGTACTAATTTTTAAACAGGTTTTTCCACCAAGCGTGATACCCAGTTGCACCTTCAGCTTACGCTTAAAATAGTGTAACCTATTTTTTCAACAGAAATCGTGAGCGAGGCCGCCTTTGGAGCATTAACTTTAAGATCTAAATGTAGGTAATAATTTGTATAAATATTAATTTACGCAATAAAAGTTTTCATATTGTACTATTTTACCACAAAACATATATTTCACCGTTTCTTACATTTTCCACAACCATTTGAAGTAATTACAGAATTAGTAGTTTGTGATTAATACATTAGTATTACTCAACGGCCTAGAACTTTATGCAGCGTTCAATGTCAAAGGCTAGATATTTTATTGCAGTTACTTGCACGCCAAGGAATTTTTATTAGCTTTTATTACTACCATTTACGAGCTTTCCTTAGTAAATATCTTTAATAAAACATTCTTTCGCCAATAGTACTTACGAAGAGTCAACAAAAATTAGTCGTCAAAATTGATTAGAGATACGTATAAAAAACAAAAGACAGGTATAAGAAACAGAAATTAAAAACTAAAACGTCACGCAGGCGGCGTCAGATAGCAATGGTTACATAAAAGCGCTGAAAACGAATTGTATGTTAATACATATATATACCATAATTAGAAATTATTAGGTAAAAAACATCTATCAGAATGACCCACATTTTTTTCTGGCCGGCACTTATTAATTTTGGACCGAAATGGAGGATTTCTTTTTCTTTACTATGAACTGCATCATTTACGACGTTGATTTAGTTAGGAAATCGACCGAATTAAGTACCCATATATTAATATCAGCTTGGTTACTAGGCCCCAGGTGATTTGGCTTTGTCTAGGATATAATGGTCTTAATGTATAATGTACGATGACTATGTTAAGCACACATGATGAAGGGTATTGGGATATTTGCCAAGCAGGGTAGCTCATTGTAGGTAAATATAAATTTAATATTCTGAGAATGTTTACAGTCCTTAAAGTTACACAGACGTTAATTAAATGTGTACTATACTATTTTATTTTTTTCAAAATGGGTACCTATGTTTTAAATTCTATTTGGAAGCATCTGCCCATATTTGATTTATTTTTATTAAGAACAAACGTGAACCGGTTTCTAAATGGGATGGATATGATGATGAATTCACAGTGACGCCCAATCTAAGACCACGACTTAAAACGTACCTACCCTAGCATCCGAAGCGTAAGCTGAGGTCGCAACTAGAAAAAAAACACACTTGGACGAAGAAAAAATTCACATGAAAGCCGAGTAAAACTAGATAGCTTAAGTTTTTCAAGGAGTAAGTGGATGAATATATACCTACAGCTCTATGTAATATTGAATGCGTGGATCAGCTTTCTTGTCACGGACTCGTTTGATTTATCCCGGGCATTGGCCTGGTAAATTAAATCTCTGCCCGTGACCGTGAAACGTATTGGTTTTTTTCCCGACACAGCTTTGTCATTCAGATTCCAGTTAAGTAATTAAATTTATTTCCCCCTTTTTATCAGAACAAGGTATGTTTTGTACGAAAAAAAAGGATTATTTCCACTAGATTGCAACTAATTGCCGATGAAACTAGTGCGAATACTGAAAATACTGATGTCAAGCGGCTCTACCCAACTCTACTCTACTCTACTCAGAACTGTAGGGAATTTCTAGATACGAAAATAAAGCATAATATCTTAAGTCTTATATATTTTGGTAAACGTCGCCAAACCCGTTATTTTGATACAAAACAATTTTGTAGCAGTGACTCTCGCGCCAAAAAGACGAATCTTATGACGTATCAGTATCACTACAAGGGAACAAAGAGACAGACTGACATACATACACACACAGGTCAAATACATTACTCTCCTATTTTTGGCTTCGCTGTAGTCGGGGTTACACCCACTTTGAATATTTACTCGTGGTGGTAAAGGTCAGAAATTAATAAATCAACAATAAAATTTATTTTTGTTACAAAACGCAGTTCCACAGTTGACAACCACTGGAAAAGATCGAGCAGCCCTGCCTTTCTGGAAACTTATCAAACGCGTTTCCCGGGCTATATAAACAGCGGAAGGTGCCAAAGGAGGCCAGTTCACGACTACGACTATGATTTGGACATTGTTAGTGATTAGTGAAGTTAAGTGACGTCGGCGACCATCCTTATGGGAATAAACGTCTTTTCAAGTCACTAGGTGTTTGTCTCCAAATTGCGAACCCCTAGCTTGTAACATTATTACCATCATCGTGTACTCTGCTCTGAAGCTGGACTAGGATTTTTTTCTAGAAAACGCCTAGACGATGAGTAGAATTTCAGAGGAATAGAAACTCTTTTTACTATTTTGTATTTTTGCTTGATTTCACAGATTATTAGCTGACAACTAAAATATCATGCTGGTGCAATAATAAGGCGAGACCGGGAACATGTATAATTTGTATTTGTAAGGACTTATCAAAAAATGTAAAGGATACTTTCTAAGAAATTATATAACAATGTAGTAAGAAGGTTTAAAAACTTTATTCGCATAAAATAATGTACAGTAACTCACTTTTTAAGAAAACACATGTCATCAATATCAACATACAATTTCAATGTATCAAAACTTGTTTTCGTTCTGAATTAAAAAAATAAATTTAGAATACACTGTTTTCTAACCAGATTAAACAAATATGAGAGGTGACTCACTTTTCCACGGTAGACAAGAGCTCAAACCCAAACACCACTTACAAGACATTTTCTTAACAAAGCCAATTTTCTTCAAAAGAACAAACAATTTTATTTCCCCTATTTTTACGTAACGTCTTTTGTTTTAATAAGGTACTTCCCCTCAGTTGTTTTCCATAAAAACCAGACGTGGTGGCTGTAAAAGATAATGGCTAATTAGTGAATTGTAAGCTTGACCCGACCCTCATGACTCGACAACAGACTAACCGTGCACAGGGATTGTTTTTCTATGTTTTTGTTTGGAAATAACAGCTATAGAGCCTATAAAATCTCATCAACAAGAAAGGGATATTTTAGTACTGCAAATGTTGTGCTTGTTGCAAAGAGAAAGAAAAAAACCGCACACGAATAAACGTTAAATTCTCAATGGCTTGCGGTAACCGATTTTTTAAAGAAAGGAAGTTTAAACAAAATATTAAAAACAGAAAAATCCAGCTTTTAAAAGCATACATGCAAATCTGGGGCAGGCCGCTAGTAATATATTATAATGCTTGAATCTTACATAAATGGTATAGATTCACATAAGTTCAGATGATTAAGACGTTTGCTTTACACCCGAAGGTGTGGGTTCGATTCCCACGGGAAACATGCATTACTTAGTTGTTTTCATCGCAGGAATTAATCACCTGATTATATTGACGATTTCGTACTTTTTATGGCACGTTAAGCCTTTGGTCCCAGCTGCCATGGATGTCGTTAAAGGAACCACGTCTAGGCCGAAAAGGGGTCCCAAATACTCTGACAGCAGGTGTATACCGACAAAAGATATGAATGTCTAATTCTTATACTTTACATCTAAACAAATTATTTCATGATAAAAGATTATTTTCAAGAACCTGTTCAAAAGTTTTTTCTATTTTTTCCATTATTAGCCTTCAATTCAAAGTTCGCCGTCTTCAATTCCCAATGAGTGATCTTTCTAACAAGGTATTACAACACAAAGGAGCGGTGAGCTGTATTGAGGCTAGTACCTAAATAATGACCGCTCACCGCTCCTAATTTATCTTAACCAAAAGGGACAGGACTTAACAAGGGATGTTTGTCGGTCTCGTTAGGACTAAGGATATAGAACGATTTTTGAGAACATCGGTCTTTAACCTCGTAAAAATAGAAAGAAAATCGGTTCGCTGTAAACTGCATGGATGGAAAACCGATTCTTGTATACTGCTACTTAATATATTTTATTTGAATTTTGGATTGTTAAGCTTAATTGATTTAGCTTTTATGTAAAAAAAAATGACTCTGTAAACGTAAAGATTTCAGTCTCATATGCCACTTTAAAAAAAAATATAGATATATAAAAAAAGTCCTCAATGTAAGATTCCTGATTGAAGGTCAAATATATTTGTATTATATGTTAGAATTATGTTTAAGCTATATAGGTCTCAATTTATTGGTCTCTTTGACAAGTATCGATAACAGATCCAACCAAGAATCGCATTCTCAAAGTAGGGAAGACGTCATATAGTTAGCCGTTTTTAAAAGAACGAGTAATTTTAAATTTTCCTATGTACCTACTTTATGAGATGTATTCGGCATGACAATATATTCTGGGTTCCGAAGCAACCAGTCGACTACCTAATAAGTGATTCGCTGACACGAGTATATATTTAACCGAGAAAGGTGGCGCTTTAAAAGGTGTATAGGAGACATACATAGAATTTTCAAGTTTGTTTGACATCAAAATCGGTTTAATAGTTTTTGAGGCATTTGCATTAAGGTAAAAACAAATATTTTTTTAAAAATAAAAAAGCCGTTGGTCGGATTTTGCTGATATTCCGAATGTATGTAAAAACGTTAAAATACATCTGGTAAAAAAATAGTTTTAGTTGTTTTTAACCGACTTTCGAAAATAGGAGGTTTGATGTTTATTTCATATTTGTTACCTAAAAACACCATCGTTTCTAAACTAATTTTAAAAATTGTTTTCATATTTTTAAGCATACACTTTCAGTTTATTCTCATGAAATTTTTAATGCAATCGGTTCTGTAGTTTAGTTATAAAATGTCATCCAAGTAAACATCTAATATTAATTTATTCAAAAACAAGAAAAAAAAATCATTTACTGGAACCAACTTGAAAATATTTTGAAGTCATGAGTTAATCTACAAGGGTGGCGTGGTCCCGGTTGTAGCCTGATATCTTCGGCTAGACTTAAGCTTAGACGGCATTGTTTCGGCTTAACCTACCGTGTAGCCGATCTTTGTTGACTAAAATTAGGTGCAGGATAATTTTTACCGTAAATAACGTAATTACTATTTATGACTGATGTTTTTGATTTACCTACTCTCCAAGTAAATCTGATCCAAGTAGTCTATAGACATTTATAAGACAAGGAGTGTCTTGCGTGTTGCCATCCTTCAAAAAATTTTATAGGCAAATAAGCATACTAGGCTAGCTAGATGGTAGAATAGTCCATAGGCACCTGCAACTTCTGGAATCTCACATGCGATTTGCCGACTCTTGAACAATTTAGTTGGCAAACTAGCATACCATACCAATTTAATTCTTTATCTTTTTCTAATTTAGTTCTTGATGGTAATATTATTCCTTTTTCTCCTACTGTTAAAAACTTGGGCATTATATTCGATTAAAGCCTGTCCTGGTTACTTCAAATTAATGATGTTAGTCGTAAAATGTTTGTAGCTCTACATTCATTACGACGTCTGCAAATTTTTCTCACTTTTCAAACCAAAATATTATTAGCGCAGTCTTTGTTGATTCCTATCTTAGATTATGCTGACGTTGCTTACTTGGATCCAACGGAAAAACTTTTAAACTAATTGGAGCGGCTGCAGAATCAGTGCAGATTTATATTTGGATTGCGTAAATTATGACCATATTTCGGAAATCCGTAATAAGCTGAAGTGGTTGCTCATTAGGTTACGTAGAAACGTTCATATCTTGTATCTTCTCTTTAAAGTTCTCTTTATCACTTCTTCTCCTATTTAAATGAATAATTTTCCTTTCGTCAGATTGATGACCGGTTACGCTCTGCCCAACCCGCTTGACGTGCTGCCTTGTTCGTCACATTCTTACTCAAAATCGTTTGCTGTTGTGGGAGCTAAGCTTTGGAATTCACTTCCTGTGGAAGTTAGGCTGTCACAAAGTTTAAACGCTTTTAAAGTAAAACTTTCAAATTCTCCTTTGCTGAACTTAGACATTTAAAGTATAAGCTAGTTACATGGGTGTATGTATGTTTATTTTTATGTATGTATGATTATTCTATATAAGTATGTAGATTTATTGAATGTGTTTCCTTCATAATAATATTATATTGTACACGCTTCTACCCTTCTGGTAGGCATATCTTCTGTCACTCGCTGGTTGACTGTAAGAGATCCCTAAGTGGGATAAGTCCACCATTGTACTTATTATTGTTCCATGCTTGTGTATGTAAATTATTTGTTTTTTTTTTTTTTGTACAATAAAGATATTACAAACAAACAAACCATAAGCGGTAAATGTCAAAGTAGTATATAAAGACTACTTCGGGAGTGTTACTTTTATCTCCACATCCATGTTGCCGGTGTCCATTGACTTAGTAGTCTTAGTAGACCTCTTACCATCAAGCAGGCCGTATGCCTGTTTTCTTACTAAACTGTTTGGGGGTCTGAGTGGTTGGCAATGAGCATGTGATACGTCGTAGTAGTCTATAGACACCTGTAACACCTCCAGGTGTCTTATTATTAGACGAGCCGTATGCCTGTTTGCCTACTAATTTGTTTAAGGGTTGGCAATGCGCACGTGACCTTCCCGGGTGTCTATAGACATCTACAACTTCTTACCAACATACAGGACGTATGCCTGTTTGCCTAATAAATTGTTTAAGGCATACCTATAATAATATGCATACAATGCGGATGTGACTATCCAGGTGTTGTAGCTGTCTATAGACTACTGTGAAATCCCACCATTAGGCGGGCCTTTTGCATACTTGCCTACTAAATTTTTTTTTAGTTTAGTTTAACGGTTGGTAATGCTAACGTGATACTCCAGAAGATGCAGGTGCATCTTCTCACGTCTCACGTGTGCACTGCCGAACCTATCTTTGGCCTTTTAGTTGGCAGGTCGTACGCTTTTTGTCTACAAAATTGTTTGAAGGTCGACAAACTCTATTTAATAAAATAATCGCAAGGTCTATGTTCGCGGCGAACAACTAGTTAATTTAAAAAAATGTTAGAAGATTTTTGAATTGATTGACAGAAGCCACATAGAAAATAAATATAGCAATTTACTCTTACATTTTACATCAAAGGAGATTCACTTTTCTGTAGTCCACTGTACTTACAAATATGCCATTCGGGAACGTTTCGGTAAATATTCATTATATGCGTCTCTGCTTTTGTGTGAAAGTTTTGAAGCTTTCATTGTTAAAACAGAGGAGTTTTGTTAACGTCTTATTAATAACATGCAACTTAAGGGTTTTATTATTTTGTCAACTCTATACTATTTCATGCTCGAGTACTCTCTATATAATAACAAAAATTAATTAAACTATTCACGGTTCCATGCAGCTTTAATTATAGTGTTAATAATACTAGATGATTTATATGATGTCGGTCAACTCCTAGTCCACATTCGAAATTGAAGGTTCTAAAACTGCTGAGCTGAAGCATTTAATACCTAAGTATATTAAATTTTCAGTTCAGGCAAATTTGGCAGAAAGAACTAAGATGTAACCTATCAACCTAATAATGATGATGATAAGAATATCAAAGTCACATTCGAAAACAAAAAGTGTATGGGAATGACAAAAGCCGCGCTAAATCACGTGGTCGATTATTAATTAAATAATCGCGATGGATTGCGAACAAGAATGTCGTTATAATTTTTCAAATTATGATTTAATAAAGTATCATTCATTTCACGTTTCATTTTAATCGGAGAAAGAAAATAAAATATTTTTGATCTAAAAAAGAAAAATCATAACCTGTCCGATGCCCTCTTTTTGTTTTCATCGGTTGAGTCTGGTAAGTGATGAATCGGTTACTTGGGACCTTTATTGTCGATTGATAAAAAGGATTGTAAAAAATTCGTGAAGTTCTATATATTTTTGTGTATTTTCTGTACTCTGATATTCAGACATCTAATTGAACATGGAAAAGCATTTACGATAATAAAACACTCATCGCATCCATCACCAGAAGACAAGGAAATCCACGTATCATTTTTCACAGTCAAATATACTTGCGACGCAATAAATCAGATTCCAAGGACCGATCGAAGTGTTTACGACTAATACGAGTATTAAAGCCTTTGGAAATAAATGATCTCTCATATGGCACAAAACCGAAAATTGGATTTCTGGAAGCCCATTTTCTTTTGCTTTATGATAGGTAGGTTGGAAACATTCAATTTAAATTCTTCCTCCGACCGTGTTATTCACAAAAAAAAATTGATTACGCTTCAGAGCTATCGAATGTAAAAAAAGGGTAACAGATGTAAGGCAGCATCTGTTACCCTTTTTTTACAGAGACACCATATCAATCATGAGACCACGGTATGTTTATGATAAATATAATATAGCAAAAAAAAAAAGCGAAAGCTTAAAGTAGCTTAAGTTACTTTTTCCGATTTGAACATGACGCATATAAAGTCGCTGATAAAACTATAAATAGGTATTAAACTATAATAGGTATATTACTAGTTAGGGTATTTTTCTTCGTTCGGCAAAAAAATCCTCAATGGAAAAAAATAGACATAGCAAATAATCAAAATAGTGGAAAGAAAAAACTAAAAACTTGTCAATCGCACACGTAAAAAAAAAATGCCATCAAAATCGTTAACTGTGTTCATACCACTTGAACCAATTTTAATTACATTTGAAAGGAATTTCAAATTTCAGTAATTTAATTCAAAGCGGACCCTAGCAAAATCAGCAATACTTGCCATTTTACGAAGGTCGACAAATCTTTAAATGCTTAGACATCTCCCTGAGGCCTTAGATCACAGTAAAAATAAAGACGCGGTGTTTGTGTTCTTGTGTCAAATTATGATTGCTGTCCTATGTTTTTACGGTTGTCACACATTGAACCTGTGCATACTCTTTTTTGAACTCATTCTTTGCTGACTTCTTCTTGGCGTATCGATGTCCTTCCAACTAAATAGTTATTTTAATAGTTTTTCCCCGAGAAGTGTTCTTCCACATTTACGGACTTAACCGTAGCTACCATCTGGTCGTCCCGAGTGCATGTGTTGCTTACTAATTTAAGGACAAAGACCAGTTTGAAATAAATCTCTATTTATTATTAATAATCACAATAAAATTCATAAAAATCTGGTATATGCACACATACAAAACTGTTCAATTCTAACAAGAGTTAATGTTACATTATATACAGGACATTTTCAGAAGTCGGTAAAAATAGCCCTATTTCTCAATTTTTACTAATGGGAGTTATTAGCTAAAATTGGTAAACCTTTAACTAGATTAACAATAGGTTTTATAAATAATAGGTATTAATATCTTGATGATTAAGTCATAATTATTAGGACTCCCTTTTTACGAATGGGTGTCGGCTATATGGTTTTAACAGAATAAATAAGATAAAACGACTTGTCTTCATTTTCTATCTACGCCCATTCTACTTACCGCTGACTTGTCTTGTTTCGCAATAAATTAATTCATTTATTCTGAGCTGTAATTTAGATTAAAACGAATCAGTATTAATTATCAAATAAGCGAATTAATCCAGTCAGTATAGTAATATTAAATTTCTTTTTTTTTATGAAACATTAATATGAATAAAACATGAAATTGTGTTTCAGTCGACCCTGTTATCATATAACTTTGCGCACAGACAAAGTGTGCTGGGTAACTTCAATTAATAATAGTATAGTCATCATCATCATCATCATTTCGTGTCAGTTACATTGTATATAGGTTTTTGGATCAGGATTACCTAGCAGAAAGGAATCTTGTAAGTACGGTGATCGACGAGGTAACAAGGAGCTGAGCCATGAATGTATTTCTGTAATTTGCCAGCCGTCACCCGCAGGAACCTTTCGACCTTTGAAATTAAGGGATCAGTGGATTCTGAAGGATATTTTTGATTTACGCGATTCTAGAATTATAACACGTACTTTATTTTCTATTATTTAAATAAATATATAAAAATACGCTGTGATGTGATGTACGGAAGACATTTTGATTTTAGTGAACAATTCGGCTTGCTAAGTACTTAGTTATTAGCAATAGTATTTCTTCCGGTTTGAATATTTTTTAATCATGTTATGAGCAATAGAGTCAGTGATATTACTGAATACATCACACTTCAATCTTTAGTAGGCCTTAAGGCCGTAACTGACTCCGTGGTCTAGTGGTTAAGGCGTTCCTTCTAGTTGGCCTTAGGTTGTGGATTGTGGTTTCGATTTCTACGGGAAGCATACTTTGTTTAGTTGTTTCCAGTTTGATTAGAATTAGAACATTGCAGACTTGAATCCCTTGATTGTCTGATGATAATAATAATGATTCCGTTGGTCTTGGGTGCCAATTGGTGGTCGTTAAAGAAACAACGTCAGAGGCCGAAAGACGGTTTAGAAAAATTCCAGGATGTGCAGGGTCGTTTGACCATGTAATCCACCCGATATGAATGCAGTATGCCTTACTACCATCGTAGTAAACTACAAAGTTTATAAAATACAAACCCTTGACATTACACTTCCTCAATTTTTAGCGGTCATAAAAATATGTATTTTTAGTATGATTCTAACATAATATGATATTTCTTGGATGATAAATTACAGAAAACTGCTCTTTTTTCCTCAATTCCTATTTTCAGGCTCAATTTCTTTCATCTGGATTTCTGATTTCTTTGGATTCATGCTCTGAGGAAAAAATAATATTGTGGAGTGAGTATTTTGTTAATCTAGTAACGTATATTTGTTGGTTGCTTTACGTAGGAGGTATGTGGGAGGTATCGATTTCATAGTGTCATCTATGTCTGACATACACGTACGTCCTGAAAAAGAGACAAATAGTCTGCATTCTTTTGTAATTCTTTTATTGAGTTACTGTACATTGTATAGAACCATTTACATACTTACCATTTTTTTGTCTTGTTTTGTTTTTTTCTACCGGAAAACTCGCGGTATTCGGAGTTAAGGCACTTCCACATCTTCCTAGTTCTGAAGATTTATGATCCAATTTTATTCATTCTCCCGGGGCGAAGCAGAAGCAGGGATGAAAAAGGGTCTATGTATTTTTTTAAAATCATTTTTTTTTTTCTCATCTACCTTTTACAGTTAAGTGCTTTAGATGATAAGATACAAAACCTGCCCTAAATTTTAGACGAGAAAAATCATGTTAGTAAGAAAACTAAAATAGGTAGGTATTACATTTCAAAGGGGTTTGAAGGTTTTCTTTTTTGCCTGAAAGGCTTTAGCGGTGCCTGGGTCTAGCAACATCATGAGATACAATATATCTGATTCATCATCATCATTTCAACCGCAGTAAGTCCACTGTTGAACATAGGCCTCTCTTAATGCTTTCCAAATTAACCGGTCGGAAGCGGCCGGCAACCAGCATTTGCCTGCGACCTTCATAAGGTTACATTATTTTAAGTACTTGCCGCCTGCCCGACATAAGTTAGAGATTGGTACAAAGTATCCTTCATTCAAAACTACAACATTGCCAAAAACCTCACTAGGTCGCTGTCAATCCAAACTTGTGAATATAAAGAACCAGGTTTCAGGAGGTTTATCAAAAATCCTTCATCCTTAGACATAATAAGTGGATTATACTTAGGCTTTTGTCATAAATCGAACCTCAAAGTTGAATACTTCTAAAATATGTAGGTATCTAGGGATCCTAAAAATGGAATAATAAACAAAATAACTGTACACATAAATTTAATTATATAATAAAATGCTGCAAACCAACACACAGTGTTTACAAAACAAAGGAACTTGAAATAATTACATTATGTAAGATTCCTCATAACTCTATTAAACTTGTACTTTATAAACAGTAATATCACAATGAAGAAATACTAGAGCACACACAGCTTACGAAATATTAAATAATTTTATAGAATCGAAGTCATCTGAGATCAGATAAGAATTTTTTTAAATTGCACAGAGAATAATTATATATGCAGAGTATTGATAAAACAATATCAGGTAGAGTAACAACACAATCGAAATTAATTCCGCCTAAATATCGGTTATTAATATTGCGAATGGAACATTTTACTTCGACGGTTAATGTTCTTTGGTTATTAAGTATTATACCTATTACAATATATAAACAACTTTTGCAACTCATATAAACTAAAAAAATATTTAAATCTAGTTATAACTTTGAATTGTTTCCTGCAATCCAAAAAATTCAACATTATCTGACGGACCTTTGTGAATCAGCTTTGTTTATTGTTGAAATTATATCATTACTAGGTTTTACCCGCAGCTACGCCTGCGTCAAAAAGTAGCCTATGTTTGACCCCGGGTCTTCAACTATATTCATACCAAATTTTATCAAAATCCGTTCAGCGGTTTGGCCGTGAAAGCGTAACAGACAGACAGACAGAAAGACAGACAGACTTTCGCATTTATAATATTAGTATGGATTACGATATATAATTCGCTGCTGGTGACAGGAAGACCGGCTGCTATTTCGCCCAACGCTATCCAAGGGGGAAATGCAGCCAGCGTTCTTGCTAACATACCACACGACCACGATTTATTTATTTCTTTCTTTCTTTTTAATTTTTCCCCTGTTTTATGTCAATAAACTCATAAGGGACATTCAGAATATTTAGATAATTATCTTGCTTAATATCAATCTTTTATTTTTTTTTAATATTTAAACAAATGACTAGAATTAACTACTTTGTACCTAAAATAAGAATACGTTTGTTACTGGGCACTTAAAATTTTATGCATAACAGCTTTCATGCAAACATCAAATATAAACATTTATGTTTATGTGTTATAAACTGAGCTTTTAATAAAAGACAAGCCTTGAGACTTTACTGTATTATTTTTATCTTAAAAGACTTCTTAGGAGTATCAATATACGATTGATTACACTAAAACTCACTACATTTGGTTAGAAAGGTACGGAAGTATAAAAGGCCAGTAAAAACACTACGGGTACTAGAGTGTATAATACAATAGTATTACTTTCAATATTATTTCTTAAACATAAAATTCTCACTACATCTTTCTGATTAATCGCATTTACGATTTTGTTATTATTAATTAGACATATAATATAAACTATTAATTCAATCCTAATTCAATTCGGAGGGTTATTTGGTCACCCACTATAAACTATATTTTGATTAACATTTAACGTTAATAGTATTTTATTTATGACTAGGCTAAAGAAGAAATCATCTATGTGCTTGGCACAATACATTGATACTTTTTCAATAGAAACAATTTTGATATCTCCCTGATCCAATATTTTCTTAGACCGGACTGGAAAACATTAAGCGTAAAGTTTCTTTCATTCAGTCTTCCGTTTTCATACCTTTAGGTTTTGCTTTATTTACACTCTCGTTGATAACACAGCTGTTAAATCTGTTCACAACATCTCTTACTTTACCTTTACTAATAACAAGTTCTTTATCATAAGTAGGCGTTATAATCTTTCTCTCGCCATTGCATACAGGTTTAGTACACGTCACAGAAGCGAAATTAGCGCTTTGTGACTTTCTGAATTCTCTAACAGCGTTATCAATATTATTTATAAGATCCTTTGCAACAAATGTTGCTATTTCATGCTTGATACGATCTCTTTCATTTAACAGTTCTATTGGTCGATGGTTAGCAACTTCTTTCTCGTCAGTATTTCGTTCCGGACTTTGACTATGTGTGAGTGAATGTGCAGCAGGGCTATCAGGTCCTTGGAATGTGATGCTGGGATTATTTACAATCCCTGTTTGAATATGATTGGTTTCTTCCTTTGATTGTTTACTAGCACATACGTTTTTTTCTCCAATTAACCAATAAGTCGTCATCTTGCCTTTACCCTGCGACAAATGAAAGTTGTTGTATAGCTAGAAATTCAAAAGCACATACAGCTAAATTATATTACACTAAAACGACTCATATACATACCTTCATGGTAATCTCCCCTCTACATTCCAGTTCAAAACAGTCATATAAGTCCAAAACTTCTTTTGTTTTAGGGCTAACGTGGATTTTAAGCGCTTCTCCATGAGATTCCATTCTCGATGCTGTATTGACAGTGTCTCCAAATAAACAATATCTAGGCATTTTTAGGCCTACTACTCCCGCGACACAGGGACCTGTAAGGAAACCAATAGTTATATAGCTCCGACAAAATAATGCTAAAATTTATATTCTAACTCAATTTGTTTTACTTTTTTTTCCATTATGGGAATAAAGCTATAGATAATAAAGAATTAAGTATGATGCCCATGATGCTGTTCTTTTCAATGATGATACTTTTTTAATTACTGATGATACTGCAAAGATATAGGACAACAAATAGATGCACAATTGCGCTCGAAAAGTATCCAAGACTAAAGTCTGCCTATTTTCCCAATGAGCAGAGTTTGAATAAGTCGTATTTTTACAGTCTATAAAATATCCAGAATTACACACCTGTATGCATACCAATTCTCAAAAGCAAACGTTCTCCAGGCCTGTGGGGGACTGTCTTCACTCGCACAGCCCTCAGCAGAGCCAGAGACATTCGAGCTATCTCCGCTGCGTGGCGATTCCCGTTCCTCATCGGCAACCCTGACACCACCATATATGCATCGCCTATTGTCTCCACCTGTTGAACATCCATTCAATTATAAATTCTATACATATCACATTAAAGCCGTAAATAGCACAACCTTTCACTGACCCAAATACCAAGGACCGTTACAAGGGAAAACCATTTGGCTTGGACATAAATAAAACGTTACCATTATGAGTTAATATCTTACTTGCGTATACTTTTATACCGTAATCTAGATATTATACGGTAGGATGATGACAATAGACATTTATCAATATTGGCAAATAGGTTGGGCGTAACTTTCGCTACACATAACATTTTATATCTATTATTCCCGAGTGATGCCAGAAACCTATCTGGAATTTATTTTCTGAGAGCAGGGATCGGCTCAATTTATGACTATGATTGCGTTCAGGTAGGTTAGTTACTATCCTTCGGGGGAATCCAATTTTCAAATACAATAATAGTATAGTATTTTCTTATTTGTAGCCAAATTAACTGATGGCGAACACATGTACTACCGAAACAAACAAATGCAGTATTAATTAAAATATACATGGTATTTGTTGCAGTAATAGACCAACAATAAGTAAATTTAACTTCGTTATACGGTATACCTATTTACCCAAAAGAACAAAAAACACGTCAACATAAATGGCTAGGTAATTAGAGTTCATTTTGACTAGGTCCGTAATAATTTTAATACACCTTACTTTTTTGATAATTCGGAATTATTTTATTGTGCTAAAATACAAATTTATCAAATAAAATAAGTGAACTAACAAACAGTCCATCAGCTATTCGCTGCTACTCAATAATAGAAATATACTTAATAAAAGTACTTACTCCATGATTTTTTTATCACCTTACCTTATAAACGTCAAAATTTTCGATGATAGAGTCAAAGCTGGTATACAGATCGTTGAGTAAGTCCACAACTTCTAAAGGAGTAGACTCAGCCGAAAGCTGAGTAAATCCGATGATGTCGCTGAAGTAGATGGTGACCTGGTCATACGTCTCCGCCATTACTGGTTGTCCCATTATCAACTGAGACGCTACGGATCTAAAAAAAATACAAAGCTATGTTAATCTTTAAGCATTGTGCTTTGCAGTTTGTTATTTGTACAATGAAGGTTGAATAATTAATTTCAGCATTTCCTGTAAAATATTTATTCTTTAGTTCCTAAGTTATAGTACTCCACCTTACGATCCGGTACCTCTGGGATCTTATACATAGTTATTTGGAAACCATTGGCCAAGTTTTTACAGTGTTCTGTAATTAAACTCAACAATAAATAGACCTCTCATCTGTGTACCTAGATATTATAAGTATTTTTGACGAATACTTCTTAAAAATAGAACTTAAAAATGCAATTTGTGATTTTAGACAATTAGTGTTCTTAAATACATTCTGTACATTGTTTTTTTCCTTGTTTCTTACGACTGAGACTGTTCCCTGATAATAGGAGTACAGTTTACAGCCTGTAAATCCGTTGGAAAATCGCGACTATAAAAGCTCGCAGTTCTGATTACAAAGCTCGAGTCGTATCTTCTGTGAGTCATCTGAGGAAACGGTGAAGTATTAAACTGAGCCGTAACCGGTTAACTCATGATTTATATTGAACAAGCGGCCGCCTATGGCTTTGCTTCCGTTCCCGTGAGAATTCCGAGAATCCAACTTTTCCTGGTTAATTTTTCTTTCTTCTTTCTCCTGCCTGTTTATCTGGTTAGTTTTAATCTAAAGAAAATCTTATTACAAAGACATAGGTTGATCTATACATTATAGCGTTAAATCAATTCCAAGTAACACCACCAAAAAACCTATTAACCTATAATTATTAGTAATCCTGAAAATTTAAATAATTTGAAATAAAAAAAGGAAAGCTCAAAAATTTACAAATATTTGTAAAGCCCATTCTAACTTATATTCTGTCTCGTTCATACACACCAAAAATCTTTACGTGAGAAAGGAACTCAACATATTTTTACAAAATACAACGTTCGTTCGCGGGTGCAGACATAGATAAAACTGGTTTTTATTGTTCCGTTTGACTTATGTCCAATAATTTCAACAGTGAATCCTAGCTATAGACATTTTCTCGCTGGCAACATCGATACATTGAAGCCAACTTAAAAAAAAACTTTTCACAAAGTTTGTAAACAAGAAAAATCGCTGGTTTTTTTTTTAAGTTGTTTCGTGGATTTCCGGTTTTGACTTCCAGTTTTTGGTATTAAAACTTAAGGTCAGTGCCTAAATTACTTGAAAATCTTATTATTTTCTTGTTGGCACTTTAAATAAAATAATAATTGAGAGTTAAATATCGTAGAACTCAAATGATGCGTTCACGCCAAATTGGAGGGCTTTATGCAAAACATTCGCATTAATTGTGGTACAAGGTAAGGTTGTGGTGTAGTAGGATTTTAGTCTTATTTGAGTATAATGCAGTATAAACATACTATACTTACCATTATTTTTAGAAACAAGGATATTTTTGACACTAGAAAATATATACACAAATGTAATACACCAAATAGTAGCCGGACCAACGCCTATCCTTGCTAACCACGGCATAACACCATCAATCAATGGTGCATTGCTGGATCTCTGCATTTAAATGTATACAAAAATCTACATAGTTTTTTTTTTTAATATTCCATAAAAAAACCAAGTCATGGTGAAACTTTAAAAATCAGTGGTAGCGAAAGGGCTTGTTAATCAACAAAGCTGTCATTATATTACTAACTTGGGCAGCAGCTGATATAGAAGTTCCTCGCATTTTCTCTTCTCTTCCAGATAGTCTGACGTGCGTTCTTCCACTAAAGCCTCCAGGTTGTTCGCGTACTGTTCCACCTGAGTTAGCAGCATGTCCAGTCGTGTGGATGTCTCACAATCTCTGGGAAACAATCCAATATTGTAGTATAATCCAATATAGTACCTACAAACTAGTTTTTCCCCACGGCTTCACGGTATACTAACAGTTTTTCTATTTCTCCGCGTAGTTGACTGGTAGAGAATGCTTTGAGCATTAAGTCCGCCTATTAGTAAATCTTTACTGTACCACAAGTATGTTGGTATGGTGGTACAGTAAAAATAAATAAACATAGTACTTTTCCCGGAATTTTCCTATTCGATTATAATTTCAGTAAGAGTTAGGATAGGATACAAATCGCGGAATCGTAGTGCCCGAAAACATAGAGATACTTTTTTCTTTGGCATATAAATCCCAAATACTTTCAGCATGGTAGTAATATAACATCATACCTACAATACAATATCTTATTTCTATATCTTTATAGCCCACACACAGAAACAGACAATCATAAGTTAATCACTCAATAGAGAAGAAGACGAATTGTGTATGTTTAAAAATGTCCGATTAATTTGAACAGAATGTAATATATATAAGAAGTCAAATTTTGCGTGACGTAAATTTTAAAGTCGTTTATATATATGTGCACTGCATCCATTTTTATTTTATTTTTTCCATTAAAATATTGTTTTTATTAAATTAGGTATTAAAACTTGAATTATTTATTCTAATTATTTCATTATCTCTATAATATATATATATATATATATATATATATATATATATATATATATATATATATATATATATATATATATATATATATATACAAATATACTGAACATTTAGGTAAATGTAGTTTTCTTTAAAGTTCATGATTTTGAATTTGTTCTGATAAAATACACTTTTTACCCGACTGCGCCATAAGGAGGGTTATGTTTTTCAAGAATATGTATAAATAATTGTTTGGCTCGCTCTGCATATATCAAAATAAAAAACAAAGAAACAGATGTTTTGGGTTTTTTCATTTCCAAATTACACAGAAAAGCAGTCGGGATTTTTGATTTTTAAATTACCATTATCTTGATTAAAATATTAACATTAAAAATATGTACGAAAATAGACAAATCGCATTAAATAGAATTGTTAAGAAGGGACAACTCTGGCTCAGAAATTCCATTAACGCAAATTCCGGTCGCGATAAATGTGTTTTGCAAAACATCGGTATGTGTCCTGCGGTCTTGCTCTCTGTTTTAATTTTGTACTGTTTTGTGCAAATATCGAAAATATAGCAATCCGAATTTGCAAAGACAAGGTTCGAAATTTTCCCCTATTTAAGTTCCCTAGTAAGTTGGACAAACTGTAAATATAGCATGGTGTTTATGTAATATGTATGCAATGTATATTACTTAAATACTAATATCAATCCTGCCTGTATGTTTTCTGAAATAGATAATATAAAAAAATAACATTTACTGCATGACTGTAAAGCCGGGTCTTCTATGACACTGTTTTGTGTATTCTTATAACATAACATTTACATAACATAACATAAACATTTTAAAAAATATGGGCATGGCCTAACAGGTTTTGTCATACAAATTAACCGCAGTGAACCATAGAAAACAAGTTTTTGTAAGTTTGGTTTGTTATTTTTTAGCGCAGTTGACTCCACTAAATACCTTGTTTAAAGGAGATATAAGACAACGAAGTAAGTTGAGAACTGTCGCATTTCGAGCATTTTACATAAAAACTAAGACGTACTTGTTAATCCTCTGTATATTCTCCTTGAGTGCAGAGAAGTCGGGCCGGTCATCATCAGGCAGGGTCCAGGGTGGTTCCCCTGTCAAGGACTGCCTCGGTGACGCAGATAAAGGTGAAGTACCGCGGTGACGCATTTCTGCGTTCCCTGTATAGATAGATATGTGGTATTTAAATGTCATGTTAAAAAATAACGTAGATTGAAACGTAGCTACTTATTGCTTCCATGAGTTGAAAGGGCCCTATTTTGTACTTGAACTTATTTGCACACGTTATTTGTGATTGACCGAACGTGCGGCTTTATTTGAATACTAGCAAAATTTTTGTTTATCTGTATTTTTATATGGATGGCCTTTAGTAGTTTATACTTGGTACTTGCCGACAATTCAACATTAACACTCAAATTTTTTGACAAATTTCTGTAGTAATAATCAGTGGTGTCGGTAGCAGACAACTTCATAAGTTTTGATCCTGAAATGGGCTGTGTAACGTAAGCTAAGGATTCAAGTGAAGGAAAATAGAAGAAGCGAGGGAGGTCTGTACTTACAGATGATACCAGCAAATGGAAATCAGTAGTCTCTAACTACCCCTACAAAAACAGACGTGATTATATGTATATATGAAGAAAAATAATGTATGAAGCGAGTCATTAACATACTTTTAAACTTGTCTTCTAGAATAGCAGCGCAGTAGTCGCAAGCGAGGGTGCAGTGTGGGCGACGCATCTCCAGCAGTGGACTCACCGCTCGCCGTGGACTCGGCGAGTCCGCACCACCTGGCGGTACCAGGGACATGCTTCTGTTGACAAAACACGATATACAAACAAAACTGGTTAATTTTTACTTAATTCAATTAAAATTACATAACATGAAAATAAAGCTGTATACTCGACAAAGCTTTTTGCTCCACATTGCGTAAATCTGGAGGAAAATCATTCAATATCGAACAAAAATTTATCGACTCGCCGATTTTGCGTTAGTCTCACTTCTCAAAATAGCACTCCTGGGCTGTTGGCAAAATACAAAATGTAAATTATTTTGGAAAGTAGGTTTTACGAACGATAACGTACCCTGGACCCTGAAGTATTGATGACAATGCAAGTGAAAAAACACGCCTTGATTAATACTCGTAGAAGTCGTTTTAGAACACCAATAATTAATACCAATCCGCCAGCTTTGTAATAAATATAAGAAAAAAGCTCACAGGTGGAGCTGGCTCCGAATAAAGTTTGAAACTTATTTCACGGGATTACCAGAGGTATAACTTTTCCGGCTTGGGTACTACATTTCCACCTCACCTATTTTTGCCTTATTAGCAATAAATGATTGTATATTTTTCTTCTTAAAACTTCTACTGGTTTAGTAGTAGTCATGTAGTCAAGTCTAGCTTCGGTATACCACATACATACAATTGTTTTGATTGATGTACAGATGCAACTTTTCTGTTTAGAAACAGAATCATTGAAAGGGAGAGAGATCCAGTGGAATTACTGGGGCTGTGGCGAAACGTCACACGGGTCACACTCTCAATAAAACGAGCGTAAATTGGTTATTAATACTAACTAACTCTTTATTAACATCCGAAATCTAGGACATTTTGTAAAAGGAAATTTTCAAACTCTCCACACCTCCATATTAGTTAAGTGACGTTTAAACTATTGCAACCAAAATAGACAACATTTTCAAAACTGATTACCCCCAAGGAAAAAGATGCCGGAAGCATATTTTCACAATCATTTATTCATTCATAGCGAGTGGGTTACATGATCAATCGACCGGCCGAAAGGACGTTCCGGAAAAATACTCTGATACCACACCTGACACGACGATCAGATAGCAGCCGGGACCAACGTCTTTACGTACCTTCCGAAACAGGGAATCATCATTATAACCAGGTGATTCAAGCTGAGAAATGTTGCAAAACATTTCGAGTAAAATTATCCCTAATCTTTTGCATCCTTTTATATCAAGCTGTCCAAGTTTTTCTCGCGTGGTTTACTTCCATTCCATTTCCAGCCAAGCAGAACAAAAAGTGTCTATCTCCACAACAGTAACTGTTCAGCGAAGTTGGTCGGACACCTGTAGCTTTATAAATGCGATATCTTTGTATCTATAAAGGTCATGGATCATTGAACCTTATAAAGAGGTAAATGGGTTCGCGCTCAGTTGCAGGCTTGTATTAAATGGTGGGTTATTTTTTTATAAAAATCTCTCGAAATCAAATTTATCTTCAAACGACTGAACTTAGCTATCAAAGAAATTTTTTAAGAAAGCTATTTCAAAATGTAATTTTAAAATTATCGTTAATGTCTTATAGAGTGCACGTGGTTAAATTATGAATATCGAATTGAGATGACGACAAGGTTCAAAAATTGAAAAGTAATGATATTTCATGATAGCATGATAGTATTTAAATTCGTTTTAAAAATTAACATTTAGAATTTTTGCACAGGAGATTTTTTAACAGGAGACCATAAAATTATATTATAATAGATGAACACGTAAAAAATTAGGAAACTTTAAATTTGGAACTATTTATATAAATGCAATATTTAAGGTAGTTTTCGAACAAAATTTAGTCTCACCCTTGTAATTTACCTAGGCGTGACGTCACCGCTAGGTATCCATTAGTATGGAGCGTTTGGTATCCAAAATGCGCGTGAGTTTAACTTCGTCATGTCTCAGTTAGTTTAAGTTTTATTGATGTGGTTTTTTCCACAAAACATGAAATCAAAAACTATTCGTCATGCCTATTGACAATACTCTACTGTTTCTTAGAGAGTTAAATTATAATGCAGTAGCTTGTACATAAATAAGTTACCTGCAAAAATGAAATCTATTTGAATAATATCAAAATCTTGGTCACCACTCCACACCATTTAACCATATTAGACAACCTCAACGTCCGCGAACCTCCATCTACGACAAGAAATTTATAATCATAGCACGCACCATCAGCATCAGACGTTTAGGAAAAGTAATCCTTTCATCACGAAATCTAATCAAGTCCGCCATTAAAGTTCAGTAAGTCTATTAAACGTAGACGTACTACAGAACTACGCAAAGTTAGCTATTCACAAGAAAGATTGAGCCAAACTCCAACAAAACTTCAACAGTATTACAGCGCCCAACTCCTTTGATCCACAAAGCTGATCCGTCCCAGTTAACATTTTCCTTTTTATCTTACAGATTTGAATAGTTTGCTTTATATATTATTGACTATTGACAAATTATTATGTAAAATACTTATCGCTTCATGAAGGATAAGTACTTTCCTAGATTACAAACTTGTCTCTGTGCTGCAGTCGATCCATTCATCTACAAGAAAAATACTATCTGATAATACATGTTTCCCTGCAACGATCGTTAAAGGAAGCAAGTTACCGACCAAGAGGCGATTCCGAAAAACTCTGAAACCAGGGTAAGCAGTATCTAATGATTGACCCACTCGCCATTAATGAATGAATATATGTCTTCACTAGTGGTCTTATCTAAGAAATATACTATTAACCACAGTCATCTCTTGAAACTAAAACTTGTAGATCATTTTGTATCACTGCGACTCATTGGCTAACAAACGAATGGACCTTTTTAGAACAGCGTATTGGGATCAAGAGGACTACAGGAACTTCGCACCAGTTGATGTTCTGAAGCTAATGCAGTCCTTCTTCAGAAACCCTGCTGAGGGTGAGTTAGGCATGGGGTAAGGACAAAAGAACCCAGAGGTTCGACTTGCTTCTTTAGTAAAGATAAAGCAATATACTTGTCTTCTCTATAGCATGTTGTGTCAAGCATTCTCATTTCAGTTTAATTACAATTACCATATGCAGCGATGCAAATAGGCATTGTAGAGTCGCCAGGATTGCACTTTGCATTTATTACCCGCTGCAGTGTTATAAGCCTTCTTGCACTGAATTTTATTGTGCCAATATAACATACTACTAAATAGTATAACATACTATTTATTCAATTTTCCGAAAGGTTGCCTGGAAAAAATTGCTATTGCGATAAGGCCGCCTTTGCGCAAGATTATTTTTCTTGTAATTGCTTGTATTTAACAATGTATCCTTGTTGTGCAATAAAGAGTTTTTGTATTGTATTGTATTGTATTATACTAGTTTTGCATGCAAACTTAGTTACACATTAAATTAAACTATTTTACTCGTAATAGTTTTTTTTAATGTGTAAAAATCGTAAAAACACTTAGATCATTATGCTTAGCTAAATTTGCATTTATTTATTTAAACTTTATTGCACAAAATACAATGCGTACAGTACAAAAGGAGCATTGTCTAACAGTTAACCTTTGGGTTATTTGGGTTTGGTTTAAGTGTTGTAACAAAGGTAATTTTTAGATAATCTCTTTCTATGTTCCTGAAAGGATTTAAATTAATTTAAAATTTACTTTGTCCATCTGACATCAGCCTTGAAAATGTGTATAAGGTTATACTTATCTAGTGATCGAAATATAAACAAACTAAAACTAAAGTTTCTTTTATGACATCTATGGGAAGAAATCAAGTGTTCTATCTGTAAACAAAAACTTTTCTAACAGGATTTGTCGCTCAAGTCCACAGTTAAAAAGGACATCATTAATTTTTATGCTCTTGGTCCCACCTTTATTCATTTCAAACTCCACACCCGTGCTCCACACAAAAATGTTGGATGGTTAAACATATTTATTCTTCATATTCTGATATTACATTCTGGAAATTCAACACTGGCTGGATAATTTGATTACTGAATCTTTATATTTAATCTAAATAAATATTAAAGAAAGTCGGTTTATTTACACTGAACAGGAACAAAATAGACTGGCTTTAAACGGTCCTTTTTGAGTTAGACGTCTAAATCTTGAAAAATGTCATCTTCATCCTAGCGTTATCCCGGTTGCATCCTCCGCTGCTTGCTTCGCCCAGGATCCCAGGAGCCCAAGGTCCGCTTTTCTAGTTTTGAAATCTTAAACTTCCTACTTTCATTTATTCTGTGAGCGAACCTCCAGAGGAAAGCTAGCATCTATTATATATAGAGTATCTCTGTTGATAGTCTTAAAATATATACAGCTGAGATATTTACATACAAACAATAAATGTTCCTCATTCTAGTAATATACTTATATGTATATGTCCTCTTTGCATTTGCAATCATGCGCTTCGTTGGCACTGAAATCTCGAAGCTATTCAAAAGTCAATCTCCGTATATTGGAATTCAACTCACTGGTAATTAATCGACAGTTTGGTATTCATTCGTTGCAACACTTTGGACCGTAGTTATTATTTTATCAAAGTTAATATGAAGTTTAAACGTCATGTCAACGATTCCTAATGGATGAGTGATAAAGTGGGTCGCTTCCTCTTTTACCTTTTATAAAATTTACATGACAAAGCATGGGGCGGATATTTTTCTATATATATTTTGACGAAGCATATTGCGAATTGTACGATGAAACGTTTAATGCAAGCATGACTAGCACTGATTTTCTGCCACCATCTTCTGAGGAGTCACGGTGCTCTATAAATATCCATTGACTCAACTAGGCAAAACACGCTTGGACGAAGTAGACAGATATATTATCAAGAACAGAACTTCGTGGTATGTATATGAACCAGTTAACCTCAGATATGCGCAACTATTCACAAACCAATCCAATCTGCAATACCGGGATTAGCACTGAAATGCTATATCCCTAATTACCCGTGAATTTAGCGCGAGTTTAATATTGATTGTCTGTCGATAACCTAGTTAACTAATGCATTAAAATGTTATATTTCAGACTTGTATAGTATTTATAACTAACTGTTTCTGTGTGGTATCAGGTTCTACGACTAATCTTTCTATAGTCGCGCGTGAACTTTGCCTGTCCGTCTGTTTACGATAAGCTGAAATAGTGAAAAAAAGATTTCCACTAATAAATAAAGTGATTTTTAAGGATTGTTTAGGGGAATGAATGCTTTTCAAGTTAATAAACTAACTAAGATTATGACGAAGTTACACTAACATGCATTTTGGACGATACCAAACGCTCCATACTAATGGATACCTAGCGGTGACGTCACGCCTAGGTGAGACTTAATTTTGTTCGACAACTACCTTAAATATTGCGTTTATGTAAATAGTTTCTAAATGAAAGTTTCTTTATTTTTTTATGTGTTCATCAATTATAATATAAATTTTTAGTAATTTTATATGTTCAAAATGGACTTTGCCATCGATTTTTAATTTAAATTGTTATAAAAAATATCCTGTGCAAAAATTCTAAGTGATAATTTTAATAACGAATTTAAATACATGTATGGTTTCATGAAATATCATTACTTTTTCAATTCTTGAACCTTGTCGGTATCTCAATTGGGTGACGTAAATTGCTAATTGATAACTTCAATTGTAAAGTATAGGCATTATATTGTTTCTTTCATACTGCCTTAAATTATTCTATAGGACAGTATTATGTTGTCATTACTAGTTGTTGCTAAGTATAATTTATTCCCAATTCCCCAAAGTCTTAATTTATTTACACTTTCTAACACACATTGCTAAATCTTGGTGAAGAACATAGAAACAAAAATTTTACATAATTTTTTCATGTTCAATTTTTTATTTAATACTTACAACCAAAGAAATACCACGGACAAAAGCGAGGCACAAACATTACTTATATGCGAAAAATATATATTTACTCTCAAAGTAATTATGGAAGTATGTTAAACTTTATGAAAGGACGTTTATAATTTATGACGTCATAAGTCATTTGAGGCATGCAAAACGCTCGTTGGTTAAAATTAACATGCGGGGGACTTAACAGCTATTTTGTGAGTATATAAATTGCTACTTTAGAAGTTACACAGTCATTATATTAATTTGTTTTGTTTGTTTTTTGTAAAAGAGTAATTTGTGTTTTTCATGAAATGGCAGTGAAGCAAAATTCGTCAATTTCAGCACACGAACGGAATACTTAAAGTTCGTTTCCATTAGGTCAAAACTTTCGATACAATTAAATTTTATTTACTCTCTCCGCACCACCGTCCCAGTTTTGTCGTATTTCACTACCCTAAGGTAGCCTGGAAGAGATTGCGTTTACGATAAGGCCGCCTATTGTACTTGTACAACTTGTACAAACAATATTTTATTGGTTTTTATAAAATATATATTAACTACTTATTTAACTTTTGGAAAACTATCGACAATTTGTACATGGTTCCTAACAATCTAGTTCTAAAAAGTCATGTAAAAGTCTCCACTGATAGAATTATCTTAATTAAATTTGAATCGACAATTTGGCCAAGTGATAACCTCAAATTATGGACTACATACTTTCTATGGTGCCATAAAGAGTATTTTTTACTTACTTAAATCGCATATAAATTCTTAGGCGGTTTTAAGCTTGATTGCTTAAGAATTTGCTGAAAGTATATATATATATATATATATATATAGTAAGAATATCAATCATTATAGGATATAAATATCACTTATTGCCGTCAATTTACTTATATTAAGTTTGCCACCACTTCCAAAGCGCAAGTGGAGAAGAAGCGGCGCCACAAACTCCACTGCAGCATTTTCTCCTAATTATGTTCCAGCCACAATACCATATACGAAAGACAAAAATATGATATATATCAAAAAATATTCCTAATGATATTAAGCAAAAAAGTTTTTATGTTCTCTACTGAAAGCGAAAAAATGAATATTTTATGCCATAAAAAGGAATTGTTTAACAGATTTATACTTTAGAGCAAATAGATCTTAATCTTCATGTAATACGTTTCATACTTCAATTTCACAAGCTTAAGAGATTTCTTTTCGACACGAATGTATCTAAGATCAAAGTGAAAAATTAAGAATTCCTCAAACCTATAGATCGGTAATGTTCCCTTTTCGTATGAATTATTCAGGCTCAGGAACTCGTGCCTTTGGCCTCAAATTAATTCTACGTTAGGACCCTGCATTAAACTTTTGTAACGTCATTGGCAATTCAATTTCTTTCCGTTCCGGATCTTTTGCAAAGCCTTATTTGCATCTGAAGCAGGAGTTAAGTACATAAAAGGTAATTTTAACTTACGGTACTAAAAGCCGCACTCACGTTAATTATTACTCAAGCAAAATCTTAAAAGTCATTTAAACTTTCGCTTAAAACAAAGCATTTTAAAATCTCTATTAATAATAGCTTTGCTGAGAATATATAGTATTGCAATAAAGTTTAATTATATCAATCTATTTATTTATTTATTCATTGTACGAGCTTACCTCGCACATTTCGCCGGCACGCGGCCGCATACATGCAGGTCGCGTGTCAGCTGTTTTTAGTTTTCATTTTAAATTAATTATCAATACAAATTGAGATACTATCGAGCAGCCGTCGAGAAAGGACCCGTCACACCCAAGTATCAAGATGTGACATTTATCAAGAGCAATAAACCAGTTTACTATGTGACGTGGTTTTGTATCTCCACACCATCATCAACTTGATCATCAGCATCACTTTATGTATGATGTTATGGCTAACACCATGGCCTGCTCCGTACATTCATGTATAACACAGAAATAATAAACAATAAATTTATTGCACGGGTGCTACTTATTTTTTGAGTTTCAAGAATTATCTTGAGTCAACGTCTCGGAGTGTGGCTCTAAGTAGCAATTTTAGGAAGTACATTTGATAACTAACATTTTCTTAAAATTCTCATAGACAGGGAATATAAGATATTTTGTACTACTGACTTCCAAGTAGTAAGTATAGCTGATAATTCAATCATAAAAACGCTATTTCTGAGACATCTTCACATATCAATTTCTCGTATTTATATCGTCTATAATTCATTGTTATTACAATCATAATAAATGATAAACAATATTATTATTTATTACGACATTAACTATAGAAAATGTATGTATATCACGGTTCATTTGACTTCGATATTCTCAGAATTTCACTCAAAACTTCACAACAAATTCACGCTTGAATACCAATAAGACGTGTTTACTGTTTATGTTAAATTCTCCTCGTGTTTAAGATACTGTGAATTCAAATTCATAATTGGTGCGTGGTCGTGTACAAGTTAGCTACATAACTTTGTAAGTGAAATTCGTATCGCATTATCCTGGTTTTTTTAAGAAAATCATGAAACAAAATGCTTCAATTGCAAAAAGCTTGTCGATTTCTAAATCGCTTTTTAGAAGGTTCTCACATTGTACTTTTATTTTACTACAGGGCAACTACAATATTGTTTTATCGTATATAATCTTTAACAATATGGACGAATAATCAGCCGATGGACTGTCTAAGGGTTATAAATTCGAACTACCTATATGTTGTTAGTTTGTGAATTTGTGTACAAAATATCTTTCTACATGTAGTAAAACACCACATCAACAGCCAGTTCTTAATAAAGAAACAAGGAAATAGATATACATTACAAGAAGTATTATATCGTCCAGAGAGATAACTAAACAGGCAAATATGTACAGCTCTCATAACAAATCATAAATCACGATGACTAAGAATAAAATAAACAATACACATATATGATAAAAGGAAAGAGATAAAATATACTTAGGAAAATCGATCTTCTCGTCCACAATCCGAGTCATATTTCATACAACATTGACATTTGAGCCTCTTAGTCAAAATTATATGTCGCTTATACTTATAAAAAATATTGACAGGCAACCCCATAAATATATCAGAAAGTTTGGGACGTATAAAACTTCTTTATCGTAACTAAGGGATTCGAGTACCCCACGTTGGACCTATATACATAGGGATCCGCGCCCAAAGGATAAAACAAGACACTGATCTGATAGTTATACAGTCATCATCATCATTTCAGCCGCAGTCAGTCCACTGCTGGACATAGGCCTCTCCCAATGATTTCCAAAATGATCGGTTGGCAGCAGTCTGCATCCAGCGTTTGCCTGCTACCCTTTTCAGGTCATCTGACCATCTGGTCGGTGGATGTCCAACGCTGCGCTTACCGGTACGTGGTCGCCATTAGAGAACTTTCTGCCCCATCGGCCATCGGTTCTCCGCGCTATGTGCCCCGCCCACAGTTATACAGTAACGTATTTCTATTGCCACTATAACAATAAATACTAAAAAACAGAAATAATTAAATATATTAGGGTTTTCAACACGATTATAAGGTGGTTTTTTTTGCCTGACCAAGCAACCAAAGAATTTAAGGACTCTTTGCTTGCAAGTTTAGTAGTGATTGAATAGTTGTATACGTATGTTAAGCTATTTTAAGATAGACTCATGTAAATTAAAAACAATTTTTAATCTGCCTCTTTACTTTAATACAATACAAAATATCTTCATTACCTACGTTTTAAAGGTCACACAAATTCTGAATACTTTAACTCTTCAAATATAGTAAGTGTTGTGGTAAAAGGGAAACATATGACCGTGCCGCTTTCAGCAAACAGCATTTCCAACGTGATTTAAGATCAAACAAACTGAGAGTCACTGAAAATAAAAACCAACACTTCAAATTATTTTAATTAATAAAATGACGATATTTTGTTCACCAAATAGATAAATAGTAATGATGAATAGATACTAAAGCTTTAACTATGTAGATAAGAATTCATTGGGGATAACGCTAAACTGAGGTAAGTATGTAGATAGAGGTACATATTATTCATAGTTACATCAGAAACTAACGGCCTAGTTTAGCGACTGCCATTCAGCGATAACTGCTAAACCGACTGACGTAACATGTGTTTAGAAATGCCAAGCCCATACAGCCATTCCGGTCGCAGTGTAGTAACTGTTACTAATTTAAGACACGAAACAGTATCATATGTCTCTTCCTTGTTTCGACTTTGCAACTAAAAGTGGGGAATAGACAAAACAAAAAAGTGGTTTTATTTTAGAAACTATATTTCGTAACATTGTAGTAACACTGTTACCAGATTGTTCCAGGTTTGTGGATAAACAAAAATTTAAAAAATATTAAAAAACCAATCATCACTTAGAATGTTGAGTAACACTGACATTTTATTACGAAAGAATGTTCTAGAAATGTTTAGTAGTTTCGACTATGTTACGAAACACAGTACACATTGCACACATTTACTCAGTCACTATCATACACAAAGTTTAGTAACATTCTGGTAAAAAAAATGTAGTCACAGTGTAATAATTTTTGGGTACCTTTGTTCCTGGTTACAAATGTAGTAACATAATAGGAACAATTACGAAACATTGTTACGAAAAACTGATCTAAAACATTTTGGTCGCGAAGTGTAAACTATGTTACAACATTTTGTGGCTAAACATCACACAGACACAGATTGTAGTAATAGTTACCGAAATTCAAGTCGCAGCGACCGGAATTGGCTGTATATATGGGCGTGATCAATAGGAAATTCCATAAATTATTATTAGGTATGTACTCGTTAATAATGCCTCAACCCCTGTGGCTTGCGTGACGATCGCACACGTAACAAGTTTCTCTTGTTCACTTTGTTATGAAATAATACATAGGTTGCAGATAATATACAATTTTATTTAACCTTATAGTTGTTTGACCTTTTGTAGTCCTTAGAAAACCATCAATGTTAAAAGTGTTTGTATTGTATTGTAATATACTTGAAAATATTGACAAACCAATTTCTACATTTGCTACAATTACAACGTGCTACGCAATGCTACGAAACACCAGTGCTACGCGCTGCAAATGCTACGCGCTACGAGTTTTACATTCACTGGGTTTCTATCCTATGACGCAGTAACAAAGTACTATTTTTATAGTAAGTATTTTACACTGGATCTAAACAGATTTTTTTAAATTTGGATGTCTCATATTATTATTGTTATTTCGAAATACCTACATATCATTCAACTTATATTTTCTAGGAACTGCTATGTCATTTGCATGGACAACAGAAATCACTACTTGTATCATTTGTTTCATCAGACTCAAGTTTGATGTCTCAATTAAAAAGAAAAAAAAATATGGACGAGTCAAACGGTCATTATTTAGATTAAAGAAATAGACACAACCCCTGTTTTCATGTTATGTATCGTATACACCGTTATTTTATTGTAAAAAACTGAGAAATATGAATTAGTGTCAGCCAATTGGAATGACGACAAGGTTCAAAAATTGAAAAACTAATGATATTTCATGATAGCATACATGTATTTAAATTAATTATTAAAATTAACACTTTGAATTTTTACACAGGACATTTTTTATAACAATTTAAAAATCGATGGGAAAGTCAATTTAGAAAATATAAAATTATATTATAACCGATAAACACATACAACATTAAAAAACTTTCATTTAGGAACAATTTACGTAAACGCAATATTTATGGTAGTTGTCGAACAAATTTAGTCTCACCCCTTGTAAATTATCTAGGCGTGACGACACCGCTAGGTATCCATTAGTATGAAGCGTTTGGTATCGTCCAAAATGCACGTGAGTTTAACTTGGTAATTTCTCAGTTAGTTTTAGTTTTATCGGCGCGTTTTTTTACCAATATGCCTATTAAAGTGAGGTCTTTCATTTAAACATGAAATCGAAAATAATTAGTCATGCCTATTGATGAATTCTTTGCTAAGTACAAAATTCCATACAAAGTATGAAAGTCATAAAATTAAGGTAACATGTGCGGGAACGCGGCGTACCATCCCACATAAAGCTTGAATCAGACTTAATGCTTAGTACCTCTTTATTTTATGTGTTTATTTATTTAACTCTATACATAACATATTGTAAATGGCGGACTTTATTCAAACAATCCAAACATTATGACTTTTAATGACATGTTTGGTCATGAAGGCAGACTTATGAAATGCCTTTTGTGTCACGCTTACACGCATTAATTATAAGAGTCTTCTTATTATAAAAATATTTAATAAAAACAAACAATTAAACATTTTATGAACATTTGGCTTTTATTACAATACAGATCATTAAAATTCATTTTAGGTTTGTAGCAGTCGTTGTTCTTTCGTAATTAGCCGTAAATAATAAATAGCAATTTTACAATTATCATTATTTAAATATTATAACAACAACAAGTTATTGAGTAATTATAAATGTAACTGGAAAAATTAATGAATGTATGAAAATTTTTAACGCAATTTTTTTTTTAAGAAAACATATCAATTGAATCATATCAAAACGAGTACAAATGACTTATCGCGAATGCCAATTAAACTAATTTAATACGTTTTTTCACGTGATTAACGCGATAAAACCCGTATTTTGGAAGTTTAATTATTACAAACGCGAAAACCTAATACTTAAAATATTCTTTTATGTTCTACCATTATTCTTCTAGGCAACTATAGGGTACAAAGGAACAGAGGTAAAATGAATAAATTGTTCGTAAAATATTTCATTAATTGTGTCTCTATCTTCCCGTAAAAGGAAATCCGTTTGTTACACGGACGTAATAATTACGAGCGTGCGACCTTGCCTCATTAGGAGCTCCGCGGGACGAGATTCTGCTTTCTATAGCTAAAATGTATTTATATCTTAACTGGAAATATTATTTTGAAAAGATAGATATACTTTTCTATTTTAAAATCGGGTACAGATAAACGTAAAGTAGCTAGCTAGATAGCTTAGCGGGACGTGATTGTTGGTGACGATTACGCGAGTAAAGCAACAGCAGGTGCGACCTAACTTGGAGTGGACAATACTTGGCATATTACGTTCAGCCATATTTAGTCCTGCGTAACTAGTCACTACTTCACTACTACTTACTCTACTTTACTAGTGTAAAGTTTCCTTGTCTTCCCCGAGGGAGTCAATAGGGGAGACATGTCTACGAAACGTTATTTCCTACTAGACTTCAACTTCCTTAAAGTCTGCACAGAACTACTTGCAAGGAGGTTAGCACCTCCTCACTCGCAGCATATAATTGCATCTGAAAAAAAATCTGCATAAAGTATGTACCAGTTTTTCCTTTTTTCCCAGCGGAGCGTGGTCACCATATTTTCAACAAGTACCAACGTGATAAAGCTTGTATTTGCTAGAAAGTGACAGGGTCCTCCACTAATTCTATCTCGCTTAGCTCGGCCTTGCCTGCATGCAATTTGCAGAAGTACTCGGTCCTGTTTAATATATTAAGCCCATGGGTAGCGGTAACTACTTCTGACATTAAGGTGCACCACTTCCAAACATAACACTATATACACACACACACACAATACGCATCGTAAAGTAGCTCAATGTTTGACCCCGGGTAATCAAACTATATCCTCCTCCTCCTTCAGTCGTTTGCTCACTGCTGACCGTCGTGTTCTGGCTGTCCTATCTTTTTGACGATCTCCTTCTACTTGTGGCGATCTTTTGTCCCGTGAGTTGCGTTGGAGATCAACTATATCCTACCAAACATCAAAATCGGTCCAGATGATTAGCCTCCATGGGTTTAGCCGTTAAAACTAACAGATAGATATTTTTCCCATTTATATTATATAAAGTATGATATGAAGTATATTATGATAGTATTCTATAACGTAGTCAAAAAAGGCTAATCTATTAGAATTAAACTACTTTAATACGGTTTTATCGCGTTTATTACTTATTTATTTACACCTGACGTTTCAAACACTTTACAGCGTTCATGGTCACAGGCAGACTAAGTTAACATTTGTCTTTGATGTCATAAGATTACAAAACTACCGCCTGAAATTTTTATTGGGAACTATTCCGATTCACGCAGTATTGGCTCACAGTATCTAAGGGTCTTGCAGTCTGCTTCCAACGCTGTAAAGTGTTTGAAACGTCAGGTGTAAATAAATAAGTAATAAACGCGATATAACCGTATTAAAATAGTTTAATTTAATGAATAACAATCGCGAAAACATAAGAAAAAATAATCTATTAGAAGTTTTTTGGCTACATCAAAGTATAACCTAATTACGTGCGCCCAACAATTTTATTAAGAATCCTATATGATAGCTCTTTTTTATCTCCCTAAAAAAAATTGTTCGCCAAGTCGCGAGCAAATGCTAGTCGTAAACAAATTCAAATCAGCGGCTTCATTTCACGGCGCCATTACAATCATCTTCATATTTGATTTCAAAGTCGTTATGTTTTTCATTTTGTTTGTTTACATTTGTTTCTTTATCGGAATTTTTGACTTTGATGATGGAATGATGGATATTTTTAAAAGAATTTTCAGGTGAGTGACCTTGGGAATCTAATTTATGATTGTTGTTCTATGATTTCCCACAGTTCTGTTTCTTTTTTTTCTATTTTCCTATGTTTGCGTCAATAAAAGTTAGAATAGAAGCAACCATTCAAACTACAGTCTATCAAAAATTCACTATCCGCTCAAACAAGGTTTAACATTAACAAATGTCGAGCGATATCTTTGCTAATACGAGTACAATAGTAAGTTTGTATCGCATATATCTGATTAAACTCAAATATTGCGCATACACATGTTATAGGCATGTAGGTAGGCATACATGGAAAGCCCAAATTTCTTATCAACAAGGTTTTGTCGTATATATATAGTAAATGTAAATGTAATGAAAAAGATTAATATTTAAGATCTTGTTTAGTTTTGTTAAATTAGATTTTTTTCTATTACTATTGTCTATTTATTGTATAATTAATTAATTTGATTACTTTTATAGAATACTAGCTGTTTCCCGCAGCTCCGCCTGCGTCAAAAAGTAGCCTATGTTTGACCCCGGGTCTTCAACTATATTCATACCAAATTTCATCTAATGACTTATTTCCAAAGCAGTTTAAAAATGTACACCAGTTTGTACAAGCCCTATATGTGAAACATGTGAAAACGGTCTCATAAACGAGCTCGTGGATATTTTCAATGGAATTAATTTTAAACGTATTAATTATATCCTTTTAGCAGAATTTACATAAGTCTGGATCAACAGAAACATTTATAACATTGAGATTAATACGCTTTGTGGGTTTCCGGTTAAAAAATATCACTCAATTTCTTCCCATGGACGTGGATAAAAATTAAGAGCTTGTTTATAGAAATGAACCAGCATTTGGCTAATTATTTTGGCAAACTACCCACAATCAATCAAACAGTAAAGAATGCAAAATAGACTTAGCTCTTCAAAACAAAAAATATTAATTTTACAATTGCCGAGTCATATTCGAATTTAAATTCCATTTTGTTTTACAAAAAATATTTCTAAAAGTTAACCCTGCTCTCGCCAGCAGGCCGCCCGCCTGCGGGCTACAGCTATGGTGATATCGACCAGCCTGCATCCAACAGTTATAAAATCGCACATGCATTTTGCGGTAGTTTGTCGTTTATTACTTTATGCAAAATTGTACAAGCACTTTATAAAATTTTAACATCTATTAATAGGTCAGGTAGAAAGTACCTAATATGATTAAGTATTGTGCACTATATCGCCATATTGGGGGCACATATGGAATATTGTTGTCACCTGAATGTCAGCTTAAGCCGATTGACTCAATACAGAGACGCGCTGTCAGAATTGCCGAAGTACCCGTGATTACAAGTGGTATTAAGCCTTAAGTCTCAGGAGAGACTCCTTCTCCGTGCTCTACCGATTGTATATTGGGCTATGCTCGGAGGAATTGTTTGACATGATGCCAACAGCCACTTTTTAAAATAAACTTTTTAAATAACTGCCACCAGTCGACCACACGTATAAACATAACTTATTATTGACAATAATAAAAGGGTAACAACTCGTGACATGATTAGGATGAGCAGTGAGTAAATTTTCATCGGTTAAAAACCAGAAAACCCATCAGATACCTATAGGTAGGTACCGTCGCGAGCATTAATAAGTATATACACAGGTTCTTGAGGCATAGAAACAAGGTCTAAAATTGAATACAAATGTATATATATGATAATGCTCGTGAATGTACATGTAATGAAAAATATGAATGTAAAATTACAGAAATATGATTCCTACATCATTCGAACATTTTAGATTTGGATATACTGATTATTACATCAGATCAAAGGTCGCCTGCCTCCGTAACACTTTTTTTCAGGGAAACTAGACCATTAGTATCATAACCCATGAATGTTACTGGCCAACACATTTTTCCGATTTCCTCTAAGCATCAGACATAGGCTATCTTCCTAATAGCGATAAAATCCGAGACCAATTTTAACAGATATATTGTGTACAATCGATATTATCGAAAAAAAGCCAGTTACAAATAAATCTCGCACAACCTAACAACTCAGAATAAGGCCTTAATTCTCAATTAAGCGTAACAAGCGAATATGAGCGAGGCATAGATGATTTAATTAACTGTCCAATGAACCGCCATTGTAGTAGGAAAGGCCATATTAGCCGGAAAATCTATCAAGAGTTTTTGTGAAAATATTAATGAAACTGGAGTATTGTATAGAACAATACAGATATATTTATTTATCCATACATAGATGGAGCCTCAGGCTGTTGAACCCACATAACAGAGGAGGCAACGAGCTTGTAGAACATGTAAGTAATTTTGCAGAACTAATTTATCATGATTGTCTGATTTATGGTTCATTATGTAGACACGCTGCCAAGGTTTTAAGTGGTATGCATATCATTGTGCAAGTAAATGTTGTAAATTGAAATTCTAAGTCACACAACTGGAACGCATTCTGTAGGTAATTCAATATCGGCTTATTTCACTATCGATCAACAAAAATAACCCTTTATAGCATCTCCAAACTTTTTTGTAATGCCCACTGATAGTTGGTTTTGAGAAAAATATTATAACAAAATGAGATAATAAAAACAAACAATCCTCATCCTTTTGAGGCGACTAAAACTATTTCTCGGCAAACGACATCGAAGAAAAACGCTCTATTGGAGTGAACGAACTGACAAAAGGTGTGCTGTTTCCCTCGAGAAATGGCGGGAATTGTGAGAAACAGTTGACGATTAAACAAATGAAAGAAAAGCGAAGAATCATTCGGTCAGTGAACGTTATTTGGCATAGTGCCATAATAGAGTAGTACTTCGAAAAGCGTTTAATTAGGATTTTGTTTCACAAAACAGTAATGATATATTTCTTTGTGTGTTCGCACTTGATTTATTAATGTTCATAAGTAGGTATCCATATTTTATATGTTGGTGAAACTACGGAGAATATTTACTAGGCATTGATATACATGTCATCATGCCTAATGTCTATATACATTCGATATGTTAAGAATAAACATGCATAAAAGTTTTTATTCCTAAACTTACGCGAAGCAAAAGCAAATTAAAAATTTGTAGGTAATAAGACAATTAAAACATAAACAAACTGTTAATTAAACTCTGCCCACCCACCAATATTGTAACAGGTATATTAGTTTACTTAAAACATGGCATTTACATTCATGAGATTAAAGTTTTAAGTCCATTGTCAGCTTCGAGACTGAAGGAAGTTTCGAAGCTCCATCGGCTGTAAACATTGACTTAGTAACTGTAGGCTTCCCGATCTCATTTATTGTTCTTTACGAAATATTGAAACTTTACGAAATATGTCTAAATGAAGGTCAATGACCGTCTTCTGGGTAATTTGTTATCACCTACTTCTGGAGTGAAACAGCATTGTTCCGGTTTAAAGGGTGAGAGACGCATTAAAACTACTGGGTGCTGTGACGAAACACCCTAGGTCATGCTTCTAATTGGCAACGCTCTAGTGATACCCAATGACCTTACACCCATCTTAAGCAAGTCGTATACTTGCTAGTCTTTAAAGAAAAATATTTTTGCTTGACTTTTGATGATTCCGACTTCACTTTACTGTGGTTTTCAAACTCAGTTGAAAATTGTCTCGTGAAAAGTGGCACGTAGTTTTGAAACAATCTGAAAGATCGTTAATTTTTGTGTTGATCGATTAGAATCTATTAAATTACTTCATAACGTACGAATTAAATTTAGTTATGGCATTCTGAAAGTTTATTATTATCGAAATAAGTCACATAAAAGTTCCTACGGGGAAATAGAGGTTAACGTCGTAAACTGATGCAATATAAAATCAATCATCTCAAAGCTCTGCTCTCTCGTACCACTGTATATGTAAGTATAGTACAGATTATAAAAGTTCACACCGAGTTAATACCTCGTGTTCAGAACCGACTCTACGCAGAATCAGTATAAATCTTTGACAAAACAAAATTTATTAAATCGCTTTATTTAATCATAAAAGTAATAACACAACATTTTGTTCCATTATTATAAAGATTATAAAAATAAAGGAACAAATATGTCCTTTTGTTTATATGTTTACTCAAATAAAAAAAATGGAAATGACGATTAATTTCAATTATTGAAGTTTTTTCAACACAAAGTCTTATGTCTCAAAAACATCACAAACTGAAAAGCTAACATTTTGTAAAAAAAAGCGAGCTCCGAAATTATGAGTCTTGAAATGCAGACAAAATGTTAGAATAATAAAAAAAAATATATTATTCTATACGTTTTACATCACTTCGTAAAACTCCTGATAGATTAGATATCTTTAGATCCCCCCGGGCCGCCCGCTAGATTTAGGGCACTGCCTGGGGACTGAATGATAGATAGAACTATAAAGAAACCCCGCTTACCAATTTAAATGTATGCCCATCCAATTTACTAGAATAATAAAACCCTTGCGCGATTTATTTCCTCTAATACAAGGTCACGTCAAAGTGACAAAAAAGTTTTATACAAGAAAGACAGAAAAAGATACGGAAAGATTTTTAGATATAGAAAACTTTAAAATGCTTAATAAAACGATACTACTAGAGATGTTACTTAGAGATCACTATGGGATAAGTCCGCCGTTGCTTTTTTTTGTATTTACTGTAATGTTATTTTCTGTGCAATAATTTTATAACAAACAAACACACAATAATTAAATACAAAGTAAGTTTTCAACTTTTACAAAGTAAAGTTTGATAAAATATTTCAGTAATTATTTTTATTTATATTAGGTAAGGTATTACTACACATTAGAACCACAAATTAAAATTTTCAGAAATAAATTCTTTTTCAAATCAGTCTTTAAATCCGAAAAACTGAATTTTAGGGCTTTTTTCAGTAAAAAATGGAGCAGTATTTTTTGTAGTTGCTAATGAAATAAAAAGTAGCTTGTTAACTGTCTGTTGCTATTTATATTACATCATCATCACCCCCTCGAGACAGTTAAGTCATTACGCATTCCAGTAGGGTAGCGTGACCAAGTGGCCGCCAGTGTACTTGGAATGTCGACATGAACATGACCTTTAAAAAATATATTAGGCTATTTCTTCAGCTTATTTCTACAGAATACTAATAAAAAATATAAAAAGATAAATAGTTCTAACTGTACAGAATCTCTAAACAAATTACATAGATTTAGCGAGCTTCAAGTATAAGTTAAGTACCTACTTGTGTTATAGGATACTAGCTGTTTCCCGCAGCAGCGCCTGCGTAAAAATAGCTTATGTTTGAGCATGGACACCGGCTCTTCAACTGTATTCATACCAAATTTCGTCAAAATCCCTTCGGCAGGTTGGCCGTAAAAGCGTGACAGACAGACTTTTTTATTAGGTAAATTGTTAAAATGTTACTTAGTCTGTGGTGAATTACGTGCCTTCTACATATTTTGTCTATGTTTCTTGTACTCTACTACTCTGTGGACCATAGATTAATAATTGGTCTCGCGCGCTCGACTAGATACCGCACTGTGAAGAAAAATCAGTTTCCAGAATGCGGCCGCTTTATAGGAAAGTGTGTGTAAAACAATGTGCAAAGACGCACACTAGCATCGATTATGGTGTTGCCAGCTACTTGACTGGTGCCCGACCAATGGGAAAATTATTATAATTAAATGGGAAATTTGTAGGTACCTCAACATTTACTTTCCCTTCAGTTTTAAATGTTTTTCCATCTAAATGAAGGTACCTACTCAATAAGGTTTTTAATAATGTCTATAAACTTTAAACTCTGATCACTTTATAGAATTACATCGACATTTGATTTTAATTGTTTGGTTCGTTGTTTGTGTGTCGACTGCCTCCTGTAATGGGTCAAATAGTACAAGTAACAGCTGTTTATTTTCCCTTTGCGACATTGCGTCAGAATGAAATGACTTTTTCTTTTATAATTTTACCTTGTTTTGTTTGCTGCATGGCAGGTGATAGGTGCCTGTTGTTTGTAATCCGTGGTAGTAATCCATACAACTTTGTTTTCCTGGTCCAACCGGCGGGTTGAGCAGAAATATTAATAGTGTAAATAATTATATTTGAAAGATAGGTTAATTTTAGTCTAATATATTATTGAAATATATATTTATTTAATATTTAATTATTACATATATAGTTACTTATAATGCAGCAATGTGCCAATAATGATATGAACGTTTCATTTTGCTCCGCCATAGACTCACTGGATTCTAGTTTTGTTTCATGCGATCTGGACACACTCGGTACCTTTATTACCAATACTTTTAATAATTTTCAATCTAACTTTAACGTCTGTCATATTAACGCTCAGAGTGTTCCAGCGCATTACACAGACCTTGTGGAGGCTTTCTCATCAGTATGCCTGAGTGCGATTCTAGTGTCTGAAACCTGGCTTAAACCAACGTTACCTTCAACCAGCTATTCTCTGCCCGGCTTTGTCCTCATAAGGAATGATCGTGTTGGTGCAGGTGGTGGTGGTGTAGCGATTTATCTGCGCAGCGACATTAAATACCAAACCATCTCTATGTCCCCATCAGAGTACACCGGTGGAATGGAACATATCATGTTAGAGATCACTGTTAAGGGTGTTAAGGCGGTTCTTGGAGTCTTCTACTGTCCCTCATCCAAAATCAATTACTTCTCTTCTTTTGAAGCTATCCTGGAGTCTGTTTGTTCAGATTACGCACATCACATTATCCTTGGTGACTTCAATACCTGTCTGCTCAAGGCTGACTCTAGGGCTGCGAGATTGTTGAATATTTTAAAGTCTGTAAACTTTACAGTTCTACCATCTGGTCCTACACATTTCACCGACCATGGTCCCACTCTACTCGATCTGATAATTACTTCAGCGGATAAAAATGTGGCAAGGCATGGTCAAACAGCAGCTCCTGGATTTTCTCATCACGATTTGCTTTACGTTTCTTACAAAATCAAGGTACCGAAAGTTAAACCCATGGTTCTACATCTTCGCTGTTTCTCTAAAATTGACAATACAGCTTTGTTGCGTGACGCATGCGGAATCGATTGGAATCCCGTGTTCGCCGCCGTTATAGTTGACGATAAAGTTTCTCTATTTAATGATTGTATTTTGTCACTGTACAATACTCATGCACCCGTAAGAGCCGTCAAAATACGCCGTCCACCTGTGCCATGGATTACCAATGGAGTTCGTATGGCCATGAAACGACGTAACTATGCTTTCCGAAAATTTAAAAAGGATCGTACTGATGAAAATTGGTCGCTGTATAAGGCTGCAAGAAACCGTTGCAACCAAATGTGTAGAAACGCTAAACGCCAGTATTTCTCTGATAACATTGAAAATGTCTCTCCAGCAAATCTGTGGAAATTCTTGAATTCTCAGGGCATAGGTAAAGCGCAGAAAGATATATCTAAGTTTCCATTTTCTTTAAATCATCTCAATAATCACTTTACATCGGTGCCACTTCTAGATGATAACATCAAAAATTCAACAATTTCTTCTGTTCTTGCCATGCCTGTCTCTGATGGTGGGATATTTGAATTTGCCGCAGTCACTGAGGATGAGGTCACCAAAACCATTCTTTCCATTACTTCCAACGCTGTTGGCCCTGATCAAATAAGTCGCAAGATGTTAATTCCTATACTTCCCTGTGTTCTTCCTGTCATCACGCACATAATAAACTACAGCCTTTCAGAACATCATTTTCCTGCTTCATGGCTGCTGGCCTACGTACGTCCTCTCCCTAAGATCCCTGATCCCATCAATTTTAGTGATGTCCGTCCTATTTCTATCCTCTCATTTCTATCCAAAATTCTAGAGGCATCAGCTTTCAGGCAGTTAACTGAGCATTTGCAGAATAACAATCTCTTAAATCCCTTTCAGTCGGGTTTTAGACCTGGCCATAGCACTACCACTGCATTGCTTAGAGTAACAGACGACATCAGAGCAGGAATGGAGAATACCGAGGTTACTGTTTTGGTTTTGATTGATTTCAGCAATGCTTTTAATATGGTAGATATTGATATACTTTTGGCCATCCTCTCTCGGTGCAATATCTCATCTTCAGTGATTGACTGGTTTACTAGCTATCTTCGTGGTCGCCGGCAGCAGGTTCGCAATGGGCAGGATACTTCTGGCTGGTGCGAGCTTGATGCTGGTGTTCCACAGGGCGGTATACTGTCCCCAATTTTATTCTCGATTTTTATAAATCTCTTGTCTTCAGTATTGACGTGCCCACATCATTACTACGCTGATGACTTGCAGCTTTATACACAAACCAATATAGATCATATCGACTCTGCTATTGACTTAATAAATAACAATTTACGTAGTATTCTGGAGTGGTCTTGCAGCTTTGGAATCTCGGTAAACGCTAAAAAGTGTCAGGCCATTGTTATAGGAAGTAGTGTTCAAATCAATAAATTAGACATTAAATCGATCCAACCCATTATCTATAGTGGAACTGAGATTTCGCTGTGTCATGTAGTAAAGGATCTGGGTCTCTACGTGGATTCTACACTGAGCTGGCAGTATCACATTACTGAGGTTAGTCGGAAGGTATTTGCCTCACTTCATTACCTACAACGTTTAAAGAATTTTTTGCCTATCAAAACGAAAACTATGCTGGTCCAGGCCCTTGTTATCCCGATAATTGATTATGCTGATGTGTGTTTTCTGGACATAACTGAAGAACAATTAAACAAATTAGACCGCCTTCTTAACAACTACATCAGATTCATTTTCTGCCTTCGTAAATACGACCATGTCTCGAAATACCGTTCCCAGCTTAAATGGCTTTCAATCCGTCAACGCAGGAATCTCCACATTCTTTGTCAATTGTACAATATTTTAAATAATCCCTCTTCTTCAGGCTACCTTAAAAAAGACTTCCAACTGTTAAGTTCAACTCATGAAAGAGCCCTGCGTTCTTCAAATAAGTTAACTCTCGCCACTCCTTCTCACCGTACTGGGTTCTACTCCAACTCTTTCGCCGTTACGGCTGTCAGACTCTGGAACGCGCTTCCCGAATCTATTAGGAGTGCCTCTAGCCGCGATGGTTTCAAAGCTCTGGTATTCAGACATTTTCTCGCTCAGCAAAGCAACTGATTAAATGTAGTCATTAACCATACTTGGTTTAATGACGTATATTGCATCTGTATTTTATGTAACATTATATTATATGAATTTACTATATGTTTATGTATATATATATATATATATATATATATATATATTATTTGTATAGGTATATGTATTGTTTATGTATGTTTATTGTATTATAAAATATATGGTTGTGTAGGTTTATTCGTATAAGTATAGATTTTACAAGCCGTTCCCGTGGTATTTTCTGTACACCCACATTTAAGCTCTCTGCTATACCCAAAGGTTGACTGTTAGATAATGCTTTTAGCATTAAGTCCGCCTATTGTGCTTTACAAATTGTAATTTGTACAATGAAGGTTAAATAAATAAATAAATAAATAAAATTATTAATTGCTGCGGTCTTGTTACGTATTATAAAAAGTAGCTCAGAAAAACCTTTAAAATGAAATTAAAATAAAACTGGCCAAGTGTGAGTCGGCTCGCTTGTCGAGGGTTTTGTACTATTTTTTATTTTTCTCTATTTGGACCTCCTAAACAAATTTAAAATTATCTCATAGGTTTCCTGTAATTTATGAATCGAAATTCTGGAATCGATAGTTTCGGAGATAAGGTAGGGGAAATGGTTAGTCTTTGTCTACTTTATTTTATAATTCTAATATTGAATCCTAAAATTGCAGAAAAACTTTCTTTTGATTTATTATTACACAGTACAGTATGTTAAACGTTACTTTAATTTTGGAGCTAATTGATTACTGACCTCTTTTTAGTTGTAATCCGGGTTTAAATACAGATAAATAAATAGACATACGCATCTTATTAATATTATAAACGCGAAAGTTTGTAAGTATTAATGGATGTTTGTTACTCTTTCACAACTAAACCGCTGAATTGATTTTCATGAAATTTGGTACGGATATAGTTCAAGACCCGGAGTCAAACATAGGCTACCTTTTGACGCAGGCGGAGCTGCGGTAAACATCTTGTACATACGAGTAGATATTATCATGGTCTTCTTCCATACAGTAGTGTTGCCGGAAAATACATTACACATCGAATAATAATCGATTCTTTGATAGTTGAAAATATAATCTAAGGTATCGATAGTGATCATATATCGATAGTATCGATATTAATACTATTGATAATATATTTCTGTAATTTTTTTCTGTATGAGTTGAATGACGATGATTTGTGTTATGCCCGCTGTACATCCCGCCGCCGAGTTCCGGTATATCTGTATAGTATCGGTGCCTGAAATGCTTGGTATTGTTGTTAATCCATTAATCGATTATTTTTCATAAATTCTCAGAAATCAATACTACAGATTAGATTATATCGATACTACAGATACATAATCGATTAATAACCATTGATATAAACGATTACCTTTGTTGATTAAATCGATATAATTTATATCAACCCATTTCAATAATCGACTAATTGTTTGATATTGCAGTTAATAATCGATTAATTGTCAAAATTCGATTAAATTAATTAAATCAATACTTTCGATATCATAGATTATTTTAAAAAAAAATCGATTAATCTATTATTCGGCAACAATACCCTACGGGGTACCAACTACCTAAAGGCCATATTTAGAATGTTGGTCGGCGTAAAGTGGAAATGGAATCAAAATAGTGATAGGTTGCTAGTCGCATCGCCTACTGATAGGTATGGTTCTTCGATTTTCGCCCACTTCCTCGGCCGGCTTATATGGTCTGCGCGGGAAGAGAAGCAGTAGTACATTCCACGTATTTACTTTTCTCCCAGATCAGCATTAAAGAAATAAGATGTTTGTGGCGTGCGTCCACGTCTTTTAATTAAAAAGGAAGCTATAGTTTTATGAAGTTGTATAGTATTAGTATTATAAGTTTTTTATTTTGATAATTACTTGTAAATATTTTAAATAAACTGCAATACTAAAACTTGTTAATTTTAGATAATTTAACTTAAAAATTTGTATATTTTGAATGTCAACTAACAAGCGGACAAGTGTTGTTGTTTTATATAGATAGCGAATGCGATGCGCGCGCATGCATGCCAGCCGCTGCGATCGGCTCGGACGATGCGCGCGCAGCCCACGCCACGGCAATCCGTGCGTCTCGCCGGCTCGCCAGTCCGAATACCATCTTGAGACTGAACGCACGTTGCTTGCGCTCGCATTCGCGCGCTTACGTAAACTCATTTCCCGCTTGATCCGTTCCTTCACTTTTCTCACCTGTATTTTGTGCTTATCATAACCTTCTGTTAATCTTTAAGTTGTCGGTGTGCTTGTATTGTATTTGTTCTATTTAATTGTGCTGAACTTTTAATTATAGTGTTAAATTACATATTGACTTTATTTAATTATCCCGCCTCATAGCACAATAGCCTAACACTTATCATACACATTACGCACGCACCCCGCTTTATGTTAAAGACAGACAAAATTGTCAGAAAAAGTCAAAATTACAACATCTCTCTTTTGGAGTCGGGAGTTAAAAAACAAAATATCTAAATAATAAAAATCGAAACCTCGGGGAATTTAGGATTATTTAATACACGGCAACATTGAGCACCGAGCGGTACTTCGCGCCATATTTTAGGGTTATATTATTTTCGTGAGTAATTTATGTCCATATTTCGAAATAATACAATACTTATTGATGGTATGTAATACCAGTATCTTCCTTATTTCTTTTAGTATTATTCTTACACAGTTTGACTACGCAAACTGCACATTTTGCGTCTACTTTTACATTAAATTTTATATTTATCTAGACATCCAACTCACTCATCGGTCGCGGCATGACTAACGCGTGTATGCCGCAACCATGCCGGTTTCGGCATGCTTTTAGTTGCGAATTTATGTAGTATGCCGACGGTATCTAGTCGTAGCGCAGCGAAGACCAATTATTAATCTATGTCTGTGGACATTACAAATGCGTTGTGTTGTAACTTTGCCGAAATATAAGATATCTCGAAGTATACCGAATTTTCATTGCCAAAGTGTAAAAGGTTATCGGCCCAGAAGCCCTAGTAAATGCAGACACAGTGAAATAACCGTAAATAAAAGTGAACAATTTGAACGCTTCAAAATCATAACCTCCAAGCACGTGCCGGTATTTTCATACTAAAAAAAAAACATTAAGATCGTCAAAATACTATCTGAAAAATGTCTTCAAGCAATCCTTTTACTGTGATCGAAAAGTTAACTGGCCGGGAGAACTACTCAACGTGGAGATTTGCTGTAAAAACTTATCTTCAACACGAAGAACTGTGGGACTGCGTTGAACCATTTTCCGGTATTGCTGTTGATCTAAAACGCGATGTAAAGGCCAAATCAAAGATAATCTTGCTAGTGGATCCCGTTAATTACGTCCACATACAAGAGGCTATTACAGCGAAGCAAGTATGGGACTGTTTGACAAGCGCTTTTGACGACTCGGGGCTAACACGCCGTGTGGGTTTGCTTCGAGACTTATGCAACACAAACCTTGCTGGATGTGCTAATGTAGAAGAATATGTGAGTAAAATCATGACCACAGCTCATAAGCTACGCAATATTGGTTTTAAAGTAGACGATGAGTGGCTCGGGACACTGCTTCTCTCCGGTCTTCCTAAAACATATAAACCAATGATTATTGTTTCAGTTCCAAATACAATTTTAAGAAACAAAATAATAGAGGACCTCGGTGTTAATAAGTATGGTCATATTGCCTCCGAGTGCAAGTCAAAAAGCAGGAAGAAAAATCAAGAATGTTCAAGCTATGCAGCTGCTTTCATAGCATCTTCAGCATACCCCGGTGAAGATCCATGGTATATAGACTCTGGTGCTTCTGTCCATATGACCAAACACAAGCATTTATTACAAGAAGAGAGAGTGCCACTAATCAAGACAGTTAAGGTAGCAGATAACAAAGTTTTATCAGTTCATAGTGCTGGACAGCTGAGCTTAGATGTGTGTGATAATAAAGGTCAGTACAATAAAATCTTGATCCAAGATGTATTATATGTACCAGACCTGGCAACAAATTTACTGTCAGTCAGTCAGATCATTAAGAATGGAGCTCAAGTGAAATTTGACTGTAAAAGGCTGTGTAATATTAAATAAAAATAATATGATTGTTGCAACAGCCAGTTTAGTCAACAATATGTACCGGCTGAATGTAAAAAGTGAACAAGCATACATATCTGATGTGGATAAACAAGATACCTTTCTCTGGCACCAATGGATGGGTCATTTAAATTTTCATGATCTTATGAAATTGGTTGATAATGCTGAAGGTGTACAATTAACAAAGAAAAATGACATGTTAACATGTGTGACATGCTTAGAAGGTAAACAGACCCGATTGCCTCTCACAAAAAGTGAATCCAAAACTCACCAATTACTCGAGTTGATTCACTCCGACATCTGTGGCCCTATGGAAACAAGCTCGCTGGGTGGTTCAAAATATTTTATGACCTTAATTGATGATTTCTCGAAAAAAGTTTATGTCAGAAGCTCTAGAAAAGTTTAAAGAGTTTAAAAACCAAGTGGAGAAACAGTTAGAATGCAATATAAAGTGTCTTCGCTCTGACAATGGTCTTGAATATGTGAACAACAATTTCTCTGAATATTTAAAAGCAAATGGAATTGTTCATCAGACCACCACACCTTATACTCCCGAGCAAAATGGAGTCTTTGAACGTATGAACCGCACATTGGTTGAAAAAGCAAAATGTTCCTTAATTAATGCTAACTTACCTAAAATGTATTGGGCTGAGTCTATACATACTGCTGCTTATCTGATAAATAGAACACCAACACGTTCTCTGAATTATAAAACACCAGAAGAGATATGGTCTGGACAGAAACCAAATGTCAACCATTTGAAAATATTTGGGTGCGAGGCGATGATTCATCTTCCTAAAGAAAAAAGAAGAAAATGGGACCCAAAAGCACAGAAAGCAATTTTTATTGGATACTGTGAACATTCAAAGGCATATAGATTTGTTATACCAGGTACTAGAACAATCCTAAAAAGCAGAGATGCTGTTTTCCTTGAATCTACAGTGAAAAGCAATTATGTTCCGGTGGACTTAATACAAGATAGCTCAATGTGTGAACTGTCATCAGAGCCAAGTGGCACACACACATCGGAGAGCTCCGACACTGATAAAAATGTAAAGTCTACAAACACTGAATATTTTTCTGAGTCAGATGTCAACACAGATACGGATTATTTACCTGATGAGACATTTAATACTCCATCACCCTCCAATATAACTTTAAGGCCTAGAAACAAAGAAATATTTTCAAAAGGTCAAGAGAAAAGTTATCTGTGCTACAGTGAAGATAATACTGTACCGTTTAATTATCAAGAAGCAATTACATCTGATGATTCTAAACTATGGAGATCAGCAATAGAGAATGAACTAGAATCTCACAATAAAAACAAAACTTGGTTATTGATAGAAAAGCCTCCAGATGCTAAGCCAATTGGATGCAAATGGGTTTTCCGCATAAAAGACGAACCAACAGGTCCACGTTACAAAGCTCGATTATGTGCGAAGGGCTATTCTCAACAAGAAGGTATTGATTATGATGAAACTTTCTCACCTACTGTAAGAAGGCTGATGATGCACAAAAAGAAAAATATCCCTACCGAGAAGCTGTTGGATCACTTATCCATGCAGCAACAGTAAGTCGGCCTGATATAATGTTTGTCGTGAGTCAGGTGAGTCGATACTTACATTCTTATGATGACTCCCACTGGAATGCTGTAAAGAAAATACTAAAGTACCTTAAAGAGACAAAGGACTATGGATTGTGCTATACATCTAACTCTGATGTTGTTGATCTGATTGGATATAGTGACGCCGATTTTGCCAACGATATAGATACTAGACGCTCTATAACGGGCTATGTCTTTCTTAAAAATGGAGGTCTTACAACGTCACATGGTCTTCACAACGTCAGCAGACTGTGGCCTTATCAACTACAGAAGCCGAATTCATGGCTGCCTGCGCAGCTACAAAGGAAGCCCTGTGGCTGAAACAGTTACTTAGTGATATAGGTCAATTTAATCAAAAATCTGTGTGCATAAATATTGATAACCAAAGTGCTATCAATGTTATTAAAAATAGTGAATTTCATACAATACTAGGGCAACTTAATATCTCGTAAGTTTCCTCGCTGTAAATTCATATATTTTGTGTAATTGTCAATTAATATCTCCATGTAAAGGATTAGACATAAACAAAATATACTCTAAAAACAAACTTATTTATATTACGTAATATTTTTTACTTCTCAGTAAATTTAAGTACACTAATGGTAATACACTATTCACGTATATACGGATTTAATGAAACCATTAAAAAGCCATTAATTCTACTACCGTAAACCATAAATGAAACTATATCCTATTCTAATCCTACTCAACCTAAAAATTTTCCATATTAAAAATGTGAAAGTGTATTTTTGTCAACTCACACTTTATATACTGAACCAATCTTCCTGATTTTCATCCCGGAATAATGTGTATGGTGCGAAGCAGCAAAAACTAGTACTAGATATTAGATATTTCATTAGTTACAGTAGATTATGAAAGTTTCTCATGATCCTATCTTCATCTCAATGATACCACATCATCATCTCGCTGTCGAGAGTTGGCGCATAACCTTAACGTAACTTGTATGATAACTTGTGAAGGGTCACTGGAGAGGTCGATTGACCTCTTTAGGTTAAGGTTCGAGGGGAAAACAAGACCTCCCAGAGAGTACAATTTATGAGAAATTTTAGTAAATTGTATTTTAAGAGTTACAGCCGTTAATAACCGTTAAATCAAATTTCTTCAAATTAAAATATAAAAATTCTTTACCAAAGGGAGAATATTTATTAAATTTATACTTATCATTATAGATTTAGTATTTATAATATTTTAAGTCTGCCTTTGTACCTCATTGCTTTTGTTGATGTGTTTCCGTTTTTTTTTTTTTTGCCATTGATTTTTTGTATTGTATTTATATTAGCAACTCCTTAGATTTGATTCTCTTTTTAAAGAAGATAGGAGTTTGAAGTGTTTGATTAAATAGTCATTAACGACTCCGAGTGTGATGGATAGTTAGTTAGAGTATTATGGTGATTTGCAAATAGTATTTAAATTTTATTTATTTTGTTCAACTTAAACGCTTTCGAAACGAAAAATAACTATGTAGAATATTTTTTTATAATTTTACATAATAGTTTTCAGCTTATACGCTATCCACATATCCATAATAATAAATTAAAATTACCAACTTCACTACACAAGATCAAACATCTATAATAAAGAAGAATTCAAGTGAAAATCACTTAAATTTTAATTTTACATGATTTGATCGAATTACACTTTTCACTAAAAGATTTTTGTCAAATTGCTATTGCTATATATAATTTTATAAAACGTAAAAAAATCATTCACTTGTGTCCGAAATTTTAACAAGTATTTTTAATTATTAAATTGAAACTTGACAATGCATGTATTTACAAATTAATCATCATTATTTTTTGAGTTATTAATTTACATAATAAACATTAAAACTGTAATGTATTTAAAATTATAAATTCCTGTGCCTGCAGGGTTAAATATATTGCGTTAGTTTAAAAGTTAATAATGATCCTATTTCCGAGGTATTGAAAGAAAAAGTAATTATATCTCGTTTCGAACGCAGTGTAACAAAATTTATCTTAGAACCTCGTTCACGTACAAGATCAAATGACTCCGATGAGATCGTTGACCTATTTCCACCGTCCGCGACCGACGCAGAATTCTGAAGTGTTTGTGTCAGGCGACAATGCTGGCTGTGTTTGTTTTGTTCACATTTGAAAAACTAATAAAAAATATATACGATCGAACGTATTACCTACTCCTTTTTTGAAGTCAATAATCCATACTTCCATACTAATATTATAAGTGCGAAAGTCGAGACCGAAGAAGAAACCGCTGAATGGATTTTGATGAAATTTGGTATGAATATAGTTGAAGACCCAGTTAAACATAGGCCAGTTATTTGTCAGTTACTTATTAGTCTAAAATAAATAAAGTTCATCCAAGCGTGGTTCCCAGTTGCATATTCATGGCCAACACTGTTCGATTTTTTCAGGCTACCTAAAGGCATCTAACACAGCCTAACGACTGTCATCTATCGATAAAATTCGAGATCAACTGCTAGGAAGGCACGTTATCCGAAGCATGGACGATTTCAAGATAGAAATTAATGGCGACCAATCTAATATCGTGTTCAGCCGTGTTCCCGCAGCTTCGCCTGCGTCAAAAAGTAGCCTATGTTTGACCCTGGGTCTTCAACTATATTCATACCAAATTTCATCAAAATCCGTTCAGCAGGTTGGCCGTGAAAGCGTAACAAACTGACAGACCGACTTTCGCATTTATAATATTACTAGCTTTTTCCCGCAGCTTCGCCTGCGTCAAAAAGTAGCCTATGTTTGACCCTGAGTCTTCAACTATATTCATACTAAATTTCATCAAAATCCGTTCAGCGGTTTGGCCGTGAAAGCGTAACAGACAGACAGACAGACTTTCACATTTATAATATGAGTATGGATATGGATAAGTATGGATATCTGTATTCTTTTCCTATTTTAATGCTTTACACACGGAACCCGAAACAATCTAAATAATGGTTTATTTAAACATCTAATGTTTGGTGTATTATATCTGCCGTCGCCTTACGCCCTTGCGTCGGCGGCTATTTCAAAAATTTTAAAGGCTAATTTTCTTTCAGTCAATAAAATAGATAACATTCGTGCAAACTAACGCGGTTCCTTGATTTTAGTTATATTTATTAAAATTTGAAAGTACATAATAATGAGTAAAGATATTTTTTTATCTTTTTACTTGCATTTATAAAATCAACATAATTGAAAAACTCTATTGCATCGCAAAACGTTTGGTCTCGAAACCCGGGTCCGCTGAAATGTAATATTTTAGTTTTCCTTCTACACAGGGATTTTTCTAATTATTTTTTTTTTACTTGGTAAAGAATCTTCATGGATATTCCAAATTTTTGTGTATAATCCATTTCGACTCGGTAAAAGGTATTAGAAAACAAACAAACAAAAACCATAGTTTCATTTCTTCTTAGTCGCTTTGTATAAAATTTACGATTAATGGTTTCATTTGGAATAAAAATTACAAAGATGATTATTTTATCTTAATTCGACTCTCGATTATTTAAAAAATGAACAACACTTCAATGTCCGTCTTAATTGTATTGAAATATGTCAACCCTTTGAAACAATGAAGAAAGATACTTTTATCTTAAAATTATTTCATCATTTTAAAAGCTATAAAATTTACATTTCAACAAAAGAAAGAAACGCGAAAAATCACTTAAATTAAATCATAAGAGAAAAAAAAATTGTTTAATAAATAGTATTTTCGACAATCAACTGAAGAGTTTATTACTCTCACAAAACCCATTCATATTAATAAATAAAAAAAAACATCAACCCAATTAAATAAATAAAAGATACTTTAATTTACTTACGCTTTTTGCCGGAAAACTATCAAACGGTCACTAGAACACTCACTGCCACTTATCGAAGTCTACGACACTCGTAGAGGTGCTACGAGTCGGCGCTACGAGCTACGGTCGCCGCGCGACTGCCCGTAGCCCGTAGCAGTCTACGCGTGTCACGTGATCGATGAGGCTTCATCTATGACTACATACATTATTCACCGTTGGTTTTGAGTGGTGTAAGTCGTCAAATTTAATATTTAATTGTTTATAAAAGCAATGTTACTGCTTTATCTTTTTGACGATGTAGTAAATGTATTAATGGCAGTGTTCCGAAGTTTTGTTATAAGAAATTCAAATAGGCGAGGTTCGTGTTGTTAGATTTTGGACTATTGACCATTGGCAAACTTGTCGTTTTTAAGTATTAATAAAATAGATTTAAGCTTGTACTTTGAATCGCCGTAATTAAAAAATATATATGTATATATAATTTTAATTGGTAGGTTTAGGATTATTGGAGCCAAAAGGTTGAGAAGTCTTGAAGTTTTCGAATAAAGTACTTTCTATTTTTCTCTATTTGTTCTTGAAGAAAATTTCTTCAAAATAAAATACAAACATACGTGAAAAGAGAAAACTACCAAAAATTATTCAAAACTTCACCAGAGCCAAGGGAAATACCTAACATTTGTGGCACTATCATATACAACTTGTATGAGACAAACTTCTATAAAGGCTGCAGGGAGTCACCGTCTAGACGAGACGTTGTAAATCTAGATTCAATGAAAACTGTTTTCTGAAGCACTTTTCATCGAACCAAGTTAAAACTTGTGGATGCGGTGCATTTGTGATGTGCATGGTACTTATATTGTTCACTAGTTTTTGCCCTCGGGCTTGTATGCATGAATATTTCTCTCACTCGACAGCTGACAGTATTGTCTTCTTTTTTATAATGTTTTAATCGTGAATTATACTGGGCTATCAAAAAAGGTTAACCCATTGTAAGGCTACATTAATTGCCTTCTTCCATTAGGTCATCTACAGAACAGGTTGCTACAGGCTAGTCAATAAAAAAGCCATTAACTAAAATTTAACTATGATAAAATTAAAGTCCCCGTCATGAGAAGACGTAAATTATGTAAACAAATGTCCTGGGGTTCGCAACATTTGAATGAAAGAAAAAACTGTCTTTTTGTGGCATATTTTAATGTTTAGAGAGAATTAACTGGATGATTCTGTTGATCGCCGCAATCACCCGCTCGTAGCTGTATGATTTATTTCTCATTTATTTGTTTCAGAAGTGAAAAAATTAACTATCACCAAATCCAAATTCCGGACCAATGTTTAAATTCACTGAGCCGAACTCGTTCCTGTACCATACATATTGATGTTGAGCAACAGCGCTATAAATCGTTAAAATATAACCCGACTAATTGGAATTGGTTGTTAATTTCATATTACCCCTTATAGTAATTAAAGTAAATTGTATTTGGTAAACTCATAATATTGTCGCTAGGTAACCACCCACTAGACCCCACCTCAGTAGAAATTAGTTTGTTAACTAAATTTATAGCTTCTCGTGACAAGGACTTTAGAATATGGAAGCTCCCTAACATGGTTTTCTCGAAAGACTACAACAGAATCCTCATGTCTTCCAAATAGGGCGTGAAATTATTTCTCAAGGGACAGCAATGCACACATTATACATTATACTCCTGGTGATGCGGGCGTCTATGGGCTGTGGTGACCGCTTACCACAACGCATGGACCGCATGCCTTTTTGCCTGCTTAATTATATTTAAAAAAATCAAAAGTCTAATACACTGCATTCATGGTATTTGGTGGTTATAGTGACATTTGTACGTTAATTAATTGTTACAATTTTTTTCAACATATGTTATTTATGTACTTCTTTCTTAAAATGGAAAGAATACAATGTAAGCAAAATTCGCGTGAAACATATTTTATTTAGCTTTTGTGCGTAATCTTTTGTCCGTGGGCACACCTTTCCAAACTCATTGTACCGGTAACAACGCCTGAAAGAAATTCCACGAAAAAGGTCTAACAAGCAAAATGAAATTTTCGCTAGTTTTAAGATATTTCTTTGAAACTGAATTTATGTTAGCACGTCGTATTTAGTCGAAAGAGTTTATTATGCTAATAAACGATCACAACTTACGTGCAGTGGACTTTTATGTAATTTTACAACTTAGTTAATGCGCTGAGCTACTTTGTATGTACAATCAAGAGATTTACGCCGTAGGTGACAAGAGGCTGGCTCATTCCTAGCGCAAAGAATTGCAATTGCAATTCAACGCGAGAATGCAGCCAGTGTTCTTGGCACCATGCCACACGGACATTGCTTAGATTTTAATTTTTAGTATTTTTTTTTTAATTTTAAGTTTTAACTTTCAGTTAGTTTATTTTTAAGTTTTTAGGTTAATTTGTTTGTATATTAAAATTTGTGTAAATACAGAGATTTAATAATCTTGTTGTGGTAAAAAAACAAAGGGAGTAGACACTACGTGGTAATGGAATTATATAAGTCAATCAAACCGCCTGTCAAACCAGTAACTTAGGATTCAGGATCTGAATTCATATGACGGATATCTGAAAACGAGTGTATAACTAACCACGAACGGTAAAACACGAATCAATCAATCACGAATTAACACCACCACTATGGGCAAACCTGACACAAAATCTTAGTACTAGATGTCATCTTTTTTATGCCAAATTAAAATAATTTAAAAAAATAAAATACAGTTACTTACCACTAAAAACCTTCTTCCCGTGGGGCTCGATAGCCGAGCGCCTATCCGTAATGATTTAGTAAATTTGTATTGTTTTAGATAGTTTTAATTTAGTTAAGTTTTATTATTCATTGTCATTATTTCATCCTCAGTCAATCCACTGCTGGCATAGGCCTCTCCCAATGATTGATTAGAGTTTATTATAATTTCTTAATATTTATGCAACAAATAAATTTCAAATTAAGAAATAACTTTATATTCGTTTTTTATAATCATTTAACATTATGAGCGCGGGTCACATAAATCAGGAGCATTTCATTACTTACCGCTCGAGGCGTCCGACTCGGCTCTTAATCACCGCACTGGTATTTCATGAGGCATCTTACCTGTTTATTTTAAATACTTAGACACCTGTGAAAAGTAATAAACTCTAATGTTATTTCATGTTAGTTAAGTAGCTTATATCTTCTTCTTAGCGAGTAACTGCCTCCTTGGTTCAGTGGTTAAGGCATTCGCCTTCGACCCGGGTGTGGTGGGTTCGATTCCCACCGGATGCATACTTTGTTTAGTTGTTTCCAGTTTGATAAGGTTTGGTTTGCAGGCTTGAATCACCTGATTGTCTGATAATAAAGATTATTCCGTGCTTTGAAGGCACGTTAAGCCGTTGGTCCCGGCTGTCATTTGGTAGTCGTTAAAGGAACCACGTCAGAGGCTGAGAGGCGATTCAAAAACAATTCTGTCACCTGGGTTACATTGTCTATCGATCATGTACATAGATAGACAATGTAACCCACACGAAGTGATGATTAGTGAGTCGACTCTAGATTTTTTTTGTGATGACCGAAACTTTGCTATTGATAAAGCTTTGTACAGTAGGTTATGTTAATACCAAATCAATGAAATAATTCTAGCATTTTGTAGTCAATGCGAGAAAATCCATCAAAACAAAGGAGGCAGACTTGTATCATTTTGATTGAATTCATCATCATCATCTTAGCGCCTTCTCGGATGCATTCTCAGCTGTTTGCTTCGGAGCCCAGGGTCCGCTTAATCATTTTGATTGAATAGGCTACTTGACTCAATTTTTTTTAATATTTCATATCACAAATTTGAGTCCGTGAATTCGAAAACAGAAAGAGTTTTTTGTATCCGTTCAATATTAAAGAAGTTGTAAGCCTTTGAAATCCTATGGAAGGGGAAACTGTCAAGACACAAGAAAAGGACGCACTAAATGGTGAGTGACGTCACTGCCACTTGATTTCGTACGTACAAAAGAGATAGCAAGACATCCCCACCACGCTCCCACTTTTCTTCATTATAACACTTTAAATGCTAATTACTGGTTTAATTTTTTTTTACGGGGGAAAATATATATTTATTTTTAGAAAATTACTGCAAATACCTATCTTAATTCTTTCTTAATTTGACTCCTGAAGTATTTAGTTTTGCTCAAATTAATTGATTACACGTACTGAATTAAATTAAAAAGAAAATTGAAACTAAAAATAAATTACCAATTATTTCAATTGGTAATTAATTCTGGTTTAATTAATTACCAATTTTGTTGTTGTTTTCCGAATCGGTTATTTTAATTGTATGTATTGTTCCGTATTTAATATAAAATTTTTGTCAAACAGTCAAGTAGCCTATTATTATTATACACTAAATGTGACTATATTAGCAGCAAAAGCCGTACTTCAGAAGCAATTAAAATAAATAGAATTATTTTTAATAACAGTTTGCATAAAAATATGTGTTTATTTGACCTCGCCCAACCCTTGCAGCCTGCAATTGAGTTATTTCAATGCAGTTTTTTTTTTTAATTACATTTTCATGTAAATTTCGGCTTGTTCCCACATTTTGTGAGTCACAATGGCCAACTGTTAGCAATTAATTTTTGAAACTCGCCATTTTTGAGGATTTTTTATAGTTAGTTCAATTATATTTTTAATTACATTTCTTATATGTCCTCTCGTAGACTTAGCTTTGATTACTTACATAATGTTGTTTTATTCTCTCATGTATTTCTTTTTATTTGTTCCATCTTATCCATTCTTGGACCTGAACTCGTGGAGAAGACCTAAAGACGGTCGCAGGCAAGCTCTGAATGCAGAAAATAGAAGTCTCTATGAAAAGCAGTTAACATCATCTTCGGGAAAAGTGCAAGATGAAACAGATTTTCATTTATAAGGTTCGTCAATATAGATTACCTAAGTAGGTTTTCACATTTTATTTTACACCCTATTTACTTTTACAAACTACAATGTAAAGTACGATACCAGTAGGAGGTCTAACATTTAAAACCGTTTACTTTAGAGTGGGTGGGTGTTAAAAGATTCCCGATTGCATTGTGAAATAACTTTATTTTCAACCTCCGAGATATCCGCGATATAATTTTACATGGGAGCTCGAAACACTTTTCTTTTCTGTTTACACTTTTTTAATATAGAAATAAAGTCAGTTTCCTTACAAAAATACACTGTAAAAATTTGGCTTACAGATTGGCTTAAAAAGACAATACAAGCCTGAATTAATGCGTTCAAAATTTGTCGCCCAACAAAATATCCTTTGTGAACAAGTGTTGTTTAACTAGTATTAGTTCAGTGAGAAATATAAATGTTTGGGATATTCTGCGACTGCAAGATAACACTTGAGTAAATACTTATTTACAATTTTACATTTATAATTTTTAATTTTAAATGAATCGCAATGAAGCGCGCGGGGTAATCATTTCGAAGAAGTAATTGAATTGTATTAGGTATCTACACAGTATTTTCGAATGTACGAGTCAAAAATTTTAGGTAATTTTGTTCAAATTCCCCTAAAATATAATCGACGGTTGTAATAATCTACACGACGCTCGTACCTTTTGGCCGATTGCCAGAATGGTTGCCAAACAGCCACCTAATCAGCATTCACTTGATAAAGCCTCCCCAACTATGCAGTGACACAATGTACAGTGGGCCGCATAGGAAATTATACTTCTGCGTCCGAGCGTGTTTATTCTTCCTCACCTTACGTTTCAGAGTTCTGGGTACCTACGCTTTAATAATGGTCTTAGATTTGTAAATACTGATTTCTTTTGATTTGGAGCTTTCTTTTTATTTTACGTCAGTAAGTGATATTCATATAGATAACCTATATAGAAAAGAAACGATTTCATTTCTAAATTAATATAAATAATATAAAAGTGATTCCAGTGGCCAAACGTAAACAGTTTAAATATGGGTAGTGTTATATTTTTATGTCGCCCACTGTACCAACAGAAAGTCGCGTGTTGTATGTACTTCAGCTATTTTATGGGCCTTTCTCTTTGACAATCAGGAAGAAGTAAAATTGTTTTACGACAAGAATTGTTTTGATAGGCTGTGAACAAAGAATAACTCTACTTTTATGGCCTTAATCGTATAACTATGTTGGACAGAATATACTTCCTTTATCAATAAAAACGTTTATTATTTCAGGATTCTTTCTTTTTAAGATTATACTAATTATAGTTTTAGTTTTAATCTAAATGTAAATTTGAATAAATATTTTAAACATTTTACTACATATTTCGTCGTATTGCAAGTGAAATGTGTTTTTTCCGATTTATAAAAATAACATCGACAGTGTTCTTACTTATGTCATTGCGTAAGTAAACACCGTATTGTTCTGAAGCAATAAATTTTGTTTTATATACTCAATGGTTATATTTCGAAAATAAAAGCTCAATAAGCCTCTTTATTTTGTTCTAAAAAGGTCACTGACCAAACACAACATGATCAGCATTTACATTTTTTGGCAAATAATAATTCCGTAATATATTTGTATTATGAAGAACAAATATTCCGAAGCCTAAGTCAATTTTATTATAATAAGACTAGTTACAAGTATATAAGATTTTATGTGAAAGTACGGAGTAAATATGTACCATGATAGAGGTAATTTCAGATAATTTAATCAGACTATTCAGTGTGAAAATTAAGCTTCGGTCTTGATTGCAGTGTTTTTATCGCAGATTATTTAATCATTATTATTGCAAATTAATAATTTAATTTAAAATATTGTTATACTAACCCTTATCCTTCCTCGACTGGTAGAAAAGCCCGCCAAACATACAAAAAACATTGTTGCAAATAACCGTTAGCTCTACACTTCCATAATAATTTGAAATAACTCATGTGTATATCTGAGAATAGACGAACTCTACAAAAAATTTATAAACTTAGCATTGACCTCTCTCTCCTTTCCCTTAGATGTCCACATAAAGGAGTGTAGATAAATTTCCTGGCCGATTGGGAGCGGATCCCTCCAACTGATATTAGTTAGCCTGATATTAGGTAGACCAAAAGAAAAGGCTTTCGTCAAACATCTCTTGTACTTATAAAAATCAGCACGAGATTTTTGTAACAAAGCCCAATACTCATCGCTCATTACTTATCTACATTTAATGAATCATTGCTCTTAAATTTTCCGATGTGAATTTAACCATGTGCGAATTCCGATTACGGAATACTAAATGAATGGCGGTATTTGCATTTACATTTTACAGTTCAATTTAAAATTTTGATGAATTGGTTTCGGTGATATAGGTAGATAGGTATTGGTATTGTTAGAATCAAATACATGGCCACAAGTAACCCATTAACTAGTAGTACTAGCATTATAAATTTATGTTTTAGGTACGTGTACTTTTCATCCGACTGCGGTAAAGCCAAAAAGGAGGGTTATAAATTAACTTTTAAACTAACATCCATCCATACTAATATTATAAATGCGAAAGTCTGTCTGTCTGTCTGTTACGCTTTCACGGCCAAACCGCTGAACGGATTTTGATGAAATTTGGTATGAATATAGTTGAAGACCCGGGGTCAAACATAGGCTACTTTTTGACGTAAGCGGAACTGCAGGAAACAGCTAGTACTGCACATTTCAAACATAAAATTACAGGATTAAGCGCGTTAAATACCTTATCTCCAATGTTTCAACGACCGTGGTCACGGAACGACTGGCTCAGCATAGAGGGTTATATATTGCACCTCTCCCTCATACTTAGCAATTTCCGAATGCGCCCTCACCTGATTGCTTCGGAGCCCAAGGTCCGCTTAATTGCTTTGTTCCTTATATAGATTGTGATAAAAATACCTAAACTTTAATTCGTAGTTTAGTATCGATATAAAAGGTTTTCAAAGCGATAATAAAAATAAAACACAACTGATATTTTCGAAAGTGTTTTGGGATCTGATATAAATTTAACTACTTTTTACAATGGGGTCTTTCTATTTTGCACATAAAGAGCGTGTTCAAAATATGTTACATAACTTTCGTAAGTTCTTACTTGCAACATACTCGTCAAAGATTTCTTATTCCATTTAGGCTCCAAGTCACAACAACTTTTGATTGGCTTCCTTTGTGCAATATATATTCTAATAAAAATGGGTTGTTAATCTTTTAGACGGGCGAAATCTATTTGAGTAGTGCATAGATTATTAATTGGTCTCGCGCGCTCGACTAGATACCGCGCTGTGAAGAAAAATCAGTTTCCAGAATGCGGCCACATAATAGGAAAGTGTGTTGCCATGCACTTGACTGGTGCCCGACCAATGGGAAAATTATTAATTGCTGCGGTCTTGTTACGTATTATAAAAAGTAGCTCAGAAAAACCTTTAAAATGAAATTAAAATAAAACTGGCCAAGTGTGAGTCGGCTCGCGTGTAGAGGGTTCTGTACTATTTTTTATTTTTCTCTATTTGGACCTCCTAAACAAATTTAAAATTATCTCATAGGTTTTCCTGTAATTTATGAATCGAAATTCTGGAATCGATAGTTTCGGAGATAAGGTAGGGGAAATGGTTAGTTTTTGTCTACTTTATTTTATAATTCTAATATTGAATCCTAAAATTGCAGAAAAACTTTCTTTTGATTTATTATTACACAGTACAGTATGTTAAACGTTACTTTAATTTTCTATTTAGCTTGGAGCTAATTGATTACTGACCTCTTTTTAGTTGTAACCCGGGTTTAAATACAGATAAATAAATAGACATACACATCCTATTAATATTATAAACGCGAAAGTTTGTAAGTATTAATGGATGTTTGTTACTCTTTCACAACTAAACCGCTGAATTGATTTTCATGAAATTTGGTACGGATATAGGTCAAGACCCGGAGTCAAACATAGGCTACCTTTTGACGCAGGCGGAGCTGCGGTAAACATCTTGTACATACGAGTAGATATTATCATGGCCTTTTTCCATACAGTAGTGTTGCCGGAAAATACATTACACATCGAATAATAATCGATTCTTTGATAGTTGAAAATATAATCTAAGGTATCGATAGTGATCATATATCGATAGTATCGATATTGATACTATTGATAATATATTTCTGTAATTTTTTTCTGTATGAGTTGAATGACGATGATTTGTGTTATGCCCGCTGTACATCCCGCCGCCGAGTTCCGGTATATCTGTATAATATCGGTGCCTGAAATGCTTGGTATTGTTGTTAATCCATTAATCGATTATTTTTCATAAATTCTCAAAAATCAATACTACAGATTAGATTATATCGATGTACTTGATATGGAATCACGTAGAAAGCTGCACCTTGCGGGGTTGCTGTTCGACACTATTAAATTTAAAAGTCCAGAGTATTTGTACACTAAATTAAAATTTATATCACAACGTCGCTTTCGATTGGCACGTCCTATCCTGTCTGTACCCAAACATCGAACTGTCGCTTTTAAGGGAAGTTTTAGGTACGCGGCAACAAAGTGCTGGAACAACATTCCACCTCCTATAAGAAGCATAAACTCCAAGTACACGTTTATAAAAAAGTACAAATTATATGTTTTAGAACAACTCAAAAATGAATTTTCTATCCGCTTTGCTTGCCGTGTGCATAGAACTCCATTGCGTTTCTAGTGCTTCAATAGTTACAGTCTTATATGGGGGTCGATTGTGTAATTGATTTAAATGAGGTTTGATGTGATTTCTAAAGTGTATTATTGCTGATATTACTATATGAGCGCTTTTTCTGCCTGTTTCTGAGCCTTGTATTGCTAGTGTGGCTGCGCTTATTCGTGTCATCCAAGAGGTGACAGCTGAAAATCAGCGGTTGCTTCTCTGGAGCAACATATCGCTGAGCTGTAGCCTATTTGTGCTGCTGTGGCACACATAAATCATTGCATGCTAATTAGGTTAAGAAATTTATGTGTTTATTTTCATTGTTTGTATGATGCTGTGTTATTGTGTGTAACAGTTGAACAAAATAAATTTATTATCTATCTATCTATCTATCTATCGATACTACAGATACATAATCGATTAATAACCATTGATATGAACGATTACCTTTGTTAATTAAATCGATATAATTTATATCAACCCATTTCAATAATCGACTAATTGTTTGATATTGCAGTTAATAATCGATTAATTGTCAAAATTCGATTAAATCAATACTTTCGAAATCATAGATTATTTGAAAAAAAAAACAAATTCGATTAATCAATTATCCGGCAACAATACCCTACGGGGTACCAACTACCTATAGGCCATATTTAGAATGTTGGTCGGCGTAAAGTGGAAATGGAATCAAAATAGTGATAGGTCGCATCGCCTACTGATAGGTATGGTTCTTCGATTTTCGCCCACTTCCTCGGCCGGCTTATATGGTCTGCGCGGGAAGAGAAGCAGTAGTACATTCCACGTATTTACTTTTCTCCCAGATCAGCATTAAAGAAATAAGATGTTTGTGGCGTGCGTCCACGTCTTTTAATTAAAAAGGAAGCTATAGTTTTATTAAGTTGTATAGTATTAGTATTATAAGTTTTTTATTTTGATAATTACTTGTAAATATTTTAAATAAACTGCAATACTAAAACTTGTTAATTTTAGATAATTTAACTTAAAAATTTGTATATTTCTAATGTCAACGAACAAGCGGACAAGTGTTGTTGTTTTATATAGATAGCGAATGCGATGCGCGCGCATGCATGTCAGCCGCTGCGATCGGCTCGGACGATGCGCGCGCAGCCCACGCCACGGCGATCCGTGCGCAGTGTTGCCAATTTAGCAAATTTTATGCTAGATTTGGCATATTTTTATGTTGTTTAGCATTTTTATAAGTTATTTAGCAAATAGCATATTTTTTGGCATATAAAATAATTATGAATAACAAGTTCACTTTCCTTATTTAAGTCCAAATACTTCAAAAATATATATAAAATATACTGTAATTATCAATTATAATAGCTTTGTATCACAAATATTGAAAGTTTGATATATTTCATACATATTTATTATAATAATACAATGCTTTACGAGTTACAAATTACTTCACAAGTCACATAGTAAATACCCTCTTCATACTGGGCTGCGCTGTACTGGCTGCGCATATGCGAATCGGTATTTTACCACTCAAAATATATTTTACCAGTAAAGTTACCGAATAACTTACCGGTAAATTACCATATATTTTACCGCTCGCATCACTACTAATGAGGCTTCTATATGAACGTCTGGGTCGGCATACTTTTACCAAAAAACTAGCTAGTTATTTTTTGCCTTCAAGTTGGTTGCCTGCGACCATGGGTCGGAAAAAAGCGAAAGTGAACTGAGCATAAAAAACGTAATTTTAATTCTCAAAGTAGCCACAAAGTAGTGCTAAAGTATTCTTTTGGAATTATTTCGAATTTGAAATATACGTAAAAGCATTATAAAAACCACAAAAGTATTCTACGGTTTGTGCAAAAAGAAAGTTACAGAAATTGTTGCAAACTTATTATTAATTAATTAAGAAATAAAGTTTTTTGAACCATATTAGTTTCTTAATATTAAAAAAAGGTGAAATTACGAAGCGTTTCTGTAGCTCAGTTATATGTTAGATCAATCTGAAAATGATAGTACACTCTCCAAATTTGCATCCCTTATCTCTCAGAAATGAATGGGATTATTTATAAGAATATTCTTGCAAGGTGTTTATTTATTTATCAATTTCCTTATCTATTTGTTAATTGCAAATGTGAATATGAAAAATTGTGTTAAGGAAATACTGGATCCAGAGGCAACGATGGAGAGTGCAAACTAAGAGAGTGTACGCTGAGAGAAATTCCTACTAAATTAAATCCAAAAACCGGATAACACAGAAAATTTACGGCAAATGAGAATAAAATTCACAAACATTAAGTAGAATTATATAAATTTCAAGTAAAAATTGAGTTTCGAGTAGAATTTTTCTTGATTAGAAAAAACGCGTTTTACTTGAAATTAGTAAACATAATTCTTGTCACTAGCAGAATTTGTACTTTAACTGAGCCAACATTTCGACCATTGAGTAATTTTTTTGCTTATGATAAGAAAGGATTGCTACTTTAAAAATGTAAATTTTCCACTTTAGCTAAATAAATGATCATTTATTTATATAATTTTCCTTACTCGAAGCATAATAAACTCTCCAATTTTATATTGCTCCTAATTGTAAATGTTGAAACTCGAAAAAAAGTTATATCTTGTCTTAATTTGTAGGGGAAATCAAAAAATTGTCAAAAAATGAAGAAAAAATTGCTGTTGATTTTATCATTATTAAATTTCACAGCATGACTCACTGGGCTAATCTGGATTTCCTGAAAATTTCATGAAAATCGCATCAGCAGTTTCGAAGTTCTCGTTTTGACTCTATTTTTTTGTTTTTTTGAGAAACTAAATATAATTTTGCTCTAAATGCATACTTTTTAGAACCCAATATTCTTCACATTATTAGGTTCCCCTATCGAGAAATTATTCATCTATTGCACTTCTTTATAAAAGTGTCGACTTTACGTTACACTTTTTGATCAAATATAATTTATTATATAATTTTATAATTTCACTTTTATAATTTAACGGAGTCGAGAATAACGCATATTTAATGAATCCTAACTTTTTTTTTGATATTGGCAATCGGTAATAAAGTACTACCTTATCATATAATTTTTTATGCTCGGTTCACTTTCGCTTTTTTCAGACCCATGGTCATTGGCAACCAACTTGAAGGCAAAAAATAACTAGCTAGTTTTTTGGTAAAAGTATGCCGACCCGAACGTCTGTATTCGTTGGGCATCACTGTCTGATATTTGATGATGGTGCCAACTTAACGGCAAAGGTAATCTTTACGTCAAACGCTCTCAAGCGTGTTTCGGGGATTCCCCAACAAATCTAATTCAATATACCATAGACAAACAGCATTCTTTCACTCCCTCCTTCCTTTACGAAAGAAGTGAGATAGATTGTAAGTACTATACCGCGATTACCGCGTATTTACTGTCACTGTAAATGAAAGAAAGTTTAAAAGTTTTACGTGCATTATTAATTAATTGCTTGATAGTCGTTTCGTTAATATGCCGCCTAAATACAGTCAGCATTACCGGTCTGAGTGGGAGCAAATGCTGGATTTCAAGGATTGGTTACAGCCTGTCGAAGATGATACGACGAAGGCCTATTGTAAGTACTGCAAGTGCGAGATGATTGCAAAAGTCCATTGTTTAAAGTTACATATTTTGTCAATAAAGCATTAGAAAGCTATAGAACCAGTAAAAAGTCAAAGAACAATTAATTTTCCCAAAGTTAAAAAAGATCTAAATACACAGAGAGCAGAATCTTCACTAGCGATGTTTGTGTGCGCGCATTGTTCGATTATGGCTGTCGATCATTTATCAGACTTATGTAAACACCGATTCGGTGATAGCAAAAGTGGAGACTTACGAGTCCATCGTACAAAATGCACAAATATTATAAAAAATGTTTTGGCGCCTCATTTTATTGAAGAAATTGTGTCAGATTTGGGAGACCAAGAGTACAGTCTCTTGCTCGATGAGTCCACGGATATTTCTGTAAGCAAAATGTTGGGAGTATCGATCAGATATTTCAGCCGATCTTTAAAAACAATAATATCCACATTTTTGGGATTGGTCGAGATTGAAGATGGCACTGCAAATAGCATAGTCAATGGTATTAAAGGATTATTGTTAGTTTTGAATATTGAAATAAAAAAAATGATCGGTATTGGCACAGATAATGCTACGGTGATGACAGGCACTAACAAAGGAGTACATGCCCTATTAAAAAATGAAACTGGTAATGATAATTTGGTATTAGTTCGCTGCGTGTGCCATTCATTACAGTTGGCTTTATCGCATGCTTCGGAAGAAACTCTACCACGGAATGTTGAATTTCTAATAAGAGAAACCTACAATTGGTTTAGTCATTCTTCGAACCGTCGACTATATTACAAAAATATCTACCAAACAATTAACTGTGGCTCCGAACCATTGTTAATTCCACAGATGTGCAACACCCGATGGATATCAATTGAACCAGCAGTCAACCGTATTCTGGAGCAATGGGTGGAATTAAAACTCCTGTTTGAAGTTGCTAGGCGCGATAACCACTGCTATATGGCAGAAACACTATACTCCATGTATAATGATCCTGTGAATCATTTGTATTTATTGTATTTAAAACCTATTTTGGAGGAAGTCCAAGCTGTGAACAAGCTATTTGAAAGCAACAATATTGACCCAACAAAACTTTACAAAGATTTGTGTGCCTTAGTTCAATCTACAAGTCGGCGTATTTTGAACCCAACTGCGAGAGTCGATATTTTTACACAAAATATAGAAAGTTATTTGGATCCGAAACCGTACATGGGATATGCTTTTGAAACAAAATTACGGGAATACAACCTTCAACCTGAAGTATAATATTAGTAGTATAGTATAAAGTATAATATAATAATTTACGTCAACGTTGCCTGAATTTCACACTGAAACTTGTATCAGAGCTGCGTTCTAGATTACCAATTAATTTTAATATACTTGAGAAAGTATCTTTATTTTCAGTAGAAGAAACTTTAAAAGCAGTCAAGCCTTCTCTAATCGATATTGCCCAAGAATTCCGAGTGGATGCAGCTACAATGGATAGGCTCATGTCTCAATGGAGAAACATTGTGCACATTAAATGGGAACGCACATCTTCCACTGTAGAATTCTGGAATGAAGTAATTGATTACAAAGATGCAGCTGGTAATAACCCCTTTGCAGATTTATCTCAGTTAGCAATATCATTATTATCACTACCTCATTCCAACGCAGAAATTGAACGCGTTTTCAGCCAAATGAATATAGTCAAAACTAAACTTCGCAACCGTTTGTCGATAAAAACTTTAAATGCCATTCTATACGTCAGATTCGGCCTAAAGAGGGCAGGGAAATGCTGCTATTCTTACATAGTTCCGGATAACGTACTGCGCTCTATAGGTACCAAGGAGAGTTATAGTCTTGAGAAGAAGGCTTCCACGTCTACATGCACATCAGCTGCCGAGCTTGCCGATGAAGACGAAGATATTAACATTTTATTTAGTAACATAGTCGATTAAAACGTAGAATAAATCAAAATTTTGTTGATTATTAAACATTTCAAATTAAATGACGTTTTATTTGATATTGAAAAATGTTAGCTTATTTTCTGGCAATATTATAAAGCAATTAGCATAATTTTGGCAAAATTTTAACATCAGTTTAGCAAGTTTTAGATTCACCTTGTTGGCAACACTGTCCGTGCGTCTCGCCGGCTCGTCAGTCCGAATACCATCTTGAGATTGAACGCACGTTGCTTGCGCTCGCATTCGCGCGCTTACGTAAACTCATTTCTCGCTTGATCCGTTCCTTCACTTTTCTCACCTGTATTTTGTGCTTATCATAACCTTCTGTTAATCTTTAAGTTGTCGGTGTGCTTGTATTGTATTTGTTCTATTTAATTGTGCTAAACTTTTAATTATAGTGTTAAATTACATATTGACTTTATTTAATTATCCCGCCTCATAGCACAATAGCCTAACTTATCATACACATTACGCACGCACCCCGCTTTATGTTAAAGACAGACAAAATTGTCAGAAAAAGTCAAAATTACAACATCTCTCTTTTGGAGTCGGGAGTTAAAAAACAAAATATCTAAATAATAAAAATCGAAACCTCGGGGAATTTGGGATTATTTAATACACGGCAACATTGAGCACCGAGCGGTACTTCGCGCCATATTTTAGGGTTATATTATTTTTGTGAGTAATTTATATCCATATTTCGAAATAATACAATACTTATTGATGGTATGTAATACCAGTATCTTCCTTATTTCTTTTAGTATTATTCTTACACAGTTTGACTACGCAAACTGCACATTTAGCGTCTACTTTTACATTAAATTTTATATTTATCTAGACATCCTTCATCGGTCGCGGCATGACTGACGCGGGTATGCCGCAACCATGCCGGTTTCGGCATGGTTTTAGTTGCGAATTTATGTAGTATGCCGACGGTATCTAGTCGTAGCGCAGCGGAGACCAATTATTAATCTATGGAGTAGTGGTTAACCTAACGAACCCCACTGAAAAGGATTCATAAGTAATGAAAAAAGGTTAGAATAACCATTATTCTAATATAGGTACTATCCTTTTCCTTTTTCGATTTGCTGTGATAAATTACATGTATCTACAGATTTAATTATAAGTATTTATATATTATAGAATAGAATAGAATATCGTTTATTAAGACATGATCAACAATCAAACACAAAGAAAATAAAATACAAAATAAATCAATCACTACATTTTTTCATAAGCGCGCGATCCGACCACGTTTTATTTATTTTCAGGCGTCACCTGATCATCATCAGCTTTAGTAATACTTATTGAAAGTTTTAAAGCGATTTCTGGGTCGGCAACGAGTATGTTGCACTACTACTCATATTAGGTATATCTATCCTTATGCCTAGAGAGACAGATTTTTACAGATAGCTCACAAAGTATGTTTTTAATAAACATCTTTATTTTAATCACACTGTATTTACAGGCAGTTCAAATCTATTCGTTAGTTTCGGAGTTAATTCATTCCGTTCGAACAATTCTATTAGCAACTTATAAATTGAAGTTGGAAATTTCCTGTATTTGGTTGACAAGGCAATAATATTTAATTACAAAACTTGAACCTTGTTTCACATTCACTTGAATATTTCTCACAAATAGCTGAAGTTATTACCTAAGCAAAAGCAAAAAAATTATTTTTCGGTTGTTATCTTGCATTTTATAACTCGGTCAAATTTGAAACAATTTTTTTTTTTTATATATATATATATAAGTAGGTACAGACTTGGCACCAATACGAAATTTATAAAATCTGATGTTACTTAGTTTGAGCTGGTAAAAGTATGTTTTAATTTTATGAGGTTCGTCTTCAAATTATTACCTACAAATGAACATAAGTCAACATTTATAACTACCAAGCGTTGTTTCAACTTAAGTTTGTTACTAGATATACCTAATATAGTTACCTAGGCTCAATGTCAATTGAAGATAAAAAATTATCATACCATTAAAACTAGCAAATAGGGAAATATACAAAATAACAACCAGGATATGTAAGTATAGTTGTTAATCAAACATTGCAATCGCTGCAAACTTCTCTCTCAGTTTGTCGCAGCAATTAACCGAGCTTCGTTCCCCAGCGAGGCCAAATCAGCTTATAGTTTGACGGAAAGTGGCCGCGGCGTAGTGCAGCCCCGCTTGCGCTCGCGAAGGAAACTTTGGGAAACATAAGTTTTCCTCAGTCGCTTTTCATAGTGTACTAGACTACTGAACAAACGATTCTATAACCTACTTCATTTATGTGTTTACGGATTTTCATCTGATTATACAGTAACTTTTAAACTTCAGCCAATTTTTTCAGTGTATTCAATTCACGCATACACGCATATCTTACAAAAAGTAAAAGTCGGCATGTCAAACTTAGGGAACTGCAAGTTTTATTAAAATGGGTTAAGTAGTTTTTGAGAGATTTAAATAAGTTTAGAAAAAACGAAGACATGTTTGCTCTACAGCGTAATAGCATATAAAAAATAAATGAAACAAAAATGAATTAGCCAGTCTTTATTAACATATCTCTTTAATTCAATTATTTCCTGACGTACAACATTCAGATTTACTCCTTAACAAAAGAAATAAGAATAATATATACGGCAACAAGTTACAATTCATTTTTTAATTAATTATTCATAAACTTATTAAATTTAATCTGAGAATAACAGGTTTACATAATTTTTAGTTTGTTCACTATACAGATGACTTTTAAAACACTAGTCAAATTTTTACAGTGTGTTTAGAATACGTGAATATAAACCACTTTCAACACTTAAATAAAAATTGAAAAAAAAAAAAAATTACGACCTGGATGCGAGGTCGTAATTTTTATCACTATCAGCAATATGTATGAGAAATTGAAAAATTTCTAAACTTTCACTTTTAATTTAATTTTATTGAAATTTTAGCTGATATTTAAAAATCCATCCTGTATACAAGACAGCTAGTTAAATTTTAATAACTGATAGGAAAATAAACATAGCCAGATTTACAATTTTTGAACACGCTCAAAGTTTTGTACTAATTTAAGTAGCCATATTTTTCCATAATGTTAACAAAACTGAAAAAGCAGAACAATGCTATCGGTGAGTATACAACAAGCCTCAATTACAAAACAAAAGTAGAAATCCAAGGGGCAAATCAAAAACACTGGGTAAATAACAAAATTTAAATAGATAGCCTTTTTTCTTAAAAATAATGTAAATTAGGAAACATATGTTGTCTTGTTAAAATAACTCGGTGTGAGATCACTCAGAGGAGTACATAATGATGCCCGATTAATTTGATTACATATTTATATTTTACTTATTATAAAATTTTTCAAACAATGTTATTAAGGTATGCCATAAAAAATAGAAAAGTTATCAAAGGCACAAAACATATTTGTTACTTTATTGGAACGTTTGTTAAAAAGGAATGATATGTTAGCTATTCTAGAAATTTGACCATCATACAACTGTTATCCATACAACAATATATCATTTTACACGTATAAAAATATAAAACACACATAAGGTAGACATATTAGTTACTGGAAAATCTTAGACAGAGCATGAGTAACATTTTTTTTCTTTTTTATTAAAGTCTCGTTATTAAATCATTCTAATTAAAAAAATATGCAGTACTGGCATGGTTAGTATGCAATCGACCATTACAGAGAATCAATTTGTTTTTTCTAGGTACAAAATAATTAATATTATTCTAAAAAATATCTTTATTGAGAGTTCGAGGACGTGCACGACTTCGTGTAAAAACATCTTATAGTTTTTTACATTATACAGACAACTTCCTATCGAAAATTATTTAAAGTTTCTTATTTTTTCAAATCTTACTGGAAAATGGTCATCGACGTGGTCGTTACAGAAAATGACGTCACATTTTAACAATTTGGCTTGTCCAGTAACTATAAGGTCTACACACTATAAATAACAATTTCGACTCAACATGAGTCACGTAAATGTTGAAATATGTTCAACAAAATATAGTCGAATCTAACTTTAAATTTATGTATTGCTTGTAAATATTCTGGCAAAGGCACCTACTTTGTACTGCTAAATATGTGTCATTATGGAATTGTAGATTTGTAAAATAAATCTATGTTATCATAAAAATATCTATTTACACTCTTATACTATTTACATGGCACATTATTGGCTTTTAATTAATATATTTATTTAATTAATACATTACAAAAATATCAATGCCTCTTACATTTTAAGTTTAGAAGAACGAATATTCTACATTTTAGAATGGCACTGAATTTTTATCTACTTATTTATACACAATCACAATTTTTGTAAGTACATTCACCATACATATATAATCATTTCAACTCATTTAACAATATAACACTTTCATTTCCTTACAAACAACATCATTATCAAAACCTATCAACTATTCCTAATCAACAAAATGTTGTATTACAAAGTCCTTGTGTTTTGTTTGTCTGACATTTTAGTTAAAACATTTAAAATAGATGTTACTAAACTCGTAAATTTGTTTATAGCTCAACTTTATATCTAGTGATGTCACAGACATCTAAAATAAATAAAAAAAAAATTTTTCAATTGAAACAAAAAATCGGTGGAATAATAAATACAAAAATGTATGTTTATTTTAAAAATTAAATTCAGCTCAACTCCACATGACATAAAAATCATTTGATTGAAATTGATAATAAACTTGGACAAGAATATTTTATGCCCAACCAAACGCAGAGCGCTATTTTACTTTTTCAACTAATTCATTCTCAATTCTGGGCAAACGTTGGTCGACCTTCACACGTATGCTTTGGCACTGACACACACTTTAAAAAAAATGTTCAATAAAATTTATCCTCTTCTAAGTCAAGATTGCTTCTGTTATTTGGCTGATTTGAATGTCGTTTAAGAGTGCCCATGGAATCGTATTCATTAGCGATAGCTTTAGGATACAATTTGGGCGTTGTCATGGCACTATTGTGGTTGTTTGCGTTCGATAAATTGTTGCTTTTTGATAGAAGAATGCCGCTGGAGCCACCGATGCCCGTGAATGACGGCTGGCGTTTCGCTTTTCGGGGCTAAAAATTATAATATTGTAAGAAAGTTCAAAGATGTAGATCTAATTTAATTAAATAATTTCGTAATCTCCTAATGCATAGTACCTAAAACACGTTTTACATTGTGCTCACGAACAAGTTTCCTAAGAGCCGAAAGTATAGCAAAAAATTTATACATTTTTGGAGACCCAAATCTAGCAGTGAAGATTTGTAAGATCACTTATCTCATGCACTAAAAAATAATGTCAAAATGTACCTTTGGTTGCAGTACGAACCAGTTGACATTTGCCAGGCAGTATTGAAAAAATGTTAAAAATGAAATGTTTAAATGTCAACTCTATGTCTTTTTTTCATATTCCGTGGGAGCAGAGTTTTGGTCGGCCAATGTATTTTTTTTTAATAGGTATCACGAATATTAATAGCACGTGCATTTATTATTTGATATGACAAAACTTCATGACCTTGATCACGATTTAAGAATTATTTAAGTTTTTATTTTATTTTTTATTTCAAGCTAATCAAGATAGGATAGCTAGACAAATCCTGACGTGACACTGGAGGTTCTAACGAAAGATCAGCGCTGGCAATAGGCTTGCATAATGCTGAGTAAGAACCTTTTTGGGAACATCTCTCTTCGTTAGCTTACTTAAAGCTTGACCACAACCGCTGTACCGCGCCTGAGGTATGCGAGCGGCAAGACGGGGGGTGAAGTGTCAGACGCACATGAGATAAAATAGTCAATATTTTTTTTTAATACTTAGCTAATAATCATATTAAACAACGAGATAACGGTAATTTAAAAACTAAAAACCCCGACTGCGTTTCTGTGTAATTTGGACATGAAAGTAGTAAAAAAAACCGCCATTTTGTTTTGTTTTATTTTGATATACCCAGTGTTAATGCTTTTTCTTTTATGTATATATGTTTTTTTCTTTTTGTGTGTTTCTAAAATAAATTATTTTCATTTCATTTCATTTCATTTGTTACTCTCACAGTAAATACGAATCTAACGACACAAGCCGTTTAAGCTGCAGAGCGTGCCGGTTATCTGTGGTGCCAAACAATTATTCATACATACAGTCGGGTAAAAACTGGCTTGGATATAATTATACTCGTAAATATACAGTTCCCAAAAAAATTAATTCTATATCGTAAGATCTGTCTGGCACTACAAATCTCATGCCCACTCCCCACCTCCCCGCGCATACCCAAGGCGCGGTACAGCGGTTGCGATCAGACTATACGTATATTGTTTATTTTATTATTATTGTTACTTTTCTTTGGCATTTCGGAAATAAATTATTTTTATTTATTTATTTTATCCTAATACGGAAGTTACAAAGATATTTAGTAAACTTACCACTTCTTTCAGCGGCACCGAGACGTAGCTGTTAGGCTTAGCTGTGATGTAATGTGGACTGGAAGGTACCCTGGTTTGCCGGCGGCAAGGCAGGTATGTGCCGCGCCGCTGCATGAATATCACGCCCGCTAGGCAGACTAGGCACCCTGCAAAAATAATATTTCATCTAATGGCGCAATTTTTAAAACAAATATTAGATCGCATCTTCGTTTTCTTAAAAATAGCCACCTTTGTGCATAAATTCCGTCAATCTGTTGTTTTACAAAAATCGAAGAGAAAAAAAAAGTATTGATTGTTTAACGACGAAACCAGTCTTATAATATTTTTTTGGACGTTTTTTAATGTAAACGATACTTAATTATTTTACAACATCAACCATATAGCTCATTCAGCATCATCATCAATCCTATCCTATTCCCATTATAATTTTAACCATATAAGGTAACTAACAAAAATAAAAATTACTCCCTATTAATTTACTACTAAAGTCAGAGCAAATAGTTCAGTTCAGTATAAATATAATTTGATTATGTATTTAATTTGATTAAAAAACTGATGATATCAGTGTAGCGATATCACTGTTTTTATTCATCAATAACAATACTTAATTTGGTTTAATTTAAGTCTTTCCATGTCCCCGACAAAACAATTGATTTTCTTTTATTCTGCCGGTTCATCGGCGTTGAATAAATATGTTAATTTGTGAAGTATAAAAACATAAAAGTAATAAAAGAGGAAATACGAAAAAAATGTGGTCAAGTTGTGCCTTAACCAATTTTGTGTGTTCCATCCTTGTCAAAGGGAGTGCTAACCGTCTCTCCTTTCAATAGACACGACAATGGATCCAAAACAAAACAATATATACTGACTGAACGTAAAAACTTTACCATCGCGAGTTAGCATTTAGTTAAATAAGTCAATTATTTGTAAGTATTATTTCATAGTACTATTTTATTACAAGAAACTTACATATTATTGTTTATGAAAAGCGAAATTTATAACTAAACATTTATAAAAATACGTAATTTCACAAAAATCACACAAAATGCTGTCATATAGTACCCTAACGCCATCTATCGATGTTGAAGTGAAATACTTACTAATTTCTTTTTTTTACAAAACTGTTGTACACTAATTTTGTTTTTGAAATAAATTACATACACTTAATTTCATAGTTCCAAGAGGTACTTAACAAGCAAGTAAGTAAACACACTTTTGCTTATATTTTATAATAATTAGTTAGGATAAATATTGATTATATTTAAGGTTATTCGGTTTAATAGTATTTGTTATAGGTATGTCGTAGCCAGATCATTGAAATGATAATTTCATGATGAGATCAGTTCTTCAGGCCAATAAACTTCCAACAATTTATGTTATTGTTCTTCACAAATCTAGTGATCAGCGGGCACAACTTTATACGGGAAGTTGTACTTTTTTGCACAGTTTTCACTTCTTTTTTTTTGGACCGATACCTGTTACTAAATCTGTACCTATACGACGAAATTTTATTAACGCAGACGCTAGCGACAGCGTTAAGATTGTATATGACATTTAGTTATCTTACCATCCACCAGAGGCGCTGTACAGGATTGCCATATAAAATTGTTAACGCAGTCGCTATCGCTATCTCATGGTTGACGTGTACTCCAATTTTCAACCACTAGCCCACTTTTTTGTTGTGGCTTTGAATCTTCAAATCCTCAGCTCAGTCAAGGATTACAGACTTGGCCCTATGAATGAATGTGTACTCGCCAGCAGCAAAAGAAGCCACGACGAAGCCAACAATGCTAGGCACGCCGAGCCTGTCGTCCTTCGCCATGGTCACGAACGACGCCATTTCCACGTTTTGGCTGTAAGCCGGCATGGCGTATAGTTCTGCAAAGACGAGATAATATTCTGTGAAGTTTCAGTTTTTGTAGCAGTTCTAGGATTTTTTATATTTAAATAATTAAATACAATCTTAATTTAACTTTTAAAAAATACAGAATGTGGACTTAATGCTGTGAACCATAGGACCAAAAAAATAAGAAATTGATGGTGCCATAAATGTCATAGTGTAAAGCAAACGACTTATGTCACACTGTCTCTTTTACCTTAAAATAGGGTATAGAAATAAATGTATAAGAATAAACCTTTCGATTATTCCCCAAACCATATTGTTTCAAAACCCGAGGCGTGCTAAAAGTAATCCCGATTTGATTTACAACTTCTTTTTACCACTTAACATCACGTTTTCCATACATTCAGTAAAGGAATTAGGCAGTGCTATATTACGTCTTTACGCTATATTACGATTATGTCTGAATTCAGTTGTTCAACTAGAGGTAGCAGTACTTAGCGCCAGCGAACTCGCTTCACACTTGTAAGTAATTCAGTAGCCACCAAGGCAGTGTAGTGTGATGTCTATCTCAATGAAAAAAGACAATAATATAAACAAATATGGCAGTCTGTCATTGAGACAGGTATGTCAAAGGTATTTTTATGAAAATGATTTGTGGGTTCATTGTTAAGCGAATATAAGTGATTGATGAGTAATTTTAATATATTGCCATTGTTTAAATCATCATCATCAGTATTTCGTGTAGTTTACATTGTCAATGGACCGTGTACACCCTGCTGTCAGAGTTGTGCGGAACCGCCTCTCTGCCTTTGACGTGGTACCTTTTAACCACCACCAGATAGCGGCCATGACCAGATTTAACGTGCCTTCTTAAGCAGGAAATCATCTTTATTATCAGATAATCAGGTGATTCAAGGCTGCAATGTCCTAGCCGAACTGGAAACCACTAAACAAAGTATGCTTCCCGTGGGAATCGGACCTACGACCGAAGACCTACAGGTCGAAGGTGAACGCCTTAACCACTGGACCACGGAGGCAGTTGTTGACATTATTGTCTTTCTCCATTGAGACAGACTGTACATACCGTTGTCCAGGTCCTGGTCACAGCGGGCCACCTGCATCTGAGCCCCGACGCAGGCTCCGCTGGGACACGATCGTCGTCGCACTCGCTCCCCACTGGAACATGGCGACCACGAACCCCACTCTCCCCAACCACGGTCCGATGACTCTGTTAACAATATTTCAACATTACTGACGAGGTCCCAAGTAATTTACGGTCGATCAATATCGAAAGGCAGAAGAGCGGCTGAGACATTGCAAAGTACCAAGCGAAGTCCTTTCTGTTTTGTAGTCAATATGGAGTCCAAGATTGTACACACCGGCGTAGAAAAAAATGGTGGAATTATCAAATTACAACTGGGTAATTAGGATAAATTCAATTTTGCAGATTTATTTATAAGGATTACATCGCCTACTTGATGACCAAATGCATTACGGTTCAGGTCACTGTTACAGTGCCATAACAGTTTTAGAAATTTCCACGAAGCATGTAAATATTTTTTATAATGTTAATTAGATTCAGTGCTGTATTTTTTTCTAGGTATGTTAATTGTGCAATAAAGTGTTCATGAGTTCATTCTTTTTTTACCGGCACAATGACACGACATTCGTGTTCCCGGAAGTTTTCTCTCCTAAACCAATACAGTTCTAGAAATTTCCAGGAAAGCAGACAATTATGTACTTACCGGCACAATGACTAATACAAGGTTTCCTCTCCAACGCCGCGGCGGCATCTTCACAACCATCAGGAGAGAGGCACATCCGAGTTCTGTTGCGGTGACCCATCACTTTCCCGCCAGAACAACCGCCGCTGCACTCGCTCCATTCGCTCCAGCAGGACCATTGTTGATCTGGAGAAATTTATTTAGTTATTAAGAAGACCAACAGATACTTTAGTTTAATAATAATATGGTAACAATTATATAAAGCAAGTGACTAAAGTAAGTGTTCAGTTTAGGTTTACATTCTAAAGGACTTGATAAAAAGATGTTAAAACCTCTAAATGGAAATTTTAAATCAATCCTAGTAGAGAAAGGGTTGATGAAGATGTTGTCTTGATACAGGAAATGTTACGCGATCTCATGACGATGTTTTAGAAGTTTTTAAGTGACGACAGTTAGAACTAAGCAGTGGATCTAAAATGGCCACTTTGCACGAATTACAATATGATCATATTATGAATCATTGCAAATCTTAAAATAGCCACATTTTGGCAGTTCATGAAATGAATGATTTCATGGCAATTCTGCTGTTTGACGGAAAGTCGCAAAATGGCTTACTTTTCGTAAATCGCTTTTGAATTGCTTTACCTTATTGCCAGGCGTAAAAATAATTTTTATTTTTGCATAGCGTGCGTACTTTTACGAATTTTTTAGTTAAATAAGTTTTTCTAACCAATAATGTTGATTTACCATCATTAATTTACTGTAGAATTATAAATATCAATAAAAATATTAAAATTTTAAAATCTATTTTTATTTTATTAATATAGCAATACTCAAACGAGAAGTGATTCAAGAAATGAGTCGCAAAATGAATTGAATTAGAGTTGAAACGTCAATGTCAAAATTTGCAGAATTGCTAAGCTTCGCAATTCTCGAAATGATTCGTTTTGATGAATTGCTCAAAGTGGCCATTTTAGACCTGCAGGTCTATGTCCTAACTGATTGCGGCTAAAACGATGTCAGAAGTAGCACTAATGATGTCGCTTTAGCCACGCTGGCATCTGCGACGCCTATGACACAGATACGGTAAATAAGAAACCAAAATTACGAGTAACACACACACATTGACGCGTCAGAATCGTCCTAGTCGTATTACGACTACTCGCCTCGTATATCGCGCTCGCCGTTGCTGTATGAAGTGCTGGGTTATGCCTATATGTCCTAACTGACTGCAACTGAAATGACGTCAGAATCAGAAGTAGCACTAACTCGAGCAAGCGTGCACGTTACAAGTCAGCAGCGCCGGCACAGGGCGGTCGCAAGCAGCGTCTCTCACGGCGTTGCTGATCGCCACCGCACGGGGAGCTGCAGGCGTCGTTTTGGACACTCACTATTCAGATGATACGAGGAAAGTTGCAGGCGAGCGATTGACGCAAGTCGCTTGCAATCGGACATCCTCTAAATCCTTGGGAGGCGAGGACTGCGACTGAAATGTTGACGATTGATATATCAGAAGTAGCACTAACTGGAGCAAGCGTGCACGTTACAAGCCCGCAGCATGTCAGCAGCACCGGCACAGGGCGGTCGCAAGCAGCGTCTCTCCCGGCGTTGCTGACCGCCACCGCACGGCACGCTGCACACACTCCAGCCCCCCCACGCCTCCCAGCCATCTGGTGCCAGGCTGCTGGAGCACGAGCCCGCGCCCGTGCAGTAGCGGACTTCCTCGCGGGATATGGACAGCTGGAAATCGAAGTGTCTCTGTGGTTTTACTGTATCGGAATCAATCATGCATTTGTACAATTATTGTAGCAACTAAGCAAAGTTTGTACTTTAAAGGACATACAGATAGATCGTCGTCAAATCAATACCGAGGAGCTCGGTAGTCGAGCGCGATCCGCGTATGCGTAGCGAATGCGCGTGTCGAGCGACGGCTTGACGCGACCATTATTGGATTGGTCGCCATTTAGTGGCATTTTCTATCTTGAGCTTCTCCGTGCTTCGGAAGGCACGCTAAGCCGGTTATTATCGATAGATAGCAGTCGTGAGGCTGTGTCAGATGCCTTAGGGCAGCTTGAAAAAATCTGACAGTCACTAACACACCTCGGGTCATGTTCCTGTTGGTCTGTTTACCTCGTTAAATGAGTTACGGAGGTTAGACGGTAGTCGCTCCATTGTAATAACGAGTGCCGCCAAATAAAAGACCATGATTTACAGCGTAACATAGATTCCGAAAAGTAAATGTATCCAAGACAGCCTAACGAGTGCCATCTAGCGATAACAGCCAGGATCAAAGGCTTAGCGTACCTTCCGAAGCAAGGGTGAGCTCGAGACAGAAAATGCTGGCGACAGTCTCTGCGATTTGTTACACCGATCGTTCATTAAATCAAAACTTAGATTCGTTTCACGGTAGAATGCGCTTTGATTGCATCGGCGAGCGTCGTGTAATAGGGCTGCTAAAAAACCTGGACCACAGAATATTTTAAAAGTTTAGACGTGTAGTTTTCCGCTTAAAAATATGTTATTTCTTTTTTTTATTCAACTACGGTGTAGGTAAAAAGGAGGGTTATACATAAACATATATGTATGTTTATATTGTGTGTCCAGTTCTAAGTTCAAACGTAACTGAAATATGTCGTTAAAATCATTATATTGTGCAATATAATATTAAAATTATTATATTGCGCGAGTGCCAATAAATTTAAAAAAGTTATATAAAATCTAACTTTCGCATTTTTGGCGTCAAAAAATACAACTACAAGATTTTTTAATTAAATTAAACTATTTTAATACGGTTTTATCGCGTTTATTACTTATTTATTTACACCTGACGTTTCAAACACTTTACAGCGTTCATGGTCGCAGGCAGACTAAGTTAACATTTGTCTTTGATGTCATAAGATTACAAAACTACCGCCTGAAATTTTTATTGGGAACTATTCCGATTCACGCAGTATTGGCTCACAGTATCTAAGGGTCTTGCAGTCTGCTTCCGAGTTTGCAATTTTATTAAGTTAATGACTGGGTCCCAAGCTGGCGGTACCTGCCATCCATCCTCTCTATTGAAATTAGGATGTTTTTTAATTTCAATAGCTTCACGTAACATCCTTGGAATGAATCTGTTTTCCTTTGCAAGGACTTGAGGATTATCAAAACGCATATAGTGGTTGGGTTTGTCTAGAGCATGTTCACAGACTGCAGACTTGGTTGAGCGTCTATTTTTCATGTCAGCAATATGTTCTTTTATACGAGTATTAATGCTTCTCTTTGTTTGCCCAATGTATGATAAACCACAGTCACAGTCAATTTTATAAACTCCAGCATCTTGCAATGGGATATTGGATTTTACAGGTCTTAAAAATTGGTTTATTTTCTTATGCGGCTTGTAATAGGTCTTGATTGAAGCTCGCCTAAGTATGTTACCAATCTTGTCCGTGACTCCCTTTATGTATGGTAAGATGGCAGGAAAACGATCAACTGTGTGCGGCTTGGGGCGACTTCTGTGACATAGTAAAATAGTTTAATTTAATGAATAACAATCGCGAAAACATAAGAAAACATTACAAGATTTTTCCTAAACGCGTTCAATTATAATTTCCTTCTAGTAATTATTTTATAAATACTTGTTTCTTTCAACATAGCAATGAAGTAATTGGCATCTTACCTCTAGTTGTTCAGATGATGTAGTCTTGCATAAAAATTTAAAGCGTTTTTCTGAATAATCGCCTTCCGAAGAATTACCTGTATAACAAAAAAAATACATCCGTCATTTTTTATGCCTCCTTCTTTATTCATCATTTGGGTTTTTCAAACAGAAAAAACAAACACATAGATAATGTTGATAGGGAAAGGAATATACAAACTTGTATAATATTCTTTGATTAGGGATACTAACCAGGTATCTGCACCCACGGCGACCAGGCAGTAGTCTTCCTATGATGAGTGCAAGGCTGCAGTTCGCAATGCTGCCTCTCCCGGTTGTTCCCGTCGCAGGGTTGTCCGCCATGCTTCGGGGTCGGCTGGGAACAGGATCGCCGTCGCTCCTTCCAGCCGGGCCCGCAGTCGGTGCCGGATATAGCTGGTTGGCATTCCGACCAGGCGGACCAGTCCGACCAACCGCCGTCTACTGGCATGCGCGTTGGATCTGGGAGAAAAAAAGAGGCATTATATTAATGTTAGTTTTTTATAGGACTGAAAGTAAAAAAAAACTTCTATTAGATAAACCATGCAAAACTTGCGATAAACGGTTAGATAAGGGCGAATCGAAGTGTACAACGAAATTTAGCTACTACTTTGTCTGGAAGCATCAGATATAGAAGAGATTTTTTTGCAGTTTCATACCATTGTAATACGATACAATTACAAGGTGCAAGGCGAAACTGAATAGCAGCTATTGTACATATTTTCAATAGCTAGTTCTTCGACGGGTCCGGTACTAAACGCTTTAGCAACTATTAAATACATTTTATTTTCGATAGCTTTATCAAACTCGACAGTCAAATTTTGGCGCTGGGGAGGAGCACATTCTATGACGAGTTTGTAAGGCGATGATGTCACATGAATTACTAGCAATTAGATATATTCTGAATAGCTTCACGATCATTACCTGGACAAAGCGGCAAGTTGGAACAGTGCATGTGATAGGCATCACGGGCAACGCACACTCGACCGTCAAATTTGGGCGCTGGGGAATAGCACGTTCTTCTGCGAGATTTCAGGGCGATGCTAAAGGAAATACCAGCTATTAGAGTACATTAATACTCTTAACCGCTTTTCGATGTTACCTGGACAAGGCGGCAAGTTGGAACAGTACATGTGATCAGCATCAGGACCAACGCACACTCGACCGTCAAATTTTGGCGCTGGGGAGGAGCACGTTCTCCGACGGGTCTTTAAGGCGATGCCACACGACGCGGAACATTCCGACCAACCGCCCCACGCCGACCAACCGCCGTGAACTGTGCAATTTGTCACGGATATGCTTACACCTGGAAACCAACAAATAGTTTTAAATAATTACAAAAATATTCGAGGAACTTCTTGCTGCCTCTACAACTCCCCGCCATTTTGTATACAATATGAGAAACTATACTCATAAACGGTACATGTCATCATATAAACTGTAATGGATAAAGTGTTTTCTATAATACTCGTACATAAATATAGGTGTGAATAAACAAAGTGTAGACGCTGATCATCTTCATGGAATATGTAATTATTTTTTTTAACCCCACATTGGTTGTTACGTCTCGAGCTGTCATTTGTTACGAAAATTACTACAATACGACTCATCTGCTACAAAGGTGCTACGACATGACTTATCTGCTACGAAAAAGTACTATGATTAGAGATGGGCAGCGGGAAGAAATTCAAGAGGGAAAAAAATAAATGCAAGGGGAAGAAAAGGGAAAAATTATTAATCCCCATTTATTCCCGGGATTTATTTTAAAATTCAGTTTAATCAGATGGCATAAATCTAAGGTAAGCTGGAAGAGATTGCACTCGCGATAAGGTCGTCTATTGTTGTAATGCCCGACAGGGTTCGTATTGTACTTATATTATAAAAGCAGTGTGTGTACCCAGTTTGGGAACTGTTGGTGTAGGTACTATATGAAACGCAATAAATGATTTAAATTTGTACATCTTTGTTACAGACAACATATCTTTGTATATTTGTATGGTGCAATAAAGTGCTAAGACTAAGTCAGATAACTTCTGGAATTTTTAATGACATACCTTTGCAAGGTTCACCTCCATTGGCCGGCGCGGGGTTGTTACATTTCCTCGTGCGACACATACACATGTCTTCAGGCTTCTCGTCGCCATACACAGTGCGGGAAGTACCGTCTTGTACGCATTTCTCCCATGCCGACCATGACGACCAACCGCCGTCCACTACAATAAAACAACCACATTATTTAATGTTATTGAAATAACATTTAAAATAGTAGGCTTTTTTATAAAAAAATAAGTTATTTGTGTATTTAACTACAAGTTAGGCTAAGCGCCTTGCGCTGTGTTTATTTCTACCTAAATAGCCTCCTACTACTCGACTTTCATGTATTTTTACCCAACATTTTTAAAATATTATTTTTTGTAGACTTGTGATTGACTGCGCCCACGCGTCCACTGCGGGTTTAGTACCTCACGCCTTAAGTATCTAGCCTTCATCGCCCATCAATGTAATGTTTATTCTCTACAACAACTACTTCTACGATACTCACCTACAGTCGCTCTTGTAGGACAAGCATTAGTAGACTGCGCGAATTTCGGTTCGTTCAAATGTTCAGCCGCTCTCACACAACGATCGCGAACGTCGTCCCAACCGCAATGAGGATCGACTGCGCCCACACATCCACTGCGGGTTTTGTATCGAGAGCATCGTTCGCTACCGATACGCATCACGCCTGTCTCGCCGCCGATGTATACTGACATCTGGGGGAAACACAAAATATATATATTTTCAATAAAATATGTTAGTACTATTAATATTTACTTATCGTATAATGCTATACAGTTCAAAGTCGAGTAAAGTTTCAGACCCGTACAGTGCAATGCTTCAGATGTACACTTTTACAAGTCTCTTCCGGGCTGGTTTGCAACTTTTGCCACCAAAAGTAAGTGTAAGTGGAGTGATCTCGCTTATAATCTTGAGGAAGAGGAGGCCAAGTTCTTAAATTTATGATGATTATGCTATATAGTTAACTCACGGTCTCTTTAACAAACTGCATGGCCATCACGTTGGTGCCCAACCTCCAAACTTCCACCAAACAAGCTCCGTCAAACCTCGGCAGTACGGCCAACTTCATGACGTCACCGCTCTGAGTTGCCGCGTACAAAACGAACTGCCTATTAACGTATTTACTACTAGTGACGTCAACAGTGATTTGCGTTAATCTTTCTGAATTGATCTTGTAGACTGGCTCTCCAGATATAGGCTGGATGGGACTGTTCATGAGTTGGTAGTCGAGGTAACCGATGGATTGTGGTGGCCTGTGAAAAAAACATATTCATTGGAAATTGTTTAGTAAATTAAGACAATCCATTACAAAAAAAAATTGATCTAGTAAAAGTAACTGCGCAATTTTTAAAAGAATTAAATGAAAAAAAATTGATGTGAAAATAACATGAACGGGTGTGAAAATTTTCATAAAATCGTCAATGACTATTTGACAAACAAAAACCAAATTGCGATTCTCAATACAAGTTCTGTTGATTCTAGACATCTGTTGGTCGTTAATAAACCATATCATTGTCCGTAAGGTAATTAGAAACCACCGAAAACAAAATGAACAGATTTGAAAATTGACATCGACTCTAATATCGTATATTATAGGTTTCAATTTAAATTAATAGATACAATAATAATACCTAGTAACTGGCACGCATCTGAAATGATCCCTCGCTTCGGCATCCGGTGCGCGGGGCTCCCAACTTGATGTTGGCGAATCCTGAACTTTGAACATTCCTTCGAACGCCTCGTTGATATCTGCCAGGCTGTATATGCATACTGCACTGCCTGTTATGCTGTTCCTGTGGATTAAGATTGAAGGATTAATGTGAAATAATTGTAGTTTTCCTATTTATGAAATGGAAAAGAAAATTGAGAACTGATGAGAGAAATGCGGGTACATTTCATACTGCGGGTTACAAATGCGATAGATTATAAAAGCAAGTTTGTCAGAAGACAAGAAAGAAGTAGACGCCGAACAAATTAATAAAAGTGGGTGCTGTGGACTTTGGAGACTCCATCAACAGATAATACATATAGTTTTCCCATAAAGTTAATAACGCGCCAAAAATCCGTAGAAGGTAACAACATTAAATTGTATGGAGGAGTTTAATTATAAAAAAAATCTGTTTTTGTTGCCTGGATTTTCCTATAGGAGCAAAACGTTTAAAAACTTCCTTGTTCCTCTTGCACAAACCAATACATGATATATAAAATAAGAAAGAATAAAGAAAGAAAGTCAAAGGGAGAACGCAACAAGTATGTTGCGTTCGTCGCTATGAACGGCACACTTAAGACGAGCCTTTAGAAACAGAGAGAGAAAGTGAAAACACTTACAGGGGCGTAGTGAAGGTAGCCACAAGTATGTTCTCCTGCGGCAAATACTTCACGCTCTGAACCTCGTCATAATGGAACGGCACTTCGCCGTGAACGGCATACTTGAGACAAACCTTCAGAAATAAAAAAAAAGACAAGCACTCACACGGGCGTTGTAAAAGTGGCCACAAGTATGTTCTCCTGCGACAAATACTCCACACTCTGGACCTCGTCATAATGGAACGGCACTTCGCCATGAACGGCACACTTGAGACGAGCCTTCAGGAACGTGCTCCAGTTGTTTTTGCGCATAAAATGGCCGCCAGAATCGTTCTTGCAGACTCGCGCAATGCGGGAGTAAATTATCTGGTAAATGAAACATCAAAATCAATCAATTTGTAAACTAAACGCAAATCACTCGAGCAAAGCTTAACTCAGTCTAGAATTATTTTAATAAAAAATAAAGTGTGTACTGGCCACTAACAATAAAAAAATACAGTTCCGACTTTTTTACATTGAAATATTCCCGCTGTTTTCTGTATTGCTGTTAACATCTTTGTTGATTAAATTTAAAATACAGACGTTACGTTATTGCCACTGCTCAGTGGTTTTAATCGGAAATTAGTACAAATTTATTCAGTATCAACTACTTAAATGAATCTTACCTTGCCACAATTCATAAATTCGACAGCGATCTCCCTAAACACGAAATATACGTAGTTGTCATCTTCAAAGCTCCCCACAAACTGTGGTTCGTTCAGGGAATTCTGGTCATACTGCGTAGTTCGCAGCGTAGTCACGTTGTGAGGACCTGAGCCTCGGCTCCTGGGAACAAAATGTCAAAAAACATCAGCAAATTCCATAGCGCAAGGAAGAAGGAAATCTCAACCTTATACTTACTTTAAGTGCCTTATGATGCTAATAATAAATAAATAATTAAACACAAAGGTGTTCAAGGCTATTGTGATACCAGTTTATAGTCCACAATTCCCAACCGCCCCCTGGTGATCAGTTTCGAACATTTTATAGTTTGTACACCATTATATCGCTACGTTAACTTAATTCACCTGACACACCTATTTATATCTTTGTTTTTTACTTACTAATTGCCCTAGGTGAATTTATTCAATTAAGGCTTTGTTGGCAGGAAGATCTTGAAGTGCCACTAAGCACCTGCCAGCAACACAATCAAGAAAATGTGATCAAGGATTTCAGAAAACTTATAAGATTTCATTACCAGTAGACAGTTCTTTACCTGCAAATAGCAGTGTCCGAGCTACTGAAATCTGTTGGTGTTCCCGCGTAGTACTCCCCTCCACTAGCCAATATGGCAGTTACGTTGGATCGAGGGTTGTATGGACAGCTCGCCACGCCCGTCGACCACTGTGATGCGTTGCGAATGGACTCAATCTGTTGACAAATTTGGTGTTAGTTAAGTCTCATTCAATGAGGTATAGAATCATAAAGCTACAAGTAGGTCGCTCCGGACCCGGATAGGTTAGATCTAAAGTAACAGGAATTTGGACTAAAAAGCGCTAAATAGGAGTGCGGATGGAAACTAAGGATGGATTTCATTAGAGAGGTCAGGAGAATGTTAGAATTGATAAAACCATGGGCAGGGAATCGCAAACTTTGTAAGAAAAATCATAATACACCGACCCCACATAATCCCATACAACCATTACCCATACAAGCAGTGTAGAAACTGTTACCGATTAATATAACTACACTGGTAACAGTTTCTACACTGCGACCAGAATAGTTGTATGAGGGGAAATGGTAATAATAAAGAGAATAATGATAAAGAGGGAAAGCCCTACACTTCATTAGTTTATATTATTTGTTGCTGTGATGCTAAACAAAATAATTAGTGTGTGAGAATTACAAATCTGTCCAATTTTATTTAATTAACATTATTTATTTAACATTTAACCAACGGATCGGATCGCATCTGCTTTTAGTCCAATTATTTATTTCACGCGACCATAAAAGTTGGTCATCAGACAGCATCAAACACTCCAATAAAATCATCATGATTAATTTATTCACAAAGATTTACTGTGTTTGTCCACACAAACAAATTTATTACATCTGCATACTGATTTGTTGATAGTTGGTAACGGCCTAGTTAGGAACAATTGAGGCTTATCTGCCAGCGAGATCAAAGTGATAGTGTACAATTAGCAAACAATTTGAAACAAGGTTACCAGTTAACTTGGCCATGTTTGCTGGTTAATAAAGCTTATCCTGTTTTACGCATATTTGTGGAGAAAATATTGGACAAGCTCAAAAGCAAGCCTTTCCCTAGCTTTTCTATTTTGCCTACACAATAGAAATGACAACTTGATGGAAGCGATACCTGTCAATTCCATACATTTACTCGCTCCTTTGAAACACTTTCGTTTGTATCAACAACATTACAAGCTACTTGCAGGTACGCCGACCACTGGCATTTACATCTGATGAAAATTTACTCGTCGGAGTAGCAGTTTAATGTGTTTCTTTAGATGTAATCAGATTTATAATAGAAGTACCTGTTGATTGTAATCTTTTTATACATAATTTAACTTCCTAAATCTGTAAGATATAATTCACGATATTTCAAGCACAGCCTTTAAGTTTTTTTTTCAAATGATAAATAGTAAGAAAAGTAGGAAATAAACTCACTTCTCTCCAACTACATTCCGGACTGAAAGCATTGGTGCCGCACACAAACAAACGGTGTTCGTACGGTAGCAGCACTTTGATGTAGTTGTGGCAGTCTTCTTCCGACTGGCCCTTCGCCAGGCAAAGGTCCACCTTGTTAGGATCCGCCGGCCAGTCCGCCCGCTCCAAGGGCCTGAGGCTACGCAGAGATAGTCTGTAGAGCGCATCTCTGAGGACAAATAATGAAGTGATTCATTAGCGAAAGCAGGAAACAGTTTATTGTCATTTATTAACAGACATTTGAATTATTTTACTGCCTGTCTTGTGTGACTGGTTCACAAAGTTTAGAATCAGAGACAGTTATCAGAAGATGCCACGATCGTCATTATTTAAGTAAACGCATCACAGAGATAGATTGGTTTAATTTTAAGAGCAAGGAAATGTGGTATTCGAAAATCAAAGTCCAGTGACACTCTATAGCTAAATAAAATATCACTTTTGACTTCTCAATATCTTCGAGGGGGGGAAATGTCTAACGCTTTAGATCTACCTCGTTGCCTTAGTAACATTAGTATTATCCGGAAGAAAACCTAAAGAACCTAATCCTAAAGAAAGGATAAAAACAATCAAAGTATTTTAGGACAATTCTCAGCCTTCCCCATCAATTCCCCACTTGCCGAGTCAACTCAATGAAATCTAGAGTTTAATATCAGAAGCCTGAGATTTCGGCCTTGCACGACACGCAGCAATAGTCAATATCTTAACGAGCACAAGTACTCCGAAGTCGTGAATATAAATTAGCTTTGATTTTAATGCCAATGTGAAACATAATATTCTAAGAAAACTAATGGAATGTGTAGAGACGACTAATAAAATAGCGTTGTAATAGATAATTCTAAATATCCTCAGAGCACGACAACAAAATTATTGCATGTCATAGGTGCATTGCGGTATCAGATGTCATGAAATGTGGACGTACTGTATAATTTTACGACCTATAAGTATGTCAATGACAAATTGCATTTGCGTTCCAGCTAGGTACATTTCCGCTTCCGATTTGACATACATCATGTTTGAAGTTAACTTTAATAAAATACATAACTACCAGTAGATAAGACCCCCAATCTAAATTTCCTGTATTAAGTTTTTCTGATATCGGGCTCTCAAACAGCTTCATGCTTCAAATTGAGATATAGCATAATTGGATTTCATAAAGTATATCTAGAATGTGACGATATAGTTGTAAGTGTAAATCAATATCATATTGGTGTGTATCAAATTTCAGCACTGTACTGATATGATACACTGCCAATACGATACGGAAACGCGATAGTCATGATTTATATCACCCATGTGCAACAATAAGTACCTAGTACCAACCTACACTTGTATCTCAATGCGTACATCTAAATAATACACAAAATAAAAAACATACAGAAGAAATACTTATAAATTTTCTTAATACGTTTTTTTTAAAAAAATATTAGATTAGTTTCGGTTAATTTTAGTTTAAAATATTTGTAAATGTGACAACTTAAGTGAAATTATTTAATGCCGCTATATTAACCAATATATAATTTATGAGCGGGATCATATTACTAAACCAGAAGTCCACTGTAGGACATAGGCCTAAATAGATTTCAGACTCCTCGATTGTGATCTTGGTGAGAACGTCGAATCATCTGGTCTGGTCTGTCTTACTGGAGGCTATCACATGGACTGAAATATGTAGACTCGATTTTCTTATTTTTATGTTCGGTCGGATTAATTAAAAAGTAATTACTAGTATTCCCGTTTTGGTTATTATTTTTAATTCTGTTCTATTCTTATTTTAGACCCATGACAATATTGAGTGGGAATATAACAATTGCGTGATATTTCATGACTTTGTCTTGTTCTTATCAAAGATACTCTCTTCTCCCTCACTCAACGCCGGATGAAGTAGGAAGTAACGGTTTCAATACCAAATAGACATCTATCTGAATTTTAATCTATCAATGTAAACTCTCAACTATTCCTACAATCTTCCAATTCATTATTTACTGGAAATAATGGACATTGAACTATAACAATCACTACTTGATAATCAAACGTGTTTTAAGAACATTCTTTGATTCCTTAATAAAACAAATTACCGATTTCATCACCAGGTAAGCAATGGGAGTACTCAAGCCTAATGGTCCATTAGATAAGCATTTATATGCACAAACCACTTGAGCAAACTGGCAAGTGTCGCGTCACCATATTGACATTACGCAGACGACTTTGATGCAGCCGCTAGGTTTACTCGGACGCTCCAAATCCATAGATTATAACCATTATAACAGTACAAAATGTCGAAACGTGCTTATTTTAAGCTTAAATAAATCAAAGCATTATACAGTGATTAATATGTATTTGACCGGCGAGAATAAGATAATTTATTTATAGGGACTTTCATTCTGGTTATAAAATGTGGCTGCTTGCACAATTAAACTGTAAATATGCAATTATTAACTAGCATTATCTATTATTCATCTTCGTATTTGCATTTCAATTATTAACTATGTATAAATATGAGTACTTAATGAAATATGAAATTCTGTCTATCGCTTTAAAACATTCTACAATTTAATCATTGCGATACAATAAATTTTCAAACATATAAAACCTACGGAATAAATAGGCACTAATAGGTGTAGTCAGATAAAAAAAGAAAAAAATCTTTTACCAAAAATTAACAAATAACTCACGGCTTTAACTCGGTCATTAACATTCTTTGTAATAAAGTTTAAATAAAAAAAAAAATCGAAATTATCTAAAAATATTTATCTCCCGTGGGACGCAACCAACCATTATTTTTCAATGATCTGAAGTTATAAACGATTAGGTATTCAACTTTGCTCTGTCAATTTAACAGTAGAGCAACATTTAGGGTGCCAATTATCTTATTTTACATAGTGCTCAATTGAATCGTAATTGGATCGCATTGGCAATTTTTGATATTTCTAGTATTATGTTACTAATTTTAAAACCAATCGTATTCCATCGGCATGCCATTGAACAGCAACTGGAAAATTTTGCTAATCAATAAAATCATCCAAATCATCATTTTTTTCAATAATCGGTACTCTGTTATTTATTATATTTACCCTTTTTTCTATATTGAGATTCAAAATTGTGTTAGCAGAATACTAATATTTAGCATATCAAAAATGCATCGTAATTGAATATTAGTTGCATGGTCTTTGAAAGTTTATTAGCGGAATTGATACCCAGAGCATACACTTATACTAGAGGTCCCTTGACCAATGTATTTATTTATTAAAACTTCATTACAAAATATGTAATCCCTTATTCATGATCTACCAGTCAATTAACAGGTGATGTTGAGAAAGAGTTGAGAAGAATTTCAGTTGTTTTTAGATTTTTGTGTCGATCATTTTGACACTAACGTATCCGTGGGACTTGGCCGTTATTGAATTTATATTGGACTGGCAAGGTTACAATACTATAATTAAAGGAAAAGGAATGTCTGGTTTGTTTACTACATTGATTTCCAAATTTTAATGTCGAATACTTAAACGTATTTTATGTACCTAGTTAAATATATGTACGTCTCGCATTTACTCGTATATATATGAACTGTGTCAATTTAGCTTACGTATTAATTTAAAGAGAAGTAGCTGAAGTCTTGTGTATATAATATATCATAGATAATAAAGTAGAAAATACATACACTCTTTATCGTGGATTGGTAGATATAAAGATATCTATAAATCAATGAACAGAATATTGATTTCCTTTAGATAGAAACAATAGTAGAGAAAATTGTACACGTTTGTTTTAAGTAAAAAATATATATATATATATTAATTGATAATAATGACATTAGTGAGAATGTAAAGATAAAACTATCAAATGTAGTAGATAATTTTAAATTTACAAAAGGAATTTTGGAAAGTTCATCTTTCCATATCCGAGGCAAATTACGAAACATGCAGAAGAGATCCTTAATCAACCCAAGATGGCGTCTGTGGGTCGCCGTTTTCATCACCTTTACATAACCTAAGTAATTTCGCCGGGAAACAATAACTTGTGACTTTGTTCCTCACATGGTGTGCGTATGGCGTCGAGATACTATCTTTGGAGAAAACCCGCCGGGCGGAATTATATTAAACTGGTTTCCATAATATTTCCTCTTTAGACTCTGTTACGAAATAATGTGTGTACAGAACAACCCTCTACTTCCCATGGCTATGCCAATCTTGCTGTTATTTATTTATCTCGGAAGAATGCGAAGTACGTGCTCGAATTTTTTTTCTAGTCGCACATGCTTTAGCCTTCAGGTTCTCTTGTCTAATATGACTTTTGTGTAACTTAGTTATTTATTATATTTTTTCCATTACAGTTACGGTTACGACTGATGACCGATGCTAGAGTATTACTAGGAAAGCCGAGGCCAAGTAAGGGAGAGTGACGAAGACAAACAAGAACACATCGAAGTGATTATACCGTTAGTAATGTTCGTTTTAACATATCTGACGAATAAAAAATCGAGTTATACTGAAATAGCTTGTCCTAATTCTTCTCTGCCCAGGGACCCGACTTCGCAGAGGCAGTGGGATGCGCGCTTTGTGAGCTGGTATGGAATGATCTGCTACACACATCCAGCTCATTAGAGCGTGCGCGTGTTCTTGCTGTTTCTCATCATCTAGTGGTGCATGTGGTGCAGCTACATCAGCGGAGTGCCTCAAGCGGCGCAAATATAATGGCCTTGATAAAGGTAACATGTTTGTGCCGTTTGGGGTAGAAACGCTGGGGCCGTGGGGGCCGGGAGCTTTCGAAATTTTTAAGGATTTGTCGAGGAGACTAAAGGAGGCAACGCTTGACCAATATGCTGGCTTATATTTTGGACAAAAAATTAGCATTGCACTCCAGCGAGGGAATGCGGCCAGCATTTTGGGCACGTTGCCCCAAACTGTAGATAATTTTTAGTTCTAATTTAATTTAGTACGTGTTATTTATAATAGTTTTGCAGGACATGGAAATGTTAAATGTTATACTGAATATTTTTATAACATTAACAAAGTATTCCGAGTGTCGAAAATTCTATACTTACATTATTTTGTGACCCGGCTATGTAACCGTGCAAAATCTTAAAACAGTTGAAAGCTGATAATTTGACAAATTAATTCGAAAGCATGAATGAAACTAAACAGGATTAGAATGGCAATATAATTTATTAAGGATATTACAAATTATTGTTTTGCCAAGCTGTTATTTTTTTACAAAATATTATTATAACTACTAGGGACTGTTTCTAAACTATAAATATTATAAAATAACGTCATTTTAATATATGGTATAATAATAATTTAGGGCATTTCTAAAGCAGTTATAAGAATTGCCATTAGACTAAAATATTTTTGTTTAATTTTCTTTTTTAACAATTAAGCAATAAATAAAAATAATAATATTTTTTTTTTTATTTCAATAGCATAGAAACGCGGTTAAGCCAATTAGCATTAACTTAACCCCTTTAAATAATAACACTATTTCTCGCTTTCTTTTGATAATCACAAAAATATCGGCGGCGCCAAATATTTTACTCGATGAATAAATAATATCTAAATAATTCATATTGGAAAATAGCAACTTATATCAAAACACACCGGTTTATCTAATTTACATATAAAAGTCTGTGTTAAAATTCCAATACAATAACGTACGTATCAATTTTGGTATAATTTCATGAAAATATATACAGGTTTTATAGTATCAGAATTGTTAGAAACATTTGTACTGACTCCGGTCGTTAGCACAATTACAAAGGTTCACGAGATAAATTGATTGTCCAGTTTAATTTGCGAAATCGCCTTGTAATGGGTCAATTTTTGGTTTAATTAAGATATCACATTCAGGTTAATATCTTGATTACATCAGATTTTGGATAACGCGAGAATTTTGGCCAAATTTCAGATGTTTTACATTATCATACACACTCATCTTGTAGGTGCACGATCGGTTTAGTTGTATTTATTTTTTTAATATTATTCGTAATGTGATTCAATTACCTAATTTTGTGTATATCTTCTATAGAAGTAAAGTTTATATATAAACTCCTGAATTTTGATAATTATTGATAATTTATTTCACACAAGAAATACAACGTTATATTTTAAAAGTTTAACCTTACAATATGACTTACATACATAGACGTGGAAGAAGACCAATGAGATGCGTAGAACAATTAAAAATAATTTAGAATGTGAAATGGCAAGGTTAACGGGAGACAGAAGGACTTGGAACTGACTCTACCGACGAGGGCGCTTATTTTAAATAGATTAGAACTCAATATTGGGTGAGTAAATGCTAACGGTACACTAATGTAAATGGCCATTACAATCATGTAAGTGATTCATTATCATTAGTGACATTCCGTCACCTGGTGCAGTCACTGTCTGATATCAGGACACAGGTGAATGACTCGAGTTGTTTGAACAAGTTATTAAGCCGGGAGCGGTTAGGGTTTATAAGTAAAGGATTGTGTAATGTTATTTGATTGGGAACGTCAACTTGGGTATATCTAGATTTCGACGAAATTATTGAAAATATTATGTTACGACAATATATGTATTTTAAACTCTTCGTATTGTAAAATACCTTGCTTGACGATAAAAAAATTTATTGATTCATTTATAAATTAGTTACTTATCCAAATAATATCATTACATTGCCATGTAAAACAATACATCTCAGTTAGTTAAACACTAGTTGTACTATTTTGATTTCCACGACTTGTTTCATTAAACATTCTCATATGATTCACGCCTCTTACATTCACCTGAGAACGCGTACTTATAAAATATTGCAATTAATCTCATATCTGTTACATTGGGTTAAAAACGCATATAATTCCACAATATTTTTTTCTATTCTTGCCTACTTTAGCAATAAGGCCGCCTTTTGGGCTATAATTTTAATATCATGTGTTGCCTACCATGTTATTTTTCTTATGCAATAAAGAGTTTTGTATAGTACTTCACCTTGAATAATTCTGATGACCAGATAAAGTAAAAGTTAAAAAAATATATACTCATTAAAAAATCATCATAAAATGCACCTGTGACAGCCCTGCCGGTTGGACTGTTATCTGCATTAAATTATTATGATCACATAACGTTCCTTTTTACGAGTTATGATTTACTTACACATCGCGTGGCCTTTGTAAACATAATAAAACATAACCAGATGTTGACGGAAGACGACAACTCTGTATTTTAAATCAAGGAAGCTTGCTGACTTATTTTTCACGCATATTATATAACTTTATTACTAGCAATAAACCTCTTTATACTCCTATGGATTTAATTATTACAACTTGCAAAACTTGTAGCAGTAAAAACGTTAATATAGAGTTAAAAATCATTGAAATGCATGGGAAATATTTAATTCATGGGGATTATGATCAGTAGAAAGGAATTAAAGTTCTTATTTTTTTAAGTTTTTTCAATATTTTAACAATTTAATGACAAAAACAGAGTCAAAATTTAAAATGTTCATCAAAGTAGGTTTAGATAAGATTATTTACGATTTTATTAAGATTTTTGTTTTTTAGTTAATTGGATTTTTTTTTTATTACGGTGTTAAAAGGAATTACGCTAATGTAACTAATTTATATACTAAATAGTTAAAATGTAAAAAGTAAAATACTTAATGAGTATTTAATCTGAATCAAGGTTGTTCGAGGTCTCTGATAAAAAAATAGTACGAGTTAAGAATATTGTTGGTAGCAATATAAGTGTTAGAGTAATCTTATAGGTCATCCATAAGTTACCACTTGATAACAATTTAATCATTACTGGATTATTTATACATTCCGACTTATAAAACCTGCTTCGTTTGTTTGAATAAATTTTATATGTAAACTTATAGTTATGTTTGAAACGATTTATTTGCTCGTAGTTGTATGCCAATTATAATATTTTATTTAAATTTAATATGTGTAGTGTCGTCTGTAAGTTAATGATAGAATAGTTACCTATCCATAATTAACACACACATAATGTTAAAAATCCCTACTGCGCCAACAAACTGTGTCATTGAAGAATACACGAATTATATTAACACAAGTCCTACTATATCTACATTGCATAATACTGTGACTTGGAGTGGAGATAGCTAAGACTACAAATTAATAAGAATACAGATATCATGCCATCTTCGCTCTATTAATATGAATGCCAACACATGGCGGACTTTTTGTGAGACATTCTACTTTCAACGTCAATATACTATGCTAGTAACAGCTAGTATGGCAAATTCTAACACTTGATTCTCAACTTTCTATAACCCACTGCTGGGCATAAGCCTTCCCTATCTCTATCCTGAGCCGCTGTTGCCAACTATTCCCCTGCTATTATCGACCAAACTAACAGATGGATGTCCAGTACTTCTAGCTAAGCTTTCCGGCCATTTATCCATGCTTCTCGTCTCTATAAATATTTATAGTAAAGTGTCATGTCGATCGTTCGCATTGTTGCTAAGCGTTCCGCCCAGTTGTCCATGATAACTCATCTCTCATTTATGGTAAAGTGTTGTCATGTCGATCGTTACCGTTGTACCCCACTTTAAAAGCAGTTCGTGACCCTATTTCTATAATATAATTATTTTGTGTTAAGGCACTCACCTCGCGCCCACAATGAGTTGGTCCCGCGCTACGTCAAACGACAGTTGCGAGAATGATTTGCTGCTTTTATCCTCGAATATGTCGGTGTCTGTGGCCAGCAAATCTGTAAAGATATGACTTATTGGAGATGACAGACGCAATGCAATAACATATTATGAAAATCACCTGCTTCTATCATATCTCCCGATATATTTATTACACATAAATCAAACATTTAACAAAACCAACATCTAACAGGCAACAAATATAGACGCTAATTATTTGCATACTAAATAATACGTTTCGTTTTCGTCGAACTTTATTTCTTGCACTCAATAATGCTATATAAACATTATATTATATATATATAGGAGCCGTATGCTTTAAGTTAGGTTAATAATAATTTTTGAAATCCTGTTTTAAGTAGTCATAATAAAAGATACACTTAAAACGAGACCAAACAAATGGTAGGTATACCTTTTCGCATAAACAATCTCCTTGATCATTTGTATTTCTACTCGTAATAAGTGCACCCTAGTATAAAATTTATATAATGGTTTTGATAACAGTCTATAACATTAAATAAATTTATAAGAAACGAACCATACAGTTGTCTGAAAATAAAGATTAATTTAATGCTCATATATGATACTATTCAGTCATTAATTCCTGAATGCGACTGTTCGCAACTATAATGATGATAATGCATTATGAGATTTAAGTACTGCGGAGGGGAGGATTTCTTCAAAATATTTACAATCACTTTACTTTCTAGAACTCATTATCATAACTCAGTAATTACTTTTTGCTCTTCGCGGCAAGCAACAAAAAGCACATTTTTTATGTATTATTGATAAATTTAAAAACGAAAGTCGTGTTATAAAATAATTGACTACAGAAAACTATCTCAAACTGAAATTGCGTGTCCTTACTACTTGAATTTAGCTAAATGAAGATTTCAATGTACGTAGTACCTATCGAACTTCATTAATTCATGTCGAGTGAGTTTAATGGTCAACTGACCATGTACACCTTGGTCTCTCGAACTTAATTAAGAAGATACTGAACAATATCATTTTGCACATCACACATAAATATATCTTGTCCATGATGATAAATTAAATACCTTCAAAAACAAAACTTGTAAAAAAACCCAAGTCTCGCAACTTAGTTCTTCTGCCGTAAAACGTTGTGAGATCCATGTATTACCAACCAAGTCGGTTTATTGGATACTAAAAATTCAGGTTTCTAGCTTTATCCACTACGAAGCTATAGGGGGCCGAAAATGCCTTGAATTGCTTCTAAAAAAGATGGTACAGCCGTGCCGCTTGTCTGCTCGACTTGGCGGGGCACTGCCGTGCCCACAGATAATACTAACTGTTTCCCGCAGCTCCGCCTGCGTCAAAAAGTGGTCAATTATAATCATACCAAATTCAATTTTAAAAGACATACAGATATTTGCACTTATAATAATATATTATAGTATCGATTCCCCTGTACTTTCCTTAATTTGTGATTCTGCCCACGCGCCCATTTTAAGCGTTTCACTGTCATTTCTTGAAAACCTGATGTCACCAATTTCCAGATGGTTTAACCACGGACGAACGCCTTGACCAAACAGTGCGCTAGCTGTGCAAATATTACTATATAATGTTTTACGGCCATTTTGCGGTAAATATTTTATGTTTTTATGATAGTTCAGTAATGCTTAACTAAACAAGTGAAACTTTGTGGATAAATACGTTTATTCGGGATTGTTAATGAGAAATTTTGTACAAATCTTTGTAAGAATATAAATTCCAAAAGTTTTATATGTTACTTTACTGCAGATATGAAAGCCTTTAACTTTGGGTAAATTACTTTAAAAATAATAGTAGCTCATAATAACATAGATAAAACATAATATGCCAAACAGGGATTTATCTCAAAACGCAGATTTAATCTTGAACACGGCAGTAGCCCGAGTTATACTTTTGACATTCAGAGATACAAAGGATTTTAATGCAACGTTCAAAAAAAGGAGCACGTATATAGATAAGATAAAGAAGATATTCTGGTTTAAGCGGATTATCGGAACGGACGCCACAAACGGAATGTAGAAGGGATATTAACAATCTGCGCAGGAGGATCGCAGACAATGTTTACGGAAAACGAAGGATGGTGATTAAGTAGAAATCGAATATGACGATGATGAGCAGAACCAATAAGTAAATTAAGTAAAAGCAGCTAGAAATCTTTTAAAAATTAGTAGCACCTTTCTGGTGTTTTATTGTAATGTCACAGATAACTAACTCAACAAACAATAAAAATATTTGATTCGATTTAATGTTCCGAATAACAAGCAATACAATATAGAAAAGTAACGTGGTATAGGTACGTTTACCCTAACAATTACATATCATGTATATTAAAGTATCATTTTTATGTGTGGGAAGAAGTGTAAATAAACTAAAACTAAATAAATTAGATCATCGTCTTTAAAAACCTTTCTTAATACTTGTCAATTCAATGTCATAGAAAGTGTTCAAGAGTGATAGATCTCTACTATTAATATTTTTGGCAACTTTGCATTGCAAGTTGTTCAAGATAAGAGTTTGTGTGAAAGGATTATGACTTAACATTGCACTGAGAATTACCACATGTTATGTCGTTTTTATAGATAAAATAACGAGAAACCATTTTAATTTCGAAGATTGCCGATTTTGATGTGAACAACCACATCTCTGAAGGTGTTCTTTCATATTTTGTTTTATTGTCGAGTTCGGAAGTTTATTTTTAAAATACGATGGCAGTTTATTTATTTTTATGGTAGATACCTTAAGGGCCTCACTAGTGCGTTGCCTAGAAAGCTTTGCCACTAGTACATACACCCGTACATTCTTCCGAATTTTACACCAACTCGTTTACTGTCCAAGCTGTACGTCTGTGGAACTCCTCGCCGGTATCTATTAGACATGCCCAAACACTCTCCAGCTTCAAAACACAAGTGAAAGACCATTATCTTTCTATCACCTAAACCTCTTCCCGAGAAAATATTTTTGTCTGCTGTTCGAATATTACCCGCCATAGTTGTAATTTTCACTCATTAAATTGTTCATTTATTGATACGCTTAAAAATAAGTATGTATATTTATTTACGTTGTGTAATGCATGCGTATATATGCACCACATATATTTACATTGGTATATTTTTTGTATATGCTGCATAGGTACGTTATGCTTTTATGTTTTATGTTTCACTTTTTCCAATTGTTAATTTTGCGCCTACCTTCCTGTTTATATCATGAAGTCCTACCTGTTGGTTGCCTGGAAGACATTGCTCTAGCGACTTTCTACAATTTGGTGCAATAAAGAGTTTTTTATTATTATTACTAGTAGTTAACTATGTGTATTGTTTAAATTAATTTATCTTACTCTACATTCGTCAAAACAATCGTGCAAAATATGGTAAGTAAGCAATCCATGTGATATAACATCGACTACGATAAATAATTAATTTGTGAAGAAAATAATTTTATTTTTACACTGGCCGGTCACAAGGCCGGTCTTCCGACGTTCGTACTCAATTACATACATTTTGGAAAAACATTGAACGCGGACAGTTTCGACTCGTGACCATGTGGTGTCTGTTTTTGGCTGAGACAAGTAACTAAAATTCACATTATTTATTCATTACAGACCTATATATGGCTGCACAAGAGAGTTATCAAAGATCGTAATGCTACAGTTTTATATTTTCTTAAAAATTGTGTGAGTTCGATAAAAATTATTATCTAAATTTGTTTCCATTAAGTTTGGGTTTTTTTTATATATTTAAAGTTAATTGAAGTAGTGATCATGATTTATTTGCAGCTTAATCGATAAATAGACTGATTCATCAACGCCCAGCCTAAACCATAAAAGCTATAAACGTGAAATTTGGACAGAAGTTATTGATGTATAAATGAAAATGCAAAAACTAAACGAAAACTAATCCGTCAATGAATTTTAGCGTGTGGGTTCATGTTTCGGGCAAGTGCACTAGGAATGGATTGTCCAAAATTCATCCCCGAAGGGGTCAAACGGGGGTCCAAAGTATGTATATGGGAAGGCGATTAGTTAGTCAGTTTCATTCAAAATTTCACAAGATTGTTTATTTCAATAAATGATTAGATACGTGTTTTAGGACTTTTCAGATTTCATCCCCTTAAAGGGACACACACGCCGAAAATGCAAATATTAAACGATCACTGATCTGTCAGTGAATTTTGGCATGTGGGTTCCTGTTTTGGTCATGGGGAAGAAAGAATGGATCTCTCAAAATTCACCCCAAATCAGGGGTCAAATGACGGTCCAAATCCAAAGTATATATGGGGAAGGAGATGAGGTTAGCAAAAACTTAACGATCACTGATTCAATTACTTTTGGCATGTGGTTTCTTTTGAGATAAAGGGGTTCATTCACTAAGCAAGAGTTTTTCTAAATGCACGTCTTATTTTAGAGATTTATAAAATTTACATAGCTAAATCTTGACTTTTTTAAATTTATCTCCTCATCATTTCAAGTAGGTTACATTGTCAATCAACCATGTACACCCTGGTGTCAGAGTTGTGCGAAACTGCCTCTCAGCCTCTGACAAATTTATCTCCTGAAGGGGACAAATGGGACAAAGCCTGAAAAAAGAAAAGATAATTGATAAATGATTTGTTTCCTGTTTCAAGGTTTTTAGAATTCAGCCCCTGAATGTTATGTGTATGGTTTATCGGGTTGCTGACTACGAAAATATTTTTCCAACCACTTTAAAATCCGACGTACCGAATGTGATATATCCGATGGGGTAGTAATCTTCTAAATACATAAAAGAAGATCCCGAGAGACCTGTCATATACATATAATCTAAGTGATGCAAATCTCATTGAAAATCGATTTTGATCAGGCGGGCGAAGCCGGCGGCAACAGCTAGTAAACAATAAATAACGTTAAATAATGTTATAAAGCGAATCACCGGGCAATAGAGGTGGCAAAGTTTTGGATAAATTATAGTCCGGTCATAGCTCTACGAGAAGAAGAATAACGTTAAAAGCTAACCTTGTCTGTGAATTATCCTGAAGTCATCCTCCGGCAGGTCTCCTTTGCTGAGAGCACTAAGTAGCACCAGGGATGCGACTCTATACATATACCACAGCATATTATTATCTGTAACAAAAGATAAAATAAATTCAGTAACTAAATTCGAGGTATTCAAGCTAAGTAACTCATCATTACCATTCGTCCTAAGTAGTGGAGTACGATATACACCTAACTATAACTTCTAAATCACTGAGTAAGCTATCAGGCCTATGATATGCCCTATCTGATGGTAAGTGGTTACCGTACGATTGCAACACCATTTTCCGCGACCTTGAAGAAATTTTTCCCTCCTAGACAATTTCTTAGTTTGTAGACTAACTTTATTCCATAGGTGTATGCATGTATAAGTTTCTCTCGTATTTCTCGATTGAATTCATAATGAAACCGCAATGTGGTTTTAAGTAGCGATGTGGTTAGTACCTGAATATTAAGTTTGCTATCAATATGTAATGCATGTGGGAAAGATTCTAACGGTTGGGTACTAAGCATAGAGCAAATACAAATTGTTATTACTCCGTGGTACTAAGAATATGTATAATAGAATCGCTAAAGTAGATAAGTATCCGAATCTTGGCCCATTTAACAAAATGTACGTAAGTACATACTATTTGACATTCTAGTTGTGAAATGAAATATCGATCTACAAACCCACTACCATTCTATTATCTATTTTGTGCTAAAGAACTACTAATACAACCTCAGCCCAAGTAAGTCCTACGAAAACATCGTTGGTAGAAAAACTTCAAGGTTGTGTACCTTGAAGTTTTTACCAGGATGAAACTCCAGGGACATCCGGAATAGTTAATTAAGTTTTTCTTTTATTTGTAACTAATTACATGTGCGCAAACTAAGCGGTTATGGGAAGAAATTCTCAAAATCCATTTGATTTAAGGACTTGACCTTAGAGCAACACGACCTTCCGTGGTTTATGCAGTAAATTCCAGGAGGTCCTGGTGAAAAACAATTGGAAAATGGAGAATTTGGTCGGCATCAAAATAAATTAGGCATCATGAGGCTACGTAGTTAGGTGCAATTAGGTAATTTAATAAATTTGCTATAAGCCGATATAAGCTGACGCTTGATTGATATTAGGAAATGGAAAATTTATCAATAATTTACTTTACCTACTTCTCATTTTCTTCTAACGCGACTTAATTCCCGCTCGATCGAGTTCTGGGCCTCGCATTAGGCGATTCTACAGGGTGTTTCATAAATCACTGTACCTGTACAAGGTCTGGAATTTTAGCGGTAAAATAAAACGGAATGAGCACTGATGAGTCCTTCCATTCCTACATTCCATAAATAGGCAAGACAACCATTAAAAGGCCTTCTCGGAGTCTCTCGTCACATTTAAGACCCCAGTCTCGACGCGAAGCATGTCAGCCGCCGTTATGTTAGAACTGGTAGAAAGTAATTAGTTCTTAGCAAATATTGCGCTGGTAACTGTCTGAAACAAGTTGTAATCATAGTGCAAATCAAATTTTTACCTATCGTACAGGTTATATTGAATATTGACCTGCAGAGGCTAAATTGTAAATACTTACTAGGTTTCTTAATTTATATAAATACTAGCTTTTTCCCGCAGCTCCGCCTGCGTCAAAAAGTAGCCTATTTTTGACCCCGGGTCATCAACTACATTCGTACCAAATTTCATCAAAATCCATTCAGCGGTTTGGCCGTGAAAGCGTAACAGACAGACAGACAGACTTTCGCATTTATAATATTAGTATGGACTAGCTGTTTCCAGCAGCTCCGCCTGCGCCAAAAAGTAGCCTATGTTTAACCCCGGGTCTTCAACTATATTCATACCAAATTTCATCAAAATCCGTTCAGCGGTTTGGCCGTGAAAGCGTAACAGACAGACAGACAGAAAGACAGACCTCAGACAGACAGACTTTCGCATTTATAATATTAGTATGGAAGTATGGATTATTAAACTATTAATATTATTGAACTCTGTGCCTGCGAATTTTTAGGTAATGAGTATTTTTCAACTATAGAACATTCTTTACAAATTTATGTTCCACAAAATATGCCATTGAACTACCAAAGACCATCATATGAACTTTGATCGAGAACAATTCCGATGTTTAAACTTAATCGATTGTCCACGAGGACATCTTAAATTATTTATTATCATGTCATTTCTCGACTACGACCGACCACACACGGGGACTTCTCCCTTATTAATAGACTGTGTGCATAATAACTTAAGCAGGATTATGTACACGTCTGCATAATCTTCCTTATTTATTTATTTATTTCATGTACACGCTGTAAATATACATTGGAAACTTAACATTAGGAAAATTGTGTACAAGGGTTCTACTTATTTCTAAAGAAATTTCTCCCACAGACCCGCGACAGGAACTACGAAAGAAAGAGGCAAAGAGGCGTACAAGAAAAGAAGAAAAAAAAAATACAAAAGTAATAGGCTCAATCTAAACCTATTTTATAGTACTATATGTATAATAAACTAAATAATAAATACAATCAATATACCTACTAATATATATGTGAAGATAGGCTGTAACTAACTATACAAGTGTGTAGATTTTAGTCATTAACTTGACTGTAGAGTATCAATATCTTTCCATTCCAAACCCAGTGTTCTTTATCTACCAGTTCTGCGCCAGGGCGATGACGGAACGTGGCTACCAAGTCGATCGGTCTGGCCGTTTCGCACACTATATAGAGCCTTAGAAGCTGTAAGTTATACTTGAGAAGAATTTACAATAAGTGGATCTGGTCTGAAATAAACAAAAGTTCTTAACTTAAGTTTTCGTTATTGTAACATATTCAATTACACTATTTTAGTTAAAACGGTTTATAATATTTATTCTGTGCCTTTCCAAAACAATCACTGATGACGGTATCGCGAAAGTGCTGATGGGTAGATTGCACCACTCTTTGTGGTTGAACATTTCAGTAAATAAATTTACAAAAAGTACCTAGTACCATCCTAGTACGCACCTTGTACGTAAACTTGTCTACCGATTTAGTAACATTATAAGTTATCTATTCCGTGCCATTATTTAATCTATATACCTGTCTTTAGATTACATTACGTTCCAAAATAACTCAAGTAGGCTCAACAAGTTCGACCCACATTTCAAGTGAGTTAATTTCGAACACACACAAGCGGACATGTGTTTAAATTTTTATAAAAGTAGATATCGATCACAGATCAAGCATTCGTAGGTGTGGAGGCGCATATTGGAACTGGTTGCTAGGTAACTAGTTCGAAATTTCAAAGTTTTACTTGTTATCCTATAGAGATAAATAGAAATTTATATATTTATAGACCAGTAAGCCAAGAGATAACAAGACGAAGAGGCAACCTAATTGAAACATTCAAAATGCTGAGAGGACATTATGATGCTCCAGAACTGCGCGATATGTTCCAACTCTCGGAAAATGTACGCTTGAGGGGACCTTCATTGAAACTATGTCGCACAAGAGCAAGAAAAAAACCGAAAAATCATTTTCTATGCAATCGTATAGTAGCAGAGTAGAACAGACTCCGTGAGAGTGTCGTCAGCGCACTTTTAAAAACAAATTGGACAATTTTATAAATATAAATAAAGGACATCGAAAATTCCGACATTTCCTTGATGACAGCTAGGGCCGGCTACTATTTATTTCACAGAAACATGAATATTCCAATGTCTCAGGGGAAATAACAGTCTGAAATGAAAATCCTTTCAGTTCCAGTGTCGGCTTATGGCACGGAGTAATAACAAAGTATTATTATTTGTATTTGCTCCATTGCTTATGGTCCCCAACGGAAAATTAGACAAAAGTTCGTAAGTTATAGTGACAATGAGAAGTAGTAAATTTGATTTCGTCTTATCATAGAATATAAAATAGAACCGAGTCGAATATACACTTATTTGATGGACGTCGGCGTCGAAACTCGTAAGAAGGGTGGTTATAACATGCACTGCAGATAAAATATAACAATGCATTTTCAATTGTTACGACGCACATATGCGTTTCCGGCACTGAAAGTGTTAAAAAACATTTACATCAGAAGCATTCTGTAATCTGTGATCAGGATTTATTGGATCGCCGGTCCTAAAGCTAAGTGGAGTTAGTAGAAGAAGGGGGTAAATGCGATGTCGAAAGAATATTCCACACTTTCATTAGAAGCTATGGCCAGCCCTGTACTATTTATTCCAATCAAACACGATTATTCCTTAAGTAACTACTTGATAACACCCAGACAACGATTTGTACATACAAAGTAAATAATTTTAAGGCGTTTACGACTGATAGGTGACTTGAATCGATTGACCTGGATTGATAACAAATGTTTACTTACATAGTAGTGAAACTCTTTAGATAACGGCCTCTTTAAAGTAATTATCTACTGTCGGGTAAAAAAATACTTAACGTTGCACAGTGATTAATTTTCGACTTTTAGGTGACAAGCTATTTAACTACTTTAAGCTCGTTTTTGTGATAAATTATTAATAGTAATATATAGCCTATGTTACTCAGGGTGAATGTAGCTTTCCAATGGTGAAAAAATTTTTGAAATCGGCACAGTCGTTTTTAAGTTTATTCATTACAAACATACACACAAAAATACAAATCTTTCCTCTTTTTAATATTAGTGTAGACTAGCGGTGCGCCCCGGCTACACACGCATAGCTCATAGTTCGCTTGATTTTCTCCGACATTTACAACAATAATCATCATATTTCAATAATTTTAACAATGCTTCAATAAAATTACACTGTTAAACCTTCCTCTTTAATAACTATTCATAAAAATCGCATTAGAATCAGTTTTATAGCTTACATCAGGTACCAACGTTTTGTTTATTTAGGTAGGTGCTATGTAAAATAAAAATTCTGAACTGTAGATTAATTTCAATACTTCAAAATGTCACTTTCACATGACATCTTCTCCATTTTAAAATAACATTGTCTTTCTACCTCCTCCGTTTCATTATAAGTCAGACAGACAGATCGATATGGTGTTTTAAGGTTAACTTCTACGCCTTTTATATTAAGAAATAATGTTACTTTCATGTTCTGAGGTAATAACGCATTTCGTAAGCCAGGCTTAATGCTTTTATCTAGAATTTAGTAATAACCTAGGATTTTGCAAAAACATTCTAGATGAATTACAAAACTCGTTTATAACATTACGAATATTATTTCGATCTTTTATTACTGGCAAAATATTTACAGAAATAACATCTACAGTACAAATTATTACAAAAAAAACTTTCGATTCCATTGTCCTAGGTAGGATTTGTGAATAATGTTTTGGCAAATTACATAAGTCATGATTTTTCACTACGTTACCGTTATCTGAAAAATCGTAAATTTTGTTCAGCGAGAAGTTAAAAAGGAGAAGAAAAAAAATTACATTTTCTATTAGCTATAAGTGTTAATAATCTCGTATTACCCAAATTTCCATGTTCTAATATGTGTCTTAGAACATAAGACATGTTAAAGAAATAAATTCGGGTAAAAAATTGATGCTTTCAAGCGCGAAACTGTGAAATAAAAATAATTGTGATTATAACCATGCAACTTACTCTGACAACAACTTTGATATTATAGAATATTTATAAAAATATAATATTTCTAAAAATATTTCAATTATGAAGTTACTGATTACTATTATATTACAAAGTAATATGCTAAGGGTGACAATTTTGTTTTCAGTATTGTCACATTGAGAAATTTTAATTTTATACACCTAAAAGTTGAAATTGATCACTGTACATACTTACTCACATGAAGTAATTACTCAACATTGGTCGACTGATAGAAAAAGCCTAGGGCTTTAAGTCTACCATTTACATATTTTGAAATGAAGTTTAATAAATAGTTACTTACTGCTTAATAGACTGAACTTTTTAGCTGAGGCTATAACATTATTTTCATGAAAATTCGACGATAAAATGTAATGTAGGTCTGTTGTCTTATTTAGTGGTAGTACTTTGTTGATGCATTTTTGTATATTACTACTTCATAGAGCAACACGGCCTTTCCTGGGAAGTCCGCTCTATATTACTTAGAGTAACTAATTTTAGAAATTTCTTACTTTTTAACGTGGCTTACACAATTATTTATATATATATATTATTTACCACAACACTACTGCCCTGTTCTGTAACAGGGCAGTAGTGTTGTAATAATAATAATATTGCAAGTCAATGTTAATTTTACTAACCGGTCCGGTTCCGAATTAAACCAACCATATTGATAAATATGAAAGCACATTTATTTTTTCGATAATGAAGACGTAGTAAATAAAAATACACGTTAACAACTTATTCTCAAAAATTAAACCAATATGGTTTGCGAAAGGAGTAAATCTAAGGTCGGCAAGTTAATTAAGCGAAAATATCGCATGTAAACAACTTTTTATCGCGATTGTACAGATAAGCCCGACTTAGTACTACCGTTTAGGGCTACGTGTCTGAACGCACGTTGGCTTTCAATACACTCGTATGTACACTGAGGCATAACTATTTATTATTATGTAAACAAAGGGAAACAAAGGCCGGTCTGAGTGGAGTGCAGGAACAACAAGGCTTCTGTTTCTGAGAATATCATGCAATGAACCTACTGTATCAGAGTGGGCTGGTTCAGATCACGCAAGCCAAGCGATATGGGACACACACGCATACTTACATACGTAGCGCGATCACGACTAGATATTTTAACATTTTCTCAACATGCTTACCAATGGACTTGAGAATAGACCAATCCATGGAGCAATTACAAAGAGGAGATGCCGTAATAAGCGTTTTGTAAGAAAGTATTTGTGAGGCTACAAGGTACGGAAGGCAGACGTACGGGGTGCTTGGTTTCGTCCGTGGCTCCAACCATGGAGCACGAGCAATGACAAGCTCCGCCCACTTTTGTGTCGGCGAGGCGCCAATGATCACATCACTGCGCATTTTCAAAAGGCATTTGTAATTGCTCCATGGACCAATCGCTCTTTTCCCGTGGTAGAGGTAGGAGCAAAATTTTTGTAATGTATGGCTGACACAAAACCGGTGAGTCGAATGAAAATCGTTCCCACTCACAGATTATGTCGAATGAAAATTATTAAATATCGAACGAAAATTTTTCAACTCACAAATTTTTCGTGAGTCTTACATTAATAAATAGGGGCTCCTGGCATATTTTAGACTGGTGGGTATTCCACCAGCAGCATTCCCAAATAAACGTCTATGTCAATTGATCAGTGATCCCAAATCTAATCTTACGTTTTGAGTGCCTCCATAGAAAAATATCAATAAGCTCAGGGTTTTCAAATCCTAATGGTTATGCTACTGAGCAGAAGCCGCAGTGATACGAATATTCGAAATGTGGATGTGAGATTGTATATTTCTTTGCTAGTTTTATGCTTCAATTTCACATTTAACTAAAACAAATACCTTATAACCCAAAAGAAAATGTTCTGATGATTGTCTAATTCTTGTTTGCATAAAATACTTATTCACAATTTGATTGCTACAATTATATTTTTTTTAATAAATGCAATAACTGTTCATATAACACATTCAAAGAGAGGTTGTTATTAAAATTACACAGTGCAAAAAATGCTGCATGATGTGCACATAACAAAAGAAAGTTATGAATATATGACTATCATTGGTTACAATCAAAGCTATATCAATGATTAGTTTGGCCTCTCTAAACTGCATTGCGAAATAGCAATAATGTTTCAGCATTGTATTCAACGAGAGCAATTTACATTAATTCCCAGCCTTTGAATTTGGGAGGAGGGGACGCAAGCTGCAATTTTGTATTGTTGATGAAGTTGTTATATGTAAATCTAAAAAATTGTTTAGTAGGTACGTAATTAAGGGTTAAAATTCAGTCAAGTGTGAGTCAATTTTGTGGGTTTGAAACCAGCAACTTATAATCTAAATCAAGGATAAATTTGAATATAAATATAGTTTGTGGAAATTTTAATTCTCTGGCTTTTGTACTGACTAGAGTCCTAAAAATCCTAAGATAGATAGAATCCAAAGATAAAGTTATTTTTAGTAGTTCTACCGAAAATCTATGGCAGATATAACAATTTTCTGAAGGAGCCTCAGATTTATGATAATAAAGCTCTATTCAGTAGAAGTGTTGTAGCGTAGGCCAAAGTTAACTGGCCTGCTAATGGCACTTCAATATATTCTTATTTCTGTCGGCATCATCCCGCAAGTCGTGCGGGATACGCATCAGTTTCAATTTCAATGGACCTTAACAATACAATTTAAAACTCTTTGCATAACAAGAATACATTTATTAAATACAAGCAATGAGAAGAAAATGTTTTGCCTATGAGAGATATTTAAATGAGATTGAAATTGGAACTGGGATAGGTTCAGCCAGTGTTGTAAGAATGAGTATTTATTTGATGCATAACATAAACATAAAGAATTTATGTATTATTTCCCCAGTTCTTATTTAAACATGCAAAAGTAGATTTATTCATTGAATAAGTATAAATTAACAGATTGAGCGAAGAAAAGCATAATGTATGGACCATGACCCCGGTCTTCAGTGTTTTGTTATTTTGTTATATAAGAATGTACATAATTAGACTCACACTATTGAATACTCTTTTAACTGTTAACCCACCATGAACATAATATGAAAATAATTTCCTTTTCTTTAGTCTGCCATGTATTATGTATGTAATTATGATAAATAGGAAGGTAAATATGTTAAAAATAAGCATGTAAGTAGGTAGGTATAACATTTGAGTAAATGAGTATTTAAATGAGGAAAGCATAAGCTACTAGCGTTTACCGCAGCTTTGCCTGCGTAAAAAAGTAGCCTATGTTTGGCCAGTGTCTTCAAATATTTTTTTTCTAAATTTCATCAAAATCAATTTAACGGTTTGGCCGTGAAAGTGTAACAGATAGGTAGACAGACTTTTGCACTTTTGTTATAAAACATAATAATATTGTTGAGTTAGTATCCTTTAATACAAGTTTCAAACTTATTTTGGGGCTCACTCTATCTATTTTTGAGTTAAGTAAAACTACTACATAAAATTTGGCATTGAAATAAAAAGTTTTGTAATTTTTCATCCATACTAATGCGAAAGTCTGTCTGTCTTTCTGTCTGTCTGTCTGTTACGCTTTCACAGCCAAACCGCTGAATGAATTTTGATGAAATTTGGTATGAAGACCCGGGGTCAAACATAGGCTACTTTTTGACGCAGGCGGAGCTGCGGGAAACAGCTAGTATTTAATAGTTCTTGGAAGGACAAGTACATAGATGCAGTAATTAATCAGTGTTACAATAGGTACATGAAAACAAATATTTGACAAGAAATGGAATCCGTTTGGTTGTAAAATGGCTGATAAAAAGGTTTCCCAAGAGGCTGGTAGGATGTTGCCTTTTGAAAAACTGATTTTAACAAATGCTTTTAATAAAACCTTACTACAAGGACATAAATCCTGCCAGTCCTCCCATGAGCCAATAGATAGCTCTGAGAAACTTCCAATTATGGCATTTTACAATTTGTAATCATATTTCATAACTGTGTGGGCACTACAAACAAGTGAAGGCTGTGCATTTGTAAATATCAGCGCCTACTTATAACGCAACTAAGTAAAATAACATAATCACAACACAACCACTATAATAACAATCGGTCCTTGATCAGCACGCGCCAAACATGAAAAAAAACAGACGACACGCCGAAAAAAGTTGTAAGTTACGACACAAAACTTGAAACTTTTTACTTACCATAAATGCTATGTGGGTGAAGTAGCAACAATTTTCAACTTCTGAGATCGCATGAAGCCCTTTATCCTTCTAGACATCCAGTTTAGACCATTGTTTTATTCATCACATAACTTTTTGTGTAAAACCACTATTGTTAAGTCGTCGATCACTGTTTATTAAAGTATTTGTTGACACCAAACGAGTACGGTGCAACATCTGGACTTAGATGACAGAGATTTCACTTCGCATTTATAGCAACAAATCACGAATTCACAATCAGAATACAATAAAAATGTCAAATTTAAACGATTGCAAGCAAGCGGTAAACAGAAAATTAAATAGTTATGGTTAGAACTTGGAACAAGCACACCGAACACAAGACGAAAAAAAGAAAACAAAAAGTTCAGTTCAACCGAACCCAAACACGCTGTGCAACAACTACAATCAACGCAGCAGTGTGCGTGAATGAAGAGAATGGTGGGTGGGGGAGAGAGACCGGTGAGGCGCGGTGCGCGCATAAAAGTTATGTTGCCAGGTTTTATAAAAAAATCTCCATTTTGCAATATTTTTTTTAATTCGCTTTTATTTATATTGTTTGTATGCTTTTGTGTTATATAGGTTTTGTAAATTAACAAATAAAAAAAGATTGCTCTATACCAAATAACTGGTATAACGATTAAACAAGTTTTAGTTTTGTTTTCAAAAATAAAATGGAAACAATAGTGTAAAAAGCGAAATTTCGTTAAAAGAAGTCTAAAAGTTGTGATAAATTTTTATTTAGGACACGAATATTGGCCTCAAAAACCCATGTTCAAATTATTCACGTTTTTAAATACCTCACTAAGTAAAACAAGTGATTTCGAGATATCAATTTAGATAATATTACTCAATATTTTTAAAGAAATTTTATTGCAGCAGTATAGGCAATCTTATTTGTAACAAATCGCTTTGATCTGATTAATATAACGCTTTACTTTATCTTATAAATACTTGTTTCTTTAATCTGTGGATAAGGTGGTTGGTTACAGAATTGTTACATTTACATATTGTTTAATTTATGCACTGTCAACACATATTTTGTATCTGTATGTTATTCCAAATAAATAAAATAAAATAAAATACTGTTATTTAAAGTTAACGATGAAGAACAAAATTTGTGGAAACATTATTATGGCAACACCAAATAAAGTGTCATTGCCGTGCATGCATGTATTTGGAATAAAATAATAATATGCACACAGAGATGTTTGAAATCTTATTGGCCAAGATGCCGTCAAAAACAGCTTCCACCCGCGCACCAACGTCCTTGCGGCCACGGGCCACCGACCGCGGATATGGTTGCCTACCTACCTACCTGGGCGTCAATTCTCTTATTTTACATAGTGCACAATTGGATGGGAATGACAACTTTTGACTTTTCTGGTATTCTGTTACTAATTTTAAGACCAATCGTATTCCATTGGCATGCCATTGAACTGCAACTGGAAAATTTGATCATTAAAATCATCGATTGCTATGTACTATTACCATTCAATTAAGTTTTAGTTGCAATTAAATTGAGATTTAAAATTGTGTTAGCAGAAAACCAATATTGAATAAATGCATCGTAATTGAATATCAGTTGCATGGTCTTTTAAAGTTTATTAGCGGAATTGACCCCCAGACCATACGGCTATGCATGGACTATCATGTGCATACGACCATATATAATCATGACCAAAACCCACTACATTACCATAGCTTCACATTATAGCATATAGCTATATTTGTTAGCCTTTTATTTGATCACCCAATAAAAACCTTAAGTTAGCTCAATATTTTATTTTATTTAAAAATACAATTTTTATAATATTAATTAATTAAGCTATTGTACTACTAACAAAATGTGTTTGATAAATAAATAAAATATTTAAGTTAAAGTATTTAAAAGTCGCATAAGAAAAATAAAGTTTCAAGCCCATTCCGAATTCTATTTTTATGGAAAGGAAATATTCTCCACTGATTTTTCCTGAAATTTGTGGGATTTGAGTTCCGAAGAAAAGCATCTGAAGATACAACTGGGAAAGGGTTAAGAAGAAGAAACGCGATTGAGACGACTTTATTATTTTGGAATTTTTATTATAAGTTTATTATTTGCTGATAAACTTACCAACAAATATATTATACCGAATAATAAATTATATGTTAAAACTATAATCTTAGTGTAAGTTAAGATAATATAAATATAGATATAATATGTTTTTGTGTGGACTAGAAGCGCAAACATCTATCCCGCTTTTTGATACTTTGTTACCTGGAGTCAGGATTGTAGACAAAAATGATTTTAATCTTTTGGGTGCACCTATTTTTCAGGAGGCAATTTCAGCTTCCATTAATAATAAATTAAAGGGTTTGGTGGCTGCTCACTACCGTTTAAAAAACTTATCTTCGCATGTCGCTTTAGTGCTTCTTAGAAACTCCCTAGGGATCCCCCGGATGACCTACCTTGTGAGGACGTGTCCTTCATGGCTGTGTCCTTACGAAACAGAACAATATGACAATGCGGTTAAATTAATTTTAGAAGACTTACTTAACGTCACATTGGATGATGTGCAGTGGAGACAGGCTTCGTTGCCTGTGCGCTGCGGAGTTCTTGGTATCCGTCGCTTGAAGGAAATTTCGCTTCCGGCTTTCTTGGCTTCGTCGCATAAGGTAATCAATCTAATCACTAAAATACTCTCCATTAATGGTGACAGTTTGATCTTGCCTTATGTAGATGAGGCTTTGACGGCTTAGTTTGCTAAAAGCGAGAACTCTTTGGCCCCTGAAAGGCCTGGGGTGCAGCAGCGGCTTTGGGATGAAAAGTTAACGGAAACAAGCATCCGGGAATTGGAGGCTCAGGCGACTGGTGCTCATTTGGCTGTTTAAAAAGTTGTGGATTCGACAATCGCTCCGGTTGGTACCTGGTTCAAAGGCTATCATTAGCAATTCAAAGAGGAAATGCAGCAAGCGTTATGGGTACCTTTGAGCCGGGTACTGTTCGGGGTGGGATTTTAGATTAATTTTTATTATTTTTACATTATTATTTACAAAACTGTTGTAATCTAAGCATTTTTAAATAAAACATTGTGTTCATAACAAAAAACTTTAATATAGATCATCCATTCCATTTATCCATTGATTGAAAAGTACATATTATATATTCCCACCTACAAATATCTAGTTAGGTCTTACTGAGTTTTAAAATCATTATTCGTCTGAAAAATCGATAAAATAACTGTGGTTATAAATAAATCAATATTTCACCTTGTAGGTACCAAGAAAGTCGTACTTACTAACACTAATCCTAAGCATTATCTATTAATGTTTACGAAATTATTTGACGTAGGTTTGCTGCTTTATTATGCACGTATTAAATTTTTGAATACCTACGCATTGAATTCCTGCAAATGTATGCAAGAATTTCTTGAGGTAACCTTGTGATATTTTTTATCTTCATAATCATGAGAAATTGGGAGACCTAGGACTTAGGACTCGGACATTTGCGGTACGGACCAGTAGGTGGACCGTTGATGTAGGTTTTTTTATACCGCATGTAGACCTATCAATCGTACAAGCATAAAGAAAATTGGAGGAATAAGTAGGTAGTTGGTAACTCTTTATTAGTCTGTGGTATAGGGATTTGCACATAACTACTGTAGTTATCGAAATAGAGCGATCTGTTGGACAACTATTAGTACTTAAAAATTCTCAGTTGGTGCTTACCTTGAGGACTAAAATGGGGAACTAAAAGTCCGAAAGGATAAAATCAAGGATATAAAATCCTTTCAATATTTTTCAATATTTTTTTAGTTGTAGTCGCGCGAGCTTCATATATTCTTAATAGGCTGTACCTAAATATAAGTGCTATTTTTGAAATGTGTTACTTACGCAAAATCGTTGAACCGAATGATTTTTGTTCGATATCGAACGATTTTCATTTGAGATATTTCAAAAATAGGGGTCTTGGTGTTTTTAATAGTAATTTCAAACTTATTAATGTACTTACCTCATTTTTGATTACTTATTCACAAATAATCGTCTTAAAGTTTTGAGTTCAAAAATTACCAAACTAATAACTGTGACTACAATTATTATTTGTTCTTATATTGTCAAGCAAGATAAGAATATTATCAAAAAAAATTGGTGGTTTAAAAGTATTTAAGACCATAACATGCTAGCGATCAAGGATGGGTTATCAATGCGATATCAGAGCTATTTGTAATGTAAACACATTTTAATCTAATTTTTAATTAATAAATGGCGCCATGGAATTAAACTTATTAGCTTGTTTTAAAAAACAGAGCTTTGATTGGCCTATTAAATATCCATATTAATAATACTTTCAATTGGACAAATTTAAAAAAATGGCTGGGCTGGTAGAGAGCCTGGTCAAGGAGCTCTATATTTGTGACTGACTCGAAATCGGTCAAAAATTATTGATCTGAATCACCAGAAAAAACAACACCGAAAAGAGCATCCCAGATGCATGGATGTAGAGTAGAGTCGCATTTGCAGGGATAATATTAACCCTTGGTAGATTCTTCAGCAACTTCACTGCACTGACCAAGCTAGTTTACTGCTATAGAACAACACATAAAAAATGTATCACGATTACGAAATTCTCAGGCGCAGAAAGTAAGGTAAGAAGCACCCAATTCCGGGGCCAAAACAATTCCAAATCCAGACGATTATGTAGAGTAAAATTTTAAAACCTATTATCAAACCTATCATCCACAAACACTTTTAGAACTGAACAAAACCCTTAGAAAAGATTGACTTACAATACACAGGATGTTCTCAAACTAGAACCGTCAGTAGGTATAATGGTTTTAGTTAGAAAGGGGAATTTAACTATAAAATAGTTACAGTTCATCTACGAAGCCATTGAAAAACTAGGAATCATGACTTTTGGTCAGGTGGTCTTACCGCAAAATTGTTAGAATTGAAATTGAAATTGTTTATTTTTTCAATATAGGATATAAATATCACTTATTGACGTCAATTTACTTATATTAAGTTTACCACCACTTCCAAAGCGCAAGTGGAGAAGAAGCGGCGCCACAAACTCCACTGCAGCATTTTCTTCAAAACGTCAATTTACAAATAAGTAAAAAATTTCCTTAATTACCTAGTTAAATGAACGAATTCACATGTTTGTCAACATTTATGGTTATTACCTTTTAGGTTATAATAGGTACTACTTTATTGGCGCTGGAAGATTAGATTAGCTAGTTCCGTCGGTCTTGGAACATCGTTATCTTATCACATCATGGTCAGTAGATATGGACTTTCAACAGACTGCATGGCGCTGGTTCGTTTAACCAAAAATAATTTAACCCGTCGAACGCCCTAGTACCTAACTAAAATGAAAGCGCATAGTCACACGGGTATGTTACTAAGACATTCGACGAGTTAATACATAATAGACACAATGCATACTTTTTAATATCTTCGAAAATCATCATGACTGTTACAAAGGTCATCTGTACACATTTAAAAGGATAAGAAAGGCAGAATTACTGTGTACTGTAGTGTTACAAAAATTGGCACTGCGCAAGGGCGTCCTCAAGGTGTTGCAATCATCTCGAAGTAATATATTTATTTATACAAAAATATAGTATAATCTACTACCTACGATGCACCCCATGGACAAATCAAAGTATTAATGATCAAAATGGAATACTAACTCGCTGATACCATATAAGTATGTATAATTCTAATATTCGGAAACTAGGTAGGTATTAGCATAAAAATTTGCCAACAATACAACTTATTTTAAAATTTAAACATTGCAAGACGCGGGAACCGTCATTTTCCTACTTGTACTGGAGAACTACAATACAATACAAATACTTTTTATTGCACCAAAATACAAATTTTACAAAACAATTAATCTACATAAAAATTGAGGCACAAAGGCGGACTTATCGCTAGAGCGATCTCTTCCAGTTAAAACATAGGGTGGATGGAAAAAACGTTAAACAAGGCGATGGCGCAGTATAAATATATATATACCACATACATATAACATGTACCTACAAATCTACGTAAATACCACATACAATCATATATAACAACTAACTGTAACATATTAACTGTATTCCTGTAACAACGTCCCGGTTGACTGGAAGAGATCTCTTTATGGGATAAGTCCGCCGTTGCATTTATTTTTAGTTTTGTATTTACTGTAATGTATTTTTCTGTGCAATAAAGTTATTACAAACAAACAAAATATATACATATATAAATAAAAATACATTTATAAGTAAGTAGTTTACAGTATACAACAGATTAGGAAAGAGAGGTAATGAGACTTCACAAGACGTACAAATTGTGCAAGAGACTGAGCATTCCTAATGTCCAAGTGAAGGGCCTTCCATAGTCGAACCGCGTGGACAGAGAAAGACCTGGAGAAAAATTTTGAAGTATGGATAGGAAATAATAATCGAAGAGTAACAATACGTGTATTGCGATTACCGTCCCGAATATCACCGATGAGAACTACCACATTTATCTATATATAAGTACCTAAGGTACTTACTTGTTTTTTTTTAATTTTCGTCACATGATCTTGGCATTCTTGGTACGATAAGATTATAAAATATAGCATATAGAGAGAATCACGCTACTTTGATAGTAACTAGTATTATTCGATACGGATACAAGTAAGAGTAGGTAGCTTTATGTCAATTGTATGCATCAGTACAGTATACATACATACAAAACACACCGAAAAAATCTTTTAGGAGCGACTGGCCTTGACTTGATGGTAGGCACAGCGTCTATTAGTTGGTTTGGAAGGCGCATTGAATTTTGATGACATTTTGTACAAATATAGATGTAGGTATTTTCGTACCTACCTACGTATATTTTCTTATAAATATATTTACATTCGCAAAATTAAAAAAGTTACGTACAAATGTTACATGTTCACCTAAATATTAATCTTATGTACAAAGAGCAGGTGATTTAGGTAACCCTAACCACTTTCCATAGAAGGTATGTTTAAAAGAAAATAAAAGAAGTCGGTCGAAAATAAATAGAATTCTTAATCCGTGAACAACATAATATCGATCCAACGAGATTGAAATTATAACAAAAACCGCACCATTATGTGATCCAAAGCTCGCGCCAATCCATTGAGACAGGTTTTGAGCTTCATAAATAACGGGACTGTACGTGTACAGTCAGCCTTTAAAAAAGTATACTACCTTACGGGTAAATATAAGGTAGAGTTGTACGTAAGTAAAGTTTACCCATGTGGCCCATTATGCGTAGGCCGTCATCACAATGTGCCAGTTTGGACACAACAGCCTTTTGTGGCTATCACAAGGACGGTGATAAAAATTGTTACTGTGCTGCTCTGGCAACAATCGCAACATTGTTGCTGGTTGTGGTAAGAGCGATTTGTATTTCTCGAACGATTCCGCACTGATCTTGAAGAGTAAAAATGAAACTTGGAGAAACAAGTTGGAATATGGCGATTCTTTTAATTATTCACTTTATTAATCTGTGATTTTATGTGTTATTATTTGCTTATGGTGCAACGAATTTAGATGGTGAGATAATTTTATAAATGCGGTTCTATTGCAGTAACAGAATTACAAAATTTGTGAAAATTTTCAAGTCTCTATACTCTTCCGGTTCATGGCATACGCCCCCCGTAACAAACATACGTTCGGTGGAACAAACGGACTAACCCTGACCCCTTCGAGTCTTCACATCAAAATCTAGTAAAATGTCCAGCCTTGGTTGTAAAGGCTTTCTTACATTTTATAGCAGGACCCTAAAAAATATATTATTAGGTTTATCCCCCACAGTGATAGAAATAAGTTTAAATTTTGAAGATAACTAACTGCAGACCCTTACCAAAAAAAAACTTTACATATATTGAAGGGAGAGTTACATACAAGGTTTCAAAGCCCTCGCTTCTTACATTTGGATTTTCTTTTTTTTTTAATTTCAGAAATAAATAAGCGCACATGCCTATTGAAGTGGTTATCTGAGCCTATTTGTTTTGGTTTTCTTTTTTTAATTATTCATAGAGCCCCTTGGCGAATAGTACCTACAAATCATATCGACTGCAGTAAGAGGCACTTGTCTTCCTTGATTCGCCTTCGCATATTGCTTAACTATAGACTAATATTAGGGCTTTCGGTTCGTAGCACATCCATCAGATATTTATGACTCATCAATAAACACACATCTATTGTTATTAAATTTAATTATTATTGAGTTTCGCATCGTGCACTTTCAAGTGGAAACCAAGGTTTTTCGATTGTAATATATTAGCGTTAAAATGCAAAGGCTAAGCTTTAAGCTCATAATGCGATGGTAAAACTATGCGATATGACAAATAACAATAAACTTGCGTATTTAATAGTCGATTTGCTAATGGAAAACTTTGAATGAACTTAGCATTTATGATGAAAATCTAGCTGTGACCCGAGGTTTTAATTGCCTTTTATCATAAATGAGCTAAGCATTTTATGCCAATGGTGTATAACCAGGAAAAAAATCCTGTGTTTGTGCTATAGAAAACAATATGATCAAAGATACAAATATATTTACTTTGGTTTATTATCATAAGATCTAACAAAGTGCTCCAGCTAGTTCGGGTAGGTCTTAGGCCCCTCAGAGAGTTTGAGGCATGCCTGGCTGAGGTCGAGGCGCTGGTGCATAGGACACATGCTCACCCTGTGCTTGTTGCCGGGGACCTTAATGCGAAATCAACTGCTTGGGGCTCTCCGGTAACATGTTCACGAGGGGAGATTCTAGACGAATGGCTTATAACCGTCGTGGTAGTGTTTTTAGACATTACCAACGCCTTTAACTCTCTCCCCTGGGCTTGTATAATGAAGCCGTTCCGATACCACGGGGTGCCTGCCTACCTGCGGCAACTTGTAGAAGAATACCTTACAAATATGAGAGTAACTTTCCATGTCCAAGGGGGATGGAGGAGTCGGACGCCGACGACCTCAACTCCCGGAAGTCTCGTGACCGCCCGTGGCGATACACATCGGGAGGCTTTGACGCTCGCAACTGCGTGAATTGCCCAGGTGGTGCGTCGAATCCGCCGGCTGGGCCTGGAAGTAGAGCTCTACAAATCCGAGGCGTTGTGTTTTCACAGCCCTCAGAACGGTGGAAGCCATCCGTCCAGTTCTATGCCAATGGTTGACAAGGCAGCACGGCACACTGACGTTCCGCCTTTCCGGACATGGTTGTTTCGGAGGGTACCTGTGTCGAGTGGCGGGTCAGGAGCCGTCTGCCGTTTGTCACCTTTGTAACGGGTGTGTGGACGAAGAAACCCAGCAAACGTTGGAGGTCTGCCCAGCGTGGGCAGTAGACCGTGCGGAGATGCGCACGGTGGTAGAGGACGACCTCTCTCAGTCGACCGTCGTCAAAGCGAGACGTCGTGGACGGCTGTGCAGGCCTTTGCGGATTGCGTCATGCTCCGTAAAGAAGAGGCGGAAAGGGAAGGAGAGGTAACTTCAGACCATCCCATCCGCCGAAGACGCACAGTGCACAGAAGGCGCCTACGGCCTTGCAAATAGCCAAGGTCAGCAAGCCAACCCGCAGACCGCTCCGAGGAGAGCGCGGTCATGAGCCGAGGCCGCCGTGGTAACGGCCGTGTGGAGCATCAAGATGCAAATGGTCCCGGCAATACGCGTTAGGCGTTTTGACACCGTGTGGTTTTTAGGGGGTCCAAGTCCCACATAACCACCCAGCTTCCCGTTCATGGCTGGATTGTAGGCACGTAAAAAAAAGGTATGGGTAGGACGGAAATTATCTCTACATTAAGTATTGAAGAAAAATATAAAAACTTTAGCAAGAGAATCCAACACAACAATTTTTGGATTTTTATATGTTGAATTGAATGTAATTTTCACCAATGAATTTGTCACCGTTTGAAATTCGCTGGTACAACTTGTATTAGATAAATAAGTAGGTAGATATATAAGTACTAGTATCTCCATTGACCTACAGGATATAAAAGATTTTGTTTTTGCGCGTCGTTAAAGGTGTTTGTCCACATCCGTCCGCCATTTTCTAACTTCAAAGTGTTGCAGGCAGGAGGTCACGTACATGAACTAGAAATTCCACCGCCTAGATTCTAGATGAATGGCATTCACATCATTCACATCACATGGCATTTATGTTTATGTGCTTCTTCCGATTGGATTAATGATCTATCTATGGGAACAATGGATTTTTTTCACGAGTGGTTGGTTGTGCACTTAAGTAATTAAGAAAATCTCTTATTTACATATGATCTGCTAGCTGATCGGATCCACTTGCAAGGAACTCCTATATTTATGTTATTATATTTATTAATAAAGGAGATGTCTGGGCAGTTGAAACTATGCATTAATGATTTCCAAAAATAGTTTCAACGAACTGTACGGTATATACTGCGAAATATTCGAGTTCTTGTGATTTGGTTTTGTCAACCCTATATTATATATAGTGACACGTCTGTGCAAATTAGTGAAGTAATAAAACAGAACACTCTTTCTCTTCCCTTTAATGTCATGAAAGGCGACTAAAACAAATAGGGGCCTAAATTTCCTTGTTTAATATTTCTATCCGGCTTCCCCCAATATAGGTTTTTCATCCCACAGAATAAATGTTTCACACTATTTGAATATCTTTACTACGGTTTTTATTTGAATATCTTGTTAGTTAGTATAGGGATTTTATACTCTATGTAACTTAAATTATAAAAGCAAAGTAAAACGTCTTTTTAGCTTATGCTCTATCTAACCGTTTCGCTAACCTAGCTAACTGTGTATTAAAACTAGTAGCTAGATTGCAGATTGCATTTTGAGAGTGCCCAAGCCCTTAGTCTAATAAAACAAGACGAGTCAGTCAATCAAGACGGCTTATCTAATTAGTCATAACAATGTTATCAGAATGAAGTCACTGCTTACTACAGTTTGGTACATACTCCTAGCACATGATGGCGATAAAACTGCGCATGGCTTGGCTGATACAAGGAATTGCAGAGTAAACATATTATTAATGAGCTCATTTTGGGTTTACTGTTGCAAATATTTGTTGTGTGTCTTACTTACGAAGTAGGTAAACATTTGCCTAATAACTCGGCCGCATTTTCACTTGCTAGAAAACTTCTGCGAGAAACGTCTGGTCTATACGACAGTAACTTCCAATACACCAAGGAATTAGTTTAGCAATCCCCACAACCGTCCATCCATTGCCGTCAGCAACACCCAGATGTACTGAGAGCCTGACTGTCAGGACATTACTTGCAGAAGTTTGGTGGAATCGTGGCCTAAGTTTACCTACTTACCAGTAAGTACTACTGCAATATTTGGCTAATCGGAAAACGCTGTCGTGGGTTGGTATTCGTGTTCAAAGTAGTCACCTACAGAACCTACAGAATTTATTTTTCCTATAAATCCAATCTATTTTTGTCATCATTTATCACGATATCTGCCAATTTGTCCGCTGCTATAGGCTCAAGGATTTCCAAAATAACCGGTTGGTACATAATAGTTCAGTAGTTAGTAAAGACCACTAGGTACTCACCTAACAAAAGGAAAAACATATACTTATTTCCCAGCTGGAAATTAAAACATAAACGTGAAGGATTATATGATTATTTCTTACTTACTGGGCTCGGCTCAGTGGGTGGTACATATAAATTTTAGTGCAATTGTAAAATGCCTTTCCTTATTCGATCAAAAGTTCAAGTTTGTGGGCGGCACTGTCACCTGTTCCTATACCAATTATTTATGTATTTATTTATTGAATCACCAATAATTTGTAAATGATGTTGTTTATTATATTGAGATGTTATTAGCGCAGACGGTAGTATTGCGTTAACAATTTTGTACGAGTATGTCAAATCTGTAGAACGTGGATACTATCTATATGTAAGTAGGAAATCCCATACAAAATATTACAACGCTGTCGCATTACATGGTAGAGGTAGAGGCGCTGATATCGCTAAAATGTGGTTCATTTTATTTAGTAGGTAGGTGTAGAAATAAAATATTTCCTCGTAATACAGCGATTTTGGGCGCCAACCAGTCGGCAGTCTTTGTAATCTGAAGATTTATCTCCTGTCCCCGCTAAACTCATAAATTTATTTACCAATCGTTAATGTATCGCTCTTTACTAATTTACGACGTAGTGTCTTTATGTCATCATTTTAGTACTGGCGAAATCGTATACTCGAGTTCTTTTCATTCTCGATTTCTTTTGTTCCACATGCGATCATATTCAGCGGTGACAACTTAACATTAGATGGCCTTTTTTATAATAAAGTCCTGTTTTAAATCACTTCCTTAGAAAAAAAACATATTCTTATAGTAATAGGTACAGGTGCAAAGTAAAATAATAAAAAGGTAAGTACCTATATGCTCACAATAAAAAGGAGGTAATGCAAAATCAATTAACGAGTGAACTTATATAATTTACTTAAAGTGTCACGGTCAAACACCTCTATCTTTATACCTCTTACTTCCTTGTCTGTAATCAGAAACAATAAAATTGTCGGTTATCATTTGTGTACAAAGCTCAAACAGAAATACAAAATTTTATGTACTTCGTGCAATTTACAATATGTTGAACTTAGCAAGTGGACCACGAGTGTACACTATTTATAATGGATGATGTCTTTAATATTAATTATTAATTATGATAAGAAAAATATTTTGATTGTAAAAGTCGCCTTCACATTTTGGCCGCATATCTACGAACGAGCTACAGTAATGCGGTACTAATAGTTATACTAGCGTTTTTAAAAAAATATATCCCATTATTTCTATTGTTTGTGACAAAAAAACGCAGTTGTGTTATTTGAGAATCTGTTTCCACTTCAAAATTTTTGACGGCCTGAATAAATTACTGATTAATGAAATTACTTTAAAATAAACGGTAGTAAAACGTTATTCCACTTAATCTATTCATAAAGTACAGGTAGTTCAAGAGGTTTTATCTAAACAGGAAATAAATAGTATCTATTTCCTTTCAGTCTCTATTACATTTATATATCTATTACAGTCGGATGATACAGCCCTTTTTTGCCGCCGCAGCCCGCAATGGAAATAGTGTGAGACTCTGTCCCAGTATTTCTATCAATGGAAATACATAATAGAAATAGTGGGATCCACCAGTACGAATGTGTCTCTAGTGTTCATATTTCTATTATTCCTATGTTTGAAATAGCCTAAAGCGCATTCATAACACAAAATACATGTAGTTAAACGTAACAATAAACTTCGCCTCAGGGCTAACAGTAGCGAAGAGAAACTACTTATATCTAGCCAATATAATTTGACCTCCGAAGGCCTCACTAGTCTAATCCTAACTAATATTATAAATGCGAAAGTTTGTCTGTCTGTTACGCTTTCACGGCCGAACCGCTGAACGGATTTTGATGAAATTTGGTATGAATATAGTTGAAGACCCGGGGTCACACATAGGCTACTTTTTTACGCAGGCGGAGCTGTGGGAAAAAGCTAGTTTATTATATTTGTTTGTTACCTCTTCACGCTTATCATTCCAATCTATTTCTTCCTAAAATACATCGCTGGAAGTACTGAGTTTAGGACATAGGGTATTTTTCGTCCCGAAAAAGGTACGATTCCCATGGGTTATAAATATGGGTGCGAAACCATGCTGCCAGTGAACCATATCTAAGAAGATTAAGATAAAATAAGCAGCCTGGACCACAGAATAGATATAGTACTTTCGTACCTGGGGGCTTACCACCGTCTCTTAAAAGACGGGCATAAACGAGCGAGCAAGAGAGATGTCGCCTTGCATATTGTATTGCGCTATCTCGCTTATTGACTCGTTTCTGCACTGCTTTAAGAGATGAAGGTATGCCCTATGAGCTCCAAAGGGACCAGCCGAGGACTCAAAGAAAAAAAATCCCATTTCAATGATCCCAAATATTAGGATGACAAAAATACAAGCAAGGTTAAAGTTTTCAAGGTTCAAAATAAGTCGGTTGTCATTGTTATTGTAGAAAGTGGTGAGGTTACCATATCAAGCCAGAATGGCGTCTCACGTCTAGCGCCTCATTAAATGTGTTTTATAATAACTATCGCTCTGGCAGTGTGGAGCGCCATCGTTAAATTGGCATAAACTTTAATAAATTAAAAATAATTACGTGATTATTTATTTCTATTGACTGCTGTTGATGATCGGCAGCAAGACTTAGCAATGATTTTTCTTAATTAAAATGTATGAAGATGAACATACATTATTATTAGAAGTTTATGAAGTGGAGATTTGCGTATTAATTAATGGTCTTGATAGTTTAATATTTTTTTTAAGATCATTAGAAGTGGAGAAAAAAAAGTAGGAAGAGAGAGATGTAAAAGTGTACTTATTTAACTCTATATTACAAAATGTGTTCTATAAAATCCTATTTTGTATTGAACTTAATGAAAAACGAAATATTTGTTTAACTTTGTCTAAACTATACTCTCTACACCTACATGTTTCGAAAATTCACGTGGAGAAATTTCTTCACGTGCTCTTAAATGAAATTACGACATCAAGCAACGCCATTATTTTGAATTTCAATCTAAATTCAAAATGGCCCTTGGAGTCGGAGGTGATATGACCATTAGTGGCCCCAATTCTTAGTTATTACTCTGAGAATCTCATCATCATTCGAATGAATTTTTCTGGTCAATTTGTAATGAATCTAATGTGCATTGAGAAAGTGTTCCGTTAGGTTGAAATAAAATAATTTGCTGCTGATGACTGTTTTCATTTGTGAAAATAAAAAAATCTTAATGCCTATCTACTTGAGTTAAAATGAAAAAATGAAACCTAGGTCTAGTTTTATTTACTATATAAATATACTCAGGCAAACATGCACGCGGCACACTTGATTTCCATATAATTTAACAAGAACGTCCTTACTTTATTTAATTTGTAAAGCGCGAGTCGGATTTAAAGAGTTCGTACCAATAGCTTAGGCTCTGGGTGAATTTTAAAATGTATTTAGAAAAAAGTTTTTGCAAAGAAATATATAAATTTCAAGTCTCATTAATTACGGTCATACTAACAGACAGACTGAGGGACAGCAGACACTTAGTGATTGAATCTCATTTCAACACTTTGTAAACGAAACCCAGACGCCCTAAACAAAGTCTTTAAAAGTCAGAGGATTCATACTGTATGTTATAAAATCAAATGATACCTTATTTCCCCCGAGGAAGCCAACAGAGGAGACAAGTCTAAAAATAAAAATAAAAGAATATGTGAACAAATATTAAGCAACAGTAGAAGACAACATAGAAGTGGAAGAACTACTATACCGTCTGCATCTCGTTTGGGCCGAGTTTAGTGAACCTACCACAAAAGTATGAAATGAATATATTTAACTTAAACTTATCTGCAGATAAAATGTTCAATCGTAAAGAAAAATAAAATCTTATAAAATGTAAGTAAACAAGATCATGCGTTGAGCGTGGGAGCTCTACATAATGTCATTTTGCACATTCGAAGGCAAGAATTGATATTAAGTGCTCGTAAATTAGCAAATCTGTACTAAAATGTACTGTCATTACATTTTCATGACTTTTTATGACGATCACCAAGTACGTAAGGAATATTTTACTTTTTGAAGTTATAGTTTCGGTTCTTAGACCACCATTGGAGATCTGATTGTCACTTATTTACATACACACATAAGTACAGTAATACCTACTTTATTTATACTATTTACTTAATTATTAAGTTGTCGGTAGACTTAATTACAGCTACTAATAACAATGTTTATTTAAATGACGACAAAGAGTTGATTGAAAGGTTGTGTAGACAAACAGGAATACGGCGCACCTAGTAAACGTTGTATAGATATTCTTATGCCGTATACAAATTTTATCTAAATTACTGGTGTTAATAAGCCAATATCGTTTAACCATAATTATTGGAAAACTAGATGAATAGGATCATGAGCCAGGCGGTAACGAACACCTGATGACAGCCGTGTAAACGAGTCTTTAGGAATCATCTTCATAACCAGAAAAATCTGGTGAATGAAATAATGAACACTTTATTGCACCATAATTTACCCGCCTGAAATTAGTCCTAGCCAAACTGTAAAAAACTTAACAAAGTACCGATACTTTTGTTGTCGTGAAAATGTTATACCCGAAAACCACAGATACAGATTAGATATAGTACTAACTTCCTCTTAAGTTCCACTCTTACTTTATTCCAAAGATTATACGAGTAATTTATTTATATTTATAGTATTTATACTTACTAACTTTAAAATTTGCCCAGGCACACCCAGGTTCAAGAGCGAGATTGATATTATACATATGTCGTGGACAGGTCGTTGAATTCACCATTTCCTGATATGGCCAAAACAGAATCGACCAAATCATGGAGCTTCAAACATTTCACGATATTATCAACTGATGTACGACCATATCATGATCTGGCCAAGAACCAAGTGATCATATCGTAAAATTGTTACATTTATAACCAGAAAATGCGCTATTGTTGCTACTTTTTTGAGCATTTACATGGCGTCGGGCTATCAGCTGTTAAAAAAAATCGAAGAATATTACTGCCAAAATAAAAGTTATAGAATAAATTGATTATCGTTAAGCGCTTAGTAGTATATCTTAAACTAAAAACAAAACTTTCAGAATTTAAGAAATGAACGAATTATTTTTGAGATGATCTGACCATACACGGATGATTATATCATTAAACGCTGACGTTTCAACGATTCTGTATTGGCCATATCATAAAATCATCACATTTTATATTGTGATCGACCATATCATGATCAGTTCTACGATTTGACCACGACATAAACATAGTGAAATAGTGCATTTATCTATGTTACAAATAGAGTGTTTGGAACATAATAGATACATTAAACAGTTACGTTTCAAATATTTTTATCGTATCGTTACGATAAACGGCTGAGCAATAATGTTTAACGTTATTAAGATTTCACTAACTTTCCTTTCTTAATTTAGATCTACTCGCTAAATTACTATTGCAAAGCAAAAATAAGAAACCTTACCGGTTTGTTAATGACTTCCATACCCAGAGCAACCTAGAAGATTGAGGCTAACCTATGGTCCAAGTGGCTTATAAGGCATTTAGACTGAATATAACGAATAGATATACTACACGTCCAGATGTCTATTATAGTATTTTCTATTTCATAATCCAAGTGTTAACGGTTGCACCTAAACAGCAAGGCTTTCGAGTCTTAATTCATGATCATGAGCTTCTTGATTATAAATCCGATTCTCAACCATAGTTGATCAGTTTCCAGTTGTTACGTTTAGTTGGACGGATAGTAAAAACTGTTCCTGCTGTACGTCGACGCTCCTCTGGGAATACTTTTGTTGGTGGTTTCCATATTCAGGCGGACAAGTAATTTCCTCTTACAACTCCTATTGGATCCCTTCTCATAGGAGTTGTAAGAGGAAGCTCAGAAAATTTAACTTTGCTTTTGATGTTACTACTTAATGTCGATTTTTTAAAATATTTACTTTCAATTAATTGTCAAGTCTTAATTTTTTACCAATTCAAGCCTCACATAGACATCGACGGTTTCTTCCTTATTTTCGCTGATTAATAGCTTATTCAAAGTAGTCCACCCACAACCTTGCGACATGACCGATGATCGGTTGTAGTCGGCTGGCCACTCTGGCCAGTCCAATTGCTGGGAACTGGTACAATAAATATAAATTACCCACTTAGCACCCGCACGTAATATCCGTTGTATGTTTGTTTGGTCGCACGCACTATTCACTTGCAAAAAAGAAAAATATAGATTGGCTTCATGATTTTTCAAAGCCGCTCTACAATCCAGGAATGTGGAGCCTATTCTCGCATGCCACGATTTCCTGAAACTTTTTGATTTGGGTCTGGTTACCAAAAGAATCAAAACAAGATTTTTCTTCGTCTGAAAAGAATATTTCCCTTTCAACGACAACTATATATGCTTCACAACCTGTCGTCTATGAAGAGTTTTTAGTATTTCATTGCAATTTCGCAGCACAATGTTCAATTCAACGCTCACGCATCTTTGAAAACAAAAAATGTACTTGCGCATTGGCGTCTAGGAGAAAGTTGAATCATTGATGCTTTTTAGGGTTCCGAACGTCAAATAGGTTAAGTATTAGTGTTCTGTTCTTTGAACACAGGTAAAAAATCACTTTATCGACCAAACATGTTAACATGAAAAATGTTAGAATTTAGCAGCCTTTAACTCGCTTTCTATACTACCTACACTACTTATTAACATAGAATTATTAATATATCTAGAAGTAATTTTTTACAAGTTATATGCACTGCCATAGGTATTATAAAATTATAGATATTGACAAAGCACCTGTCTCTAAATGCGGAACCTTTTCCACGCGCTATTCGGCTCGGACTTAGACTTATTTAATCACAAATCGTTTAACTTTCAGGTCTTACACAACTGTTACAAAAAATACCATTAGAGATGGTCTCTTTCGTCCAAATGACTTGTTATAAGCTTATGCTTATAAGGTTGTAATTGTAACGTGAGTAACATAAAAAAATATATGTACAAAAATATCTTTGGACCTATTTTAAAATTAGAAATGCTTCTCAGATTTGAGAAAAAACCGTCAAAATTAGCCTAACTTTTTTATTAATGATAGTTACAAATTTAAACAATGTGTGTAAAGGCAGACATATCGCTATTGCATTTTTTTACAGCCAACTTTAGGGTTGATCAGATGTGTATGCCACGTACATTTTGTACAGGAGTTACCTGTTTGATTCGTAAGTGTAGCCTTAATGAGTGTTTCTCGGAGAACGTAATGGCAGCATCCGTCTAAGGACGCGACTAAAAGCCATTTTAGCTTGCCCCATTATATAGAATACCCGACCAGTGCTCAATGATCGAGTGAATGTAAAAACATAATATTTTAATTCCTGTTTTTTTAGGCAATTCCAAGAAATTCCTGAGATTATCATATACTAATAGATATTTTATTTAAATACATAGCGATACACTTAGGAAGGTATCTACAAAGAAAGTAGAAGAAATTCTATATTTCTATATTTAAAAAAAAAATAAAGAATAGATTTACTGTTCATTCATATTTACAAGTTGTTAATGATGACTGGGCTCGCTAATAACCCATCATGTGTCATGTAATTCATCGTAACAATACGACATTCGATGTTACTATTGTTTTTATCGTTTGAAAATATTCAGTAATCAACTCTGGGCGTGGCTTGAGATGCCAAATGGGTACTACATTACACCTGTCTGTCATTCAGTGAATGACTTTCCATGAATTACCACCTACTGCAGGTAAGAGTTACCTACTTGTGCCAAACATTTATTATATATAATTTTCTATTTATAGAGCTAAATAAGTCTTTCTTTCCTTCTCAAAAACTCGATTTGAAATATAATTATGTCAATCTGTAAGAACGATCTGTCATCAGTTTGTAATTTAATACCTGTGACAGCTGTGATGTAACCTGATGTCAGGTTCGCGAAATTGTAACTAAGTATACAATTTTTTTTTTATTGTCAAGTTTTTTATTATTTAATGTTTGTTAAATTTAATAAATTGAAAAGGGGAGGCCTATGTGCAATGGTTAAGAAATAGGCTTCTTGTGGCAGAACTGATGGTTTGATCCGATGGTCTTTTACAATTTTTTTAATGGTTGCCAATAGTGCTTTCTAGCAGTAAATACAACAGCTAACAAAACAGTACAAACTAGTAAATCATAAAACAGATAAAACGAAAACGGCAAAGTCCATATACATCATCCATGAATGAGGTAGAAAGCTATCGTGAAGACTAAAAATATGGTAAGAACAGACATAGGGACTGCCTGTCTAAGAGCAAAACCTTTTTAAGAAAAGTGCTATCGACAGATTTTGTGGGGATAGATGTTGAAGCTTCTAAGTAGGTAAAGAAAAACGAGTGGAAAATCGGTCACTGAGCTCTGAAGCGACCAGCTGAGTAAGGACGCAGTTGGGAAGGCGCTAAGATTAGAGAGAGAGTTGAAGCCTCCAGTAACTTATTCTCTATTCTTTTCATGTGTTAATGTTAAATGAAGGGGGCTTTGTTTTTTTTTAGGAGCTCTAAAACCGTGCGCAATGCGCTTATCCGTAAACGATTTCGTACGTCAAGCGGCGGCGGCTACTCGGAAGCGTATGCTGTGGACGCAACGAGGAAATACGCTAAGGCGAAGAATAGTTTTTTTAGTTTTTACTGAATATTGTTGACTCATAGTAAAATAAAAAATAACTCCGGTAAGCCACTATTATTGATCCCCAACACTCAAAACAGGACAAGAAAGCGCTTACCTAAGACCGCAGAATAAGACGCTGTAGATAATAGACAATACCTGTTTTGTTTTTAATTTATATCCAGTGAAACGGAACGAGCCAAGGCTGACGCATGCGAGAGCACTCCTTGTAGGGCTCGCGGGACGCTAACTGTAGAGCTGGCAAAAAGGGCCCTCTAATTGCTACCAGGAGACAGCGATATTCTGGATATTTCTGGACCGCTTTCAGTTCACAACGAGATTTTGACCTCATTTAAATTTGAAAGAGAAAACATTGGCTTGAAATTTTTTTCATGCGCATGGCATATTATTACAATTTGTAGCACTTTTTTTAAGTTGTCGATATTAGATTCGTAGCATTTTTTTATTTCAATATAGGTATTAATATCATATATAATTCTAATAAATTTGATAAAACGTTTGATACCATTTTATAACGGTTTGTTTTAAGTAATAGTAGATTCAGTAAAGATTATAAAATTAAAGAATATCGTCATAAGTATAATTTACTGTACTATTTAACTTTCAGAAATAATAATCCTGTAGACTGGATACCTATACTGAATCAATTAAGCAAGTATCGAATCTTACAATTTAATTCCCAGTGCGAAAGTGCGAAGTCACACGCTAATCAACTCTTCAGTTTTTAATTGACAGCTTCCGGTTTCCACGTCATTCTCACAAAATGCCGCCGCCATTCGATATTTGATCAAAACTGCGATGGAGATTGGCGAATGTTGGTGTAATTTTACCATTTCTGACACCTACATTAAGTTCGCTTGATACACAACAATATACGAATAACTCTTTTGCTAGTTTATCTACATTTCAAAGGTTTACATGAACCGGAAGTGCTTATTACTTCCATTTTCATGAGCTAATGCTTTCGTCTTCCGCGTTCCGTGGAAATTTTAATGAAGGACAATGCCCACTTTCTTTTTGACCCCCTCTCTACGTAAAAATATGTGAAATTAATTATTTTACAATACAAAACAGAAATTAATTAAAATTAAACAAAAGGAGGGAAATTTGAAAAGTTGGTACATTAATGAACACTCTTGAAAATTTTATTGCCTTCGCTGCAGTCGGGTAATAAATTAAATTTATCTTTAAGTGAGTGTTTCTTCATTTAATATTTTTTTATAATACACAAATTAATCTAATTCGACGAGGTATGCTTTTTATGTTAGTTTAGATTTATTTTATTTCTATAGTTTTTAGTTTCTTAAGTTATTTATTAAGTTTTAGTCATAGATATTATAGACATAATTAGATATAATATCATGTTTGTTTTTATTTAATTTTAAAATTGTAATATTTCTTATTAATTGATACATTATTACCTAATAAAATAAAAAATTAATCTATCGTAAATGAAAATAAAATCTCAAAATAATTTTCACGTTTTAATGAAAATTACAGGAATCTAATTACTTAGCAGTTTATTTAATGCTGACTGAAGTAAGCATTTTCCTTTGTTTTTAAGTATTGGGTTTTCAGGTGAAAAATCAGAATAACACCTCCGTACATTGTTAATAAGCGTCGACGGGGTTTTTAGAAGAGACGTGACACGCACAACAAGAAGGATTTATTTAAAGATGGCGGCTACGTACCTCTGACCAGTCGAGTCGAGATTCTCGAATTCAAACTGTTGAATGAAATTGCCCATTCATGTTCGGAAAAAAGACTTTTATATTCCAGACAACTTGCATTTCATGAAGAATCATTCATAATTTTTTGCAACGGTTTTAAACACAATTCTTAATTTAAAATAAACATGGCGTACCTACATTACTTTAAAAACAGCAGTTTAAATCTACGTTGTTTTCAAAGGAATACTTTTCAAACAGTAATTAAAATTTTTGCCATTTGTATTCACACCAAGTGGAAACAATTATTAGACACGAGTCATGAATTACACATGTAATTATTACATGAGGTGTGCGCTTCTATCACGATTCTTGGAAAATTATTTAAATAAACTTGGTCCTACATAAGAGTCATTAACAAAATGCTCTTAGTATTACGTATGGCAATTTTTATTTCTAGAACAACAAACAAGATTGGTAAGAGGTGGCGCAGGACCAATCGTAATGGAGATCCTTTTTAATCGGATGCCAAGTCTTAAACCAAAGATACACTAGGGGACAAATTGTGCTACATGCCCCGAAGATATCGATCGTCAACAACTTAAAAGAATCTCGGAGACAAGAATGTCGCGGGACATCCTGTACACACTAGTCAGTGGCTGCACAAATGTCGCCCGAAGAGATTTTGTTACTTAGTTGTAATGAAAATGCTCAAACCAGAATAATTGGTTTTATTCTAGTTAAAGCATAACTAAGAGAATATTGAGAATTATGACACAAAGTCAGGATGTCATATTATTTTTCAAAAAACCGAAGACAACAATCATTAGTTTTGCGAACATTGTTGAGGGTCACGTTGCGCACTCGTCCACAGTCGGCGACAATCAGCACGGCACTGTCTCGCAACACAAGTGCTCGCTTTCAACGCGGGAACAAGCAAAATGTCCCGCGTCACGTAGAATGTTGCGGGGCATGTCCCGCAACACTGTGCAACTTGTTATCTTGGGCTAGGGATCAATTAACAAGTCATGTCTAACTTTGAGTTGCTGAACTTTTTTGTTCGTCAAATCCTACACAAAGTAAACCATCGACTTCTGCAAGAGAAAAAATTAAGCAAAACCTTGACATAGTGCGGCAAAATAGGCACATCAATATGTTAATATCGAACACAAGATGGTTGCCTAGTTCTAGATTTACTATGATTTATAAGAACTATACATCTACTGTATATCGAATAAGTAAAGGTTCCCTTGAACTACTCGGACTTGAACCACGACTGATGAGTAACAATTATAATAGCGCTAACACCACTAACGAGCCTAATGATAAGGCATACCGTTTTTAGAGATCGTTTGGCCGATGTCGTAACGGTTGTCTGTCTGTGTCAACGTGATTAGTTGTACCTGCTGAATGGCGGACCCAAACGTTGCACTTGTTACACTTAGGTTGCATGATCTTTAATCAATTACCCAAAGCTATCAAAATGGAAAACAAGTTGAAAAAATTCTCAATTGCTCTAAAATCTTTTTTGACTTCGGAATGTTATTATTCGGTAAAAAAATGTTTAGATAGCCAATCAAAAAAACTAGGACAATTTTTTTTTTCGCATTGAATGAAATGAACATTAATGAATCAATTATTTAGTTTGCATTTAATAAGTATTACCTGTGCTGTGATTAATAAAACGTATTCTAGTTATTTTTAAAGACCTCTTCTATATTTGCAATACTTCTAGAGTCACTATGATGGATTTTGTAATATCTACATATCACCTGTAACTGTAAAACTCATATAGGCAAATAAATCATTGAATCTTTTAAATAAATGTTTGTTAGGTTAGTAAACAAAATAATCAAAAGATTTCAGACCTGAAATTGGTGTAATAGATATTTATTTCCATAACTTTTAATTGCGCCGAACTAACTTTTTCTAAATGGGTAAACTACCAGTCAAGTAGAGAATGCTCTTATCATTGAGTCCGCTAATTGATATTTAATTATTGTACTTGTGGAACAATAAAGTTTTAATAAATAGTAGTAACTTCGGTTTTAAATGTTAACTTATTTTTCTTACTCCAATCCAGAAATTGTACATTTAATTGTAGGGACTAGTTTAGATAACTGGGAGGACTTGATGTGAATTCACCAATCGTCATCATATACGGAACCTTCGTCTTTAGAACTAATACAATGCTTTGCACATTTTGCCGTACATGTAGGCACGATGTGGTTACATTGTAATCGATATGATATTGCAAACTATAGATGAGACAAACGCGCACCACGTGGTTTAGTAATAAGTATTTTAGCTGTATTTTGTACCTACAATAAAGTTTAAATAAATAAATGTTTTTTTCAAAAGAGCCACATCCAGTCAACTAAATTCTCGTTCAACCATATTATCCGTTTGGCACCAGTATTCAGTAGAGCTACTTAGAGCCCGCAACGGAATAGCTATAGGTGTTAATTATTGTGGCTTTAATACTTCCTCCATGCTAATTACCAAGCTGCAGAGTATCATCAATACTTAATGTTACACTGTTACTAACTTCCGCCTTCTGCTTCGCTTCGATGAAACAATTTACCTATCTTTACAATGTCATCTTTAAATATGCTCAGGGAGTGCTATTTTTAAGATATATGATATGATTCACCAAAAATCGGTGAGTCGATTCTGGCCGTTTTCATTCGTCGAATGATGTTATTCGATTTTGAATATTTTTTAATCGACTCATAGGTTTTGAGTGAATTATAGATCTCAAAAATAGCATTCCTATTACAATAAATATTTACATATACAGATGAACTCAGAAACATGTTTTAACAAGACAGTTTAGTTTTCAACGGGTTCCCTTTTTGATTGCTCCAGTATTTATGCAGCTATGAATATTTATCCTATCTGGAAAGTTTTCCCATCGGGTCTAAGCTTTCAAACTAATTTCTTATGCGATAAAACTAGATTTAATATTGCAAAGCAGATTACTGTCATTATGATACAAAATATGTTTTTGCATTTGGGTTAATACGGCAAATGTATTCAGCTTCTTGTTTTTGTTGTCAACCTTTTGTGTCGTTTGATTTTACGGATAGTTGTTAATCACGCGCAAATCATTTTCGCTTTAGATATACCTATCTATCAAAAAATGCTCTATTCTGGGGGTCGATTCTCGCGCCTTATATAATAAGTCGAATGCCGAATGTCGAAAAAAATACGGATATTAGAGAGATATTACAAGACTTTAGGGTTTTCTGTAGTTAGCAGTGGGACAAAACGGGACGGGCCCGCGAGTTAAAAACCTTAGCCGCCAAGTTTTTTTTCGAGAAACATTGAATTAATACCTGGGTTTAATAGTCATAGCACCTATTTACAGTGACTGTAAACAGACAGACTTATTAACTATGTACCAAATTTGTGGGTGTTCGATTAAATAAATTGTATATTTATTTCACATTGAATTAAATTTCCTTTACTCTCTTTTCCCTAAGTCTACAGGAAGAGAGCTAGAGGATGTCCTAAAAACAGGATATCCTCTCTTTACCTGTTAATGTCCTAAAGGCCGCATTTCCACCAGCAAGAAAACTTCTGCCAGAAATGTCTGACAGTCTGACCGACGGCATAGAACGCTGTATAAAATTCATTATTAACATTGAAACACAGACAAGGTTATAATGTCTGTGCTTTGAGATGATGTCGGCTAGATGGACAGACAAACCTTGCAGAAGTTTTCTTGTCTTACTAGATAAATTAATTGGAAATTCGCCTGTAATAAATAGTGTTTGTATGAGATTGACATCTCAACAGACTAACAGAGGGTACATAACAAATATTCTACTCTTTGATACAACCTTACGCACCCCATCTTACTTGTACATAAGGTCACGCGACAGTAAACCTGCCTGCTATGAAACAATTCGCAGGTATCAAATGGATTGTCTGCATGACAAATGACTCCGGTTGGATATTATCGCGCAGTGCAATCGTTCAAAATGTGGAAATCCTGCCTACGCGCCCCTTCACTGCGAGTGTCGAATAACTGCGGAGGACGATGTACAGGCACCATCAGATCTAATATTAACCTCATGGTGATAGTAATTATTTTCCATAAGTAAGCAATATTAATCCTTCTACCGAAGAGAACAACATAATCCGGTAAGTTAATGAAAACAATATGAATTATTTAATTTTGTATTATGGAGTAATTGGAATAGACAATGTATGATTAACCTATCACTTATACGGAGTAAATTATATAGTCAACGGCACTTTTATACCTTGGTTTCAAAGTTTTTTTGGAACCGTCTGGCGGCCTTTGTAAAGGATCCTTAACCAAAGGAAAACCTTATGAATAAACCACTTTGGTGTTTATTTATTCATTGAGATCACACTGGAATCATTTACCAAGACGAGATACAGAAAATACGACATGAAAGGTAAAAAAAAATTGTCAGATCTCATGTAGAGGCAAGCTACTTATTCACTTTTCCCCTCTAATATTTTACCGTGAGTCTTATTGGTGGTTTATAGAATAAAGCGATCCTGTCTGAACAGTTGAACACTTGAGACAACCCAATGATTCCCACTGATCAATTATTGCTCCAACACCTAGACGCCTTAACTCTACATTTTACACCTTTGTCAAAATATTATTAGCATAGTTTTTTCATATGTGATACCCTGATTTTAATGGAGTCCATAGGCTTACCATCAGGTGGGCCCTATGCGTTTTTGCCTACTTAATTATATAAGAAAAATGCATTTACTTAATTTGTTACCAAACACCATTTTTTTTATAAAGTTACAAGATATTATTTATGAACGTTATATTTGCAAGTCATATTTAATGTTACTTAATTTAATACACATAAAATTATATATATTTAAAGATAACTTAGATTGTCAAGGAAAAATCGACTGGGTTGGCGCCGGCAGCAGCGCCGGCGCAAGTGACCGTGGGCATGAAACATCTAAGGTACAGAAAAAGGTGTAGTGTGGGCAAAGTGCATCGAAACCAAATGACATTCCTTTCTCTGTGTGTGTAAATGACCCATACGTCAGGTTCCAATAAAAAAATTCTATACCCAGACCACATGTGAATTCATTAACGTCATCGTAAAGAGATAATTTTTCCAATGGTTAAAATGGGATCTTATTAATTAGACTCAACTGACCGTCGTCGTCATCATCTATATCTCATGAACCGTTTTTTAAATGAAATGAAATAAATTTAAAAAGGTAACTAATAAATAAAAAGTATAAATTTATAACAACTCACATAAAAACTTATTTAGTGATAAACAGTGTTACATAGTGTTGCCAAAGGCTTGTTATCTAAACAACACATTCCAAAGTGGAGTGAAAATCGTTTGTCTCATCAGGTTTTCTTAACCAAACTGGCAGACTTTGGAATAATAAGACAAATATCATAATCATAAATGAACGATCAATGAGATGTACCTTATCTGTAGCATTCTTTAATTTGTACGGGCGGCCTGCATAACGCAGCCAGTATTGTAATGCGACCTAATCTGCCGGTATGCACCTGCAATCTGCAATCTACCGTTGTTGCATTCAGAATTTACATAGCGACTAGTTTTAACGAGTACTTGGATGTAGATATTTTGATAAAATTATGTCTTAATACTCGTCCAAAATGGTTACCAAAAAAATTTATGGTAAAAACGCCAAAAAGCTTAAAAATGGCAAATATTTACTGTGCAAAAATTAAAATTTGATGAGGTAGAGACTTAGGTATTATTCAAATTATAATGTGATTGTGTTAACATCAGAACAATCAACTTATTAGTATTTAATGTAATTATTCTGGCGCTATATTCCAATTATGCAGAATCACGCCAAATGGTCAGTAAAAGCTATTTTTTGAAGTACTTAACTTTATTCAAATAAGTTATAAGGATTGGCAATACATAGATCTGGAATACAGATTAACCGATGTGGTAATATTCTATAAGCCGCCCACCAGACTATTTGCATAAATTTGTGATTATTCCAAATGTCCTGTGGCTATGGTTAATATAGCTTTATTTAATTATAGACATTAAACATTTTGTTTAATTATATTGCCAATATTACCTAATTGGCCGCAATATTGAATGATAATCGTTAATCACTAGAAAAGTTATTTTAACTAACAGATATTACGGTTTTCGTGGTGCCAGAATATAAGTTTATATGTGGTAATATAATATATTGCCACTTAAAAAAATAAATTTATTGTTAAAAATAGCTAAGGCACGTTGTTACGATTGTCGTAAGATCCAGAAACTCCTGAAATGTGTGGGGAATGAAAGTGCGATAACAAAACCTCTAAAAAGTCTGTCTCCAAAACAATGAAAAAAATTACAAAATGGATTATATCATAAGAGCCACTAGGCTAGGCTACTAGATGAAAACGGAAAATGATGACGATGGTTTAGGGTGATGTGAGGTGAATTTTGACTTTTCAAGTATTTGTACTTGTGGAACATTAAAATTTTAATAAATCTGCGTATTTTTGATACACCATCCACAATATTGAGGATATGAGATGGGTTCGTTTAAACATACGGGTCACTTTTGTTCCAATTAAAAAATACACTTGTAAACTTATAAATTTACAAGTCCCGCATCATCGTTATCAGTGGCATCCTGTGGATTACGTCTTATCACAGTTTCCTCCCGTCCTAAATGCAAAAAACAAATCACAACGTTTCGCGATCTCTAAGTGGCCACAATGCCACTCTACTTCACTTTGATATTATTCTTTGGCTCTCTTGTAAATGGTGAGTGAAAATCTTGATGAGCTTATAACTATGAATTTGAATTCCTGGCGGAAGAATGACTTTGATACTTTACTACAATACAAGTAGTTTTTATTGCACCAAAAAACGAAGACAAACTCTAGGAAATTAATTCTCTCTGTTTTTTTTTTTAATTATTCATGTGCATATTCTTTGTGATAAGAAAAGATTTTCAGAAGATATATTTGTAATGTTTTGCAGCGGAATCTACAGACTCAGTATGGAGCGATTTGAAATCAGGTGGTACGCACGTTGGCAGTGGGAGGATGAAACGATTCGTACAAATAGATCCTAAAAAGGTATAAACGCAATGTTTTTATTATTCAGATGTAGCGTTTAAATATTTTTTCTAGGCCACATAAGGTTGTTTGTATTAACTTTATTGCACAGTAAAATACATTAAAACAATTTGTGTAGTCAATGGCAGTTAATTAGTCGGAATGGATGCTTGCTCAGTGTTTAATTTATTTTTTATAATTTTTTACAATTTCTTACTAAAGATAAACAAAATTTGCAGTCTTTCATACTTATATCGATCGAAGCTATAAAAAACTTAAGTATACATTTTTGTTCAGCCTAACATCCAATACCAAGAATGCTCTCTGCCAAACGGGAAAACTGGACACTGCAAGCACATTCAGTACTGTCTGAAGGACGAGATCAAGGACAATTTGGTACACTTCACCGAAAATTTGTGCGTCATCGAACAGTCGTAAGTTCTATCTAGTTACTAAAGTTTCCCACAATGGGAGCTAGACGAATTAATTTGACTCGAACTGAACTGAACCCTGGCTTTCGAAGTTAAAGAATTCCCGGAGACCTATTTTTGAAATGTGTGACTCACACGAAACCAATAGTGTAAGTCACAGATTTTTTTAATGAAAATCTGTGTCATATGTTTTGAGTCATACATTTCAAAAGTAGAGCTCCAGTTCTTTCTGCAAGGTGGTTAATTCTGAGCTATTAACTCTTACAATGTAAAATAAATTGATTTAAACTTGATTCAGGTCAATAGGAATATGCTGTCCAGATGAAACAGGTCACATAGGCCTTGCGGGAGACCTGCCAGCCACCGCGCCCAGGGAGGAGAGATTCGAACTGCTGCAGAAGCTACTAGTGCGAGCTGAAAACAGAGGTACGTCATGCAGTGTTAGAATTAAGAATAAATAAATACTTAAATGCAAGATAACATCCTGGGCCTATAAATAAAATCCATACTAATATTATAAATGCGAAAGTCTGTCTGTCTGTCTGTTACGCTTTCACGGCCAAACCACTGAACGGAATTTGTTAAAATTTGGTATGGATATATTTTAAGACCCAGGGTCAAACATAGGCTACTTTTTTTCCAAAATTGAGTCCCGAAAGAGGCTACTTGACTGTATTCATACTTGGTTAATATTGTTATACTAAACAAAATATACACTAAAAAGTAACCGATTCTGAAAACAACAACAAAATTGGTTGTTAATTATGGCAGTAATTCGATTTTAAAGTTTTCTATAAAAGAAAAGTGGGAGCGTGGTGGGGACGTCTTGCTATCTCTTTTGTATGCACGAAACCGAGTGGCAGTGACGTCACAGCTCACACAGTGCATCCTTTTCTTGTTTTTTGACAGTTTCCCCTTCCACCGAATTTTAAAAGCTTATAACTTATTTATTTTTGAACGGATTACAAAAATTCTTTCATAATTCTGTTTCTGAAAATAAAAATATTGATATGAAAGAAAAAATAAAAATTAGTAGAATACCCAATTGTTGCAATAAAAGAAGAAAATATGTATGAAAATTTGTTTGGCTATTTGTTAAAAGAAAATGGCGCTGCCATATATTCATATATTTAATGGTTTGGCTGTTCGTCAATAGATGGCGCTGCTTATTTTTAATTGTTTGTTTATTCGACATTAGATGGCGTTGCTTATATTAAAAAAATATATAAAACATATTGAAATGTATACATCAACAGATGGCGCCACCATAAAATTAAACTCTATATAGTTTGTCGTACGGAAATAATAAGACTACGTAAGTGGTTGTGTTTTATTGTTGTTCTTCTCGAAGATTCTTGGTTGTTTGTTTTTTCCAGAAAATAAATATTGGTCTTATTGTTGTGTGTGTCGGTCGATTCGTTCAGTTTCTTAATTAGTTTAGTTAATAGGAAAAGTTTTCTTAATAAGACTTAAAAAGTTAATAAGAGTAATTTTCGGATTTAAATATTGGTTGGATTGTTGGTTGTGTCGTGTAAATTCGTTCAATTTGTCGCTACCGATTAGTTTAAATAATAGGAAAAGTTTTTTAAAAAAGTTATTAAGAGTAATTTCCGGATTTAACTAATATTATGCCTCGCAAACATAAATCTAATTTGTCACAAAGCTCATCAAGACCTCAAGCACAAAAAATGGCTCGAAACCAGGAAAGCCAGGAGCAATCTGAACTTCGCCGGGCTGCAGACGCAGAACATCATGCGTCTCTGAGGGCAGCCGAGACCTCAGAGGAGTCTCAGGCACGTCGACTCTTGGATTCAGAACGTCATGCGTCTCTGAGTGATACTCTTTGACGTGCTTATTTCATCCTATAACCGGTCTATTACCTTTACACTTTACATTACCTCTAGATATTGATTCAGCCTCCCTCAAAACAGACACTATATCACAGTGGAATGTAATCGGACCATGTTACATTATGTTTAACATACACCTTTCATACTGTATGCATAAAATACTGTGATACAATACAGTGATCTAGCAATCGCCTACACCCATGAAATTAATTTATAAAGGTGTATCTGATAACAATCCAAGCTTATTTACATCTGCACAAAACCAGTTTTATTCATGACAAAAGTCTGTGAGCTCATCATGAAATAACTTACCCGGATGAGCATTAAAATCACCCAATATATAAAAAGATTCACTGCCATATTCATCTACCAGAGTACTTATTTTACCTAGACAGTCTGTGAATTCCGGTAAATTAGCAGTGGTATCCGTAGGCATATACACACATATCACTATAATGGGATGTTCCCCTGTCACAAATTTTATAGCACATAACCGATCACTATCACATGGCAGCACAGACACATTGGTGAAAACCGCACTCCTCCACAGCAGGGCCACCCCGCCGTAAGGCCGGCCTCGCAGTATACCCACCGAAATATCCATTGCGGAAGTACCAGTCGCGCTGAAGTTCCCATCGATACTTTGCAGGAAAGTGAGCTCATTTGGCAATAACCAAGTTTCTTGCAGATCTATAATATCCGAAGTGAGACACAACTGTCTTACGCTATCAACAGATCGTTTTACGTTTTTGCAGTTAAAAGCTTACAAGTTTACTTACTGTCGAGGCCATAATTTGGTTTAATATTGCCGTCTACAGAGCTTGCTCTGTTTGTAATCCCGTGTTTAAAACCGCGGGCGGAGCCGCGGGCAACAGCTAGTAAATAAATAAAAAATAGTTTATTGCAGGCACAGCCATAGAGAAATTACAAGTTCAGTTGTTACAATTCCAAATTGATAAAAATACATAATAATTAATTTAATTTAATTAAAATGTCAGTGTTTAATTGAATTATCATAAATAATAAAATAAAATATGTGCTATAAATTATTTAGAAATAAATAAGTAAAATATGTGTAAGTATTTCGATGTTATACAAAAATCGTATTATTAGGGGACCTTCTGTCGTACCCTGAGAGGCACTTTGGAGTTTTCAAATTTGATAAATCACCATGCAAAAGGCTCATTTAAATATTAGATAAATTTAATAAAGAGCAGTCGACAAGAAGAATAAGAGGACCTTAAGCATATAGGCAATTCCTTGTATTAAACCATTTGTCGCTAAGTTCATTTGGCTTTATCAATTCTAAAGTAAAGTTTAATTTATATCTCCATATGTCGCGTGTCATACACCTAGTGAAACTAACGTTCTCAAAAGACACCTTAACCTTAAAATTCCGCGTTGAGCAATCAGTTGGTCAGTCAGGAAAAATGGTCAAATTGTCGACTTTCAGGCTGTGGTCTCAGTACTCGCCCCCATGGTCGGTTATCGGGAGCACAACCTGCCAATCCCCGAGAGTGGCCTTGGATGGCCTCCATCACTCCTGAGGGCTTCCGGCAGTACTGCGGAGGAGTCCTCATCACTGATCGACATGTGCTCACCGCTGCTCACTGCACCAGAAGGTATTGTCATTATACAAATAAGTCGGTTCAACAGTAACACACCCCGGACACCCAATACAACAGCGGCGAGCCCGACACCTATTACTACTATTACGTTTCGGTCGCGTCAATGTGTGTGTTACTCGTAGGGTTGGTAGTTTACCGTATTTGCGTCATTGTTGTCCGTCGAGACCCAACGGCCGAAGTGTCATCCTTGCATTATGTTGCTGTCTGGTGTAGTACACAATGTGCTATAGACACTTTCCTATGTTGCACGTCCTAGTTGCTACTAAAGTAATAGATAGCCAACCTATGGATATCATCATTTACAGATGGAAAGCCGAAGAGCTGCGCGTGCGCCTTGGGGAGTACGACTTCGACCGCAACAACGACTCTCGCTCCTACAACTTCATGGTGACGGAGATCCGCCAGCACGTCAACTTCGAAATGCCGAACTACCACAACGACATCGCCATCTTGAAGTTGCACAGACCAGCAGTCTTCAACTCCTACGTGTGGCCGATATGTCTGCCCCCAGTCGGCATGCAGCTGACTAACGAATCTGGTGTTATTATTGGTAAGAAGCACCACACCACTACATTCATACAGATTTTGGTACATACGGTCTTGAACACGTTGATGTTTGAGGTTTTCAAAACCGTCTCCTAGCCCCAGGTGTGGTTCCTTTAACGACCACTAAATGGCAGCCGGTCGAAACTTCCGAAACAAGAAATTTTATTTATTTAAACCTAGCTGTTTCCCGCAGCTCCGCCTGCGTCAAAACCCGAGTCCCGGTACCCGGGTCTTTAACTATATTACAAATAAAAATATACAATACAAATATTTTTACGTACAAATATTTTTTCCCAGGTGTATATTCACAGAGATATGGAAGAAAAATAATTTTAAGATATCATTTCTTAACACGTTTTTAATGGTTATAGTGATTTATGAAGTGATTCAAGAAGGTTTTCTTCATTTTTATTTTAACAAGGGTGCCGACCCTTTGAATAGACCAAACAAACCTACAAAACATGTTTTAAAGTTTAGAATTATATCAGGTTAAAGTTCTGGTAAACAGAAAAACATGGAACTTTGCTAGTTCTCTTCGTATTGAGCCATAAGACCAAAAAATACACCAAATAAAAGTAAACCTGAATAAATTTTATCACTCTCAGGCTGGGGCACGAAATGGTATGGAGGACCGAACAGTGACGTCCTAATGGAAGTAATCGTGCCAATTTGGGACCATCAGCAATGTACCGAAGCCCTGGTAAACACTGTGTTCGAAGAAAACATATGTGCTGGAGGCTATGAAGGCGGAAAAGACGCTTGTCAGGTACCTCTCTACATTGCTAATAAATTTATACGTCACCAGACGAATCTTTTATTGACAGTTTCTTAATTTTCATATTCGAAGTAAGAAATATATTTGGCACAACTTATTTTGTATTTCGTAGGTATAGCCCGACCAGGAAAATAAAAACCCTGCATTGGCGTCGCTACTAATCGCCTTTATGTGGCAACATGTTGTATGTGTCATGTCAACAACAAAATTGACAATGTCATTCAATGAAATAGAAATCAATCCTTCGTTTTCATTCAAATCAAATATAATAACATCTTTTATGTTACTTTTCTCTCATTAGTATATATTATTTTTACCAATCTGATAAGTATTTTATTGACACAGACGCTAGCAACTGCCCTAACAATTTAGTATGGCAAACCTGTACAGCGCCTCGGTCGTTAGCGTCTGCGTTAATAAAATCTAGTGGTAGTAGTACTGATAGTTACTTTTTCGCAACCTTCATGTTTTTCTGTGAAAAATACTGCTAACGTAATAAAAAATATTTACCTTCACGCTTTATATACTGAATCCTGAATCTCTTAATTTTCAGGGAGACAGTGGCGGTCCCCTAATGTACCAACTACCAAGCGGCCGCTGGGCGGTGCTGGGCGTGGTGTCGTGGGGCATCCGCTGCGGCGAGCCCGGCCACCCCGGCGTGTACACGCGCGTGGACAAGTACTTGACATGGATCGTGCAGAACGTGCAGTTTTAGAAGCCAATTTAATTTTAGTAAGGGCCTATTTCACAAAAGTTGTATACGCTTTATTCCAAGGATAATGATACAATTTACTCTCGTATAATGTAGTTTACATTTCACCACACAGTTAACCCGAGAATATACTGGTAATCCACGTATAATTCCGGTTTAAAGACTCTGCCCCTAGAATAAAAATGTCTGCCATCCATTTTCTATGTTTAGATTAGTTCTTGGATAGAAACGTTGTTGGTGAAATCGGCCCTAAGTGTGGACATCCGACGCAGACCATGGAGCATCTGTTGTATTGTCCGTCCTGCTCTGATGAGTGCACCCTAGAGGACCTCATGCGAGGTCGGCCAATGCAAAAAGAATTGCGGTTTTCTGGTCCGACATAGTTAAGTTTCCCTTTCCCGATGAAGAAGAATAAGTTTAATAAACAAGGCATTTGAGATATTCTTTTCTTGCGTTTTAATTTTCGATTTATAAATTTTGGATGTTTCTATATTATTATACATTATCTTTTCAACAATAGAGAAACTTGTCCTGTCTAGTCAGAACCTGAAACTCATCCGGGTGGGACGAGGTTCTAACGATATTTATAATTATAACTCGTCCAAAAAGTATTTCTTTCTAATTTAGTCTTTCTTTCTTAAAAGCACATTCATACAAACATTTGATTCATCACATGATGATAATATACACATATATTACTGCAAATTTCCTTTTAATCTCTCAGAGTTTCGTGACATAAGTATTTTTTGATCAATTCCAATGAGTGTCAATGTTAGCTGCATTTAAAATCACTGTAGCATCGACAACGTCACTTTTTCGCCGTACTCTTGAATGGCATCCAGCATGTCTTCCACCTGTGCCTCGTCGACAGCCGGATGGAAAGTAAAGGCGAGTCGGAAAAAGTTCTTGTGTTGTCGTAAGGGAGAGTAAGCTACCATCAGACGAGAGCTCAAGGTTAGCAGCTCCTTGATTTTGGGGGTGATCTGGAAGGAGAAGATATTGACCACTCAAATGCAGGAAGAATGACTAACCATGACAGCGAGTGAGAAGTAAGTATTTGAAGTGATTAAATAATAAAATATATGGGCACAATGAAATCAATACTTCCATACTCCTTACTAATCCATACTAATATTATAAATGCGAAAGTCTGTCTGTTATGCTTTCACGGCCAAACCGCTGAACGGATTTTGATGAAATTTGGTATGAATATAGCTAAAGACCCGGGGTCAAACATAGGCTACTTTTTGACGCAGGTGGAGCTGCGGGAAACAGCTATTACAGATAAGTAAGAAAGAAAATGACATACTTGTTTATAATTAATAAATACCACAGATTACAGATCTTTTTTTAAGTTTTTGTTTTTTAGTCTAATGTCATAATTCGGTTGCATTTTCTTTTCAGGCTATGAACCAGGCGTTTAACAATAAAGTATGGTACAAGCATGGAAACGTAGTATTAAAAATAGACGTCCTTTAGATGATTATGCCTTTTTAAAAACATTATATTTTGCATAGACTCAATTTGAATGAATATAGTCTAATTCTGCACTTCATTTTAGGACTGAGTAAAAGCTTTGTTTTCAACTGGTCATAGTGGTCATTGTTATATTTGATGAACTCAATCCGATGTATGTTAATGAAATACTTCCCTAAATTTACCTTATGCATAATCTCCCACCACTTCTCATCTTCCTGTTTCCCCCTCATGAAACTGAGGATGAACTAGAAGCACACATTGGGGCCCTGGAGCACTCTAGTCAGTAGCCTGAAACCTGGCCTGCTATCCACGGCAGACATACAGAACGCAGTGCGTACATTAGGCTTTCAGTAATTAACCTAATCTTAAACTTTAAACTATTGATTTTTAATCTCCTCTTTATAACTACCTTATGCATAATCCCCCACCATTTCTCATCTTCTTCTTTCCCCCTCATGAAGCTGGGGATGTACCAGAAGCACACATTGGGGCACTGGAGCACTCTGGTCAGTAGCCTGAACCCTGGCCTGCTATCCACGGCGGTCATACAGAACTCCGCTATGGCCATGGTCCTTTCAGTCAGAGAGGCCAAACCAGCATCGCCACGAGCCTTCCACATCATCCAGAGTTTGAATGCGTCTATCTGGAAATTATAAACGAATGAGGAATTAATTTACTTATTAGTGCAATTGAAATAAATTCCTCTTGCTTCCGAGGGATAAAATATACAAGATAACGGCGTGATTAATATTTAAAAAAATCAACCAATAAATTATCGTTATTTTTTATACAAAGCACTGAACTTATTTGGTATCGCCAATTGTACAATAGGAGGAGCACGCGATCTTTTTTTCGAGCGGTTGTCTCAAAAGTACAGATCGCCTTGATGATTCCGACGTTCATTGAAGATGGCACTGAAAGAAGATTTTTATTACGCTTAAAATTTGTTTTTAGATAAGTAGATTATTTATTTATTTGCTTCTTGAAGCGCCATCTTACCCTCTCTCTCATCTCAGCGCTTTCCCGGCTACATCCTCAGCTGTTCATCTCGGAGCCCAGGATCCGCTCACCTGCTATTTCTCCTCGACTTCGCCCAGTCTTCGGCATTAATTATAAGACCATTAACACTCATATCCGTCCTTGCCGACGTCACAATTCTTACCAGGGCTGGTGGTTCCCCGCGTTAGCTGGATTTCGTAAGCCGTGGCCATACCATCATAAACTGCTTTGTTGTAGCGCCATCTATTATCAGGTAAAATAACATTTTTTTTTGTTAGGAAATGGAACCACTAATACGTACCTTCCTGCCACACTGTATGCTCTTGTCTCCAGTGTCGTAGCTGACGTCATAGAATTTGTCCTGCTGGAACAGGTAGTTGGCGGACGCAGAGTTGGCTTCGTGCAGCAGGCCGCGGTGCCGCACCAGGAACACCGAGCACTGCAACGGAGCGCCCGCCATCTTGTGCGGGTTCCATGATATGGAGTCCGGCCTGGAGATAATGGTGAAAATATTGTTCAGTCCACATGGCTTATTAAGTTAACTGTATAAAATAATACCTAAGCAATTTTTATTGTCTATTTCCTCCAAGGAAGTAATAAGTACCTAACGATACAGAAGTAATAAGTACCTAACGATACAGAAGTAATAAGTACCTAACGGTACCTACCTTCTAAACACAGTAGCAAATATCAGGATTTTATACGGAATTCCTCAAGGGTCAAATCCTAGATAATGGGATCAAGAAACTACTTATTATAATGGTGACTATGATGTTTAAAATTATGCCACACCCATATACCTAGATTATTTTGAAAACCCATTCACGAAATGTATAACCCGACCAGGAAAACCCTGCATTGGCGTCGCTACTGATCGCTTTTAGGTGGCAACATGTTGTATGTGTCATGTTGACACTTTCATTTGATGAAATAGAAATCAATCCTTTGTTTTCATTCGAATCAAATATGATAACATCTTTTATATAACTTTTCTCTCATTACTATATATTATTTTTATCATTTTGGTAAGTATTTTTAATTGAAAATCACAAAATACATAACGTCTACTCCTGTTTTTTTGGCAGATGACATTGAGATGACGGAATGTTACTTGAATACCCAATTGCTAGTAAAAGAAATTAAGTTCTAATATTTTTTCGCAATATAGCCAAGGCTGCTATTTTCCTGGTCGTGCTACATACCTAATACTTTTTGTAACTAACTATTAACTAACCTGTGGTCCATTTGCAATCTGTACTTGAATTTAGGTGATAACATCAAACTCCCACCCCAACAGGCCTGAAATTAAAAAAACAACAATTATAAATAATAAGCATAAACCTGTCAAAGCTTTTTTGAAATTGCCTCTATGCCTCCGACGTGACTACCAAAGGCAACTATAATAATGGCAACCGAGATCATCGACTTACTATGCCATACGAAATCGTCTTACTTGGCGAAAAAGCAAAATCAAGATAAACCTCAGAAGTACAAATGTCTTCAGATTCTATCTGTTTCCTGCTTTCTCTCCTCCACTCCGCCCATTTTACGTCTTCATTGATTATGATAACATATAAGGTTACTCTTCGTTTTCAGATTAGATACGTCACTGACCCATAGGAAAAGTCCTCCGAATCGTCTACAGACAAACACGGAGGCAGTCTGATATGGAGAGAACTGATAAATCTAAGGATATAACATATTATGCTTTACAATTGTATTTGTACAATAAAGTTTTAATAAATTAACCGCGAAAACATTAATCAGAAAAAAGAGATTACATACATCAACATGCATCCAAATGCCATGTCTCCTGCACACCTCAGCTATATCTCCCAGATCATCGACAGCTCCCAGCACAGTGGTTCCGGCAGTAGCGTTCACCATCACAGGATGTCTACCCAGCTTCTTTTGCTCCTCTATAGCTGATTCTAACTCATCGACAATCATTTGACCGTCACCATTGGTCTTTATAGTTTGAACGCTTTCCGTCCCGAAACCCAACCAATGAGCGGCTTTTCTGATTGAGTAGTGACTCTGGAAATTAAAACAAATAGTTTTTAAGACATTATTTTTAATATTTTGTAAACGTGGGGAGTCGTTTCACCGATTTTAAAGATAAACTCAAAATCCAGATTTGTCGAAAAAATATGGCGGCTAACTACTGATATTTTATATTGTATGTTATGAAAACTTATGGTGAACAACTGTCATGATGAACTTATTCTCCTTTTGTCCAGAATGTCGACAGAGAGTTCAACCGCGTACATGAGACTCAAAGCCGTCACGTACCTTACGGTTTAAAAGTGATATCCTCCCACTTACGATGGTGTTATGCAATCAGCTAATCTTTATAAGTTTCATTAATAAAATCACTTACATCTTCAGAAGTAAAAATGACCATTTCAGGTAGACTCCTCATCCCCTTGCTCTTCACCTCGGGGAAGGCTTTGAACCTAGCAGCCACCAACGCATACAGCATGGACATGCTGCCTCCAGGACTAAATATGCCATCTCCTTCTGGGATGCCAAAGAGCTTCAAGATATGATGAAGGACCTTCAGTTCAATTAGTGTGAAAACTGGCGCTACTTCGAAAGTGTATCTGGGGGTTATGGATGTTGATTAATGATAATGCAACACGAACCGGCAAGCACAGCGTTGGGCATCCACCGACCTAAAAAAGGTTACAGGCAAACGCTGGATGCAGGCCGCTATCAATCGGTCATTTTGGAAAGCATTGGGAGAGGCGGATGTCAAGCAGTGGATTGACTGTGAAATTATGATTATGACCGATGATAACCGAGAAAATGATAGGATGAGAGAGAAACCAAAATCATTTATTTATACTACCTATATAATAAAAGTGCCTAATTCTAATATCAAATAAAAAACCAGATCCCAAAGAAGTTCGTGACCAACAATGGATTATTATTTGTGGAGTTATTTGACTAGTTTTTGAATAATTATACGTATATGTACAGTCAGCGTCAAAAGTGCTTGCATAATTTTACGACGTACCTACAATAACAAAAATGGATGGACCTTAAATTTTTTTACGCTATTGTGTTTCCCATTGCTGGGCAAAAGCCACCCCTCTTTTCTTTCACCATACATTTAGTACGGGAAAATGACCATGGGGATCAAACCCCTTTGTGCGTGTCAACAACTTGTGCAATAAATATTTGTGTTCATAAGTTCAGATAATGTTTTAGACTAGGTTAACTAATACTAGACCTAGGCAAGGCAAACAAGTTTCAGAGTACCTAGCTAGATTTTAAACACCAGTCGACCTTAATTGATTTTCCAGTGCAGTATTAATGTTTGGACTTTATTTAGTTTACGGTGCTTTATAATTTCTTGCCAAAACTGTCTTCGAACACTTCAGAGAACTATAAAAAAAGTCACTGAAAATACTATTTTGTTAACAACTATAAAAACAGTTCAAATTCCCACGTGAGCAAAGCCCCGGGCAAATGCTAGGTACCTACTATTAATTATCCCAGGTTAGTTACCTTTTACAATCGAGATATATGTACGTACGTTAGTACATATATCTCGATGCCTTTTACATCCTCAGCTTATGCTGGGGAGCCCAGAATACATTTAATATTCTAAAAAAAATTGTGAAACATAGAAATAATTTTCGACATCCTATACAAAATCGTTTTAGTTGATCACTAGCTTTGTAAAGCTTCTGTAAAAAAACCGCGACGGACTCAGAATGTTCAGAGAAATAAGATTTGGTAGAAATGCTATAACGTGTGCCAAAGTTAAATGGCCTACTTATGGCACTTCTACGTATTCTTATTTCTGTGGTCGTCCTGCGTCCCACAAGGGATTCGCATCAGTTTGAATGAAGCTGAAGTTAGATAAAAAAAGTGATCAATCAAACCCACTGGCTAGTGTTAAAAGCCTCTGCGATCCACGCCCCGGAGAGGCCGTACGGATCACAACCGCCATACAACTGGTTCCTGAATGTGGGGTTGTCTGTCTTTACGCTGTACTGAAGCACCTTCCTGACACATTCCTCCAGCTGTCCGTCACTCACACCCTCTGATATGTCGAGGTCGAGAAGTTTCTGAAAATAAATTTCATTAAATAAATCCCTATACACTTATAGGGACAAATCACAAAGATGAAATAGCTCCGTATAGCTTAAATATACCTACACTTGCTTCCTCCCGCGTGTCTCTCGGCACGTGGGTACGTACATCGGTATGGTTTAAATTTATGCCAAATTTCTGTCTAGTCGTTTGTAAAGATAACGGACAGGCAGATAGGCACTTTGAAACTCGCATTCACGTCTGTGCATGTGTCTATATGTCAGTGGCACGCCTCCTTTTTTATATTTAGATTACACACATTCAACGCCCTTAGGGGATAAATTTCGTTAAACCACGAAACACGTGTTTAATGAAATGTTTTTAAAAGCATGAATCATAATTTTGATCAAAATCGTAGCTGATTTGAAAATATTTGTTTTTCATACAAATTTTCAACCCCTTTTACCCCAATAGGGTATACATTTTTCAAAATCCCTGCTTAATGTGCGTTTACATTATATTTAGGAGCTGGCGTAATACATTTTATGGAAGTGGAGAGAGATTTAAATATGCTCCATATAAACTTTCAACCCCTATGTATAATGCCGAGCTAGTTCTTAAACAATACTCGGCATTATTTAGGGTGTCTTGGCCGCAGTGGGGTACGATGAGGAGAGAAATTAACAACTGCAATCGCAAATGAACACTAAACTTTGTTACATAAAATATTACTATATATACAAAATTAAAAGACTACAGACATTTATTGATTGATAATAGTGGTCTGTTGGTGTAAACGCCAATGCAGCATCTCGCGTCTGAAGTAGGTTGCAGTGATGTTGATTTGGTGCCGATGCAGCTTGTCGCTCGAAGGTTATGGAGCGCATAATTAACACGAAGATGTTGCGTTATCTGGAGGACATGACCTTATTAGCGACCGCCGGTTTCTGCCATTGAGGGTCAAGGCGAGGCCTTAGCGTTCAGCTTAGATATGGCGAAGGCGTTCGATCGGGTCTGGCACCGCGGTCTTCTATCGAAGTTGCCGTCCTACGGCCTGCCCGAGGAACTATGCTCCATCTGCATAGTTCCTCGGGCTTGCCAGCTTTTTATCCGATAAACGCATTAGAGGAGTAGTTGACGGAAGCTGCTCTGATAGCATGGAAATTAATGCTGGTGTTCCGCAAGGCTCGGTACTATCTCCAACGTTGTTTCTTCTGCATGTCAATGATATGCTATCAATCGACGAGGGTATTCGTTGTTATGCGGATGACAGTAGGTACGGGAACATCGTCCTACTCGGGTCGTGCAAATTTCCCTCATTCCGTCGTGGAGGAGAGTCGCGCTAGGCTTGTGTCTGAAACTGAGACAGTTTTAGGAAAAGTCGTTAACGAGCACGAGAACCTCGTCAGTTTCAACCCCACAAAGACACAAGTTTGCAACAAAAAAAAAGGCCGTTTTGTTAGTGGTCCGCAATTCTTCGGCATACCTCTGCCCATCACCGAAAATATTGGGATCCTTGGTGTTGACATCTCCAGTGATGTTCAGTATCGCAGTCATCAAGGCAAAACTGGCTTCAAAAAAGCTCAGAGTGCTTATTAGGGCAAAGCTATACTTCACACCGCAACAAAGATTGTTGCTTTATAAAGCGCAATTTCGGCCGCATCCTGCCTCGGTTTTTCCCAGTGACTACAACGGGTGTGAATAAATAACTACAAGGTCAGCAACGCGCCCGTGACACTTCTGGTATTGCAGGTCACCATAGGCTGCGGTAACCACTTACCATCAGGTGGGCCACGTGCCTGTTTGCCTACTAAATTGTATTTAAAAAAATAAGAATGATCTTAAGTATGTGTATGTGTGTATTACTTAGTGTATGAGAATGGTGTCAGTATGCTATGCAGAGCGAGCAAGGAATACGAGTACGCACCGGTGTAAATATTGACGTACTGCATACTAACGGACCATCAAAGTATTACTTACAGTTCATATCATATTATACAATGCGGTTTCGCACAACTCTGACACCAGGATGTACATGGTCGATTGACAGTGTAACCTACACGAAATTATGATGATAACACAATAAATGAATGTGTGTATTAATATTGTATCCATTAATAATGTAAAAATATACAGACATGTTGTAAATGAGAATTTATGGAAAAGTACAGAGGTAAATTATATTTCGAGGTAAATATAACTTACCATCCCATACAACCATTCTAATCGCAGTGTAGAAACCTGTCATACATCTTACTACCGGGTGTTGCCAGCATCCCTAGGAAACGGTATCCACTTTCCACCAGAGGGGTTGCGGAATGCAAGAAAGCCAACTCGTTAGTGTAGGATAGTGTAAGAGTGTGATGCTAAAGCTTAATCGAACTTAAATGCAAGTGAGATGAAATCCTCTAAATTCTATTGTTACTTGTTCTACGTTTTTACGCATTCCCACTGCAAGTGGAGTCGGCACTCCTAGTTACTTTAAGCCTGTTCCTTGTTTTCTTAGTCTTCCTAAGATTCAATTAATCGCGCATTACATAAAATACCCTATGAATTAATCTAAATTCAGGACAATACCAAAAATTAAGGGTATTTGGGTCACTAATCAGCCCCATATAGTTGCAACCATGCAACGCGCGTGTTGTACCCGCGTAGAGTAGAGTTCTGTAGGTAGTTGTTGATTTGGCCGGCAGAGTCTTGGCTCTATAAAAAGCTAAAAAGCTTCATGTGTTAAAGTTCGTACATCGCAAAATTTCAAACCTAGTGCAAATTCCGAAAAGGATTCCTTATTCTTCATTATTTACTGTTCTATTGCATGTTAGAAATGACTAAATGTGTAAAATAAAATGCAATTCAATCACCAAATTCATCCACATTTTGAGCAATAAAGATTCATCCATTAATTCATTAATTCATTCATTCTTGAAACGAGTAAGTAGCAACTATTCTCTGTACTTCGATTTTTCAAAATTTTGAGCCCAGTGTCTTTCGAGGGTTTCATTGTAAGTAATATAATAATAAAATAAAACCTTACTTCCAACTCTACAGGATGTTTGAACTCCACCAGCGGCTTGTCAGGACCTCGCTCATCTTTGACGATTTTCAGGACTCTGTCCAAAAACGAATGTCCGTTTAAGTCCATACTGAGAACGCCCACAAACAATTTCCATACATGCACACCGATGTTACCAAGTCAATGGACGGAGTTGAACTGACTGGCGTTCGAGAATAGTATGAAGTCGCCTTTAGGCCTTGGTCACACACACAGAACTTATGAAAGAGAATAGATGTGTCAATAAGTGCTTGATTTAATTAGAGCTTTGGTCTAAGTAGTAGTAGTATAACTAAAACATATTAAAAGGTCCCTTTTTTTCCTTCACCGTACTGGCACAGAATAGATAACATAGTGGGGTCAAAGTGATACTAGTGAAACCGTGTCCATGGTATGCCCACTACTCTAACAACGAAATGTAATGAGCTATAATTAAAAAGTAATTGTCATTAAAAACATATTTAAATTACACACATTACGTTCGAAATTTTAAGTTTAAGTCATATTAGGCGCACGCGCAACACATTGAAAATTGATAACCTTTTTTGAAAGGTGTCGTCCATATTAATGCCAAAATTAATTCTTTCAAAGAATTTAAATTAATTCATTCTTAAAAAGTGGGTTAAATGTGGTTAATAGACTCTGTACTTGTTTAAGTTTTTTTTTTCATTAGAAGAGTAGAATGTAAATATAAATTGACGATACTCTTATCATATGCAGGCAGGTCCTTATGGAGATGCTCACTCATAGTAAAAGTTCAAGGGTGAAATAAATTACAGTTGTTTATTTAATTAATCACGTAATTAAGCGGTTAATTGCTACTAATTTATCTTAATGTGTTCGTTATCACTGCACTTTACTCGATGATATCTTTGTACGGCTTCATGGAAATCATTCAACTTTTTTCAGTAAGTTGAGATTTATAAAGATAGAATTGCTTAATTTTAATAGTATAAGTTCCTCTGGTAATAACTACTTGATACGTTACACAGGTCCCTGTCTTCAGAAATCGATTTCTAATGGGATCTTATTGGTACAGTGGTGCCGGAGTGGACCTACGCGTCGTAAAGGTAATTTGTGAATAAGATTACATAATTTGATCTACGAGTAACTCTCCGATCGTCATTTAGTGGCATTTTCTATCTTGAGCTCCTCCGTGCTTCGGAAGGCACGTTAAGCCTTCGATCCCGGTTGTTATCGATAGATAGCAGTGGAGAGGCTGTGTCAGATGGCTTAGGGCAGCCTGAAAAATTCTGATACTGTTGGCCACTAACACACCTCGGGTCATGTTCCTGTTGGTCTGGGTTCCCTGTAAAAAGGGTTACGGAGGTCAAACGGCAGTCGCTCCATTGTAATAACCAGTTCCGCCATATCTAGGACCATGACTTACAGGGTAGTCTAAGCTCCTAAGCGTAAGCTGACGACGCAACTAGGAATACTCGCTAGGATGATGAATAGATTACTTATTGTGTATTTCATTTTTTTTTTTGGATCATCCCATTCGGTCAAAAAGCATAGAAACCGCAAATAGATAAACGTTCATTTTCAGTGCATTAGGTACTTGTTACTGCTATGCATCATACATTCATTTCTGTATTAAAAGAAGGGTGATTGAGACAGGAACGTCATTTGTTAATGACGTTCCTTTCTCAATGGGTGAAGTATTATTTCATATTGTTTATTACCTATAGAAATGCCATGACAAATATCTGCCATTGATGTCAAATAGAGTACCTATATGCACAACAATAAAATAAAACAAATTTCAAGACCTATTAGATTTATGACAATAGATTGTAAGCGAAGTTTGAAGGTATCTTTTCGGCCATAAGATCAAAATTCAAGTATAAATACTCAAGATGAATTTCCGTAGAAGTCGTAGGCCCCGGCGAAATTCTATGAATATCATGGTTAGTGCAGAACGCTGGCGGCAGTACGGGAAACGTGCTTCTCGATTGGATATCGCCATAGAACAGTCTGATGAAGAACCGGACTCGGAGTACTATCAAATCAAAGATTGGATGGAGGAATGCTTCGAGCAGAACAGCCAGGAAAGCAAGTCAGACCATGACATCGACGCTGAGTTGTCTATGAAGCAAACTCTTATTCTGTCAACATTAGTGCCGGATGAAATACTGTTAATGGATAGGTAAACATTTAATAGTTTAAATACAGTCACAATTTACCGCTACACAAACATACCAACTTAATTTTTATAGTTTGTTAAAACCACTCTTATTTAATTTATTTATAAAAAAAACTTATATTTTTTGAAATATATAATGTAAGAACTTTCTTGAAATCCATACATCCTTACTATATAATATACTATATATACTCGAATATTATAAATGTGAAAGTATGTCTGTCCGTCTATCAAACCGCTGAACGGATTTTGATGAAATTTGGTATGAATATAGTTGAAGACCCGGGGCCAAGAAAAGGCTACTTTTTGACGCAGATGGAGCTGCCGGAAACAGCTAGTTATAAAATAAAAAGAAAAGAAGTTGGTTTGTTCCAGAGTAGGACGTGACAAAAAGAATAAGGAATACATTTTATTTCATTCAGATAACAATAGTAAAATTAAAAATACTTTCTCTTCTCTTTATCTTCTATGGAAAAAAGAAGCAAACCACACCACACAAAACTAAACAAGTTAAACATTACAGTTCAGTTTATTCTCCGTGCCTTAAACAAAGAATAGCTTATTACCTATTACATTTTTTATCCTTTTTATTTCAGTTTTGATTCAGGGAACCTAAAGCGATTTGTTGGTGTTCTTCTAATGGCCGATGTTACTGGATATACGGCACTCTCCGAAAAATACAATAGTTTGAAAGGGGGCACGTATCGCCTAACAGTGACTCTCAATACATACCTCGGTTCTCTCACGGAACTCATCTACAGCCATGGTGGAGATATTATAAAATTTGCTGGCGATGCTTTTTTAGCTTTGTGGAAAACAGATAAAAAAACCTTCTTGGGCCATACTGTTCACGCTGTTATAGCATGCGCATTAGTAATACAACATTCATTCTCGACATATGAAACCGATGTTAAAGTAAACTTAAAAGTTAAATTAGCAATATCTGCTGGGAATCTTCTATTTTCTCCTATAGGTACTGGTATAGACATGAACTACGTGATATTTGGACTACCCGTGATCGAAGCAAAACTAGCTGAGAGTCTTTGCTCATCAGGGGAAGTTAAATTGACACCTTCTGCTTGGGGCCATTGCTATTCTAGAAATTATGACCATATCGTACATCCTGATGGCCATGTCACAATAAGGTCTATATTATATGATCCTCGGGAAAAAGATGTTTCAAAACCTTTTACAGGCTTTGGCTCTTCTGTAAAGAAAATTAAGAAAAATTTTACGTCCATAGAAAATCTTCCAGATGATTTTTTCGAAAGTAACAAAAATGTATGCTTCGCTGACGAAAAAAGAAATAGCGATATTCTGAGCCTACGCAAAGCTATTATGCTTGCCGAAGAAAAGCAAATTGGATCTAAAATTCGAAAATTTATGATTCAACCAGTTCTAACCCAAATAGATGCTCATCAGCCGCTTGAATATTTGACAGAAATGAGACTAGTTTCAATTTTATTTATAACTCTAAAACCAACAACCTGTCCTCTTCTCCAACTAATAACAATTGTTAATAATGCGTATCAAATAACTTGTGAAATCGTTTATAAATCTATGGGTTGTGTGAATAAAATAATTCTGTTCGACAAAGATGTCATGATTCTAGTTATTTTTGGATTGCGAGGATTCAAACACGAATCTGAAGCTCAAGCTGCCTTAAAGTGCGGTTACGGTATACGAAAATCAGTATCAGCTCTAGATGGTGTACAAGACGTATCAATAGGCGTTACAACGGGTCAAGTCTACTGCGGAGTAGTAGGACATCCATTACGTAGAGAATTCACAGTCATAGGGGCAACAGTCAATAAAGCAGCTAGGTTAATGTGTGCTTTTAAAAACAAAATTACATGTGATGAAAGTACGTTTGTGAAAAGCAAAATGTCAAAGAATGGTTTTACCTTATTGCCCAAAATTGATTTAAAGGGTATCGTCTATGTCGGAAAAATTTATGAATATTCAGAAGATATAAGAGAAAAAGAATACCACGATATCCCTTTCATACTACCCCTTTTGAACCGTAACGATGAGATAGAATATTTTAAAGATTGGCTGGAAGAATCACAAATGTTCAGAGATTTTGATGCACTTTTGTTGGTCGGTGAATCACGTATTGGAAAGACGCGAATCTTAGAATGGATGGCACGTTATGCAAGAAATAACAGATATAAGGTTTGTTATATTAATTTAACTTCTGTACATTCTGCAACTTCATATTTAGCATTGACTCAAATAATAAATCAAATATTAGGAGTAGAAGAGCCGACAAATGGCTTCGTCAAAGAAGAAAAAATTGTTCAGTTAATCAAAGTGTATGATGAAGATCTCTGTTATTTGAATAATGTGATCAAAGTACGTTTTGCTTATCACGAAGGTGTATATAGCTTAAATGAAGACAGTAGAAATCAAAAAGCGAAAGAAATGTTTACGAAAATGATAAAAGCAATAAGAGAAGTCCGTGTAATTTTTTTAGATGATATACAGAACTTAGATGTTCAATCTTGGGAGTATATTTCATTAATGTTCGAATCCAAAAAAATGTTTATTGTATGCACTGCTACACGAGGAAAATTTAGCTCACTTAATAATTGGCTGTATGATGTATTTATTAACAACAGTATAAGAAAAATTGTTCTTGGACCTTTGTCTTCAAATTTGATTCCCGCATTAGCATGTCAAATTTTAGACGTGAAAGCTGTCCCTGTAGATTTATGTACAGCACTTAATATAAAATGTAATGGGTGTCCTGGTCTTATAGAGAGTTTCATTGTACATTTATTTTCAAGTGGAGCTATAGAAATAAAAAAGGTCCTCTATGAAGAAATTAATAATTTTAAAGAAGAACAATTGCAATTTCCTGACAAAGAATTATTGCGACCTCAAACAATAAATGCTGAAGACCAAGAACTTTTTGACGCGTTTTTAGAAGAAGATGACACAGGCGAACTAGGAATATGCTTAGTGACAGAAAAATCTGAATTGAAAACTAATATTAATGTTCAAAATATAGACGCTTTAATAATGATGCAAATTGATACGTTATCACCTTACCAACAACTTCTGTTGAAGATTTCTTCAGTAATTGGAAATGTAATATCCAGAGACCTATTGGAAAGTATCATGTATGAAAACAATAGTATAACAACTGCAAATGCTATTAGAAGACTCTTCAACGCGAGGCTCTTTTCATGTGCCAACCTCCAATATAAGTCAAAAGTAAGATATTCATCAGCACTTAGTATCTATTCAACACCTTTTCAAACAGGCGATGTTCCAATTTGTGAATGTCCATTCGAATACAATCCGGAAAATTGTGAAAATCTCCCGAAATATGCATTATGTAAAATAATGAAATTCCGGAACAAAAATATACAAAAAACATGTTACGAATTACTTCCCATGAACCAAAAAAAAGAATTTCATTCTCGGATTGTAAATTATTTAGAAAATAATATTATAAAATGTCCAGCTTGTGGAGGTACATTTACAATAGCACAACCTGAAAGTAAGGAAGATAGTCTCATAGAAACAGAAACGAAATCAAGCACAGAGTCCTCTGATACTCTGTCTATTTATACCGATAGTAAAGATGAAAACGACATTGTTCCAAACTCTGGAGAAAAAGTATTTAGTATTTCATTTAACAACAATGAAATACGTGACATTAAAAGGTCTATTTCAGAATCTATCGACATAAACCGAAATGAAACTTCAAACACCGCTATACAGAGAGCTAACAGTTGCAATAATAATCAATCGATGGAACGTCACGTATCCACGTTTACATCCATATTAAAAAGTAAAGACAAAGACGGAATGAGTAAAAGTGTGAGCATAAAGAGAGTTAAAATGTCCCGGCTCTTTTTTAGGAGAAAAAGCTCGGATAAACTGAGCAAGAAACATATCTTCGACATGTTACGTGAGGTAGCAGAAGCGAAAGATTTAAATGATTGGCAAAATCTTGAAGCCAAAGATAGTAAAGATGATATTACTGGAGATTTAAAAGGCAAAAAAAGAAAATCTTTTTGCATACAAATTGAGAAAGGGGTTTCTCAGACAGATTTTAAAAAATGTACTTGTGCAGATATAAGTGTTAAAGTATATGAACAACTCATACATCATGCACAACAAGCTGAATTCAAATCAAAGGCTATACAATTTATGATAAAGTTCTGTTATTTAAGTTTTATTAACAATGATTTACAAAATTGTTTCACAAAACTTAATGATGCTGAATCGGCTTGTAAAGATGACAAACCAAATGACAATTTTATATTAAATAAATACGAAAAACGCAAATATTTGGGACAGATATATGCACTGAAATCCACCCTTCACTTAATGAATGGTAATCTTGAGTTGTCAAAATTCGAATTAAATAAAGCGAGCAAAATATATCATATTAATTTAACCAAAGGTTCAAAGCTTATTTTTTTTAACAGATTTCTTAAGAATATTCTGTTAAAAAATCCTAAATATCGTTTGAATAATGAATCTATTGAAGCAGATTCCGTATTTTGTTTAAACACGGCGACATTACTTTACTCGGCTCTGGGTGACGAGAAAACTGCAAGAATATCCGCTTTAAAGGCCATAGACGTTGTTATGGATGTAGAATGTAGAGTGATTGACATTTGTGACGCATTTAGCAATGCAATACAAGTAGAACTAGATAGAGAATCACCTGAAACTACAACTGATATTGAACGATTAGCCAGCGAAGCCTTAAGACGACTGTCTGAACCCATAAAGTCTCATGAATTATTTGCTATTGGAAAGCTCTTTATGGCTACATTTCGGGCTCGTTCAGCTCGAGGCGAATTAGCACCGGCCATACGTTCGGGAGTTAGATGCTTGACGATAACTCGTTTTCTTTTAGCCGAAAATATTTCTTTAGAAATTATCCCAGACTTAGTTTACGTATTGATTGCACGCCGTCGCGTCGAAGAAGCCATTGATGTACTTATGCTATGTTTGAATATGGGGCAAAATCAAATGTCATACGACTTTGAGACTTGGTACTATGCTCTTTGCATGGACTTGATTTTAGACGCAGGTTTTCAGTTAGAGCCTCCATATGAAATAAGTCGTTATGCAGAACATGCACTGATTAGTGGAAGGTCTGCAGGCCCAAGTCGACGTAGATTGGTTTTAGGTTTGTGGACGTATTGGTTGCGAGCTGATTTTGACAAAAAAGCTAAAAGATTTGAAGCTGAAGCTTTAAGTTGGTTGAATACCGATGAGGATTACAGCTCACTTACTACACTTCTGAGTTGTCTGAGACTTGTTGAGGGATTGCTTGAGAGTTTAGCCCGAAAAATAGACGATTTAAAGAAGGTAACTATCCTTGACAAAAGAATTTAAGATGCTCCGTGTATGTTACTATAGTAGTACAAAATTTAAACTTGTTTTTAGGTTGTAGATTTGATGGAGTTGCGTTCGATTGCCGATAAACAACTTTCCAAAATAGAAAAAGATGTGCGGCTCATAAGATCAATATATCCCAGATGGCTCCTTTTAAAAGCATACTCCTGTAGCTTATCCGGCCGGAAAGCTGGATATTACTTTAATCAGGTAAGGTAAAACTATGTTTATCATAGCATCGATAGCATCAACATTTTGTGTAGGTTACATTGTCAATCGACCATGTACACCTTGGTGTCAAATTTGTTGCTATTGGACTCTGATAAAAAAGTTGCATGATTCTTTCATTTCCGTAAAACATGTAAAATTTTGATTTTTGTTCCTGAGCCTATAAGTATGTTACGTTGTCTTGTCGCTAATTGTGCTAGATTGTTGTTTGTGACATTTGTACAAGGATAGTCTGCAAGAGAACCCCTCTCACATACGAGTAGTTACTTACGTCACCAGACGGCAACTACATTATTGTGTTCTTCTTTCAAAGGCAAGAAGGACAATAAAATTACTGAAAAATATTCTGAAAAGTATTGTCTCGCCAGTATAGTTTGAATACTTAGGTGTAAATTCAAACTCTAGCTAGCTATCACTTATTTCTTTCAATACCTTTTAAAATATATAATGTAAAATTACTTACTGAACAGTCCTTAGATGAAGCAGTTCGCGTCAACAATCGCCTAGAGGAGGCCCTAGCCCGAGCGGCCACCTCCAACTCCCGCGTGTGGCTACAAAGTGCCCGCGCCGGAGTCTTTTTGCAGTGGCAGGAGGCCCCAGAACAAGTGAAGTCTTCGTGGCACCAACTGCTTTATAAAATCTCCACCAGTAGACAATAGATTGAATATTCAGATTTTCTGAAAAGTAAGATTCAAAATAATTTAGTTCTTTTTTGTATAATAATATGTATGAACTCTGGACAGCGATATACTCTAGATCCTTCACAGCCCAAGCGACTCGTCTCCGAAATGCACTCCAATCCGTCAGGCCCAGACATTTAAAAATTTCAAGGACCATTGAAGCAGCATTATCTGGATCTAGAACGCAGCAACTATTCAAAATGGTTAACAATTCGAGTCGAACATTACCATATTACATTATAATGTATGTTTAATATTATGTATGATATATATGTATTTTATTATATTATGTATGTACTTGTAGATCTGTAGAAAGAAGAAGAAGAAAGAAAACATTTATTTGCATTGAAAGAGTACAATCAGATATTACACATTAATAATTCGTCCTAACAATCAACCATTTAGGCATGCAAATGTAAATATGATTTAATATTCAAATAACTACATTAATTATAATAACAAGTCAAATATTATTATTTCCTTCATCAGTAAAACATGTCAATTTACTATCCAAAAATTCCCGAACACTATAAAAACATTTTTTTGTAAGTATCGTCAATAATTTAGTTTTGAATGAAATATAATCTAATTTCCTTACTTGCTCTGGTAGTTTATTGAACAACTTTGTGCAACTGTAGTAACTGTTTCGATGCATATACTTAGTCGTTGCATTAGGCAATAATAATTTATTCGGGTATCTAGATGGTTTCGCGTGTTTTATGTAATCATCTTTTAATTGAAACAAACCCGGATGGGATCTCATAAACATACAACACTCAAATATATAAACTGATGGAACGGTTAAAAGATTTAGTTTCTTAAATAATGGCCTGCAAGATGTAAGTGGTGTAACTCCACATATTGCACGAATACACTGCTTTTGAGCTATAAAAACCTTATTTATATCAACCGAATTACCCCAAATAGTTATGCCATATCGTAAGTTAGAATTTACATAGCCATGATATGCTGTTAATGCTGTTTTCTGATTGACTTGTTTAGTCAATCGCCAAAGTGCGTACGCAAATCGATTTAATTTTAAACAAATATGCTCTATGTGCTGTTTCCATGAGCATTGGTTGTCTATAATAATACCAAGAAATGAGGTATCTGTGGCTTCTCTTATAGGTCCATCAGACGAAAATACATTTAAAATATTTGATTTATTGTTTCTATTATAAAACCGGAGATATTTTGTTTTGTCAATATTTACTTGAAGTTTGTTATTTTTAAGCCATGCAATAATACTGTCAACTGTCGTGTTAATGTCATTATTAAAGTTTTTATCAGGAGTTTGAGTTATAACAACGGATATGTCATCTGCAAATAAACTACAATGATGTTGAGTCACATTTGGTAAATCATTTATATAAATGATAAACAGAAGTGGTCCTAAAACTGTTCCTTGAGGAACTCCAGTATTGTTTATTAATTAAGTTGATTTAAATGATATTTCTTCATTATTGTCATTTACATTTGTGATTTCAACATATTGCGACTAAATAACTTTTTAACCAGTTGTAAGCTACACCTCTTAAGCCATATTTTTCACACTTATTTAAGAGTTCGTCATGTGAGACAAAGTCGAAAGCTTTGCTCATATCGAAGAAAAATACAACTGTGTCAATGCTTTTGTCAACCTTTTCTGTTACAGTTTTTATTAAGTTGAAAGCCGCAAGCGTTGTCGACTTCCCTTTCCGAAAACCATTTTGTTCTTTAGCTAAGTAATTATATTTTTCTAAAAATTCGTAAATTCTAACGTGCATGGCTTTTTCAAAAACCTTATCAATAATGCTAGTTAAAGCAATAGGTCTGAAGTTTGTATGATTTTTATTTTTATGACTTATTTTTAATTTTTATGTTATTTATTATATATCTAGGTATATACTATACAAAAATTTTCGTTAATATTATCTATTTTCTGTGCGCCACAGTATCTTTTTAATGTATTTCTCTACCCTTAAGTACTCGTAGCCTAAAAGATATTGCTTTTGCGATAAGGCCGCCTATTGTACATCTTGTCTCAAACATTATATTTGTCAAGTATTTTCTTTGGTGAAATAGTTTTTACTTCTTATTATATATTATACTAGCTGTTTCCCGCAGCTCCGCCTGGTTAAAAAATAACCTATGTTTGACCCAGGATCTTTAACTATATTCATACCAAATTTCATCAAAATCCGTTCAGCGGTTTGGCCGTGAAAGCGTAACAGACAGACAGACTTTCGCATTTATAATATTAGTATGGATACTTGCAGATTCTCATGCCTTTAGAAATAAAATCGAATTAGAGATATCTCGAAAAATATGGCGGTTATCTATAAAGTCTCGTGTTTTAATCCTACTTGTACTTATTTTTCCAACTACACAGCATTTATTACCTTCTTGAACATACTAACATCTTAAGCTATCAGTTGGCAGCGCACTAGTGACGCCCACAGTACCTATATCAGAAGCAAGCGTCTTACGCGAGCCGTACGCTGACCGGCACCGTAATCGTATAGAAAAATTATAGCACAGGCAAGGCGTAGTTATTAGACGGCAAAATTTAGGTCACTTATGGTATGGTACAGCCTAAAAAAATTACGATTCATAATTAAACAAATTAGTCTCACTCTATTTACAGTGTAGATAAACATTCGCAGCACTAATGCCATCTAGACTTTAATAAAAGAACGAGATCGGTTCGAACGGTCTGCTTATCGAGCAAAAGCAGACAAACCGGTTGATATTATCACAGTATTTACAAACACTTTACTAAACTACAGTATACGACATATTTACTTAAAACCGACATACATCTAATTTTAATAGGTAATTTCACAGACTAAAGTACTTCAATTCTTGTTTTGGTATACCTATCTAGAACATTGTCATAGTTGTATGAAAACAAAGATAACCTACAATTTAGTTATTATTAAATTAGAATAGTATTTGTTTCTCTCTTCATTCAGACAAAGTGACAAAGACACATGTTACGTATCTATGTAGATAAGGTTATCAGTCAATTCACTTATTTTCATTAGGTTTCTTTAGTATCGGTGATTGTCATTCGAGAAACACGTTTCTATCGATTATGTGCGAACAAAATATTGTGTTTGTCGGCTTGTTTGCTTCGGCGAAGTCTTTAAACGAATTGTCCGTATTTAGAGGTTTTTTGGCTGTTGAAAATGGAAAGGTAATTATTTTATTTTATTCTAAGATAATTTTTAAAAATGAGTAGTAGTACTTCGATCGGGATAAAATGCAAATTTAATAAAAACTTTTATACTTAGGAGTGCTGTGGTATGTTGTTTCTGATATATTTTAGTGTCAGTAGTGTAAAAGATACTAATAAGTCAGGGTTGGGCCACTGTCCGCGGTTTGAGATCGATAGGTATCCTGTGGGTAAATTTTAACATCGATTACTTGGATTGCTCAAGATTTCTAATTCTAAAAAAAAAAAATTATTTAAAGAAATTTTTACTACGGGGTGTATTTTTTACGTTTTATTCATGGTATGAAAATGGCATCGCCTGCGTCAAAAAGTAGCCTATATTTTGACCCCGGGTCTTGCAACTATATTCATACCTAATTTCATCAAAATCCGTTCAGCGGTTTGGCCGTGAAAGCGTAACAGACAGACAGACTTCCGCACTTATAATAATATATTATATAGTATGGATATCCATTTAATCAATTCCATAGATAGATATTTTTTGAAAGAATCCACTGCATCATTTGTTATTTTTTCTCTTGAGGTGTGGAACTACACTTCCTTTATTTTAATAGGATTTTTTGAGGAATGATCCTCATATTTATTTATTTATTCCGCAAGTATAAAATTACTTATAAAAATTGGCGGACTTAATGCTATGAACATTCTCTACTAGTTGACCATTGGGATAAGCAAATTGTCCCTATGCCCGCTCTGCCCCATTATGTGTGTATTCTCTTTGCTTAAATTTTAATTTATTTTTCAGATAACAAAGAAAGGAACATCTATCGAATTTGAAACACAAAAAAAAACTGGAGCATTTTCGAAATTTAAAATTGTACAACTCAAAGATGGCCAGTTCGTCATGCCCGGATTTGTGGACTGCCACACCCACGCGCCTCAGTTTCCTAACATTGGTCTCGGACTAGATCGCCCTTTGCTTGAATGGCTGGCGAAATATACGTTCCCTTTAGAGAGCCGATACGGTGATTTGGACTTCGCCTCGTCCGTTTATGACAAAGTTGTTGTAAGTAGACTTTTTAAAGAGCTTCTTTTCTGTGTTTTTATCATGAAATTTAATTGACGCAGACGCTAGCGACTTGTTAATAATTTTGTATGGCAAATCTGTACAGCGGATAATAAGGTAACTAAAAAATTCATATTAAACGCGATCACTAACATCTGCTTTAATGAATTCTTATGATAGAGGCTATACACTACTAATGAGGCTACCACTATTACAACTGTCTCCACTATTCTTCTACACGAAAAAAAATATCCATACTTATATCTTATAACTAACCGATATTTTCAGCAAAGACTTCTCACTAACGGCACGACGACAGCTTGTTACTTCGGCTCACTCCACCTAGACGGAACTCTCGAACTAGCGAAGAGTGTCACAAAGTACCACCAGAGGGCGCTAATCGGCAAAGTTAGCATGAACTTGAAGAACGATGCCGGGTACTACAACGACACGCAGAAGGAAATTCAAGAGGTGGAGAGTTTTGTGCAGAAAATTCTGGAATATAAGGTGAGGTAATTATGTTTTATTGAAGTGGTTCTTCGTATATCTAATAGTGTGCTAATAGTTTTAGCGTAACTTTTGGTTTTGCTAGCCGCATGCCAACGCTTTACTTTTGCTGTTTGTCGTCTCCAAAACTCATGTTTTCTTACGCGAAATTTTACTGAAATACTTAATAAAGCATAGGTAGTAGGGTGTATTATAGTTTATTTTATGTAAGTTTATACTATTGTATTAAGCTTGCTTGTTTCTGCGCACTACCTAAATCTCTTTTCTTTATTCTTCAAAACTGTTGCCTGTAAGAGATTAATATTGCGATAAGGCCCGCCTTTGCACATCATTATCTCATATATGTCTATGTTTTAAAATTGTGTTTTATTGGTGCAATAAAGTATTTATTATTACTATAGCATCATTTAAACTCACAAGATTACAAATATTTAATAAACCACCTTGTTCCAGAATGAATTGATACAACCAGTATTGACGCCAAGATTTGCAGTCAGTTGCGATTTGGATCTCCTTACTGCATTAGCGGAAATCGCTAAAAGGCACAATTGTACAATTCAGGTAGGTTACCTTACCACTTGATTAACTCTCGTCGCCACATACTCAACTTACCTAGAGAATTAAAAAGCGATCACTATTCTGAGCTATGAATCAAAATATTCAGACATACATATGTTTAATTGAGCATATATTTAAGAATATTTTTCACATAACGACTAATCTATAAGAATAGTACAAGATTTAATTTCGTTTAAATATTTATTTTATTTATTTTTATTTTACTTTATTCGGAGAACATACAGTCTTCAATTTCAACTACACAATATGTAATGACCATTTACATCAGTGATTCCCAAAGTGGTCCAGGTGGACCCCCAGGGGTCCACGGGAGACTTGCTGGGGGTCTACGTAGGCGTGAACAAAAAATGGGGGTCCATAAGATGTTAATGGGGGTCCACGAAAATTTATCTGCTTTTGATAGTAAAGAGCAAAAATGTAAGCATAGTTTTTATAAGGGCCTACCTACATTGTTTTAAGTACCTATCTAAGCAGATAATATTTTAATAAGGCAAGCGACTGTTACTTGTCCAAACTTGTGTATTCGATATTACGTACAATTTCGTGTACAGACTTGCAAAGCGCTATCCGCCCGACAATGCTTAATGCTTGTTCAGACATGAACTTGATCAACACTATAAATACTTGATGCCAAAGGCAACCAAACGCATTCATTTGTTTCCGGAATTTCGAAAACAAGGCGGAATTTGGAAAAAAGTTGTGAGAAAATTTATATCTGTGTTTGCTAGTGCCGGAGAAAAGTAAGTAACCTACCTTTTTTTGTTATAGTACTTAAGTATTTTGTTTACGTGTACTAGTCGGTTGATCACAACGGCCTGTATAGATAGGTAACTTAGTAACTTACAGATATTTTAATTGTCCTCTTTCGATTTGAAGACAAACACAGCACGTTTTATTCAATTGTTTTTTCACGAGAGAAGCACTGCCTCTCTAAAAAGGCCGAATAAGCAATATTGCAGAGCAATTAATTTTGTAATTTTTCTTGCAAATAACTACTAATTTTATAAAACAGTAATTTCATAATCATGTTAAATTGATTTTGAAGTAACTATTTTATCAAAACTATTCCTTTTCGGAAAGAGCGAGCGGTGCGCGGGCGACGGGAAAAGGGCGGGGCTTGAACTTCGATGCCTGTTTGTCACGTTTTAACAATGAAATAAAATCGAAAAAATCGAATACTGATCATATTTTCCTACACAAATATGATCAGTATTCGATACTGAGTACACTAATTTTTATTTATACTATTAAAAATTAGTGGTAAATTATGTACTTTAAAATTGATACCGTTTTGTGAAAACGTTTGTATTTGTCTCAGCGGTTTATTAGTTGGTCCCTTTACAAGCCGTAATTCTATTTCCGCGTGCTGACAAAGGCTGCGGTGTGATACCTATATTCAGAAAAAAACTTGGTTACTAAAACATTTTTTTTACAGGTAAGGTAACTGACACGAAACATGGCTACAGCAAAGAAAAAATGTCGACAATATAGTGTCGATTATTTGAAATATGGTTTTGTTCCATCAGAGGCAGACAAACAATTGCCCATGTGCCTATTATGCAACAAAGTTTTGAGCAATGACTCTATGAAACCATCAAAGCTCGAAGATCATCTAAAAAGGTGTCATACTGATAAAATAGGTAAAGATTTAAAATATTTTCAAACATTGAAAGAAAAATATGGAAAGAGACCCACCATGCACAGTATGTTCGCTTCAACATCTCAAAGTAACGATGATGGCTTGCGGGCATCTTACAATATCTCATTACTTATAGCAAAATCTGGAAAACCGCACACTATCGGAGAACAATTAATTTTACCCGCTGTTGAAGAGGTTTTAAAAACTGTTTTGCACAAATCTCCATTTGACGTACTAAAAAGAATTCCATTAAGTAACAATACTGTACAAAGACGCATTGATGAAATGAGCTCTGATATCGAAAGCTTTTTGTGCAATCATCTGCAAAAAACTCATTTTTCTATACAACTGGACGAGTCAACGTTACCCAGTAATGAAGCATTACTATTGGCATATGTCCGATTTATTGTTGAGGAAGAAATTCACGAAGAATTGCTATTTGCCAGAACTTTGGAGACTGACACTAAAGGCGAATCAATATTTAATGTCCTGAGTAATTTTTTTACGGAAAAATCGATCCCATTTACAAACATTATTTCAGTGGCAACAGACGGAGCTCCTGCAATGGTCGGGCGATATCGTGGGTTTATAAGTCATCTCAAAAGAATTATACCAGGACTTACAGCTATTCATTGCGTAATCCACCGACAACATCTTGTGGCAAAACATTTAAGTGACAGGTTGAACCAATCTCTTCATTTTGTAATAAAAGCTGTCAACAAAATCAGAAGCAATGCATTGAATACACGTTTATTTGCTCAATTGTGCGACGAAAATGATGAAGACTTCCAACGACTGCTCTTACATACTGAAGTACGCTGGTTGTCGAAAGGTGCATGCTTAACGAGATTTTACTCTGTTTTCGATTCCATATTAGAGTTCTTAGAAAGTAGAGATCCAGATTTAAAAGAAAACTTGATCAAATTCAAAGCAGACATTGCGTATTTGACAGATTTGTTTAAAAAATTTAATGATATTAACTTGCAGTTACAAGGGGACAGCCTGAATTTAATAAAAACAAAGGGGATAATTTCGGCTTTTCTTGGGAAATTGAAATTTATGAAGCAAAACATTAGTCGGCGCGAATTCTCTCAATTTCCAAACTTGTCGCAGGTAGAATGTATTGATGAGGATATCCATACCTACAGTCAACATTTAAGTGCCCTGCATGATGACTTCAAAACCAGGTTTGAAGATATACTGACGATGGATATACCACCATGGATAATAAATCCATTTGATGAAACGGAAGTGGCCAATGTTGTATTACAAGAGGAGCTGCTCGAGCTAAGCACTAATGAGGAGCTGAAGGTGAAATTTAGAAAAGGCTACCCAACATTTTGGCTGCAAGCAGAAATACCCGAAAAATATCCTGGACTGTGGGAAATCGCAAGGAAATTTTTAATAGCTTTTCCCTCGTCATATCTTGTCGAAAGGAGTTTTAGTGCCGTTACAAACCTCTTAACAAAAAAAAAGGAGCAAATTAAACATCACAGAGCGGGGGGATTTGCGGTTATTGCTCACAAAAATAAAGCCAAACATTGATCGTTTGCTGACACTCCATCAGATACATCCTTCCCATTAATTAAAATTATGACCTGAACCTATATTACCTTAATATTTTTTTCTTGTAATTCTATTCTTTTAATAAATAAAGTGATATAAAATGTACCATTTTTCGTTTTTATTTTACATATCGAAATATAGGGACAGAACTCAGAAGTGACACAATTTTTATTTTTTGGCGACTTTAAGAATGTGGTAGAAATGTAGCAGCAGGGGGTCCACCGAAACCAGTAAAATTTTGAAAGTGGTCCACGAGAAAAATAAGTTTGGGAACTACTGATTTACATATTCTCGCATTTATGAATCTATATAGCTTGTCTTATATTGTAAAATCCTTTTCGACCCGAGCCTTCAAAATATATAAATTTATAGGTACAATATAATAAATAGGTCTGTATTCTGATACTATGTTCTTTGTGTACAATAAAGATTTTTACATACATACATACATACAATTTTAATTTTTCAGAGCCACATATCAGAAAACCTCAGTGAAATCGAATATGTGTTGCAACAGTTCCCTAGCTGCAAAAGTTACGCAGATGTATATGACAAAAGTAATATTTTAAACGAAAAGGTAAAGTATAACAATTAATAATATTTTCCCCCTCTTTGGCAGAAAAAGCCTTCAGCGTTATATCCGTCCTCAATATTATCGTATCGAAGTTAATTAAATAAACCAATAAAAAATGCTACGGAAATAAGAACCTCCTCCTTTTTGGGCGAAGGCTTAAAGTATTCATAAATAAACAATTAAAGGACCGTTCAAACTGACGCGAATCCCGCGCGACTGGTGGCGGGACGCCCATAGAAATACATACAATCGGTAGAAACGTGTAAACGGTCCTTAAACGACATTTCAAGTATAAAAATTGAAGACCCATTTTCATTCTCATCTGTTACGTTTCCAGTGCATCATGGCGCACGCAGTACACTTGACTGATGACGAAGTCAAACTGCTGGCTTCCAGAGGAGTATCCGTAGCGCATTGCCCCGCCTCCAACACGCGCTTGAAGTCTGGCCTTTGTCCGGTCAAGAAGTACATCGATAATAACATCACTGTTGGACTGGGAACAGGTAATTTGATTAGAAAGTGCAACTTACAGTTCCCTGATGACATTTATGTAGAGGGCGCCACTATCAAATATGCATACAGTCCTGTATGAAAAATCCATATATATGTTTTACCGAGCTGCCAGGCAACGTGCCTGTAAACAGTTTAATCCAGCATCTGCCATAGATCATCCTTAGAATTACCATCACTCACTCAACCCCCAAGTAACTAAGATTTGTCCAATTCTAAATTCTATCAAATTCGAGTAAGCGAGATGTCACTTAACACCCCGTATAGCTTCATCTCGCTTACTCACTATTATGAGAATAGTAATCCACCTTTACTCATTAGTCCCCTCTAGCTCTGTCTCCCAGCGTGGCAACCGGGAAAAACCTAACATGATGTCGATAATGTTGTTTGAAAATATTCTTCAATGTAAATCTGAAATATGTTTTTTTTTCTTATGGCAATCATTTTTACAGATATTTCTGGTGGAGACAGTGCCACAATTTTAGACGCCATGCGAAGGACCATGGATGTGTCTACCCATTTGGAACTGAAAGGAAATGAGGCCTATTCTCTTGACTGGAGTGCAGTCTTGTATTTGGCTACTTTGGGAGGAGCTAAAGGTAGGTAATCGGGACAAATATTATTTAAGTAAATTTGAGGAGTTTTTGATAGATTTTACGCAACAGATAATGAGAATTATGCTAAAAACTATTTGAACAATAAGTTGATAAATAGGTATACATCAAAGCTTTTTGTTTTTTTTTTTTTTATAACACTGAATTATTAAAACTATAAAGAAAGCTAAACTATAATTTATACAACATTCATTGTATCATATTTACACTGCGACGACTGAATAAAATAAATTGTGATTGTTTTTATTCAGTCGCAAGGCTAATTGCGACATCTAGTGGTGGAAAATATGACCCTTTTTTTAGAAATGTATGACTCGCAGACTCACTTATATATATATATATATATATACATACATTCGTTTTGGAATGAAAATCATTTGATCTAAAACCCGTTCAACCTTTTCAAATATTTCATTTGGAGACATAAGATGTAAAAGTAAATTCATTATTACAGCTTTGGGCCTCGACAGTAAAATTGGCAGTTTGGATGAAGGGAAAGACTTCGATGCATTGCTCATAGACCTATACACTAAGAACAGTGCTATAGACAACCACGAGTCATTTGTGAGCGCTGGCGACCACAATACGCAGCTCGTCCAGCGTTTTGTGTATTTGGGAGACGATCGGAACATTCTGCAGGTCTATGTCAAAGGAAATAAAGTAAAAGATGTCTTATGATGAAAATATACCCGAGGATGTCTTTCAACAAATGTTCGTGAGTCAAATGTTAAACATGTGTGTGTCTTGTTATAACGTTGGAACACCGCGTATCTACTCAAAATAAAACTAGTTAAATTAATTGTTATATTTTTTATTATTGTGTAATTCTTAATAATTTGTGTAGAAAAATGTGCAAATATAATGTGACAATAATAACTGAATTTATACGGGTATTGAAATACCATAGAACAATAATACTTAAATGAATTATATAAATTATCAATTCCAGTTAGAAAATTACTAACGAAACTTTTAAATTTTTCAAGATTTCTTTAAGATTCAAAAATACTTTGTTTAACACTGTTTCAATTTCGTTAAAGCTTTGAGATCTTTGTTAATAACAAAATAAACTTTAACCAGAGAAAATAATACTCAAATGCATCTGGTATTGTTAAATACTTAAGTCGGTGGAATGGATAAGTATGTAATGTATTCGAGTTTTAGTAATAAATAATATTAACATACGAACAGTCTTATAAAATTAAAAATAGTCTATCTAAACATTACAGCAACTTATATTTTATTGTACAAAAAGTTATACTCGTATTTAGTTAATATGAAACTTCAAAAACGTTAATTTATTAAAAAATATAGGACGCACTTGAATAAAGAAACTATTTAAATACGACTAATAAAGTTAATAGTTTACAAAAAATACAATTCGCTGATGTTGCTACCTCGGACATCGGTTTTAGGCGCTCCGGCTGAGAAATTATTTATATGCTTTTCACAGGGAATGAAATCCACAGAATCTATAGTTTGCATGATATTATTTACTTTTAAATAATTCACACAAAGCTGTAATTTCATTAACTGTCAAAAAATTTCAATTCGATTTTTCTCGTAGACAGCAAGAACAGCAAATTTCCCGACGTCCAAAATATCTTACTACTAACTATCTGAACACAGGGACTTGGATACGCTAATCCAAGAAATGCAAGCCAGGTATCGTTCATACATCCTCTAATATTAGTTAGAAATGTTACATTTATAGATAATTTTACATCTTCAAACAATCTACTACCCGTACCATTTCTAACTAGATAAATGTAAAAATATTAAAAAATCAATTTCCTTCTATAGTGTAAATACTTAAAAGATAATAAATTCCAATGCGGCTATCTAAGGGTTATACAAGAAATGGTACAAGTCTTAAACTCGTGGTTAGCGATGTGGCGCTGGAAACTGTAAATTTACGGGAATTTTCCCACTATAAATTTAAGGGATTATTACCAATTTTCCGTACATAAAAGTTCCCGGGGAATATCCCCAATGTTTCCGAAAATTTCCGGGAACGGCACATCACTACTCGTGGTACTGAACATACATACATTATAATACTAAACACTGATAGATACTTCAAATGAACACAAGTTATTTTCTTGTGCAGCATCTATCATTGCGATCCTCAAAAAATATACCGAGGCATTCACTTCTAAAATATAACTTGCAAGTAAAATTACACCGTTGACTTGCATTGTATTGACTAACCTAAAACAGTCTTAAATATTAGATTACACAAATAAGGATTATCGAAAACTATGTGCGTACAAATGTGCATAATAATATGACGTGTACGATTATTTTCCAAACATATTTACAATAATGTTTTAACAAAAATATCTTCCAAGATAAAAATAACAGGCAGCTTTTAAATTTAATCAGAATAGAACTTTTCATAAGAGATTTCACATCTAGCACCCTATAATATATAATTTAAAAAAAAACATTAATATGAAAGTAGTAAATAAATCATATTTAAAATTCGACAAATATGTAATTCAATTTTGTACTAATCAGAATAGAAAATACAATTAGATAGTTATTGCAACAGTTGTAGCATCTCTCAATATTCTATTCTACGAGTGAAGTCAGTTTCAGAAAAAATACAAAATATATTTCAGTCTTTTTAAATTCTGGCTAATTTTGGCGAGAGTCCTAAAAATTACAATAAAAAAGATGTGATTTGTCAAAGTGATGTCTGCGAAATGTGAGCGATAAATTAGCGTCGATTAAAATGAGGTAGAAGGTGATAAATAGTCTCTTATTCCACGATGGTATTATAAGGAATTTGTCTATTAAACTAAAACGCTTCATTATAAAATTAATTACTAATTAAAAATTAAGCTAACTAGATAATTATATACAGGAATGTATTAAGTGTGCTATTTGCACTCGGGCGAAAGTTTAGGCCCCTTATGTAGTTTGAGCGTCTTACGAGTAGCTAAAAAGCGTTCAGAGTAATTTATAGGTATACCTTTGTTAACTAGACTGGGGTAATACCAATTGTAACACAACACGAGTAAAATTTAGCATTGTTTTCAACAATAGTCCCTAAGAATATAGTGTAACTGTAAATATGAAAATAAATTAACTGTAGTGTTACTTGATTCAGATTAGATGATCGTCTAAAATATGGCTGATACGCACAAAAGCAGTAAGTATATAATGACTTCATGGCACACAAATGATATGACACAAAGAAAAACAACATATATCTTCGCAATCTCCTCCGAACTAATTAATCAATGCTCAATTCAACTATAACAGTATAATTTGTTCAATAGATATATTTTAAGTTATAAAAAAAATCTTTAATGCTTTGATTTCGTTGCTAAAATAGAGAGCATAACTTCTTAATGAAAAAAAAAAATGCAATGGAGAATCGTTAGATTTTTGTTGGTTAGTACGATTAGGTAATGATCAAACTGTGTTATGCCTCTTCTCAGTAAATATTAACCCATTTCCAAAGGGTTTCAGTGAGCACCTTTTACTTCGAAAACATATATATGAAAAAAGCCCTAACGCACTCACATTTGAAATCGGTATTTAAATAAAATTCTCCCAAATTTATATTACTTAATAATTTTAAACGACCCTTCAAACAATAAACTTTCTTCTATGCGAATAGTTTATTTGATTGCTTCTTCTTCTTCTTTGCGAGTCGACTCTGGCTTTATGTACGCTCAATTTGATTGCTTAATTGTTCCCAACAAAGAAAAATGTTTAGAAATTGGAATTACAAATTCCGCAAATTAATCAAAATCATCATAACTATCTGAAGCAAGAAAGTTTGTGGCTCATAGAAGAAAAAATCGTATAAAAACCTAATATTTTATGTGAAAATCAATTTTCAGAAAATCCAAACAATGTAGATGTATAAGTTTCTTTAAGTTATTGTGTAAATTTATCAATTGAATCTAACATATAATTAATTACCTCCTTTATTTATATATAGGTTATAAATATGGCTACCTAGCTACAGAATAACCTGACAAATATTCGTTTGACGACACCCTGCTAAAATTACATCGAGATTTATTCAATGTGATTCAATTTATTGAAAAAGTATGTGACAGATATAAATTAATGAATAATTAAAAAAAAAATATTATACTTTTTAGAGGCATTTCCTGTAGAGATTCGCGAGCGTCACTTCGGTATGAGTTTTGTATGTTCTGTATATTTTTCTTGTTCGTGCCCTCACATATATTTCTAGATTTGCCATATGCAACGTCATGAACCTGTTGATATATTTTTCCACTTGCGGGTTCATTATTACAGTCGCACATTTACCGTGTGTGTTATCAACAGCATAGCGAAATATGATCATAATTGTTTCAAATTATGTTTATCTTTTAAACATACGTTGATGAACCCGGGTCTAACAGTCGCTATCAACGTCGTCAATGACTATTAAGCAAATTCTTCAAACTCAAACAATAAAACTTAAATAGATTTAAAAATTTTCTTCTACGGGAGTTATTTGAGGTAGAATTTGCTTAAGTAGTCTATGACGACCGAGAGCGGCAGTAAGTTTGCAATGATGCTAAAACTGTAACACGTAATCAATTCGGTACGCACGCAGGATCTCCGTCGTGTCAGGCGGTCACTTTACGAGGCTGGAGAGCGAGCGGGATCTCAGTGTCGGAGAGCGCGAGCGCGCGACAGACGCCGCCCGCGCCCCCCGCGCCCCCCACGCCCCCCGCGACGCCGCACACGCGCGCACGCCTCGAGCGCCGCCGAGAGCTGCGCCGCTCGCCACCTGCGGCCGCGCCCACTCTCAGTACAGTTATATCGTGGGAACGACGTTCCGCACGATAGCGTTGCAAGACACATCGGAGGCCAATCGCGCTTATTGTCACGTTAACGTAATTACCAAAACTAAAGTACGGCTGAAACCCGGTGATTCGAATAATTTTCGTTCGACATAATCGGTGATTGAAACGATTTTCAATAGACTCGCCGGCGTTGCATTCTTAAAAATAGCACTATTGATTTTGATTTAGTTTTGGTAATTACATACGGTAACGTGATTTGCAATTTGCGCGAACGGCCTGCTGATATTATTAACTATCCGAACGTTATTGTTGTAAATTTGACTTAAAACATCTTTGGATGCCGCACCCAAATGCGCGAGCGCTTACATGAGCGATGAAATTCAATAGAAAATAGTAACAATGGCCGCAATTAGAGATGGGCAGCGGGAAGAAATTCAAGAGGGAAAAAATGAAATGCAAGGGGAAGAAAAGGGGAAAAAATAATTAATTCCCATTTATACCCGGGAACTTTTAAAAATTTTGGGAATAAATGGGAAAATTTCCGGGAAGGCGCCCATCTCTAGCCGCAATTAATTTATACAAAATTCATCAAAAATGCCGTTGCCGGCATTTCGTGTCGTCGTATTTGACGAAACTAGTGTCATCTGGAGCCATTTTAACGATCGTGTAAACGCTGCTTTATTAGATCAAAAGAAGAAAATATAATAATGGAATGGAAAACGATATCGTGTTGAACAATCAAATAATTGTTTAAAAAAATGTACATCACCCAAACATAAACGAGACAGGTATATAAGCCAAAGATAAAGAATGAGCATTGAAAGGATAAACATGACTGGCTAGTTTATATGACAAAATTTTGACGTTCACTTTTCATCACAATCAACGATGTGTACACTAGCCAATCTCTCCATTGATAATTCAATGTTCATACATTATCGCTAACCTTTGCAAGATTTTTAAGTGATATTACAAAATATAAGGAAGTAAAATTAAAAAGACTCATTTCACATGCGTAATAATTTTGAAAATGAAGTAGTAAAAACAGCTTATGGCAAAAACAACACATATTAAACTGTACAAATAAAGCTTAAAATATGTCTGTACAATGCTTGTGGACAGACGCTCCGTAATTTCAAATAATTTAAATTAAAATTTGTGAACGAATGACTAGTCTCTTTAAACACGACTTTAGTTAATATGTGCAGTGCATGGAAACGCAGCGGTATAATTTTAAAAAAACAATAAAAAGCGAACAATATTTATCGATTCGGCGGCCGCGGGCCCTTGTTGTGTCAAACCTTTTTACAGGTGACTGTAAATAATGGAAGGGTATTTGAATGGATGCCGGTTTAGATAACATATTGTTGCGCCTATAAAACAGGAGTAAAAATGCATTTAAAATGCCCACCAACATTTACAAGCGCTATTATTTGAAATTATGAAAAGAAAGATGTCACAAGAATCAAAAAAGGGAATTCTGTTCCGTCCCCTGGATAGGATAGGAATCCATAACAGTAAAAAATATGACATTTTTACAGTGAGCACCACTATCATCATATTCGCTTTATAATATTTATTAGTGGTAAAAACGACGCAGTAAGTATTAAATTCGGGTACAACTCCAACTTTCTATAGAGTATATAAAGAACAAAACTTGACAAATGGACACGGTACAGAGTACAAGTGATTTCAATACAAAATAGTGGCGCCCTCTGTAATAAACTTAAAATGTAACAATAATGCATAAAATCCAAAACATCAATACACGAGTTGCAACACATCCATAACGTAAAACAATGCAATGAGTGCACAATGATTGATTTGTAGCTGTTTTTTACAAGGAGCGATACGTAAACGAGCGGACTGTGTATTTCGAATTGAAGTTATACCTGGGTGGGCATCAGGGACGTGCATAGATATGGGTGCTAGGGTAGTACATTACAAAACCTCGTGAGGTAAGTCTTTATTTTTTGAGGTTTATATTGTCTTCGTATTTAAGTTTTTGAACTAAAATATCTAGTATTTGTCTTTCCATAGTTTTTTATTACTGCATAGTGCAGACGACAATGCCTAAACGTCTTTATAGTGTACATCAAAACGCAGTAACTTTAAGCTCGAGGTTCAAGGTCATTCACAATAGTACTTCTTCAAATTAGTTGAAAACCATTTCAAAGTACATCTAATGTCTCTTTTTCATTTGTTCCTTTCCTTACTGCAGATGTTAGCTCCTTGACTTTACCATGAGATTTTCTTGACGCTAGCGACCCGTATGTAGTTTGTATGGAATCTCCTAGTTACGTTACTATCCGCCAGGGGCGCTGTTAAAATTTGCCAATTGTTAACGCAGTCACTAGCAACTTCGTCAAGAAAATCTTATGGCAGAGGCACTCATGTCTGAAGTTCCTTCTAAGTAAGTAGTGATGGATAGTGAGAAAATTATAAACGGTTATAAACCAGAATGTTTTTCTTTTTATGCTTTCGATGAACATTTAAAACAAATTGTACTCCAATAAACCAGTTTCACATTAAGGTCTCGCGAAAGCAGAATTTATTCAACATTCAGTGACGGAGAGGTCATAAAGGGGGTCACCTATAAAAAACAGGTAGACGAAATGTCAGCATGTCTAGAAAAAATCTCAAGGATTAAACTTCAACCCCTTGCTGTACGAGGTACTATTTTTCTTGTTTGATAGGATTTCATTTGCTAACAATGTATTTTTTTTTTGTTGTAAAACAAATTGCTGAGGCATGCTGTCATTTGCTATCTGCAATAACGGCAGTAAATTTGGAATTACGGGGTCACAGCTTTTAGATATAAAAGACACGTGTATGCTTTTTACGCATAACATTTTCTATAGAGGCCCTCGTGAGGGACCCAATATGGCTTTCAGCAAATTACTGTGCATGTAGTAATTTCGGTATTTTTGAAATTGTTTCTTAGTCTTAATAATTTTGCTTACAATTTTGCCTACCTTTTTGCACCAACACGGACACCAATAAATTATGACTTCCAATATTACTGCCTCACATGCACTGATAATATCTAATACAAGTAAATCTTGTACCAAAACAGAAGTAAAATCAATAAAATTTTTTGTGACATATCAAAGGATTCATTCATTTGTGAAAAAGTAATTTAGTAAAAAATATCCCGAGACGTACCCCACGTAGCTCAAAGACCGGATTAGATGCCGCTTCACTCACATGGAGACCGGTTTATAACCAAATAAATAGTATAGACCTAATAATAATAAAAGAGCTATTGACTAAAATTACATACTAAAACCATTTTCTATTAAAAAATGTTAATGTTAGATTATGAATAAGCGATGAATATAGAATAATAATAACGTAAATTGTATACAACACGAACAAATAGACATGCCTTTTGGGAATTTGCATAGAAGGAGATAGTGTGTTTCATGCGACAAGCGGAAAGCGAGCCCCATGGCCTGTGAACCGGTTATTTGTCGTAGGAGGCTTTATTACTCTGTGTATTTTTCATATAAATTATAAGTATTTTATATTTTACAGGATTCACGTCAACTTTTAGTCGATGTAACCTCTTTTTTTTTAAATTGTAGGTAATTCGATTTCATTGTACTCAAATATTTCTGTCGTAAATTTCAAGTAACTGCATATGACACAATTTCAAATGAGATTACGTAAATTAAGAAAGCGTATAGCGAAACAAAGCCTCCTAACAGCGCCTGTTAGTCCTCCGCACCGAAGCGAACGAACACATTGAACAGTACCGGTGCGAGGTCAAAACAAAAACTCTAGGCAGGCCACAAGCACGTAGAGAGCGGTGCTCTCGCCGGAGCGGGGCGGATCGCGGCACGTGCGGGTAGTGGCGGGGGTCGTGTCGGAGGTCGGGTCGCGGGTCGGGGCGGGGGGCGGCGTACCGGCGCGCGGGCGGGCCGCGTCCAGCGAGCTGGCGGTCTGCAGGAACCACTCGGAGCGTGTGCGCATGCGCGCCCGCTGCCGCTCGTGCACCTACACACCACCACCAGTCAGGGCCGTAGTAGGGCTCGCCTCGCGCGGCGATGTCCGTCTGAGCCCGATTTACACCGAACGCACCCCTTTACTAACGATCTCGATCGTAATTTAAAAATCGAATACTTTTTCGAATTGTAGCTTACCATTAGTAAAGAGGAACGTGTGACCCGAAATTTACAATTCGCTATACATATCGAACGGCCTATAATTGTAGGTAATAGACGACCGATACCCTGTCTACGGCCCTGTACAGTACATAATTGTTATCTTACAAATTCGGGTTTACTATTATTTTCACCAACATATAGTACAAACTTTTTAATCTTACATTGAATCAAGTATGTTTTTAAACCCAGCATAACTTTATTAGATGTTAACTTTTGAATTAAATGGCATAAATAGTTTAATAATGGGGTAAGTATTGTTAACTTATTAATCATCTATAAAGACCTGGTTAACCATTTTGTTAAAAACTGTTAATCATTTGTTAACATGAAAGAAAATGTTAGAACATAAATGTTACTATTAGTATCAACACAGATCTATTGTTATTTGTATGTGATGACAATTTTATTTGCACCACAACCTCGAGTTGTTAACTAAGTTAAAAACTTTTCTATGAAGACCGATATCTTTAGACTTAAAAAAAGAAGTAAGAGAACATCGTACCGACGATAATTTGCTAAGACGCGTATTTAGCATCGATAGGTGCAGCTGAAGCCTTAGTGTTGTCCATAACACCCAGTGGTGCTCAATCGATGTCTATAAACATCGTAATCATTAGAATTTTCCATTACTTGTGAGTACTAATTACAGAGAAAGAAAACAGCCACAAGTCGCCTCGAGGAAAAACAGATATTGATCATGCATTTGTCGACACGGACCGCTACTAAATAAAACATATGTCATTCAACAAGTGTCTATGAACAACTCGACTTTTAAAGAACTATTTATCTGATTAGGCTCTGATGGGAATCAGATAATTTTACGAGCCTGTTATGACAGCTTCAATATAATGCCAGTATTTTTATATCGCTTAGTGTTCCTTTATATTACCTTGTAATGATTATAAGACAAGAAAAACCGAGAAATAACTTTAATAATTATATATATCGCTATTTTGTTCTAAAATGTAAGTAACTTCACAAGTCAAGTTGTTCATTTACACTTTTAGGAGCGGAGTAGGGTTCATAACTCGGCATTAAAAGAAAAATCTACAGGTTGCCAACATAATACTGATTTCGTTTAACATACGATTTATTTTCCAGTGATCCGTGTTAGAGAGGCAAGGGACAGTAGGTGTAAAGGTAGGTATCACTTGTCACCATCATCGCTTAAAAAAACGTCCTTTATGGGAGCGCTAGAATTTAAACACACATTTTTATGCATCTATCGACATCATATTAGAACATCCCTTTAAAAACGTCTTGGAAAATCAATAACACACGCTAAACCAGTACAAGTAAATCTATTTATATATATTTTTCATTGGATAATAATACTCAGAAACACACGAAATTATTTGAAAACATTAGGTATTGAATTCAACAACTATTTGTACAACACATGGAACGTTAAACATAAAAATTCGGATCGACACTTCAAAATTCATAAGGGGAATAACATAAATCATTATTAAATATGCGACCATAAATCGGATAAAAAAAACATTTAAAAATTGAATGGTTATCATTTATCTCGTCTGAATAAAGATTTATGTTTTCTACCTAATAATCACAATCAAAAATCAATCTTCAATGTTCATAAAACGACAGTCGTCCAAATAAACTATCACAGCGTAAAACACAGAAACATAGATGGCGCCACAGTTCTTACCTGAGGGAGGTAGGACAGACTTTTGGTGCTCTCCGCGTACTTATTGATGGCTCGGAGTTCCTCCAGCGTCATGTGGGGACTGGAGTTGCTGCGCGATGATTGTGATGACGAACTGACGGATACCTGGAAATTGTACACGAAACCGTCAAGTAAATTCGGCTTTTGAATTTCAGCTTCGTTCGTTACACCTGCAAGTTGCTGTCGAACAGACTGACCGATACCGACTTGCAAACGTAAACTATGTATGTATCTTTGCATGTTGCTGTCTGACAGATTGTTAGACATTTCTTGTAGTTTTATTGAAGATGAAAAGGCCTTACGCTTTCCTAGAAATGATACAGATTCACAAACATAAGTTGAATTTTGATCTTCTCTTTTTTATCTTGGCGCTTTTACGGTAGCATCCTCAGATGGTAGACTTTGACTCCACTAATTCATACCGTATTTGGTATACTTTCAGTGAGTCCATTTGCTTACATATTCTGCACTACGACGCGCGACGTCTAGCCACCTCTATTTGGGCTTACTGTAGGCGACATTCAGCATCTGCTAATGCTACATAATTGAGTGCCACTCGTCGGTAACACACGCTCTGACCTTGAAGACGCTCTCCTCCAGCGAGATGGACAGCCTGGTGCAGGAGTCCAGCAGGCTGTGCTCGGGTATGATGCCGAGCCCGAGCACGCCGCCGGTCGCGCCGCTCGCCGCGCCGCTCATCAACGCCGGCATCGACTGGCACTCCTCCGACTTCGTTAGACCTGCAATGTCCACTACGAGGGCTCAGCTATTTCCGAAATATCAACAACTTTAAAAACAACCTCTATTAAGCAAAAAAACCTTTACTCTAGCTCGAAAATAAAATTTCGGATATGACATCCCAACTGCGAGTGAAAAATTTTATGTTTTACACGAGAGAAAACATTTTCTGGATTTAAATAATTTGCTTCTCTCAATATTGATCTATATTCTATTGAAATCACTCGCTACGCTCGTGATCTAGCCCAGTGGTTTGTGATTGCAGTACGCAATTTTGCACTTGTGAACAGAATCATTTTTGCTGCAAATTTGTCAAATTACTATCTCATTTACACCACAAGATTTAAAGGATTATTCTCCAAGAACGATTCAAAACTATTTAACCACTGATGCTATGAAGCTTCAAAAAACGGATTTTTCGATATTCCCACGGAAACGAGAGCGAATCCCGAACGGCAGTTAGTAATAGTATAAACATGTAACTATGGTAGTAATTCAATATTTGTATGTATGTAATAGTTTCATGACGGGATCATTTCTTAATACTTAAGACTACTTGAAAAATCGCATCGGGGGCCTTTTTATTACGCTGAAATTTCCTAAGGAGTTAAGTCCCGGACAAAATCTTGTAGAACAATAAACAAATTAAAACGAAGTAATAAAAATGATGATCATTAGATTTATCAATGACTAAACACCAGTGAATTCTAAATACATATATGAAACCTTTCCCTAGTGAACAAATCCTTAAAAGCAAGTGAAAAATCCCTATTATATAATGAACTACCAATTTAACCAAATCATAATTACTGTGAATTTTTGTACTTTTCTACAAAACAGTTAACTTTTAATACATATTTGAATCCATGATTGGTTAGTCGAACAAAAGTTTACAATGGGTTACTATTACAAGTGGTACATTATTACATTTAAATTTAATTTAGATATATATTATAGTAAGTGCCACCAACCCCAGCAAATTTCTACGATACAACATTAAATGATGAAAAGGTCGTTAAATCGTGATTGTTATCCAAAACTGTAAACTTGACTCACCAAATTATATGATACAAAATTGACTAAAAACTTGTGTATTTAATAACTTAAACGATTTTCTTTTAGCGGACCTGCGAAAAATTTGACTTTAAATTATGTTTTCCAAGAAGGATATCAGTACCTCTACCACTAGACTTTATTAACGCCGACGCTAGAGAGCGTTATGATTTAATATGAATTTCTCAGTTACCTTACTATCCGCTAGAGGCGCTGTACAAGTTTGGCATACTAAATTGTTAACGCAGTCGCTATCGTCTGCGTCAATAAAATCTCATGGCCGACGTACAGACAGTGGTACAAAATTAAGTGTGTACGTACCTTCTAGGTTGAATTTGTTTCCCCAGCGGTCACACTCGCACTGTAGCCAAGTTTTTTCGGCTTCCAATGATAATTGTCCTGAGAACAGAACGACATATTATATATGTTGCTTTAGCGATAAGGCCGCCATTGTACATTGCAAATCTCATATGTAATTTTATAATTTTAATTTCTTGGTGCAAAAAAGAGTTATATTATTATGTATCTCCGCTTGGGATTCACGGGTTACCCCGGTCCTTTGAGAGGCTTGCGCGGGGATATGGATCCAACACGTAGAGGCCCTTTGGAGAAGTTGATGTCATGTGGTGCTCCTGCCAAAACCCGTTCTCGGCTATATCAATAGTTGACATTTCCATGAACAGGTCTCGGCAGGAGGAGGAACTATTTCTAATAGGTGAAAAGAATAAATGGGTTATGGTGATGAAGTTTGGATGGATTTAAACTGGGCTATTGCAATAGAAATTGGACGCCTGCCATAATCTATTAGTGGCAGGCGGTGACTCGCCACTCAGTGAATGGGCCCCCCAAATAGTCGCCGCATTTGGCAACAGAGGGGCAACATTGGGATGAGCGGCTAAGGGTGCCGAGAGGTGCGGCTCCGGTTTCGCCATCGCGAGTTGCCTCGTGAGCGGGTTTCCCCGTTATTACGCCATTACGTGCAATACACTTCCACACTCTTGCGACTCCACTCTGGCCGGCCGGCTAAGGCAAGCCAGAGGTAGTAGAGGGTCCTGTCCCTCATCGGCGTCCACTCCGACCTTGGCGAAGGAAGGTCGGAGGTGAGGGACGGAGGCCTCCCCTGGGAGCACTCAGGTTCGCGGTGTCGCCACTCACCAACAGCTAGCCACAAGCTGCCCTGCGGAGACTGACTGCACTGGGAAGAGAACCCAGTGGGCGATGGGGTCGTCACATCCCTACGCCTTTATATTATTATTATGTTATGTCAACGCAACATGTTGCGTTATCTGTGTCTCATCAAAAACTTTAATCCATACTTAATATTATAAGTTCCGCCACCTCTGACCACCTAGCCTCGAATCTTCCCAAGTCATCGCTCCAGCGCATCCTCGGTCTTCCCTCTCTTTCCCCAGCCACCCTAAGGGCGCCAATCAGTGGGTATTTGAGCCCAACGATTGTTATCCATGCGGCAGACGTGACCAGATTGTAGGTGGTCAGAGGTGGCGGAACAGAGAGAGGTTTGGAAGGACTTGGGGGAGACCTTTGCTCAGCAGTGGGACAATATAGGTTAATTATAAAAAAAAATATTATAAGTGCGAAAGTCAAACCGCTGAACGGATTTTGATGAAATTTTATATGAATATAGTTAAAGACCCGGGGTAGACATAGAATACTTTTTGGCGCAAGCGGCGCTGCAGAAAACGGCTAGTATTTAATAAGGACAAATAATTTAAATTGAGCTACCATTTGTGTTATTTGATATCACATAACACAAGAAGAAATTACTTCAGATTTGGATAAAAAAATTCAATTAAAATTCTTATTTAGCAAGCTTCTGCCGACTATAGGCTCATATGGACGTCAAAACATGCTAGCGTTAACGATAACATTATCTTTCTCTATTGAAACTCCGTCTGTCTCAGTTTACCACAAACAATACCTCGTCACTCGATATTTCTCATAACACGAAATCGTTTCCTTGTTTTTATACATCGCCAAATATCACGTTTTTAACATTACATGATTTTTTCAAGAGATCAATTAGTCTCAAAGGTATTGAGTGTGTATTGTTTATTATGCGCAGCTAATGAAGAGTCGCTTTAAGATTCAGTTGCTTATACCATGTTTGAAGCAATGACATCCATTCATTCATTTCTAGCAAAGCAGCTGAAGATGATATTTGATATATTTGCAGGTTGATGCTTAGCTATTTCTGTACTGTTGGGCAAAAGTCTCTCTTGTATTTTCACTTCCCTATCTCCAGATATTACCATCCAATTTCTATCTATCAATCTATTGGCCGGAACATTAACTAAATCAGTTCCAGCAGGTTACAACAAAAAAAGGAAAACCAAGAAATAAAATGGTTAGAACATACAAAATTTACATACACATCTGAATTAAAATCCTATAACAATTGGTGTCCTTAGAATACTCACTAGCATAGGCCTCCTGATCTCTATGATGCCTTGGCGGCGGCGGGTCTCTGAAGGAACATATCCACTCGTCTTTGACCCGCAGTATGCGTCCTGTAACTCTCGCGTAGTACTCATAGTTGTCCCGCCCAAACAGATCCCCCGCGCTAAATTGCTCGATCAATTGACGCATTATACGGGTCGCCACCTGGTGTTGAAAATTTTATTTAATGACAATGTGAATGCAATGCTGTCTTTACTTGATACGGTTTTATAGCGATTACATATTATTTTACATCGAACGTTTCAAACGTGTGACTTGCATAATTTGTTTTTTGTAAGACCATTGGACACTGGAGCCAATCAGCGTAAAACAGGTACGTTTCCAATAAAATTTTGTAGTCTTGTGCATCTTATTTAAATAATTGCAACTGTCAAGTTGCTATCCAATCAGAACAATTTGTTGGACCCAAAGACCCTAAGTCATTTATTAAAAACCGCTAGATTAGCTTGGCGCTAAGAAGCGCCGTCTCAATTATCTTTAAACACAAGAGAAACCTTCGCCAAATGCTTTGTACAATAGACAAGAAAATCTCTGACTTCTTAAAAATATTAAAAAAATATACCTAAGAATACCTTTTACAGCTAATATACTATCTACAAACTACTTGTAGCAAAATATAACTTCGCAAGAAGTAAGATAAGCGATACAAGGTAATACTAACAGAGCTAAATACAAATTTAAACAGTGATACATTGATATACTACGTTATTCGGCAAGCAGTTTTAATTAAATTAGCTTGGATAAAAGGTGAATCACTGGTTTTAGGAAATGAGTAAGAGTCGTGAATCAAGGCTTATCTGTCGGGTGGCCAGCTGGGTAGAAATGCCGAAATTATAATACTCATAATTTAAAGTGATGCGCTTAATACCTGGACAAAATGAGCTTAGTAATTCTGCGTTTAGTGCGTGCATTACATATGCATAACTCATGGAGTGATTTTTTAGTTCACTACGAAATTCTTCCGTTAACTTAGTACTTTACTCTGAGTCGACTAATTTAGGTCGGTTCTTAACGATTTTGGTTCTTACTTAAGATTACAAAAGAACCACAAAATCTTTTGTAAATGAAAAATACTAAAAGAAATACTTTATCCAGTAATTTAACTATAAATTTAGTGTACATTCAAAAACGTTTTAAAACGAGTCAGAAAATGTGTGTTTACTTGAAACTACGCACTTACATTATATTTAAAGCATTATTTGATTGTTAAAAGATAAGTTCGTTTGTATTACTCATCTGATTTCATTACCGTTGGCTACATTGCAAATATATTAGGAAATTGTGCACAGATAATGTTGACTCATTAAGAAAAATAACACTGAAAGAACTTAAATTGAAAGAGAGGAAACTACATCTAAAGTTAATACAAAAAATCTGCTACTATAGAAAATGTAATAGTAACGTGCTGCAACGAAAACTTAATTTACTAGACTAAAATAAGCAAAATTTATTCTAGTATTTGAAGAATCATGATTCTTCAAGGCCAAAAAGTTTTCAGCAATTTTATTATAGTAAATTGACTTACATAATGAACAAAGGAAGCGAAATAGGAAAATTATATATGCTCAATTCGAGCTTATAAAATTTTCAGTTCATTTGTAGTCCATAATGTCCTCTCACATCTTAGTGTAGTTCCAGTTACATCATTCACTGTAGCTTAGCAGACAGAGGCCCGCTAAGGAAATTTAATGTTATTCCTACGCTGCATGTATGAATTCAGACCACGAAGCAATAACCAAGAGGAGATGGCATATCTAAAACTTCCTTACAAAAATTGTGTGAGGCTATGAGGGGCGGAAGGCAGACGTGCGGGAAGCTCGGTTTGGTCGTGGCTCCGCCCCTATTGCCGATCCCCTCTACTTATCAATCGAAGACTTCAACATAAATAATATATTTATATTTCTTTATATTAAAAACATGTGTATATTTTTGTAACACTAAATCCATCAATTAAATTAGAAAATATATTATTTACTTACATTTTTTGTGCTTTCATAACAATACTGCATTGACAAACTTAACACTAAATGGTTTAAAATATTTTACAAAATATTCTAAGCTGAAACGAAACGTTAATAAGAAAAATAAGAAAAACATAAGAGCTCTCTCTCCACGTCACACATCGTTCACAGTTGAACGAAAAATGACGAAACTCCGCCCCTTTTTCTACGTCACAGCACCAATGACCGTAACGGTGCACCAGTCGATACGCCGTCACCTCTTTGTATTTGCTTCATGATTCAGACTCTCATTTACAATTTATCTGACTACACTAGGGCTCCCGACGTTACCAACCTGCAGATGAGGTTAACTTCTGCTAGATGTGAAAACCATGTTGTAGACGCCATAAACCACTTCGATTGCCAACAGCAGTGGCAACATGATATATACGTACTTACTCATAAAAAATATAATATATTTCCCTGCTCTGTTTCAAATATAATCAAATATTAATAAAAAAGTAAGAGATAAAACATACTTTAGTCAAATGGCCTTAACACACGGATATAATGTTTTATTAAAGCAGTATCAAATGAACTATTTAAAATACTCTAGCTGTTTAGTGTGAGCGAGGTGTGCAAGCTAAGCGTACACTACCAATCCGGTAGGGGAAGCAAGAGGATCGTATGTAATTAGTACTCACGCTAACTTCTGCCTGCGGCCGCATGTTCAACAATACCAATTAAGCTATGTACAACGCCTATTGTACTTACTTCCTATGTGGTTTTGTAATCATCCGACATCAAACATGTTTAGTTGATAAAAGATATGCGATTATCTTGCAAAAGTGAGCTATTTAAAAATAAAATACATGGTTTTACTTAAAATGTTCTCTTTAATTGTGCCGATTAATTGATAAACTGGGTATTATCAACGCAAGTATAAATTTTAAGATTACAAAACCCCCCGTAGGTAGGACATATACAGACATGTTGCATATGAGTCAAATAACGCTGCATCAACTATTATTTAATGATTTCTTATGTTTTCGCGATTGTTATTCATTAAATTAAACTATTTTAATACGGTTTTATCGCGTTTATTACTTATTTATTTACACCTGACGTTTCAAACACACACAGCGTTCATGGTCGCAGGCAGATGAATCAGATGATTTAATCGACTATTATTTATTTTATTATATTGACGTCAATAAGTGATATTTATATCCTATATTGAAAATAAACGATTTCATTTCACTACATCTCGATAAAACTTATAACACCTCTATTTTTTCGTCAGAGGTTAATAAAAAAAACTTTAGTAGTAGACATACTTCATGTGTACATGCAAATTTTTCTAATTTATTTAAATAAATATATCATTAAAAACTCAGAATGTAACTCAATCAAGGAGGCCTGTGAATTCCCCTTGCTTTGCAGTGTCTCATCTAATAACAATAAACTCTTTTATCTGATAAGAAAACGCTATTAGCACTGGACTTACAGATAAGGCGTTTATTGTCATTTGTTGGATGAGTAATTGTTTTGTCAAAGCGTGTTTTTCACTTACATAAAAAAAACAAAATTTTCTTGCAGCTTTGGTTAGACAGATATTCACGTGGCTGGTTAAATACTTAAATAAGTATTAGCTATATAAATGACGTAATTAATTTTTTTTTGGCGGCAACGATACCTACTTTTAAGCGTAAGTAGGCTACGGTAAATGCTAACTGCTTGTCTCGTTTATATTTAAATTCAGAAATCGAAAAATTTTCAAAAAGCTATCGAATTAGACTTCATCTTCATTTTGTTGGTGGATTTCTCTTTACCTGAGCTGTGGATTTTAATGAATTGAGGGCACCTTCTACCGGCATATTAATTGCGATTAATTTTGTAAAACTCATTTTTTATTGTTATTTTTTCAAACAATATATTCTGAAAACCGATATCTGTGTACGCGTAGATTAGTGCAGATAACGCAGGTATTCGTAAGCACATTTCACGTCGGATGATTACGACTAAACCCATTTTTTCATTAATCGACGCGGTGCAATGTGTATATGTGCACATCACTATGTTATGTACAGTAAATAGCTTTATACGAATTAAACCTTTGATACGTTAGTATACTATTATTAAATAAAGGTATTTTTTACGTTATTATCGATAATATTTTTAGATGTGTCGTGGTCAAATCGTAGAATTGATCATTTCATAATATGGTCGACCACATCATGAAATGCGACTATTTCATGATATGGCCAAAACAGAATCGCCCATATCATTAAAACGTTAGCGTTTAATGATATGGTCGTCCACGTTTGGCCAGATAATTTCAATAATAATTCCACGGCTAAGCAAGCCTTTAATATCACTGAATCATTTTTACATAGCTGTTACATATAGGTTATATGTTTTCCGTAGGATTCGAACCCAAGACACAGAAATACAGCAATGCATGTTAATTCTCATCGTTTCAACTTTCACATTAACTCCATTAGTGAAGATCAGCGACTTTGCGCCGTTTTATAAAACAATGAAATCTAAACATTCACAAATATTTTCAAAAACATACAAGTCAACAAATAGGAATCATGACGATGCCTAAGCTTCGCTAAAAATAAAACATAGAATGTAATAAAAACCTAATCTGTTTTTGTGAAACTGAAATGCAAGACCGAGTTCCATATCAGTAGAATTCACAATGCCATCTCTGTCTAACCATTACATCCGTCAATGGAGCGACAAGGACAGCATGACACGAAAGTTGTGACAACTCATTAAACCCGGTAATGCATATCATGTCTGTAATTACTGACCTTGAATCGTTGTACATCCTCCATGGTAGCAGTTTTGCCGTCCGACACACAAGAGTGGAAAAATGACGGCGCTACAGACACTCCTAGGGCTTCCGATGTCATTCCTGTACCTGAAATCATGCAGTTAATGTTTATTTATTTATTTACATCTTAATATTCTATTATTACACATATATCCGATACAATATAATAGACACTGTGACTATTATTAGTTTATTTACCTTTGTACATCATCATATAAGATTTGAGAATAATTAGGTATACATTTTGGCGTCACGGAAGAAAATTCCTACTAAGGGTATTTTACATCAATGAAAAGCCTTAAACCTAAAATATTCTTCGTACTCTCTCTTGTTAATTAATATTTTACTAATATTGAAACAATGTGCCACAACAAAAAAAGTATACACCAAATCTACGAAGAATGCAACCGGGAAAACCGAAATCGTTGAGATAAAGATGTATCTCATCATCTATCTGTTTGTACTGACAACAACTGTTAATGAAAAACTTCGATATTTCACGAACGTGGCTGAGATAATTAGACGAAAAAAAACTCTACTTTGAATGAATGACTTGTCAAACATTTTAGTTGCAATTTCGTTTAACATTCGAACTGATAATTAAATGGTATGCGGTAATGACGTGCGTCGCGGCGCATGCGTGCGCACTCGCGCGAAACGCACCATATTGGTCGTACACAATGGTTGAACGCATATGTCCTCATATTGTTTTCGGGAACTATGGCATTGCGATCTTATAATACAAGCCATAAGTTGAATGGACAAAGAAACAACTAGGCTTTAATTTACATTCGCGTAAATAGTTTGCAATGCTGTCAGTTACTTGACAGGGTTGTGCAGAATGGTATCACATTGAAGTTTTCACCTTTCTGTGCTTCTTTTTCGTTCTAAAACAGTCGACATAAATCATTCGCGATCACGCATCAAATACTTGATTTGTAATCAGTTTTGAAAAAAAATATATAGCCACAAAATATAGTTAACCCGCAGTGATATTTTGACTACATCAATCTATTTCATCGGGGCCAGTTTCCATAAAGACAAACCAACAGAGAGTGCTTAAAAAATAAATGAGCTTTTTAAAAATAAAAATATAATCCGTCATTACGGTCACGACTCTAGTGATTTAGTGATGTCACTGAGTACGACCCTTTAAGAGCATTTGGGACGCGGACCAGGTCACTCAATTAATTGACAAAGAAGTGGCATGGCACACACGAGAGATTACCGATCCAGTGAAGCCTTGTTGCACAACTTCATAACTTGTGCACTATCTTTACTAAGTAACGAACTTACGAGTATACAGTGTCAATCTTACGTTTAATGAGTTTTCCATGAGGCGCTTATTATTTCTAACATCGCGTTTGTTTTGCTCACTAATATCACTTAGAGCTTTCGTATTATTTTTGTACTACATTTATACACCCAACCTCATCTTCCGAAAGAGAAGTTCTTAAGACATATCTCAACAGATGTCAATTATTATTAGTCTGAAATGAAATGAAATGAAATTGTTTATTTTCAATGTAGGATATAAATATCACTTATTGACGTCAATTTACTTATATTAAGTTTACCACCACTTCCAAAGCGCAAGTGGAGAAGAAGCGGCGCCACAAACTCCACTGCAGCATTTTCTTCAAAACGTCAATTTACAAATAAGAAAAACTTTGCTTAATTACCTAGTTAAATGAACGAATCTCTTACGACAACCATGGGAAGAGGAGTTGATGGTCTATTTTTAAGCCGAAAATCATCCAGACTGTTCAAACTATTAAGGTTATTTCTCCCAGAAAGATAAGAAGATAAGAAATTGTATCCGTAAACAAAACTATACAATTGCCGACAAAAAATTAAGTAGAAGTTACTCAATATATGTCTTAAAGCTTAAACATCTATCCTCGAAACACGTCACCATACACAAAGTAACTCGCATTGAGTCCATAACGAGTCTCATAAACTAAACTAGGCCACCAAGAACAAGTGAAGACGTAACTCCGGATGAAATAATCGCAAGTTGCATCATGAATGTACCCAGTACCACCCACGCGGTTGTAATTGACGTGCTATGATTAACTTATTCCTGCCTTATAACGAATCCAACAGTCTTGTTCCTTATGGCCGAAACTGAAATATGTTATGGACGTAACAAACGTGTTTCGTGATGATCGTTTGGGATTCCGATAGGCCGAGAGAGAGAACACTTTGATGTGGAACCTATAGCCTTCCTCGATAAATAGTCTATCCAACACTGAAATAATTTTTCAAATCGGACCAGTAGTTCCTGAGATTAGCGCGTTCAAAGAAACAAACAAACTGTTCAGTTTTATAATAATAATATAATATACTAGCAGCCCATCCCGACTTCGCCCAGGCCTACAGCCTTCCTTAATAATTAGTCTATCCAACACTAAAAGATTTTTTCAAATTGGACCAGAGATCTCAAACTCTTCAGCTTTATAATATTAGTATAGAAAATGTCTTTTATTTAAAGGAAAAACATGGATAAAAATACATATTCTCTTTTTTTTTATTTTTTATTTCTTCCTTAGTAAAAAATTAAATACATTACACCTATGATAAGCGTTTGTGTTAAAACATAACATCTACGTTCATAATGATTTCTTATGTTTTCGCGATTGTTATTCATTAAATTAAACTATTTTATTGTATCTACGTTCATGTCAGTGCAATCAACCATCAAAATACTGGGTGCACAGATATTTCAGTAAAGATTTTGTCTTTTTACAAAAATAATTCTATTAATTTACGCTTTAAGATATGGCGCTACACTTTGTATGATGCACTAAATAGATAGTAGTACTAAATATTCAGATATTTAGAAAAAATTAGCTCAAGTCAAGAAACTCATGTTTTTCTAGAACGCATTTATAATGTACGCGTTTTTTTTTTCGAGATAATTCCATGTAACGCTGCACACCACCCACATGTGGAACCGCATGTAATTGGCGTAATTGACTTATTCTCGCTTGGTTAACGCGAATTCTCCAATGGACACTAAAACTTTTTTACCCTTTGCTTTTTGCAGCTCGTGAATTCATCGCCGTTATTTCTGCTTGGTGATACACATATTGGACAGCCAGTCAGCCTCGTTCAGCTATATTGACGATCTCGATAACCGAGCGCGTCGCACGTATCCGACGATTGCGTTCGTCAAGCGAAGGCCTAAACGCGGCCCGTATTGGATTGGTCGCCATTAGAGGCATTTCCTATTTCGAGCTCCACCGTGCTTCGGAAGTCACGTTTATCCTTTGGTTCCGGTTGCTAATGATAGATAGCCATCGTTGTTGGCCATCTGACAGAGTTAGCCACCAACACACCTCGAGTAATGTTCCTGTTGGTCTGGTTTTCCTGTATAATAGACTGTAGTTGCTCCATTGCAATAACAAGTACCGCCATGTCTAGGATCATGATCAAAGCCTACTATAGACCCTGAAGCGTAATCTAATTCCTAAATAAGGAAGGCAAGATAAAGGGAAAACGGATATATTATAACAGAAATACCAAGGAGTTAAATAGGACAAATTAAGGAAAAAGCCATAAGTATGATGGTAGTATTAGAAGGAACACCACTGACCCGACGAGTGCACTTTCCTTAAATTTTATATGTATAGATAGAAGTGGAATTAACAAATCGTACCTGCTTTGTCAGCATTGGAGGCCATAACCCGAAAAGTGCCAAAGAGTAGCACCAGCAATCTTTGTGTGCAGACAGGCAGAGATAACAGGAGTCTGCGAACAAATATATGTATAATTATTACATTTATAGATACGACTTTATTAACTAACCACAGAGACTGCAAACTCCAAATTATCATGCAAAATACAAAATATAAACTAAACCATATAATTAGCTAGCATTTGTAACATTTTCTTTTGTTTTTGCTAAAGAAAGCGCGCCAGCCTATTTACGATCGTGATACATTGAGGGTGTTACTAGCGCTCGGGCCACTCGTCTCCTAGGATGATACGACACAGCACCCAGAAACTGCAATGCCATTCCACGCTTCAAACCATAACAAACCGGCAGAAATAGAAGAGAGTGAAAATGTAGGCATTTATACTACCTTTACACAAGTCTTACTACAAACTTTAATGAGTTAATTGTATGTTATAATTTGCATAGAAGTTAAACTTCAGAATCATCCATACGTATGCAGTTGGAATGAACTCAGCTAGTTATAATAGGTTTGTTATCGTCATGGTCACCGTAGCGTCAAAACTGGAGCATTCTATAATACGTGTGAAATAAACTTCTATTGATAAATACATCTAAATGCTAGACGGATTATAAAATAGTTATGAAAGACACAGGTAAGGAGGAAAAAATAGTCTACAGATGTATAACATTTTGAAAATGTAGTTAGGTGTATGTTTATTTTAATTGTTTATTCTAATTTCATTTAGTAAAGTTAATCCGAGTAGTTCTAAATCCATACTAACATTATAAATGCGAAAGTCTGTCTGTCTTTCTGTCTGTTACGCTTTCACGGCCAAACCGCTGAACGGATTTTGATGAAATTTGGTATGAATATAGTTGGAAGACCCGGGGTCAAACATAGGCTACGTTTTGACGCAGGCGGAGCTGCAGCAAAAAGCTAGTATATTATAAATGAACTCTGACACCTGGTTATACTGGGTCATGTAACCCATTCGATATACGATTGAATGAAATTCACATATTTAATTTGTCATACAAAATCAATACATTTTTAATGTTGCGAGTACTTTATTGATTGAAAACAAGTCTTGATTACACAGTGCGAATGAATCATTGACAATAAAATACAAATACTACACACAGACATAAAAGCCTCAACAATGGTTTTATCGCGAGTTGTCAGCGACACTGACCAATCAAATATAAAAACTATAAAGAAAACTGGGGGTTATTGCCCCCGCAAGGACATGAAGCAAGGTACAAAACTACAACTTATGTTTCTAAAAGTTCTATCTACTCAATAGCATTAAATTCACTATTTAATGTGTGCAACAGTACCTATAATTAACTTATTGCTTCATTACTACACGACCGCTAGACAGAATTTATGAGTTTTCAAAATGTTTTACTTGAGGAAGTATCAAATTCTTGTACTGCATAGTGCATCAAGATGATTTCGAGGCCAAACTATAATGGTGACATCTTTTGCGACTTTGTGTAACTGCAGTCTACATTCATTCATCATCATTAATTAATTCAGTCTCCATTGAGAATCTTATATGTTCACGCCTGTACGTACACCGAGTATACACGACCCTGTCTATTTAATGGGATTGGTTTTCACTAAATGTGATACAATCTCATGATCTATCGATTTATAAAGGGTCACTTCTGTACTAAAGTTTTTTAGTTGTGGCGAGCATGGGAACGGCTTAAAACGATATTATCAATGAATGGGCAGCTTTGACGAGCCGCAGCGAAACGGGAAGACGTCGAGTTGCTAATGGGGCGTTTAGCGATCGTGAGATATTGTGGGTGGCACTAAACTGAGAATTAACATTTTGAGAACTAGTCTAAACTATTCCTTGGAAGTCATCAATGGTTTGATAAAAATCTTCCCTAAGTCCAAGGCTCTGGATACTTATTGGAGATTATACAATTTGGTGGTAGTCGTTCGGACGCTATATTATTCATACATATTATGTATGAAAGACAGTTCGACTAGAGACAAAATAATGTCAGTGACATGAGGATTGTTATTTATTTAGTTCGGAAGATATATTTAATCTGCAACCACATTTTTAACGAGTCATTAATAGTTAGAGCGGAGACTGTGCTCCATAAGTTGGAGAACGTACTTATACAAATAAAGAACACTACGGCTCTCTTAATATAATATCGATCAGTCGCACCTTTGGGAACTTGCAGGCTATCCCACTGCCCCACCCGACCACACCCGTTCACGACCTCTTGAAAAGGAGATCGCTAACCATTATCTTCACGAGATGTAGTTTTACACATATTGTATAACTAGCTTTTACCCGCTGTTTCGCCTGCACCAAAAAGTATATTTTATGTCTTTTATACAAACTTTCACTTCACATTACAAGACCTTGTGAGTTGATATTGAAAAAGTAGCTTGTTTGATTAACCCCGGTCTTTAAATTACCGTTTTATTTATCGATTTTGAAAATAAACAAATATTTGTACAAATTAGTAACTAATAAATACACGCTCTTCAAGTCAGTAACCAGCTGAGGATGCAAGCGGTGTGTTGTCAAGTGTTAAGATAAGAGTTAGAGATACTCGGTGTTTTCTTATACTTATTTGTGAAAAATCCACAAATCTGTCGATAATAGAATCAATTAACAAATTCATTGCTTTGTTTTCCTTATTAGATCGATTTTTTAACTTTTGCTAATTAGTCCAATGAACACAATTTCATTTAAATTGATTGCCGCCCGAGTGAATCCTAGCATATAAGCCTAAGCGCCAAGATATGGCTATTATTTCGATAGATTTACGATCATCCAGGAACAACGGTAACTCATCGTAAAAACAATGTGTTACCAAAACCAAATGGTTTACTTTAACGGTGTAAAGTAAACCTAAGTCCTGGCAACTGATAGATGATAACGACAATGTTTACAGAAAAGCGAGACGTTTGACCATCGCACACAATACGTTGGTGTGACAAAGACAATGCCTGTTTATGGTAAGGTTCCGTTCGAAATCCATGCAGGATGTGCACGCCAAATGCTTTGTTACGTCTGTGGTCTTTATTATATATATTTATTATAGTTATTGCTGTTTTTTACGTCGACGCTATACATTTCGGGTTAAACTCATTGATAGTATGTAAATGAATCGGCTGAATAATTTTAGTTTTCTTTTTGTGCTAAAAATGCTACATGATCATTTTTGTGCTATGAAACTTTTAATAACTACCCACTTATATGTAGCTTGTTAATACATTTTAATAATTGTTTTAATTTTAACTCGTTAGTTTCCCCTGGGCTTTGAATCTGCAAGCTAATGATACAACTGGGAAAGTGATAAGTTTTAGATTTTCTTTTGCTATACATAAGCTTTTTTATGTCCGTTTGTATGTACTTAAATTAGTTGGCTTATGAAATGATTTAACATTTTAATATTAATCAATGAATGAAATGAATTTACAAATTTTCCTCAGTTTTACATAATTGTTGTTCAGAATCATCTATATTATGAATGAAATCATCTGTTAGAATGTTAATAAACAAACTCTGTGTAGCAGTTTATTTAAAAAAAAAATATTTTCAAAAATTGTGCAGTTACTCAGTCAATCGTGTATAATACAGGATAAAACATAGAACAATAGTTCTTATTCTAAACTAGCAGAACCAGAAAAGGAAAAGAGAAGAAAAAGAGTACTTGGAAGAAATTCATGGATGGTTAAAAAAAAGATTCGCGTCCTTAATGTATGAGGTCATAACTATCAAGGGTTCGACATCATCATCATCATTTCATGTAGGTTACATTATGAATCAACCATGTATACCCTGGTTCGACATCTATGCGTCATATCACGAGTTATATTCGACACAACCTGCTAGAAGATAATGTTGTGCTAATACATGCTAATTAATGATATGTATTGAATACATTATCACTGACTAACCGACGTTGCACGCGTGTGTTAAGTAATAACGATTGTCTATTGTTGTTTCATTCTACTGTAACAAAATATGTGCTTTTTAAAATCAGGTTATTAACCTCTCTTTGTAAATAACTAGCTGTCTGTGAAATCGCCCACTGCCGATCAAACTACTCTGGGCACATAGCTAGAGAAACCTTCCTTACTCAATTTTTTGTACCAAACATAGATTTTTAATCTCATCCTTAATTCAAAATATTCAACCATAAAACATTAGTGAATTCTTCAGTCTTATTAAATAGAAGTAAATGTTAAATGTTGCAATCTATACTTAAAAGATTATCACATAATATTGTGGAGATATCATAGATTAGTCCAAAAATCACAAATAAAATAAAAATTAATATATAATAGGAACCCATGAAATAAATATAATATTAGTCTTTAGTTATTTTCTTCTATGATTATTACTTTAATAAATAATGTTACTATATTTATGAAAATTATATTAATTCTAATCAAGATGACCACAAATAATGTTACTTGGCACCAACCTGCGGATTTCATGAACCTGCTGCTCTTCGGGGAGTTCCACAGCGGTAAATAACTGCATTTCTCCATCTCGGCCAAACACCCCGCCCGGTATTTTCCTATAACAATATTCAATAGTAAATGGGTGACAACAAACTGAAACAATGAACATTTTACGGTTACATTGTTTAGTATTCACAAATTATAGCATGTTCTCTATGAATAAATTTGAACCTAGTAACAGTGTATTCTTTGCATTTTCTAGAATATAAACAAAAATAAGTTCTCAAGTGATAATTAATGGTGATACCATAAAAAAAACTCCCTAAATCTATGGGTAATACAGTGGTAGTAACATTAACAACACAAGCACAACCATTGAAAAAGAATAAGAAATTTGGTGGTGTTTTGTTTGCCCCAGAGGTTGAAGATTCGATTCCCATGGGAAGCATACATTGTTGTTTCTAGTTTGATCTTGGAAGACCTTGTGAGTTGATTTTGCAAAGTAGCTTATTTAATTGGCCCTGGTCTTTAAATTAGCATTTTATTTATCGATTTGGAAAATAAACAAATATATTACAAATTAGTAACTAGTAAATACACACTCTTGCAAGTTCATTAACCAGCTCAGGATGCAAGTGGAAAAGTGTTAGGATAAGATTTAGACGTACTCCGTGTTTCTTATCAATAAATAAACTTATTGCCTTAATTTTATTTATGAAAAATCCACAATTCGATTCCCATGGGAAGCATACATTGTTGTTTCTAGTTTGGTAAGGACATTGCAGGCTTTAACTGTCTGATAATAAAAATGTATTTAGATTTCAGAAGGCACATAATCCCAACTTCCAACTTGTGGTATAGTTATTGAATACTAGTGTACATTTTTATATATTAACAATAAATTTAGTTTTAATCTTGCATTATTATCATATTGTGGATCTATTCTCAGAAATTCATACTGGTAACTGGCACAAATAATAATTAAGAATGAAATTCTTGTAAATTATTTTATTAATAGTGTTTGTTTAGAAAGGACTATTATAGTGATTATCATTTCATGTGAAAGTAATTTATTATATCTTAATCAGTTTATAGATCTATCAGAGTACCTTTATAATTATTTTAATGTGATTAATGATCTTAAAATAAATACCTATCAAAATAAAAATCAGTTGATAAGGATTCACAAAGTACCAGGGCAAAAATGGTGTGTTAGAGACAGTGTTGTTACTCTTTTATATATGGTTGCTCATTTACAAAAATAATTGTCAAAAACCATTAATATATTATTCAGAAATTTGAACATTGTGATTAACAAACTTAGCATTCTGCATAGTTAGGGATAATAAACAAATTGGAACATTTGGAAATACAATACAAAATCCCAAATTGGGAAATCACAAAATGGAGCAAAGGGGGACTATTGCAAAGCATATGATGTCAACATGGGACAGTTCCTTAAATGAAATACATGTACTATTTACCTCCAATGAACAGTAGTATTAATTGAACAGTAGTAACTGTCCATTCGCACCTTAACTTGATTCATGGAAATAAGGTAACCTTTGGGTATTTATGTATTAAAGTTGTAATGAATAGTTAGTTTACCTGAGAAATTTCTTCAATACACTAGCGATAGTGTAAACCGAGTAATTATCCACATTAACCAGTCGGCCTGTTTGAAGAAAATGTATGAGCTTCTTCATAGCGCCCTGATGTCCAGGAGCTCGAAACACATCACGCCGGAGTGGTGCCTCTTTGTTCAACTTCAGTATCAGCACCTGAACATCACCATAAACTTGAAACACTGTTATTTAGACACTGAAAAACCACTTTATTTCCAATACTAACAAGCAATGGGCCGGGTATGTCGTCTTTACAAACTTCATGTAGAGGCACACCGAATTTCACTTTTTCCAGTCTTCGAGGATATGGCAGAGAGTTAGGATGACCACAAGAGGTGACCACATTGCTCAATGTAGCTGCTCGGCGGTGCATCCTCCTAGCCCAGTTGCTCATTTTAATGGAAGGTTTCGCTCAAACTACCAACGCCAGAAAACCTCTTTTATTATGGTGTCCTATATATGGTAACTTGATTTGCCATTACGAAATCGGCTACCGACTCAGTTTTGAATTATTGTTCAACTGAACTGAGAATTTATTCAACTCATTAACCACAAAACACAGCTCAATTTATATCAACTTTTTTTTTAGAACCGTGTCGTCCCAAAAAAATTGCCGTGATGGGTCGGTCGGTCCACTGCCGGTAAGTCGTCGTCGCTTTCAAGGAGTGAGTGGGCGACAGTGGGCGTTATGTAGCGTTGATCGTTGTGACGACGTTTTGACAGAATGGCAACGCAAACGTTGCGAGCGATTTTGACAACGATCTATTATTCACATGGACTTATGACTTTTGGCGGGAAGCTGTGAAGAGCAGTATCGACGCTATATTTTATTTTCCAAAATTTGAGTTTTTTTGAGAGTTTGTGCATAATAAGGGTGGATTATTATTCGCAAAGTGTTCGATAACAAGCGTGAGTATTGGGAAGTGATACAGTGTTTGATTTATGTGATTTTCATGCTTGTTGCCAAAAGCTCCTAGTAATCGCTAAGTGCAGTTTTTCTACCACTTTACTTAGCCTGATTCTTCTTCTGACTAGACTTGACTACGGACTAGACTTTTAGACTTGACTAGGACTTGACGAAACCACACTGTAGGACTGAAGAAGATTGAAAAATTAAGAAGGGCTATAAAGGACTTGTATCCATGGCCGTAAAACCTAAAACACATGGACTTAATATATTAAACAGGACTAAGCTCATTGACCTAAAACCCGAGCAGAAATAGTAGAGGAATCTTTCTCTTTTCAATATGGTAACCATGATAATGTTTTTAATTGGGACAACCCGACAAACTATTTTAAACTTTGTAAATACTGCACATAAGTAGATTGCTTAGCGGGACGTGATTGTTGGTGACGATTACGCGAGTTAAGCAACACAGGTGTAAAAATGTGATGTTTTATTAAATTATATATATATAAAAGTATGTACCACCTTTCTTCTTTTTCCCAGAGGAGCGTGGTCACCCTATTTAGCACAAGTACCAACGAAATAAAGCTTGTATTTGCTAGCAAGAGACAGGTTCCTCCACTATTTCTATCTCGCTTGGCTCGACCTTGCCTCTATGCAAATTTGCAGATTCTGTTAAATATACTAAGTCCAACGTTTTGTTGCGTTTTCGGGGCCCTTACCATTCACTCTAAACGCAGGGCAGAAACGAGTGAGTGAACGAGAACAGAAGGCGCAATACAAGCTGTAAGGCGACATCTCGCTTGCTACCGTTTCTGCCCTGCTATTAGAGGTGATGGTAAGGCACCTGGAAAACGCGCAACGATAAATAATTTATATAAAATAGTAATCGTAGTTATATTTTGTGATAGTCATCTATGGTCGCCGCGTCCACACACACCCATAACAATACTATTAGTACAACAGATTTTCGAGGACGATAGTATCATGATACTATCAATAGACTATTGCTATCGCAACAACTCTACACCCCATGGTAATTTCATTTTTGTTGGCAGTACCTACCTCGATGTATTTCCGGTAATATTGTCTTTTCTTTGTCCGGAACGACAGCTGTCAACTTAACGTCATGTGTTTTGGATTTGGTCAATCATTGATTGATTTAATCGTTTCGTTGTCATTAAAATATTTTGTTTTGAATTGATTGTAACAAAATATAAAGCCGATTACTAAGTACGTTATTCTCACATCTTTAATTAAACTAATTTTTCTTTATAAATTTTAAGAAAATGTGTGATTTAGAAGACGAGTGGTTAGAACACGAGGGTCAGACTCAGCAGATTCAAGCACCTGCGCCGAGAACTTATAATAATAATTCGCGGATATACCGGCCTAGTGCAAGTAGAGGCAGAGGAGACCGAGGTGACAGAGGCCGGGGTAACGAAAGCAACTGGAGGGCACGTGGGGGTTCTGCTGGCGGAGACTATCAAACGAGGCCAGAGCGCGACTTCCGCAGAGATGACGGCAACAAGAAAGCTATGTTCGTGCCATCGCATAAAGTTGGACGCATTATTGGCAAAGGAGGATCAAAAATACGAGAACTGGAATCCGAATCTCAAGCAAAGATTAAAATCGGCGATTCAAGCGGAGCCGACACCGAGCTAACTTTAATCGGTTCTAATGAAGCCATATCTAAAGTAGAAGAGCTGTTAAATGACCTGTTGCAGGATTACAAGCCAAAGGATACTCAAACGAATGAAAGCACAGGTAGTGCTGCCTCTAATGAGTTTTTCAAGACAAATGAATCCGGTGTACAAGTTATTGATTGGGACAAACTGAACAGTTATCATGATTCATTCCAACAAGCTCGTTGGGATAACCTACCTCCCATTATTAAAGACTTCTACAAAGAGGACCTTGAGGTAGCTGCTATGACACCAACAGCAGTATCCCATTGGCGTCTTGCTAACAATGACATACAAGTAAAGAGAACTTTTGATGACAAACCAGGATTAAAACCTATCCCAAATCCAGTTATGAATTTTGAACAAGCATTCAAACACTATCCAGAAATTCTAGATGAGATATACAAACAAGGATTTACCCAGCCTTCTCCAATACAGTGCCAAGCTTGGCCTATTCTTCTCAGAGGCGAGGATATGATCGGCATTGCCCAGACCGGCACAGGTAAGACCTTAGCGTTTTTGCTGCCTGCTTTAATACATATTGATGGGCAGGTGATCCCAAGAGAAGAACGAGAGGGCCCCACAGTGCTGATAATGGCTCCAACCAGGGAGCTGGCTTTACAGATAGACAAAGAGGTCTCAAAGTATCAGTACAGAGGTATCAAGTCTGTTTGTTTGTATGGAGGAGGAGACAGGAAGGAACAAATTAAAGTGGTTGCTAAAGGAGTTGATATCGTGATAGCTACTCCTGGAAGACTTAATGACCTGGTCATGGCCAGGCACTTAAATATTATCAACTTCTCTTACATAGTGCTGGATGAGGCCGACAGGATGTTAGACATGGGTTTTGAGCCACAGATTAGGAAATCCTTGTTTGATGTGAGGCCAGATCGGCAGACTATCATGACTTCTGCTACTTGGCCTCCAGGAGTCCGTCGTTTGGCAAGTTCCTACATGAAAGACCCTATCCAAGTGAATGTAGGGTCTCTAGATCTAGCTGCAGTTCATACAGTGACTCAAAAGATCATGTTTGTGGAAGAAGATGACAAGGAAGCTGCTCTGCTAGAGTTTCTCAATAATATGGATCCAAGTGATAAAGTTATCATATTCTGTGGGAAGAAAGCTACAGCCACCCACATTTCCACAGAGTTGGCTATGAAGGGTATTGAATGCCAGTCACTACATGGAGACAGGGACCAGAGTGACCGTGAAGAAGCACTAGCTGACATGGTAGATGGTAATGTCAATATTTTGGTAGCTACTGACGTAGCTTCAAGGGGAATAGACATCAAAGATCTGACACATGTTATCAACTTGGACTTTCCCCGGCACATTGAGGAATATGTGCACAGAGTTGGCAGAACAGGGAGAGCTGGAAAGACTGGTACAGCTCTGTCATTCATTGCTAGGAATGATTGGACGCATGCCAGAGATCTCATTAAAATATTAGAGGAAGCAAATCAGGAAGTTCCAGACGAGTTGGAAATGATGGCTCAAAGATTTGAAGCTATGAAGCTTAGGAGGGATAAAGAAGGAGGCGGCCGCGGTGGACGCGGCGGTAGGGGCCGGCGTGACAGATATTAGTATTATTACTAAAGTTTTTAAAAGATGAGAAGCCCACCAATATTTTTTTTATAATTTTCTAACTATTTGTAATTTTTTGCACAATTTTGGCATTCCTTGGTCTTTTCTTGTTAGAATATAAGTTTCTTTTACACAGTATAAGTGTCTGCATATCTGCTAGATTAAAACCAAATGTGGACAACATGGCAAAATTGCTTTGTAATGTTGCATATTTATTTGAGGCATATAAAATCAAACCTGGCAATCTCCACTTTTTATGATTATTGGAGAAACGAAAAACATCATAGCTATTATATAGTAAACTGGACATTATCAAAAAAAATATATAAATACATGCATAAATTGGCACTCGTGGAGCAATATTTTGACCCATAATTACTCATTACTATTAAAAAACAGCCACAAATATGAAAAAATCTTTGGAGTTTGCCACATTTGGTTGGAATACAAGAACTTTGCCGTTTTTGATCTGGTAACCCCTGGAGAAAGCCGTATTAGTTATGGCATTTTATCATTATACACCGCTATAACAAGTTTTGATCCTTTTGAGTTAAACTTAAGAAAAACTGCAAATCGAAGTAAAAGAAAGAATTTATTACAAAATAATATTTACATAACTAAAACTAACTTTAAACTCTTACATATTCCTCTTCTTGGGGTTCACACATGACTTCTTCTGATGAATTATCTTCAGTACATTCCGAGTTTTGCATAAATACTATTTTATAAAACGTCAGTCGGTCCAGTTGTTCCCACTCGTCACCATAATGCGTCAGTCGGTCCAGTTGTTCCCACTCGTCACCATAATGCGTACGAAGAAGCTTTTTTACGTCATTGATTTTGTTTATATTGGTTTTAACATTATGTATTTCAGTAATACGGGGCTGTATATCTTTAGCGAGTTTGTTTTTTTTCGTTACCTTCTTGAATACTCCTTCACTGATTTTGTAATTCACGTCTCCTTTGATTATAATATTCCCGCTTTGTTTTGAACGAGTTATGAAAAATCTTTTGCATTTTTTAAATTGAAAATGCCAATTGCTAACATCTTTCAGTATGGGAGACATAGCACTTTTGAAGTCATATACTGGACATTCAGTGCCCATTTTAATAACTGTGCTCCACTCTCTTATTATTTCTAAGTACTCTTCTAGCATCACTATTGTTTCTCGTTTTCGAACTTGCTTCTCTATTTGAGCGAAGACTCGGTCTGGTGGGATAAATGAATGTCCTACCACGGGGAAATTTAGTTCTAGACTTTCTATATTGCTAGGGGCAGATTCTGCTAACCACTTGGAGCACATAGCTATCATAGTAGAATTTTTATTCTGCCCCCCGCAACCGTCTGCTATCAATCTGACTTTTTTTATTCCAGTAAAATCTGTATTCATAAGTCTGTGATAAATAATGGATGATATCTCGTTCGAACCCTTTGGAAACTCATTTTCTGTCCAGCAGTATGCAAACACATTGTTGGGTGTTGCCTTTGAACTTGAAACAACAACAGAGCAGTTGTATAAGTAGAGCTGGCGTGAGTAATAAGTACTCTGATCGGGTATTTTGGGTAACGGCATATTTTTCTGGCAGTCAAACGATAGTGTTATTAAATCAGCTTGTTCTTCCTTCACCAGCTCAAAAAACGCTTTTGCTTTTAAGCTGTGTAATCTTTTTTCAATCCTTAGTGACTGAAGTTTGGTTTGATCTTTTTCGATTTTAATTTTTTCCGAAAGCTGCAGACACGTGGAACAGACATCTGTTCTGGGACTTCCGAATCCAAGGTTATAATTTCTATTAAAAACTCTTCTAAAAAACCCGCGTTTCACTTTCAAATCTTCTTCTATTTGTTGATTGTTATACATTTTGAACATCTTGTTTATGCTTAATTCAGATGAAAGATACTGTCGTTGAGATTTGCCTCGACAGTAATGTGGTTCGTCTATTTGAAATAAGTTGATAAAAGTCATAACTGCTTCCTTTTTCCGCGCAAATAAATGCGATTTGTGATCTCCTCCTCTTTTCTCCTTTACTGGTTCTCCCGTTTGGAAATATGACCTCATAACATACTGTACTCGATGTTTTGTTATGTGCAAAATCCCGAGAAAAGATTTTTGACAAACCGGAACACGGGTTTTCGTTGATTTACTATATATAGTAAATTTTGTTTGAAATATTTTTTCTTGATGTTTCTTGTTCTTAGGTCTTTTTCTTTTTACGGGTACAGCGGTGCAGCACTTAAGCAAGAAGGCATCCTGGGTCACTTTGTCCTTGTATTTATAAAAAGCCCGATGAAACTCAGATATATCAGCCATAGTTAATGTGGCGCACTGATACGCTTGTTTCGTATGTCCACACTCAGGTCTCGTTGGTAAACTCCGAGGAGAGTAACTAAAACAACAAAATAATCAACTTAAACGTTTCAAACTTTAATATTAATATTTTCAGAAAAAAATACCTATCCCTACCTACCGAGATTTAACAAAATTGCTAATCAACACGAAATACTGTCGTGGATGAAAAGGGGTAACAAAGTTTGTGACTTTTCAAAATGCCACGCGGCCGAAGTCGCGGGTCACGCCTAGTATTCAATTACATTACTTGAAATTTTTCTTCGCTTTGGTAAAGTAATTTTTGCAAGACGATTATTTGAAAATCTGTCTTCTTTAGAGAAAAAAAAAATTAAGACTTAAAAGTGTTTTTAGACACAATCAAAATAAAAAAATCATAAAATTTTAAGATTTTCAGTGTTGAAAAATCGATCGTCTTGCATCTCTTTTCCTTTACCTCAACCGCGAAGTTAAGTATCAACGTGTTTAAATCCATGTGTACTTACCGTACTCTTTTGGCCACATTTTTCTTCCAGTTTTGCGGCTCCGCCTGCCTTTTTCTCGTGTATTTTGTTGTGCAAGGGGAAGCAAGGTGCTCCATATTTCACTATTAGTTTCGTTTTAGTTTCGATTATTCATTAAAAACAATAAAAATACCGAAATCCCCGGAACACGATGCTCACTGCGTTGCTTGCGACGCCATACTAAAATCGCAAACATGGCGTCCTCATACCGCGCTCTGATTGGTCAATTTGGACTTTGCTACCTTTGGAACACACGGCACAGGAGATTGCTGTCTTTGGCTTGAAATTGTATATTTGGAAGTGTATTTCTATAGGAGATTGCCTACTTAGTAAGGATAATACTGTTTTGACATAACTGTAAGCCAAAGACGAGAAATCCTGCATTCAAACTTTAATGTCGTAACTGTAAGGAGATTGCCGGGTTTGATTTTATATGCCTCATTTGTTACCCAACTTGCTCAAAAATGACATTCGAACCAAAATTTTGCAATGTAGGTGACAACTTTAACCTACATTGCATATATATATTTCTACAATATAATTTAGTATCTAGTTTTTTTTGTTGATAGTTGTTTGTATATAATTGACTCATTCAATTTCACATAGTATTCAATTTCAAATGCCATTTGCAACTAGGTGTCTTGTTACATTTAAATATTGCTGTGTAATTGTGAAGCAGATATAAAGACACTTACTAGTTGATACTACTTTTTGCTGTGATATTGATATATTTTATGTTAAGCATATTTTCTTTTTACTTGTAACTTCATAAAGAAAGTGCATGTCTAAAGTAATAAAACAAAAGCAGTAGTTAATACGTGTGTATTTCTTTTACAATTTTTTCAACCATACAATACAATACAACAGTAAAAGCGTAGTCAGGAAATCGTCTTGAATATCATTTAACTTCAAAAATTTGATTTGTTTTATGTAACACTTATATTAAATACGACACTTATCGCCTATCATGGACTAAATATAAAGTTTGTAAAAGATATATAACAAAATTTGTCCATGTCGCCTATTACATAGTGCTCAGCTAATAATGTCGTGCATTTTCAATCTTAAAATTTAATTAGTTGAGATAATTTTGGAATCTAAATATATGTGGACGATTATATAGTTGTAATAAGTTTTTCGTTAAAACGCTTTATCATTTCCCGATTTGAACAATATCACTGATATAACATTAGGAAATAAATAATTCTGTTAAACTAGACTATACAGAGTAGACATACAATATTGCGGTAAATATAAGCGTTACTTAGACAATTTCTAGTCTTTTCATTTCTTTGAAGAGTTCGGTGCCCATTTTGGCGGGTGAGCGTGTGACGATGACGTTAGCTTTTTCTAAGGCTTTTATTTTGTCCATGGCGCCTCCCTTTCCACCAGAAATGATGGCGCCGGCGTGACCCATTCTCCTGCCTGGCGGTGCAGTTAGACCGGCGATGAACGAAACTACGGGTTTCGCTTTCTGGCCCTGGAATATGTAAAAAAAAAAAAAATATGAATTGAATTTTCTAGAGAAATTAATATTTTATTTTTGTGATGAGTTCTGTTCTGTCATGGTTTTATTTAATCTTTATTGCACAATTTGCACACTACAGTGCAGGATAATGAACAATAAAAAAATCTATAATACAGTAAAAATACAAAAGGAGGCCTTATTGCACAATTTTACCAGTTTGTAACATTATTAAAAATTTACTTCATAATCTTTTATGACAAATGTTTTGTATGCATGCATTCCAGCTTTTGCAATAGTTTAAATGGTTCAATCCGTGCACATTGTTTTTTTTTTCATAATACTGAAAAATTGCTGTCCAGACTGATCCCTTGATTCTGTATATCTTCAGACACAACATTTTAACAATGCTGAGCCCAATAAAAAGGTTAATATCTGATCAGACAAAAGTCTTCCAGTGCAAAAAGATAGGACAAAGTGCTGTGTACCACTAGGACTAGGCTATTGAGTCCTCATTATAATACTATATTGTGCTTCTATTGTGCCTAAGTGTGTAAAGTGTGCATGGAAAATATCAACGTTTACAACATCTAAATAATAAATAATGCACTATAAAAGATATCAAGCTCAAGTATTTTCATAAAAAGTACATAGATACATTGAGTTTGAAACAGGCTAAATAGTGAAAATGTATAGTTGAGAATTACAAATACCAACAAATGCTCAAGGATTCCTTTACAAGGGCACCATAATAATTATTGACTAGTAAAAATGTGTCAGAAAACAAGAATGTGATAAATCAAAATCCTGAAATGCTATTCATTCAATAGATGTGACTTCATGTGATGAATTATCAATATCATTCCCACGCATTATCTAATAAAATAATGGATTTGATGATTACAAAATACTTATTATGACATGCTAAAATCTGAACTAGCACTGATAAGACAAATAAAATAAACCTCAGGCTGCCGTCTCAATCGTTTACCTTTTTGGCCTGTCCGAACAAAAATAAATTGTGTTAAGGCAATAAAAATATCTAAAAACTGAAAACAAAATCATAAGAACCTAGTAATAATAGCAAATAAAACTGAAACTAATAGCTATAATCTATGGAGTTCCTCTAATTCTTGCCTATCATTAGAGAATATTTAATTTTTTAAACAACCTTTGATTTCTCCCACAGAACTTAAAAACGGAAGAATCATGATCTGTGCTTTCGGCCCTATTTGTTTCATTTAATTAAATATATCTTTGTTATAAATATACCTGAACCCGTATTGCAACTAATGTACATTTTTAAAAGTGAGCTTAACAGCCGCATTAAGAGTTATTAATTCTTCAAAATCAAATAAAATTCTCCATTAAAGGGAGAATTTTTAAATGATTACTCATTAGTTTAGATTTACGCAACTCCTTCATACACAAGAGATTAAAAAATTCTCTCTCCCTCTTTTTTGGCTGTAACACTGATCTAAGACTAACTTTATTGTTCATCTAACTACTACTACCACTAAAGTAACACTTACAGTATTGTGCTGGATGAGATACTCGGACGCGAGCTCCTCCGCGTTGCCTCCAATCTCGCCAATGAGTATGATGCCCTTGGTCTCGGGGTCAGCGAGGAACACCTCCAGGCAGTCGATGAAGTCCGTGCCGTTGAATGGGTCTCCACCGATTCCAACACACAGGGTTTGTCCCAAACCGGTCTGAAATACATTGTATAAATATATATGTACATTACACCCCTTTATGTCAGTTATATCTTATATTGAACTATCCTCGTAACTTCAAGACTTGTGTTGGCACAGAATTATTATTAGTACTAACGTACAGAACGGACACTCGCACCATCCCACCCGAAACAGATACCGCACCTTACCGCGCAGATTTAGGGTAAACAAAGCAAGGATGTCGCTTTTGCCGCGTGGCCGAAAACTATGACGCAGATACGGTAAATAACTAAATGTCATCACACACCGTAGCAACCACGCACCCGACCAGCACCGCCTCGTCACTCGTTGTCGACGGGCTGTCCCCAGGTGGACCGACGCGACCGAATCGTAGTAGTAGTAATAGGTATCGGGCTCGCTGCTGTTGTATGAAGTGTTCTGGGTGAGGTTATTAAAGGTTAGGATACTATACATAACGATCGTTGATTTGATGCACATAGTTGTAGATAGTTGTGAAGATAATGCTTGTTGATAGAAAAGACGATTTCGTGAGTTGACTCCAGATACGTGCAATAAATGTTTTACATACACCTATTCTGTGTCTAAGGTCTGCTGGTATAAGCCGGTTCTATTCATAGTGCAGTTATTATAAGACATTACTCAAAACTTGTTTTAAGAAAAAAATGTCATTGTCTTTATACAAAATTACATGAAAACTAATCAGTTATGTATGTATAAACGACCATCTGTCCCCTATCACGACGGTTAAGGTCGTTTATTATCTATCTTTAAATACTCTGGGATGAACCTATACCTACCTAACCAATAAACATTATTATTTAACAATCGATCTATGAGATACGAGATATCGGTCTATGAGATATGAGGCACGATAAAATCGTGCCACAGACAACGTTACACATTTAGTCACCAATCTGTGTAAGATTATCATTTACTTACGTAATATTTTTGATTAAAATATTCTTATCGATGTGCTACGTCACGATATGGTTAACACGCCCCCTGGGATTTCTAGGTTCAATTCCCAGCAAGAGCAAGTAAGAAAATGCCTTTTCCAGATTAGCTTGATTTTTTATCATCATTCATCATCATTTTAGCCATAGTCAGTTCACTACTGGACATGGCCTCCCCCAAATTGAGGGGTTGTTGCCATAATTGCTACGCTTGACAGGCGGGTAGATGAACACAGTTTCAGCAGCCGTCGCTGCTGCCCAACGAAAGTATTTTTAAGCTAGGGAAGGGAGGGATGTGGTTAGGTTTGGGGAAAGGATGAGGTGGGCCCATGCCCAGCATCCTAATGGATGCTATAGACTCGGATGGACAAGAGTAGACTCAGTAGCAGTTGGGGTAAGTCGGGGTCGCGAACCCGTGTGTTATGTATCCAAGCCTACAGGCAGATGCTTGGAAAAAACACCCATGATATAGAGTTGATTTTTATCTTCATATACTTTAGCAAAAGGGCTGTGGAACTCTCATCAAAGCATATCGAACTTGGAGGCAGCATGTCCCATAATCTAGTTTTATAACTGAAATTAATAATATTTTCAATTTTACAGTTCAATGCAAAGTCAGAATAGATTTCCCGAAATTTTCACAATAACAGCCTCTAGGGTCGCTAGTGTATACTGAAATCGAATGGCAGAAAAAGTAACATATCTTACCGTTGTGGTTTGATGGCAGGCTTCATAAGTCAGGGTACCGGAGCGGGAAACCACGCCGATACAGCCGCGTTTGTGAACGGCAGCCGGCATGATGCCAATCTTGCACTTCTCTGGAGCAATGATTCCAGGGCAGTTGGGGCCAACGAGGCGGGATTTGTTTTGCCTCAGCAATGCGTGTTTGACGCGCACCATGTCCTGAAGAAAGGCATTATTGTTTTTAATATATACCTACAATTTTCTTAATTATTTTTATACTGATTGGACACTGTATGTATTTGGTTGTTATCTTGACTGTTCTGGTCTACTTATCATTGATGCAGGTCAAAAGAAAGATGTGTACCCACAAGGTAAATAGTCCATTCTTACTTCTCGCCTATATGTTTTTCTGATAGCATCTTAAGTTGCATTATATTGCATAAGTGTTATAAAACTTAGTTACTTACTATAAAAGATTTTTCATTATCTTTTAACATAATTAATTTCTTTCTTTATGGGAAAAAAGAAACTAAAAAAAAGTTTATATCTATTCCATACTAGCTATTTCCCGCAGCTCCGCCAGCGTCAAAAAGTAGCCTATGTTTGACCCCGGGTCTTCAACTATATTCATACCAAATTTCAACAAAATCCGTTCAGCAGTTTGGCTGTGAAAGCGTAACAGACAGACAGACTTACGCATTTATAATATTAGTATGGATACATGACAGAACTCAAGTTGTATACCTTACTACTAGTTAGGTTAATAACAAAGAATTAAACTTACATGTTGAGGTACACCTTCTGTAATACACACAATTAAAGGCATTTCCGCCTCAATGGCTTCCAAGATGGCCATTGCTGCTGCCGGAGGAGGTACATATATAACACTAGCATGTGCCCCTGTCGCCGCTTTTGCCTCTTTCACTGTTGCAAACACTGGCTTCCCTAAATGCTCAGTTCCCGCCTTTTTGGGGGACACTCCACCCACTACTTGTGTCTTGTAGTCGAGAGCTTGTTGACTGTGGAAGGTACCCTGCTTTCCGGTAAAACCCTGGACAATGACTTTAGTGTCTGCGGTCAATACTAGATTTTTTCTTGTCTCTGCGTATGGTGTGCCGGAGGAATATCTTACATTGTTGATTTTTAAACCCTCTGTTGAAAAAATATATCACATAGTTAATATACATGTAGTGTGTATGTGGAAAATGTTTTTAAAATTTGAAATGATACAAAAAGCACCATTATTCCCTATTTCTGTTAAGGTATGTTGACAACAGAATGAAACTGGAAAATTTAATTTTAAGAAACCAGAATGCTTGAGCATGAAGTTTGACAAATGTAAAGGTTTTCTATTGGTGGTAGATTTAAAAATTTGTCAGTTATTTTTTAGTAAGTAAGTAAGTTTTTTCTGTAGTGCTTTGCTCAAAAAGCATTCAATAAAATGTGACAGTGTATTTATCTGGCCACTTTTTACACCAAATAGTACTAATGCAAATATGCAACAACATGGATTAAATAGATTAATTTTCTACTTGCAATTGCATATAAGACAAGGAAAAACTACATTAAATATAAAAGAATGTTGTCATAATAAAAATAAAAATGTGCATATTTCCTGCAAATCTTAAGTACAATTACTAAAAATGCAGTTCATTGGTAAAGTAAATTTATTAATATACTAATTAAAAATTACTACAAGATACTAGTTAATTACAAAACAGTTTATTTGGACTCTCAGTAAGAACTTTTGGTTTCGTACACAACAAACAATAATATTTAGTTGAAAAAATTAAATAAGTAGGTATATGGAAACACAAATAAAGTCAGTATAAAAGAATAAAACAAGAAACAGGGATACAATGGCAACCCTATCCAAGATCTCTTCAAGTCAGCCAGGGAATCCCAGAGAGAATTTATTATAAGGTTCACTCATATTATATGGCATTGACATTGAATTAAAATTTACATAGCTGTTCTCTTAGTTGTTCCCCAAAATACTGATAATTAAAATTTACAAAACTTCTAAATAAATAAGTAAACACAGATTATAATGTTATATCAGTAGTATTGCATTGAATAATAGTACACAGAATAATATATGAAGCACTCAATGTGTCTTATTGATACAGAGCAAAGGTCACTTAGACCTTTGCAGTTGTCTAACAGCAATGCAGTAAAATTGAAATGATTGATTTCAAGGGCAGGAATTATAAAAACTTAGAGCTAAATAACGCGTAATCTCAAATAGCAGTGGGACATTATATTTTTAGATGGGATGAAGGTCTCGGTTATCCCACAAATCAAATATAATAGCATTATACTGAACATGTTTCACAGATGTTAAGACTCTTTCTTGTACCATTTGTCATTTAAGAGCACCTATTATAACACTTTTGTATATAGATAATAAATTATAGTCAAATTACAAGGTTATCGACGTACATTGGCGAAAATTTGGGCGAAAGCACAGCACTAATCCCGCTAGACACGAAAGTTAGAAAGGGCTTTTTTTATCATGAATGGCAGTAAAATTCAAATGATATCATTTACCTCTCAACCGGGAAAAAATCCGTACTGACACAGCCATTGTTTTAACTAGAATGGGAGGCTGTGGGAAAGAAAAGAATAATTATTTTGTAGCAGTGACACACTGCCAGCCATTACATAATTTTACTATTTGGAATTATTGACATAACGAATTGACAACATTGGCATCATATCTGACACTGCACATTTTTTTCTTTTTTTTTTTAAATGTCTGCAAACTTGGCGAATTGGAAAGGAAAAATTTACTCCAAAACTGTACCCCAAGCACGAATATTTGCAAGTTTCGTAACGTAAACGTATCGAGTAGTCGACACGATAACGGAACACAACGAAAAGTGGAAGCACGAAGCACTATCGTAATCGTATCGAGACCTCGACACGATAACGTTAGTGACGTCATGCTAATGTAAATAAGGATGGGTAAAATCGAATGAAAGATCTAAAAATTGAATGAACATTTCGTTCAAAAATTATATCCGCATTTAATTAATAAAAAAGATTGTGATTTCAGGCATATTAAAACTTAAAACTCTTCGAAATTTGATGCAATATGACGAATTTGCAGTAAAAGTTTATATTCACTTAAAAAAAATGATTTCGTTGTTTATTATTTGAACTTTGTTTGGTGAGACTGCCGTGCCACGGGCCGTGCGTTTCTAAACGATCGACGCGGAGGTACGTAGCACTTGAGACGATAGCAAAGCTCATTAACTAATTACCTTTAGCCCTTCGCATGGTTTGGGCCCCCCGCTACCGCTACGCTACTGTGCTTAGAAACGCTCCCGCGCGCGCGCGCGTTACAAGTGTTTTAGATAAAGCGTTGTTTACAACTCGAGTGTAGGGTTACAATAACACGTAAAATTTATTTTGTTCACAGATAATCGACCTTATCGACAAAACTGTTTGGATAACGATATCATAAGTGGTTCTTTTGTAGTAACGGGTGGAAGGAAAATATTTCTTTTTTGTCCCCGTAATTTTGTACTATAATGATTTTTTAAATAAAAGTTGTACCATATATATGCCTTATTTTTTTATAATCTAACAGTATCTATCTAGTTCTGTAATTAAAACAAAGAATACTATCCTGCTACAGTAAACTTTTGAATGAAAAATAAATTACAATTTCGAAATTCGCGGGTTTTTGTACGAAAAAATGATATATTTTGCATCAAGACTTTGTTTTACAAATTTCGTTAAAAGCAATGAATACACATATTTTATTGAAGCCTAGCTATCTTAGAATAGATAACAAGCATTAATAAGTTCTCAGAATGTTCAAATTGTGAAAAAACTGACAAACAATGAACCTCCGTCGTTTTTTATGGTCGGCTCGACCGATCTTTACCCAAGGTCAGTATAAAAACTACTACACGAAACCAAAAAAAAAAAATTCAGTATTGCTTGGAAAGGAACGTACTGTCGAAAAAAAATACAAACCAAAAGTTTAATAAATGTGGACTGCTCCCATAAAATCCGTTTGTGGCGCATTTTTTGCGCGCCCGCTGTCCCATACTAAGATGCTACGTTAGACAAGGACGCGATCCTCCACTCGCGCGTTCTTTTTTTGAAATCATGAAAGATCGCTTGAGTTAGCGTGGTTTCTTGTTATTTTTTATTGCTTATTATTAAATTAGTAATATAAATAGAAAAAGTTGCACAGAAAATAATGAATTTTATAATTTATGAAAAAATGTTTTTTGCGTGGTCAGCCATTTTGTTCCCAACTTTTTCGATAAAAAGTGGAAATAACACATGAAAACATAAAGTGATCAATTATGTTTGTATTTTATATTAAAATAGACTTATTTAAGCATTTTCTCAAAAAAATTCATTAGTTATATTAAAAAATAACCTCCCTAGCCAGGCATTTTCCCGTACCGTGATCCTAGAAAAAAATGAGACCCGTCAAGCTCAACTTCAAATTCGTGTTTAAAAATTTTTTCGGCCCTGGATGGCAATGGAATTATTTTTAATCGATAGTGGCAGGATCGTAGTTAGCCGAGAAAAAGCCATAGACACATAGAGTTACTCAGTGTTGTGTAACTAAAAAATGATGCAAGCGAAAACAGTTGGGGCTGATCGAGCCCAGGGGGCCTACCATGAACTTTTTGTAAACCATCCAAGTTCCAGGCAGTTCAATATCCAGCCTGCTAAAGAACGGATTAAATCCGTACCATCACCTCTAAAAATCCTTCCTGCTGCTGGCTGGAAATTCCGAGTAGGTGGATGGATTTTAGTCTCTGGCTTGTTTAAAATCATTCAATTCCTTCATTCAAAATCCAAACAGTGTTACCATTTGTGGAAGAAATGTGCCATTTGGAAGATTTAGCACTTTTTAGGCCCAGAAAATTGGGCTACTTTTATTATTGAGGAATTAAATTATGCTAATAAGTTTGCGATATGCCGTAAAGGTACGCGCACATTATGACGGGCCGCAGCGGGGCGGAGCGGGCCGCATCGCAGCCCAAAATGCGTAATTAGCAGATTGGTGACGGGACGGGCCGCAGCGCATTGACGGATTTTGAGATTTTATACCAAAATCCGTTTAGAGGTTTGACCGTGAAAGCGTAACAGACATTTCTAATAAAAGCACTGATTTTTGTGACTTTTCGATTGCGCTTACCTTTTATAACATGTGTAAAAGTTAAGCTTCGCCATATTACGTTAAGACTCGAGAGACTTAATTAGCCGGCACATAGCACTTCCATTTACTATTCTTATTTCTGTGCCTCACTCATCCCGCGCATGTCTTGTATGTTGAGGTTTGTAGCTTTGGTGTTTTGTAGTTTTTAGATAGGTAAGTATTATGTTAAGATATTTTGAAGTAATTTTTTCTAAATTTAGGGGGTTTGATTGAGTTCGATTGGACCATTTCCGTTTTATCTGTATATATTTTAATGTTACGTGTTCTATTGCTTCTTGCACGAAATCACATAAAATATTTTGTATGTACGTACAAATATTGAATTAAATGCGGCCAGCATTTTGTGCACGTTGATATATAGTTATAGATGGTATTGGTAAATTTTTTTTCTTAATCAAAAATGTATTTTTTAACATTAACTATACATAATATAAATCTTTAATATCAATCAATCATGAATGATGATATATCAATTACGAACAATTATTGTCAATCAATTATATTTCTCAAAACAAAAGAAATATTAATTACTTTATTATTTCTAGTATTTTTTTGGAGTTGGCAGAATTACCAATTTTGAACTGGTCACCCAGAACATCAAATCTAACCTTGAAGCAAATCAACAATCAATATTTTTGTTAAAAAATATGAAATAAAATATAATATAATCTATTGAAGATGCTGTAGTTCACATGGGAAATTGGCAATGTCTTAAATTTTGCTTTGAGCTGACGGCGCTAATTATATGAACTTGCCAGTAAGTTCTACTTTTGTTTATATTTCAAGTGCAAAATGTATTATGATTTTACTGTTACCATCGTCTACGGGTATGAATATACCACTACCTATCTTTCCGATATAACCATTTCACAAATATAATAATATCAAGTTAAATGAATATAAAGCAAATCTCATCACCCTAAAAGTGTTCTGTTGTGTCTAGGTTAAAAACAGTACTTAATTGGCATAATAATCATTATTCATCATGATGAAACAATTGAATTTTCAAGACTTAAATAATTATTTACAGAACTTGGAGCAAACAGACCGCGCATTGTCTCACTGCATTCCTAGCTTCCAGTGATGGTACCATACTACCCGTGGGGCTCATATGGATAATTTCTGAAGATATTACTATTTAATCCAGTTATCAACAAAACTGAAGATGTAGTTTACATACCAGAACAGCCGCAGATAGTAGGTTATAGGAAGTGGGTGAAGGAGATATATGAAAGAAAAGTGCTCAATAAAAACTAGCATTAAAGTCTGTCAAGTACAGAGAATGAATCAAAGAAGTTTAATAATTTTATTTTGTGAATTGTATGTGATTGAAAAATAATATTTCAGTGAGCATGCTGCATACTGTTATAATCTGTATGATCATGAATTTATAGAATAGGCATTGCCAGCCACTGGTTATGACAGGGTGGGAATGAAGTTAATATTGTCTGCTTTCATTTTTAGTTGGCATTGAACCATCCGTCTAGTTTATATGTCAAAATATAGTTATTTACATTTTTGAATGTGTAAGGATCTATTTAAGGTCTCATGTTTTTTTCTAAATTAATATGTTAGTTACTAGTGTTAAAACAATAAAACAAATCTAAATCATATTTTCAAATGGTTTTATTCATTATTCAATTAAAATAACTATTTTCAATACATTTATTGTACTTTCATCTAAGTACACATAATTGAACATACACAATAAAAATTTAAGCATGGACAGTCCAATCACATCTTTGAATTTCCTCTCATCATTTGAATTACTCTTGTTCGGCATTCAAAATTGTTGCATTGAAGAACCTGAAAAAGAGATGATCGTTACTTACTTTTAAACACCTTGTTAGTCATGTTTCTTTGACAAATCAAATTTATTTACTGCATAATATACGCCACTATAATAACATATTGATTGCCAATAACCCAACAGAACAGTTGATTTATCTTTAGTTTTGTTGAGTCATTGGTGATCAATCTGTTGAGATTCAAAAATACTAATGTAATAATCTACACTAATATTGTAAAGAAAGAGAGAAATTGCTCATGGGTTGGTGAAACCACGGCTAGTTTATACATAATATAAAAATACTTGTGTGGGTGTTCATTAATCTGCTCATGTGTAATGTATGGCTGGTATTAACCGTAAAAAGACATATCAGTCAGTTTGTGAAGTTACAATATCCATACCTACATTCTGTTCTTAGTTACCTTGTAGCAACTTGTTTCTTTACTTGTTGCAAAGCAAATTGTTCCGTAACCAACTCCACATAGTCCAAATAAAATGGGTCCTTTTGTATCTTATTTCTGAGTCTCATATACGGGTTAGCAGTACTATTTTTATTTTCCCCTTCCAAGTAGGATGTAGATAAATTTCATACTCATCGTCAGTCATCACTGCCCATCTGTAAACAATTATGGAGATTTAAGTACGTCTTAATTAAGTCCCTACTTTTGATTTGTTTGTTTTGTAAGTACAAACGATAAGTAGTTCATTTACTATCTAGTACCCCTATTTAGTTTGTGTTATTACCCCTTAACATTTATATAAAAGCGTAGAACAAACAAAAGCCGACTTACCGTATAAACATTAATAATTGTAATGTAAGTGCAAAACAAAAATATCATTATTCGATATCGTAAGTTGTATTAATTTCTTGAATAACGTCGATTTTACTACTTAATTTGAGCGAATTTATAACTTGGAGAGATAATTAATTGAAAATATAACCCAAAAATCCCAACATCACGGAACAATATTGTGAAATTCTATGCAGTTATGCAGAATCGGAGTTAAAAAGCTAGTACAATAGGAGCTTTTTAAAAATCGCTTAAATGACATTTGCGACGTTCCAGCAAAACTGCATCGCTGTCAAAATGGTACGTCATGGTTCGAATTCCCATAAAAAATGAATAGTGGATCGTAAAGTTGGCTCGCTGGCAAGTGGCTGGAAGTTGGATAGAAATTGCCCTGCTTTAAGATGGTGATAGTACAAAATAAGCCAGCGAGGCAGATTAGGTCCTGCTATAAGAGTTCATGGTAAGGCCCCAGAAGCACAGTAGCGCAGAAAAAGTTGGGCTCGATCGAGCCCGTAAGCAGGTTAGGGGTTATTTTGCATCAAGACTTTGTTTTACAAATTTCGTTAAAAGCAATGAATACACATATTTTATTGAAGCCTAGCTATCTTAGAATAGATAACAAGCATTATTATGTTCTCAGAATGTTCAAATTGTGAAAAAACTGACAAACAATGAACCTCCGTCGTTTTTTATGGTCGGCTCGACCGATCTTTACCCAAGGTCAGTATAAAAACTACTACACGAAACCAAAAAAAAAAAATTCAGTATTGCTTGGAAAGGAACGTACTGTCGAAAAAAAATACAAACCAAAAGTATAATAAATGTGGACTGCTCCCATAAAATCCGTTTGTGGCGCATTTTTTGCGCGCCCGCTGTCCCATACTAAGATGCTACGTTAGACAAGGACGCGATCCTCCACTCGCGCGTTCTTTTTTTGAAATCATGAAAGATCGCTTGAGTTAGCGTGGTTTCTTGTTATTTTTTATTGCTTATTATTAAATTAGTAATATAAATAGAAAAAGTTGCACAGAAAATAATGAATTTTATAATTTATGAAAAAATGTTTTTTGCGTGGTCAGCCATTTTGTTCCCAACTTTTTCGATAAAAAGTGGAAATAACACATGAAAACATAAAGTGATCAATTATGTTTGTATTTTATATTAAAATAGACTTATTTAAGCATTTTCTCAAAAAATTTCATTAGTTATATTAAAAAATAACCTCCCTAGCCAGGCATTTTCCCGTACCGTGATCCTAGAAAAAAATGAGACCCGTCAAGCTCAACTTCAAATTCGTGTTTAAAAATTTTTTCGGCCCTGGATGGCAATGGAATTATTTTTAATCGATAGTGGCAGGATCGTAGTTAGCCGAGAAAAAGCCATAGACACATAGAGTTACTCAGTGTTGTGTAACTAAAAAATGATGCAAGCGAAAACAGTTGGGGCTGATCGAGCCCAGAAGCACAGTAGCGCAGAAAAAATTGGGCTCGATCGAGCCCGTAAGCAGGTTAGGGGGTATGACGTAGCCGGATAACTTCCGGCTATTCACATTTAATTTTTTAGGTTGGCAGCATAGCGTAGTGAATAAATATTTTTTGTTTGGTAGCGCTAATTAAGTGCTTTACGTACTTGTCACCCATGACAAATGTCATCTCTGTTCAAGTAAACATAACCTAATTACATTCATTCATACATTTTAATGAAGAAGCGGTGTCCAATTATTGAAAAATCAGATGTAAACGGATGAAGAGACTGCAGTAAAGTCCAATAAACAGGCCAATATGCAATAGATACGAGAAATGGGGTACCTAAATGTTTGGCGATTGTAAACAAACAAAAACCAACTCGAGGCTCGCGGTCCATCTTGACTTTGACATTTGACACTGACATATATATTTTTTAATACCTTAGTAATTTTTGCTTTCTTGCAGTTCGAAATGGTCATTATAGCTGCGTGACGTCGTCACTATAAAATCTTTAAAATTAAATAACAAAATAAATATAATTTTAAAATTTTTTTTCGTTTAAATTGTATCTCCGAAATAGTTTATTCTATCAATAAAATATATAATATACACAATTTATTTTTTAGTTTACTAGCCAATTGATCTTTTACGGGTAAATATTACAGCAGAACATTTAGTAATTGACAATGTCAATCCATGTCTGTCCAACCAGTCATTCAAATAATATAGAGCAGAGTTAAGACGAGAAGTTAATTCTTCAAAATCTTGGGCGCGAGCATATATGGCAATGTCATCAGCATACTGAAGAATATCGCAGAAACTGGTTACTGTAAGATCTAAATCATAAGTGTTTAAGTTATACAGTATAGGGCTGAGGACGGAACCCTGAGGTAAACCTTTCCAGATATTACGCGGGGGAAGGAGAGACCCATTGACACGAACTTGGATAGAACGACACATAAAAATACTGCATATGATATTGATAAGCCTCACTGGAATACTCAGCTGGAGTAGTTTCTGCCTGAGCACTGGAAGCAGGACATTGTCATATGCAGAGGATATGTCTAGGAAGACTCCAACAACATTTTCATTATTGGAAAAGGCTGATCTGATAGACGAACAGAGAACACTGAGACTATCCATAGTGCCTTTGCCACGGCGAAAACCAAATTGTGTGTTAGATAGTAAATTTCTGTTTTCAACTATCCATTCTAAGCGGTTTTTTATAAGATGTTCCATGATTTTAACCAGAACAGAACTGAGAGCGATTGGTCTGAATGAAGACGGATCAGATGGATCCTTACCAGGCTTCAGGATTGGAACAATTATTTGTGTTTTTCAAGATTCAGGAATGTTGCCAGATAGAAATATAGAGTTTAGGACTCTTAGAAGATATTGTTTGAAGGATGAAGAAGCTTTACATATAAATGAGTACGGAATACCATCGATACCGGGGGCGGAGTCTTTCAGATGGTCCAGAGCACTGCAAAGTTCCGGAAAAGAAAACTCTTCATTCATCGGGTCGGAAGAAGAATAGTTTTGTGGAAAAGAAGGGATGCAGTCAAAATTTGGGGCAGAGGGTGGTGCCAGTTTATCTAAAAATTGTTCCAACCATGGAGATGGGTCATTGGACTGGGAATTGTTTTCAGTAAGACTTCTTCGGAAGGACTTTATTTTTTTCCAGATTAAAGAAGGGTGAGTTCTCGGAGATAGAGACTCACAGAACTTATTCCAACCTGCCTTCTTTTTTTTTGATAAAAGTCTCCTGGTGCGAGCACCAGTGAGGCTGACTGAGAGAGTGCACTGGTGAGAGTCGTCGAGTAATGCATTTTAGGATGGAATTAAAATATCGTGGTACCAAAGGTATTGAAAAAAAAGATAGGTACTCGTGCTTTTAAAAAAGTTTATTCTCTGTGATGTACGTCAAGTGTGTCACTGTCAATAATTACGTCATTGTGACGTGACGTACGTACGTGTTCTTTTGTCTTGTTTTGTTTACAAATTAAAATAAATTCAATTTTCTTTGTAATCTCAAAATATTTCCTATTTTACTGCCTTATTATTTACATTACAATAAGAACTGAACCGTGTTCAATTTGTTTATTAATACCGACAAATCGGTGCCACGTTTGAAAATAAGGTGACAGTTCCTACATCTTTGGTAATACGACTTCAAATATCGGATATTCTTCTTGAAAATGTGTGGTACAGACAAGAAATTGGGTGATATTCGAGCTCTGATACTAGTTGGAGGCTATGGGACACGGTTAAGACCCCTAACATTGAGTAGACCGAAGCCCCTTGTTGAGTTTGCCAACAAACCCATTTTATTACATCAGATAGAAGCACTCGTCGAAGCCGGTGTTACTCAGGTATTTTATTTATTATTATGCGCATTAATAAATTTGAAAATATAGAATTTTTTATGCTCTTAAGAAGTATTACATTGACCATGAGCACACAGATCTAATTACTAATAATACAGTTGGGCACAGGCAGTTGTGTATAGCTCCTGTTTTACATCGACTGCACTCGACTATTACAATACAAATTAAATTAAGCAATTAGCCATAAAAAACTTTTGGAGTGCAACCTTCTTCACACAAAGTTTTCCTGGTAGTGTAAGAACCTTTTCAGTTGTGTAACTGAACTTATCTTGAACAAATCAAGCTTAATCTCCTTTACTGTGTATTATATTTTAAAATTACAAAATATTTCTTAAAGGTTATACTGGCAGTTTCATACCGTGCAGATGATATGGAAAAAGAATTGACAGAACAAGTATCAAAACTAGGTGTGTCGCTGACTTTTTCACATGAAACGGAACCATTGGGCACCGCCGGACCTCTAGCACTGGCTCGGGAAATGCTCTCTGCAAGTCCTGAGCCATTCTTTGTCCTCAACTCTGATGTTATCTGTGACTTCCCTTTCAAAGAGCTTGCCAAGTTTCACAGGAGTCATGGAAAGGTATAATAGGATTTTTATAATGCACTAGCTGTTTCCTGCAGCTCTGCCTCCGTCAAAAAGCCCAGTCTATGTTTGACCCCGGGTCTTCAACTATATTCATACCAAATTTCATCAAAATCCGTTTAGCGGTTTGGCCGTGAAAGCGTAACAGACAGACAGACAGACTTTTGCACTTATAATAATTACAATAATAATAAGTATACAGTACCTAAGTAAACTTAGTAAGTATATGGAAGTATGGATGGTTGGTTCACTGTAGAGTAGACCAATAGCTAATTGTGAATGTTGATGATACAAACAAGAGATTAGACAGTAACACATAACATACAAACAAAATAGTATTTTTTTAATTACAGTAAACAATAATAAATTCCGTACTAATAACATGATAGTCTAATGTTCCTCATTATTTAAAAGTCTCTTTCATCTTTTTCTCTTTAGAGCAAGGTCTGCTTTAATTATACTTTAAAAAGCAGGAAAATTGTAATTTAATGTATCAGGTAGTCTTTCCATCACATATATCATATTATGAGTCATGATCATGAGTGTTATCAATGGTTATCTTTTATTGTCATAAATATTGTATAGTTGTTGTATGCCTATGCCAAAACTAACACACTTATCTGTTTTATGTTTTAGTTGTTTGAATAAAATTATTTTGATTGCTGATAAAAATCTCCACTTTAGTTTTATTAAAGTTTTGTTTGACAGAAGTTTTTGGTTAGATCAGGCAATACTGTTCTTTCACTCCTTTGTCTTCATTGTCTGAGCGTGTTTCCCGTTTGCATTCTCATGTTATCAGTACCTACTTCTCTTCTTTAGCCCATCGCCACCTAATGCTGTAGACATCTAGCATTGCGCGCCACTCCCCGGTCTTGTCTTTTTCTCATCCAGTCCCTTTCGGCAATTTTGACCAGGTTAACCGAAATTTCTTCGTCCGGTTCTCAGGAAAACTAAACTATTAGTACCTACTTATGGGAATCAAATAATTTTCAGGAGGGGACAATAGTGGTGACAAAAGTGGAAGAGCCTTCTAAGTATGGAGTGGTGTGTTTCAAAGAAGATGGTGAAATCGAGAGCTTTGTTGAGAAACCACAGGAGTTTATATCCAATAAGATTAATGCAGGTGAATATAAATAGAAGGTCTTTTGTTTGTCATTATGTCTTGTACTTAGTTAGAAACTCAATAAACTAGAAATAGATTCAATAGTTTAAGAAAATGACTTCCATACTTGAGACTATGGCAAAGGTGAATCAGGTTTGAGTGCTTCAAATGGAAATCAGGACTTAATTTATTGTGTTTGCAAATGGTTTGCACTTTTGATATCAATATATGTGTAATTATTGACTGCTATAAGTTTAAGACTACAACATATTTTTGCAATTGTCTGGTTGATAAGTATTAAAATGTGAATGAAATAAAAACTGATTAAACAGACAAAAAAAATGCAATTTAATGCTTACTAGAATTTGATTTAATAAACTCACAATAAAAATATTCCACAGGAATGTACATCCTAAACCCATCAGTGCTAAGCAGGATAGAGCTAAGACCAATGTCAATAGAAAAGGAGGTGTTTCCGTTCATGGCCCGAGATGGTCAGCTGCATGCTATGGAGCTACAAGGATTTTGGATGGATGTTGGACAACCTAAGGACTTCCTCACAGGTATCATTTCATTGATATTATTATTTACGATTCGGAGGCGAAGATCCATACAGAATGGTGAGCCAGAGAGTAAGTAAATAAATTTATATTTGAAAATAATGGGATTCAAACAAATCTTCAGAAGGGTGGGCTGAAATATTGATTAGTAGGGTCACAACTGATGGATATATAAGAAAAGAAATGACCTAAGAGTGTTTCAAAGGATAGGGATGCATGGAAAAAAAGGAGGGAAAGCTTTGGCCCAGCAGAGTGATACGGGTAACTTACACACTCACTAAGATGGTGCAAAGACTTAAACCCTTCTTTGCCCACTCATCCTAGAAACAAACCAGCCGTACCACTCTGTTAGATGCCAAGTATAAGTCATTCATGGTGAAAATAAGGGATTGTCTATCAATTTTATTTTTTAAATATCAAAAAAGTTTATTAGTACTTTTATAGAGTGTGTTGCAAATATAATATTGTCTTTGTCTATGGTTCCAAAGACACTAAAATCTATCCTCAACTTTTCAGGAATGTGCCTATATCTAACGAGTTTACGCCAGAAGAATTCGAATAAACTTTACGATGGCGCTGGCGTCATCGGCAATGTCCTGATTGACCCCACCGCTACAATTGGGAAAGGCTGCAGAATAGGACCTAATGTCACTATTGGACCCGATGTTGTCATAGAAGATGGTAAGATATCATGTATCTATGCCTGTTCAAATGTATCTCATATTCATATTTTGTATTAATTCACTTATATTATGTGCGTATAATGATAACAATACATTACCGATCATACTCTAACGCCCTAGGGCTAATGTCATAAGTTTTTTCATAGTACGGTAGCTTTATTGATATCATTCAATGAGAGTGTCATCAGCGCACTCTCAGTCAACGCTTTTAAAAACAGATTGGACAATATAAACTCTCCAAACTTCAAGATGCACACGCATCAGCTAATATAAGCTGCTAGTGTGTTCAAAAATATAAATTAATAAATAATTTCAAGCCTGCTACATTACATTGACTCGTTTCAGGACATCTAGACCACAAAGCACTTGAACAAAGTTACTAGTATTATCTTACTTTTCAAACCCACATAGACTCTGAAGGAGCGCATACACGGGCAACTTTCATTAGAAATTATTACCGGCGATAGTTAGGATTTAATAATATTATAGGGTGAAAAAGTCGGGATGACCCTAGATAACTTTGTATATTGTGACGTATATACGTAGGCTTACAGGAAACTTGCAAAAGCGATTTTCGAAATCGGCTATGACACTCAACAAAGTCTAAATTCGCCTATCTATCCATTGAGAATTCGATGTTCATTCATTATCGCTAATTTTTGCAAGATGTTTGAGAGATATCACAAAATATAAAGAGGTAAAATTGCAGAGAGTCATTTCACAGGCGTAATAATTTTGAAAAAGTAGTAAAAATAACTTATGGCAAAAACAACACATACCTATCTAGGTGTACAAATAAAGATCTATTCAAACTGACGCGGATCCCGCGCGACTGGCGGGACGCCCACAGAAATAAGAATCGATGGAAGTGCCGTAAAGTGTGCCAAAGTTAGCTGGCCTGATAATGAAACTTCTTTATTTATTATATTCTTATTTCTGTGGGCGTCTCGCAAATCGCGTCAGTTTGAACAGAGCTGCCACCCAATCCAATGCTGGCAACCCAGTAGCGAATTTATGGGTAAACTTCGTGTCTATGAACGCTACTGGATTGCCAGTACTGGAACCGTGTAAGCGAGCCCTTAGATCAAAACATGATTACAATCGGCAGGCGCCTGTATCAAACGCAGCACGATATTACGCGGCGCCTGTGTCCGCCAGCACGCCTGGCTGGACGGCTGCATCGTGGGCTGGCGCTCCGTAGTGGGCCGCTGGGTTCGCATGGAGAACTGCACCGTCCTCGGAGAAGACGTCATTGTCAAGGACGAGCTATACGTCAACGGGGGACAGGTCCTACCCCACAAGTCCATAGCTCTCTCGGTGCCGGAACCACAGATTATCATGTGAAGACTGATCGTGACAATAAAGTTTTGGTTTGCCATAAATGCATTGGGATTTGCAATCTTATTTTTATTGTTATTTTTTAGCTGTTAAAAGCGCAAGTCGAATTTGTTCAGCTGTTAATTACTGTTTTATTCTTGCTACTATTTCGGAAGTATGACAAATTTTCTCTTAACAGACTTAATTTTTTTTTTTATTATGTTAATATCTGATCTGGGCAGCAACGGCATTTTTACAGGACTTCTAATCCTGTAAAAATGCCGTTATCCATCATCTAGCTAGATGCATACCTATATATAGATATTAAAATATGGACATTACAGACCAATTTAATTTGTTTAATTAATTTAGTCTTAATAATGTCGTTCGGACAGTCTGTTAATATTAGACAAGACGTATCTATAAATTATTAAAGCCCTAAAACTTATTTAAATTATTTTATCCAATAAGCATAACTATTCTAAATAAATTGCCACCTTACCTAATTGGTACATTACTAGGTATTATAACGCAGTTGCCGAAAGGAATTTAAGTTTTAATTTAAGCAATTGATTTATTTTTTATTTTAACTACCTGCTTAGGTTTTAACATTCTTTGAACTTTTAACTGTAAACAACTATAACTGAATATATACTAGGTATCTGTTTTCTGAATTAAAATAAAATAAAGTCAAAATATGACTTTATTATTTTAATACAAATATCACAAATTGTTTATGTGCCTATTATTTTGTGTTTGATTTTATGTAGGATACTTTGTTTTATGCTGACAAATACGGGTCACATTATGTTAACAACGATATGTGGTTAAGTAATTATAAAAACCAGGGTGTACATGGTCTATTGACCATGTAATATAACCTACACGAATATAACGTTATATAGTAGTACAATTATTAATATAAAAACAGAGTATAAACATTCCTTTATAATTAATTACTTATATATTTTAATAGTTTCACACGTGTTTTATTCGAATTAACTTGGTTTTTTTTTTTGTATTTTTTAGACAAGTAAAAAATAATTATACCAAAATGTTTAGAGTAATTTATTTTGTTTAATGCTAATTTATTGAGTTCTTTTATTTTCATTTAAGTATACACAAATAAAACTTATAAATATGAATAATACCAATTTTTTTATTCTCATAAATCTATCTAAAATAAATATTAAAACTTGGTCGCTCCAAGTTTTAATATTTGTTTGTTTGGTTGGCCGTGGAATTGATTGTACAGAGGTTTATTTGCAGTCGATAGTAATCTTCGGAACTACTACGCGCACCTATTTAAAAAAATATGTCTGTCGATAACTCAAAAAGGCAGGGAACAGCTAGTCATCCTAGCGTCTATTCCTAGTTGCGCCGTCTGCTTACGCTTGGGAGCTCAGGGTACGCTTCAATCATGGTCCTAGATTTGTCAGTACTGGTAATAACATTGGAGCGACTGCCGTCTGACCTCCGTAACTCTTTTAAAAAGGGAAACCAGACCAATAAGATCATGATGTTCTCTAACGACCACTAAATATCAGTACCGTAACAGGACAACTAGTAACTATAATGCCAAAGTTATTTCAAATGTACCTTTAGTACAATATAGCTAGTTAACGACATGTAGCCTGTTATTTACTCGTTTCGGCCATAACAGGTCACTCATGGTGCCTTACTATCATCGCCAATAGCAGGGCAGAAACGAGTGAGCAAGCGAAATGTCGCCTTGCACCTTGCATTGGGTCATCTCCTATACTCACTCGTCTGTTATTAGAGGTAGTAAGAGCCCAATAAGAGACAGTAAGGCCCACTTTTTGTACTCTAGTAAATAAATTCCTTTACTTTGCTGAAAAGAGGTAGCAAACAGCTGTCAAAGTCGTTCGTTGATTGGTAGGATGGTAGTCTTGTTTTGACATTGACATTTGTTTGTTTGACCAAATAGTGCGCCAAAAATTGCCCTTTTTTTCATTTTTTTGCAGAAAATTTCAGAAAAACAAAGTAAAAATATAAGTTTTGAATAGAAAGTTGCAATTTTATAGAAATGTCCAAACGTAATAGCGTAGGAGCGTCTAATACGCTGTTTAACTACTTCACAAAGACTCCACCTGCCAATAAAAAGCCAAAACAAGACGCGGATGCCGTTGTGCCGGCAGCGGCAAACGATTCTTCTATGAATGAAGGGAAGGAAAACAAACTCGATAGTAAGAAAAATGAATTGTTTGTCACTGTCCTTACATGCATGTTCATCTGACCTGTAGCTCTCTCACAATCCAGGGCCGATATCATTAAATCATTTTATAAAGTGGAAAGGTTCAGGTACTAGTTGGAATCAGTTGAAAAGCTAAGTTTTAATCATTATACATCAGGCAAAACTGGCTTAATTAATCATATAATTGATTAATATTAATTATAATTATTATGATCATGGTATTTTGTACAGGTAAAAAACGTGAGCGACAGCCCACAAGTTCGCCAAAAGAGCAAAATGACAGTGATGATGAAATCCCGATAGCTTCAAAGAGAAGAAAGAGAATCCGTATCAACCCAGTGGATTCAGAAGATTCTGATGTGGAAAATAGAGGTAACTAAACTTAGACGTACTTACTCCATTTTTATTAACCACTCTGTAAAATGTTTGAAACATGGGATTTCAAATAAATTTAGTTTATATAAATGTGAAAAACCCATATTAAACTGATTAGTTATATGTGTAACAACTGTGAAAACAAGACATCATTAAAATAGAGCAGCTTTAAAATTGGCCAATACTTATTCTTAGCAACATAAAATTTTTCCTGGAGGATGCAATAGAGTTTAACAAACAGAAAAAGAATATAGATTTTATTTGTAGAAATCAAGGAAACACCTAAGAAAGAGTCCACCGAAAGTAAACTGCAGAACAGTTTCAAGTTTGAACCAAAACAGTCTCCAAAGCCCAATAAGCCTGTGAAGCCTGCAAGCAATGGGTAAGATATCAAATATTTGTTTCTTTCTTCCTGTAATTTGATTAAATGTACATAAATAAATAAATTGTATTTAAAAAACAGAAAAATATTCTGAAACATTTATAACCAAATCAAATCATTAAATTTAATTTTTGATTTAACATTTGCATATTTCACTTATTTGGTGATTTCTTTTTACAGTGTCAGTAAATGCTAAAGAAAGAGCTAAGAAATTTGTCATTTAAAAATTACTTGCACCTATTCTATGAGTTTAACACGTTGAACACCAAGGATCCCTGTTTTGTCAGATCGCCAGCATTTAAAGGCTATAAATAAATAGGAAATTGTTTAGTTATGATTTATTCTTTGTTATAGAATTTCCACTCCACAATCAAAGCCAGACCCTCAAACAGAGAAACCTGTGATCGTAGATGATGGCAACTGGACCCACTGCAAGTTGGAATGGTTGAAACCTGAGAAGATCCGGGATTCCAATAAGAGGAGGCCTGATCATCCTGATTATGATCCGACTACTCTATATGTACCACCTGAATTTTATAAGAATCAAACTCCTGTAAGTCCTTCATACTCTCTCAACTGGATTTATACAGAGCTAAGTGTCTGCTTTACAGCTAAACAGGTTTCAGAAACTTAGTAAAAAAATTAAACCAGGTTTTTTTTTCTGCCCATTTTACAGCAATATCTGTTCTGCTTAATTGTTACCTATTAACCCAAAACTAGCTCTCTCAATCCAAAAATATTGGTCTTATTTAGTACCCTATAATCTAGTTCTATCCCAAATCAACTCCTGTTTTTTTTGCTCAAAGTATTTAAATATTGTGGTAGCTATTACTCCCTATTATCTAAGTATATCTTTAATGTTTCAGAGATGTTCTTATGTCTTTGTTTACATGTTTCATATTAAAAATGTAACTAGTTTATATAAGTTAAGAAACACACACATGTTAAGTCCAATTTGCTCTTAATGATATTTAATGTGAAAGGTCGAGGGCATTTTAGCAAACATTTTTATAATAAAAGTGATAAAACTTTATTGATTAATTTTTTAATAATGGTTACAGGCACATCGTCAATGGTGGGAAATGAAATCGTCTCATTATGACTGTGTTTTATTTTTCAAAGTGGGAAAATTTTATGAGTTATACCACATGGATGCGGCAGTAGGAGTTAACGAATTAGGATTTTCATATATGAAGGTAAAAGAAATAGTATAGAGAATAATCATTCAATATCAACAAATTTTATTAAGATATGTGTATTTATTTGTTAAACTTCATTACGAAACATGTAAATGGTGGATTTAAAGCCATTGGCTTTTACTACCAGCTTTTTTTTCATGCTTGTGTTAACGCTTAAGTTTTATACTTTATTTTTATGGAATAAGTTATTAATTAAAAATGTACTTATAAGTATTTAAAATTTGTAATTGGAATAATAACTAATATTAGGATGAGGAAAAAGTCTTTTCACATATAGTATGTATGAACTTGTAATAAAATCTGGGTACCTCACGAGCTCACTGAAAGAAACCTAATAAACCGTGTACTCATTTGTGATTCTTTATTACGACGTAATGAAACCAAACCACTTTCTGGTGATGAAAAATGGACCACGTACGACAAGAACGTGCGAAAAAGGTTATGGTCAAAGGCCGGTCAGGCTTCACAGACTGTGGCGATCAGCATCACCATCACCATCACAGCATCACCATCACAGCATCACCATCACAGCATCACCATCACAGCATGTGTGGTGGGATTCATTATGAGCTGTTACCACCAGGCAGGACCATCGATTCTGAACTCTACTGCGAACAACTGATGAGATTAAAGCAAGAAGTTGAAAGAAAGCGTCCGGAATTAATCAACAGAAAGGGTGTGGTTTTTCATCATGATAACACTAGACCTCACACATCTTTAGCCACTCAGCAAAAAGTAGGAGAGTTTGGCTGGGAGGTGTTAATCATGGAACAAAGAGGAGATGCCGTTTGAAATGGCGCAGGGGCGGAGCTTGTCATTGCTCGTGCTCCATGGTTGGAGCCACGGCCGAAACCAAGCACCCCGCACGTCTGCCTTCCGCACCGTGTAGCCTCACAAATACTTTCTTACAAAACGCTTGTTACGGCATCTCCTCTTTGTAATTGCTCCATGGTGTTAATGATGTATCTGCCGTATAGTCCTGACCTTGCACCTTCACATTTCCACCTGTTTCGGTCTCTTCAGAGTTCTTTAGGCAGTGTCAGGTTAACATCCCGAGAGGACTGCCAAAACCACTTGTCGCTGTATTTTGATCAGAAGCCTCAAAATTTCTATAGCAATGGGATCATGTCCCTACCTACAAGATGGCAAAAAGTAATAGAACAAAATGGCACCTACATACTTTAGTTAAATGTAAATAAACTATTTAAAAAAATGTTTTGAATTTTCTTATAAAATGTGAAGAAAATTTTTCCCCGACCTATTATTTAGGGCATAGATAGGCCGAGCAGATGATAAAAATAAACATCAGTCATCAGGCTTACTATATTTTAGGGAGAGTTCGCCCACTCTGGATTTCCCGAGAGCGCGTACGCTAGAATGGCGTCGACGTTGGTATCGAAAGGATACAAGGTGGCTCGTGTCGAACAAACCGAGACGCCTGAGATGATGCAGGAAAGGTGCAAAAAGAGTAAGTGCTCAATATAGTAGGGTTTTGGTTTATTAATAGATAAGATAATATCTTTCTGTAGATATTGTAAAAGTTGACAGAATTCTAATAGGAGGGCTGTTTTTTGCCTAATATTTAACATTTGCATCATCTCGTGAGCGAAGTAAATATGGCTGTCGTAATAAGTATCTACGATACAATACAAAACCCCTTATTGCATCAGAAAACTTGACAAGGCAAATTACATACAATGTAACTATGTCTTGTCGAGTTTCTTAATACTGTGGAAATTATAAATTGGGCAACTCAGTTTAGCAGGGCGCATCGCTCGGAGATAATGAGCACTTTAAGCAACATTGTTCGAAACATGCTTAACCCCCCCTCTATTTAAGGCACTCGAAAATCAACTTTAAATATTTACTATAAATACTAGCAACCGCTACTACCCGCGTATGCTGTATTTGTTATGTTCAAGCATCTATTCACTCTAGTAATAGTTTTAAAGTTGATTTTTGAATGCATCCAAAAAATCAAGAAATTCTTCCTGGTACGACCATGGAGGATTATCATAATTTAATTTTGGTATATATTCATGAAAAAGGCGTACTTCTCCGCTGCGTCCTTTTGGTCTATGTTACCAATTGTCTTCTTTGGTGATCCCAAGAAGATAATTGGTAACTTTTTTCGTTTAGAAAAAAAATAAGTTTTGTAAACATGACATGGTACTTGCAGCGGGGCAAACCAGCAAATTCGACAAAGTGGTGCGCCGGGAGATTTGCCAAGTGACGTCACGCGGGACACAAGTATGCGGGCTGCAGGACGCTGGCCCGGCGGACGCTGGGGCAGTCTACATGCTGGCCGTCGCTGAAGAGGTGAGCACTTGTAGAAGCAGCCTAGTGCCAAGTGACGTCACGCGGGACACAAGTATGCGGGCTGCAGGACGCTTGCTCGGCGGACGCTGGGGCAGTCTACATGCTGGCCGTCGCTGAAGAGGTGAGCACTGGTAGAAGCAGTGGCTATAGACTGATGTTAGATCTAGTGCCAAGTGACGTCACGCGGGACACAAGTATGCGGGTTGCAGGACGCTGGCCCGGCAAAAGCTGGGGCAGTCTACATGTTGGCCGTCGCTGAAGAGGTGAGCACTTGTAGAAGCAGTCAAGTGCCAATTAACGTCACGCGGGGCACAAGTACCTTAAAATATCTTATCCAGAGCCGTAATGTATATAAAAAATACTAGCTTTTGCCTGCGGCTTCGCCCGCGTGCTTGAAGGATTTCTAAATAACTGTTTTCATAATTAAATAATTATATTCATGTCGATTTTAAGACATAGTGACCCCTTCCCGCTTTTAAAGATTGATTTTTGGAATATCCTAAAACAGTTATTTACTCATTTATTATGATCAAGGTTCTTGAGAAGTTTCAACAAAATGAGTATAACTAATGTTATTTTTCCATTAACGTTTAGACCCCCGATTAATCCCCTAAGGGGATGAATTTTGAAAAAACCTTTCTGTGCACCCTTAGTTATCATGAGTGCACGTGAACCCTGGCCCCGGAAGCGTAAGCTGAAATTGTAACTGGGAAAATACGCTTGGATAAAGAAGATTTTAATTCCTTCATAATATTATTGAAATTTACATGATTAGCACACCCCGGATACTCCAAACAACAGCAGCGAGCCCGATATCTATTACTGCTACTTCGATTTGGTCTCGTATGTACGCGCGTCAATGTGTGTGTCACTAAGGGTTATGTACGATTGATTATATACCGTATCAGCGTCATAGTCGTCGCAGCGGCTGCGATATCCTTGCATTGTTTTGCTCTCGATTTTTACCCTAAATCTGGTGGGGTAAGGTATCTGTTTTGGTTGAGATGGTGTGAGTTTCCGTTCTGTACTTTAGTACTATTAATAATTCTCTGACAGGGTATAGACATGGTTTTAAGCTTTTTTGAACAGTAGTCTAAGAGTTCTGAATGCGTTTAGGTAATCACGTGTTGAACTAATATACGGATACTATAAGCACTATACAAGACTTGTTCGTTAGCAGGACAACAACGGTTGCAGCTCGTACGGCGTGTGCTTCGTGGACACTTCCATCGGCCAGTTCAGTCTCGGCCAGTTCCGCGACGACAAGCACTCGTCCCGCCTGTTGACTACTGTAGCACACTACCCGCCGGCGTTGGTAAGCATAGAACATACGAGGGTCAAACTGAAAGTTCTTAGAAAATCAAAAACTTAGCACACTAGCAAGTTATTCCTTTTATTACATCTTTTCAAAATAGTGTCCTTTCACGTCAATACATCTCTGCATCCGATGGAACCACTGAGAAAAGCACTTTGCCTACTCGTCTTTAGGGGTCTCTTCGACGGCGTTTTGAAACGCAGCCACTGCTTCCTCGGCGTCCATACTGGTAAAACGTTTTCCTCGAAGTTTTTCTTTTATTTTCGGGAATAAATAAAAATCGCAAGGGCTATATGGCGGGTGACCTAGTAATTCCACGTTTGATGTCGCCAAATAGTCGATCGTTCGCCTGGCGGTGTGCGACGAGGCGTTGTCGTGGTGAAGGAGGACCCTACTGCGAGGTCGTTTCTCCCGAACTTTTTCCAAGACAAGTGGCAAACAATTGTTAGTATACCACTCAGCAGTAACTGTTTTTCGATCCTCTAAAACAAGTGTCGCATAATGTTCGGTCCTTCCGAAGAACGAGGCCACCATCTTTTTCCCCACGCTTCGACCTCTCTGCACTTTAGTTGGCAACTCCTCGGAAGGAAACACCCACTGAGCAGACTGTCTTTTGGTTTTGGGATCATAACAGTAAATCCAGCTTTCGTCACCCGTAAGTATGTCAAACACAGCATTTGAGTCACCTCCGTTAAATCTTTGAACCATTTCACGGCACCAATCAACACGACGGATTTTTTGGGCTTCGGTCAAATCGTGAGGTATCCATCGGGCACAAAGCTTCCTGACCGCTAAATGTTCATGCAGGATTTTGTGCACTTGGCTCATACCGATGCCTTAACTTGCCCGAATCTGCTGATAGGTCACTCTTTTGTCAGTCTCTATCATACGCCGCACAACACTGATGTTATCTTCTGTCGTCGCCGTAGAAGGCCGTCCCTCACGCAGATCATCGGTGAGATTAGTGCGACCAAGTTTGGACTCATTAAACCAGTTGTAAACAGTGGCACGAGATGGGGCTTCATCGTGAAAGGCCAATCGAAGTCTATCATAACTTTCTTGTTGACTTAAATGGCAACGAAAGTCATAAAAAATCATTGCACGAAAAATTTCTCCCGTTAAATTCGCCAAATCGTAAAACAAATGACAAATTAATAAAATCAATATATTATCTCAATAATATTGGCAAAGAGTTCCATTTTCAAAATTTAAATTTCTTTTTTTATTATACTGTTTACAAGTGGTTAGTTCTAAAGTAAAGACTTTCAGTGTCGCCCTCGTATCAGTAAACTGCCTTCGTGGTCCAGTGGTTAAGGTGTTCGCCTTTGACCCGGGGGTCATGGGTTCGATTCCCACGGGAAGCATACCGTCTTTAGTTGTTTGCAGTTTTGTTAGGACATTGCAGGCTTGAATCATCTGATTGTCTAATAATAAAGATGATTCCGTGCTTCGGAAAACACGTTAAACCGTTGATTCCGGCTGCCATCTGGTGGTCGTTAAAGGAAGCACGTCAGAGGCCGAGCGGCAGTTCCGCTCAACTCTAACACCAGGGTGTACATGTTCGATTAACAATGTAACCGACACGAAATGATGATGATGATGAAATTAGTAAATATTATTTTATCTAACTATTTACACTGTGGACTTTGCGACTTGCGCAAGACCGCAAATATGTCGCCTTCTCGTGTCAGATACCAAGATCCAGTTTCAAGATTCAAATTTCTTTATTTCGCATAGAATAGGAATCAAACGAATTCATTGATCTTTCCTAATCAATGAAATTTGTTTGAAATTTGCTTCAAGTGAGTCAGATTAAAAATCTGAGAATGAGATCTATGTCTAGCAAATATTGCCGTGGTCGTTACGTATAACTCTGACATCAGGGTGCACAAGGTCGCCATGTAATCCACTCGATATGAATGAATGAATAAACTTTAAGATCAAGTCGTACTGTTCTAAAATCTGATATAACGTTTACTTCTTAGTGACTATTTATGCAGTTCTCAGTATGTTAAGATGGATTATAGCTGACGACGTGTGTTATACAATAATAGCCATTTTAATATAATTACAGATAATATACGATCGCAAAACCACAACGGGTCGCACGAGCAAGCTTCTCAACACACATTGCCACAGCGCGCGACGGGAGCCATACAATTTGTGGACTCCGGAGAAAACGTTGAAGACATTAGCTGAGAAGTATTATAGGACTAACTCGGATGGTGATTGGCCCGAGGGAATCAAGCCGTTTTTACATGAAGGTGAGTCATTTTGTATTTAAATAGTTTTATGACAATAAATTTGTATAAGTAAACTAAAATATGTAAAATTCAAAGGGCATGTTTAACTAAACGCAAGATGACAGAACGAGTGAAAACGAGACGTAATTGTGTAATAAAGACAGCATAACAGGTTAAAATAGAGTAAGAGTACGAAAGAAATTATGAATGCAAGATGCGTGAGTGAGAAAGCTTAATGTTGAAGTAGCATGTGTATACGAGAGAAATAAAGTGAATTGTATGTAACTCTAGTCTTTATTTACATTACTATGAACAGAAGGACTTATTTCTATATTTTTTTTATTTATTTTTTTTATTTACTTATTAAGGACCATAAACAGGTTTACAATATATTAATCTTAAAGCTATTGTACAGAGTTATTACAATTGTGAACCCAACAACAATGGTCACAAATAATATTTAAATAATTTGTTTATGTGCGAGACCAAATATCGTTAAATAGCAAAAAAAAATTTTCACGTACCTATGTAAAGCTTAAACACAAAGCCAAATCTTGTTCACATTTAATTAAAGTTTTGAGCATTTCAGTCACACCCTTATACAAACAATTCTAAAATAGATTTTTTAAAAACGTTATGTGACAAAGCTATAATGTCGATGTGGGATAATTTATCATTGTACAATTTTTGTATACGTTTTAACGGAATACGAATACCTGCATTTGTTCGACTGGATTCAATGAAAAACAAAGGATGAGGACGTGACGATCTCATCTGGGCTCTAAGTGGCACCCAATATGATACTTTACTGGTGATTTCAATACAGTCATATCTATGATGAACAATATTATGTAAAAGCATAGAACCCAGCTGTGAGCGTCTAGATTTAAGATCTAAGATCTTATAATGTTTTAATAATTGTTCATATGGTAGGCGACTATGATGACATTTATAATGAATACGTCGAAGAAATTTTTTTTGTACCATTTCTAGATTGCAGACATATTTTTCATAAAGGGGGTTCCAAATTGCTACAGCATACTCTAGTTGGGATCTTATAAGAGACTTATAAAGATACGTAGAACTATTTTTAAACATACTACAGGTTCTCATGACAAATCCATACATTTTGTAAGCTTTATTTATAATGTTTTGAATATGTATATCAAAATGCAATTCACTATCTATTGTTACACCGAGATCCTTGATAGTCATTACTTTATTTAGAGGAGTGCCACAGAGGGTATAGCCAAAGTCACTTATAGATTTCTTTTTGGAAAATGTTATACGTTTACATTTATTAATACTAAGTTCAAGTTTATTTCTGCTACAGTATTCTGAGAAGCGATCGAGATCTTCTTGAAATTTGATGTGGTCTTTATTATCATTAATTAAGTGAAATATTTTTAAATCGTCTGCATATAATAAAAAGTTACAAAATTGAAAACATTCATGTATATCATTGACGTACAGTAAGAACAATATAGGCCCTAAAATAGAGCCTTGTGGCACTCCTGATTTTACATTAACACATTCAGATTCGTATCCTCTAATTACTACTTTTTGAACTCTATTAGAAATATATGATTTGAACCATCTCCATAGACTTCCACGAATACCATTAAAAGCAATCTTTTCCAAAAGAATTTTATGATCTATTCTATCAAAGGCCTTGCAAAAGTCAGTATAGACGCTGTCTGTTTGTTTGTTTGCATCAAGTGATTCAAATAAGTAACTGACATAAACGAGTAAATTTGTTTGTATATCCCAGAGAGCCAGGAGGAAAAGATGTTTATAATATAAAGATCTCCTTACATTACACGATATTGTGTTCTGTCCCTTTCTTATCGGAATTTGACGTAAATGGAAATCTCAAAACATATTGCAGTTAATTTTACTTCTCACTTTTACAGGTGATGCCCTAGGCCTGACCCCAGCTGAAAACTGTTTCCTAGCAATCAAAGCATTAGGAGGATGCGTCGCCTACCTCACCGACTGCCTGTTGGACATACAAATACTAGGCATGTCGCAATTCACTACGTACGCGCCACCTGATGTCCTAAACGAGACTTTATCGCAAGAGGAAAAAGAAAATCGCTGGGAAGGAGGGAATACTGTGGTACTGGACGCGATAACCCTGAGGAATTTGAGAATAGTGCAGGAAGAGGGCTGTTTGTATGATAAGCTGAACTTCTGCTCCACTGCTATGGGGAAAAGGTAAGAAAATAAATTATTTGAAATACTAAAAAATCTTTATAGACAACTTGTAGATTAATATTAATTATAAATTCAATATTTTCATATCTTAAAATGTTTTAACTTTGTAAGTCGTTAGATTTCAGAAATGTTTTTGCATTTGATAGCCCTATTCTTGGGGATGAGTGCACATAATACACCACCGATAGGTGTAACCTGAATCCGCTGCTAGTAAATACAAATAACAAAAAATGATTTGATAGGTAATTTGAATGGGACTATAAATTAGTTGCAGTACTATTAATAATTCTGTTGTAACAAATGTATTATTGTAGAAATGATACCACAGAATCCATACTTCCACCCATACTAATATTATAAATGCGAATGTCTGACTGTCTGTTACGCTTTCACGGCCGACCGCTAAACGGATTTTGATGAATGTAGTTGAAGATCCGGTGTCAAACATAAGCTACTTTTTGACGCAGGCAGAGCTGCGGAAAACAGTAGCAAATAAATACTATATTACGTAAACAATTAAAATAAAGTCATAGTGTGTACTCGAATACGGCTTTCGATAGAGGCAGGAGTCAACTGACAGCGCCATAGAAACGGAAACACTCAGTGCCTCTAGCGTACGATGTGAAATAAACCACGTTAAGAAATACGTATACTCGTATTTATCTCAACAATTATCGCAACAGGTGGTTATACCAATGGGTGTGCGCACCAAGTTGCAACCTGTCCGTGATAAAGGAAAGGCAGCAAGCGGTGAAGACGTTACTGGAAGACCAGGAGTTGAGTCAGGAGGCCAAGAACGTTCTCACTGCTATGCCGGATTTGGAGCGATTGCTGGCCAAGTATGTACAATAACTTTTTTGTGTCATTAGGTTGTGTTCTAATTTATTTAGGATGTATTGTGAGATGTGTGTGTGTTATTCATACAATTTAGTAGTCAAACAGGCACGCAGCCCACCTGATGGTAAGTGGTTACAGCAGCCTACGGACGCCTGCAATACCAGAAATACCACGGGCGCGTTGCCAACCCTGAATAAATTTATTCACACCCCTTTTGAAAGCCCTCATGTTGTAGGTACCGGAATTTGTGTGTGATTTGAAATTAATAAATTTTGGGTCTTAATAATTTTGCACTCCCATTTGCCTATTTCTCTCACATTTCCTGTCGCAGGTCTGGTGGAAAAAAATTCTTTAGTAATAAGTAGAACCCTTGCACCAACATTTCCTAATGTATATTACGGTGTGTACATAAATAAATAAATACATGAAATAAATAAAGATTATAAAAGTATTTGATAAATTAAAAACTTACAATATGATAACAAAACTATTGCACAACAAGGATACATTGTCAAATACAAGCAATTATAAGAAAAAGCCTTGCTTATGTATGCTCACAACTTATCTAAGTCGAATTTAAATTCACATAAAATGGCCCCACACGAAAACACTTCATAGTAAATGAACTGAATTTTATATTTTCTAAATGCACATTCCTCTCGATTTTCGATAAGTATAATGTATAATCTTGTGTAATATTTTAAATTGAAAATTTTAAAAACGTGATAAAACATTATTTTTCCCAGTACCTTCAGAACCAAAATAGATATCTTCGTTCGTTTCACAACCATTCACCAACAAATATAAATGGCGGTATGCAGAGAATTGCTATCAGTATACACCCTACTATGCCAATACTATATTAATGATCAATCAATATATTATATAGAATCTAAAACCCAAATTTTCCATTGCAGAGTACACACAATGGGCAATTTGAAACGCTCAAAAACCCACCCCGACTCCCGCGCAATATTCTACGAAGAGAAAACATACTCAAAGCGGAAAGTTCTAGACTTTGTGTCTGTACTTAACGGGTTTACTGCTGCGCTGAAATTGACGGAATTGTTCTCTGAGACAGACGGCTTGTTGAGGAGGATCACCCAGTTCAGTCCGGAAGGAAAGTTCCCGGATTATAGGGGCACGTTGAAATTTTTTAAGGTTAGTTTAAAATAGTTCAGTAGTTTTACTTAATAATTCTCCTTTTCAACCACAAGCCAAAGTATTCAAAGAATCAAACTAACACTCAACTAAAAATAAAAACTCGATGGTAAAATCAAAATTACAAGATGACTGCCGTTGAGCTGGGAAACCTAATTCCTGATTTTTCCTTCCCAAGCATTTTACATTGATACCCTCATCCAGTATTCAACCAATAAATGACTGTCTTTAACCAGGTATTTAGTACCAAAATCGACCTCAATTTTTATACCACGATTTTGTTTTGTTTGTTTTTTTACTTTTCACTAGGTTATTTTCGGCAATGCCCATCAGTATTGTACCTTCTATAATATTATTTGTCAACAGGAAGCATTCGATCAAGCGCAAGCTGAAAAGGAAGGCAGAATTTTACCTGGTGAAGGGGTGGACCAAGAGTATGACAACGCTTTGGCTCTCATTCGAGATATCGAGGAAGAACTCAACAACTACTTGAAGCAGCAGGAGAAGTACTTCAAGGCCAGGGTGAGTTTTTATACAACCCTTAATTTAATGTTTATAAATCTTTTTAATTAGCGGAGTTTCTGGGAGAGAAAGAATTCTCTCCCAGTCAACCGTTAGGAGAAACAGAGAAGTGTGTTGGTGATGCTTGTTGCTCCTTAGAGAATCACTAGCAGTAGTTAGTTTTCATCCAAAACTTTTGAGAGGCATGCGCGGGGATGTTTATCCAACAGAAAGAGATACTTTGGATAAAGCAATGTTATGTGCTTGGCACACCTGTTAAACCCTTGCTTGCCTCGCGTACGTTTTACATATTCAACCTAAAGCCCGTGGCTTCGCTCCTCACAACCTAAACGAGATATATCCATGAACACGTCTAAATCTAAGGATCTATTTACAATAAATAATAAGTTACGGAAGAAAAGTTTTGAAAGATTTAAACCGGTCAATTGAAATAGATATTGTTACGAGCTCGGGGTTCGCAATTTGGAGAAAAACACCTGACGACTCTTAAAAACGTTTATTCCCACAAGGATGGTCGCCGACGTCACTTCACTTCACTTATCACTAACAATGTCCCAAACACTTGCTAATCACAGTCACTATAACTTGCCGAGGTCGCTTGTATCACTTGTTATTCGCTCCGGATATCGCTTCTTGATCGCACTTGTAGCTCAGTTAAATTAGAACTGCCTTCCTGAGGCACCTTCCGATATTTATATGGCCCGGGAAACCCGCTCCATAAGTTTCTAGAAAGATCACAACTACTCCGGAATAGAAAGAGAGGGATACTCTCTGTCTCGTTCCCTTAGTACATACTAGAAGTGCGAGAGCGAGACAAAGCAATATGTCAGAGCGAGATAATCGATGTACTAGATCGTTCGCGATATTATTCCCGTATGGAAACACGCGACGATTGTACGAGAATTTTCCGCGGACAGCGCTACTCAAACTTCCGCGGACCGCATTTTATTTTTATTTATTTTTGATTTCGTAACACTGCCCCCTTCTTAGAGATGCTCGTCCCGAGCATCATCATTACTTCCGTGATATTTCGCCAAGCGATCGATGTGAACAATCTTCATTGCTCCCCTTGGTTGACGCTGTATCCGATACGTCACATCATTTAGTCGCGTTACCACCTTGTACGGGCCCTCCCACTTGGTTTGTAACTTTGGCGATTTCCCTTTGCGGCGAGTCGGGTTGTGAAGCCAGACTAAAGCGCCTTCCTCGAAGCCATTTGTATTCGACATTCTGTCGTATCTGGTCTTCATGTTCTCACTCGACTGCAACCCCTTTTCTCGAACTGCGGCGTGTATTTCTCGCATTCGGTCACGCAGATCAGAAACGTAGTCTTGAACACTTTGAGGTTCATCTGGTGAGCCTCCTGTTAGGAGGTCCACTGGCAACCGCAGCTCACGACCGTAGTTGACATATGCCGGAGTTGCCTTTATGCTTTCATGTTCTGCTGTTCTGTACGCTAGCAGGAACAGTGAAATGTACTTGTCCCAGTCCCTTTGATGGCTTTCCACTATTTTTGCCAGATGTCTCTCGATCGTCTGATTAAACCGTTCGACCATCCCGTCTGACTGAGGATGGTAAGCCGTGGTTCGGGTTTTGTTCATTCCCATAATCCTGCAAACTTCTTGAAAAACCTGTGACTCAAAATTCCTGCCTTGGTCGGAATGGATTTCCAAGGGCACGCCAAAGCGACAAATCACTTCTTCCACTATCTTGGTTGCAACTGTCGTAGCTTCTTGGTTTGGTATGGCGAACACTTCCGGCCACTTAGTGAAGTAGTCCATGACAACCATGAAATACTTGTTCCCTGAATCAGTGACAGGAAATGGTCCAGCTACGTCGACTGCAATGCGTTCCCAAGGTGCACCGACGTTGTACAATCGTAGATTCCCTCGGCTCCTGGTATGTGGCCCTTTTACGGCAGCACAAGTTGTACACTTGCGGCACCAGTCCTCCACATCCTCCCGACAATGGAGCCAGTAGAACCTTTCGCGGATTTTCGTTAGCGTCCTCTTGACTCCCAAATGTCCACCGGACACGCCGTCGTGTACTTCCCGAAGAACATCACGTATTTTTGTTCTTGGAACCACAATTTGCAGTTGAAACTCTCTGCCGTTAGGTTTATCCCATTTCCGGTAGAGTATTCCGTTTTGTACAACGAGGCTATCCCATTGCGCCCAGTACGCCTTGGAAACAGTGCCTGTCGGTGCAACTTCACTCCACTTTGGCTTATCATTACTTTGTGCCTTCCACCTGATGATGTGCCGCAGGTCATCATCATTCTCTTGCTCCTTTCTCATCGCATCGTTCTCCCAGGTCTCTAATGGTTCTGTCCGAGTTAGCTTTACTGTCATTTCTTTTAACTCCTGCCTGATACAGTGCTTACAATCTTCTGGGCAGGGTCTGCGTGACAGCGCATCCGCGTTTCCATGGGCCTGTCCTCGACGGTGTTCGATAATGAAGTCATATTCCTGAAGTTGTTCAATCCATCGAGCAACTTGATTTTCTGGGTTCTTGAATTGCAACAGCCATTTTAACGCTGCATGATCCGTGCGAAGTGAAACCTGCCTACCGATGAGGTATTTGCTGAAGTGTTGTAGCGTCTTCACTACTGCCAGTAGCTCCCTTCTTGTCACACAATAGTTCCTTTCCGGTTTAGACAGCGACTTACTGAAGTACGCTATAACAACTTCCCTGTCTTCCTGCTTTTGAGATAGTACCCCACCGATTGCGGTATTACTTGCATCCGTATCCACTATAAATTGACCTTCTGGTTGAGGGTATCCCAAGACTGGTGTTTCGCACAGATGTTTCTTCAGTTTTTCGAAGGCAATTTCGCAAGCTTCATCGCAACTAAATTGACGTTTATCTTCAGTTAGTCGGTGTAATGGCTTTGCAATCTCCGAGAATCCTTTCACGAAACGTCTATAGTACGAGCAAAGGCCAAGGAATGCCCGTACTTCTGTCTTGTCCTTGGGGGTAGGCCACTTCTGAACGGCTTCCACTTTCTCCGGGTCAGTCAGGATTCCTTCACTGGTAATGACATGGCCTAGATAGCTCACTTCGTTCCTGAATAAGCGGCACTTTTTCGGATTCAATTTTAGGTTGGCTCCATGAATTTTCTCGAAGACTTGCTCCAAGTTCCGCAAGTGGTCCTCAAAGTCTCGGCCAACGATGATAACGTCATCCAAATATACTAGACAGGCTTCTCCTACCAATCCTGCTAGTACACATTCCATCAGTCGCTCGAAGGTAGCTGGCGCGTTACATAATCCGAATGGCATGACGTTGAACTGCCATAATCCCTTGCCTGTCGAGAATGCAGTCTTCTCCTTATCCTTCGGATGGATTTCCACTTGCCAGTACCCAGATTTTAAGTCCAATGTTGAAAACCATTTCATGCCACTAAGGGTATCCAAGGTGTCATCAATCCGAGGCAGCGGGTAACTGTCCTTCTTGGTGATGTCATTAAGTCGTCTGTAGTCCTCTCTTGGTCGCCTAGATTAAGTACTCTTACTACTGCGGTGTTTCTTCCTTTCACGAGAGTCCTCGCGGTCATGAGTCCTCGAGCCGCAGGTTTATTAGCTATCTCCTCAATCAACACGCATCCGGTAGATTTCTTGTTCCTTGTTACTGGTAACTTTACTAGTACTTGGGCTTCTGCTTTCCCAGGTATGACCGTTTGCTTTAAACATGTCACTCTCCCGTTAATGCCTCCTAAGATGATGATCTCCTCTTCACCACACTTGAATACACCACTAGCAACGTCTATTCTACAGTTGTACTTTTTCATGAAATCTAATCCCAATACACAATCGTCCATAATTTCAGCCACGATGACGTTGTGGGTATATGTGGTTTCTCCCATAGACATTTTTACAGACACTTCTCCCAGGACGGGTATTGGCTGGCCGGAGGCAGAAAGAAGCCGACAGTCCAGTTTCCTCATGCTTCTCATTATGGTCCTTACTAAGTGAGGTCGGACTATTGTTCTTGATGCTCCGGTATCCAGCGTCATCCTGCAATTGACCCCATTTACAGTTCCAGATATTACGAGACTGTTTCCGTTGCATGCCTGAGAGATAATAGTTGTCGGGGCTTCCTCCGCGCCAGCTCTTACTCGTTTCTCCGATAATGAAGCCTCCTGTTTCATCTTCAGTCCCTTCACGTCGTCTTCAAGCTTCTTGATCTTTGGGCAGTTCATTTGTAGGTGCCCTCGTTCGCCGCACCTATAACACATGGATCCAGGTCTCTTCCTTAGCGGAGCTTTTACTTCTCTAACTTCCTCCACTACTTCGCGCACTTTGTGAGTCTCGGAATGACGAATGTCATGTCTGACGGCTTCCACCTCCAAAGCGTGGGCCAGTGCATCTTTCAATGAGGCATGACGGTTTAACCTTACCGCAGCTCTGACTTCCGAATCCTTGATGCCGTCGACGAACGCCTGCACGGTGTTGGACTCAAGCATCTTCAAATCAGCCCCTGGATACGCCTTGCGGACGAGTTTTTCTATTTCCAGTGCCCATTGCTGCAGACCCTCTCCTGAGCGCTGGACTCTGTCGCGGAGTTGAGCGCGGAAGACGTGCTCCAAATGCCGTTCCCCGTATCGCGACTCCAGTGCCTCCAGCAGGTCCTTGAATCCACTGCCCGACGGAAGAACCTCCAAGACCGTCAGAGCCTGTCCTCGGAGTGCGACGGTGAGAGCTGTCAGGCACTGTTCATCTGTCCATCCGTTAGCAGCTGCGATGATCTGGAATTGTTGACGGTATGCGGTCCAGGACGAGGTTCCGTCATATGGCGGCAATTTCACGCTGGGTCCGTGGTGGGCAATGACTGTTCCGCCAGATGCAACTGCTACTAGCAGTTGTTTCAAGGCGCACGACCTTCTTCTGTAATGTGGAAAGGTCCGTCTTCATATTGTTACGAGCTCGGGGTTCGCAATTTGGAGAAAAACACCTGATGACTCTTAAAAACGTTTATTCCCACAAGGATGGTCGCCGACGTCACTTCACTTCACTTATCACTAACAATGTCCAAAACACTTGCTAATCACAGTCACTATAACTTGCCGAGGTCGCTTGTATCACTTGTTATTCGCTCCGGATATCGCTTCCTGATCGCACTTGTAGCTCAGTTAAATTAGAACTGCCCTCCTGAGGCATCTTCCGATATTTATATGGCCCGGGAAACCCGCTCCATAAGTTTCTAGAAAGATCACAACTACTCCGGAATAGAGAGAGAGGGATACTCTCTGTCTCGTTCCCTTAGTACATACTAGAAGTGCGAGAGCGAGACAAAGCAATATGTCAGAGCGAGATAATCGATGTACTAGATCGTTCGCGATATTATTCCCGTATGGAAACACGCGACGATTGTACGAGAATTTTCCGCGGACAGCGCTACTCAAACTTCCGCGGGCCGCATTTTATTTTTATTTTTGATTTCGTAACACTGCCCCCTTCTTAGAGATGCTCGTCCCGAGCATCATCATTACTTCCGTGATATTTCGCCAAGCGGTCGATGTGAACAATCTTCATTGCTCCTCTTGGTTGGCGCTGTATCCGATACGTCACATCATTTAGTCGCGTTACCACCTTGTATGGGCCCTCCCACTTGGTTTGTAACTTTGGCGATTTCCCTTTCCGGCGAGTCGGGTTGTGAAGCCAGACTAGAGCGCCTTCCTCGAAGCCATTTGTATTCGACATTCTGTCGTATCTGGTCTTCATGTTCTGGCTCGACTGCAACCCGTTTTCTCGAACTGCGGCGTGTATTTCTCGCATTCGGTCACGCAGATCAGAAACGTAGTCTTGAACACTTTGAGGTTCATCTGGTGAGCCTCCTGTTAGGAGGTCCACTGGCAACCGCAGCTCACGACCGTAGTTGACATATGCCGGAGTTGCCTTTATGCTTTCATGTTCTGCTGTTCTGTACGCTAGCAGGAACAGTGAAATGTACTTGTCCCAGTCTCTTTGATGGCTTTCCACTATTTTTGCCAGATGTCTCTCGATCGTCTGATTAAACCGTTCGACCATCCCGTCTGACTGAGGATGGTAAGCCGTGGTTCGGGTTTTGTTCATTCCCATAATCCTGCAAACTTCTTGAAAAACCTGTGACTCAAAATTCCTGCCTTGGTCGGAATGGATTTCCAAGGGCACGCCAAAGCGACAAATCACTTCTTCCACTATCTTGGTTGCAACTGTCGTAGCTTCTTGGTTTGGTATGGCGAACACTTCCGGCCACTTAGTGAAGTAGTCCATGACAACCATGAAATACTTGTTCCCTGAGTCAGTGACAGGAAATGGTCCAGCTACGTCGACTGCAATGCGTTCCCAAGGTGCACCGACGTTGTACAGTCGTAGATTCCCTCGGCTCCTGGTATGTGGCCCTTTTACGGCAGCACAAGTTGTACACTTGCGGCACCAGTCCTCCACATCCTCCCGACAATGGAGCCAGTAGAACCTTTCGCGGATTTTCGTTAGCGTCCTCTTGACTCCCAAATGTCCACCGGACACGCCGTCGTGTACTTCCCGAAGAACATCACGTATTTTTGTTCTTGGAACCACAATTTGCAGTTGAAACTCTCTGCCGTTAGGTTTATCCCATTTCCGGTAGAGTATTCCGTTTTGTACAACGAGGCTATCCCATTGCGCCCAGTACGCCTTGGAAACAGTGCCTGTCGGTGCAACTTCACTCCATTTTGGCTTATCATTACTTTGTGCCTTCCACCTGATGATGTGCCGTAGGTCATCATCATTCTCTTGCTCCTTTCTCATCGCATCGTTCTCCCAGGTCTCTAATGGTTCCGTCCGAGTTAGCTTTACTGTCATTTCTCTTAACTCCTGCCTGATACAGTGCTTACAATCTTCTGGGCAGGGTCTGCGTGACAGCGCATCCGCGTTTCCATGGGCCTGTCCTCGACGGTGTTCGATAATGAAGTCATATTCCTGAAGTTGTTGAAGTACTCGCCCCCTAGTCCTGGCTCTTACTCGTTTCCCTGATGATGAAGCCTCCTGCTTCATCTTCAGTTCCTTTACGTCGTCTTCAAGCTTCTTGATCTTTGGGCAGTTCATTTGTAGGTGCCCTCGTTCGCCGCACCTATAGCACATGGATCCAGGTCTCTTCCTTAGCGGAGCTTTTATTTCCCTAACTTCCTCCACTACTTCGCGCACTTTGTGAGTCGCGGAATGACGAATGTCATGTCTGACGGCTTCCACCTCCAAAGCGTGGGCCAGTGCATCTTTCAATGAGGCATGATGGTTTAGCCTTACTACAGCTCTGACTTCCGAATCCTTGATGCCGTCGACGAACGCCTGCACGGTGTTGGACTCAAGCATCTTCAAATCGGCCCCTGGATACGCCTTGCGGACGAGTTTTTCTATTTCCAGCGCCCATTGCTGCAGACCCTCTCCTGAGCGCTGGACTCTGTCGCGGAGTTGAGCGCGGAAGACGTGCTCCAAATGCCGTTCCCCGTATCGCGACTCCAGTGCCTCCAGCAGGTCCTTGAATCCACTGCCCGAAGGAAGAACCTCCAAGACCGTCAGAGCCTCTCCTCGGAGTGCGACGGTGAGAGCTGTCAGGCACTGTTCATCTGTCCATCCGTTAGCAGCTGCGATGGTCTGGAACTGTTGACGGTATGCGGTCCAGGACGAGGTTCCGTCATATGGCGGCAATTTCACGCTGGGTCCGTGGTGGGCAATGACTGTTCCGCCAGATGCAACTGCTACTCCCGTTGTTTCAAGGCGCAAGAACTTCTTCTGTAATGTGGAAAGGTCCGTCTTCATATTTTCCATGTCGTTCCCAAGAGTCGTGACGCGTTTCTCCACCAAGTCAACATCCTTGCGTAATTTGGTAACCACGCCACTAACTTCACCAATAGCTGACAGGAGTTGCTGTTGAGCCTTTTGTTGTTGCTCTTGAGCCTTTTGTTGTTGCTCTTGAGCTTTTTGTTGTTGCTCTCTTGCGTCTTGTAGAAGCTTCTCCTGCATTGTAAATTTGTTGTCCAGCATTCGCATCAATTCCCCAAAATCAAAGAAAGGCGCAGCCTGGTGGGCGTTGGACTTGTCCTGGCGGGCGTTGGATGTGGCCTGGTTGGTGTTGGACGTGGCCTGGTGGGTGTTGGGCATGGCCTGGTGGGCGTTGGACGTGTCCTGGCAGGCGTTGGACATGGCCTGGTGGGTGTTGGACATAGCCTGGTGGGCGTTGGGAGTGTCCTGGTAGGCGTTGGACGTAGCCTGGTTGCCGTTGGACGTGGCCTGGTGGGTGTTGGGCATGGCCTGGTGGGTGTTGGACGTGCCCTGGTGGCCGGTGGGCGCGGTGGGAGCGGCCTGGTCAGCAGATCCAGTAGAAGTGGCTTCCGCAGCACGCTTCGCCCTCGTCTTCACACCCTCACTGGTGACGTCTTCTCTCGGAGTCAATGGCATCTCCAAATCCACTTATGACACCAATTGTTACGAGCTCGGGGTTCGCAATTTGGAGAAAAACACCTGATGACTCTTAAAAACGTTTATTCCCACAAGGATGGTCGCCGACGTCACTTCACTTCACTTATCACTAACAATGTCCAAAACACTTGCTAATCACAGTCACTATAACTTGCCGAGGTCGCTTGTATCACTTGTTATTCGCTCCGGATATCGCTTCCTGATCGCACTTGTAGCTCAGTTAAATTAGAACTGCCCTCTTGAGGCATCTTCCGATATTTATATGGCCCGGGAAACCCACTCCATAAGTTTCTAGAAAGATCACAACTACTCCGGAATAGAGAGAGAGGGATACTCTCTGTCTCGTTCCCTTAGTACATACTAGAAGTGCGAGAGCGAGACAAAGCAATATGTCAGAGCGAGATAATCGATGTACTAGATCGTTCGCGATATTATTCCCGTATGAAAACAAGCGACGATTATACGAGAATTTTCCGCGGACAGCGCTACTCAAATTTCCGCGGGCCGCATTTTATTTTTATTTTTGATTTCGTAACAATATTTTCCATGTCGTTCCCAAGAGTCGTGACGCGTTCCTCCACCAAGTCAACATCCTTGCGTAATTTGGTAACCACGCCACTAACTTCACCAATAGCTGACAGGAGTTGCTGTTGAGCCTTTTGTTGAAGCTTCTCCTGCATTGTAAATTTGTTGTCCAGCATTCGCATCAATTCCCCAAAATCAAAGAAAGGCGCAGCCTGGTGGGCGTTGGACTTGTCCTGGTGGGCGTTGGACGTGGCCTGGTTGGTGTTGGACATGGCCTGGTGGGTGTTGGACGTGCCCTGGTGGCCGGTGGGCGCGGTGGGAGCGGCCTGGTCAGCAGATCCAGTAGAAGTGGCTTCCGCAGCACGCTTCGCCCTCGTCTTCACACCCTCACTGGTGACGTCTTCTCTCGGAGTCAATGGCATCTCCAAATCCACTTATGACACCAATTGTTACGAGCTCGGGGTTCGCAATTTGGAGAAAAACACCTGACGACTCTTAAAAACGTTTATTCCCACAAGGATGGTCGCCGACGTCACTTCACTTCACTTATCACTAACAATGTCCCAAACACTTGCTAATCACAGTCACTATAACTTGCCGAGGTCGCTTGTATCACTTGTTATTCGCTCCGGATATCGCTTCTTGATCGCACTTGTAGCTCAGTTAAATTAGAACTGCCCTCCTGAGGCACCTTCCGATATTTATATGGCCCGGGAAACCCGCTCCATAAGTTTCTAGAAAGATCACAACTACTCCGGAATAGAAAGAGAGGGATACTCTCTGTCTCGTTCCCTTAGTACATACTAGAAGTGCGAGAGCGAGACAAAGCAATATGTCAGAGCGAGATAATCGATGTACTAGATCGTTCGCGATATTATTCCCGTATGGAAACACGCGACGATTGTACGAGAATTTTCCGCGGACAGCGCTACTCAAACTTCCGCGGACCGCATTTTATTTTTATTTATTTTTGATTTCGTAACAATATTGTTTTCTTAATTAAACGAGCCGTTTATAAAAGAATTTCCAAAGTCAGTGGCTAGAGTTGGCTTTGGAAAGATAACTTTGCCCAGCAGTGGGGCGTAAATGGTTAAAAAAATCAAGCCATTCATTCATTTCGACTTGGTTACATCGTCAATCTACCCTGTACACCCTGTATCATAGTTATTCAGAACAAGCCGTTATATATGTCGCAGTCATCTGGTTGAATCTGCTATTTGATTGAATGATTAGCTCGTTCATTGAATGACGGTATTCAATTGAATGAATAAAGGACAACTCGTCAAGTTGTTGAATGTAACGTTCAACGTCTTGACTGAACGTCATTTAGCGAAGTCATTGAATGGGATATAGCCGACTTTGTAACGTTTGGTTAGGATGACCATGAGTTCGCAACTTAAAATTTAACCTTACTTTAAATGAATTATAAAATGTCTTGTTAAATAGGATCTGTACGACTTTGTGATATTTGATTAGGTCGACTATAAGTTCGCAAATTAAAAAGGTAACCTTACTTTAGATAACAAAATGAAGACATGACATGACACACCTATTATGATTTTATAATCCGAAACTTTAGAAACAGTATAAATAAAGTAAAAAACATAGAAAAAATAGATCATTATTTCAAAAGTCATAAATTAAAATATGCGAGTTTCTGCCTTCATATTTTCCATGTCGTTCCCAAGAGTCGTGACGCGTTTCTCCACCAAGTCAACATCCTTGCGTAATTTGGTAACCACGCCACTAACTTCACCAATAGCTGACAGGAGTTGCTGTTGAGCCTTTTGTTGTTGCTCTTGAGCCTTTTGTTGTTGCTCTTGAGCTTTTTGTTGTTGCTCTCTTGCGTCTTGTAGAAGCTTCTCCTGCATTGTAAATTTGTTGTCCAGCATTCGCATCAATTCCCCAAAATCAAAGAAAGGCGCAGCCTGGTGGGCGTTGGACTTGTCCTGGCGGGCGTTGGATGTGGCCTGGTTGGTGTTGGACGTGGCCTGGTGGGTGTTGGGCATGGCCTGGTGGGCGTTGGACGTGTCCTGGCAGGCGTTGGACATGGCCTGGTGGGTGTTGGACATAGCCTGGTGGGCGTTGGGAGTGTCCTGGTAGGCGTTGGACGTAGCCTGGTTGCCGTTGGACGTGGCCTGGTGGGTGTTGGACATGACCTGGTGGGTGTTGGACGTGCCCTGGTGGCCGGTGGGCGCGGTGGGAGCGGCCTGGTCAGCAGATCCAGTAGAAGTGGCTTCCGCAGCACGCTTCGCCCTCGTCTTCACACCCTCACTGGTGACGTCTTCTCTCGGAGTCAATGGCATCTCCAAATCCACTTATGACACCAATTGTTACGAGCTCGGGGTTCGCAATTTGGAGAAAAACACCTGATGACTCTTAAAAACTTTATTCCCACAAGGATGGTCGCCGACGTCACTTCACTTCACTTATCACTAACAATGTCCAAAACACTTGCTAATCACAGTCACTATAACTTGCCGAGGTCGCTTGTATCACTTGTTATTCGCTCCGGATATCGCTTCCTGATCGCACTTGTAGCTCAGTTAAATTAGAACTGCCCTCTTGAGGCATCTTCCGATATTTATATGGCCCGGGAAACCCACTCCATAAGTTTCTAGAAAGATCACAACTACTCCGGAATAGAGAGAGAGGGATACTCTCTGTCTCGTTCCCTTAGTACATACTAGAAGTGCGAGAGCGAGACAAAGCAATATGTCAGAGCGAGATAATCGATGTACTAGATCGTTCGCGATATTATTCCCGTATGGAAACACGCGACGATTGTACGAGAATTTTCCGCGGACAGCGCTACTCAAATTTCCGCGGGCCGCATTTTATTTTTATTTTTGATTTCGTAACAATATTTTCCATGTCGTTCCCAAGAGTCGTGACGCGTTCCTCCACCAAGTCAACATCCTTGCGTAATTTGGTAACCACGCCACTAACTTCACCAATAGCTGACAGGAGTTGCTGTTGAGCCTTTTGTTGAAGCTTCTCCTGCATTGTAAATTTGTTGTCCAGCATTCGCATCAATTCCCCAAAATCAAAGAAAGGCGCAGCCTGGTGGGCGTTGGACTTGTCCTGGTGGGCGTTGGACGTGGCCTGGTTGGTGTTGGACATGGCCTGGTGGGTGTTGGACGTGCCCTGGTGGCCGGTGGGCGCGGTGGGAGCGGCCTGGTCAGCAGATCCAGTAGAAGTGGCTTCCGCAGCACGCTTCGCCCTCGTCTTCACACCCTCACTGGTGACGTCTTCTCTCGGAGTCAATGGCATCTCCAAATCCACTTATGACACCAATTGTTACGAGCTCGGGGTTCGCAATTTGGAGAAAAACACCTGACGACTCTTAAAAACGTTTATTCCCACAAGGATGGTCGCCGACGTCACTTCACTTCACTTATCACTAACAATGTCCCAAACACTTGCTAATCACAGTCACTATAACTTGCCGAGGTCGCTTGTATCACTTGTTATTCGCTCCGGATATCGCTTCTTGATCGCACTTGTAGCTCAGTTAAATTAGAACTGCCCTCCTGAGGCACCTTCCGATATTTATATGGCCCGGGAAACCCGCTCCATAAGTTTCTAGAAAGATCACAACTACTCCGGAATAGAAAGAGAGGGATACTCTCTGTCTCGTTCCCTTAGTACATACTAGAAGTGCGAGAGCGAGACAAAGCAATATGTCAGAGCGAGATAATCGATGTACTAGATCGTTCGCGATATTATTCCCGTATGGAAACACGCGACGATTGTACGAGAATTTTCCGCGGACAGCGCTACTCAAACTTCCGCGGACCGCATTTTATTTTTATTTATTTTTGATTTCGTAACAATATTGTTTTCTTAATTAAACGAGCCGTTTATAAAAGAATTTCCAAAGTCAGTGGCTAGAGTTGGCTTTGGAAAGATAACTTTGCCCAGCAGTGGGGCGTAAATGGTTAAAAAAATCAAGCCATTCATTCATTTCGACTTGGTTACATCGTCAATCTACCCTGTACACCCTGTATCATAGTTATTCAGAACAAGCCGTTATATATGTCGCAGTCATCTGGTTGAATCTGCTATTTGATTGAATGATTAGCTCGTTCATTGAATGACGGTATTCAATTGAATGAATAAAGGACAACTCGTCAAGTTGTTGAATGTAACGTTCAACGTCTTGACTGAACGTCATTTAGCGAAGTCATTGAATGGGATATAGCCGACTTTGTAACGTTTGGTTAGGATGACCATGAGTTCGCAACTTAAAATTTAACCTTACTTTAAATGAATTATAAAATGTCTTGTTAAATAGGATCTGTACGACTTTGTGATATTTGATTAGGTCGACTATAAGTTCGCAAATTAAAAAGGTAACCTTACTTTAGATAACAAAATGAAGACATGACATGACACACCTATTATGATTTTATAATCCGAAACTTTAGAAACAGTATAAATAAAGTAAAAAACATAGAAAAAATAGATCATTATTTCAAAAGTCATTAATTAAAATATGCGAGTTTCTGTCTCACTTTAAAGCTAATTTAACAGAAAAAAATATCAATAATCTGTGCGATCTGTTTGACGCCATATTTGTTTTGGTGACTACTACACAATGGGGGAAATTGAATTAAATTTGTATCACCTGACTGATTTTACGTCCGCCCTGTGTTCAAAGAGCTATGTTACAATCCGCTAACTGGTTGGACGTTAAGTGACGCTTGTTCAATCAACGTTTATCCTAGTCATTTAATAGAATACCATCATTCAATGAACGAGCTAGTCATTCAATCAAATAGCAAATACAACCAGATAACTGTTAGTTATATCTTTAGAAATAAGCAGCTTCCTTGTACTGTCTTTTGTTTTTATGTCTTTCCTTTCTATTTTTATATTGCGTGCATGAATAAAGTAAATAAATAAATATATCCTTTGTTTCAGTTATCATACGTGGGAACGGACAAGAAACGCTACCAAATTGAAGTGCCGCAGTCGGCCGCTAGCAAGGCAGACTCGGATTACCATTTAGAGGGAGCGCGTAAGGGGTTCAAGCGGTTTTCCACGCGAGAAACTAAGGTAAATATATCTTTGTATGTAATTATCTATAGTGCGATAAAGTGTTTTTACTTATTTAAATAGGAAGTAGCGATGGCCAGCGAGTAAAGCGCCATTAAAATTGATGCGCATACCCCGCGCGGGACGACCACATAAATGAGAATACGTAGAAGTGCCAAAGTTAACTGGTTTGCATAATTATGCAAACCAGTTAACTTTGGCACATGCTATTACACTTCTACCTAAAATAACGGTCATCATTAATCACACACTTAAATAAATAAATATATTTGTTCCCTCAGGATTTCCTAGCCCGCATGATGTCGGCGGAAGATCAAAAGACAAACGTGCTAAAGGACCTCAGTCGGCGAATATTCGAGAAGTTCTCTGCTAATTACAACCAATGGGAGGCCGCCGTGCAGTGCGTCGCCACTTTGGATATATTACTCGCTTTGAGGTTGGTCATGGTCAATACTTATAGTTTAATTCGCTTCGTCGCAGAATACCCTTTCGAAAAATTTCGATTTGAAAAAAAATATTTTTTTTAACTTATACTGTCCCACTGCTGGGCAAAAGTCTCTCTCATCCTCCTCCACATTTTTGAACATTTGAACAACTTTCGAAAGCCATCTGGTGAAATAATAATATCCTAAAATTCCCAATTTTGAAGAGGAATTAATGATAAATCTTTTTTTCCAGTGAATTCGCTAGACAACAAAGCGGGGATGTTTGTTTACCAGATGTCACTTTTGATAAAAATAGTCAGGTGAGATTTTAGTAATTTTTAGTCTTATTTTATTTCTTAAATATAATATTTAATTTCCCCAAGGAACATAGCTCGAAACATGAAAATCAAATTTGGACTTCCCATAGTAAATTAGGTCACGTGATGAAATTTACTCCATATTTCTACCCATGTATCTTGGGAAAAGTTGTTCAGTTGCATGAATGGAGTCACTGGACGAAGGGTCCAAAACGACTAAAATTTTACGGTGTATATGCAGTCGAAGACAAGTAAACCTGCCCTCTCAGCCATTAGGCTGAGAGGTCGGGTTTACTTGTTTTCAACTGTACCTATTTTCTACAAATTCCAGCCATACATAAACATAGTGGAAGGCCGTCACCCTTGCATTCCCATAATAACGGACTTTATTCCTAACGACACGACACTGGGCCCAGATTCAGCTCGACTGTTGTTACTAACGGGACCCAATATGGGGGGGAAGTCCACGCTCATGAGGCAAGTGGGGCTCATCACCGTGCTGGCACATCTGGTAAGTAACATTATCTACATTTTTCATTTGCTGTTTCCCCGTAGCTCTGCCTGCGTCAAAAAGTAGCCTATGTTTGACCCCGGGTCTTAAAGTATATTCATACTAAATTTCATTAAAATCCGTTCAGTGGTTTGGCTTTGAAAGCGTAACAGACAGACAGACTTTCGCCTAAATATCACAATGAAGTGTATAAATTCAACCACAGAGTCAGAGTCTACATATTATTAACTAACTGTTTCCCGCAGCTCCGCCTGCGTTAAAAAGTAGCCTATGTTTGACCCCGTGTCTTCAACTATATTTATACCAAATTACATCAAAATCCGTTCAGCGGTTTGGCCGTGAAAGCGTAACAGACAGACAGACAGACTTTCGCATTTATAATATTAGTATAGATACCCACCCACATGACGATCTCTGTTTAACCCAAAGCACCGAATTATTAATAGTACTAACATACAGAACGGACACTCACACCCTCCCACCCGAAACAGATGCCGCACCTCACCGCGTAGATTAAGGGTTAAAATCAAGAGCAAAACAATGCGAGGTTGGCACTTCGGCGCGCGGCCGCGACGGACAAATATGACGCAGTCACGGTAAATAACCAACGGAAATCCTTAAGTTCCCGTCAGTTTGAATAGAGCTTTAATGCTGGGGGCAGTGTGTAAGAGTTAACCTTTTGCTCCTTTTGAGTCAGGAATTTAGAATTAATATATATTAATTATAAAGGGCAGCTACGTTCCCGCACAAGAGTGCAGTCTCAGCGTAGTGGACCGCGTGTTCACTCGACTGGGCGCCAGTGACGACATTCTCAGCGGACAGTCCACCTTCCTTGTGGAGATGAACGAGACCGCCGCCATCGTGAGGCACGCCACCACTCACTCCCTGGTGCTGCTTGATGAGCTCGGTAAGTCAGAGGCACAGAATTATTAATAGTACTAACTTACACAACGGACACCCACACACCCTCCCACCCGAAACAGATGCCGCACCTCACCTAGCTGCTTGAGGGTAAAAATCGAGAGCAAAATAATTGAGATGCCGCTTCGGCAATTATGACACAGCCACGGTAAATAACCAAACCGTTACTCGTAGTAACACTCATATTGGCGCGTGTACATACGCGATCAAATCGTAGTAGTAGTAATAGGTATCGGGCTCGCCGCTGTTGTATGAAGTTTGGGGAGAAAGCATTGATAGATTGTTACGATGAATAAGTTTTCTAGTGCGATTCAGTTATGTAAAAAATAATTAAATTATATTTGTTAGGAAAATTGAAAAAAAAACTACTTTTCTTTTTCTTTAATAAACCACCCCTCAAAATATTTGTACTTAATAAAAATCCACCTTGTGTAATGGTGACATTTCAAACATCAGATTTTTATTTTAGTACGAGAAAATATATCAGTTTTAATAAAATGTTTCAAAAGGCAACTGCCTCCGCGGTCCAGTGGTTAGGGCGTTCACCTTCGTCCCGGAGGTCGTGGGTTCGATTCCCGCGGGAAGCATACTTTGTTTAGTTATTTCCAGTTTGGTCAGAAGATTGTAGGCTTGAATCACCTGATTTTCTGATAATAATGATGATTCCGTGCTTCGGAAGGCACGTTAAGCCGTTGGTCCCAGCTACCATTAGGTGGTCGTTAAAGGAACCACGACAGAAGCCGAAAGGCGATTTACCAGAGTACACATTGTCGATTGACCCTGTAACCCACTCTCATACCTTGAGACATTGAAATATAATAACGTACCCTCGGCTTTGGAACACAAACTGAAGATGCAACTCAAACAACGAAAACACGCTCGGACGAAGAAGGATTCACTACCGAAGGGGACATAAAAATAGAAAAGCACATCACTAAATTAAATCACTCAAAACTTGAGTTGAATTAAAACATTTCGACCTACCGATTATGTCGAAAGGCGCTAAGTAAAACGCTATACTTAACGAAAAAGTACTACAAACTAGTTTACTCAATGAGAAAGCCAATACAAATTGATGTGTCCGAAATTTAAACAAATCAGATTAATTCAATTGAAAAATTATGTAAACTATTATGATATTAAGTATCTCAAGCGGAATGAGTTCAATTGATTTACATATATATTTTTTTGCATGGAAATGTGAATTGATATTTCAGTGACCACTATCAATCGGCTCGTTGGTCTAGGGGTATGATTCTCGCTTTGGGTGCGAGAGGTCCCGGGTTCAAATCCCGGACGAGCCCAATCTTTTTTAACTCATAATTTTTTGTCCTGATACTCGTGTATTTATTTTGAAGTACTAATTTCAACAATGGCCTAACCATTTATAGGGTTTGCTGTATACGAAGAATCTATATATATTTACAATTTTTCATTTTTATAAATCAAATCATCTCTAATTTATTATTTAATTATCTACCATGCAAATTATTTTTCTATAAAAATATTAAGTTTGTTGTAACAATTTCAACGAAAACACAAAGGCTATATGACTTTTTGATTATGCTGCCAGAATATAACAACTTAGCAAAAAGTGTTACATCAACTCCCACGCATCATTTTCGAAACTATACTCGTCAAACGCCTTTCACTTTACATAAACGCAATCGGAGTAGCATTCAAAGTGTATTTTCGGTATAGTTGTCAGTTGGCTCGTTGGTCTAGGGGTATGATTTTCGCTTAGGGTGCGAGAGGTCCCGGGTTCAAATCCCGGACGAGCCCAAAATACTTTTTATTATTTTTTTGTTATAATTTGTATCATTAAGTTTTTATATGGTAAATTTTAAATACTAGTAGTTAATAACTACTTCCGGAAATTCTTCAAATTCAAATAAAAAATCTCCCTTACAGAGAGAATTTTAGAAACTATGCATGAGTTGCCTTTGTAAATCTATACAAATCTGTACTATTAAGTATAAATTTTGAGTTTGAATAACATGTCTAATGAATCTATTGATATTAAATATTAGAAGTTATTCTATTGAGGTGGATTCGTCATTAGTCTAATGACAAAATTTCATCCACGAATGCTTATTTAATCGGTCTTATTGTCTTTTCTGGCTTTTAGTTATTGAAACTCGCGCGGTATTATATAATTACAATATTTATGCCATCAATCTTGAGCATCTTATCATCCTAACTATCAACACTGAGCTTGTAACCTAACAAACAATAAACATTATCTTGAAATCTATATATATATACCTTTCATTACCCGTGGTTCAATCACCATATCGCTAGCCGTATTTTTGAGAATTTGCCAGACCATATTTGGCCAACATATTGAGCAGTCGTCACATTGCATTCAAATGGTGAAGTAACTACTGCCTCCGTGATGGTTTAGGCGTTTGCCTTAGACTCAGAGGTCGCGGGTTCGATTCCCACGAGAAGCATTGTTTAGTTGTTTCCAGTTTGGTTAGGACATTGCAGGTTTGAATCACCTGATTGTCTGACAATAATGATGATTCCGTGCTTTGGAAGGCACTTCAAGCCGTTGGTCCCGGGTGCCATTTGGTGGTCGTTAAAGGAACCACATCAGAGGCCGAACGGCAGTTCCGAAAATCTGACTCCAGGGTGTACGTACAGGGTCGAATAGCCATGTAACTCACTCGATATGAATTTTATTTTTTCTCTTGTACTCAATTCGTCTCAATACACATATATTTAACAAAATTCCCAATTATTGAAAAGACTTCAGTCTGAATTTGTTTAAAATAAAGCTCCATTCAAACTGACGCGAATCCACACGACACGCTCACAGAAAAAAAGATTAGGTAGAACTGCCACAGCGTGTGCCAAAGTTAACTGGCGCGCTAAAGGCACTTTTACGTATTCTTATTTGTGGGCGTCCCGCGCGGCATCCGTATCAATATGACTGAACCTTTAAGCTTAAAAAATTCTTAGTTCTAAAATTTTCTTTTAGTAGACTCATCTCCCCTTTTCTCCGGGGGAGACAATGTAACTTTGCTCGTAGTCATCGCGAACGCTAACGGCGCGCACTTCGTACATCGAGCAGAGATTTTAGTCGCAAGTCCGTTTAAAGCGAGAGATCTAGAAGTAACAGCATTATTTGTCTACCCGCCGGGATACTTTGAAATGATTTTTTATATGATATTTGTTGTTATTTCAGGTCGCGGCACATCAACGTACGACGGCACAGCGATAGCGTCCGGCGTCTGCGCTGAACTGGCTTCGCGCGGTTGCCGCGTGGTGTTCTCCACGCACTACCACTCGCTGGTGCACCATCTGTCTTCGCATCCTGGAGTTGTTCTGGGGCATATGGTATGATCATTTGTTTTAAATACTAAGGGCCGATTTCACCAACACATTTCTTATCCAAGAGTAAAAGCATAAAAAAAATATAGCAGACATTTTTATTCTAGAGACAGAGTCCTTATACCGGAGTATATGTATATTAATAGTATATTCTCGCGTTAACTGTGTGGTGAAATGTAAACTTTATTAAACGAGAGTGAATTGATTATCCTTGGAATGAAACTAATACGAGTTTAGTGAAATCGACCCTTAAAAGGACAAACTAATTTTCAGAGTAGAAAGGTTCTCGAATGGCGACCACGAACCGGCAAAAGTAGCGTTTGCCATCCACCGACCAGATTATCAAATGACCTGAACAAGTCGCAGGCAAATGATAGATGCAGGCCGTCTCCATCCGGTCGTATTAGAAATCATTAGGAGAAACCTATGTCCAGTAGTGGACTAAAATTATAATAATGAAGCATCACCACGGTGTGGTACACCTATTTAGTTTAGATATCTACCAGTGGTACATTGGACGTGGTCGTACACATGCCGCTATTTCTACCTCCAAATCTTACATATAAGTATTATTCTTGCGGTGTGGTTGTCATAGAGTCCAAAAGGTGATCCAGAAAAATCTGACACAAGAGAATACAGGGTTGAATGACCATACAACCCATTCGATATGAATGGAAAAATTGCTTTTACACGTTGTCTACAGACGATCGGTGACCTTGCACGCGTCTTACTTCATAAGGTAGTATTTATGTTGTGTTCTAGAAATTATCGTAACTTATTTATAATTTTCTTCAGAAATAAATAAAATGCATCTGAAGGTTAAATAAACTTAAGCTTGATGAATCGTCAATAAAATTTCAGGCGTGCATGGTAGAAACAGACGAATCAACTCCAGAAAGCGAAGATCACATACCAGAGGAAACCATAACATTCCTGTACAAACTAAGTCCAGGGGCGTGTCCCAAGTCATACGGCTTCAACGCGGCGCGACTCGGAGGCATTCCTAAAGAGATCACTCGCCGAGCGCAGGAAATATCCAGGAAAATTGAAAAGGAGGCCGCGTGCGCACGCGCTTTTAGAGATATCATGAAAATGGAAACCAGTGCTAAAGATATTAGGAGGTTACTGGCTGGTTTGAGTATTTAGTAAGTTTTTTTTTCGAAATACAAACTTATTGATTAAGAATTACATTAAAATGTTACAGGCTTGTAGGCCAGTTTTGATATTCGAATTTAGAATCTCTTCTTCTTTTTCTTAATAAAGAAAAAAGAATTACATAAAAGCCAGTGGGATGCCGAGCAACTTAAGTATTGATTTCTTTTGATCTTAAATTAATTCAGTGGGGTTTATTTTTCACATTATTTCCATATCATAACGTTTTAATTTAATATCATCGAAATGCAAAGAAAAATTGTTCATAGAGAAAATTGGGAACATATAGTTAATTTTGACGATAAATGTGACTAGTATTACATGCGGGCTATCAATGCAAAGATTTTTTAATCCGTGTACAACACAGAGTTGAGGGTGTGTAATTAACTCTTCGACCTCATTACATAAATACAGGAATGTTGTATTCTAAAAAAAATACATGACTACACTACTTCTTATATAAGGTCTCGTTTCTTCCACGTTGACTAGGAGATAATGTTTTGAAGTCTGCCAATTAAAAAAGATTTATATTAAGACTAATTAAATGAAACGAATCGCATATTTGTTTCTAATAAATTCAATGTAAGTAAATTACACATCCTGTGGCGCCCTCTAATTAATCCACCCCATTGTAAACAATTTTAAAATCAACCTTTTTTTTTTTGTCTTAGTTTGGGGGTCAACAAAGCTCCCACTCATAACTTACCTTATGAAATTCCAATTGTATTTTTAGGATAACAATCCCACCAGTAAATTTTAAATTGTAGGCTTAAAACTTATATGAAGGTTTCCTTTATGTTTTGGAAACAAATTGTTATTGTTAAGAACATTTTTTACGTTAGCATTCAAATTGAAATTGATTGAATTGTTGAATGTTATTCAAAAATGTTTTTTTTTAACCTGTTCAAGTTTTTTTTAACTCTCTGTGATGCCATATTGAAGAAAAATTAAACTGGTATTTGTGATATTGATATTTTTTTTGAATAAATATCGTGCCTAACCAATAGTCTGTTGTTTTTTTTTTCTTAAATTAAGCTTATTTTCGTTCTAATTCTTGTTGTACGTGTAAAGAAGAAAAGCAAACAATATAATTTATTAAATTTATTTTTATGTCATTAGTTCGTAGCTAAATTACAAAAACCATTGCACATTTGTTTTAATACTTAGTACAATATCCATATATTATGTTCATTTAAAAATTGAAATAATTATTTACAAATCCAATGAACCATATTTCTACATTATTTCTATTGATAAATTTAACTTATAATATAACTGTATGGATTTACGGAATGTCATGCGATAAATTCGGCCTAAGAAAACGTATAAAATTGTACAATTTAAAACAGTCACACACTACCATAGCCATACAACGTGCACTAAATGACTAGCTTCAGTTTTGTATGGTTGTACATTTGCCGAAAATACAAACTTGCGTGTAAAACGTAACATACGTTAATAAAAAGATACAACTTTTATGCACATTTTGCCACAGCAATATATTAGTATTATTCATTCATTATATAACATTTATTACTGGGTTACCAATCTGTTAATTGCATCCAAATGCAAGTGAGTAAGCGAGATAGCGCAATACAGTATGTAAGGCGATATCTCTCTTAATCACATTTTGATGGAATTATTAGGCAGAGTGTACGATGTACTGGAGTAGTAGTTGAGCTAGTAGTTGTGGAGTGCAGGAGAGAAAGATAACCAAACAGTCACAGTCAGTTAAAAGTATATTGTTCAGGTAAAGTTACAATTTGACGTTGGCTATTCCTTTCTGTGTTACTCGCCGTAGGTTTGAATGCACTCTAATTATAAATATTGTGAAATTCAAGTATTACGCGCGAGCCGTGGCGATCGCCGCGTAAGCAAAATTAAATTATGTACAGTAAGACCGTACATCTTGGCAACTCAAAAAGAATAAAAAGTAAAAATACAAATGTAAAAGTTAAGTATTAATTGAAAGTAAAAATGTAAAAGTAAATAGTAAAGTAAAAAACTAAGAAATTAATAAGTATTTAAAAGTGAAAGTAAAGTCACAAAGATTGGAAGAGCCATCACAAAGCAAATAAAATAGGTAAATTTTAATCAAAGTCGAATGCTAAGTTAGGAGTTCCTCCGGTGACGCTCCGACGTGATGACCCCGGGGGAGTCTTGGTATGATGGGTCCTCTCTCTGTGCTCGTCCGGTCGCTGAATAACTTGCAGTTCGATGTCCTCTGTAGTTTGCCGTTCTGTGTTTGCTTTTTGAGTGTTTCTCTTGTTCCGAACAAAACAGCGGGGACACAGTTTCCTCCCAACCAACCCAAGCAAAAATATTACAGCGACCGCCAGTAAAGTATAACTAATCACATACTGATGGATATCGTGACTAGACATAGTTGTAGTTGGTAGTCGAGCCTCTTGTTCTTTCTGGTAGGCGATGCTCTCGTCAATTTTTTCGAAAGGAAGTTCGTGAGGTACATCTTGAAAAGATGTTAAGTTGACTATCTTGTTAACGGACTTATTCATGTTGAATTCGGGTATAGTAAGTCCGTAATCCATGGTGATTCGGCTGCTGTAGCTGCTTTGAGAGTAGATAGTTAAGTCTTTGGATTGCACCAAGCATCCTTGGGGCAGTGTAACAATCCCAGAAGAAGTCATCGTGAGAGGTGTGACGTCATTGCCACATAAGACACGAAGAGGGCAAGTTTGGCAACAAATAATCAGCCAGCTGTTCCGTGCATGTAATTCTATCCATGAGTCCTTGCATGTCGCGTGCTCGATGACACATGGCGCGGAGTTTTGATGAGACAGCAGTTTAGCTTCGCAGGCCGCCTTGTTGCTATGTAAATCGAAAACAGGCGGGTTTTCCCTACAGATTATTTTATCCGACTGTTGTAAACATTTTTCAAAATCCTCTGCATTTAATAGCACGTAGATGTTTTTCTCAAAGTTTACTCCAATATATGGTGATGTCACATGTACATAGCCGAATTCCAGGTTCGTTTTCACTGGCAGTGGTATAGTATGAAATAGTGTGAAGTCTTCATTTGAAATCAAGGGAATATGCATTTCGAAGAGAAAATAATTCTCAGTTACTCGTGCTCTCACGTAGATAAGTTTGTAAATATCTTTGATATCCTGTTGGTAGTTCTCAACTGGTAACGATAGTGATTTCGGAATGCTTCCTGAAATTTTACTTAGCTGTTGAACCAAATGAGTTGGAGTTATTAAATGCACATCGACATGGCCTTGATAGACGTTAGTGAGTGAATCGAATAGCATTTCTTGGAATTTCTTCAAACTGCTAATTAACAGGTAGAGTGTTAACGACGCCGAGTTAAAGTAAGTTGTGGCGGAAAGAATTTCCATTTGCGTTTCCAATGAAGCCATATTCTGGTTAGATTGGTTTATGAATCCATTGATCATGTGAAATTGTCGCTGAATGTTTTCTTCGCTTTTCTTTAATATTTTGTTCTCAAGTTCCACAATAGAAGTCTGATTTTTTATAAGTTCCAACAGGTACTTATCTTTGTTTTTCATAGATTGTATATCATCTTCATATTTGTCAGCGAATCGTTGGTCGAGTATTCCAAATAAGCTGTTAGCAACGTATCCAACACCATCAATTATCCCTCTTTTCTTTCGGTTGACAGTGAGATGCTTATGAGGATTGACCAAAATGTCATTGTAGTGGTGAAGATCCATCTCATGGTTAAGCTGCTCTGTTGTTGTTTTGCATTGTTGTAAGTTAGAAATGTGACATAACTTTTCTAAGTTCTTAAAATAGCTGTCAATTCGTCGAGTTCCTTCCCAGTACGTAGATAAATTGTAATACATAATTAGCATCCATTCATTGTGTACTACTTGCATTTTGCCGACGGTGTCATAGAATATAGGTCGTTCGTGTTCCAGTGATGTAATTTGAGCGTCCGACGATGCGCCGACCTTGGTACCATATGATCCTGATAAGAATGAAAACAAGGTCAATGCCGTTAGTAGTAAATTTGTAAGTAGTTTGTTTCCTTTTCTTCTTCGTGTTTTCTTTTCAGGCCCTTGTTTTGTTTCTTTTTGAGTTTCAGGTTCAGGGTCAATGGTGTCAATTTCAGAGTTCGATAGAAGTGGCGATAATTTGACTATAGGGCGCTTGATAACTCCAGTTTGCGTTTTAATGGTGGTGACTCTAACATATCCATCAGAGCCCGGATGCGTCTTCAACACACGTCCCATAGCCCATTTTCCTGGGGGCAAGTTGTCCTGCTTTACCAGTACGATGTCGCCAATGTTTATATTTTTTGTTGGTTTGTTCCATTTACTGCGAACTTGTAGTTGCGTTAGATAGTCGTTGGACCAGGCTTTCCAGTAGTGTTGGAACATATTTTCAAGTAGTTGCCATCTGCGACGTATGTCAATGTTATAGTCATTGTAGTTGGATAGAGGTAGAGATAGTATCGAATTGCCTGTGAGAAAGTGTCCCGGTGTCAGACAGTTATAAAACTCTTCAGTTAAAGGACATAAAGGCCTGGAGTTCAGGCAAGCTTCGATTTTGGTGAGCAGGGTTGTGAACTCTTCATAGGTTAGCTTCTGATCGCCTAATACACGTCGTAGATGGTGCTTCATGGACTTCACAGAGGCTTCCCACACCCCGCCTTTGTGGGTTTTTATTTCCACGGCTCCAGTAAAATCGACACCACAGTGCGTGAATGGTCGACTCGGTGTAACCCGTTGATATGGTAGATTGCCCATGAGTTGATGGTTATCCACTTGGTTGAAGCGACGACAGCGAATACATTTTCGTAATTGAGTTTTGTCAGCCCTATTACCACTAACGATCCAGTACGTTTGCCTTATGTGAGTCAGCGTTACCCGAGCTCCACCGAGCAATGTTTTGATATGTGATTGCTCTATTAATAGACTTGTGTAACGTCCACTATAGGGAATGATGATAGGATTTTTCATGTTTACAGGCAGAGCTGAGTTCCTGAGTCGTCCGCCAACACGTATTAGCTTCTCCTCATCCAGATAAGGATTCAGTTTTAAAATAGGACTTCTTTTAGTTATAGATTCGCTGCGCATCAGTTGATCATATTCGATCGTGAATTGAGTTTGTTGCACGTGTCGTACAATCAGTATGTTAGCTCTATTAAGTTCGCTTGCACTTAGGTAAGTAGTATCTGATTTCTTTTTGTTGCGCAAGTTATGCATGAATCGTTGTATCCAAGCGGTAATTCTTGTCACTCGATATAATGAACTATAATTATTTAATAATGTAGTTATAAAATGTTCTATGTCGATTTGTGAGTTTGGTTTTTCGCAGTAATATGTAGAGCAACCTTGGTTTGTCTGAAAGCTACAAGGTTGTTTCAAGTTGTCATTATAGTTCCTTTCCTTGAGAAATTCCGCCCCTTGCCACCAGAGGTCGAAATTAACAAGTTTGCTGGGAAGTAATCCTCTCGAAGCGCAGTCAGCAGGGTTTTGCTCTGATTTGACGTAATGCCAGTGTTCTGGGGGGATAATTCGCTTGATTTTGTTAACTCGGTTGACTACATACACCTCCCATCTGGATGTTTCGCCATGGATCCATGCCAATACAACTTGAGAGTCACACCACGCTGTCATAGTTACTTTGTGGTCAGAAAAAGCTTTTTTGACTTTTTCCATAAGTTCGGCCAACAGCTGAGCGCCGCAAAGTTCAAGCCTGGGCAGTGATGTTTTTTGAGCGACGGGCGCCACTCTTGTCCGTGACGCTATCAATGTTATTTTTGGTGTTCCATCTTGATTAGTTATGCGACTATAGATTGCGGAAGCGTATGCCCTTTCGCTTGCGTCGCAAAATCCACATAACTCGATATGATCCTTAGTTTCACCAATCCATCGGTTTAAAGTTATTTTGCCAATCATTGGTATTTCAGTTTTGAATTTTATCCACTCTGTTTCAATATCTTTAGGAACGTCGTCATCCCAGTCGAGTTTGCTGAGCCAAAGTTTCTGGAAGAGTAGTTTAGCTGTGAGGACCAAAGGTGACAGCCATCCCAAGGGATCGTAATATTTAGAAATCTCTGATAATAGAGATCTCTTAGTAATTCGTTCGGATGTTTCTTTAATAGGCCAGTTGAAGTAGAATGTATCGTTAGTAGGATTCCAGCTCAGTCCGAGCGTTTTAGAAGTCTCCTCAGTTTTGAATTCATAGTTAATATTCGGTGCAATTTGATCTGATGGCAAATCTTCCAAAAGGGAACGATCGTTGCTGGACCACTTGCGTAGATTCATACCGCCGTCTTTAAGTAATGCGATGAGTGATTGTTGTAATTCTTTAGCTTCCGAAAAAGAGTTTCTTCCGCAGACCAAATCATCCATGTAGAATGCGTTCTTCAATACTTCGGCAGCTGTTGGAAAATTGTGGCCATCATCGTTAGCTAATTGTAGTAAGGTTCGCATTGCCAGCCAAGGGGCGCATTTCATCCCGTATGTTAAAGTGCATAGTTTGTATTCGTTAAGTGGCTCGTTGGGTGTTTCCCTCCATATGATTTTTTGCAGATTTTGTTGTTCATCCGTAATCCATATACAGCGGTACATCATTTGGATGTCTGCAATAAGAGCAAACTTATATGTTCTCCATTTGAGTATGAGAGCTTGAATGTCCTTTTGTAGATTAGGACCCTTTTCGAGTACGTTGTTCAGACTAAAGCCGTTGGAATTCTTTTGGGATGCGTTGAATACGACTCTTAAACGTGTTGTAGCTGCATTCTCCCTCAGGACTCCATGGTGTGGCAAGTAACAGTCGTTAGACGTAGTTTCCGTCGATGGTCTCATGTGACCTAGTTCTGCGTATTCTTTCATAAAATCCTTGTACATAGTGGAAAGTTTTAGATTTTTCTGAAGTCGTTTTTCAAGTTGTAAGAATTGGGACACGGCAATAGGCTTCGATGTCCCGAGTTTATTCTCGTAGTCAGGACAAAGTGGCATTTTGACAATATATTTTCCATCAGAGCTTCTTTGTACTGTGTTTTTGTAAAACTGTTCGCATTGGTCATCCTTGGAAATATCCTTGGAGTTATGAATTTCCTCGGTTTCCCAAAATTTTGTTAGTTCTTCTAAATTGATTAGAGTTACATGGCAATTAAAAGTTCTCATTTTTCCGCATAGAATCCATCCTAGATGTGTCTGTTGAGCAACTGGCGATTGTTGACCTCCCCTAAGAACACCGTCGAGTATGATCTGAGAATACACCTCGGCGCCTAGGAGAAGATCAACAGGGCGAGATATATTGTAGTCTGGATCGGCGAGTTTAAGATTTTCCAGATGAGGCCATTGTGATTTTTCAAACGTAGAATGGGGTAAGTTATTCGTAAGTTTCTTCATAATTAGTGCTGTCGTTTCAAAGGTGAAATCGGAGTGTATAGATTTGCAGGATAAGTTAATTTTTCCTCTGCAATCTTCCGATACAGATCCGATGCCAGTTACTGTAGCAGTTAGTTTCTTGCGTGGCAGACGCAACAACTGCCCTGCTGACTCACTCAATAAGTTCAATTCCGAGCCTTGATCCAACAAGCATCTCAAAGTGTGGTATGTACCATCAACTGCCTTCACTTTCAGCTGGATCGTAGTAAGTAAGATTTCAGTGCTAGCTTTAGCTATGTGATTCGAAGTTTGATGCTGTGAAAATGTTGAGGGATGTTGCTCCATGTAGTTTGATTTGTTAGATGAAAATTTCCCGATAGATTGATGTAATAACGTATGATGTCGCAAATTACATTCCTTACAAGTTTTCTTCGATTTACATTCGTCGTTGTTGTGACTAAAGAGACAGTTTTTGCATAGTTTCAATTTCGAAACTGTGTTATTGCGCTGCGTTGTATCCAGGCCAAGAAATTTGTCACATTGCATTAGAACGTGATTTCCGCTGCAATTTGGACATTTTCCATAAACGGTATGATAGTTGTAAGATCTTTTAAAATCAAAATTAGGTTTCTTCATTCGGTTGGTAGGTTGTTTCGGCGAAGTTTTCCAGTTCGATGAAAAGTTGGATGGTTTTTCAGTTTGATTATTTCCTTTCTTAGTTGACTTTGCCGCTTCATAAGCCATGAACTTTGTTTCCAGGAAATATATAAAATCCGCCAAGTTTTGTATCTCCCTGTGATCCCGAATTTCATTCATGTAGTCATTTAGTGTTGAAGAATCGAGTTTTGGTAACATGAGTTGGACGATCATAGGATCCCAAGTTGAAGTATCGAGACCAATATTAGAAATTCCGTTCATGCATTCCTTGATGACGTCATGCATTTTCCTTAAGTTGTTAGCGTCTGGATATTGGATTACAGGAAGGTTCATCATGGTGTTGAAGAACGCTGTAAACTGCAAGCGACGATTGTCGTATCGTTGAGTCAGTATGTCCCAACAGGAGTTGTAGTTATCGGCACTTACAGATAAATGTTGTACTAAAGTTTCAGCTTCACCCTTTAGTTTAGTTTTCAAATGTCTCATTTTCTGCGCCTGGTTAATGGTTGGGTTGTTATGGATAGTCTCCAAAAAAAGATCCTTAAAAGATATCCACTTGCTGTAGTTTCCCGAAAACTCCGGGAGTTCCATTTTAGGCGAAGATTTTTCGTAGTGAGCATTTGACCAAATTTTTGAGTTGATCTTTTTTCGTAAATCGTCATATTGTTCTTCGATTACTCCAAAAGATTCGTAGTAGTGAGAATTACATCCTTTGAGTTCGAAATCTATTTCCCAGTGTAGTTTGTCGATAGGTTGCCATTTCGACTTCAGGATAGATAGGCTATCTTCCAACTCCCATTTTTCAGACATACAGGAGACGTTGATCTTGGACATAGCGTTGCTGATTGCGTTAAAGTAGCATTCTTGTTTGTTGAGTAAGCGTTGGACATCACTAGCATCCTCGTCCGAGTCCTGTGAGTCGTTAGTTGTTGTTCCAGCTAAGTCAAAGTTAAAGCCGCGTTTTTGTTTGCATAAGGCACTTAGCTTGCTGTTTATGTCCGTTAAAGTTGAAACATACAGTTCCTTAGTTTTCTCGTAGACATTTTCCGAGAAATAGTTGATAGTTTTGTCTACTATTTCCAGTACTAGAAGAGCATGCCTCGCCTCGAAGTCCTGCCAGTGGGCTTCTAGCGACGCCATGCGTTTGTTGAGATAATCCTCAGTTTTTCGAGATGAAGAATCTTTGCGATAGTTGGTACACAAAGTCTTGATGTTCCCGAAGCAAGTTTGTTGAAGCTCCATCTTGTTCATGTTAATGTTAGTTTTTCAGTAGATAGTTTGTATCGATAACTCAGTTAATCTGGCACGTAGTTGACGGTGACAGATGTGCAGAGATGCGTTAGTTCACGACACGAAGACTACACAGTTATACGCAGTCTTGTAGTCGCTTAAGATCTCAGTGTCTCTGTACTCCGTGTACTGTGTGTGCGCCTTCTCAATTTAACTGGGGATTCTCGCTTGTGAGAGGCCAGCTAAACCGATTCGCCACTGTAGTAAGAGATACAAAAAACACTAAGTTCTTACCTTTCGAAGGACCAAAAGATGTACGATGTACTGGAGTAGTAGTTGAGCTAGTAGTTGTGGAGTGCAGGAGAGAAAGATAACTAAACAGTCACAGTCAGTTAAAAGTATATTGTTCAGGTAAAGTTACAATTTGACGTTGGCTATTCCTTTCTGTGTTACTCGCCGTAGGTTTGAATGCACTCTAATTATAAATATTGTGAAATTCAAGTATTACGCGCGAGCCGTGGCGATCGCCGCGTAAGCAAAATTAAATTATGTACAGTAAGACCGTACACAGAGTTAACATGGTAACCTACCTGTACTTACTTTTTTTTTTCAGTTCATATTTACTCTAGATGGGCATTTAGTAAAAATATAATACGCTGCATATACATTAGCCGTACACATAGTACATTTAAATTTGTTCTACCATATTTTATAGTTGTAAAAAATCTATTCTGACATTAAACATCATCATGATTTGGTTAAAGATTATAGAAGATATTTATCAAATAGATTTCGGGTTTTCGTACCTGTATATAAACATTTTTTTTTTTCACAACGGGAGTTTTGCTGAATACAGAGTATTTTATTTGAAATTAAGCGTAGATAACTGTAAAGGCACAGATGCAAGATCAATCAATCAATAACTTGCCCTCTAAGTTGTGGGGAAAGAATGCATACATCATGCCCAAAATTTTACCATGCTAAATATTTTTTTTTAAATTTATAAACTTATATTTAGGATGCTATACACAATTATAAAATATTATTAGCTAATTGGTGTTAATACATTAATTAACTGTTTATATTGTTCATACGGCATTAAATCGTAAAATGGGTTGATTATGAAAACAGTCTGGCAACGGCGGCATGGGCTAATACACAATATTTTTTGTTAAACTGGTTTATGTTAGGGACCAAAATATGTAAAAGCAATTAGAGTAGGTATATTATAAAATATAGAACCTAAACGATACATTCTTTGATTTTAATATGAAGAGCTAGAAGTGAGACAAAATAATATTAGAAAAATAGTCGCACCCCCTATCTTAGCACCTTCCCGGTTGCACCTCGGCTGATTGCCTCGGAGCCCAGGGTCCGCTGAAAAATAGTCGCACCCATTGTTACATAAACCGAATTCAGAAGTTACCATTTCCATTTTATTTCTTCAAACAACCCACTATTTTATGAGGTCTACTGTTCAAGGAAATCTATAATAAATGGATCGGAATGTATTTCCTACTTATTGGCACTTTGTAATCATTATAATTAAAATATATATTTTGTCTAACTTATATTATTAAACTTGCAAACTTGAAATTTTGTGAAACTACTTATGAGAAAAAAGGAAATGTTATTACAATACACAAATAAAAGTGCCTAAGTACATTGATAAAATCTATTCTAGTCTAAACCTTCACAGCAGTCTTATATTTAAAAGCACTTTTATTTACATCGCTTATTTAAAATATTCTAATGAATTTGCAACTTCCTAAAATGTTAACCCTTGCTTAAAAAGATTAAGCTTTAATTAAGCAAATAAAAGAGATCATTTCATGAGTCGACAATTCAAAATGGTCAAGAGAATAAAATAAAACAATGTTTGTTTTTTTTGCAGATTTTTAAGATCTGTTCATTTTGCAGGCCCCTTTGCCTATGGGCTTACTAAGACAAAGGGGCCAGCAAAATATGGCTACACTTTACATTTGTAAAGTGAACGGGACAGACTCGATATTATTTTAGAGGAAGTTACAATTTACACTAGGGTTGTACATTAAACAACAAAAACTAAATACAGTCATCGTTTCAAAACTATTTAATACATTTTGAAAAGCGTCTGTGGACATACTTTTGTTGCTCTTAAGTTAAAACGGCAGCCGTTAAATACAATCATTCAGCACCATTATACCCAACGTCCGTACATCACTGTATCAATCAATATGTATGGCACTTTATTCCGGCCACTACTCGTGTCGTGCAGGCTGTTGTCAAATGAGGCAACAACATATTTTGAAAGGTAGAGGGTGCCAAAAATCAAGGACTAACCAAACGTATGTGGTTATAAAGTTTAACTAACTTACGCCAACCACTTTCAACAGGCTGTGCAGCGTTCGTTCGTATAAAAAATGATTGCCAATAAAACAGAAATAAAGTTCGAATGGTAATGACATCATTTTTTATACGATCATAGAGTTTGGCGCGACCCAGCACAGCTCCAAGGAAACTGTGCTAAAGCCTATAACAAAAGCTGGAAAAAGCCGGTGCATGAAATCTCTATTGTAACTTCTTAGTCAGTCTCACAACCGACTAAGCATGGTAAAAACCAACAAAAATAACCTTTACGGTAAATCCATGCTTGTAGTATGAGCAATGGCAAGGTGTTATAGCTTCAGCCTGCACATAGGATGTAGGTGGCCGAATTTACACTCATAGCTCGTCAAAAGAGGAACTTTCTCTCTCATCGAAGGGTCTCGCTCGCTCGCCCCATCGCTCCCATCGCTCAGAGCTAAGCAACGACTCGGTGTCTTCGTCCTGCTGCGGTAGTGGATACGCGATGCCATCCCCGAAGCTATTTTATAACGTTGAAGTTTTCATTGTATCATCATTAGGTGCTTAAATTTTTAAATGATCAATTTCATGCAAGATACGAAATTTAACATTGAAATTATGAAATTACTTTACAGCTACGGATGTGAAATATAAAATGATGATCCTAATTTGTTTCTAGGTTGAATTTGAAACGAATGTAACATACGGCACAATCATGCGTCTACATTTTTTATTGAGTCGTTCCTGTCTCCAACATAATATGCGAGGCAAACGAGAATAGGCTTTCAAACAGCCTATACAGAGGTATAGCGCCACACCCCAAACACTTAAATTTTAAAGAACGAGATAACTCATGTGTCCTTTAATAATATATAACATTGAGAGCTAAGTACAGAAAGATTCAAAACATTCAAAAACGATTCTCTTAGTCTTTTTTCTATAATTACCCATAGCAAAGTGTATTTTTAAAAATGACAACTATATTTTATACTGGTTTTCTTCATACCCAAACTTAATTTAACAAGGCGCGACACAAGTTTTGGTGGTACCTATGTAACAACCATTTCTTTATATACTTAAATGGTATTTTTACATAACGTAACTTTTTAACTATTCGTTGCTAATTTTGGAAATTAACGTTTAATTGAATATTTTGTTAATAAAAATAACTAACGAATTTAGAACATTTGAACCACATCACACAATCAACCAATCATTAACAATCATAATCCTATTCCCATTTGCCTGTAATATGTAACAATCGGTAAAATTGCTAGGGCGTGTGTAAATCATACTTCTAAGAATCAGATCATTGTATTTCTTTGTAATAAATGGTCGCTAAGAACCTAATTCTAATTGTGATCATAGAAATAATCAATTTGCTAAATAAAATTAGCATGCAAAAGGACACTTTCTCGTAAACAATTCAAATTTACGAACTACAATAAAAAAGAAGTGAATGACGATAAATTTTGAACAACTCCAAAAGGATGACGTCGCCGATGAATGAAAAGCGTGTTATTTTCGACATGTTTTATTAAAATGTATTGTAATAAAAATATTGTGAAAAAATGGAATAGAATTAATTATTAATAGAATAAATGCGTTATTCTTATACTATTTGCGGTACGGTCCGGCCCTTTCGGGGACAAAGTCTCCATCTCTCAGTCTCGTGGGCCACCTCCGAGCTAAAATTGTAATAAAAAGCTCATTTCTAATGACATCCTCAGTAAGATTTGAAATAAGAGATAAGAAGCAGGCAAAACAGTATTTCGGTGCTGCTGATTATTGTCGTTTAAAATTAAATGAAGAATTTAATATGTATTTTGTAATAGTTAATTATATGCGAACTACACATACACGAGGGCACATCGCATCGAAATTTAAAAAGAGCAATTTAAGTTAGATAGCGACAGATTTAACTAAAAATTATTCCCGTTGTTTAAGAAAAGTTCAACAGTTACATAAATTCCTCTAATAGTTGTTTTTACTTTGTTTATTTAATAGTTGCCCGAGTGCTAACATTGGGAATGTTGGCTCGCTCTTTTAAAACTTTCTCGCTGGTAGAGATAAAAAGTTGTATGTTGCGAATTCAAAAGTTTTTTGAGACTTGTGTGCTTAGAATCACTCACTTCGCTCAATAGTCTAAATTGGTGTCACTCGCTACGGTCGTTAAGCTGTTTTTTTTTTTGTTTGTTTAATAAGCCTTTGTTCATAAATACGACTAAAAGCGGACATGGACCCAAAAAATTACTTGGCACAATTTTTCTGCAGTAAATGTCAATCTTTATGAGCATAATAATCTGTAGCACCGAAAACATGCACAAGAAGAAAGACTGAGAGAGTAAGAGTAGATTCAGTTATTCTATAAAATTTAAGGGTAGGTATTACAGTTTTGTAATAATACAGCACACAACGTCAGGGGGGGAATAGCCAATATTATCGTATCCCATTGCTTGCTAATAATGAAGCGCTATTGCTAAGCTGTAGATTTGATACAGAACGCAAGTGTCGATAAATGCGCAAAAGACATAAAAAATGCATTTTGCAAGTGCGTGTACTTCTGAAAACATATTTCTCAAAATGGATCTGCAAAAAAATATCGATCGTCTTAGTTCCCTTTGTGACTAAAATTTTAAATGTTTATGTTGTACCACTTGCCAATTGCTCCATTCAAAAAATACTTTGTCAGAAGTGTGTCATCTAATTGCAATTTTTCGCCACAAGCTCATTTTACGATTTGAACATTCTGCGTCTTACTAGTGTTTACGACTACAAATGTGTCAATTATGTCACAATGTTTCTTATTGTGCGACATTATTATGTGTTATTTCTTCAAAAACAAAACTGGCGTAAGCCTTGAATACAAAATAAAAAACAAAAACAAAGCAAAACATTTTATTGTGCACAAAACATACTTACAAAATATGAACACAACTCTCTCTAACTTTATCAGTCTTGTGTGGTGTATATAGCTCAGAAATAAAAATGCGCTGAATTAAAAAGCAATTTGCAAATGTTTAACAATTATCTCAATATTGGAATCATAAATTTTCTTAATGCAATATTTGTTTGAATATTGTTCATCATAAAGACACACGTCAGCCGAGCCCTTTCACACAACTTGAGTATTGAAATATTTTGAATATATATATATATATAACTATTTTACTGTTAACCTCTCCGGAAATGTTGAATTTACGCTACATTCACACTGAATTGCATTGTCTATACTACACTTGGTATTGTGACAATTATATTCCATAGAACTTCATAATTACCAAAAATATAAAACCTAGCACCGCTAGGATAAAAATTCGAAAAACTATCTAAAACGATAAGATTTTTAATTATAATCTACTTTAAAATTTATACTATTTTCTACCTAATCTTATAGGTACTGTAAATCGAAAACTCTTTCAGATTAATTTAAAAATAAAATTGGTCGCGAAAATCTGCCAGTTGAGTTATAAAGTGTTTTTAAATTTGCGACATCCTAATATTTGCAATGTATACTCAAGGTATGTGTTTGATATCGGCCGAGGGGCGTCCGTCCAAGCGGTCTGACCTTGACCTCGTGGTGCCCATGGACTCGTAGCCATGCGGACACTCCTGGGGACACGTGAATGTCTGTAGTTGATGTTCGCGGCGCACTGGGAATTGGCATCCGTCCCCGAGGCTGACAAAATTACCATCATTTCAGAGGAAAGTGAAAAAAAATATTATGGACCGATATTTTTTCTCCTATAGTTTAGATTCTTATAACCTAAATCACAAATAAATCGGCTGTAAACGGGGAAGAGAAATAGGGGGAAATCCGTTTCTAACCGATAATATATGATTCAGGCGATCGGCAGAGGAAAGTGCATAGAAAAATGTCCTTTATTACAATGTCATAAATAAAAAAAAATTGAAGTTCATTGAAATATTTACATCATTGTAACAAAGACATTATTGATGCTCATACCTAATCTGCCAAAAGAATATAAATGAATAGGAAGTGGAATTTCAAATAACTCAAAAAGTCATATTTGATTTAGACGCAGACTATAATAATAAATAATAATTAGGGGTAAACGTCATGCATGTAGTAAGTAGGTAATAAATTACAGAGGTTCAAGATAAATAGAAGCCACCAAGTAAAAACTATCAATTGTATATATTTTCCGCCGTGTATGAGCTAGATTATTATAGATTGTTAGAATATTGTGATAAGAAAGCGGTGCATGTGAGGTGATCAATGTAAATCTAAGACAAAAATTGATATAAATTAAAGGTGCTTTGTTAATTGCATATTATGTGTAAATAGCATGAACATATGTACAATGTCATAGTTAGCTGTTATTTTAAATAATCTATCAAATATTAGAAGAATATTATTTCCAGGAGACTGCTATAATTATTAAGATGAACATTTAATTTGAGAAATTTATATCTGTTAGACTGCGCACACTATTGTATTTCGCCTGTTAAAAATTGTCATTCACTTCTTTTTCACACATTTAATAACATGCACACATCTTTAGGTCACACACTGGCACTATACATTAGTTGTCTATGTGTTTCACATGCATTTGCTAGTTCATCTGTCAAGTCATTAATTATGGCTAATCTGTCTATCGATCAAACAGGTAAAATTTTGATATCATTTCTATTTTCGTACTAGAGTTAATATTAAAATGCACATGAAATTATTATTGTTGCTATTTAATAGTTGTATCAAATTTCATGACCATGAAACTGAAACCACCTAGGTAAAAACAATAAAACATAGATACTTCATGACGTCGACCGGCCTTAAAATTCCCAAAAGACAAAATAAAAAATCGTTACCTCGTGAAAACTGGAACCAGCCATAGGTTGGGACTGTTTCCAAACACCTCTTTGAAGTTGTTGTACGCGCCTATGGAGAACCCATTCTTGTCAGCACCGCCTCGGAACATCGGGGCACGGAACGCCTCTGGAACATTTATTATTTAAGAAATTAATGTTTGAGTGTAAATAAATGTGACTTGCTGTCATGTCATTCGCCCAGAACTTTGGAACCGTCGTTGTGGAAAACAAAAGAGACAGATACCCAAGGAGAAACCGATTTATTTAAAATAATTTCAGCTTAAAGTATTCAATTGTTCCTAGTATAGCGCTTGCTTGTACGAGGTCATCGTTCTAGATTATTCTCGAACGTTTCCAATCCCAACCCAACACAAAGGCTGTCATTTCCACGTATCTGCCTCTTCAGTCTCCGAAATAGTGCTTATATACTAGTAATTGGCAAGGGAAGTCTAACTAGTGGCTGGACGTGTCGTCCGGCAGTAGTTTACATGATTAACTGGTGGCGGAAGCACGCAAAGGAATTTCGTAAGTCATCAATTTTGACTTACGCGAAGTAACGCAAATTCAAATTCTCTATTTGCAATAGAAGGGTATGATACAGATGTTTAAATTACATAATAACGAACTTGCCTATCTAACCGTTCAAAACAGTATGCAAATTTTTTGATAGAAGATAAAATGTACTTACTACATACATAATTCCAAATGAATGTCATGAATTAATTAACTCTTTCTCGAAGTAATTGGCTGTTGTAAATTAGTCCCCCCCCCCCATGATTGTCGATGTGTATTATTTACCGCCGTAAATATCGGTGACGAAAAAATTGTCAAATGACGAACATAGTTTACATCAGTTACCTCATCTACAAGATCTATCGACTTTGCAAATATAGCTACGTAAAATGTACAATGGTACATTTCGCTAAGACTAATTTATACGCCTAACTATAAAAAGAAATACATTATCCACTTTGCTTAATATTTTGCCTACAAAAAGTTCAAAACTTTTACGACACTTGTTATTACCCTTTGAAAGGCAATACAATATAAATTATATATTTTACTATGAGTATAATATTAGAGATATTTTTATTACCATCAAAGTATTATACAATAAAAATAGCTTGTTACACTTTATTTAAATATACATGTTGTCCTTAATCTCTTTTTTTAAATTTGACATCTACCTAAAGTACTAAAATATTTTCATGAAATATAAATATGAAGCGATACGACGATATTTAAAATGACATGACTATCGACAAATTCTACTAGTTACCTAGTAAATTAATTTACAGATGAAATGCATTGAAGTGACCGCATTTACCAGTGACCAAAGTCTTTAACACAGAGTTTAAGATCTGCCCGGTGGGACTGCCCAGCCGGTTGTAAGTAATCAGCATATCTGAAACCAAACTTTACGTTAGTTTCTTCAAATAGTTAAATAATATTGTTGTCTCCGCATGGCCTTATGTTCTTCTCGCATATATATTGTTTCTAGTTCTTTTTAGTTTGTTTTTAAATTATGTAGCCATTTAGACTCGACAAGAAGAACGGAGTTGTTCAAAAATGACACAGCAGATGTCAGAGCATTGAGACGTGGTTGACCCATTTATAACGATTGGTTAACAAACTGACAGTTCCAAATAGTTGTCAAATCATTCACCACCGGTATAGCAAAATTAAAAATAAATATTGTCACCTGAAAAATTATATGTGAATTAATAAAATGGTTCTAATACGAGTAAATGCAGTCACTTCACAGAACAAAATGAACACCCTGTAGTTCTTTACGGGATTTTAAAGACTTGAAAAGGAAACATGGTGATGAAAAGCAACTCACCCAAAGTAGTCCTGTTATTGAGGACGAGATAGCAATGGTACCCGAACAGCGAACCGAGCGAGATGGCGAACATGAGTGCGACAAAGAAAGCGAACACAATGTGGTAGCGACCGGCGTTCGCTGCGGTCCCAAAGTCACCCTGTACAATAAAATATACAATAAATAAAAGTCAACCTGTATTAAATGGCTTCGAGGAAACATTGTAGCCGTATAGCTCATATTTACAATTTTTTGGAAGTAACTCATCTTCATAAATTTAAAAGCTGGGTTCTTGTCGGTGAAGTAACACCTGGAGTAAAAATTAATTTTGACAAATCTGGCATCCTTAGATTCATCATAATACTACCTCTGAATTAGGTGAGCATATAGATTTTTTAAAGTGTAAAGCTCAAATCATATATTTAAATAAATCTACACCATTCCACATTGTTTAAAGATAAATAATATTTACAGAAATACCATGAGTTTCTGACATTCCCACTGCGAAACCGGAACCAAAGCTTTAAACTATGTGGAACGTTTTTAATGAGTTCGATCTAACCTTCTACTGAGCTAGTAATAATACTGTTATACTGTTTGTTTACAATAATAACGGAACCACAGTTATCGATGTTTACATTATACACGCAGCGATAACCAATCGCTCGAACTTATGACGTAATCTAACAATAATTTTATGATTCGAATTGAGTACATATATGAAATATCAGAGCTTTACACAAAAAACGTTTGCGACTTTCTCTTACTATACCTTAGTTGTTTATAATTTGCACAAGTCCATACTTAAAATATAACCTGTACTTAAACTATAAGCTTATATTTAAATGCCGGCAAACCTAAACTATAGAGCGTAACTGTATTCAGCTGTTTATAACACGCGTATGTATAATTTATTGAGAAATCTTCGAAAATCAAGCACTAATTTGCATAACCAATATTTTTCAAATTTTATGAATTGGTAATTATCAAGATTGATATGTATAATTTCCGCACATCTAACTTGTTTTCTTTTGGTTAAATAATTTTTGGCGAATAAAGTTTTGTTTTATGAATATTTATTGATCTGTTTATCCAGAGCAATATCATTTGACGAAAGTTGATTTAGGCACACTTAGCTGTAGTACGAGTATTATTTACTAGTGAATGAGTAATGAGCATGAGTTGCAAAGATAAGCTGATAACGATTACCATTCATTTTAGGTGGAATTTTGTGACTTAGTCCGATTTTTTTTTATTTATTGCATAACTCAACTATACTACATTAAGCTAATTTATAGTTGGAAAAATCCCATTGCGTATATGGTAGGAAATTCCTGTCGAAATTAAAGGGGTCTTCCGATTTCATCAATTGGTATAGATCTCTCCAAATTGAATATTTGTATGGACTTCCGAAAATTAAAACCACTATATTTACACAACCATGGAACCGTTACTGACAATTTAAACCGCAGGTGTTGATTTAAACTTTATCTATGGATTTGAAAAAATTACATTAAGTACTCATATTGTTCTACTTCTAACCTTATACGTCAATGTATCAACAAATGAAATTCCATCTATATGCATTAATTATATTTCTTCCACGTGTAGTTAATAATAGCTAAATTATTATGATGTATGCTACGATGAGTAATATAAGAGTAAAATTACATTGAGCATATCGATGCATTGTTTAGTAAAATTCCCCTTTTCTATTAAACGGTCGCAGTGGGCATGCTTGTATTCTTGGTAAATCTGTAAATTTTTGTATAAATTATACTTTCTATCTAGTACTATACTAAACAAAAATTTTACTTCTTGTTTTTCAACGAAAATCAGATTTCATGATTTAATAAAATAATATCTAAAGAGCTTTATAGATCGAAAGATACTACGTGCACTATATTTGTAATGATAAATGAAAATCCTTTACAATGGATGGCCAGTTACGTCATCTTCTAGTGGGAAGTCCCTTACCCCATGCAAACATAAATGACTAAGTATGCAAATATAAATTATGTTTAAAAGTTGTCAAGAATTTTTATTCATTAGGTAAACCTAAAATCTGCAAAAAAATATATCGAGGATAGAGTGAAGTTCAGCTGTTTCAATTGTAGAACACAAAAAAGACCGTCTATGTCCACAGATTGGTCCCTCCATTTTTTTCACTTTCTTTTTTTCATTTTCCATCTAAAGGGATATTTCTATGCAGAACACATCCATAAAACACACAAGAAGTAGGAAAAATAACAATAAAAGCTTACCTTCCAAAACTTAATAAAGTACGGCAAGCAAGTGCCCATGATAAAGATGCAGTAGACCAAAGCGTAGCCAAGGAACAGCATGAAGAACTTGTAGTTGTGGTAACAGACGCAGTTGTTGACCCAGGGGCAGTGGTGGTCCATCTTGAGCACGCATCGAGAGCATATGCTGCAGTGGTGAGCGCGATCCGGTTTGACCAGCACGCAACGGTTGCAGTAACGGACGGAGCCTGACATCGTCCTGGCGAAGAGGGGAATATTGAATACTAATGTGAGTTCTGTGGGTTTCACCCATGGTGTGGCTCGCAGAACACGCGATAAGTGTTAAAAGATGAAAAGCCTTTATTTTTTTTCAGCACAATTGTTGAGACTTATAAGATTTGATATTATTTGTATGCCGGACCGGATGTCAACGCTCTATGTAAATGCTATTGTTGTTGGAATCTGCTAACAGCCGAACAGATTAATAAGAAAATTTTAAATGATGCCCTTGATCAGGTTGTGCGACATCCATAGGAAGAATGACATTCGACATTCCCCGATACTAGCAACGGCTAATGTGTTAAAAATACTGATTTTATTAACCAAATGCGATGCACGTAGTTTATTGATTATTGTTATTGTGTGTATTCAAAAGTAGCAGCAACCCATATCTAGCTACATTTATTGGTTGAATCCAACTACTTTTTTTAGAAAATTAAATCGAGTATCAAAGATGTAGGTTAAATGTACCAATATTATATTCGTTTGTGGTCTTGCTCTGTTACTATTATATATTTATTATGTGTCTGTCTGTGGTTAGTGGTTTACTGTAAGATATATATGGCTTGTATATTAAATTTCTCTTTATGTACCTACAGAAACTTTTTGTCATTGGTCAACATATTGAAGTGTATTTTTTCACAACAACATATCAGGTACTGAAGGGTAAAGATTGGCCATGGATGCTTTTGCAGTTACCGGAACCGTTTTTGATTGGAAGAATATTGATTAAGGACCGCGCACTATTCACGACTTTATCTAAAAACCTTGTTATAACCATGCCATGACAAATCCTAGCTTAGTCACAAAATAGAGTAGAAGTGTTAGCTCCATTCTCCAAAAAGATAAGGTTCTATTCTCTAAATGGTCAATTCATTGATACTATTGATAGGCACTTGAAATATTCACAAATTATTATCACATATTTTTTTAATGTATCTGGGGTTATTAAAAATAGTCCTAAAATTTAAGGAACATTCATACTATACTAATATTATAAATGCGAAAGTCTGTCTGTCTGTGACGTTTTCACGGCCAACCCGCTGAACGGATTTTGATGAAATTTGGTATGAATAAAGTGTAAGACCTAGGGTCAAACATAGGCTACTTTTTGACGCAGGCAGAGCTGCGGGAAACAGCTAGTACATTATAAGATATGAGCCATTTTCATGCTCTATTACCATTTTCAGTATTGACCAAATGCGACTAAACCCTATGTATATGAAAATTTAATTTCCACATTAACTACATATTGATTACAATTTACTTCCAAATTCCAAACTACAATAGTTAGTGACCTATTTGTAAACTATTTTCAGTGAAATATTCCATGAAATGAACTACATTGAATTCCTACAGAAGATTTTTCTCAATTCTAGCTACAAATACGACAGTGGACAAAGGGACAAACCTCGTTAGCACAGGTATAGTGTTACCGAAACTTTCTAATAGTTCTTTTTTCGTTTTCTTACTGAATAGTAGTGTGCTGATACGTTTTACCGACCTTTTCATTCTAGAATTGAGAAAAATTCTATAAGTATTTATGTTGTTACAATGGAGTAAAAAAAATAATTAATGTAACCTAAAGGATCAGGAAAAGGTCTGTTAAGTTTATTTTGCATTAATTTAAAACAAATAAATAAATATAGCATGTAGGTAAAGCAAGTTACTCATCTAAATAGTAAGTCAAACCTACCCTAGTCACAAGGGAGAGAGGGATAATTAAGGTTCGTAATTTTAAACTGGTCGCACGCCGCCGATGTGGGACACAAAGCTGGCAAACTTAAATGGGATTGGACGGGTCACGTCTGCAGCATAAGTCAAGCTCGTTGGGCTCAAATATCCACTAAGTGGCACCTTGAAGGTAGCTGGCGAAGGTGAAGAAAGATGCACTGGAGTGATGACTTGGAAAATTCTTGGCTAAATGGTCAGAGGTGGTGAAATAGAGAGGTTTTAAAGAGATGGTGAAGACCTTTGTCAAACTGTGAGACAATATATACTAATAAAAAGCTTACTGTATTTGTGCCATAAACTGGAAATCTAAGATATATATTCTATAAAATTTTACCTAAGTAGAGGCCAAGGAAAGTACACAAAAAATGTATTAAAAAGATAAAAGGTCAAAGAAACATGTGAATGGCCTATTGAATAATATTTGAACATAAAGTTTATCAAACAGGTTGATGACAAAGGATAGTTTAATGTTTTACTACAGTAGTGACATTATTAGTAGTATTTTTATCAGTAGAGTACAGATGGCAACGCCATGGTGTATGTTTATCACACTGCTAGTCCACAGCCCATGTATGTTATTTGGAGCACGGCGGGAGCGATGGTGTTATGCTCGACCGCCGCAAAGGGAATTACTTCCCGCCAGGCGAGGTGTCATGCCTGGGGAACCGCGGCTCCGACGGTGTTCTGTCAGAGGTTGTATATATGCTCCAATTCCTTAGAAACTCTGATATCGCGTTCCAGTCCTCCATTCTAATTAGGCTTCTTGTATGGGAATTTCTATATTTTCTCTTTAGCGCCATCTGTTGCGTAGGAGTTGTAGTTATTTACTGTGCGATGGTGTCGCCACAGTTACATTTACATTATATGTGCATATAAGCACATTAAAGTATTGTTCATTGATTTATTGCCTTTTAAAGCTCCACAGAATAGTAGTTTGCATCATTCTAACATAAAATTGGCTTATAAAAATAAGGACCCAAAGGGTTTCTGCTCTTAGCGCATCAATTTTATTTTGAGGAGACATAATTAATTAAGGATTTAATAACTTACCTAGTCACTATAGGGAGATCCTTAGCAAAGTTCTCCAGGATTGTCCTTTGAGCATCCTCTGACTCGGCACTCAGAAGTTTCTCTAGTTCCACTTCAGGTAACTTGTACTGAAATTAAATATACTTGTAAACATTTAGACATCTCAGTTCTATATACATTTATTTATTTAATCATTTATTAGCTGTTTCCCGCAGCTCCTCCTGCATCAAAAAGTAGCCTATGTTTAACACCAGGTGAGGCCGTGAAAACTTAACAGACAGTCAGCATAAAAGCAAAATTTTAGTATTCATAAATAAGTCTACAAAAAATTAAATTACTCACAAAAACGTAAAACGAAATCTTCATTTACAACTGGAAACCACTTCTTATTATAACTATAATTAAATTATCTTACAAATTAAACCACAAACACAAGAAATTTATTACTTTAAACCAATAAATCAGCTCTCAAAAATAAATGTTGTTAGCAATCATATTTGTGATGTGTCTTTGTTGATAAACTTATCGACATACAAAAGATTTTTGCGATAAAATAATATCAATAATTATGCATTCTCCATAACTTTTATTCCTATTGTTTCAGAAGTGTCACATTTACTTACATTACATTATGCAACACTAGCTTTTTCACGCAGCTCCACCTGCGTCAAAAAGTAGCCTATGTTTGACCCTGGGTCTTCAACTATATTCATACCAAATTTCATCAAAATCCATTCAGCGGTTTGGCCATGAAAGTGCCACAGACAGACAGACTACTTTCGCATTTATAATATTAAGTATTGAAGATGGATAAATATAATAAACCATACTTGTCAAGTAATTTTCACCGTTTAGGAACCATGGTTCAAGCATGCTTGATAACTATCTACATGCATCTATTAGGCAAACATTACAAACAAACAGTATGATGTGGCATAATTTCACCAGATTCTGCCTATTAGGTACCCTTCTAGGAAATTATCTAACATGTTTACAAGCCCATTTGCTTCTAAGAATGCAGTAGAGTAAGCTGACATTAATAAAAACTGTGGAGACAAGGCAGGGCATTGTTTGACCTATTTATTAAAGTCACTTTAGTTAGACTTACTTTTTTTCATTGTAATTACGATCTTGTTTTGTATAGAATTAAGCTCTGAAAGAACATCATTAAAATAAATATTGATGTACCTACCTTGTCTGGAATTGGTTTTATTTCTGCAAATATAGTTCGCCAGTATGCCCAAGCAAACATTATCAACAGAATGTGATATAGCACCAGGTAAACACATTGTTGGGCTGTATTTTCAATTGTAACTGCAACAACAAAATTACTATTTTACAGTTTGCATTTGCATAAAGCGTTTAAATATTTATTTATATGCATTTACAATGTTCATATGAATTTAAGATTTAATTATACAAGTATCTAACATAATCTTAAATCAACTATTGTTAGACACAGTAAGAACACTAAATAAACGATTTAAGTGTGTATTTTACTTACAAATACATAGCTGAATAACGTAAGCATAATATGACCAGATTATAATCGACACTATCAACAACACAGGGAGCCATTTGAAGACTCTCCAACACCACTTATTGCACACTCTGCAACATACACAATATCCAGGGGGTGACACTCTATTGTTTTGCACTGATGAAGACATAATTAACCAGTTTAAATAACATATAAATTGAAAATATCCATGATCGTTCCTTTTCTCGACACAATAAAAAATTGACAGACACCACAAATTAAATGATTGAATGACAGGAGACGAGACTACACCAAAACGAAAAGAATCTAAAGGCTGGTTTACACACGGTCCTGTGCGGCAATCCAGTGCTTTCACGGACACGAAATCCACAACTTAAATAATTGGGTATTCCACTCAATTTAATAACTTTCATATCAAACATTTCCCTACCAGAAACTGGAAAAAGAAAGATTTTTTAAAATCCATTCATAAATAAATAAGTTATAAGCCTTTGAAAATCGGTAGAAGGGGAAACTGTCAAAAAACAAGAAAAGGATGCACTGTGTGTAGTGACGTCACTGCCACAAGGTTTCATGCCTACAAAAGAGACAGCAAGACACAACAAGACAGTGGGATCGGGGTGGGGACACTACAATTCCAATTTTCTATGAAAACTTTAAAATCCAATAACTGCCATAATTAACTACCAATTTTCTTATATGTCTGTGATTTTGTTGTTGTTTTCAGAATCAGTTACATAAAAGTAATCTTTCATAAGTAAATATTGCCCAAGTAACTAAAGGGTTTTACTATATTTTATGTTATTACTTTTACTCAGAGGTTTTTAAATACGTAGAATAAATTAAATATGTGATCAGCAAGCAAGATAGGTTTTTATTAGATCTTTTACAGAAGACGATAATCATTTTTATAATAATAAGCAACTAAACCATAGTCAAAACCATAGTACACAACAAAGAGTATACAAACCTAAAAATATTACTTCTCATAACAGTAACAGCACTGGATCGCGGCACTGGATAGTGTGTAAGCCAGCCATAAAGGATATAGACAATAGACTAGTATTGGCTAGTAAACTTTTTTATGAAAATGTCTAATTCGTAAACCATTTCGAGGAATAGGCTTAGGGAACAGATTACATTAATCAGATCTTTAGATAAGCAAGTATTTTTTAAGAAAATCGCAGAAAACCCAATGACTTTCATTTTTTAGCAAGGTTGACGTATGACGTAGCCGGATAACTTCCGGCTATTCACATTTAATTTTTTAGGTTGGCAGCACAGCATAGTGAATAAATATTTTTTGTTTGGTAGCGCTAACTAAGCGCTTCACGTACTTGTCACCCATGTCAAATGTCATCTCTGTTCAAGTAAACTTATGTAACCTAATTACATTCATTCATACATTTTAATGAAGAAGCGGTGTCCAATTATTGAAAAATCAGATGTAAACGGATGAAGAGACTGCAGTAAAGTCCAATAAACAGGCCAATATGCAATAGATACGAGAAATGGGGAACCTAAATATTTGGCGATTGTAAACAAACAAGAAACCAACTCGCGGCTCGCGGTCCATCTTGACTTTGACATTTGACACTGACATATATATTTTTTTAGTAATTTTTGCTTTCTTGCAGTTCGAAATGGCCATTATAGCTACGTGACGTCATCACTATAAAATCTTTAAAATTAAATAACAAAATAAATATAATTTTAAGAATTTTTTCGTTTAAATTGTATCTCCGAAATAGTCTATTCTATCAATAAAATATATAATATACACAATTTATTTTTTAGTTGACTAGCCAATTATTGAAAAATCAGATGTCAACGGATGAAGGGACGGCAGTAAAGTCCAATAAACAGGCCAATATGCAATAGATACGAGAAATGGGGTAGATACCTAGATATTTGGCGATTGTAAACAAACAAGAACCAACTCGCATCTTGACTTTGACATTTGACACTGACACACATATATTTTTTAAAAATACCTTAGTAATTTTTGCTTTCTGGCAGTTCGAGATAGCCATTATCGTTGCGTGACGTCATCACTATAGAATCTTTAAAATTAAATAACAAAATAAATATAATTTTAAGAATTTTTTCGTTTAAATTGTATCTCCGAAATAGTCTATTCTATCAATAAAATATATAAAATACACAATTTATTTTTTAGTTGACTAGCCAATTGGCTAGTAAACTTATTTATGAAAATGTCTAATTCGTAAACCATTTCGAGGAATAGGCTTAGGGAACAGATTACATTAATCAGATCTTTAGATAAGCAAGTATTTTTTAAGAAAATCGCAAAAAACCCAATGACTTTCATTTTTTAGCAAGGTTGACGTATGACGTAGCCGGATAACTTCCGGCTATTCACATTTAATTTTTTAGGTTGGTAGCACATGGTAGTGAATAAATATTTTTTGTTTGGTAGCGCTGATTAGGCGCTTCACGTACTTGTCACCCATGTCAAATGTCATCTCTGTTCAAGTAAACATAACATAATTACATTCATTCATACATTATAATGAAGAAGCGGTGTCCAATTATTGAAAAATCAGATGTAAACGGATGAAGAGACTGCAGTAAAGTCCAATAAACATGCCAATATGCAATAGATACGAGAAATGGGGTACCTAAATGTTTGGCGATTGTAAACAAACAAGAAACCAACTCGCTGCTCGCAGTCCATCTTGACTTTGACATTTGACACTGACATATATATTTTTTAATACCTTAGTAATTTTTGCTTTCTTGCAGTTCGAAATGGCCATTATAGCTGCGTGACGTCATCACTATAAAATCTTTAAAATTAAATAACAAAATAAATATAATTTTAAGAATTTTTTCGTTTAAATTGTATCTCCGAAATAGTCTATTCTATCAATAAAATATATAATATACACAATTTATTTTTTAGTTGACTAGCCAATTATACCAATGAGGTGGACTTAAGGTTGAGTCGAGTTTGAGTGAAGGTTTAAGAGTATGACACACACACAAACAGTTTTCAAATTGGTCTCGTTCCTTTTACTAATCAGCCAATCTATTGACGTAGTCAAAATATTCTACTATTATGTTCACGTGCTTACTTGTTTTTGCCTTGCTTTTAGAGATGATAGTAAGGCACAACTTAGAAAAAGATAGTATGGACGACACAAAGATAACACAGCGGCATTCATACACCAGAGACAAAGGACACAGGAAATAAGATACACCAACATACTAGAAAAAAGAAAACGTCAAACAACTAGTGCATTTTCTTTCACTTGTGAGCGTCAAAAATTTTGTTGTTTTCAAGCCTAGTTCAAGTAAACGATTTTCAAAACAAAAAAAACACTTAAATTTCTACAATTTTCGTAAAATCATGGAAGTGAAAGAGTGCAATGATTTGGCTGAAGAGGTAAGTCGTTGTGGCAGTAATAAAAACAATGGGGTGGTTGTTGTAATAAGTATCGATTCTACCGTCATGGTGTGTTTCAGAATCAATTCATTGTGGACGATGTCAGCAAAATTATCAAGGAAGCCATAGAAAATTCTATTGGTGGTACCGCTTATCAGCATAACAAAGTGAATCAGTGGACATCTGCGGTTGTGGAATCGTGTTTGGGACAACTGACGAAGTTGCAGAAACCTTACAAATACATAGGTATGTATGCCATGTCATGTAAAACCAAGCGTTAGCGCCGGTACAAATTATTATTTCGGTATGGCAACAAACCGTTTATCGTAATTACATGTTTACGGGAATTAAAAACTTCACTCTGTTCCGAATATTTATAACTAGCTGTTTCCCGCAGCTCCGCCTGCGGTATATAGCCTATGTTACTCAGGGTGAATGTAGCTTTCCAATGGTGAAAGAATTTTTGAAATCAGCACAGTAGTTTTTGAGTTTATTCATTACAAACATACCCACAAAAATACAAATCTTTCCTCTTTATAATATTAGTGTAGATAGATAGGCACTTCTCAATACTAAGATCTTAGGTTCGCAACTGTTTGTTTTAATTACTTTTGATTGAATTTCAATAAGAATAAACAATAAAATAAAAACATGATGACATAGCATGTTCACTTGAATTCTTCATAATTTTAGTCACCAGAACTTAGATAGGTACCTATTAAAACTGTTGGTATAATTTTATTTATTGTTATATATTTATTACAGTGACATGCACAATAATGCAGAAAAATGGAGCTGGCCTACACACAGCATCGTCATGCTTCTGGGACAACAACACTGATGGTTCTTGTACAGTTCGCTGGGAGAACAAGACCATGTATTGCATCGTCTCTGTTTTTGGCCTCGGCATCTAAAAGCTTTTGATTTAAGTAAACTTAAATGACTTATCACTGTTGTTGCTAGCATCTCGTCTCGAAATACAATTGAACTAATTACACATCTCATGTACTTTGACAGTAGCATTGTAAATTTTATTAAAACTCGAGATATGAAAATTACTGTTAAAATAGAAATTAATTATTAAGATGTTATTCCAATTAATACATTAGATTTAAAATTCCACTGTAAATGTTATGAAAAGAATGCACTTTTCATTTTCTTTTTTTCAGTGAAGTTGAATGTTTGGAAATCATGCAGCATAGTATTGACTATTGTAAAATACCTGCTTAACTGTGGTATTTCACTGGAGCAGGAGAGGGTTGATTTAAAGCTATGTAATGCATGGTTTTTTAACTTTCTGCAGACTTTAGTCATACTTAATTTTAAGTAATTAGGATATATTTTCGTACTCAATAAAATATATCTAAATCAATTTTTCTTTTTGTATAAATTTCTCAGTCTTGATGTGAATATAAACACCATTTTCAGTTAGTGTTGGGTGTAGTTAACTACATTGTGTAGTTTGATTACAAATTACGATTGCATGTAGTCTATAACAAGTAATTGCAACTACATTTAGTTTAACTACAAAAATCGCAACTATGTAAAGTAGTTGGTAGTTTGGCTACTGGTAATCATGTAGTTGTAACTACTGATTACAATATATTTTTGTTTTGTAATGACATAATTATGCTATTATAACTTTGCCATGTGAACTTTGTAAACCGATTTAAAAAAAAAAATTCAAATATTTTTCTAATATTTTCTTCTGAGGCGCGATCCCATAAATTTTTTATCAAAATATGTTTTTTACCTTCGAGATTATTAAGTTTAGGATTAAGTGTGTAACCTTTATACTTTCGATGTTTCAACCGTGTTACAATGGCCGTGGTAGGATAGGAAGCATAAATATAAGCACTTAATCCGGTAATTTTGTTTTAAATATGCATTGCGTTAGTTTAGCAGATTGTAATTATTTGGGTTGAATTCTGGATGGTGTTCCTCTTGTTGAGTTCACACTTGTCAGGTGGAGCCAAGTCCATATATGCAAGAGCTGCTATGGCTGAAAGATGAGCTTATCCCACCTTTGACTTTCCTCGTGAGTCTGGCATAGTCGCAATATGTAACTGAATCCTCAATAAAATTAGACACACAGATGGATGGTTATATAATTAAGTATACATACAGGCTGGACCACGGTAGCAAGTTTGTATACCTACATAATAATAAAACCGGTTCCGAACCATCATCTATAAAAATTGCAAAAAAATGTTGTATCTGAGCCCGTCTTAAATATTTGTTACATTTAAATGTAATTTTTAACGTTAAAATATAACTAAATATTTTGTGAATAATTAGAATCTACCTGTTGCCGTTTTCAATATCGAGCAAAAACATCACATTTGTTGTATAGGAGCTCCCTTAAATATTTATTTTATTCTGTTTTGTTATAGCGGCCATACTGCTACTACTATCACGGTTCAATGAGATACACCCTAGTAACAGACTGACAGACGATCAGCAAAGTCTCAGTAATAGGGTCCCGTTTTTCCCTTTGGGTACGCAACTCTAAAAATAACTGAGTATGAGAAGGAATAAAAAAATAAATAAAAACTGATAAAATATGTAGTCGCAAAAAGTAGTCAGGTCATGTAATCGTTATTGCAACTACAACTTGTAGTTATTAGTCGAAATGTGCCAATTACTTTCTGTAATCGAGTAGTTGTAACTACTAACTACACAATGTGTAATCGTAGTTAGTGTAGTTGGTAGTTAGATTACGTTTTACCCAACTCTGGTTTCAGTTTGCCTTCTTCCAAAACTCCCTGTCCCACTAGTCCCGACTGTAATTGCTGTAAATAATACTTTCCCTATGTTAGAGGCATACTTAAACTGACAGCGGGCCCAAATTGGAGGAGAGTCGCAATAGATAGAAAGCAATGGGAGTATGCTCTTCCGAAAAAAAAAAAAATTATGAAAATCAGTCCACAATTGGCGGAGTAATCGGTGAACATACATAAATAAAAATAAAATATACACACAAACTTGGAACCTCCTCCTTTTTTGAAGTTGGTTAAAAATGGTGTTGCTGGATGACAAATGGACTAGACATGGGTAACTCCGGACTAGAAGATTTAAATGAGCCGATACACCGACAGGAGCCGATTCCCTTAATTAGTCCGAGCAATTCTTATGGACTCCGGGAGTTATTGAATCGCATCGTGTTCTTGATACCGCCGGTATTCGGCGCCTTTCATGTCGCGACTAGGGTTGCCAACTTTTTTATGGCGAAATATAGTATTTTTGAAAATAAGCTATCAAGAATATAGTACATTTCTAAAAAATATAGTATTTTATGGAAAAATGGCAAAATGGACAAAGATATACCTATTTCTTTTTACCTATTTATTTTGTAGGTGAAACTAAACTTCTTGCAATTTTTAACAATGTTTTGTATAAAACTATCTGTGGGGATTTTACTTATTGATTGCCACATTTTTTGAAATAATCTTATCTTCTTCACGATGTCCTAGTTCTCTTAGCATATCTATTTTATTTCATTTAGCTTTCTTAAGAAACAACAACTACCTAATAAGTGGAATTATGATATTACTAAAATCCCATAGCAAAAATTAAACGAAATGTTTTTTTTTTTTTTTTATTTAAAATAATATTTTGTTGTCAATTTAATATTGAGAAGTTCGGAAGTAATCATAGTTTAAGCATTTTTTTTAATCTCCTAAAAGCTAGTATAAAGGCGCGTTGCAAAATGTTTTAAAATAAGGGTTTGTTTGTTTGTAGATTTCGGTGCTGAAAATATAGTATTTTTGCGTACTATATTTTTGTTCAACAGTATATAGTACGCAGACCCGGAATATAGTAAAATACTATATAATATAGTACGGTTGGCAACCCTAGTCGCGACTCGTATCTCGTGACTTCGGTGCCATGCGAACGGGTTTTCTCCAAAGGTGGACAAATTTTTATAGAAAAACGTTCGAGACTCACTTCGACGAAACTGAGTCAATTATTATTTTTGAATCATATTATGTAAAAAAGCCGATTACACATTTTTTATAAAAAATTACCTAGTGTAAATAAAATAAAAACATAGAAACCAAAAAAAAATTATATAAAAACAAAAACGCCAATTTAATCCACGTATCAGTTTTATATTTATATTAATGAAAATTTCAAACGAATGCTAATGTACGACTGACGAGACGATGCAATAAAAATACTTGAGTGGTATTAGATTGACAGTCCTAAGCCTGTAAAGTACGAAATCAATCAGTTTACCTTGCTAAGATTGACTCTATTGAATCAACAGACTGATTCCACTTTCCAGTACCGGTTTCAATAAATTCTGTATTGAATCTGGTACCAGAACGGACGTCCGTGAGCGGGAGCCGATAAGGGACTCGGAATCGGAGGAGCCGATACCGGTTGCGGATTAAGATTTAGTGAGCCGAAACACGAGTCGGAGTCGATATTACCCATGACTAAAATGGACATAGTACGGACAGCGGTGTCTTAGTAATAGGGTCCCGGTTTTACCCTTTGAGTACTGAACCCTAAAAAAGGTGTATATATTAACAAAAAGAAATGCTTTGTACATGAAGATTACACAAAATTCGTGAAAACCCAAGGACTTCAAAACAATACGGTTTGGGGGCTAAAGCCACAATAAAACAAAAATTCAAACCTGTGCCAAAGCTTCAAAAAAACCACAATACATACGAGATGACATTATTAGGTTTCCGTAATCCTGCAAGTTGAATTTCGAATGTTGCGACCATGTATCTAACCAGTGTTGCCGACTTAGTGGATTTTCCACTAAAACTGGTGGTTTGGACCCCCCTTTTAGTGGGGCAAATATTGCGTTTAGTGGCTGGTGGGTTTCCTGGTGGTTTAGTGGAATAGAATATTTCCGTTTTTTTTTACTTAATGCATAATCACGCCAGTATAAAGTTTGGACGTTGCGGTTCATAATATTTCTAATTTATTTATTTACTTTACGTCACTAAATGAAAAATATGCCGGTATCAATGAATCATATCGTTCCTTGGAAATTGATGATGATGATGGCGGTGAAATATCTGATGACGATTTGTAATAATTTTAATATGTTCCATATTAGTAATAAACGTTTTTTATACATATAATCCTTTTTTGCTTATTTTCTTTCATATTAACATCAAAAAAGATTTAGTGGTAAAAGTGGCTTTTTCTTAGGTTGTTTTTGGTTAGTGGTTTTCTGGTGGTTTTAGAATTGGGTATTCTACTAATTTTATTTTTTTCTTGCATATTAATATTTTTATTTCCAGAAACAGAATTAAGAAAGAATTTTTGTAATCCGTTCAAAAATAAATAAGTTATAAGCCTTTGAAATTCGGTGGAAGGGGAAACTGTCAAAAAACAAGAAAAGGATGCACTGTGTGAGCTGTGACGGCACTGCCACTTGGTTTCGTGCGTACAAAAGAGATAGCAAGACATCCCCACCACGCTCCCACTTTTCTTTTAGAGAAATCTTTAAAATCGAATTGGCTAGTCAACTAAAAAATAAATTGTGTATATTATATATTTTATTGATAGAATAGACTATTTCGGAGATACAATTTAAACGAAAAAATTCTTAAAATTATATTTATTTTGTTATTTAATTTTAAAGATTTTATAGTGATGACGTCACGTAGCTATAATGGCCATTTCGAACTGCAAGAAAGCAAAAATTACTAAAAAAATATATATGTCAGTGTCAAATGTCAAAGTCAAGATGGACCGCGAGCCGCGAGTTGGTTTCTTGTTTGTTTACAATCGCCAAATATTTAGGTTCCCCATTTCTCGTATCTATTGCATATTGGCCTGTTTATTGGACTTTACTGCAGTCTCTTCATCCGTTTACATCTGATTTTTCAATAATTGGACACCGCTTCTTCATTAAAATGGTTACATAAGTTTACTTGAACAGAGATGACATTTGACATGGGTGACAAGTACGTGAAGCGCTTAGTTAGCGCTACCAAACAAAAAATATTTATTCACTATGCTGTGCTGCCAACCTAAAAAATTAAATGTGAATAGCCGGAAGTTATCCGGCTACGTCATACGTCAACCTTGCTAAAAAATGAAAGTCATTGGGTTTTCTGCGATTTTCTTAAAAATACTTGCTTATCTAAAGATCTGATTAATGTAATCTGTTCCCTAAGCCTATTCCTCGAAATGGTTTACGAATTAGACATTTTCATGAAAAAGTTTACTAGCCAATTACTGCCTTAATTAACAACCAATTTTGTTGTTGTTTTCAGAATCGGTTACTTTTTAGTGTATATTTTGTTTAGTATGACAATATTAATTAGTGGACAGCTCGTTCACCTATTGGCAACACTGTATCTAACCATGCCGCCTTCCTTTGGATCCTAGTAGAAGGGCAAATCCAATAGAGCTAGCTATTATAAAACTTTGCAAAGCAGGATATGAGGGATGCAGAAGACCGGATGAAATGGAGAAGGATAGGAAAGAAGAACCGTAAGTATCTAATGAGTAAGGTCCGAAGCCATAGATTAATAATTGGTCTCCGCGGCCCTACGACGAGCGCGCGAGACCACTTATTAATCTAAGGTCCGAAGCAATAAATTGTGTATATTGGATAAGCAACTGGGAAAGCGCACGGATGTCAATAACTAACGTGAAATACTTTGACCGGTCAAGAATTTTGACCTATACCTCTGTACAAGGTAATAAAATTTCCCACCCATAATCTTATTTTTTATACATAAAAAACAATTTAAACAATGTAGAGTTTTGGATTTAATTTACACCCGTATTCTTAAATATATCCTTAAGAACGTCCTTCACTCAAACTCATTGGAGGGCGCCTCAGGGAAAGGAGAACTAAAGGATCTCTCTTATTATGACTATGATTTACATCGTACCCTAGGCTCCGAAGCGTAAGCAGAGGAGGCAACTATCTACGAAAAACGCTCGGACGAAGAAGAGTGAAAAGTGTAGGTTTACTGGTGAAGAAACATGTCCTAAATTTGATAGGGTAGGGAGAAAAAAAAGGTTTGTCTTTTTATTAAAATTATCAAAGACTAAGTTAGTTCTGTGCTATAACATGAAATCAAACTTCGCGCCTTTTTTACGCTCAGCGACATTTTAATGTCACGTGACCTTCATCGATCCAATGGTTGAACGCGTCTCGGGTCCATTCAACTCGGTCGCGGTAGCGCCGGGGAGGGATACTTCAAAACACCGATTCTATTCATACATAGAAATATTTATGTATTTCTATCCTGCTCGCGCGTATTGAGAAATAAGTAAATGAATGGTGAAAGAGTGAAACGGGAATACGTTCGAGTGGAAATTATTGAAAGCTGGGCCAGGCTAGTCGCCATGTAGAATTTTTTGATGTGGGTGTTGTGAGTTGTGTCTTGGGACGTCAAACGCTTCAATGATTATTATTTTCAAGTGGACGTTAATATTTGTGTATATCGCCATCTAATCATATTTTTGTGCTATTAACTGTGTTTTACGGATATTTATCTTTGTGATCCTGAACAATTTCTTCTGGTGACGGTGAAGATAATAAAATTGGTGGGGGGCTGCTAAAATACTACGGCAGGATAGTAACAACGTTTTACAACTTTAGGGTCGAGAGAAGTGCTCGGATTGCTCATAAAATTTCTCATCTCAGTGCAAGCGAACCAGACTTCCATTTTGTTTTATTATGTGGTTATACTGTGTACAGTGTGCGTTGTATTCAAGACAATGGAAAGCGACGGTGAGTGTCTATTATACACTACCTAAGTATAGAAAAAATGTGATGATGTCTGCGCATGTAGGGCGCATATGATAATAAACATGTAAGTGAATAAGTAATGGTATTCGATTTTGTGCATTGTCGTGACGCAGTCGTATCTGTGGTGATGATATTAGTCATAGGTAAGATACGGCCAGAGCACGCGCCGCCTCGATCTGTCCGGGATCACATAGGCTCGCCCTAGGATTGATTCTGGTTAAAATCTATAAGCATGCGCCACTATGCACGGCAACGCAAAGTTTACAGTGCCTTATCAGCTGATTACACTACACTAATGCATCGGCTAGCTCGCCTCCTGCAGCGTTATGTTTTCGATAAAACAAAACACTGACGAGGCACAGGAACTGCTTTTGGACGTAAATATCTGTGATGTTTTTATTTACCTACAGTATCAACATTAACACACTGGTGTATGTACTTATTGCAGTTTATGTTTAATCTATTTAGTACCTAGGTATCAACATTGTGACAGTTATACATATTTGTACAAGAGTTTAATTACTACCTAAAATATGAGGTCGAATGTGACTGCAGTAGTAGGAAAGCTGACCGTGGGCTCCGGAGCAAACAGGTGAGGATGCCACTGGGAAGGCTCTATAAGAGAGAGAGTAGAATGTGACAAAGCCAACCCCTAGTAATTATCCATAGCCTTTTTGTTGCTATGGAAGAACCATCTGTCTGAGCCGTAATAATGTCTCTAATAGTTAGTCAATCAATAACAGTAAAATCAAAATTTTCATGGAAGATTGGTTGTTATTTGTGGCGTCATTCAAACTATTCCAAGAGAATTTTTTACTTTTTGTTAGTAAAATTATTGAATGGGGTTAATTATTGCAACAGAATTATCTTCAAATCCAGTTCTAGAACCATCCACCACCACTAATGTTGAATTTGAAAACCACCACAAAAGTAAAGTTCTATAACTTATAAACTATAGGACTTTGGATTTGTCACATTTTAGTTTTAGTTTTTAATTATTCTTTCTATTTGAAACTGTATAAATTGATTGTAAAGTTATGTCCATGTTACTCGGTGCAGGTCTGAACGAAGGTGAAAAAGTACATAAGAAATTCAAATTTGAATAGGTACCATCTTCCATTAACTTCTAAATTTATACACACAGCCTCTATGTCTTTGGTATTTCAAGAATGCATTCATATTACTTATCTGATTTATTATTTTCATTAATATTATAAGTGGGAAAGTCTGTCTGTTACACTTTCATGGCCAAACTGCTGAATGGATTTTAATGAAATTTGGTATGAATTTAGTTGAAGACCCGGGGCTAAACATAGGCTTCTTTTTGATGCAGGCAGGACTGCGGAAAACAGCTAGTTAGTTATTTTTATATTTGTTGACTATAGGCAACGGTATCTGCTGTAATAAAACATTTAAAAAATGTTAGGGGTATGGCCAATACATAAACACAATATAGATAAAAAATCACTACTGTTGCATGTCTAATCATTAGGTTTAACAGCTGCCTGTCTATAATTAATTAAATTAATAAATAATGTTAAATAAAAAAAAATTAAAAAAATTACACATCAAAAAAAACTATTTTATTTTTTATTGTAAAAAATGGTTAATGGATATTTTCCCCATTTATATTTTTAAGCATCTGTGAAATCTATTCATTAGGCTGAAAGCTAATCAAAAATTATAGAAGTACCTCTCGTAAATGATGGTACTGACAAGGATTTAGTGAAAGATAATTTAAATTTGTTTCTATTATACCTTTTTAGACACCAGTGTTACTGATACACTGCTGCTAGATCAATAATCCAATGTATTCCAAAACTAAAACCAAAAGAATTTTTTTTTAAGACTCCCATAGAATGTAGTAAAATGTTTAATTTAGTTATGATTTCATTATTCTTTGTAACAAGTAACAGAACTGTCAAAGTAGTACTCTGACATTTTTCAATAAAGGGGATTCCCCCGCCAGACTTTGCATTGTTGCCAAGACAAAAATGAAAAAAGTGCCACATAAATTTTTAATACAAAACAAAGCACAAGGCCTGGGTGTGTGAACATGATATCTTAATTCTATTATCCAAATGCGAGTTAGTAAGAATAAGCCCTAGCACCAAATTGATAAAACTTGAGCACAGGTACAATGTTTTGTTTTTTTGGCATTGCAGGCAGACATCTTTAGTGGAACATGTTAGCACATGTTCCACTCTAAACAACGCACTTGTAGAGGCCAAATGATTTTGTTTGACTCATACATTATGTAATACTATGGTAATAAGCACCACTTGATTTTTATAGTCCAACTAATAAACAACTACACTGTCGACAGCTGTTCATCCTCATACCCTAGAACCTAAAGTGTCGCGAACAGTACGCTTTAAAAGAATTTATCTACCGCATACGCTCATATTATGGAATGAACTCCTTGCCTCGGTTTTTCTTAGTCACTACAACATGAGGGCTTTCAAAAGGGGTGTCAATAAATAACATCAGGGTCGGCAACGCGACTGTAATACTTCTGGTATTGCAGGCGTCCATAGGCTGCGGTAACCACTTACCATCAGGTGGGCCGCGTGCCTGTTTGCCTACTAAATTGTATAAAAAAAATATTTCAATAACTAAAATTTATTCTGGATCAATGTTGTTATAATTTAGACAAGTTACGGAGGGGGAGTATTTTCAACTTTTACATAACTAACTATAAATATTTTTTGACTTAATCTCTACCTATGTCATTATTGGATACACCCGTACATTCTTCCGAATTTTACACCAAGTCGTTTACTGTCCAAGCTGTACGTCTGTGGAACTCCTTGCCGGTATCTATTAGACATGCCCAAACACTCTCCAGCTTCAAGACACAAGTGAAAGACCATTATCTTTCTATCACCTAAACCTCTTCCCGAGAAAATCTTTTCGTCTGCTGTTCGTATATAACCCGCCATACTTGTAATTTTAACATTTATTGATACGCTTAAAATAAGTATGTATATTTATTTACATTGTGTAATGCATGCGTATATGTGCACCACATATATTTACATAGGTATATTTTTTTTTGTATGTGCTGCATAGGTACGTTATGCTTTTATGTTTCACTTTTTCCCAATTGTAAATTTGCGCCTACCTTCCTGTTTCATATCATGAAGTCCTACCTGTTGGTTGCCTGGAAGAAATTGCTCTAGCGATAAGGCCGCCTTTGTACCATAGATAATAATAATATTCATGTACTTTCTACAATTTGGTGCAATAAAGAGTTATTTATTATTTATTATTATTATTATGACGTGTGGGTAACACAAGGTTAATTGACTCTTCACAACCTGGCGTTATAATTTTTTCGATAGTCTCTCGACCCTGTGACAAACTTTTTTTGACAACCACCACTTGGCAGCCACCAATGGTTTCACATACCTATCCTACAATGTTTGGAGCCGTGGTTTGGAGCTAAAATGTTTGTTAACTGATATAAATAGTTATGTTATGAGCCAATCCAAAGTTACCTTACAATCCAAGGTATTTTATAGATATATTCTATCAACCTTTATTTACAAATTTTTGGTAGTGTGATACTACTGGCTCATGTATTTTTTGATTTTCAAATTCGTTTTTGGGAAGTAATATCAGACTGCTAGCTGACTTTTTTCTTGCCTTTTATCCCTTATATATAACTGCCATGTGAGCAATTTCCCAATCCTATAGAGAAGGTACACTTTCAACCCCCTATATGTTCCTTAACTTACTCTTCGATAAGTCTAAGTTAACTCACTAAAACATGTTTCGTCTCGTCCTTTCACATCAAATTTAGATAAGACAGAAAGGAAATAAACATATTTTAGCTACTGATTGGCTTTACGAACGTTCGTAATTTTTCTTTTGTTTTTGTTTGGTTATGCTGAATGGGATCGCCAATAAGTATACCATAACGTTCAAATATAATGTGAAAAAATTCTTAATTTGCATCTACAGGTAATCAATAACTTGTAAACTTATATTAGCGGAAATTTTCGGAAACAAAACTAAGATTATTGGCCACTTATCTTATTTGGGGCTAAACTAGGTTAAAGGTGTATCCAAACATAGTATTCGCACACACTCATATTTACATATATTTTATATGTATATTTATGAGTCATACATATACCTACACCACTAAATAGATAATGTAATACTAATACAAACGTAGGTACAACTTGCTTGAGCGGTACAAGCAAGAGCTGCGTACTGCGGTCTGCGTCTTACGGAACTTATGGAGGTGAAGATGCTGCACTGAATGTGCGGAGTACCGCGGAAGGACCGCATAAGAAACTCCCACATTCAGAGTAAAAATAAGCCTTTATGTCTCTGACTAGCAGATAAGCTTCAGGTAAATCTTCGAATGGTACGGTCACGTCTTACGAAATCCGACAACTTAAATCGGGAACATGTTAATAGAAGAGGCGCGGCTACAAAATGCTAGGATTCATAAGAAATAATATACTACTGGCTAGGATGATGCCACCAATGCCACCATTAGCCAAAAATCACATTTGAAAGTTTACACGAGGTCACAAATACATGCATTTACAGTTAATCTTTTTGGGTGGCCGACGTTGTTAACATAGTGTAGCTTTGCCTCGCCTTAAGCTTACCGTCAGATACTAGACGGGCACAAAACTCCATTAGATAGTTCCTCGACCTGTAGCTGGTACTGATGTGGTAAGTAATGTGTTATATAACGAGAAAAAAAAAAACTGGAAAAATATTTGCTTTAGGGATTCTCGCACGCTGGGAAAATGTCGGGAGTCATACAAGTGCGGGGTGGACTCGCCCTCGCTCTTCAATTTATACATGGATGAGCATCAGTGCGACGATCACGTCGCACTCAGCAGCCAGTATGTTGTTATAATGTCGATGGTCTTTGCGTCGACAAATTGGGCTACGTAGATGATATGGTGCTGCTTAGTACTCGTACGTTAGTTTGTGGCATAAAAGATCTCATTATTGTGTAACTACGATCAGAAATACAGCTTAAATAAAAGCGTACGTTCGAGACTGTCCATTCTAAATGCCGACATAAACTGTCATCTGTAAAGCTCCAGGGTGGTATTGGGGATTCTGCGACAATCAAATCAAATCATTTATATGCTAAAAATACAGTAAAGTAAATTCTTTATAATAATCAAGTATGTTTGACGCTTATGAATGCTCAAATGGCCGGTTTCCCGCGACTATACGAAAGAGAGATGTATCCCTGATGAGCAGGGTTATCAATACCGGATTAACGATGACAGCTGGTAGGTTGGATTATCTGTACATGTGTCATTGTTGTGACGGACACTTGCCGAGATTGCTCATGCATGCATGATGCTAAGAGAAGCCAGGGTTGTAGAAGCCAAGCCAGATAATTGAATACTTTTTTATTTATATACTTAAAATAAATAGTAATTAAATGTAAATTTAAATGCTTTTTGTAATTATGTTTATAATTCTTGTATTATTGAATATTAATTTCGCACGGGTCAAATAGTAACTTGCATTAAATATGTAATTTAACTTTTAAAATAAACGTATGTGTCGTGGCCGCGCATCGTTGAATAGATCATTTCATGATGTGATCGACCATGATGTTCATGATGGCAAGTCTTTTGATGATTGTGGAAATCTACATGAATGTGCTAAAAACGAATTACATTATTATCTAACAGTATTCAGCAGAGAATGCGGCTGAAACTAAAAAAAAGAACTAAAGATAAAATTGTGTAGGTATTCGTAAAAAATGAAACAAAAGAGACCTCTAAGCACCGGGTTATTGATCCGAGCTAAATCTACTCTGAATTAACGTTTACTCAAAATAGCTCTTACCGCCAACGCCAATGCAGATAAAGTTACTTAATACTTATAAAAAGTTTCATCGCTAATTGGAATTAAATGTTTATTTTGTAATTTAAGTTTGTAAAAATTACAAAATTTAATTCAGAATTTAATTTTGTAACTACTTATGTGCCTGCCCATTTTGAATATATTAAAAAAACTGAAAAATAGTTTTGTCTTTTTTGTTCCAATATGTACTACTAAATTAATTTCCTTCGAAAAATGATTTATGAGGTCGTAACTAATAAACGTAATTATTAAGTAAGAGATTATTACCTACTGCATAAAATTCCAGAAACGTGAGATAATTAAATAAAATGTTTTATGCAAACCAGAAATGACGGTGAAATTATGTTTATCACGAGGATAGATAAAATAATACCTATGAATGAGTCACAGTTTGGAGGAAACAATGATGGAAATACATTCTACAATACGTCTCGTATACATATCTATTACGTATATATCTTTAGTTTCATACAAGATACAACACGCGTATATCGTGAAGACATCGTCAAGATATTACTCATCGGTTAAGGCTTTTTTGTGACTAGAATAACTGGTTTACTAGAATCGCCCGAGTTATACCTAGCTAGTTCTAGTTTAGGCGTTAAACATTTGGATTCTTGATTTGAAGTTATTGGTACTTTACTTTGTTACTCCGCTGGCTAGGTAACCCGTAGTGGATCTTGGCCTCTGAATCGAGATAGTGCCAGAGTGTTCTATTCTGCGCAACGGCTCGCTAGTTGCCAGCTCCTATCTCTCACAGAACAGTCTAGGTCAGAAGGCGGGCAGACCATTGCACTTCATCACTCCAGCAGTATATAATATATTTCTAATATTTTTTTCATAAATTATACTGTTTCATCGTCATCATAATTTCAGCTGCAAACTGGCTACTGCTGGACATTGGACTTCTCCATAAGTTGTCTTATTTCATGATCATCTCGGCCATAAGATTTTGATGGTTTGAAATGTTCCTGTCCTCATCAATTTGTATCTACCAAAGTCTTCGTCAGAGCAACATTGCAGGTGACATGTCATTGACTCTACAAAAATCATCAAAATTTCTATAGATTCCGTTCCCTGGAAAGCCTTTTTGATTATGCTGTGCAAAATAGAACTTGTTCAAGTTGTTGTTTGGTTTCCAACAATAGGTCACATTTCCCCATGATTAACATAATTTGATATGCAATCGAAGTTCTGTCCTTGGCAATAACAATGAGAGGAAAAAATTATGTAATTAGTTTCTAAAATATTTTGCATAACATAGGTAGAAGGACGACTGTCTTAGTCATCCTTAGCGAAGTTTTTAGAAAGTATTTAGGACTACGGTTAATTTACGAGTGGTTTTAATTGCAGTCTCTAGGTTCCAGTAATATAATATATTTGTTGTGTCTTAACTTCTTATACAAGTATAAATCTCTATTCAAAAAGGAGGCAATGTACATCGAAAACATGTAATTCTTTGGAAAGAGCAGCATTTTGCAGAAGACTGTCATTACAATAGTCTTGCCGGTTGAGCTCAATCTATCTTCTCATCACATCACATGGATCCCTCTCTTTAGGATAGCTGCTTGAAAGGATTGCCTAAGTTTACAAACCTATTAGAAACCTATATGAGGATTATGTAATTTGCTATCTATTCTGATCATATCAGTGGTCCCGTAAAATAATTAAAACATTTCTAAAGTTTACTAATATTTCTTCCAAGCGTGTTATCCCAATTGCATCTTCAGCTTGCGCTTCAGAGCCCAGGATACACTTTAATCATGGTCTTAAATATGGCGGCACTGGTTATTACAATGCAACGACTACCGTCTGACCTCCGTAAACCTTTTTACGGGGAAACCAGACCAATATGATCATGATTTTCTTTACAATGACAGTAGTTATAGACCAACGGCTTAACGAATTATTTTTATTTTCAGATAATCAGATGATTCAAGCCAGCAATAAAACTGGAAACAACGAAACAAAGTATGTTTTTGTGGGAATCGAACCCACGACCTTTGTGTCTTGAGGCAAATGCCTTAACCACTGGGCCACAGAGGCAGCAGAGATCTTTAATTTACTTGTCTGTCATGTAAATACAATATCATCAAAGTAATCATCGTCATTCATGTTTATATACGTCATTCTGAACACTCCGTATCGGTTACATTACATTCGATTCATTTACTATAGTTTGACCGCAACCGCTGTACCTGCACCACCTGGTGGATAATGGGAAAGAAAGAGCATGAGATTGGTAGTGCCAGAGTGCCAGACTTAAGATATCGAATCACAATTTTTGAAACTGTATATTTAAGAGTATAATTATATCCAATCTCTGTTTTTACTCGACTGCGACAGGAGGGTTATGTTTTTCGAGAGTATGCATGTAGGTATGTATAATTGTTCTCTGCAGCCTGAATGGCACGATAAAATCTAACTTAAAAGGTGTCGTTAAATTCGTATTTATTGTGAGAATTACACTGGGTATTTACAAATAAAAAAACACAAAATGGCGGCTGATTTTTTTTTGGGTATTTTTCATTTTTATATTAATTACACAGAAACGCAGTCGGGTTTTTTAGTTTTGACAAAACATTTTGCTTCTTAAAGCTTATTTGGTGCTATAATAATATAACGTAACGTACCGCGATATAAAAGACTTGGACATATTTGGTGATAGCCTGAATGTCTTTAGGGATAAGGTGCTGAAATTTGTGAATGAGTAAGTAGGTAAAATAAATAATAAATAAACTGCCATTTTCTGCTAGCTGTATTTGATATGATATGATTTGTAATGTTATCGTTTTTTTAAATTTAGGATATAATTTCACGTAATGACCAATGTTATGTATACCTATTATTGGTGTTTATATTAGAACTAAGTCTGTAGTGTAGTTGTTAATGTTGTATATAAGCACTGTTGGTGTACTTCAATAATAAATAAATAAAATAAATAAATAAACGTATCGTGGTTTAGAACATAATATGACTTGCTCGTGTACAGGATACTTATTCATTTATCTTCTCTGTCCATCCCTTATTGTAGTTCATCTAGGATCGGGTCTTCTTGACAGTTGTGTAGATCTGTATATTACGTTTTTTTTATGGATTTCTTTTCATCTTTGAGGTTGTCTTTTAAAAGGACTCGTATAGACTGCACTCTGTTGAAATGGCTTTCTCGAAGGATTTTGCTGATGGATTTTTAACTTATTTGTAATCAACGCCTTAGGACCTGTTTTCTCCGGTAGTTAAAGGATGTTTTTTTTTAAATTAATGTATTGTTTGCCCCCAGGCAACGACGGCCATGAGTGATCAGTGGTAGCGGGTGGCGGTGATGCAGCGACACGCGGGCGCCGCCCCGCCCCCGCATCCCCCCGCTGTCCCCGCTCACACGCATGCTCTCTACCGCACGCACGCACACGCAGACATCGACGATCAGGTGACGTCACTACTGTCAGATGTTTATTGTTTACGATATTACTACGCGCTCCTTCCATCGCACTTTAATGATTCAATGTGTCGCGGTCAGTAAATAGCTGTAGCAGTAAGTTCAAAACGTTAGTACCTGCTACCTATGACGCCAGTCATGGCTTCCAGCATCTGCAAAGGGTGACCGAAACGTCCGCATTCCACCACCTCACTGTAAGTCGTAAGAGGTATCAACAACTATGTTTCAAGGGGCGTGGTATTGCTTTATTTGACGTGACAATATCGCCATTCATGTCAATCCTTTGCACATGTTTCATGAATTTTTTTTTTTTACCATAAATTATGTGTAGGCGAACAGGCGCAGTTCAAGGACACTTCGAAACGGAGGAATACATTACCAAATTCGTACCATTAGAAATAAAATGTAATCTTTTTTTTTCGTAGATACCGGCGTCTGTGATCAGCAGCGTCGGCACGGTGAGCCTGTCCCAGTCGTCGACTATCCCCATCCCGAACAGTACCATGGCCAACCCGACGAACCCTGGCAACGCGAGCAGCACGGCTCCTCAGCCGGCTTCACAACCGCCTACGCAGGCTCCCGTCAGAAACCTGCCCAAAAAAAGAAAATTCGATCCTTCAGAACTCGAAGAGATCGAGAGAAACTGCATGAACAATGTAGCCGTCTCGGCGCCGATGCCACTCGACTTTCAACAAAATACTCAGCCTATTTTACATCCATCCCCCATAGTGCAACAGCCTTCACCACCGACTGAGATGAAACCGTATCCGATTCACTATTTGAACATCGACCTGTCGGAGTGGCGCGACCACAGGGTGTTAGCCAAGCAACGCGGGCTATACATACCAGGTGTGATTCGGCAGGCTGAAGGTTGCAAAGTGTTAGTTGAACTGGACGGTCAAGAGAATGAGCCTGTTGAGTACAGTGACATTTTCGGTAAAAATAAGTTCGATATAATCAGTGATGCTAGCCCCCAAATGGTGCACTTACTGGTGGGCGCGTCGTGTGTGGTGAGGACTACGGACCCTAGCCGGGAGAGTGTGCAAAATGTTTTTGTCGAAGGGATCGTGTTCGAGGTCCTCAACTCGCCGATAAGGATACGTGTTAAGGTGAGTCTACTTAGATAAATACTAATGTACACACACATTGAATGCTCACAAGTAATGATAAGTAATTTACCTATATATTACCTATATATACAGCTTCAATATTTAAGTATGTTTAAAAGTTTTGATGATTTTATTGTGAATTGTATTATTTCTATTGGTCTTTTTTCTGTCCTTGTACTCATTCAATGTAGCACATATTTTTTAGATTGAGGAACAGATAGAATAATTTATATTAAGCACTACAAAAACAGGATATGGAATGTTTACTTTTATAAATAAATACATTATATATTAGTTTTTAAAATTTATAGTTTTAGAAAATGAAGTAAATGTAATATTTAAAATTCGTCAACAAAAGATTACCATCTTTTCATACAATGACTACAATTCACTACATAAAATTAAATAAAAAATGTTTCCGTTGTAAATTCCTATGCAATGAATTAATTCTATTTGTTGTAAATTGTGAAAACAAGAGAAGGCCAGGTTTTGATGAGTCAGTCACTAACCGAAACATGACATCATGCTAAGCTCCAGAGATCAAGCTATCTACTATATGTAATCTACATAATATATGTTGACGACCTTGGTCCATTAAGCAGGTTAATTTTTTATATATGTTAGCAAGGGGTTTGATTTCCATAGTGGTCTATATTATCATAAGTGTGGCGTGCCTTTAAGAATTCATGTTGATTGAATTGACTTTTTGAGTATAATTTTTTTTTTTAATCTTGTAGATTTTTATTCAATTCGTTCTTTGTAATATAGTACTTACCTATGTGCCAAATTACATCTTAAAGTTAAAATAAGATTTAGAAAATATATAAATGTCTGTATGACTAACTATTTACAGTTTAAGTACATTTTTTACAACTTAGTCAAACCAATAAAAAAATCTTCAAAAGGCAAAAATTCAATTAATAAAATAGCGTGCTTAATTTTCGGAATTCATTTCTGTAACATGGCTATTGTTTAGTCTTGTTGTGTATTCAAATTTTAGCATTATTTATCTGTGCGTCAATCAAGGCCGCCGGTCACGCACGCATGATGATCTTTACCTCGCGACTCTGTTACTAGGGTTAGTGGAAACGACAAATCACACAGAGTAAGCTTGCCCCTAAGTAAGTTTTAAGCTTGTGATACTAACTGGGTGATCCTACTTTTTACTGGAAAAAGGCCATTTTCTAACTTGCACTGACTGGGGATCCAACTCCCAAGTGTTACACTCAAAAGTTTTACTTAGTTCAGAAATCTAGAATTATTTCTTTAACCTTTGTTTGTGTTTGTGTGTCTTTTAAGTTAACACTGCCAAATCGCTGGTACCGATTGTGATAAAATTTTGGAACGGATATACTCAGATCCGGGGTCAAACACAGGCTCAGTGTGGCTGCTATGGAGGGTGAACGTTTCAGAAACAGTTGACTAGCTCACACAAATAGTATAGGCACAGATTACAGAATATATGCTATATAGATATTCTACCGCCATACATTGAAACAGATCAACTCCTGTGCACTCTCATACAAAGTCATTGTTACGCAAACTGTCTGAAACATGAGATGTTATAAATTAAGAACTAAGTCAATTTGTAGAATTTGGGTACGTAAAAACATAATGTTATAAAAATTTTGTTCTTTATTTTGCCAAAAATATGCGAGACCAATACTGTTACGAGCTGGGGGTTCGCAATTTGGAGAAAAACACCTGGTGATACGAAAAGTGACAAGTTAGGATGGTCGCCGACATCACTTAACTTCACTTATCACTCACATTGCCCAAATCACTTGCTTAACACTGTCTTGATGAATTGCCGAAGTCGTTGGTTCACTTGGTCTTCACACTTTTCACTTCTGGATCACACTTAAAGCTCTCAACTTGAACTGGCTTCCTGTGGCACCTTCCGCTGTTTATATAGCCCGGTTACCGCGTTCTAGAAGTTTCCAGAAAGATGGTAATCACTCCCGAAGACTATTTACTAACAACAAACAGCTACATTACATAAAATGCTTAAATTTTGCACATTTTAAAAAATTAGCAGTAATGCAGCCCACAGCGTTGTTCACATAATAACATAGAAAGGATTTATCTGACTGTGGCGACCAACTACTACTACTACTTACAACTAAACAAATAAGTATAAACTAAGAAGAAAAAAACACAAAAGAAACAAAACAAAGTGACGAAACAGTAACAAGAAGTTAATTTTAAAACAACAAGTTTATATTACTTCAAACTTTATCCAACGTTATTACATTGGATAAAGCTTGAAGCAAACGATTCACCGATTCAGTTCCTTGATGACCATCTTTTTAACTTTTAGTGAGCTGCATGCAAAAATATCAATATTATTAAAAGAGGAGTAAGAGAAAGAG